>CM055973.1:38017500-40417500 GCA_029531755.1 Holothuria leucospilota
GGGGGGGGGTGTGGGTGGTGTGGGGGGGGGGGGGGGTGGGGTGGGGGTGTGGGTGGGTGGTGTGGGGGGGTGGGGTTGGTTGTTGGTTGGTGGGGTGTGGGTTGGTGTTGTTGGTGTGGGTGGTGTTGGGTGGGGGGGGTTGGGGTGGGGTGTGGGGGGTGGGGGGGGGGGGTGGTGTGGGTGTTGGTGTGTGGGTTGGGGGGGGGGGGTGGGGGGGGTGGGGGTTGGTGGGGTGGGGGGTTGGGGGTTGGTGGTGGGGGTTGTGGTGGGGGGGGGGGGGGGGGGTTGTGGTGGTTGTGGGGGGGGGGTTGGGTGGGGTTGGGGGTGTTGGGGGGGGGTGGGGGGGGGGGGGGTGGGGGGGGGGGGGGTTGGTTGTGGGGTTGGGGGGGGTTGGGGGGGGTTGGGTGGGGGGGGGGTGGGGGTGTTTGGGGGGGGTTGTTGGTGTGGGGGTTTGGTGGGGTGTGGGTGGGGGGTGGGGGTGGGTGGTGGGGTTGGGTGGGGTGGGGGGGGGTGGGGGGGGGGGTGTGGTTGTGGTGGGTGGGTGGGGTGGGGGGTGGGTTGGTGTTTTTGGGGGGGTGTTGGTTGTGTGGGTGTGTTTGGTGTGGTGTGGGTGGTGGGGTGTTGTGTGGGGGGTTTGGGTGGGTGGTTGGGGTTGGGTGGTGTTGGGGGGGTGTGTGGGGGGGGGGGGGGGGTTGTTTGGGGGGGGGGGGGGGTGTGGGGGTGTTTTGGTGGTTTGTGTGGGTTGTGTTGGTGTGGGGGTTGGGGGGGTGGGTTTGTGGTGGGGCGGGTGGTGGTTGGTGTTGTTGGGGGGGGGGGGTGGGGGGGGTGGGTTTTGGTGTGGGTGGGGTGGGGGGTGGGTGGGGGGGTGGTGGGGGTTTTGGGGTGTGTGTGGGGTTGTTGGGGTGGGGGGGTGGGGTGTGGTTGGTTTGGGGTGGGGTGTGGTGGTGTTGTGTGGTTGTTGTTGTGTGTGGTGTTGGGGTGGGGGGGTGGTGGGGTTGTTGGGTGGGTGTGGGTGGGGGGTGGGGGTGTGTGGGTTGTGTGGGGGGGTGGTTGTGTTGGGGGTGGGGGTGGTGGGGGGTTGGGTGGGGTGGGGTGTTGGGGGTGGGTGGGGGGGTGGTGGGGTGTGGGGTGGTGGTTGGGTGGTGTGGTTGGTTTGGGTGGGGGTGTGGGGTGTGGTTTTGGGTGTCGGGGGGGGGGGGTTGGTGGGGGTGGGGTGGGGTTGGGTTGGTGTTGGTGTGTTGGGGGTGGGTGGGGGTGTGTGGGGGTGTGTGGGGGGTTGGGTGGTGGTGTGTGTTTGTTTGTGGTGGGGGGCGGGGGGGTGTGTTGGGTGGGGGGGGGGGTGGGGTGGGGGGGGGGTGGGGGTGTGGGTGGTGGGTTGGGGGGGGGGGGTGGGGTTGTTGGTGGTGTTTTGGGTTTTTTGTTGGTGTTGGGTTTGGGGTGGGGTGGGGTGTGTGGGGTTGGTGGTTGTGTGTGTGGTTTGGGTTGGGGGGGTTGGGGGTTGTGTTTGGGTGGTGGGTGTGGGTTGTGTGGGGGGTGTTTGTGTTGGTGGGGGTGGTGTGGGTTGTGTTGGGTGTTGTGGGTGGGGTGGTGGGGGGGGGTTTTGTGTGGGGGTTGGGGTGTGGGGTGTGGGGGGGGGGTTTGGTGGTGGGTGTGGGTGGGGGGGGGTGGGGTTTTTTGGGGTGTGTGTGGGGGGTTGTGGGGGGTTGTTGTGTTGGGGTTGGTGGGGTTTGTGGGTGGGGGGGGGCGGTTTGGTGTTTGGGTGTGGGGTTGGGGGGGTGGTTTGGGGGGGGTGGTTGTTTTTGTTGGGTGGGTGGGGTGTGGGTTGGTGTGGTGGTTTGGGGGGGTGGGGGGGGGGGGGTGGTGTGTTGTGTGGGTGGGTGGGGGGGTGTGTGGTTTGTTGGTGGGGGGGGGGGTGGGGGTGGGGGTGGTGTTGGGTGGGGGGGTTGTGGGGGGTGTTGGGGTGTTGGGTTGGGGGGGGTGGGTTTGGGGGGGGGGGGGTGGGGGGGGTGGGGTGGTTGGTGGGGGGTGGTGGGGGGGTGGTGTGGGGGGTGTGTGTGGGTGTGTTGTGGGGGGGGTGGGGGGTGGGGGGGGGTGGTGGGGTGTTGGGGTGGTGGGGTGGTTGGTGTGTGGGTGGGGTGGGGGGGTTGGTGGGGGGTGTGGGGGGGGGGGGGTGGTTGGTGGTGGTTTGGTGTGGGGGTTGGTGGGTTGGGTGGGTGGTGGGGGGGGGGTGGTTGTGTGGGGGTGTGGTGTGGGGGTGGGGGTGTGGTGGGTGTGTGTGTTTGGGGGTGTGTTGGTTTTGGTGGGTGGTGTGGTGTGTGGGGTGGGGGTGGGGGGGGGGGTGGGGGGGTGGTGTGGGGGGGGTTTGTTTGGTGTGGTTTTGGGGGGGGGGTGTGGGTGGGGGTGTTTTTGTGGTGTGGGGGGGGGGGTGGTGGTTTGTGGGGGTGGGGGGTTGGTGGGTGGTGGGGGGGTTGGTGGGGGGGTTGTGGTTGTGGGGTGGGGTGTTGGGGGTGGTGGGTGGGTGTGGTTGTGTGGGGGGGGGGGGGGGGGTGGGGGTTGTGGTGTTTTGGGGGGGGGGTTTTGTGTTGGTGTGGGGGGGGGGGGGGTGGTGTGGGGGGTTGGGGGTGGGGGTGTGGGTTGGGGGGGGGGGGGGGGGGGTGGGGGGGGGGGGGGTGTGGGGGGGGGGGGGGGGTGGGGGGTGGTGGGTGGGGTTGGGGGGTGTGGGTGGGGTGTGGGGGGGTGGGGGGGGGTGGGTGCGGGGGTGTGGTGGGGTGGGGGTGGGGGGGTTGGGGGGGGGTGTTGTGGTTGTGTGGGGGTGTGGGTGTGGGGTGGTGTGTGTTGTGGGGGTGGGTGTGGGGGGGGGTGGTGGGTTGGGGGGTGGGGGGGGGGGGGTGGGGGGGTTTGGGGGGGGGGGGGGGTGGGTTTTTGGTGTTGGTGTTGGGTGGTGTGGTGGTGGGGGGGGGGGGGGGTGGTGGGTTGTGTGTGTGGGGGGGGTGGGTGGTTGGGGGGGGTGGGGGGGGGGGGGTGTTGTTTGTGTTGTGTGGTGGGGGGTTTGGGGGGGGTGTGGGGGGGTGTTTGGGGGGGGGGGGGTGTGTTTTTTGTTTGTTTTTTTTGGTGGGGTGGGGGGTGGGTGGGGGGTGGGGGGGGGGGTTGGGGGTGTGGTTGTGGGTGGGGTGGTGTTGTGTGTGGTGTGGGGGGGGGGGGGGTGGGGTGTTGTGGTGGTGTTGGTTGGGGGTGTGTTTGGTTTGGTTGTGGTGGGTTTGTGGTTTGGGGGGGGTTGTTGTGGGTGTGGTGTGGTGGGTGGTGTGGTTTGTGTGGTTGTTGTGGTGGGGTGTGTTTTGTGTGGGTTTTGGGTGGTTGTTGGGGGTGGGGTTTGGTGGGGTTTTGTGGGGTGTTTGTGTGGTGGGGTTTGTTTGTGTTGGGTGGTGTGGGTGTTGGGTTTGGTGGGTGTTGGGGGGGTGGGTGGTGTTGGGGTGGGGGGGTGTTGTTTGTGTGGGGTTGGTGGGTGGGGGGGGGGGTGTGTTTTTGTGGTGGTTTTTTTGGTGGGGTGGGGTGGGTTGTGTGTGTGTTGGTTGGGTTGGTGTGTTTGGGTGGTTTGGTGTGTGGGTGGGTGGGGGTGTTTGGGTGGGGGGGGGGGTTGTTTGGGGGGTGTGTGGTGGGGGGTTGTGTTTGGTGGGGGGGGGGGGTGGGTTTGGGGTGGTGGGGGGTTGTTGGTGTGTGTGGTTTTTGGGTGGTTGTGGGGTTGGTGGGGGGGTTTTTGGTGTGTGTGGGGTTTGGGTGGGGTTGGGTGTTTGTTTTGTGGTGGGGGTGTTGGGGGTGGGTGGGTTTTGTTTTGTTGTGTTGGGGTTGGGGGTGTTTTGGGGGTGTGTGTTGGGGGTTGGTTTGGGGGAGGGTGGGTGGGGTGTGGGGGTGTTTGTGGGGGGGGTTGGGGTTGTTTGGGGTGTGGGTGGGTTGTGGGGTGGTGGTGGGGGGTGGGGTGTGTGGTGGGTGTGTTGGGGGGTGGGGGGGGGGTTGGGTGGTTGGTGGTGGGGGGGTTGGGGGGGGGTGGGGGGGGGGGGGTGTGGGGTTGGGGGGTGGTGGGTGGGGTGGGGGGTGGGGTGGGGGTTGTTTGGGTTGTGTGTGTGGGGGGGTGGTGGTGTTTTTTGTTTGGTGGTGGGTTTGGGGGTGTTTTGGTTTTGGGTTGGTTGTGGGTTTTTTGGTGGGTGGGTGGTGGGGTGTTGTGGGGGGGGGTGTGGTGTGTTGTTTTGGTTTGTGGTTGGGTGGTTGGTGTGGGGGTTGGTGGTTGTGGTGTTGTTTGGTGGTGGGGTTGTTTGGGTGGTTTGTTTTTGTTGGTTTGGTGGTTTTTTTGTGTGTTGTTTTTTGGGGGGGTGTGTTTGTTTTTTTTTTGTTGTGGTGGTTTGGGGTGTGGGGGGTTGTGGTGGGGTGTGTTGTGTTTTGTGGTTGTTGTTTTGTGGTTGTGTGTGTTTGTGGTGTTTTTGGTTTTTTTTTGGTGTTGGGGTTTTGTTTTTTGGTGTTGTGTGTTTGGGTTTTGGTGGTTGGGGGTGGGTTGGTGGTTTGTTTTTTGGTGGGTGGGGTTTGTTTTTTGTTTTGTTGTGTTGGTGGTGGTTGGTTTTTTGTTTTTTTGTGGTTTTGGTGGGGGTTGTGTTTGTGGGGGGTTGTGGGTGGTTTTTGTTTGGGGGGGGTGGTTTGTTGGTGTTGTTGTTTGGGTGTTTGTTTTTGTTTTGTTTGTTGGGGGGGGTGTTTTTTTGTTTTTTGTTTTGTGTGGGTGTTTGGTTTTTTGGGTGGGGGTGTGTTTGGTGGTTTTTTGTTTTGGGTGTGTTTGTGGTTTGGTTTGGTGGGTGGGTTTGTTGGGTTTGTGTTGTGGTTGGTTGTGTTTGTTTGGTTGTTGGTGGGGGTGGGTTTTTTTGTGTTGGTTTGGTTGTGGTGGGGGGGTGTTGTGGTGGTTGTGTGGTGTTGTTGTGTGGTGGTTTGTTTTGTGGTGTGTGTGTGTGTTGTTGTTGGGGTGGTTGGGGGGGGTGTGTGTGTTTGGTGGTTTGTTGTGGTGGGTGGGGTGGTGTGTTGTGGGGGTTTGGGGGGGTGTTGTTTTTGTTTTTGTTGGTTTTGTTTTTGGTTTTGGTGTTGTTGTTGGGGTTGGTGTTGTTGTTGTTGGTTTTTTGTGTTTTTGTGTGTTTGTGTTTGTTTGTTGTGGTGTGTGTTTTGTTTGGTTTGTTGGGGGTGTTGTTTTTTTTTTGTTTTTTGTGTGTTTGGGTGGGTTTTGGGGTGTTGTTTTGTTGGTGTGGTGTGGTTGGTGTTTTTTTTTTTTGTTTGGTGTGGTGTGTTGGGGGGTTTTTTGTGGTGGTTGTTGGTGTTTTGTGTGGTTTTTTGTGGTGTGGGTGTGTGGGTGTGTTTGTTTTGTTGTGGTTTGGGTGGTGGTTTGTTGGGGTGTGTGGTTTGTGTTGGGTTTTGGGTTGGTGGGTTGTTTTTTTGTGTGTTGTGGTTTGTGGTTTGTGGTGGGTTTGGGGGGGTGGGTGGTTTGGTGGTGTTGGTGTGGGTGGTGTGTTGGGTGTGGGGGTGTTGGTTTTTGTTGTGGTGGTTTTGTTGTTGGTTGGGTTGTGTGTGGGTTTTTTTTTGGGGTGTGTTGTGGGTGGGGTGTTGTGTGGGTGGGGGTTGTGTGTGGTGGGGGTGGGGGGGTTGGTGGGGTGGTTTTGGTGGTGTTTTGTTTTGTGGTGTGGTTGTGTGTGGTTGTGTTTTGTGGTTGTTTGGGGTGTTTTGGGTTTTTTGGGTGGTTTTGGGTTTTGTGGTGTTGTGTGTTGGGTGGTTTTTTTTTTTTTTGTGTGTTTTTTGTTGTTGGTGTTGGGTGTGTGGTGGTTGTTGTGTGGTGTGGTGTTGGGTGGTGGGGTTGTGGGTGGGGTGTGTGGGGTGTGTTGTTTTTTTGTTGTGGTTGGGGTGTGTTTTGTGGGTGTGGGTTGTGGTGGTGGGTTTTGTGTGGTGGTGGTGTTTTTGTGTTTGGTGGTGGGGTGGGGTTTGTGGTGTTGTGTTTGTGGGGGGGTTGGGTTTTTGGGTGGTGGGTTGGGTGGTGTGTGTTTTGGGGGTTGTGTGGGGGTTGTGTTTGTGTTGTGTGTTGGGGGGGGGGTGGTGGTTTGGGTGGGTGTTGTGTTGTGTTGGGGTGTGGGTGTTGTTTGTTGTGGTGTGTGGTGTTTGTTTGGGTTGTTGTTGTGGTTGGGGGGGGGGGGGTGTGGTGGGGTTTGGGTGTGGTTGGGGGGTGTGTGTGGGGTTTGGGTTGTGGGGGTGTGGTGGGTGGTTGGTTTTGTGGTGGGGTGTGTGGTGTGGGGGTGGGGGGGGTTTTTTGGTTTGTTTTTGTGTGGGTGGGTTTTTTTGGTGGTGTGGGGGTTGGGTTTGGGGGTTGGGTGGGGGGTGTTGTGTGGGTTGTGTTGTTGGGGGTGGGTTTTGGGGGTTGTGGTGTGTTTTTTTGTTTGTTTTGGTTTGTTTTTTTTGTGTGTTGTGGTGGTGTTTGTTGGTGTTGGGTTGGGTGTGTGGGGTGTGTGTGTGTGGTGTTTGGGGTGTGGGGTGGGGGTGTGGGTTGTTTTTGGGTGTGTTGTTTGTGGGTTGGGTGGTGTTTGTTGTGGTTTTTGTGGGGTGTGTGTGGGTGGGTTGGGGTGGGGTGGGTTGGGTGTTTTGTTTGTTTGGGTGGTGTGGGTGTTGGGTTGGGGTGGGTTTGTTTTGTTTGTTGTGTTGGTGGGTGGTTTGTGGGGTTGTGTGGGGGGTGGGTTTGGGTGGTGTGGTTGTGGTGGTGTGGTGTGGGTGTGTTGGGGTTGTTGGGTGTGTGTGTTGGGGGTTGTTGGTTTTTTGTTTTGTTTTTGTTTGTGGGGTTGTGGGGTGTTTTTGTTGGGGTTTTGGTGTTGTGTGTTGTGTTGGGGGTTGTGGTTGGTTGTGTGGGGGGTGGTGGGTTTGGTGGGTTTTGTTGTGTGTGGGTGTGTGGTGTGTTTTTGTTTTTTTGTGTGGTGTTTTTTTGTTTTGTGTTGTTGTTTGGTTTGGGGGTGTGGTGGTGTTGTTGGTTGGGTTGGGGGTGGTGTGGGGTTGTGTGGTGGGTTGTTTTGGTTTGTGTGTGGTTGTTTGTGGTTGTTTTTTTTTTGGTTTGGGTTTGGTTGGTGTTTTGTGTGTTGTTTTGGGTGTGTTTTTGGTGTGGGTTTGTGGGGTGTGTGGTTGGTTGGTTGTTTTGTTGTTTTGTGGTTGTTTTGTTTGTGGTGGGTGGTTTGTGTTTTGGGTTGTTTTTTTTTTTGTGTTGTTTTGGTGTTGTTTGGTTGGTTGTGTTTGTTTTGTGTGTTGGGGTTTTTGTTGTTTTGTGTGTGGGTGGGTTTTTGTTGGTGTTTGTGGTGTGGTTGTGTGTTGTGTGGGTGTTGGGTTGGTTGTTTGTTTTGGGTTTGTGGGTTTGTTTGGGTTGGTTTTGTGGGTGTGTGTGTGTTGTTTTTTGTGGTTGTTGTGTGGGTTTGTTTTTTTGTTTTTGTGGGTTGTTGGGGTTTTGTTGTTTGTGTGGTTGTTTGTGGTGGTGGGTGGGTGTTGTTTTTGTTTTTTTGTGTTGTTTGTTTTTGTTGTGGTTGGGTGGTGTTGGTGTTGGTTGTGTGGGTTTGTGTGTTTTGTGTTGGGGTTTGTTTTTTTGTTTTTGTTTGGGTGTGTTTTGGTTTTTTTGTGTGGGTTGGTGTTTTGTTTGTTTGTTTGTGGGGTTTTGGTTGGTTTTGTGGTTTTGTTTTGGTGTTTGTTGTTTGGGTGGGTGGTGGTGTGTTTGTTTTGGGTTTGTTTTTTGTTGGTTTTTGTGTTTGGTGTTGTTGTTGTTTTGTGGTGTGTTTTTGTTGGGGTGGTTGGTTTTTGGGTGGGGTGTTGTTGGTTTGGTGTGTGTTTGGTTTGTGTTGTTTTGTTTGTGTTTGTTTTTGGTTTGTGGTGTTGGGTGGTGGTTTTTTTGTTGGTGTTGGTGGGTTGTGTGTGTGTGTTTGTTGGTGTGTGTTTGGTGGGTGGGTTTGTGGTGTGGGTGTGGGTGTGTTTGTTTGTGGTGTTTGTTTGGTTGTTTTGTTGTTTTGGTGTGTGTTTGTTGTGGTTTTTTTTTTTTGGGTTGTTTTTGTTTTGTGGTGTTTTTTTGGTGTGGTGTTGTTGGTTTTTGTTTTTGGGTTGGTTTTGGTGTTGTTTGGGGTTTGGGTTTGTTGGTGGTTGTTTTGTGTTTTTTGTTTGTTGTGTTTGTTGTGTGTGTTTTGTTGGTGGTTTGTGTGTTGTGGGTGGGTTTGTTGGTTGGTTTTTTTTGGGGGTTGTTTTTGTTTTTGTGTTTGTTGTTGGGGTTTTTTTTTGGTTTGTGGGGTTTTTGGTTGTGGGTTTTGGTTTTTTTGTTTTTGTGTTGTTTTTTTGTTTTTGTTGGTTGGTTGGGGGTTGTGGGTATTGTTTTTTTGTTTTTTTGTTTGTTGGTGTGTTTTTTGTTTTTTTGTTTTGTGTTTTTTTTGGTTTGTTGGGTTTGTTTTTTTGTTTTTTTTTGTTGGGTGGGTTTTGTGCTTAATCTACCCAGCTCAATTAACACAGTTTATGTTGAAAAAAAATTGAATTTGCTTCAATTTTCTTGAAAAGTGTTGCTATCGATAGAAGCATTGTACAGGGCTCAGCTTAAGCTGTCATAGGTCTGACAATGCCCTACAAGGGAGGTGAAATTTTGACAATTACTGGTTCAAATCTTCAAAGTGAAAATAATGTAATCAATGTCTCAGGACATTAAAGTATGATTTATTTTCACAAACATGGTCAGCAGTTGAGATTATCACTCATTTCCTTAAATTTAATGTTCTGCTTCAATTGCAGAATGGAAGTACACACAAAGAAAGTTTCTTGAATACTTCTGCCTGCTACACTGTAGATCATGCTTTTGAAAGTTGTTGGGGGTAAGGTACATGAAGACTTTAAGATTTAACTTTCTAGAAATGAAAATTATGGGATAATTTGCCAATTCACTGACAGTGGTAGGCCTAAGTGCTTCTTAATTTTTACTCCAATAAATAAAACAAACAAAAAACATTAAAGAGAAAACAGCCAGTGACCAGCATGGCAGACAGTAAGGAGAACTTTAAGTAATGAAAGTAGTGTGTTGAAGGATTCCGAAGTTTTTTTGGCTAAACCATTTACATTTAGTTTGTAGGAGAGGGGAGGCAGTACGTGGTATAGGGCAAGGCATTTACTGGAGTTTCTAATTTATTGGTATTATTTGGGATATTTTCAGACTAAAGACCTTCAAATAAAAATTTTATGGTAAACAAATTTCGTGCTAATTGCATAAGCTGTTGCTCTTAATACAAATGCTCTACAGGGCTAGGCTGTGATAGGTCTGTAAATTCACTAATGGTTATGTATTGAACGTAATTTACTCTATGTACAAAAATGCGAAATCATGTGTTGTTAATATGGGAGAGAAATCATCCTTTTTTGACTGTAATGTAGGTGTCAGACAAGGGGAAAACTTGTCCCCAGTCCTCTTTGCTATTTATTTAAATGACTTCGGTAAATTTATTAGTAATTATTACGATGGTTTAAGTCATTTGGCTGACACAATGAGAGTTCATTTAAGCAATGATGATGTTGAAGTCTACCTTAAATTATTTACCTTGTTATATGCGGATGACACTGTTGTTTTAGCAGAGAACGAGACAGATTTACAAAGGGCTTTAAATGGTGTGAAAGATATTGCGACACTTGGCACATGACTGTCAATACAAGTAAACCAAAATTATTATCTTTTTCTCGGGGCAAGGTCAGACGTATACCTTCATTCTATTTTGGTGATGATACCATCGACGTGGTTGGATGATTATGTATATCTTGGTATTACGTTTAATTTTAATAATAAGTTTACTAAGGCAAAATGTAAACAAGTGAGTCAGGCAAAGAAAGCTCTATTCAGTTTGCTTACTAAGTCATATTACCTTAAGCTCCCCATTGATTTATTGCTCCAACTCTTTGATCAGCTTGTCATTCCAGTTTTACTTTATGGTAGTGAGGTTTGGGGTTTCGAAGATCTTAGGCAAGTCGAGGCTTTTCATCTTAGTTTCTGTAAACAAGTTCTTAAAGTAAAGAAATCTACGCCAAATTGTATTGTTTATGGGAGCTTGGGAGATACAACATTACTAGAATTATTGAGGAAGAATTGTAGCATACTGGGGTAGACTGATTAACAGTAAGGATAATAAATTGGCAGGTATGATGTATAAATTTCTAAGGATTTTGCACGACAATAATATTTACAAATCGCCTTGGATGAGGCGGATTAAAAGTATTTTTGAAAAAACTGGTATGCCCTTTATTTGGAATTATAATTATAACTCAATTGAAGCAAACTGGCTCGACAAAACAATTGGGTTAAGATTAAATGATATTTATACTCAAGATTGGATTTCTGATGTTAACAATAATTCTCAGTGCAAAAATTATAGGATTTTTAAGCAAGACCTAAAGCTTGAAAAGTACCTTACCACTCTTCCTCTAAAATATAGGTTAGATCTTTGTAGGCTCCGTTGCAGTAATAGTAAAATCCCCACTGTAAGTGGTAGATACCATGGTATAGATCTCTGTGATCGAATATGCACGTTATGTAATCAAAGTAAATTAGGAGATGAATACCACTACTTGTTTGAATGCCCCTCATTTTCCAAAGAAAGGTCTAAATTCTTAAGGCCATACTATTATAGAAACCATAGCACCCTTAAAATGTCAAATTTGTTTAATACAGGTAATAAGAAAATTTTACTTAATTTAAGTTATTTTAGTACAAAAATCATAAGTAAATTCTGATGAATAACGTACTTAAGGTGTGTTTCACTGCCTAAGGGGCAGGTTGTTGCCATTTACAAGTTAAATTCTTTCCTTTCTGCTCTTCCTTCTTCTCTTTCTTCTTTCTCATCTATCTTTTCTCATTATCTTGATTCATTTCTATGTTTGTATATCCGATTTCCTAAGGTAATTTATGTTTATGTATAATTTATGTATTTTTGAATCTCTTTAACCTCCTCGGAGGTGATATGGAGAATGACAATAAACAAACAAACAAACATTTGCTGGGGGAAGGGTGAACCCTCTACATGTAGTCCCTATAAAATTTTGTTTGGGTTGATTTTGAACCTGTTATGAGAGGGGATTGAATCCTTTGTTAGATGTATTTTGGTAGTGACTGAGTTGGAGATTATGCTGTCAAAAATGGTTGAAATTGATACCACCAGAGCAGATTGTGAGGTTTGGGAAAGACAGCGGACTTATCTCATATATTGGTGAGTGACAAGGGGCCGGGGGTGACGGATCACAAGTTTTTTATTCATGCGCCTGTAGCTCAAAGAGTCAATGGTCATGCTGCGAAAATTGATGGGTCCATATGCTGGCGTTGAAAACTTTGACAAGGAATGAGAGGCAGCGTAACAAGCAGGCCCGTTTTAGTGTGTAAGTCGGACCAAATTTTAAGTGCTGCCATGAGGTTAATAATAAAGGAATGGTTACGGGTTCGTTGAATACAGCCTTGTACATCCGCTCATGCAGGATCATTTAATTGAAGCTTAGGGGAAGGTGACTTCAAGTTTGACAAATGCCGAATGATGACGGCCTATGGGAGAGTGCAGAAAGTGTCTTCGACCCGGGCGCCCCAACGCCCTCCACCTCCTTCCCTTGATACCCACTTGAATGCAAAGTGCTCTTTCAGGTTAAAGATACCAATCACAGTACAGCCGACAAGCTGGCCGTCAGTACTGAGATATTTAAATTACCATATCATTACGGTAAGGATTTTGCAAGGAAGTCTTAGCATTTATTTCAACTTCAAAAAGCGCGTACGTGTACCACCAATCATTCTTCCATTGATAATTCGCGTATACTTACTTGATTTTGGTCTGTTTGAAGGCCTTTGAAAAGTTGTAGGTCACTCAAGTAAGTAAATCTCGAACTCGAGCGCTGAAAATGTCAATTGTGTTCGAGTTGGAGGATTTTGTGCTCTTGAGACCAAGGAAGTCAGAAAGTCAGGGGACTGATCGTCGTCGGGACAGTGGTGAAACCAGATGGGGGTAGGTGCCATGTATGTCCCTCGTCGAGGACGGATCCCCCGCAAGGTCGTTTAAAATTTCCAGTGTAGTCGGGAAACGTTAAAATATGAAGTAGTCGGCCACAAAAGCCAGTCGCCCCTTGTGGTTTACTTGATATCTGAGGGCAGATCCTGTAGTAAATCCCCCAAATTTTCCAATTTCACGCCTAAAAACCCAAAATGCGCACCGAAAATTTTACTCTCGATGACCTTACAGCACTCCGTCTCCCTTGTCGGGACTTCAGGCTGCAGCACCTACGTGGGGAAGTTTAGACCCCTGTCGCGCAAATCATTCTGGCGCTACCCCCGGCCAGCGTCGGGATTACACATTTTATCGTACGGTACCTACTAGTGCTATGCCGACTACATGTTAACCGAAGATATTGGAAAATTTTGCGACCGGCAAGACCACGGCTTCCTGAGCTTTACCCCGCCCCGTCCCTCCCCCACCCCTATTGATGCCATTTATAAGGCAGGCTACTGAGAAATATTAATTACATGCCATGCTATAGAAAATAGAAAAGTGAATTATAGTTTACAAAACAGGAACAGCAACAGCTGTAAACTGTGAGTTTATGGACTTGTTTGCAAAGTTGGTTTCAATGTAGGCTACAAGTATTCCACAGGAGCAAAATACAAAACACCTTGAGTAGCCCATGCAACCAAATCGAGTTGAAATCATTATTATGCCGATTATATTACTTACCTTCCATACAGTAAACAAATCAGACATACACAGTTTTCATTTCATTTGTAATAACAATTAGAGGAGATGATTTTTAAAGTTACTCTCGTCTACCATTTAAGATAATTATGTCACCCGTTTGCACACCAAAGTATCTCTCATCATTCCGCATTACCGAACATCAGGCTTAAACACATGCACGCGGACGGCATGCTAGTCAAACCTTGTGCTCTTGCTCAATATCAGTAGCGCCGGCATGGGGGGGGGGAATGGGGGGCTCGTGCGCCCCCATGAAATTTTTTTGACAATTTTAAAATGATCCTGGTGATTAAGCTATAGATTTCTGTAGGGGGTGGGGGTGAGGTGTGTTTTAACTGAGTGATAAATCTATTTAATTATTTTCTATCACAAATATTTCTCAAACTATCAGAATTTTTGCAAATTCTTCGCAAACTACCAAAATTTTCACACGCTCCGTGCTCTTCAAACCTCATCACGGTGTTCATATTATCAATATCTTCTGATAGTAACTCCCAGGGAAGCACAGCAGCAAAAGTTGAAAGCTGTTCACAAATTACCAGGTAAATTAGACTGGCTTTTTGAGTGGCATGTAGATTTGTTGGGCAATTGAAAGTGTCTCGGCAATGCAGATTCTGAATGCAGGTTTTGTCATGGAAATCTTATTTAATGAAAAATTTCACGCAGTTTGTGCACATGCTGTATGATTTGCAGTAGACCTCATGACCATTATTAAGGTAAAATACATGGAATTATAATCACAACATCTGTAGGGGTCTAGCATCAATATGGGATCTTTCAATCTAATTTGTTGTAGCATGATTTGGAAAGGTGAAATTACGTATCTGCCTTTATACTTTTCCAAAAAAAATTACCGAATGCTTTGCACGCGGCCATTATCGGTATAAATGTCAGGCGCGTAGCCAAGGGGGGCGAAGGGGGCAGCCGCCCCCAAGCATATTTTTGGTATTTTTTAATGTTTATTTTTACAATATTGCTAGTGTTTCCCTTATTTATATGCGGTAAATAGGAGTGGGAAGTGCCATTTCTAGCGATCTGGAAGGCATTTTGGGCCAAAATTTTCTTGCGCTTTGTGCCAACCCATGGTGGTGTGAAGCACTGAAAGTCTGTCTATGGGCTTCGCCCCCCCCCTCGACAGTGAGGAGAGCCGCGAACAACCAATAAAAGTTGGTGGCTATTGCGCCTAAACCTGAACCTTATTTTAAATCAGTGAAGGGGCTATCTTACCTCAAGATTGCATAGTCTAAATTCTACCCCTTCCCGAACACGAAATGCACCACCCCAACTGGGAAATGGGTTGTTGCAGACTCTCTGACGTATGATGACGCCCCCACCACAAGTCCTAGAGCAGGGTGAATCCATCCAAGCTGACCAACCACCGGTAACTGGATCTGGGGCATCCAACGAAAACACACTACTGCCAGCCATACAAATCTGAGTGGAGATTTAGAAAAGAAAAGAAAAATTGTATACCCGTAACTATAGTTGTCAAGTGACACATTTTACATAACATCATGTTTGTTAATACCACCATGTTGGTGGCACACACGAGATGTCTGTATACATTTTGTACACTGTATATGATGTGAAGATGTAGTAGCATGCATACACAGTATACTGTACATCTCCCAGTGGTACCAATGAGTGACTTCCACTGACTGGCCACTTTTGTGTACAAGTGTACATCTGCCAGAAGCTTAATCCCCCAACATGACCACTCTTCTGCTTTTTCATCTGGAATGTGACATACATGAAGGGTTTACATTTAAATATTTATGATGAACTCAGTCACTGGACCCCATGCACATAGCTTGTTTGGTGTTTTTTCCAAGGAGTTTTTTGTTTTTGTGTGCTTCTTTAATAAAATGTGATGTTTTTGTTGTTCTCATCTGAAATCAAGTTCTTCTTGCAAAATTTGCTTTAACCCCTCTCTAAAAATAACCAATATTTCTGCATGTCCAATCACAAAAGTACTACACCATTCACACATCTGCACATACCACTTCCCAGGCATAGTGGTACATCTGCTCACAAAGTTTCATTGCCTTCACATTTAAGTCACTGATATGCACAAATCACTGACCAATTGCAGTGGTACATCTGAACAGTTCCATTGCACTCACATCACAGTCACTGATATGCTCACTGTTTTCATACATTTGGATTTATAGTTAGAATTCATCCTCTATTCATGTCAATTAATATTGGATGACCTATCACAAATTTAAGGGTGTTATTGTGGACCCATTTTGGAATGATGACAGAAATTCTGACTATGATTTCTCCTCTTACCCAAGCTACTCAATCAGAGGTCTGATTTTTCAGTGAAGATTAATTCCTACTATGTAGCTATTTGCAACAACTTCAGGTTGCAAAGATACTTACAAACACTTTTTACAATTTCTTCCTAAAGCGTTCTCATGTTACTAGGACCCATATAAACTAGCACATCAAACTCCCAGAAGGAGACAATATTCCTATGCACAGTCTTTGGGAGGAATTAGGCAGCAGGACTGCACAATTCCTGTATTTTTCTCAACATTCCTACAAGTTTAACAATCGCATGCAGGGATATCCTGCACCTGCTGGGAAAATTAGCTGGGTAAAATTGGCTTTTTCCTTTATAACTTATCAAGATTCCCTTCTTTGAACCAAAATTTCATCCAAACTATTTTGGAGGGGTGAACCCCCCCCAAAAAAAATTCTGGGACCTACTGCCAACACTGGGGAGGACCCTTCTAGGAAGGACAAGACTCTACTGGTAATCTGTTATACCTTCTTTCCCAAATTCCCAAATTTTAACAATGGAATGGGAAGAGTTAAATAGTAACTCTTCATTAATAATCCACCTTCCAATCCTTAAACTTCACCTGTTAAATTTTTCTACATGCTTCTGCAAAAATACATCTAGTTCAACTCTGGGAAGATTCCCCAGCCAACTGATATTACCCCCAAGATCTAATACCACCTCACACTTTCTAAAATCCAGGGGAATACCTGTGACGGAATGAAAGTAGTAATTCAATAGACTAAAGAAAGGTTAAGACTACTATACTTCATTTCATTATCCACATACAGTATTCTTACAATTTTCCCATTGCAAAGGGACAAAGCTACACCAGATGCATTGTGGGATATAGCGTATCCATGCTAAAAGCAGTCTTTCACATCCAACAGTTTCTTGGCAATAGAACCATCCTTGTTTAAGTATTCAACCTTCAAATCAGGTGGGAAAAACTCTTCAGCTAGAATCCAGATAGTAGTCTTGTCAAAGGCCACAAAAGTCACCTGTCAAGCACATTTATGACTTGCTCACCTATGGCAGCAACAAGCTCTGTGATCCGTGTGTGCTCCAAACACATCATAGTCTGTTAAGAGTGATGCAGAAAGCTCATTAGTAATATTGAAAAAGTGGAATAGGCTTTTGGTACTTAATGTGTCTGCACAGTATTTTAATATGTCTGCATGGTATCTGAGAAATAGAGTTGTCAAATAATGATATCTCAAAAACCTCTTTAAATGTCTCCTGATATTATTTCTTTCAAGTTTGTATTACTGACAGCTACAGAGAAAGGTATGGTGCAAAATACCAAGCCTTCTGCATGGTATAGCAACCCCCCCCCCCACCAAATTTCCCGGGATTGAGCGTCCCAGTTTCTCAGCTTTTTCCACCCATGGCTACACATTGTTCATGGTCCTCATGGGATTCTGAATAATGAACAAAGTGCTCTTGATTGGTAAAACAAAGTTCTAAAGCCAGCTATGGGATTTAAAAGTAACAAGCAGGAGTTTAATGTATCTATCAAGTTATCCAGTCTGAGTCCACAACTTCTTTCATGGCAATTTTAAAAGGCACAAAACAAGTCATGGCAGCTGTCTGAGCTTCTAAATGTGGTAGAGTCAAAACTTTAGAAATGGTCAATTTAAAAGAAGTACATCAGATATGGGTCTATTATCCTCAAAACCCTGTGTAAAAAATATCAAGACAGCTGAGATTCAACAGCATCACTGTTCTTGTTATTTCTTTCCATCTTGTTAAACTCAAAGAGTTGCTGGCAAAGTCCTTCCAAAGGAAAATCAGAAAGAGACCACAATGTTGAAAAGCACACATACTTGGTAGAAACCTCATGGCTATGGACAAGCCTTCCAATAGGCAGGCCCTACACATGTTTACCCCATTGTCCCTCAGATTGAGTGCCTACTTTGTTCCATAAATATATGACCAAGGGACCTCTACTTTTCATTCAAAACCCTGAGTCACGTCCTCCTCCAACTTCTTAAATTCAATTCTGAAGTTAAAATTTTAGTTTGTGTATTGCATGTTGACTGACTTGTGCACATAAAATTTCTTTGATTTATGCACACTGACATTTCCTGACCTCATTTCACTTGTTTTTATGTACTTACTGTAAACCAGGGTATTCCCCAGGTCTTCACAGAGCATTGTCACAATGCCAAACATCATGTAAATATTGCACTTAAAATGATGTAATATTAAGCAGAAAGTCCAAAACTCAGAGATTCCTTGCCAAAAAGAAATGAGCTTGTCTACAATAAAGGGGTATAAAAGTGTTACAAAGGTGATGAAATTTGAAGTCCTCTAAGAGTAAATTTTTGTTGTGTTATTTTGTTTGATTGGTAGTCTCAATTTTTTCCTGAGAGCAGGAAGATAGTTCTTTTCACCTATCACCACTTTTTAAGTGGTAAGTGTTACTGGTTACGTATGTAACGGGGACAGACATGGAAACTCTTTGCTCCAGAAATCTTTAAGGAGGACAATATGTATAAATAAACCCTGTATTTAATAGAATGATAAAGAACAAACACTTTTTCACTGAAATTGCATTACCATTAGTTAAACATGGACTAGTATGGAGATCAATGGTTACGATTGTAACAAGGACGGACATGTCCGTCCTCGTTACCAACGTAACCAAACTATGTTCGAGAAAATTAAGCACTTTAAACACTTGAATGCATTGTGACACAAGTTTTGCTCTTTCCTGAAGTGTAAACTGATGACATGTGAAACATTCATCAAAAACCAATGTCCCCATGTGCCTATATTATACTACCGACAAGGACATGGTTACGTTGGTAACATCTGGATGGACATCGCCTTGAAGGCTCTCATACCCATGTTGTAAGCAAAAAGATGGAGGAAAGCACACAAACCAGTGACAAATATGGCCATCTGCAAACAGATGGAGTTTTATCAAATTCTCTGGTAATTTGTGTCCTACAGGCCTGTTAATATGATAGTTACCAACGTAACCATTAGGCAGGGCTCGAAATAACGGGGGCCCGTGGGCCCGATGCTCCTAGAAATTCGCTCGGGCCCGTAGTTTCTACAGGGAAAGGGGCCCGGTTGGCTCCTAAATATTTCAAGTCTAATTGTACAGTCTGCACGTGAACCTCTCTATCCACAACTCAACGATCTTATATCTCGCACAGCCTGTGTATTCCTATACTTGTACAGGCACTGAAAACCTGCGAAAACATACATTATTTTTGAAATCAGTTCACATCACTCATCAACAGTCTGCTTTGTCACAACACAGAAGATCACTCACGTAGACATAAACCGATATCAGTCATGAGTAATATAGGCCTCACAAGATCAACTGACAAAGACAGTTGGCGGGAATTGAACAGTGCCCTTCATTTTACGGGCAATAACTTCTGGAGTTACGAGAAAATTTTGAAAATGTGGCATTAGCCCAGGGCTTGAAAACTTGAAAAAGGGCCCGGCCAAAATGAGGGAAATGGCCGTCGGTCTATGTTATTTCAATGGACATTTACTGAGGGGCATCATGGCCATCAGAAAGGGCCCGACGGCCATGACCGTTGGTGCCGTCAGGTTATTTCAAGTCCTGCTAGCCTACATGCAACATGGTCTAAGAAGGTGTGGACAGATTGGTTTCAGGCTAGTTTCAGCCTCAACTTGCCTTAATTCTTAATTATACCCATACTACACGTTTTCAAGCACGTAAAAAGCACCTGTACACTTTATCAGTCCTTTTTTATTTGTAAGTTTTGGGCCCCTTGATTTCTCATTTGGCCCCTAGATTCCATGGGATAGGGGCCCGGCAGGCCCACAAAGGCTTATTTCGACCCCTGCCATTAGGGGACAGACATGTTACCAACGTAACCATCATGTGCTCCGCAATTGACTATGATGCATTTACTGCTGGATTATTTTATTTGTGGTACTGCACATGATCAAGGTTAAGTGTTACATCATAACCTTAGCTCTGGAAATCTTTTCTTTCAGTTAAAATATCAACTATTAAGATTTAATATCCAGATGGACGGACAAATCTCAAAATTTTACTCCAAATTGCTGATAAAATTTTGCGGTGTTTGTGCACCTAAAAATATTCATTTATCATTTACCATTTGTACATTACATTTATGAATGAAGACAAAGAACCTGCATCAGTCACATCTGCAAAGGTCCCACTCACATCATAAATTTATTCCACATCCTATGTAACACTTATAGGTGGTAAAAAAGGCCAAAATAGCCCCAAATTCTGCCCAAAACATCCTTCATATAAGTTGGACATTGATAAAATTGTCTTTATTATCTCTCTATAGTCCTCCAAGTATGGTGAACTGTAAAATCACCAAACCATTGTGACATCTTTCAAAATATCATCAAAGCAAAAAACACACACTGAATATTTTCCTTTACTGTAGACAAGCCCAAATGCTTTCTTGTAAAAACAAAAATGTAAAAAAGTAAGTGAACTAGATGGGATTCAAACCTCCACCAAAAGCAGTAGGGATCTACCTCTCAATACAGGAAATCCATATGCCAAGTAAGGGAAGTATCTATTGTTGCTATCTTGAGATATGTGTTTACTGTACAAGCCAAGTGTCACAAACACACTTACTCATACTCACATACACACAAATATGCCTTATAGTGTGACTGCATAGATTTGTTTCGCATTCAGCAGGGAATCAAAAGGATTGTGCTCATAGCAAAGTGGCAACTCATTCAGCCAATATCTACAAAACCTAGAGACAAAATGTAGATTGGACTGGTGCCTATGTTCTGGGACAAGCCCTTTTAATGAAAGCCTTGCCTGTGAAAATTCTTCTAATACAAAATAAAACACACTTGCTTTGTAGCAAATATTATTTTCAGTCCCAGTTCATGGTGTAATATTGGATGACGTCTCTGTGCATCTTCGCCAGTGACTAGATGTTGTATTCTTGTTCCATACCCCCTTTTGATGATACCAATGCCGATATAATGAGTATTAAAATCTTGGATTATCAAAAAGCCAGTTAAATTCATACCAACTTAAAGTCTCCAAATATTTCTGAGTTATGAATGATAATATAAAATTGATACTGAGAATGTCATTCATACCTAATATATCTTCAGTATTTTTGGTATATTCTCTCAGGTTATCTCTCTTTAGGAAAGGTTAGAAAATAAGAACAGAAAAAGAAGGTCAAAAGTGAGTGGTGTACAGATTTCAAGTTACATTAATTCACAGAAGTGTACAGTAGTATACCATACTGATGAGAATGCTACGAATTTCAATAGCCTACAGTAGGTAAGCTCTGATAGTACTATTGGACACATAAAACCATACCGTACATATACACATTCAGAAGGAATATTGTAAGGTTTTCTCCACAAGCATTGAGGTCTTCCTGTGGCTGCTATAGCAACCGAACAAATATGAACTCATCAAGTGGTTCTTATCGGGAAAATAACTTTGCTATTTCTGGGATTTTTCTCAGCTTTTCTAGAATCAGTGCATGTAGGACCACATTAGTAACCCTAGGCAAAACAGACCATGAATAGCAACTATAAAAAGTATGGGGTTTTTCAAAACCATACACAAAAATCAGATAGTGATTTAGCAACACAAAATGGAAGCCTAGTGCATGTGATATGTCATACTGTAAGTGGCATGGATGGATGGAATTTTGCGCACATAATTTTAAACGCTGAAACTTTTCTGGAAATGAATCAATAGCTAAAATCCCCAAACCAGGAAATAATTTATCTGGTATCACATCACAATTTGCTACAGAAGCTGGCCAAATTGCTACGCAAATGCAAAAATGTGTAGAACTTTTTTGTGTGCATAACCAAAGGGTTTTCAGTGGTTTTGTACTAGAGAAGTAAGAAATTCAAACTGCTACACAAAATTTGAATACTAAATTATTCCCTGGAAATGATGGATAGTCTGATTTGATCAAGTGTAAGCTGGAATGAAAAGTAAATTCATGTAGTGAAATCAAAATTGTATCCAGATTTCATGTTTTATGTCAACTCAGTCTTTGTTGCTGACACAACCGTAAACCTGGCAAATCTCATGCACTCCAAAAACTTTGCATAATATTTACAGTTATGCCTATGCTTGCTCATAACACTTACATGCAAATATGCAATTCAATACAGTTTGAGTGTGATAAGTGATGACTGCAAATTCCATTACGGACAGTAAATTTAGATAGCAAAACAGACAATTTTAAAATACGTAGAAGCCACAGAAATGCAAGTTAATCTCAACCAGGGAAATTGTGTGAAGTATGACTGTAATGTAACATTTAAAGGCAATAGGCAGTCACCCCAATCAGAGTTAGTATACCTGGTCACACTAGCTCATGAATGGTCTATTTTGATCATGAGACAATGTTTTTCTAGTGAATTGTGAAAGTCAAGGAGAATTTCTCCTTGCTTTACCTATCATTGTAATAGTTATGTTCAAAATATCTTCAGAGGTGCTTGTGATGCAATAAGAGGAGATTTGCAAGAATATGCTGATTTTTTCAAAGCAAAGTTTGGGGTGACTGCCTACTAGGGCTGTCACTGTTTAGCGATTAATTGCTAAACGATGGCACGTGTAATAAATGTTTCTAAGTACAAAGCCACCAGCAATTAATTGCCAAACCTGTTTTTCTGTATGAAACCAGAATGCAAAAATGCATTGGGAATTCCTGGGAAATTTTGCATTTTGACCACTCATGACTTGAGATGATGATCTTGGGAATTCTTGGGGTAATTTGCTTTTGGACTCCTGGTGAACCCATGAGACGATCTTGGGAATTCTTGGGAAATTTTGCTTTGTGATCCCTGTGACCCCAGATGACCATTAACCTCCACCAAAAACAAAAGCATTCATCTTTTCACCATAACGCATCCACATACTGAGTATGAAATCTATCCAAGCTTCCTAGACCTGGAGATATCGTGTTAACAAGGTTTTCAGTGTTTGACCCCAATGACCTCAGATGACCTTTGACCTCCACCAAAAATGATAGGGTTCATTTTCTTACCATAATGCATCCACATACCAAGTTTAAATCTATCCAAGCTTTCTACCTGGAGATATTGTGTTAACAAGGTTTTCAGTGTTTGACCCCCGGTGACCCCAGATGACGTTTAACCTCCACCAAAAATGAAAGCATTCATCTTCGCACCATAATGCATCCACATACTATGTACGAAATCTATTCAAGCTTCCTACCTGGAGATATCATGTTAACGAGGTTTTCAGTGTTTGAACTCCAGTGACCTGAGATGACCTTTGACCTCCACCAAAAATGAAGGCGTTCACCTTCACACCGTAATGCATCCACATACTAAGTAGCAAATCTAATCAAGCTTCCTACCTGGAGATATCGTGTTAATAAGGTTTTCAGTGTTTGACCCCTGATGACCCCAGATGACCTTTGACCTCCACCAAAAATGAAGGCGTTCATTGTCTCACCATTAAGCATCTACATACTAAGTATGAAATTTATCCAACCTTCCTATCTTGAGATATCGTGTTAACAAGGTTTTCAGCATTTGACCCCTGGTGACCCCAGATGACCTTTGACCTCCATCAAAAACAATATGGTTCTTCCTCTTACCATAACGCATCTACCTACTAAGTATGAAATTTATCCAACCTTCCTATCTTGAGATATCTTGTTAACAAAGTTTTCAGTTTGACCTCTGGTGGCCCCAGATGACCTTTGACCCCACCAAAAACAATAGGGTTCTTTCTCTTAATATGGGGCATCTATGTACCAAGTTTGAGAACCGTCAGAGTTTCCCTTCTTGAGATATTGTGTTAACGAGCAAAGTGTCACAAACACACGTACACACACACCCACGAACACCTACATACACACACACGCCATCACGAATGCATTGGTTTCTCTTATCATCAAAACCAATAAAAGACAATCTGCAGTCATTGCAGAAAATTAGATGTTCACTATAACTCTTTTGAAAAAGTTAAATACATAATTATACAAATGGCACCCACCTAAACATACAACATCAAAGTGGAGCTTCTAGTTCTATGAGGATCCGTGTTTGAGGTTCATGAAAACTATGTCCCCCAGACATCACTAATGCATTTTACATATTCATCATGTTCAAGGGCACGTTTAAAGTCTCTATGTTGATCACAGGCGCTTGCGATTAATCACTAAACGATTGCAAAATTTTGCGATTAAACGTTTAGTAATTTTGCTAACTGTTCACAGCCCTACTGCCTACTGCCTTTAAGCAAATTACAAGGTTTTGAGTTCTCCAAGTTAGTAGGCTAGTCAAAAATAGGTTGTGCTTTGCTCTTACCTTAGCTTGTACAGTAGTTAATTACTGACACTACAAAGTTGTGTATCCCACTCAAGAAAGCTGTGGTTAAAAATAGGCCAATTTGGATTTCTAGAGAGGTACTTAGAGCAGTCAGGAAGAAACATAAATGTTGGCGTCATTACAAGGTCAGTAAGAATTCTGATGACTTTGTAGTCTACAAGAATAAGGAACTATTTGGTTATATATTGACACTAAAGCTAGGTTTGAAAAGCAGTTGGCCAAGGAGGTTAAGGTAAATCCAAAATCTTTTCATGCCTATGTCAGGTCTGAGCAGAAAGTTAAGGAGGGTGTTAGACATCTCCATGGAAATCAAGGCACACTAGTAAGTGATCTTCAGGATATGGTTAAAAGATATGGTTGGGCACCCCTGGTTGAATATATGGTTGAATAGCCTAGTACAATTGTGCTACCATGAGTTGGTCACCTAAATCGTGTTGCACACAGTGCATGTCCCGGGGATGTAGCTGGTCAAATTTGAGTGCCGGGTAATTGTCTGATCTGAGGAAAGCCCCTCACCCCACCCCGTGGCATGTACCCCATTTTTCAGCCATTACTTTATCATTTTCCCCTCCTTTTACTTTAGGGAGTAAATTCAGGGCTAGTTTTAGGTCTTGGTAGGCAGATATGTGGAGGGTGGGGAGACGTGTGTTTGCCTGGAGTGCTGGGCGGGAATATCAAGTGCTGGGTGTCACCGCCCAGCACCGCCCACCATAGCTACATCCCTGGTATGGGCCATACATTTGGTATGCAGTGGTCGTCTAGTTAGGATTAAGTTTTGGGTGATATTAGGCCAAACTTACGATTTCATCAAGACTTAGGCCTGGGCTACGTCACTTCTGGGCACTGATTCTAAATAAGTAATGGGCCGTGTGTTACGTTACATGGCCTCGGCACATTACAATGCACTTCGCAGTGATGTGTAGTGTAATGGGCTTATAGGCCATGTAATGCACAGCCTTGTTTGAGGCACAGGCGTTTCGAAACACTACGTACATATACTACACACTATATATTATATATTATATATATATAGTGTGTAGTATATGTACGTAGTGTTTCGAACGCCTGTGGTTCGAGGGCTAGTCTTTGCCTTGGCTACCTGAGTTCCTGTAGTGTAGGGCTAGTCCAGGAGTTTTCGTTTCAAAATTTTACTGCAAAGTGACTAAAACAATTGTACTGCCTCTCGGATGCCTCTGGATTCCTACTGCAAATATTGGTTTCCAAATTACTGCAACCACCTGGCACCGATCCAAATTTTCCAACAACGGGATGGACCTAGCGTTAGGGCATTAACGTTTGATTTTACGTTAGGCCTAGGCCTAGAACGGTAATTTAGATTCGCTAAACTAATACGTACAGTGTAATATTCTGCAGGAGAGCTTTTCTACACATGAGGCTGGAAGTGCCACGCAATTCTTCGGAGTTTCTGCCTTCTTGTTGAAAATTTTCACTTCTAGCAGGAAATAACTTCCTTCCAGTTTACTTATGGGTTTCATAGTTTGACATATTTCCAGATGGATGTAAAAACCGAGAAGATAACATATGCTCAAAATTATTTCAAATCATGAATTCGACTGCTCGTCGGAAGGTGGTATGTAACTTTGATAATAGTTGTAAATGTTCAGGCGTTCTTAAAAGATGTGAGCCGTAATGGACTTTGGCAAGAAGGTGAACCCTCTACATTTAGTCCCTAAAAATTGATTTTTCACCCCGTTATGAGAGGGCAGTGAAACCATTCTTGAACGTATTTGGTAGTGATTGAGTTGGAAATTATGCTGTGACAAAATGGCGTTCTTAAAAGATGTGGACTTTGGCAAGAAGGTGAACCCTCTACATTTAGCCCCTACAAATTGATTTTTCACCCTGTTATGAGAAGGCAGTGAAACCATTCTTGAATGTATTTGGTAGTGATTGAGTTGGAAATTATGCTGTGAAAAAATGGTTGAAATTGGTTCCACCTCAGCCGATTGCGAGACTTTGGAAAGACAGCGGACCCATCTCACATATTGCTGAGTGACAAGGGGGCGGGTCACTTGTTTTGTATTCATACGCGTGTAGATCAAAAAGTCTTTCTTGTGACAAGTAAGCTTATAACATAACATAACATAACATAACAGGTTAAAGGGCAAAGGAGGGTTAAGGTCGCATAAGATGCCCTGAAGTCCATGCAACCTTAACTGAAAACAAACAACCAACCAACACCAAATGAGCCCAGCACAATTAGATCCTACCACAGTTGTGGAAGAACTTGTCAATGTTAACCTTAAAGCAGTGCACAGATGTAGATTTAACTACCCACTCAGGCAGACTATTCCACTCCTTAACAACTCTATGAGAGAAGCTGAACTTCCTAATGTCGAGCCTTGCAAAACACTTAACTAGCTTCTTACAATGGCCTCGAACCCGAGAATTACTTTGAACCCTTAAATAATTGCAAGATGACAAAGGATTCCTTTCAGAGAGAAATTTGTACACCTGAAGCATGTCGCCCCTAATCCTTCTCAATTCCAGGGTGGTAAGCCCAAGATGCTTAAGTCTTACATGATAAGGTAGGTGTCTCACCTCGGGTATAAGGCGAGTGGATCTCCTCTGAACCTGCTCTAAAAGAAACTTGTCCTTTTCATAGAAGGGACTCCACGCCTGGGCTGCATAGTCGAGGTGGGGTCTTACCAACTCCTTATACAGATTTAGTACAATTTCTTTACTAAAACTACTGAAATTCCTCTTGATCAATCCAAGCACCCTATTAGCCCTAGCAGCAGCAGCTGCACACTGTCTAGATGGCTTTAAATCGCCTGTAATAACTACACCCAGATCCTTCTCAAAAGTCACATCACTCAGAATACTACCATTCATGTTATAATCATAGCTGAAATTTTAGGACCAAAGTGAAGGACTTTGCACTTATCTGAATTAAAAGACATTTGCCAAGTCTGGGACCAAGACAATAACCTATCCAAGTCTTTTTACAGTAAGGAGGCATCATGCTTATCACTAACCTTTCTATAGAGCTTCGTATCATCAGCGAACTTACTAATACTAGATGTGAGAGAGCTATCAATATCATTGATGAAAATCAAGAAAAGAAGCGGGCCAAGAACAGAACCCTGTGGAACTCCACTTGTAACTCCTTTCCACGAAGAGAAGTTACCATTAACAACAACTCTCTGAGATCTACCATTGAGCCATGAATTTATCCAGTCAGCACAACTGCTCTTGATGCCTAACCTCATTAGCGGCTCGCCATAGGGGCACGGGGGGCACTTGCCCCCCCAAAAAAAAGTTTGCAAAGCATGGTCTTTAATTTTCAAAAATAAAAAATAATAAATAAAAAAAATCATGTATTTCGAGATGGGTTAGACCCTCTCTTTTCCTTGAATGGGCTTAAAACTAAAGAAGTGAATAACTTTCCAATGCAATGCGAAGGTTAAACATTAATAAAGTGCTTTCAAAACGACTTCGCGCCCGTTTTCTCAGCTGCTTATTTGTAATCTGATTAGCTTAGCCATCATAATGTCATTTACAGAGTGTAACGGTAATGCTGGAGTTAAATGCCCATAGTTTTACAGACACTTCAGAGCTATCGGGGTCATTACATACACAACCCATTAGCCATGTTGATTATCATCCACGACTAAAAGCAGTTTGCCAGGGTGTCACCTGGCCACATTAGCATAGGTATCTGTCTACAAAAAGTTGTAACGGGCATATAGTCTAAAAGTATTGTGTTTCCCATAGAAGGAGAGGTTTCCCTTCCCTTGTCCAAATTGACAGCGCCGTTGGCCCACGAGCGGTCTTATGACTGTCAAATGGCCTTTATAAGCAAAAGGTTCTCCACCTCTGTGCTAAAGTATACCGTTTCAATTGATTTAAAATAAACAGTAACACACCAAACAGTCAATCTAAGCTCAGTGTGATGAGACTTTTGACTAGTGGCCTAGCTATTTGTATATAGGATGAGACCTCGTTCTGAGTTAGGGGAATTCCTCTCCCCCTTTAAAAACATTCGTTTCGGAACGGTACTGAGATCCAAAATAGTCAGTGCTATAATTTCATCGTTTTCAAGTTTCTTCATGCTCGAAATTTCGTTAGTTTAAGAAAACAATCCAGAAAACCAACATTTTATGGCTTCTTGGCAAAGCTGAAACATATTGTGACACAATGAAAGAAACAATAATATATTTAAAGGTGGGGCTCATTTTATACAAATGGATCAAGTGGCTTTGCCCATTTCACCTGTCTCTTACTCCACCCCTATGGTAGTACGGTAGCGATCGGTTGATATGGTTGTATTACTTTTAAAGTAGTCAGCTCATGACTAACTGCCTGGCATGGTTTTTGAAGAGCTTTTGGAAACTACATGGGCATCGCTGTAATACATAATAATAATAATAATAATAATAATAATAATAATAATAATAATAATAATAATAATAATAATAATAATAATAATAATAATAATAATAATAATAATAATAATAATAATAATAATAATAATAATGATAATGATAATGATAATGATAATGATAATGATAATGATAATGATAATGATAATGATAATGATAATGATAATGATAATGATAATGATAATGATAATGATAATGATAATGATAATGATAATGATAATGATAATGATAATGATAATGATAATGATAATGATAATGATAATGATAATGATAATGATAATGATAATGATAATGATAATGATAATGATAATGATAATGATAATGATAATGATAATGATAATGATAATGATAATGATAATGATAATGATAATGATAATGATAATGATAATGATAATGATAATGATAATGATAATGATAATGATAATGATAATGATAATGATAATGATAATGATAATGATAATGATAATGATAATGATAATGATAATGATAATGATAATGATAATGATAATGATAATGATAATGATAATGATAATGATAATGATAATGATAATGATAATGATAATGATAATGATAATGATAATGATAATGATAATGATAATGATAATGATAATGATAATGATAATGATAATGATAATGATAATGATAATGATAATGATAATGATAATAATAATAATAATAATAATAATAATAATGATAATAATAATAATAATAATAATAATAATAATAATAATAATAATAATAATAATAATAATAACAATAACAATAACAATAACAATAATAATAATAATAATAATAATAATAATAATAATAATAATAATAATAATAATAATAATAATAATAATAATAATAATAATAATAATAATAATAATAATAATAATAATAATAATAATAATAATAATAATAATAATAATAATAATAATAATAATAATAATAATAATAATAATAATAATAATAATAATAATAATAGTAATAATAATAATAATAATAATAATAATAATAATAATAATAATAATAATAATAATAATAATAATAATAATAACAATAACAATAACAATAATAATAATAATAATAATAATAATAATAATAATAATAATAATAATAATAACAACCATACTCCCACAGGCGTAGGAGGTGGGGCTGGGGGGCTGCAGCTCCCCCAACAAAATATTTTTGTGAAAATTCGGGCAATATTCTGAGAATTTTTCGGGCACCTACTGAAAGAAAAATAATGCAATAATGTAGCTTAACAGAAATCGATACTTTAAAAAACTTCCTTGGTAATTAAAATATCGTTCTGATTTTGATTGCGCCATCACCTATATATTTGGTATTAATTCACCAGTGTGTTGTTAAATGGTTCAACTTATATATTACGATTATCAGTGGTGTATTTGAGGAGCCATTAGGCCATGCCCCAGTTACTGATGCCGATATTTTCAGTACCTAAAATAAAGCACAAAATTTTACTTCAAAGGTAGCATATGTGGCACCAGATTGCATGTAAGGGCACCTAATTTTTCAAAAATTTTCAAAGGGTTGGGGTGATGCCTATTTTTTTCTTTTAGTACCTAAAATACGTACGGTAAATTTTTTAAAAAAAATTTCACTTCAAAGGTAGCATATGTGGCACCAGATTGCATGTATGGACACCTAATTTTTCAAAAAATAGGTCGGCGATCACACAACATGGTGCCTGCCCCACCTCCATGAGAGAAGTCTTGGCCACACCACTGATTATTATCATCATTATTATAACGACTTCCTTCAGAATTATAACCAATATGGAATAGGTAGTAACGTGGCAAATTATTGTATGTAATTGGCATGCGGTGTGATAACGGATGCATGCCTATATGATATGTACATTAACATTCTGAACGCGCGCGGAGCGCGCGTAAATTTTTGTTTCTATTTTACGGGCAGATCGTTACAGCCCCCCCCCCCCATCAACTTGGGACCCTACGCCTATGCATACTCCTATTGAGGCTATTTTACTATCCGGAGCTGACCATTAATATTGCTGGGGGGTCTTCCGAACCTCCCTGAATATGGACTTGAGTTTGCCCCCCAAACAAAATTTCTTAGAGCCGCCCATGCCTAACCTATGCAGTTTAACCATAAGTCTACCCATAAGTATTCCTGGCAAAAACTTTTACAAGCTTTTAGGTGTACGCGAACCAGTCATTACTGCCAACGCTGACTTACACTCACACAAAATCAAGTCAGTTTTCCGCCCCTACTTCATTATAAGAGCCATCATTTCAGTTTAACATGCTACAACTTTTCAAAGGCCTTCAAACGGATCAAAATCAAGTATACGCGAATCAATGGAAGAATGATTGCTGGAATACGTACGAGCTTTCTGAAGTTTAAATAAACGCTAAGATTTCTTTGCAAAATCCTTACCGTAAATATAGGCTATGGTAATTTGAATATCTGATGACGGCCAGCTTGTCGTCTGTTCTGTAATTGGTATCTTTCACATGAACTGCATTTTGCACAAAAGTGCGTATCAAGGGAGGAAGGTGGAGGGCGATGGGGGCACCCCGGGTCGAAAACACTTTACTACACTCTTCCATAGGCCGTTAGTATACTCGGCATTTGTCAAACTTGAAGTCACCCACCCCCCTTCAATTAAATGATCCTGCATTCGCGGATGAACAAGGCTGTATTCAAAGAACCTGTCACCATTCTTTTATTATTAACCTAATGCAGCACTTAAAATTTGGTCCGACTTACACACTAAAACGGGCTTTGTTAAGGTGCCTCTCATTCCTTGTCGAAGTTCTCAACTCCAGCATGTGACCCATCAATGCAAAGCTCACGAGTTGATTGTTACTGGCACATAAGAATTTTTGCAGCATGACCATTGACGTTTTAGTGAGCTACAGACTCATGAATAAAAGACTTGTGATCCCCCACGCCCGCCCCTTGTCACTCACCAATATATGAGATAGGTCCGCTGTCTTTCCAAAACCTCACAATCGGCTCAGGTGGTATCAACTTCAACCACTTTTTACAGCATTATCTCCAACGCAATCACTAACAAAATACATCTTACAAAGGATTCACTGCCCTCTTATAACAGGGTCAAAAATCAACCCAAACGAAACTTTTTGGGACTACATGTAGAGGGTTCACCCCCAGCCAAAGTGCAATTTTATGGAATAGTGGAGCGCCCCTTCAGAGGCAGGGAAAACGCGGAGGGAGACTTGGTCAAGTTTAAAGGAACCGCTGTCTTCTTTTACAAATCATCGCACCATGAAACGTGGACAATGGCCACCTATTGTTGGCAGATGCTTAGCCCTACCCCTAAGAAACTTAATCCATAGTTGCAATACAAGAAGAGCATTTTACAGTCGGTCATTTATGAATATTCAGTCCAGAGTGGCTTTCCTTTAGAAACAAGAGTTGCTTTGGGAACCTAGGCAAATTCGGTATCAATAAAGACAGGTCTCCCGGCTACTAAAGTAGCCAGGAGCCCTGTCTTTATTGATACCTTTCGTATCAAATGCAAATTACATGAAATATGGAATCGGTTTCATCTAAGAATGGGAAAAAATTCATAAAACTATTAGCAATTTCAACCAAAAGATGCAACGTGAAAAGTGTGTGTGTATGTGTGTGTGTGGGGGGGGGGGGAGGGGGTGTACGACTTGATAATGTAGGCTACATGCAGCAGCGTGTAGTGACCTGATTTGGAAATTAACAGTAGGATATGATTAACAAAGCAAAGCTTAATTAAGAAAAGAAAAACTGGGAACGAAGACAAGTCGATAAAAGCTACAAAAAGGAAGATATGAAAGAGAAAGCAACTGTTAAAAGTCGACAGTTCCCCAACATTAAAACCACAAAACGAGAAAAACACACAGCCCAGTCTCCTGGAGAACTTGAACCCATGTACTAACAATCGGAGTCGAGCGTCTTACCAACTAGGCCACGACAATGCTGATAAGTCAGGGCGCTATAATTAATATTAATAGTCTATACTGTTAAGTTGTGTGATATACAAGTAGAAGTGCCGGATGTAAGGGGGTCGGGAGCTGGAGCGAGCACCCCCTTTTACCTGCATCCTTAAATATTGGTAGCCTATACCGTATACCGATTGTTAGTACATGAGTTCAAGTCCTCCCGGAGACTGGGCAGTGTGTTTTTCTCGTTTTGTGGTTTTAATGTGGGGAAACTGTCGACTTTGAACAGTTACTTTCTCTTTCATATCTTCCTTTTTGTAGCTTTTAGCGACTTCTCTTCGGTCCCAATTTTTCTTTTCTTAATTACGTTTTGCTTTGTTAATCATATCCTACTGTCAGACTGTTAATTTCCAAATCAGGTCACTACACGCTGCTGTATGTAGCCTACATTATCAATTCGTACACCCCCCCCCCCCACCCACACACACACACATACACACACTTTTTCACTTTGAATCTTTTGGTTGAAATTGCTAATAGTTTTATGAATTTTTTCCCATTGTTCTTAGATGAAGCCGATCCCATATTTCATGTAATTTGCATTTGATGCGAAAGGTATCAATAAAGACAGGGCTCCCGGCTACTTTAGTAGCCGGGAGACCTGTCTTTATTGATACCGAATTTGCCTAGGTTCCCAAAGCAACTCTTGTTTCTAAAGGAAAGCCACTCTGGACTGAATATTCATAAATGACCGACTGTAAAATGCTCTTCTTGTATTGCAACTATGGATTAAGTTTCTTAGGGGTAGGGCTAAGCATCTGCCAACAATAGGTGGCCATTGTCCACGTTTCATGGTGCGATGATTTGTAAAAGAAGACAGCGGTTCCTTTAAACTTGACCAAGTCTCCCTCCGCGTTTTCCCTGCCTCTGAAGTGGGCGCTCCACAATTCCATAAAATTGCACTTTGGCTGGGGGTGAACCCTCTACATGTAGTCCCAAAAAGTTTTGTTTGGGTTGATTTTTGACCCTGTTATAAGCGAGCAGTGAATCCTTTGTTAGATGTATTTTGTTAGTGATTGAGTTGGAGATAATGCTGTAAAAAATGGTTGAAGTTGATACCACCTGAGCCGATTGTGAGGTTTTGGAAAGACAGCGGACCTATCTCATATATTGGTGAGTGACAAGGGGCGGGCGTGGGGGATCACAAGTCTTTTATTCATGAGTCTGTAGCTCACTAAAACGTCAATGGTCATGCTGCAAAAATTCTTATGTGCCAGTAACAATCAACTCGTGAGCTTTGCATTGATGGGTCACATGCTGGCGTTGAAAACTTTGACAAGGAATGAGAGGCACCTTAACAAAAAGCCCGTTTTAGTGTGTAGGTCGGACTAAATTTTAAGTGCTGCATGAGGTTAATAATAAAGGAATGGTGACGGGTTCTTTGAATACAGCCTCGTACATCCGCGTATGGAGGATCATTTAATTGAAGGGGGGTGGGTGACTTCAAGTTTGACAAATGCCGAGTATACTAACGGCCTATGGAAGAGTGTAGTAAAGTGTTTTCGACCCGGGGTGCCCCCATCGCCCTCCATCTTCCTTCCTTGATACGCACTTTTGTGCAAAATGCAGTTCATGTGAAAGATACCAATTACAAAACAGACGACAAGCTGGCCGTCATTAGATATTCAAATTACCATAGCCTATACTTACGGTAAGGATTTTGCAAAGAAATCTTAGCGTTTATTTAAACTTCAGAAAGCGCGTACGTATTCCAGCAATCATTCTTCCATTGATTCGCGTATACTTGATTTTGGTCCGTTTGAAGGCCTTTGAAAAGTTGTAGCATGTTAAAGTCACAAGTAAGTAAAGCTCGAAACTTTACAGCGCCCGAACTAAGGGCGATGAAAATATTGTGTTCGAGTTGGAGGATTTGAAGGAAGTCAGAAAGTCAGGACTGATCGTCATCGGGATAGTGGTGAAACCAGATGGGGGTAGGTACCATGTATGTCCCTCGTGGAGGACGGAGTCCCCCAACGGTCGTTTTAATTTTCCAGTGTAGTCGAGGAACGTTTAAATATAGTCCGTCCACAATAGCCCGTCGCCCCCTGTGGTTTACTTGATATTTTGGTTTAAATGAGAGCAGATCCTGTAGTAAATCCCCGCAAATTTTCAAATTTTACCCCTAAAAACCTAACATGCGCGCCGAAAATTTTGAATTTTGCTCTCGATGATCGTATGGCACTCCGTCTCCCTTGTCGGGGCTTCAGGCTGCATTCCCACGTAGAGAAATTTAGACCCCTGTCGCGCAATTTCTGGCGCTACCACCTTCCGCGTCGGGATTACACATTTTATCGTACCTACTAGGCCTATCCCGACTACATGTCTACCGAAGAAATTGGAAAATTTTGCGACCGGCAAGACCACGGCTTCCTGAGCTTTACCCCGCCTCTCCCCCACCAATATTGATGTCATTTATAAAACAGGCTATTAAGAATCATTTACAGGCCATGAGTGCTATGAACATCAATAGCGTAACATCGAAGCATATTGAAACAATATTTGGGGGCGTGTTTCATGCAATTTTAAGTACGGTAAAGGCTACCAATATTTAAGGATGCAGGTAAAAGGGGGTGCTCGCTCCAGCTCTCGACCCCCTTACATCCGGCACTTCTACTTGTATATCACACAACTTAACACTATAGACTATTAATATTAATTATAGTGCGCTGACTTATCAGCATTGTCGTGGCCTAGTTGGTAAGACGCTCGACTCCGTGTTTTATCAATTAAATAAAATTGTATCAATTAAATAAAATTGTTATTATTGTAAATATTGTACATATTGCCTGAGTTTTTATGGGTGAACCAGTGGGTTCGCCTACCAATAAAAGAAAAAAAAAAGACGCTCGACTCCGATTGTTAGTACATGAGTTCAAGTCCTCCCGGAGACTGGGCAGTGTGTTTTTCTCGTTTTGTGGTTTTAATGTGGGGAAACTGTCGACTTTTAACAGTTGCTTTCTCTTTCATATCTTCCTTTTTGTAGCTATTATCGACTTCTCTTCGTTCCCAATTTTTCTTTTCTTAATTAAGCTTTGCTTTGTTAATCATATCCTACTGTCAGACTGTTAATTTCCAAATCAGGTCACTACACGCTGCTGCATGTAGCCTACATTATCAAGTCGTACACCCCCCCCCCCACACACACACACACACTCACACACATACACACTTTTTCACGTTGAATCTTTGGTTGAAATTGCTAATAGTTTTATGAATTTTTTCCCATTCTTAGATGAAGCCGATTCCATATTTCATGTAATTTGCATTTGATACGAAAGGTATCAATAAAGACAGGGCTCCCGGCTACTTTACTAGCCGGGAGACCTGTCTTTATTGATACCGAATTTGCCTAGGTTCCCAAAGCAACTCTTGTTTCTAAAGGAAAGCCACTCTGGACCGAATATTCATACAGGACCGACTGTAAAATGCTCTTCTTGTATTGCAACTATGGATTAAGTTTCTTAGGGGTAGGGCTAAGCATCTGCCAACAATAGGTGGCCATTGTACGGTGGCCCGTTAGGGACCTGTAAAGTAAATATTTCGCCCATGTCTAATTCGTTATAACGGATTATTAATTCGTTATAACGGATTATTAATTCGTTATAACGGATTATTAATTCGTTATAACGGATTATTAATTCGTTATAACGGATTATTAATTCGTTATAACGGATTATTAATTCGTTATAACAGATTACGAAATCGTTATAACGAATTATTAATTCGTTATAACGGATTACGAAATCGTTATAACAGATTACGAAATCGTTATAACGGATTACGAAATCGTTATAACGGATTACGAAATCGTTATAACGGATTATTAATTCGTTATAACGGATTATTAATTCGTTATAACAGATTACGAAATCGTTATAACGGATTATTAATTCGTTATAACGGATTATTAATGCGTGTGACGACGACTATCATCTCCCCGACGGTTTACCAGTCTTTGCTCTCAAGAGCCTGACAATTTCTCTAATAAGAACCTAAAATTTTCGGCGCTCTATGCGCGCTGTAGGGTCACTTCAGCTTCTTCAACAGTTCCTTTCCACATAGCTAGATAGCATAAATCCTGTCACCTTTACCAAGTAACATGTAGGCAGAGCACATAGGTTATGTACAGGTCGTATATTTCATCCCATATTGCAAAGCTATTTGCTGTTCTCTCGTGTGTGTCATGCGGTAAGGTAAGTTGGTGAGCCTCTAACTGAGCAAATTTGGCTATTCCATCGGGCAGTCCAGGTGCTTTCGACACAATGTATGTTATCCCCGATACGGTCTATAACTCCTAACTTTTTATCTTTTTTTTTCTTTATTGTTCTCAATAAGTACATATGTTTTTAGTGTAAACCTACTAAAAATGTTCGCGCGATTCGCGCTTTGCAGTTTCACGATTCAGACTCAAAGAACACTATCAGTGCGCACGATTTTTTTGATGCGTATAACAAGCCCCGAAAAGTGCCATTCCCTGCAATATGGAAGGCATTTTTGGCCAAAAATTTCTTGGTTCGCTACGCGCCAACTAATGGTGGCGCTCCGCTTAGATGGTAAAACGTATGATTACCCCCCCCCCCCCAATAATGTACCTAGAACCGCACCTGTGTATCACTTATGGACATTATAAGCACAAACGTGCCAGTGAACGTTTATAGTATAAACTAGGAAAACACTCTAAAACGCGATTGTTAGTCATACACCCCGTTTGCCGTACCTGTCTTGGAGTTGCAGAGAGGGTAACTAAACCGTCGAGCGAGAGTTTTCGTGTTAGAGAAGTGGTTTCCAACCTTTGTAAACTCGCAGTCCCCTTTCACCGAATGGGATAGGGCATTCCCTCCCTCTCGCGTCTATAGCATACTTTTGCTATGAATGAAACGAAAAATAATAAAACACACGTTGAAATAAAGGGCAAACCTACACATACATCGTCTTTACGTGTGGGTCTGACCCAGGTTAACAAAACAGCTGTGGGTAACTTAAAGGTCGTGTGACATGCCACTCTAAAGAGCTGTTTCACTTGTCAGTTTAAGAATTAAGTTCTCCAATGGAAGATCCGTTGGAATTATTTCAATATCTTTTACCATTCTTAATTAAAATATACGTCTTCAAAGTTCCATGGTTTCTGAAGAAACTCATTGCCTACGCAAAATTAATGATGTGAAGTGTTGCACAGTGTTAAATTCTCTTGTTAACCCTATATAAATTATCTCTTAATTACTGATCACATAGATTACAGTTTGTTGAATGATATGAATGTTTCCGAAGGAAGGAAATTTTATAATTCATATAAAAATTTCATAATAAACCCCTCAGGGGATAACAACACTACAATGTCCAAAACAAAGGCCTACATGAGTCATACATGGTATGTTCATCTTTCGATGTCACATATTTGCAAATTTAGCTCATGTTTATACATGATACAAGTATGAAATAGAATGACCCTGTAAAATGGTCAATATTTGAAGGATTTTAATGGAAATTGCGGCTATTTTCTGGATATTTAATGCTTTTTTCACCAAATATCCAACTATGTAATTTTCATGTCACACGACCTTTAAAAACCAGCTCCCGTTTGAGATGGCGAATCTTTGATCCACAATTTACGAAAGCGTGAAGGCCTGATCGCGTTCAGAAGGGGTGGGGGAGAAACTTATTTGAATTTAGGAGATGCTAGGGTCCCAACGAGATGTGGACCATTACCCAGTGGGGGACGCTGTGATATTTACGATGTTGTCGATACAACAATGAGGTAATGACAGTTAAATTTTGACTTTCTTCCAATGACGTATTAGTAATAACCTTAAATGCGCAGTAAAGAGATCATAAAAAGCTGCCTTAGACCAGTTGTGTTTCAATAGTACCTAACAGAAGTTCACTTTAATGCTGCAAGGGGCTTGTACTGTGGGTGAGAGGAAGGGGGATGGTAGGGATCGCATGAGGCTTTGAAAGACGAATGCCACCCAAGCTGTCTTATACAGCCTATTAGGTAGAAATAATGAGAAGGCCGAAAGTGGCATACCGAAAAATTGCATTTTTGAAAACATTTTAACGTTTAACTTCATGATACTGTACATTGCAAAAGTTATCTATTATATTTCAGTTATCTACAATTGTCACTTACCTCTCAGTATATTCCGGTTATGGACAGCAAGGGAAAAAGATAAAAGTGGCAGGACAGTTTAAGCCATGGCCCCTTCGGTCACCTCTCTCGCTGCCACTGGTGGGAATATGAGGGTCCTCTTCGGGAAAAATTGATATGAGAAACTGTCTTAAATGCCATTTCATGGCATTTGGTAACAAAGATAGTTAACAAACTTTGCAGTGCATCGGAAGGGGAATGTTAGACCTGTTCGACTTGTTGCATTCATTTATCTCCGTTTTATAGGAACCAATCTGAGAGCTCAGCGAGAGGCAAGCTTTCGGAAACTTGTAAGGCTCCGGCTTGAATTGGGCTAAGTTCTATTTTTTAAAACGCCCCCTTGCCGCCTCATAGTGCTCAACGATCCCCTTGGGAACTACTGTGGTAGAGCATAGCTCATAGCTATAATTCACTATGTTCAGTGAGGTATCTTTAAAAAAATTACGTTTTGAAATTTCTGTTGCAAGTGATGTCGCTCTTCTGAAATATTGATTTTGTCGATGTGCCTCGACTTGATTTCATGTTCGATTAACGGCTCACCATTAGGATAATGACAACGGTTAAACAGATACAGTGAAGTAACAGAAATGCACAGCCTATAGCATCACTCCAAACATATTTAGGAACGCAGGGTATCTATATTCGCAAATGGACGTTGACTTAACTTTGACTGACATAAATTCAAATAACACCTTTAAATATTTAAGTCTTTCTGATTGGTCTGTGATGACTTGTGCTGATCAATGAAATGTGACTTAGTATGGCCTTCATCAGAGTAATGTATTGTAACATTTAAATTCACACAAGGGAGAGTACTCAGCAGAATATGGCGTTAAAGCTCAGTCACTCAGGCCAATGCCCACTGAGACCATCCCTAGCTGGTGCATGCACAATGTGGCCAGAAAATTATGGTAATGAACATCTATGAAAATTTCGTGCAAGTTCTTATACTCCTTTAGGAGGTATCATCACTTTATGATCCCTGGTGTGGTGCTGGGCTGCACATCGCCGAGGATTCAGGTGTGCAAAGTACGGCCTTGCAAATTTGAAGGCACCGGTATCTTAAAAGAACGGAAATTAAAGGAGCTGGGTAGTGGCCTACTTCCGAAATGAAAGCGTCATACCAAACGAGATGTTTACCCTCAGTGTGAAGCTGATATTGAAAATATTCCTCTTAATACGTTTTAAATTCTCATTTAAAATAATTTTTGCAATGTAATTTAGTGATATCGTTCCTATGTTTGCTTAGATTTTTTATTTTCCACTTGCAAGATATTGACAATTTGTTTTTTGAATTTCTAGTTCTTTACTTTTTCTTCTGGCACACATTTTTTTGAATTGTTTCCATTTCTAACGGTTCTGATTGATAGCAGTGCTAACGTTAGCCTAACTTAGGCTAGCGTTAGCGAATAGGTCTACCAAGAAAAACAAAGTCATTGATCGAAAAAAAAGCTGTTTCAATTACCTGCAAAATTGATAATGTTGTCCATGAACCTCCAGCAGATGATGACCGAAATAGTTGTGTGTCCTAACCCCTCTTAAGTTAAACGTATCGCACTGAAACACACAACGCGAATATACTATATACACACGTACGTACGTGGTGAGTTGTATACTGTGCTAAACACAATGCATGGATGGCTTCATTAACCAAGAATCATAACCGGATGTGACGTAATGAAGTCGGCGGGTCCGAGAATTTATTATGTTTGGCGGCTACCCAGCTCCTTTAACCTATGAGAGTGAAGCTATTTAATTATCCTCATATTTATTGGATTACGTGTTGAAAAAGGCAACGAAAATCGGATTTTTTTTTTTTTAGATATCGAACATAAAATCAGACTAAAAGGTAATCGATGTGGGAATTGTATTTAAGAGAGAAGATTAAGGCCGCGGTAGTCCCATAGCTGAAGAAATAAATGTTGAAGCAATAGGCCCCTGACTTGACCCCAAATACAGCTAACAAATGTTTAAAGGTAGTAGTTCTTTCGTGCAGGGAGACGTCTTCTAGCTCCCTGCTTCGTGGAATAGGACCTGTGTTTTGCATTTCAACATGCTTTAAAAATTTCACATTTTATGCCGTTTTCTGTAAATGTTACACCAGTCATGCACTGGCATTCCCAGTCACTGTAAATGATTTTGTATTTATCCATAAGAACCATGGTAGGCATACTGTTATTAACATGCGAAGTAAGACAACATCTAATGTTTCCTCATCCTCGATCGGCCCAAGCACAACGTCACATTGAGCCACCTCATGGGACATTATAAAAATATCGCTTGCAAATTCCGTATAGAGCTTATGCACCTACGTCACTTTTCTCTATTTTTCCATCCATCTCTATAAGAGCGTGTGCACGTGACGTCAGCGCGTTTAATTTTAAAGTAGGTATTCACAAAAGTTTGTCTTTTAGATTTTTTTATGGCAGACAGCGTATAAGACTCGGATACTGTGGACTCAGTGATCATTTTTTGAATTTTCATCAAGTTAAATTGTAAGTCGCATAACAGTAATGAACAAAATCTTTCTGTTTGCAGATGCATGATTGTTGCGAATAAGACCAAATAAAAATAATTAAAGCAGTATCATCTGCAAATTTAAAACTAGGACGACAGTCACATCAGGGAGTCTGTTGCAACTCCCTTGTCACTTTCACTACCACAGCCAGGGGTCACGAACGAAGCCTTCGTAAGGCATGACGTACTTATCAAAATTGTAGCAATTGGAATGAAGCATTTAACTATCCCCAAATACAGTTGCATGCACACTAAACTGGCCTAAAAATCTTTATCTTATTTTAGGTGCTTTCTTGTACCCTATCTTGGAATCGCCGTTAAATAAAGCAGGAAACTCCGAGGGATCATGTTAGGGGTTGCACCGGGCTTTGAAACAGTAATTCCACCCTTGCTGCCAACAGGGGTTAATGATGAGACATCTGCTGACGAGGTGTACCTCTCAGGGAGAAGCTCTCAATTAGAAGCACGGAAGACACATACACTGCGGGGTGTCCGTGGCCTAGCAGGAAGAAATCGGGAAAGGCAAACCCTTGTATGTGAGACAGTGGGTTCTGAGCGCCTAAAATTCATAACAAGGACAATGAGGGTTTCTAGGTTTCTGGAATTTAACCAACAATAAATGAGAAAAACGGTGTCTTCCCCTTGAGACCATCCTGGATGCGTGCACGTGACGTTCACCGAAAGGGGAGTGGTATTTGTTAAGAATTTTCTTGCACGTACTGTATTATTTTATGGAGGTATCGCCACTTCAAGGGTACCTGGTGTGATGCTTGGCTTCGCGTCATTGAGGGGATCTATAGAAAAGCAAAGTTTGCCTTGTAAGTTTAGGGTTCCGTCCAGTATTTTAAATGAAAGAACATTATGAGATCAAGCTTTGAATGTATCCTCGTATGTTATTGGGTGAGTGCCAACAAAAATAGCAATCGTAACAGTTTTCGAACGTAAATCGGACTAGGAGATAATCAAGTTTTGTAAATGAATTGAATGAGGAGGACTCAGGGTCTCAGTGGTGTGACTATTCATGTATTTAGCCACAGCACTGGTAACGATGTAACATCTGTAAAACTTTCATTTTCTCGTACCGTGACTCAGCTGGAATCGGCTCCTACTCCCAGTCCAACTACAGTCTCTACCTGGCCAATTCCAAAACTCACATTCTGGGTTCATTCCGAGTTCTGCATAATATGGACTCCCTTTCGGATGTGAGTTCGAATCGGGACTTGGGCGTTACAGTCCTGCCTATAGCCCTCTAAATAGATGTTGAACTAATTATTCTTGATATTTCACTGAATTTTGAGCTTCAAATCACGACAACCGTTTGGGGGTGCACGTGACCTCCTTGCCCCCTTAATGACATCACCGAATAAACCAACAATATTACCTTTCATAAACCACAGATAATACTTTAACGAAACTCTGAGATTTATAAGTTGTAAACCATTACATAAAAAGTTCTTGGCTCAACAGCTCATATGGTAACACGTATGCCGTTATAAAGAATAAAATGAAACGAAATTAATAAAAATTGGGTCAATTCCATTTTCTATGCAATTTCAAAAACAGACTGGCAAACAATAATATCAAAACGGATCTATAACTTTTATAACTTTCAGTGAGCGTACAATTTTCCCGACCAAATTTAACAGTCTCAAAACAACTCGACTCGCTAGACTTAGTTCACCATAAAATTGTGTTCCAACAAATGTATCGATTCGTGTCACCTAAAGTTTGATTTACTGTCGTATTGTGATTTGTATTTAAAATTTTAACGATTCTTGTTCCACCTGCATTTTAATATAGTTGGAGTCATGGTCTTAAAGTAAACTGCATCCTCCTAACTATTGCAAAGAAGACGTTCCAAAAGCGTGCAATACGTTATGAAGAAATGAATAGATTTTTGATAATGGAAACTAAACATTTAATGTCATAGTAAAATCCATTTTCCTACTTTTCTTTCGTTTCATTCTCACCGTTTTTCCTCAAGTATATTAAACACGAGCCATTAGCCTATACGCATACTCTGCGGACAAGAATATAGCCTACCGTTGTATAAAATCGCTAACGTTTAATTAACTAGCCCATAGCAAGTTGTTGCAAAAAATTCATTTGGGTCTATGCAAAAAAATGTTTCTTTTTAGTGTATGCTATCTCTGCCAGATCTTTCATCTTATAGGCCAACACATTTAAGCCTGTGGTGTTGCATGCACGCAGCAATCATCCATACCGGATGGCTACTGAGACCATGGAGCTACTACTACTGAGACCATGGAGTGACTGTAAGCAACGCTATATTGTGTACGTTGTATTTTACATCTGTGGACGGAAACTTCTAGAAACATTCTTCACATTCCAAACATATCGATGATTAATTCGTCACAAACTCCGTCTCTTGCTCCGCGTGTTCCGACACATTTGAAGACGAGAAAACACAAGGTAGATTAGCTGCTTATGAGTAAACCACATTGTGTAGATATAGGAACATAACGCTATCTTAATTGTGTCAGTTACCACGACAGCTTAAAGAGTGGGAGATTGTTTTCATCGGGCAAAGACATGCTAAGTATTGCAAAATCTTTGATACTCTTTCAGTCTACTATTTCATTACCTTGGTAAAGCATTTCATGACGTCGCGTTCTATACATGCTTCGATAGTCACCCCGCTATCTTTAAAACATCACTAAAGTCCAATGAAGACCTGATATCAACATCTCAGTTTTATAACAGTCGACGGACAGGACCAAGCTGGTATTGTTGATGAAGTTCCCGAAGGATTTTAAACTCCGGAAATAACCAAACAGCAAGAATGTAAGTGCTTTAAATACCTTTGCTACGTTTTATACGGTATATTATATTATAGCCGATCAGCCCTTGGCCAGAAGCTTTGCATACTTTATTCGGTAGTTGTGTTTCATTTGGGGTTTAGTTTGGGAGGTTTACTGAGAACACAAAGAATTTTCTTACCGGAAAGCTGCAGGCAGGTTTCAGCGTTCCTGCAGTCACTGGTAATCATGACCTACGGAATAACCCCATGGATACGGTAATTACAGTTGTATGATATGGTACGTATAGTGTGGTTTGGTGCTATCAGTTGAAGTGAAGTGAAAGCCATGGACAAGGGGATTGCTTACAAAATAATTCCAACGGAATGCAAACGATATAATGTGATGTGATGACATGTCATGTAATGTGGCCATCACTTTTGATAAAGCACCGCTTAGTCGTATAGGCTACGTGTTGTTCATCCTATACACTGGCTAAGGACAGTTTCACACTGAGCTACTCAATCCTTAGGTAGCACTTTTCTTTGTATGGAAACGATGTGCAATTTCGTTTCCTTTATGATAACTAGTTTTCATAGTATAGCTTGCTGTTTTGCCTTTAAATCTGAATTAAGGCTTATGTGACATTACTATTAAAGTGAAGTCTATCATAAAGTTGAGGGAGCAACAAAATACTGGTTTGAAGGAACCCACCACTACATCGTTTACTATACAAAAATTGTTATTGGCATGACATGTTGCATTATAGCCCTGAAAAGACAGCCGAGAACTAAATCCTTATGTGCATGTAAAGCTGGTAAATCACTTTAGAAAAGCATAAAGGTAAATTCCCATCACTCCGAACCACACCCGTAGTGCTGGTCCCAGGCTGTATTTTATGGACGCAAGAGGGGATAAAACAAACTGTAACTCCATTTTAATGTTATGTGGACATCTATCCACACCAGCTTTTTTACTCAGTAATGTTAGAAAAAGATCCCTGATGAAAAATCCGTCTTGCATTATTTGAATATTTACCGTTCTCAAGATATACTTCCTCAAAGTGTGACCATACCTAAGATTGCTCATTACCTTTGCAAAAAATGTGATGTGGAGTGTTGCACTTTGTCTGTATTCCTTTATAAATTATCTGTCAATTACTATTAAGTAATAGCAATAGTAAAAGTAATAGTTTCTAGTTGGTGGTCAATGTGGACATTTTCTAAGTTAGATGAGGTTTTACGGCTCAGTTTCTAACCAATTGCTACGGCCTTTTTTCCAGTTGTGACTCACTGGCTTGTTTTCCCTACTCCATTGCTTATGCTGAGCACCAAGAACAATGTGAGTAGGTTCCATTTTTAAGTTTTTGGTATGACCAGGCCAGGAATCGAACCCCAGACCTTCCTGATGCAAGTCGGATGCTCTAACCACTTGACCATGCAGTCGGACATTTTCTAAGTAGTAAATAATTACTTCCAAACCCCTCGGGACATGTCAACATCCCAGCTGTCCTTGGAGTGAAGGTTAAACACAGAATTACATAACACCTGTCCCATGAGTCCCTCTCCCCGGGCCAGGCTCACGTTTTTTCATGATGTAGGTACAAAATAGCAATTGTCTTGTAAAATACTAATGATGGATTTGATGGAATTTGCGGCCATTTTTAACGTTTTTAATGCTTTCATATCAAATACCCAGGTATCAAATTAACGTGTCCACATACTTTTAAGGTATTACGATGGGTAGACTAGTAAGTTGCAGGTGGTCACTGCAGAGCATACTCGCTGCAAAGGGTGAGAAGGAGTCCGTATTCTCAAATAACAAGAGAGTAAATTGTTGGCGAGGGTTTCAAAAGTTCGTGTGGGTATGAAGCAGATAAGGAGTGATCAGTTGCAAGTTGAGGCTAGTAAATGGACTAAAAGTAAAACTTGCTGGGAGAAATAAAACAATTGGGACAAAATAATGTGTATCCACCAGATATCATGGTAAAGTATTATCAAAGGGGTAAAACTTAAAAGAAACGTATAAAACGCATCAATATCTGAGAGAGTAGCGGAGTTAAAAGATAGTGAAATGGAGTTTCTTCAAAAAGTGTGAGCAAATTTCCCTATACCCCTTGAAATTTCCGCTTATGGCCTTAAAACAATCCTCATCACTACGTTTCCCCTACTTTGAAAGGAAAATACTACAGCAAGTGTACTTGAAACCGAGATGTAGCGCTTGTAATCAAAGATAAATATTATTCAGAGTTAGAGATGGAAAGCAGAATGCATGCACGTCATTGCTGGTATTCTAATTACTAATCCTCCAGTAAGTTGCCACGATGATTTGCCGAACGTTATCAAAATATTTGGACGCTAGTATCTTCCTTGTTGCCAAGATTTAATTGAAAGCTAATCACGCATCACTCACTGAGGTATGACACTATAATCATTGACAGATGGAAATAGAGTTGATGACTATATAGTCACGGAGCTTTTACATCCCTTGACATTTAGGCTTTGCTCCTATCTGTGACTGCCAAATCGTTGATAAAAACCGCCAAGGAAAGTTGCTTATAATAAGATAAAATATGAAATATGTTTACTTGACATGCCGTTACGTTTTATTGCCTTTTTCATACAAGTCTTAAGTACAGTGTCACATAGTCCTTTATTCACAGTTGAATCATTGACAGCTGCGATTATTTGTATTCCACACTGGGAGTAAATATGCCATTAAATGCTACCGTGCAAGCATGGCAGGGTTGAAGCTTGCAATGTGGATATATATGTATATATTTATATATATATATATTTATATATATATATATATATAAACATGTGTAAATCATGGCTGAAAGAGAAAGAATACTGATAAAACGTAACTACGTTTTATCAGTATTCCTTCTCTGTCAACCATGGTTTGGGCTTTATATGTTTTTCTATTATCTATTTAAATACACGTGCACCCTGTATCTATTTATATATAATAAATACGTATACACATCTATATAACACCTTAGGGAGACAATTTTCTTTGTTATTTTAATGGGGATGCTATTAGGGAGACATTCGATGTCTCTTAATGTTGTAGGTACTATTTCTAGACATTTTTTACTGTCGGAAGTAGTTTTACAATGGTCTTTGGACTCTAAATATCACATTTTGATAGTTTCAGGGTTAGGGGTTAGAAAGTTACGTTAGAAATTAGTGTGTAAGTCAATGGAAAAGTCTCCCAAATACAGTATACAATTTAGGGTTAGGTCTAAGGCCTTCTGTATGCGACTGCAACGTACACCATTTATTAACTTAAATAAAAATACATAAATATATAGCTATATGTGTAATGCATAAATATGTGTGTATATATATATATGTATATATATATGTATATATATATATATATATATATATATATATATATATATATATATATATATATATAAATATATATATATATATATATATATATATATATATATATATATATATATATATATATATATATATATATATATATATATATAGGGTCGAAATACTGCGGAGCACTAGAGTAGTATGTAGGTCGATAAAGGTTGTAAAAAGTGCTTAAAATTTGCGGAAAATTCCACGACGTTTCGAGTATAGACTCTTCATCAGGTGGCAAAGAAATGCAACTGAATAACAAAGAAGTAGAAATAGGGAAGAAACACATTGAAGAAAGGCACGAACAAACCGGTCGCACAGAACGAACACGGTGTAAAAAAGCGAAAGAAGGCGAAAAAACTAGTAAAAAGTAATGAAAAGGGGAACAGGTTAAAAAAGGTCCATTCTAATGTTAAGACCGTGTGGGGAGAGGGTCCTGAGTTTCATGATAAGCCGGTTTTCGGCGGTCTGACGATCACGGTCAGAACCTCTGCACATTAAGGCTGCAGTAACGGCCAAGTCTTTAATTGAGCACGGTGATGGGGGGTTGAAATGAGTGGCGACCGGATAACCTTGAAGGTTTTGTTTGATGGACCGGTCGCCACTCATTTCAACCCCCCATCACCGTGCTCAATTAAAGACTTGGCCGTTACTGCAGCCTTAATGTGCAGAGGTTCTGACCGTGATCGTCAGACCGCCGAAAACCGGCTTATCATGAAACTCAGGACCCTCTCCCCACACGGTCTTAACATTAGAATGGACCTTTTTTAACCTGTTCCCCTTTTCATTACTTTTTACCAGTTTTTTCAGCCTTCTTTCGCTTTTTTACACCGTGTTCGTTCTGTGCGACCGGTTTGTTCGTGCCTTTCTTCAATGTGTTTCTTCCCTATTTCTACTTCTTTGTTATTCAGTTGCATTTCTTTGCCACCTGATGAAGAGTCTATACTCGAAACGTCGTGGAATTTTCCGCAAATTTTAAGCACTTTTTACAACCTTTATCGACCTATATATCTATATATATATATATATATATATATATATATATATATATATATATATATATATATATATATATATATATATATATGTATATATATATGTATTAGGCACAAATCATGATTGAAAGATTAAGAATACCGATAAGGTAACTATATATTTTCAAATTACGTTTGATCAGTATTTCTTCTCTGTCAACCATGATTTGTGTTTTATATGTTTTTCTGTTATCTTTTGAAATGCATGTGGACCCTATATCTATATTTATATATAACGTATTATATATATGTATATATATATATATATATATATAAAACAAATGCCTAAGAAGCTCAAGGCCTTCTGTATGCGACTGTAACATATACCATTTATCAACTTATGTAGAAAAACATAAATATATAGCTATAAGTATAATGCATATATAAACATATATATATATATATATATAAATTAACATCTAAATATATAAACGCAAATATAAATATACAAAAAATAAAAAATATAATTACAAACAGGATTATGGGAGAAACACCTTAAGCTCTTAAATTGTACCATTAATGTAACTCAAAGTGGAAATACTTCATATGAAAATTTTTTAGCTGTTCGGAAAAATGACAACGGTTATCTTTGAAATTGGTTGTATGGAATTATGAAAACTCTGAGGAAACTAGGCTGTATGCTATCATTTGTTAATTTTTGAACAAATTTTCTAAAGCAGTAAACATTAATAGTCAAATCAAACTGACAGCTGCCTATTGGAAACGGTGTTTCTCATCATCGACAGATCTCAAAGCAAATTTCATAGAGATGATCTCTTCAACCTCCAACCACTACATAACGAACAATGAATAGTTACTCATATATCTGGCTGGAGAAATGGTATTAAGTGTCTTGCCCAAGAGCACATTGTGATGAAAAAATCAAGGAATAGAACCATCAATTTTTGAATCAAACAGCCAGTTGTATCATGGGCGTCCTCAGAAAAAATTTTAGGGGAGGGGGAGCAAAACTTTAAATTAATCAAATCAGGGGAAATTTTTACTCTCAGAAAAGAGCTCAACAGCTAAATGTTGGCGCTTTTTACAGGTGTGTAGCCAGGATTTTGCCAGGGGGCAAAACCTGAAGGCAAACGTAGCGCTACCATAGTTTGGTGCGAAGTGCCAAGAAAAGTTTGGCCGAAATGCCCTCCATATCGCTGAAATTGGCACTTTCCAGGACTTGTGGGTTGCACCTAATCATTTTCTGTTTTGAAAGCTCATGTTCTGGAAATTTACTAGAGATATCATAAAAAAATAATTTTTCTTCAAGCTTTTTTTTTTGCAACTTTTTTATATTCGGGGGAGGCAAGTGCCTCCTTGCCCCCCCCCCCCCTTCCGGACGCCCATGAGTTTTATACATCATAATGATAAAGTAAAGACGTTTCACATTCCTAAAATTGTACGTTGCCCAGTGAAAACAAGGTTAGTCTCACCAAATCATTTACGAAAGATTTCCCCTCATTATATACTTGTATCATAGACTTGGTTTTTTGTTGCATGTACTCAACCGTATAGGAAAATGTAGCAACACACCCTTGACAACGAGTGCTTTGTGCAAGCTCATGTCATAAATGGGCATGTTGATATCATTTGCAACAGATCATTTTTTTATTTGAATGACTCTAAAATGGAATTATTCATATACGATAAGGCATTATAAAACCATGAAGCTACACGTGATGAGATTAATTAACTCTGGTTTGCAATTATCAAGCGTCTTCTTCCATACTAACTGCCCATGGCAGATCGCCACCTACTTGTTGAGCAGAATAAGCGTTCGAAGCAGAACTTGAGTTTATAAGCTCTTAACATGCAGGCCTGTGAGGAGACTTTGGGAAGGAGAGGGGGTCAACCAGACCTTCATGTGACGTCTTGCTTTGTATACGTGGCCGCCCAAAAAAACAGTTGTTGATTTCAGGGCTAAACTTGTCCTTTTTAGTGCAAAATCTTATATGGTTGATTAAAATATCTTAGGGAAAATTTCAAGGCAAACTGCGTCTGTACCCTCATGTGAAAAAATGCACGTTAAGTAGTGTCCATACACGGTTACTGTACGCCCATCAGTTGCATCTCTGTCTGACTTTGGTTGGTCAATTTGTATTCGAAAGTATAGGCTACGTCTCGCTCATTCCCCCTATACAAAACGCTTTTTGTACTGCCATTAGAAACATGACGTGGGTAAAGTGGTTCATGATAGGCATTGGACTTTTTATCATTTAAACGTTATTTTCCCTTAGCAATGATCTTGACATGTCAAAACACAGTGGTCCATAAATTAACAGTAACGGAGGATACAAACGTTAAACAAATCAATCATCCAAGCACAACACACCTTATGCATTGACGCCACCTACATCGTTTTGGAGGGTAAACAATGAGCTTACAATGCAAGCACGGGCGATGTAGACTTTACACGTGCGTAGGACGGTAGACGAGCGCGTATCCGACAGGTCGAGTCATAAAAAAGACTTTAAAAATGGAACCTTCTGCCGCTGTGCGTGATGCTCCGCATAAGCAATGGAGTAAGAGAGAACAAGCCAAGGAGCCACAACTAGAAAAAGAAACCGTGGCCGGCTCGACTTGAACCAATTGGTTGGAAACTGGGCCGTTAAACCTCATCTAACTAACTAACTAACTAACCGACCGGTACACAAATCAGCTGGTTGGTGTAAGTTACAATCATACGCTCTTCATGACTACTAAGGACGGCGCACTTTATGTACTGTGACGTAATATGCACAAGGTCTGTAGACACTACCAAGGAAATCAGTACCAATTCCCAAATATTAACTTTAATGTTTTCCAAAAGCGATCTTCATAAATACCAAAATACAAATATATCTCCAATCTATTCATAGATCTAGAATGGTTCTGGATTGTTTACACTTAAAGATATTACGAAGATTATCGATAGGTTGCGGCTACTCATGCAAATCTCTCCCAAATAAGATTAAGTGTATATCCCGAATGTTTTTTATTTTAATGCTTGCTTTAATGAAAAGCTTGTGCAAATAACTCCAAAGCACAGATGTAAGAACGCAACAATGAGATTGCAGCAAAGGTCAAATCCATTGAACGGGCTGGTTGCTCCACACCCCGCCACGCACAACATTGCTTTAGTACATGACCTAACGTCAGCGTGTGCTGCTTGTCCCCCAGAAAGCGGTTGTATTAGTTGACTTTTGCACACGTGAAACCTCCCCATAAAACTTTGTGTTGAATTGTATCGACATTATTGTAGCAAACCTACAACATGCGGATGTCATTGCGTTTATAACAGAGAGACAGTTATTTGAAACGATCGACAATTCAATTCTATGACGTAACCCATACTGAAAGCATCTAATATGAACCTTCGTAGAAAAACGGAAAGAGAAAGAGCAGTAAAAACCCCTCTATTTAAACTTTGACATCTTTAAGAGTTTATTGTACACAGATTTACAAGTTTGAAAACTTTTAGCATAATCCTACGTACACTGTTAAATTCTCTCCATGTCGATTTTTTAGAATTCACTAACCCAAATTATTAAAGAAAATGAGTTCTTATAAGCTTAAGGTAAATTCTCAGTATGTGAGTGGTCTTTGCCACGGTATAGAAATGTTCATTGTTATCGGTTAGATCGTTTATAGACTGACAGAGAGGATAGTACCCTTTCTGAACAATGAGAATAAGCAGCTAGTTGGTCGCAAACTGTAATGAAGCCGTTCTTTCATAACGGTTGGCTAAATATAAATAAAATCGTTTTCACTCTCAGAAAGCGAAATATGTTTCATACTTAAGAAATAATACAGTGGGGATAGCACATCTTCCAAAATCCTTTCACCTTACATGTTGATTTACACTTCTAGGAACATCATTTCCAAACTTAAGAAATTATTAACTTAAAGTCAGTAACATTATTTCTAAAAAGAAAACCTGACCCATGTCGGTAATTCATAATCATGCTTAGGCTCTAAAGTAGCCCACTGTGAGCATCTGTTCTTTTCAGCCAGTTGAGAATGGGACCACGCATGACAGACCCACGATGTAGAGGGGTCTACGGGTTGAGAGGTTGGTCAGTTAAGTTTGTTGTCCTTTCGGGGACGTAGCCCCCTTGGGGAGCAGAACTCCTTCGGGGGTAACGTTTGGTTTCGTTCTTCGGCAGTTCGCCAGGGGGTCGAGAAGACCTTAGAAAAAGGCTTAAAGTAGGCCTAAAACACTGTTGCATGTTTTAAGAAATATATGCCTTCTAAATTAGAAATGTTTCTCAACCTTTTTTGACCACTACGAAAATTTCATTTAGCATCTGGCTTTTTACCCCACAAATAGCCAGCGTTCCATGAAATTTTAATTGCCGTCCTAATCTAAGGGGAAGAGGTTGCTACCCTCCTCTTTGAGATTTATCCATAATTATAGGTGCCTAGGTTTAGTCTGGTGAAATTTTTTAAAAAATTAGTGTGAGATTACATTAAAATATTTCCAGTTTTAGACTAACTTTCATGTGCTCAACTATGAAGAGGTTGGCAGTCAGGTGAGAAACACTGACAAAGAGTTTGAGCTATTAAACAGGTGTGTCCTGGGTATCGTGTAGTTAGGGAAAACACATCTAAAACCATTAAAGGCTGCATCCTGTATTTGGAGGAAGGTGGCTGATTTGTTAGAGTGGGTCCTACATACGACCCAGTTTTCGTCGGATGTCGAGTGACCTACGCGGGGCAGTTAGGATAATGAACTCTTCTAAGTGATTTCATAAGTTCTGAGGGCCTCCAAATTGTAATAACGGTAATGAAATTTCTCGGTGTTTGGTATTTCTTTCAAGGAGACCAACTTTCAGTGTAGTGTAGTGTAGTGTAGTGTGTGGAAATTTGTGACAACAATCGTTCCACAATTATTATTATTATTATTATTATTATTATTATTATTATTATTATTATTATTATTATTATTATTATTATTATTATTATTATTATTATTATTATTATTATTATTATTATTATTATTATTATTATTATTATTATTATTATTATTATTATTATTATTATTATTATTATTATTATTATTATTATTATTATTATTATTATTATTATTATTATTATTATTATTATTATTATTATTATTATTATTATTATTATTATTATTATTATTATTATTATTATTATTATTATTATTATTATTATTATTATTATTATTATTATTATTATTATTATTATTATTATTATTATTATTATTATTATTATATTATTATTATTATTATTATTATTATTATTATTATTATTATTATTATTATTATTATTATTATTATTATTATTATTATTATTATTATTATTATTATTATTATTATTATTATTATTATTATTATTATTATTATTATTATTATTATTATTATTATTATTATTATTATTATTATTATCCGCATGGATTATGCCTTAAGGCGACACTTCATGCTAATTCAACGACATTAAGGCGACACCTGGAATTAAGGCGACACATAACTGTCGCCTTAAAGGAATAGGTACCATTTAGAAAAATAATTTTATTGTCGCAAATAGGCTAAAATTGTTCATTTTGGTCTAATAAGTATGTCTACCAAATTTGGTTAGGGTGGGGTTAGGGGTAGGGTTAGGGTTAGGGTTAGAAAATTTGAATTTTTAGTGTGCAAGTCAATGTAACTGTCGCCCTAAGTTAGTATCCACGCTTATTATTATTATTATTATTATTATTATTATTATTATTATTATTATTATTATTATTATTATTATTATTATTATTATTATTATTATTATTATTATTATTATTATTATTATTATTATTATTATTATTATTATTATTATTATTATTATTATTATTATTATTATTATTATTATTATTATTATTATTATTATTATTATTATTATTATTATTATTATTATTATTATTATTATTATTATTATTATTATTATTATTATTATTATTATTATTATTATTATTATTATTATTATTATTATTATTATTATTATTATTATTATTATTATTATTATTATTATTATTATTATTATTATTATTATTATTATTATTATTATTATTATTATTATTATTATTATTATTATTATTATTATTATTATTATTATTATTATTATTATTATTATTATTATTATTATTATTATTATTATTATTATTATTATTATTATTATTATTATTATTATTATTATTGGTGGCGTGGCGTCATCATCGTCGTCACCGTCGTCGTCGCCGTCATCATCATCATAATTATTACATGATTCCTTACTTTTAACATAAGTATACATCAAAACTAAAAATAGAAGTTTCAATAAAAGTTAACAAAAAATACGCTTCGATATGTTCCAATTTTGGTCAAAAGTTGATGACTGGTTATTTATGGAACACAAATATTTTTCGCAGTTGAACTGAGTTTTAAGACAAAAGAGGATTTTTTTTGACATTTGGACATTTAAATGTAATATCCGGCATACATGAGGATTTTGTTAAGACCTAAGTTCAAGCTACCCTGACAGAATATCCAAAGATAAAATCCATGGGTGAGAGGAAACTAAGGTCTTGCCCACATCGCTCATTAATAATATTGAGGAGCTCGTTATAAAAATTCCTTAATACATTACATGTACTAAGGAGATGAGTAATTGTTTCGACACATTCATTACAAAAGGTACAAATTAAATCTTAACATCAAAATCATTAGTAGTGAGAATACGATTATTTTCTTTATATTTAAAAGATCAAAGCCTAGAGTCGATTGTAGTTTTAAATGGATTTGTACTAATATCAAACCAATACTGATCTGTTAGGTTACTTTCTATGTCAAACTCCCACGTATCCCGAATTATAAAGCAATTGTCACTAGGCAAATCAAAAATATTTCGGAAATTGCTTCATCCCTTACGATTTCTAATTAAAAGAATAACCTCATACGGGCAAATAGGCTTAGGTATCTTACAAGAAACATTTCCATCGAGGAAGTCTTTAAAAACTTTACAAATGCTTGTTTTAACAGGGGTAAACTGAAAAAATCGCATTGTACATTGTGCCAATCAATGAAGTTCTCATAAGTCATGAAACAGCTGTTTGCATTTATAAGAGTTACTTCCAAAAATAACACCTTTTTCAATCCATTGTATGTACGGGATTATTTTTTTCTTAAAAGAGAACAACCTGTTGTCCCAAACTGGTTGCGAAAAACATTCACTGTTGTATCAATTACTATTCTGCTTTCAAACATTTTCCAAGAGTCGATAATGTCATATCAAAATTTGTTGGAAGTAGACTGGGTTGTTCCAATTACAAAAATGAGCCAATGCACTTGACAAAAATACTCAAACAGATTATGCCATTCCCTTGTCCCACATTGAAGATAACGTTTCAACCAGAACAGTTAAAACGCATGCATTAGTGATTAAATTTGTATCATTTTAAGACCCCCATACGTGTACGGCTGACTTAATTGAATTCTACTAATTCTCTATTTTATCATTCCAAATGAATTTATAAAATAAGTTATTAAAATAGTAATTATATCATCCGCTGGATTCGGTAGACAAGAAAAAAGGTAATTTAACTTAAGTTAGCAATGAGAAGAGATTTAACTACTGTCATCTTCCCAATTAAAGATCGTCTTTTCCACAAAGATATGTTTCTTTGAATATCAATTAGGACTTTATCAAAATTCAGATAAATCATTTCCTCAACATGTTTTGAGAACTTAATGCCAAAGAAACTAAAATAGCCGGAAAAATTCTAACATAAATGATTAAAATCTGGGTTTTACCAATCCAGAAGAGAGAAGTTTTCTCAAAATTAATTTTTAGACCAAAAGGTCATGTATAAACGAATAGATGGCTAACAGTGTATGCATTGCTTGCGGCTGGACAAATCATAAATGATGACGAACTACCCCTATAGTTCACAAGGGAGTTCAATTTCAAGGGGGGATTTGTTTTCGTTCGTCCGAACCACACGGAACCTCTGTAGGGCCTTAGATGAGCTAGTTACGCAACGTAAAACACTCATTTGATGTCTAATGTGACGACCTCATTCCAGGTCAGTAGCCAGACAAGGTCCTGAAGGGGGCGAGGTAGCTTCGACGGTGGGGGGCAAAATATTTTTAGAGTGGGTGAAACGTACTAAAATGCGTTAAGTAGGATTTTCTAAGGGGCACCACCCATGCCCCTTTCCTCCCTTGACCGCGTGCTTGCCTCAATTCTTTTCTAGCCATAGGCGTACGGGGGTCAATATTTCTGGGGGTCAAGGATAATTTTTGGCCGAATTTAGAATTTTGGACCAAATTGCCCGAATTTTGATACCCCAGTGTGTAGTTGCGAAAGGGCATAAATTATTTTCTTGGCTGTCTTTTTTGGACGAATGGATCCACTATTTTGCCCGAATTGGGAGGGCATATACCCCCTGCCCGCCTCGTACGCTTAGGTTTCTAGCTAATAAGCCAAAACAACCTACCTTCATCAGTCACTCTTTTATTTGCTTGTAAATTTGTGTTGTGATAAATCAAAAATAAATGAAATGAATGAACTTGATGCCTCATACAACTAGCAATCGCTTTAGAAGTGTATTGCTATTGTGCTAAAAAAATAATTCGCACAGTTGGCTTATTTCATGTAAATTAAGAATTGTAAATCGATCATACCAGTAAACATTGCAGTTCTCTGTACTCGTTTCTCTCCAATTGATTTATTGAAAACTTGAGAACCATGTCAATAGGCTACAAAGCCTACAGAGCCACATAAACTGATAATATTTCCCTCAAAGAAGACTTCTTTCAATGAATACCCTAATTTGCCAAACGTACTGGTAGTTTTCATATCATCAAAGACAAAGACTAAACGAAACACACCAACCTTTGATATTGCAATTAGCAAGCACGAGGTAGAAGGTATCCTGGTATAACTGATTGTATTTTTGAGTTTTAAAGATTAGGGTATACCGGATGAGTTTCATTACGTTTGTACCCGTGTAACACTTAAGGCCTGTGTACACTTTCAACATTTCAGGACACATGTGTCGACACAAGTTGCTACAACACCTTGTTACCGTAAATGTTGAAAGTGTGTACAGAGCAAAAAAAGTTGGCAACATGTGTCCCAACATGTGTCGACACATGTTGTCAAATAATTCAAAATCAATTTTCAGGCAACATGTGTCCAAGCTCTGACCAATCAGCAATCGTATTTGAATCAGCAGCTGAGCCACCTGTAGGTAGCGCACCACTAATTCAAGGGGAAATATCCGCTCAGGATGTCACCCTACGAATTTAACACGCTAGATTTTTTTTGGGGGGGGGGGCAGTTTAGATCATGTTGCTGAAAAGATGTGTACTGATGTGTATCCGGCAGGAAAGGAATTGAAGTACTCATCCTGCAAAAATAGAGAAAACTGAAGACATTCCAGGCACTCTCGTGAGCTTTCTCGTAGGCCTATGACATTAGCCCCTGGCAGGTCACTCAAGTGGGTGATTGTCATGGGGCTATTTTAAGGGAGGGGGAAATTTGACCGGGGTAATTGCCTAAGGGGAATTGACGAGGGAGGTGGGCAATTGTCCAGGGGGATCCTGATACCGGTTTGGAAATATTCCACTTTTAGGCAAGAGTATGTATCAGTGTTCTCCAGTTGGTGAATTAGCGTGGCGGGCCCCAGCTAATTTCAAAATTAGTCTTTTGCCTCTGCTATGAAAAGTACCACCCAACTAAAATCTCCTTTTGAATAATGGTTTTTCTATACAACCAGCCATCTCAAAATCAGGGGTGGTGCCAGAGAGCCCTTGGGGCTATGCTCAGTCGGAGAAGCCTGCCCCCGTGGGTGAAGTTTGTCGTCCTCGTCGAGAAATCGAGGAGGGCCCGACGGGGGTCCCCCTCCGAACCGCCTGTCAGAACCCTCCCCCCTCCTTATCTGCGGATCCAGGTGGCTAGCCCGCTCCCTTCGTGACGGAAACATTCAAAGAGTAAAAATAAGAACAAAGGGAGAGAGGGAAAAACGAAAACGTAAAAAATGTACGTGATGATGTCAGTGGTGGCGCCAAGTGGGGGTGGGGCATGCCGCCCCGTCTGGGAAAGCTGCCTGTCGGGGAAATTTTCCGGTTTAGTCGGGGATCTATTATGAATACGATTAAATATGTAGTTCCCCACAGCCAGTCGCCCGACGATTGACTTAATTTCGGTCCAAATTAGGGCAAATTCTTCAATACAAACCCAATTTTTTCTAATTTTCTTGGTTGAAAACTCGAATGTTTTCAAATTTCCTATGGGTAAAAGCTCAACTTCCTTCAATTTTTTTTCAGTAAGGGCCCGAAATTTTCGGCGCCCATCGAGCGTCCTAAATTTCGCTTCAAACATCGTTTCGGCACTCTATCGCCCTCATCGAGGCTTCGGGTTACTGCCCCCCCCCCCGTCGGGGAGCTTTGCCCCCTGGCGAGCAAATCCTGGTGCCACCCCTGGTTGGTGTAGGGGGTAGGTGAGGCGCACGTCGGGGTGGAAAACTGCTGGACCTCGGGGAACGTGGACCCCGTGTACAATTGCCAAAATTATTTCAGCTGCTCCCAAAACACATTTTTTTCTTTCTGAATTCTCCATCTTCCTTCCAAAATCCTGCTTTCCCGCTCTTTTTTGACAACATGTTGCTCAAGTGTGTTGCAACATGTGTCCGCGACATGTGTCTAGTGTATACAAGGACAAAATTTCTGTGTCCAGGTGTGTCAGCAACATGTGTCGACACATGTGTCCCGAAATGTTGATAGTGTACACGGAGCTTTACAAGTCTCTATAACTCTCCTGCCTCCTTGTGGTCATCTGCATGGCACATCTCTAGGTTTTACTAACGTTACAGTATTGTATTTGTGAAAACAAACTGAAAGAAAGTCTTTTCGAAACCACCAAGCCCAAAACTGTTAAACCCCAATAAAAAAAGGAAAAAAAAAAGAAAGAAAGAAATCAGGTTTAAATAACTTGGGGATCTAACGCCCATTAATTGCAGTTACTCGTGGAATGAAAAATAGTCACGGTCCGTGATCATGACCAGCAAAATATTTATGTTAAAGGATGGAATACATTTCGGGCACCCATTCCGATATTTGGTTACCGACCGTAGCTATTTTACAAATATTTTTATGACACGACTTTGCCATAGCTTGGCTGGTTATGAAAAGGGAATTGTTTCCAGAACGCCTTGTTTACATCCCTTTTACCAACTGCCAGCATTGTAGCTATTACGACAATCACACATATCTTAAAGAATGGTATACATTTTCATATTCGTACTTAAGAGCTACTATTTTACTCAATCGTCCTCACATGGAAACCGTCAGTCTGACAAAAGGTTAACTTACAGACAGATTTGTATCACCCCAAAGTATGACTTTTAGTTGTGGGTTAGCAAAAGGCTCAGTTGGTGACTACTCTTTGATTGACATCAGAATTACAAAATTCAAAAGATGCAGAGTAGCTCATATTACACAGTACGCACAGAGAATGTTTTGATTACACATGGGGTATTTTATGCTCACCAAAATATGGCCTTGAGCAGTGAACTGTTTGTGTCCGCACAAAGGGAAGCATTAAAGACAATTATGGGCGGGGCTTGCCACCAAGTAAAAGTCATTCTTGGTGTGATGCAAATCGCTCTTTAAGTGTCTTTAATTCAAATGACCGCAGTTCTTGTTTTTGGTAGCTGTCAACATACATTTTCATCCAGCATATCTTAATATTTGTTTCGCGTAGGCGGATTCTTTCCAAACTCGCCATATATGAAGGTACTATAGAGGTCGGTGAAGGGCGCTCTAATTTGATTACACCACTTGAATTATTGGGTGGGTTTTTATTTTATTGACTGGACGGAAAATTCAAACGTGTGTGCAGTACATCGTATGTTCATACTTCTAGGCAAAGCAACTTCTTTTCTTCAAGAAAAAATTTCGAAGCAACTTTCTAAGCAGAAAAGCACCAAAGTAGTTATCGAATGGTTGCGATTCTTGAACGATAAAATTACGTTTTTCCCATTTCATTTTATCACAAACTGAAATATAAGTTGAATAACATTTTGTACATTGGTTTATAAAATTTATTTGTTCTCAGCAATTCTGCCGAAAAAGTTGTTTTACGTCCAAAGACTAAAAAAGAAATATGTTTAGATGGCAAAGTTATCTTTGTCTGAATAACGATGGTAGCAAACAAACATGCATAATTTGTGCTAGGTAGGAGAGTAAAATTGGGGTTGGCCTATCAAGGACCACCGCCAGCGTGGGAATTGAACCACCAGCCTGGGAATTGAATAACCAGACAGGAATTATTGCCTTCTGTCTGCCGTTGAGTCGTCATGCTTATCACTGTGAACATCCCCTCCTGTGTTATCAATCTTGCTCAATATTCTTCCAAATATGTATACACTATGCATGGAATATTCAAAGACAAAATTTCTGGGTTTTGACTAAAGCTATTAGGGATGACGCCAGGTGGAGAGGGCAGGGGGACAAGGCCCCCGTCGAGGAAGACTTTCCCCTTCGTCGGGGAAAGTTTCCAGTTTCGACCGGGAGCCGTAATGTGTACGATAACATATGTAGTGCCCGACGACGGCCATTCCTCCTTGAAGACTTATTTGATTGTGCTTTTAAAAATTCTTCAATAAAAGTTTCAATTTTCCCAATCCTCCTCACCAGAAACCCTGATTTTTCAAATTTTCTTTGATTAAAACTCAAGTTCTTCAAATTTTTATTTCTGAGACCAACAAATTCAAATTTTCTTCCAAAGAAAACCCAAGTTTTCGTCGTACAAAGCGTCCCGAAAATTTCTTTCCACGTCATTTCGGCAACGCGTTGCCATTGTCGGTCCCTTCCCCCTTCGAGGAGCTTTCCCCCTGTCGGGCAAATCCCGGTGCCATCCTTGTATGACAGTATGGTTCTCTCCAGGTTATGAAGCTTTGCGCACGTGTATATAGTTCCAACGACCAGGAAGGTGCTTACACTTCCCTGAAATGACAAAGTTCGGACAGGCGTTTACATACACCACACTTATACAAACTGCTCTCATAATGTATTTACATTTACTTGCAATGGCAAAAACCATTGCCGCATACCATGAAATATAGTAAACAGAGTGGAAATGGCTTCAAGGAGAAATTTAATTATGCTGACATTTTTTGTACAATGAAGGAGAACAAAAAATTCACAAAAAGATCAGTTCGGAGGATTTCCCCTTTTAGCAGAGTGTAATTTTCCTTCGATGGGGAGAAAAATTGGTCATGGGCGCCTCCGTTTTGCCTGTTTTACCCATTTTACCCAAAATTGCAGGTGGCGTTTGCGTGCATTGTCGGTGGCGAATGGGTTTTGAAACCCCCTTGCAAATTTGTCAGTCAAATGTCATGGAATAAATTTGTCAGTCAAATGTCATGGAATAAAATGTATTGTCAAAGCTACCGAAAAGCCACTTCCTAATAGGTGGTTCACTTCATCAAGCGTTTGGGAGAAAAACGCAAGCTATTGAGTCGTCATCGTTCTTGCTAAACCTTCTCTTTATTGGGCTAGGCAGTCTCCCCCAATAGAGAGAATTTTAATTTATCACCAAACGGCCGGGAGAATCTCCCGTACTGAAAATAGAAAGTATGAGATTCGAAAAGTTTGGACCTTTCTAATTTTTCATCCCCTCTTTTCATCCAAACGTTTCATCCCTGCATTTGCACGACCTAGGACAACGATCACATGGGGGGTTGGCTGGGGGATGGGGTTTGAGGAAATTGTTTACGATAGTTTGGTCAACGACCGCAACATTTGCTGATATTGTGAGTGTGAGACATATCCCCTTCCAATGAATTGAGTAAGGGGGTGGCATGTATTTGATACTTTGTCAAAACCAGTACTATTGGCTCATATTTATGTGAATATTAGACTTTCCTATCACTCAAAGGTCAAGAAAGAAGATTTTTCCGGCGCTCTTCGCGCGCACACTAAGCAGAGTGAATGTTACGTGATGAAAAAGACATTCGTAGACACACAAGTACATTCCCTCTAAAATGTGGCTGGGAACGGTATACGTTTTTTCAAGATTCCAGTAGAGTTGGCTGACTGCAGTGATATCTGCTAAAACTGAATATATGAGACCCCCCCCCCTCCATTTATTTGGTTAGGTAGGAAGGAGTACCTGAAGTATTTTGGCAAAACTCGCAATATTTATTAATACTTGTGTGTAGGCCTATGAGGTATGGTCACTATAATTTTGGTTGGGGGGGGGGGGGGACGCAATTTCTTTCATACCTCTCAATATTTTGTCAACGACCGTAATATTTAGCTCTATTGACCATGATGGTCTAATTTTTGCGGCAACATTCGGACGCATCTTTTGCCACATACTTACCTAGTAATTAATGAGAATCTCTTTGACGCAAACATCAAATCATCAAATATTGTATGCTACTACAAATTCAGGGCCTTCAAATTAACCCACTTTATTTGGATGTCCCCAATTTAACCCTAGTGTTGTAAAACAAACTTATACAGAATGGCACAAACCGCAATCTTGTCAATTATTCGTCTAAAAATGAATCAAAATTTACCATATTTAATTTAAAAAAAGAGACAAGTCGGTTCATTTTTAGCCAAATCTAGTAAAATGTTTGACAAAATTTCGGTTTGATTGATAAGATTGTTTCAACTTTTAATGTGCAGCTTTCTAATGAAAGTTTCTCCAGCAAAAAAGCATCTTACTTAGTTAAACTATTGCGTGAATATTGTAATATGAAAATATTTTTTTCCATATCCCCGTGTTAACAATCCCTTTTATTGATACAACAGTGTTTCTTGATGTAACTTTCTAGACGTTTTTCGCGCGCAGCTATCATCAGTGGGTGACTTAAGAGGAGGAGTTGGATAATTAAGAGGGTGTGCAGGTGAAAAAGGTATGATATTAAACCTCCTCGTATGTACCCCTCAGATGTCCGTTTCATATCGTCTCTTTTTTGAGAAAACTACTTGAAGAATTATTTATTCTCAGTTATGTCTGCAATTTTTGTAACTAAATGACAGTAAAACCACAGTGAGATCTCCAAGAGAGCCCTAAATTTTGCAGTCTATCTCCAGTTCCCTAACCCAACTGAATTCGGGAGGGCGGACATGGAAATTGCATATATTTTAAGCGCGCTCAGCGGGCCAATTGCTGACGACTAACAGTCTTATTGGGATAATGTAAAGTATTAATGTTCCGAAGTTAAGGCTAAGGTCCATGTGGTCCTCTGCTTATTATCCCCATTCAAAAAATATTTTATTCTGTAGTGGTGACCAGCATTTAGTCTTATATTTTTCAAAGATAGATAAAACTACTCTTTTCGTGCACGTTGCGCTCCTGAACTTCATTCAAAGGTCAACAAATTTTTAATACAGGCTTCTGGGGTCTTTACCCTAACCGGGCATACTAACCCAGTGGATCATACCATGGCGTATACTATTTCGGATCCCGTAATGTTGTGTCAAATACAAAACGTTTCTTGAACAGATGATTTTTCTGCGGACTTTGTGCGCACGTGTAGCTTTCCCTTCTCACGGTCAGGAAAATCAACCGGCTGTTGAATGTAAAATTGCATTTTAATAGTTTGCTTGTTATAAACTCATTTTGAACGCATACCAGATGCTATTTGCGACTGGGATAGGAAAGATGTGTGCTCCTTCGGCCTATAGTGTTATAGTTACCAGCATCACGTAAACATATACGCTAAGAATTCCATGTATGTTTACGTGTACATCTTTGTCCATGTATACGTTTATGTAGCCTTCACATATCATATACGTATACATGTAGGTGTAAACATGTACGTATATGTACGTATACATACAAATCATGTTGAGGTCTTCGACGAGCGTCATCCAATGTCCACCATAAATCGCTGTCCTTGTGTTAGACCAAAACTTCTTTGCTTCGTATAGTCGTCTAACTCCGAAGACACTTGTTAAGGAAGCTTAGGCCTTCATTTTTGGTGGATGCTTTTCTTGGTTTGCAATTCTTTCTTATCTAATACCTCATTGTAGGTTCCAGAACGCATCCTAGTATAAGTTAAATTCTTGGGACAACCGTCATAGATTTTGTCTTTTCAATCGTGGTGTAACGTATATCGAATAGTGGTAATTTAATTATTTTACTAATTATACTTCTACTGCCTGGTTATAATATGTTAGCCATTAGCCGGCAGAATATCGGTGAATTAGGGGCCTTTCCCCACCATAAACGTCTAAAGAAATGCAACAAGAGGAAAGCTACATTGGTTTCCTATCGAAACACGCATTAAATTTAAAATATGTCTTCACGTTGACAAATGCCTCAATAACTGCGGACCAATTTATCTTACAAACTGGTACAGAGACCACTGCCTTCTATAGGCCGGTTACAAGGTCTGCAAGAGAATTATCTCTCCTAGCAGTACCATCTAGTAAGAAACATATCGTTAAAAATTTCTAGGTAGGCTAGCCCCTCACGTTGGAACACACTCCCGCGAAATATCAGGAAAGCTCAAACAGTCAGTACTTTTAAAACGCTCAAGTCTCACCTGTTGTATGTTTACTTTTTTGAGTTTTTTCTTTTTTTCAGGGCTCTGATCTTTTGGAGTTACGGCTTTATAAATATTGTATGTATGTATGTATGTATGTATGTATGTATGTATGTATGTATGTATGTATGTATGTATGTATGTATGTATGTATGTACGTACGTATGTATGTATGTATGTATGTATGTATGGGTTTGTTTGGCATTCAAACTGAACAATGGATTTCAGGTCCTCAGAAGGAAATTCAATAGATTTCTCACGTCCTCAGAAGTTTAACAATAGACATTCTATTGTTAAAGTTAGGGTTAAGGAAGCAAACACAAAGGAGATGACAATGAGGTCCTCGGAAAGTGTGTGAAAAACCTGTGTGTATGTATGTATGCGTGTGTGTATGTATGTTTGTGTCGCTTAGCTCATAAACACGATATCTCTAGATAGGAATGATGGATGCTTTCATACTTGGTATATAGATTTATCATATCGAGAGGAAATACCATTTTGTTTTGGTGGCTGTCAGGGGTCATCTGAAGTCACCAGAAGTAAAAAAGGAGAACCTTGTAAATACGATATCTCAAAGTAGAAAGCACGAATACTTTTCATACTTAAAAGTATAGATATCAAATATTTAGTAAATGGGCCCTATCGTTTTTGGTAGAAGGCACAGGATATTCGAGGTCACTGGAGGTGAAATTAAGAAAACCTTTAACATTACTTGTAAACATGTTATCTCAGGATGGGAATGATAGACACTGTTCACACTTGGCGTATAGATTTGTCATACTAAGAGAAAGAACACTGTTGTTCTTATGGAAGGTCAGAGGTCATTTAAGGTCACCAGAGGAAAAGAACGAAAGATCGTGAACAGGATGTTTAAAGATATGAATAAAGGATGCTTTCATACTTAGTATGTAGCATTCCAATACGAAAGAGATTTGTATGGTATATGGAACTGATCAGAGAACATCTGCTGTTACGAGAGGTGAAACTGCAAAGGGCTCAAGATAGCAACAATGGATACTTTTTATTCTGGGTATATAGATTTGTAACATTGCGGGGAAGGTCCCCGCTGTTTTTGATGGAGGTCGGAGGTCATTTATGCTCATCAGAGGTCAACACCGAAGAACTGTAAAAACGACATTTCATTGTAGGAATGGTGGGTACTTTTCAGACTTAGTATATATATGTATATATATACATATATATATATATATCATATTAAGAGAAAGACCCTATTGGTTTGGTGGACGTCGGTCGAAGGTCATCTGAGGTAACCAGAAGTGAAACTACGAAATCTTTGTAAACTGCTCGTAAACACGATATCTCAAAAATACAGAGTGGGCCGTAGTACCTCTAGATTGTGTTCTTTCGTGTCCAACGAAATAGGAGGGCTGGATGTTTTCCCATTCCAAGGATAAAATTATGAAGAAACCCTAGGCTATATGTTTTTTTCACAAGCATAACTCAAGTGAATTCCGTAGTAAAAACTTGCTGAGATTAACGTGTATGGTGATGGTGTAGTGGAAAGTATTTGATTTCCCATTCTGACGGTCATGGTTTGAATCCTATTAAAGCACTTACTTGTTCAGTTTTTGTTACCAACTTTTTGTCTTCTATTACTTATCATACTTCGGATATTCATTTTTGAGAGGAAGAACCCTATTGCCTCTCAAACACCATAGGCCTATCCCAAGTTTGTCCAATATTTAGACTGTAATTTGCTTGTTAATGAAGTGTAGTCTTACTTTCTTAACTATATAATCTGATTCCGAGGCTTCTTCATAATGATAAAACCTGACTTCCTGTACATCTTTCACGCAAATATTTATTAGGAATTGTCCCAGTAAATCCCTGCCCGTTGGCTTCGGCAAATTAGGCAGACAGTTGGCTGGTCGCCTTTACAGGCGTGCTCTAATTACCTTGCAGCAGTGACTATGAATCGCTCTGTGTGCGATTACTTTGCTAAAATACTTAAAGTTATCCAAAATTTCCCTTAGTTGCTTGGTGAAGTAGGCCTAGTCGAGTTATCTGCGTACCGACTCATGTGAGCGAATACGCCTTAACTAAGAGTGTGTTCATCAATTCGGAGCATTGCAATGTAAAGACTAAATTCAGCACTCTTAAAGAAGTGAAGACTTTGATTAAATAACGTATATCTTACAATAAAAGATCGACCACTTAAAGAAATGCTATACTCTAGAAAGTTCTTTTTTATTATTTCATTTTACTTATTTCTTCGTCTGATGTGTGCTTGTTTTCCGAGTCCCAAGTTTGCCCTATTAGAGTATCCATACATACAACAAACAATACATACCAGCTTGTTTTCGCCACTTTACATTCCTTACTGTATTAGATTGATGATTGGTGTCAATCTCCCAACGAATCTTTACAGTCTGCGGCTGAAATATAGAGGACCATTGAAACAAACTGCAGTACTTAAGACGGATGCTGGAGCCTAGTACCGTCCGTGGAAATAAAATATTTCCGTCTGAAAGTTCTTACTGCTATTTTAACCTGGGCTAATTTCTGATCACTAATTTGTTTCTTTTTTGTCATTATCGTCGTTGTCATCGTCATCATAATTCTTATCACTATCATTATTTTATTATTATTACATATTTTTTATTTTCATTGGCAGAAGTTATTACATATTTTTATTTTTATTTTTATTGGCAGAAGCTGTTACATATTTTTATTTTATTGGCAGAAGTTCAAATCAAGATGGCAGCAAACTACGTCAAAGCCGATGAGTTAGATCGACAATTTTTGCAGTGTGCTCTTTGTATTGACCGTCTTCAAAAACCTAAATTGTTACCATGCCAACACACTTTTTGCCAAAGTTGCTTAGAACTATGGGTAACACAAAATGGCGGTACTTTATCGTGCCCCTTCTGCCGCAACCAGTATTCTCTTACACAACGTGGTGTTGCGGGACTTCCTGATAACTTCTTTGTTAACAGCATCATCGAATTCATTAATAGAAAACGAACCGCGTCGTCTGCTAAAACTCTTTGCGATAGTTGTGAAAATGAAGCTAGTGACTATTGTTACGATTGTGCTGAATTCATGTGTTTCGAATGTACGGCTGCTCACAAGAGACTTCGCACGACTCGCGATCACAAGGTCATTTCAATCGATGAATATTTATCAGATCTCACGTCAGTTGAGAAAGTCTTCGCTGATGACGAAGCGAAATTATGCGGTAGCCACGAAGGACAGGAAATCGAGATTTACTGCGACAGTTGTGGAGTTCCCATTTGTCAAAAGTGTCGGGTGAAAGAACATTATTCTTCCGAACACAAACTAATTCAGCTTTCAGAGGCAGGAAAAGCAAGTCGACTAGTTCTGAGTGACCTCGCCGATCGTGCTCAGGAAAAAGTCGACAGTCTGAGAGAAATCGTGTCCATGTTGAAGGAAACTAATCGCCTTCTCCATACCAACCGTGAAGCTGCGTTGAATCAAGTCAAGGCACGAAAGAAATTACTGATTGAATTGATCGATACGTTTGGGCAAGAAGTGGAAGCAGAGCTCGAACGGGAATTTAGTTGTCGTAAATCCACTCTGGAAGAAAATATAGAGTATTTTCAACAGACGCTTGATAAAACAACGAGTGTATGCAACGTCACACAGAACTTATTAAACGAAGGGGACGATGAAGCTCTGCTCTACGTTAGTCGTGATACCATTCGTAAGCTGGAGGAAAATGTATCGACACAGGTCCGTCCCAAGACAGATGAAGATGGAAGAATCAAATTTGTGCCTGGGAGTTGTAATGAAATAGAAAGAGTTCAACAATTTGGATTCATCGAAAAAACCAAAAAATCTTGTTCTAAGTCCTCGTCACCAAGACTGCGGCCAATTACCACAGCAGGATCACCTGATTTTGTTGTCGGAGAAAACGCAAATGTCACTCTAAGTAGCACAGACAGTGAAGGTAACATTGCAAGCAGTGGCGGTATACCTATTACCGCCAAAGTGTTTTCTCCGACGGGTGAAGTTGGAATTGCTAAAGTTCAAGACAAGAACGACGGTTGCTACGATATAACCTTTCGTCCGCGAGTTGCTGGTAAACACAAACTGATCCTGGCAGCACACGGGCGGCAGATGAGTGTAGAGCCTTACGAGCTGGACGTCTTGCCTTTGCAAAGAAAGGTAGGCTAATATGGTTCTTTCTGGGGAAGATGAAATTCATTCATTATTTGCAAGTTTTTGAGTGGGTGTCAGCAATCACAATGGATTATCGAATAGGCATAACAAGTTCCTTTTCTAACACTACCGCAATAAATCGCTACAAAAATGCAGACTGCGAGTTATCACCGAACTCGGATAAATTAAACACTAGAGCGTAACACTTTGGACTATAAACATGCAAACTTTTGACACTGTTATGAGACAGCGCCACAAATTACACTGCATAGTCTATACAAGCATGAACTTGAATATTTCAATTATATGGCGTACCATAACTTTCTCGCAAGACATTGGATGGCCTTGTGAACACGTGAACTTCAAATAGTATAAATTTTACTCTGCAACGGAAGGTCATGTATTTTGCAATCCTAATCTGGTACGATATTAGGCAAAAGCAGGATAGATTATCGCATCTTATTTTCAGTTTCCAGTGCATATCGAAGGTTAAGCTGTCTGCATCACCAGTAGTGGATCCAGGATCTCTCAAGAAGGGAGGGGGGGGGCAAGGAATGGGTGTCGTCATAGGCGTACGAGATGTCTCCAAGGCGGGTAGAGCCATCTTTGCCCAAGGGAAACCACGTTAGCTGAGAAAATATAGCCCGAGTTTTTCAATGATCTGCCCAAGAATTTTGCCTTCCACCCTTTAGGTGGCCTACCTCCCTGATTCAAACTCCTACGGGGGTGCCTACGGCAAATATGGCCACATGCCAAAATATCGGAACATATTAATTGTGGTCTGTATCCCAAAAGAATTTCCAAATAGGGAAAGGGACTGGGTGCCTTTTCAACCTGGGCCGTCGCAACCGTTATCACTTTCCCGTACCATTTTTGATCCCTAACAATTGAAAAACATAAAAACGGAATTTTCTAGAGAAAAGGAAACCATGCCGTGTTCTTGCCGATACTCCAATATCCGCCGCGCTCACGGCGGACTTTTTCAGAACTGTACACTGCAAGAAACCACAAAGCTAGATAAGACTTCGTCACTTACCTACTCTGCACATCTTGTGTAAACAAACTCTCTCAAGCATAAATAGACTACTTTGTGGGAATACAATGGCTAGGCAAACATCGACTGCAAGACCATTTCATGGTCAAGTGAGCAGTTTGCTGACCAGACAGGATTACCTGACAGTTAGTTTATACTTGATTTAACAGAAGTGCAGAGACGAGCAAAATGTGCGAACAAAGTTCCCTTCGGCAGAAACACCTCATGTCTGCCTGGTTAAAAATTCTATTCTAAGGCTATTATCTTGCCACTGAAGTTGCCATTTTATTTTCAAAGGCTATGTAGCTTCATCGGTGGATAACAACCCCTTTAGGACCTCTGTACCTTCGAACCCACATAGAATCTTCACAAAGACTTCCATAGATTTGCTGTTCCACTTTCATGTTCTTTTTGGCTTGGTGTAACCATTTTATCTCTCTCATTAAATTTTGTAGATTCTCACATTCGGAAATCCTTCTCTTCCCGAGTGTATCCCGTCTTCCGTCTCACTACAAGAGCCTTGTGGAGTTGCAATATCCCATAGAAATAATGAAATATTTGTGGCAGATACGGGCAACCATACTATTCGTGTTTTCGATATGGATGGAAACTACAAGACGCAAATGACGTATCTGAATATGAGCCATGACTTTGAACCTATGGGAATGGCGCTTGCTAACGAAGGGCGTGTCATCCTAGTAACGGATGCTGGAAACAGACAGGTGAAAATTTGTATGAACTGAGAAGTTCTTCATAGGCTAGTTTGTCAATTTGCCGATTCAGTTTTATAAAGATATAAAGCTAAGATATAAATCACATTTTACTGGTTATCGAACTCTTTAAATGATGAAGGAAATACTCATTTTCTCCATGTATCTGTCTTCATGTATCTGTCAGTAGGGGCACCGATTTTCCCGTTCATCGATTGCAAAGCGCTTCCAAACACATTTCCACAGTATTGTAAATCCTATTGGTCTTTTATTATAATTTGAAAACGACCATGTTACGCCTAGGCGAAACTAAAAAGGAAGCTCTACAACCACCGTTAGTAAGTTGTTAAAGCAATTCAAGTACGCAACAAGTGACTACCATATCAACTTTCAAATCCTACCATATCTTCTGTAATATTCAAGATTACTGGTAAGAAATACCCTCATAAAGTTTAAGAACAACGCTCATTTGCCTGATTATGCCACAGCATGCAAGTGGCCCTTTCTTACAGACAAGCGTTTACTATTTGCGGAAAATGGAGAAATGATTTATCAAAATCGGAGTACATCACAGAAAGCATGCATGCAACTCTGAATAGACCAAGTGGACGATGAAAATCCACTTAAAAAATTGAAAACAACAATATATAACTTCAGCTATTTCTCATTCTTTATTTTCGATCAAATATCTTGCCATTCAAGTCAAATCATTTGTGATGCGAGACCCCATTATCCCAACAGAAATATAAACATGCGACGCGATCGTCATGTTCCGTTGTAGGCCTAATTTTACAACAAGAATACATACATACTGTTACAACATTACTTATCAAAACAAAGATCTTTGACTTTCGCAAAGCGGAAAATTTATGCTATTTACAAAATGGAATGTGGCATTTACAAAATGGTTAATTTTTGTCTTAACCCTTAATATCTTCCCTTGACGATAAAGTTACATTTCTTTCCAGGTACTTATCTGCAGCAGAGACGGTAACCTCCTTCGGCGATTTGGCGATACTCACCTTCGGAGACCTTGTGGAATTGCGATATCTCACAGCGGTCTTATTATTGTTGCTGACGTGGAAAGTCACTGCATCTTCGTCTACAACTCTTCAGGAGAACTTCTCACCAAAGTCGGAAAGTTCGGTACTGACAGAGGCCAGTTCCGTCGGCCTTTTGGGGTGGCCGTAGACAGCTACGATAATATTGTGGTTTCTGACCGAGATAATCATCGTTTACAGATAATCAGTCCAAGTGGAGATATTCTGTCGATCATCGGAGACGATCGGCGGTCTGCCGGTGATGAGGAACGACTTTTGAAGTATCCTACAGGTGTGGCGGTGGACAAAAACGATAACATATACGTGTGTAGCGACTGGGATGCCCAAATTCTTATGTTTGATTCTAAGGGAGCATTCCTGAAGAAGGTTTTATCGTCAGAGGTGGAAGGGCTTAAATATCCCAACGGCATCGCAGTCGGCACGGACAGTCGGCTTGTCATCGTCGATTACGGCCAAAATTGCGCCAAAATTATTGAAGCGTGATGTAAAGAGTGGACTTTTTAATCTTTAAGAGATGGCATAATGATCTAAATGTTAATTTGTAACAAACCTTTTGCTAATTGTGAAGTCTTGATATTCCAGTCTGTTACTAATGCGTGATTGGCTAGAGTCACTTTCAAAGGCTAAACACAGCACGCAGAATCAGGGAGCTAGTTGCGCTGAACAAGTAAATCCTGTAGGGAACATTTCATAAGGTGCTGAAATGCTATTGGCTTCGGTAATTGAAAATTATAAGCGTACGAGGCGTGGGGGGGGGGGCGCACGTGGGCATATGCCCTCACAATTCGGGCAAAAATAGTGGATCCATTCGGGCAAATAAGTGAGCCAAGAAAATAAATTATGCCCTTTTACAACCGACACAGCGGTATCACAATTCGGGCAACTTGGTCCAAAATTCTAAATTCTGGCAAAAATTATCCCTGACCTCCAGAAATATTGACTCCCGTACGCCTTTGATTATAATTACTGTGGATGACGAGGTATCCGTCACGGCAGAGGCACTAAGTATTATGTAAACTATTACGCAGACTTGTAGTGTGGGGACTTTGTCATGAGTACAAGTGAAGTGCCTCTGGTTGTGAGTACACGTCTTTTACATGAGAACAAGTACAAAATTTCGCATTAGCATCAGTGCATACCTTTCGGATCTGTGAATACGAGTACGAGTACAAATCCGTTCTCATGAGTACGATTACAGGCAATGGTGTAAAACCGTGAGTATGAGTACGTATACTCAGTACATGTCTACAAGTAGGTAATCAGGGACAACTGCTTCAGCGTCAACATTCTCAGTACCATATTTCTGAAGATCGTAAGGACACTGTTAAGACTGCAGCCTCGGGTGGTTATAGGGGCTTCGATAGTGGGGTCCAGGAGACCGCATGAGTATCCGATGGGGTTGAGGGATAGATCACTAGTTCGGTCTTGGTAAAGCCCATGAAACCGGGGTATTTTATGCATGTTAAGGTTACCCACTTTAGTTTTGTTCCAAAGGTAACATTACTACAGATGTTTTAGAGCTCTTATGATAGGATGGTTCGCAAGACCCATAGCCCATCCCCCTCTGCCCTTGACTAATTTTGAGATAATGTGCCAACTTTGCCTTTCTCATTATTAAATAAAAAAATGTTTATCACAAAAACTCGAAATTTTACTAAGATGTCATTGTCTTGTTTCACCAGACATCTATTATTATATGACCGGTACGTGCGTCTACATTACCACGAAGCCCAAAGGCTACGCGATTTCTTGCCGATTCACTCTTTGAAATGTCACGTCTACATCTTTTCACAATTTGACGATTCGTTGCCTGAAATGACCTTTTACCTCCACCAAAAATGATAGGGCTCATTTTCGTCATACGAAAAATCTCATTACCATGTATGAGAAGTATTCACTATTCCGTTACTGAGATATCGTGTTAACAAGCAATATAAACCCCCGATAACCTCATGTAATCTCTGCTAAATAAAGTTCATTTGCTGGTGCTTACAATGCACCCACGTACCGAGTACGAAAAAAGTAGCCATAGTTCCTATCTTGAGATATCGTGTTTACAAAAGTTCGCTTTTTGACCTGTGGTGACCTCAAACGACTTAAGACCGCCGCAAAAACAAGAGAATTCTTCCCCTTTAAATGATAATCTTATAAACTATGTACGAATGGCATCCGCCATTACCATCTTAAAATGACATGTTTACAAGTAAGGTCACAAACACACATCTATATACGTACCATCGGAATTCCATAGATACCTTTCGCATTTGGCAAAGAACCAAACGTCATGGGAGGTTAAAATAAAAGGCAAATTCTGATTGCCCTAAATGTTTCAAATTCCCCCTGTTATTTTACTTTTTGAGCCCCCCCCCCCCATCTCTTTGAAGGTATTTAGCGTCCCCTCGACACACAATGTTGGTTTACTGCTCAAAGACAATTCTTTACAACGGCTGAAGACAAGACGGTACCCTGTCGATACTACTTTATAGAGCTTTTGAATGATCTGTCTGGTGGGATAACCACATCAAAGCCCGTCACACTTCACTCGATTTCATTTAGTTGAGATTTTTGTCAAATACGTTTTTCAAGTGGTATATACGCCCATAAAGTCCTTTATGCTTGGATAGGATACATTGGTAGAGGTGGAAAATATTTTCTGTCAAAATTTCTGAGTTTCTTGCACCTTATCATAGCAACTAATGCTCAGTAAACAATCAAAATGACCAAAAAGTCGTCATAATATGTTTCTGTAATAGCCGAGTCTTGCAAAGATATGAAGCATTGTACCAGAAGATAACTACGGTTGGTAAGCATAGTATTTCTTGGTAAATTTCGTTGTATAAATCAAAAAAGTACCACAAAGAACTTTCTTTGTACTCTACAAATCTGCAAGCACGATTTACCACACAGACCTGCGTCCATCTAGCCTAGTGTTGATTGACAGCAGTAGTCTAAAAGAACGATAACTTCCTGAAAAATTCAATTTGTTGATACAAAATTGCAGAATCTGTCACCAGAGCAATTATTATATTACACTAATTTCAAGTTACACTTACAAATTCTGACTAAGGCGCAACATATGACAAAAGTGTGACAAGGGGCCGAGGGTTTTGCGATGAAGTAACCCTTTTCTCCCCTATACTTTAAAGCCAGGCTACGCCACTGACATGTAGTCTCTTGGCCTATCTTTTTAGTTGTTGAAGATTTTGTTACGGTATTAGCATATGGTATATGGTACTCATCAAAGTGTTATTGTAACAAAAAGTACAGCTTACTGCAAATTTTGCATTACACTCGACTTATTAACTTTTCGACAGCTTTTGTATCAACCACGTACCTAACATTTTCTTGAGCACTTAAAAAAGTCTTAAAAGGGACAAAACTTTTACATTTGGACAAGTGGAAGCGGAAGGGGAGAGGTGTAATGTTCCATATTGCCGCATAACTTCTACATAGTAATTGTTTACAGCAATCAGGCAACTCAGGGTTAGTAGTTTTCGGGATCAGTTAGGGGAGTGGATCGGTCAGCCTCACTTTTCAGACAGTTCAGACACCCTAATGTGGACTGTTTCTTGATCTTCTTTATGTCATGCTAATTAAAGTCTGACATAAAAATAATAACGATCGCAGGTATTCAGCTTAATACACATAGTTAATGAGAAAACGGCTTAAAATGATATTCTATTATATATATATATATATATATATATATATATATATATATATAGATATATATATACTATGGCATGTTCTATGCATGAAGTGATCATCTACTTAACACGCAGTGATCATGTGATGAATTCTTTTGATATAGTTATGAACAAGAAATGACGAAAGACTGTCTCTGCTTGACTGCTAAGGTAGTTTCGTATACAAACATTGAGAATGCTAGGAGAGTGCGTTTACCACGTATTGAGATCTTACTGGGTAGTTACAATGAAGGTTGGTAAATATAACTATTCGGGCGAGGATTCGCCTTTGTTGATTTGCTTCACAATTTTGATTTGAAAGAATATAAATGTTAAGGTACAATGATTTTAAATAGCTTGCGTGCAAGCGAATGCTTGCTACAATCTCGTAAAATAGATCTCGCCTTGTTAACGGTTGTCACTTTCAAGCATGTTGAAAAGTAAAGACGAATTACAAAGTTGTTACTGGGTCATACGGAGGATATCTTATGCGTAAATCACGCCTTACTTGTTGACTGTTACTCAACCGGATAAGCACTAGACTAGGGAGGTGTTAGATCTACTCATTCTTAGACTTCGGAGCTGTCTAAGACAGCTCTCCTGTTCTACAGCATCAAAATCAACAGATAGCTATTCCCGAGAATAAAAGCTCTGAGTAACTTTTAGAAGTTGCGAGTCATTTCAACAGTGTTGTACTAAGAGAGGGAGGAGACGGCACTCGTCGGGTACCACCCCGGTCTTTAGAAGCTTGTTATGCCACGCCCAAAACAAAATCAGATAAATACTGAGAATTTATGATCATGGTGTTTCCATATGAAGTATAAGTACTTGCACGAAAATTTCTTTAAAGCTGAACACCAGAATAATCTGCTAGTAAAGCTAACAAAAACTGATCTAATTGTTATTTGTGGTCTGTCTAGGGCACACCCAATGGAATATTGAGATAGTTAAATTTGTCATTCTAAAGGTCACAATTTGTTTAATAGCAGACTCACGGGGGCTTCGCTCCGTGGACCCCACGTGGCGTTACCCCTAGAAGTCACCAAAATGATCCTGGAATCACCCCTAAATGGGCGCTTCACCTTTCAACGGAGCCTCCGGCTCCACTCAGTGTGCCTCTTTGACGGAACGCTATGCCCTCAGTGCCCCAGTGTTCCTAAATGCCCTTCTACAGTTCCAAGTGCCCCAGTTCTCCCACTTCAAAATTTTTAGGACACCTCTAGTGCCTGGAAAGGCCCCTAAGGACCCCGAGTAAGTCCCTGCTTGAGGCAACAACTTCCTACCTTGTAATGGTTTGATATCTTCCCTGATGGGTTCAGTGTGGTTTTGTTCCTACTATGAGCAAGGAAGCTGTGTTTATCCTATCTAGAAAGCTGTCAACTTAAAGGGTCAGTTATTTGCCTTCGTTTTTGATTACATTTCGTTAAGATGTAGATGCCGGTACATTGTAGGAATAAACATTGTTCGCATAGGAACGCCTACTATATGTCTTGTCCTGATTAAGCCCTTTGTCCTCCTGTCCTGATTAAGCCCTTTGTCCCCGGTGGTAGTTTCTTCCCAATTACCCTTCCTCAGTCTGATCTCTACAGGTTCCATAAGTGTTCTGATAATGACTTTTTACGTGCTTGGACACTGACACGAGAGATACCTAGCAGTACGAAATCACGGCAAGTGGTGTTATAATTTGCAGACCCTATTAAGCATTGCACAGGATTACTTAATGTGGATTCTGGATAAAGTCAGGAGCATTTTCTCATAAGGTCTTATTGAAAGAATTCAATTAGACTCAATGAGACTGGATGGGAAAAGACGATTTTCATTGACCGTATCTCATTAATGTTAAAAGAATAGGATCTCACTGAGTCTTGAAATTTAAAGGATTCCCATTACCAATATTAAAAGAAACAATGAAATCCCATTAAAACCCCTGTCTTTTCAATGGAACTGTGTCAATGACAATCAATAGGAATCAATAGGTAAATCTGCAGGACTCGCACACACAAAATCTCGCATTTTGAGTATCATTGTTTTTTTTTTTTTTGAGAAACCACGTCAAAAACACTTTCTTACAAGATGAGACTCACTTCAAAACTGAAAACGTACACCAGAATTCTCAAACAGAATTTGTTTACGTTTGACTAATCTTATATAAAAACATTACGCATTTCTATTTTGCAACCTCACCTTAACATGTGAAAAGTTTAACTTCGATGGAATTAACCTAGTCTTTTAGTATTCTGTATACGCTTGTGCGGTAAAGCCATTTTTTTCTATGGCTAAAGTTAGAAATAAAAGATGAGGTTTTACGGCTCAGTTTCTAACCAATTGGTTCAAGTCGGGCCGGCCATGGCCTTTTTTCCAATTGTGGCTCACTGGCTTGTTTTCCCTACTCCATTGCTTATGCTGAGCGCCAAGCACAATGACAGTCGGTAGGTTCCATTTTTTAGTCTTTGGTATGACCCGGCCAGGAGTCGAACCCCAGACCTTCCGGCTGCAAATCTATGGCTAAAGCGTCCTGCCTTTGACATGTAACCACAAAGAGGTAGCAGTACTTTTTCACTGTAGATGCATGCAAAACATCAATACAGAAGCAGAAAAGGTACATTACTGAAACTTCCAAAAAAGTTGAACATTACATTCCACACAGCTGACGGACTCTGATATTATATGGCAGTGGCGTAGCTAGAGGGGGGCAGGGGGAGGCCCAGTCCCCTCCCCCTCCCCCACCAAGCCTCCGAAGGCCTCTGACGGAAATTTCTAGTCTTTGTCGGAATTTTTACCACCTTAATTAAAAATTCTTACAACGGAAATTAGTAGCTCAAATTATATTCTTAGGGGTTTACTTACAAAACTTCTTATGTTTTTAAGCAGAATTACACATCGAAATGGTTACTGACAAGGTCTGGAAGTGTCATTTAAGGCAATCTCGGAGATGTTTTAATCTATTTTTTCCGCGCGCTACACGCCAGATGATGGTGGCGCTACGCTTAGATAGTACATCATTACTTCAAGATAATCTGTCGGAAATTTTTGGCTTTTGCCCCCCCCCCTCCCCCCCAAAAAAAATATCTAGCTACGCCACTGGTATATGGTGCAAAACATCACAGTACCAAAATGCATTTGAAAAGTGAAAAAGGTAATCCAAGGCACGAGTTCCCTGAAACAAAATTAGACAAAAGTCAGCTAAGAAACTGCACATTACAGTTTATTCAATTATTCTGGCTTCTTGGCTGCCTTCTTCCTGTGGTGGGATAAGTATACTTTATTAGGAGGATACTGTGTGCAGCTGACGTGGACGTTGGTATTGTGGAAAATTAATGGGATGATAGCCCATAACCACTGTGTCCCTCCTCATATCTTTTGGTCTGAATACGGTACACACTAATACTGCACAACATGGTGGTAAATTGATACAAAACAGAGTGTTTACAGGTGTTGCTCTCCATGGCTTCTCGGATCCTTTTTGCAGAGGGCTGTGTGATGACTGATATGCTCCAACAGGAATATAGTTTGTGATACAACATAGCATAGCACAGAGCTGTCAATTTTTTCTGGAAATATAGTAATAAACAACTATGTAAATGACAATACCCATCTGCTTGTTTGGTGGGCTCAGTTAAAAACACAGGTTTACGCTGCTGCAATGTCTTTCTTAAAAAGCATCAAACTCTACTTTTTTAAATGATCGTTACTATCATGCCTAAAACCTTAGATCCAGGTCAAAGCATATAACAGAGCATTCTGACTTTTAACCTAAAAGGACTGCATGCATGTTGTACTGCTATGTAGTTCAATCAAATTGAAGCTCATTAGATTGAAATCATTCACTTTCAATACTTTCTAAACTTATCCCGCCTAGTCCTCATTCTTACTCTCTTCACGAGGGGTCATCAGAACAAGATTTTTCAAGATAACAGTTTAGATGATGAAATGCTGTACAGTATGTTGGCTGAACGTCTGACACAAATTCTGCACAAGTCATTCTTGTTATTTTCCAGTCCTAAAAAACATGCATTGCAGGTTGCTCGGTGTGTCCACATTCTTTCCACCATGTCTTGCTGTAACCATATTTAATAGACAACTGTCTCGACCTCTAAGCTCTATTACAATACATACAACAATTATACAGATCATGCAAAGTTGACAACACTGTCTCTAAACTATAGACAATGACAAAACATTTCTTAATATAATCTACTGTGAATTGTTTCAATTTTGGTAGTATTATGTTTATTAAACTAGAGGGGAAGGGAGTATTAGAATGCTAGAACAATTCCAATGGGGATGGGGACTGCCTCACTTTTGTTAGATATTTTAATGTATGGTTGCCCGATATAGAATATGTTTCGCCCGAAAGAAGGTCGGTGGATAGGCTATAAAGTAGCTATTTGGTATAGTACACAGTAATCAGGTTGAGAGAGAGAACCTTATTTTGGGGAGTGGAAGTAAAAGGTGACCTGAGGTCACCAGAGGAAACATTGCAAAAACCTATTTGGTGTCTGCTTACATTACATTACATTACACAAAAGACAGGTCAAAGGTTATCTGAGAAAATCTCAACATTTTCTACGGTAAGGAATCACAAGGCCTTTTTGGGTTTCTGGTCTTATTTGCAATACTATCGGATTCGAGAAAGTCCCTTTGATAGTGTTTTGCAAGAAGCCTATAATGCTTTAGGCTCCATCTTATCTGAATAAATCCAGCTTGTATAAGTCATTCCAACAACATCTTATAAAGCCATTCTTATTTAGCCGCACTCCTTCCCTGTAGAGCAAAACCAAACATACCGTGTCATACGACAGGAGCGATAAACTAAACACTTTGTGATTAATATTATGTTATTATGCATTAAACTTTGACAGAGTAGCTCTTTTTCCACTAAATCTCTCTTCAGGGTCCAGTGAATCCTCAGCAAATTCACCCCTGAGGACAGCCCCTTAGCGGACAAACTCACCCTTTACAAAACCATCCCCCCAAGCAAACACAGTCGCCTCCTTAGTAAGCCATAGAATCACAATAAACATTAAGGAGAATTTGAAGAAGTGTTAAATTTTTTGAAGGGACGAAAACTCACTTGGTAAATTTAACAGCCCATGGTTTTATGGCAAATTGATCATTGTGATGTACAGTAGAAGCCTATATCTATTGAGCATTGTACGGCCAAGGCCACATCTCCAAAAATTTATATTAATTATCCCATGACACAAAAGAAAGGCAACTGTATATTATATGCTGAGGCAAATAAAATCCTCCTTAACTTTGTTGACACAAAAGTAATTGTCTGCCAGGAGGCAAAGTTTTAAGCAACTGCAGTAGTATGGTGTACATTAACTTATATGCAGCCTTAGCTGACTCGAAGCAATAATTGTGAAAAAAAGGCCAAACCATCGAAAATAATGCCTTCAATTTAAGTACAGTATGCAATGGTTGAATAATCTTACGCAATTGAACACTCTGCAGCAACTTGAATTCAGGGGGACACTTTGTTAGGGATTCATTGGTAGGGTAACTAGTGATCAATTTGTCTTGTCAGGGGGTATGGGAAACCTTCCTAGCTAGGGATCGTCGTAGAAAGCGACGACTGCTAGGGGGTAAATCAACTGAAGGAGATGAATACAAAAACACATCATTGTTCAAGGGCTAGCGGGCTTATGTGAAATAAGACGTGTGCATTTCAATAGTTTCTCATCTGGGGCAATTGAACTGAGCGTGGTTGCTAAAAATGCCTAAAGTCAGTATTTCAATTTAATACACAAAATGTTACGCCAGGCCACTTCTGTATACTAGTTTGGAGGCCCTAGCTCATGCTGAAATCTACAGTTTGCATAACACTGTACTACACCTACCGAATGCAGTTTATTGGTAGGGTAATGTTACTATTGATTATGTACAGTGCACTATCAACTAAGGGTAAGCCGTGGTACCATGAACAAGACCCATTCAGTCATAGCCTAGGTTATTAAAGGCCTACTTCCCGTACACTTCGTGCCCTTATAACCTAAGTTATATACGTACTTTATTTTTGACCCGTCGTTAGCGTACGGTGCAGTTAGCAATGTAAGCGTCTGCACGAGATATGGATTCGTTGCTGCAGTAATTGTTGTCAGGTACGCCTGTGTGCCTGTATGAACCTAACCATAGCATTTGGCCATGTTACAAGTGGACAACACTGCCTTCTATATAGCACACAACTGTGTGAACGTCCGAGCAACAAGAGTTAGCAATTCAATAAAATGTTGATAAAACAGGATGTTTGTAGAAATCGTTATTTTTGAAATATTTAAGAGTACTTAAGCGAGTATTCTGGGACAGAATGGATTCATCATGTAAAAGATTCATATGAAACATTGAATTTAGATATATCTGAAAATTTGCAAAAAGATTAGACCAAGAACAAGTTTGGAAACAATGTAGCCTAATTTTCTAGTGGCAGATAATGCTGACCTAGTATAAGAAGCCACAAAGTGACTCAAATATTAGGTCAGTACAGTAGCGTGTTTAAAGGGGCTCGGGGAACAGGTCCCCACCTCAATGGTCAGTGGGAGGAAAATCAATCAGTCGGGAGATTTAAGGTAAAGGGGAAGGAGGGAGGGTGGGAGGGAGACAGAGCCTGAATGAAGAACAGAGAGGGAGTATTGGAGAGACAGAAGAAGTACCCATTACTTAAAATTATAATTTTGTAGATATTTCTTTCCTTTTCCGTACAGCTCTGAGCAAGTGAACTTCCTCGTCCCCCCCCCCCCGTAAGACGTCGGTCAGTATCGATACCCGGCCCGTGACCCAGGTACTATTAATTTTCATGGCGGGAGTTTCGATAGCCTGTAATAGCAGTCTATATAGTCAGGGTATAGGTAGGATAAAGGATGAAACAATGTACAACTACGGTGAAACATTTCTACGATGGTGGAGAGTGCAATTTCATGTACTACGGCGTGTTTAGGATGCCAAATATCTTCCATACGAGTTTTCTGTGTATGAAAAGTTCACGGCGAGTTTATTTTTCCTTATTGTCTTTGCCTTTAGTGGCAGCCTCTAGTTTGCGCCTAACCTTGAGGCTGTACTGCATTGATTCCACGGCCCCCTTCGGAGTGAGCAATTTCATGGAACAGCAACAAGTACAGATGTTATTACGGAGGGAGTAAAATAAAATTCTTTGAACACACTCTGCAGAGTCCAGGTAGACGTACAATTTCAGTGGCAAGTTTGTGTTTTAGAAATTTAGAAAGCAATTTCCTGCAATCTTGGGATATGGGGATGCCATATTTTCTCCAGTTAGCTGGTGATAACAGCTTTGTTGGCTACACAGTTGAAGAATAACACTAGCAGAACTTCAGTGACAAGTTAGTCTTAGTGGCTTAGAATGCAGTTTCCTACAATCTGTGGCGTTTGGAATACCGAATATTCTCTCACACTGGCGACCCACGCATGGCACTAGACACATTCCGATCAGTTGCGTTGTAGAGTGGGGTTTCCTGCAACCTGGGGGATTCGGAATACCAAAATTTCTGACCTGAGTCCTAACCTCAAACGGGCCAAGGTTTGCTTTAGTCCCGTCCAGCCCCCTATCAAGGAATCACTCCTATGACAAATTCCTTACCCGCCACCATTTAAAGATTATCGTCAGTCCATTCGCTGTTAAGAATGCATGTAAAATGTGTCTCAACTGTGCACTGAATGACGCGGTCGATAAGTGCACGAGACTAATTTGTAGAGTATCTTCTTCTCCATTGGCGGAAACAAATTACTATTGCTCTAATAGATCTTAAGATATCCCGTCCCTGTTAAACACACCCTCCCCTCTTGAGAGCTTTCTTGCCACCCTTCAGTAGCCTTTTTGGTTGTACGTGGCCTATGCTGCAGTTAACAAGTCTTGAACAAATTTTATGTAAAGGACCTCTTACTGTACCGTATTAGTTTTCTAATTTTCGGGCGCTACCCAGTAAGCAAACCCCATTGGGTCCCAACTGGGTTGTACATGGGCTCATGAGATAGATGGGAGAGATGCTGTTAACTCATTTGGGCCAAGCTGGGACCCAGTTGGGATGAATTGGGCAAACTCAGCCCAATTGGAGCCTGATGAAATTCGTGTGACAAAACAGATTGGCCCCAATCGGTAGCCAGACTTGGGACCCAATATGGTGTGTTGTTGGGGTAGAAGGGTATTAAGGTGTTGCCTAACAGACAGGGGAGATACCATCTTCCTTTTGATTAAATTTTGTTTAAAGTCGCTCCGATCATGATTTGAAGCAAGATGGATGCTATCCTTGGGACGTTCTTTACTCATTATAACTTTAAAATTCTCTTAGTCCGGCCTCAGATTGAGGTGAGGGTAACCTGGAATGGCCATTAATCCCTCTATGCTTTTTCGTTTCCCTAAATCTCTGTTGTTTAAGATCTAGCTTTATACGTTTATTCTGGTGGGTTTTGAAAATACAAGGGGAGGGGTGTTTGCCAAGAATCGACGTGTTGAAAACTAAACAAGAGAAAAACTTGGCAGTAGTAAACTGGCAATTGCTTTACATCCACAACCCGAAACGGCAAATGACCCCCAATTGGCCCAAAAAAATTCTCCGGTTAATGGAAATATTTGTGGATCACGTGACAAATGAGATTAACAAAGGTCAAAACGTCATGAAATTCACCTATGGTCTATAAATCTTGACTACTTTATTATTTTTGGTTGTTAATGGCTACGGTATAACAGTTCATTCGGATTGTACTTGACTCGAAATGGTTTTATTACATGTCTTTATAAGTAACACAATTGTTCCAGGGTTTTCACTCTTGACGGACCAGTGTCAAATAAAATATCAACTTAATGAAAGAAATGTCGGAGCCTATTTGACCGCCCAGAAAATGCATCTTTTCAAGGTGATAACCATTGCATGTAGTACATCAACTCGAGTTCATTTTAACTTCTCAAAAGCATTCACTCATATCACAAGTTAATTGATTAAATATCTACTTGTGCAGATCAATACTCTCGGTTCTTATTTATACTTGGCAAGGTGCAAAATAGTACAGTGAAATGTCCGTATGGCTTCAAATTGAGGTTGATTGTCACCATATTTCGGCACCAGACTGAGGTACGGTACATAAAACCTGGAATGGTTATTTACGACACTGTGTTTTCGGATTCCTCATAATTGTATGAACAAAAAAACCAGCGTTTTCTTGGGGGGCCATGACAATATGCAAGGAGCTTTTACTAATGGTCAGTGTTGTAGTCGAGACCAGCATATCCGAGACCGAGACCGAGACCAGAGGGTGTCGATACCGAGACCGAGACCAGGAGCAGAACTTCGAGACCGAGACCGAGACCAACAAGGTCCGAGTCCGAGACCGAATGTGCATATTGTATAGGAAAATGAAACAAACTGTTCAACTTTCTTAATACTTTTTTACCTGACTTTATTACCTTAGAAGATGAACGACAAAAGATAATCGACTAGACAAAATTTAGAGAATAAGACAATGTAACCATTTTAATTTCTTTTCCTTGTTTCTGATAAAAAAAAATACTGGACTACCAGAGACTGGAGAGGGTGATGGCCTATTGGTCAAGGTGTCGGACTTGTGATCATAGGATTGCTGGTTCGGGTCCTGCCGGGTTCATTATGTTGTGTACTTGAGCAAGATACTTTTTTCTCTATTGCGTCTCTCCACCAGGACTTAAATGGATACCTGTGAGGTAACTTGCATCATTTGACCCTGATTTAACTGCAGTCTCAAGGATGGGTTACTGCTGACCAGGGGTAATATTTGTGAAGCGCTTTGATAACTCGGTGATAAAGCGCTATATGAAAACCGAATATTAGTATTATCATTACCTGTTATTGGTATTTTTCGTCTACTTAGGGAGTGTAGCTACCAAGTAAGACTCAAAATGTTCCTAGAGTACTTCCTTTTACAATGTTGTTCAGAATACAAAATTAGTGTGTGTATTGGGTGTACTTTAAACGTCTGTAAACATGTATGTAAGCAAACAGCTGTAAGTCTGTAATACTCAACAAAGATAAATTTAAATCCCCTTGTGAAAAATCCCATATGGAATATCTTCTACCGTTCTCAAGATACACCTCTTCAAACTTTGACCTATTCTCAGATTTCTCATTTGCTATGCAAACATTGTGATGTGGAGTATTGCACAAGGTTTTGTTTCTTTTGTTAATCCTTTATACTTCACAAAATATCTGGCATTTACTTACCAGCTAGTTTGGTGTTTAAAGTGGACTTTTCAAAGTGGTTAATAGCTAATTCAAATATAAATCCCTCAGGATAAGCCAACATTACAATTGTCGTTAAAATGAAGGGTTAACAAACAAAAGATAACATAAGACATATCTCGTGAATCCTCCTTTCCACATCACCGATTGCACATGTAGCTCATGTTTATTCATGATATGTTTCAAACAGTAAGTTTCTAGGAAAATGATCAGTATCTGATAGATTACTTGTGGGCACTGCGATTAATTTTAACCTATTTAATATGCTTTAAACCAAGAGGCAGACATGCCCTTTACTTGTTCACGGACCTTTGAAACCAAGCTTGATACAATTGCGATTAGTGATATAGGTTACTTCTTCAGTACGTCATATTGGACTAAACTACTCCCTGACGGTCAGCAATACAGTTATTAACAAGGGTAGTCAATTAGATTGGCCTTGGGTAATGAGAGTTACAAGGATGAAAGAGGAAATTTTAAGATCTTGACTTCAATTCATTTTCAAATCCAAGTTGAAAGTAGCCATATTTCCAAAGCGGCTTACCTCAGAAATATACGTTTCAATGCGTAAAAAATGTGTAATACGTAAAAAATGTGTAGCCAGTAACAACTTGGTCTATGTATATGTAAAATACATACTTACTTCCAAACTAGTCGGATTAATATGGATACGAGTTTGTCGTAAAATTGTTGCCTTTGCAATTGAAATAAATCGTAGTGTAACTCTTTAAAAGGTGACTGAGCTAGACAATGTAATTTGCCTTCAAAAAATTTGCTGTGGAATTTTAAGCTTAAACTTTTCATTTTTTATTGTTACAAAACAATAGTTATTCAGCTACGAAAACCGATCAATCCTGTGTTATTTTGGCTGAAGAATCATGTAGGGTTCATTGCGTGTAGTTATTCTTTAGTATTTGACCTCTAACAGCGTGCAGTCCAAAAGGTGCAGTGCAATTAACTTTAAGTAAAAACTCCCGTGGCATGCTGGCAATGGGAATTCTTTTTAGATTGTATTTCACCGGTTTCATAATTCTGTTCTAGTTTTCTTTTAACTCTTCGTGTTATGGTTTTGAAGTGGTGGCGTAACCAGTATTGATACGTGTGACAGATTGTTTCCAATGGAAGATTAAAGTGAGAAAATTGGGACTGCAAAAACCTGACAAAATAATAAAACGAGTTTGAACAAAAAATTACTTATCATGCTCAATACTTATTTAATATGTACTAAAATTTTCTCCAAGAACAGCAGTAACGATTTAAAAAGGTAAAGATAACCATCTCGTTGAAGGGGATGTAGTAACTAGGAATGAAGTTGGAATGGTGGTTTGAATGTCCGTATTGAATTTGAGAGGTCCCGGGACCTCATGGAGTCATATGGAAATTTTCTCGGAATTGCTGCTCGGCACGGATGTCCTAAGCAATGCTGAGAGAATATCAAACTGGTGATTTAAAATTGGATTTTTGATTTTCTGATTCAGGAAGATGCCCGTTTCAGAAAGCTGTCCGTTGCAAGTCTCTGCTCCGTTCAGCTATAGAGCAGTAGTGCAAAGCAAGTTACCCTCCATCCCATGGGATAAGAGGAAAAGTAAAAGATGGATCTCTCCATCCGTCCATCTGTCCATCCGTCCGTCGGCGCGTCCACCCTTTACCCTCCAATCATCAACTCACCCATCCATTCATCCATCCATCCGCACTTATCCATTCGCACTTATCCATCAATCGATCTATCTATCCATCCTCCCATCCATCGATCCACCCATCCATCCTTCCTTCACAAACAGACAGATGTATTGATTGATAGAGGGGTGTCCCCGTGGCTCTGTGGTACTTATGTGTGAAAGTGTGTGACTGCACGTACGTGTGTGTGTTCGTAAGTGTGAATTTACTCATAGTTAGGAAGAGGAACAAACGTGACCCTGCACCTGAGAAGTGGCTACAGCTCAGTCACAAGTAACAACAGTTATTGTTGGAATACACTCTATCCAGTCCATACTCCTTAGTGATTGTGATTTAGCAGTCATATTTCATGGTTACTTTACAGACCTGCATTCTTTGCAATTTCCATAGAAAACAACCGTAGGCTACTATTCTCTCTACTTAAAACTCTCGAGCAGGAGCTTGAAAATAATGTTCCTGTGTTTGTGTAATTGGCTCTTCAAAGATTTATTCAAAACACTCTTTTTTCCAACTACGATCTCAACTCATAGCTGCATTACCCAAGAGTCTGCCTACTTTTGACTGCTTCGCAACTAACAACACTTTCAATTGTTTTACCAGTACAGCCTTTTCCCACAAACTGACTGTTTGGATGTTTCGCTTAAGACATTCACTAGTTTATTTGAAGAAACTGTTTTGCACAACTTGAAATAACAACCGACAACTAACGAACATGTCTCAAAATAGTGCGTGGAAAGTTTTGTGCTAGGTTGTCACGACTGTCTTACATTTTGTATTAAGAGTACACTGGAGTTGGATCAACGCTCATCTTTTCAGGGCAACCAGAAAATGCAACATTTCAAGAGGAAGTGAGGGAAAGTCGAATTCATTAGATGAATGCTATTTTTCCCATGTAGAATACAAAATCCAGACAAAAAAGGACCTAGGTAATTTTAACATTCCAGGTTTTGGGAAAGTAATTTTCCTTGTTTCTTAAATTCAATTTAAGGAAGAAAAGGGATTACATAATGGTACCAGAGGTTAAGTAAATGCCCTCAATGGATCAATAGAATAGGATTCAAATGACAACTACAAAGAATTATGGGACTTGGTTTTTGCACGGGTCGTTTTTGACCACAGTAAAATGTTATTGGCAAAAACGACAGGTGCGAAAATTCCATCCCATAAACCTTTTTAATTGCTGTTTTGGAAAGGTTCTACATAGCAGTGAGTCAATTTTGTACACCGTTCTATGATTTTGTCGCGTCATGCCGACCAGATAAAATTGTAAGGGCTCGACAAATTCTAAAAAATATTTGTCAGACTGCACTCTCTAAAGTATGACAAATAAGTTTGGAGGGTTATAGTGTAAGCCGTTTGGATATGAAATTTTCAGACTTGGTTTGTGTCAAACCAGTTTCTTAAAGCATCAAGACTGGGCTTGCTACATTACGAAGAATATCTGGATTTGATCTTTTAGAACAGGCTGGATCTTTCTTTTACTCTAGTCTAGGGAAAGAATTTGTTCAAATTTAGGGACTTGTTCAAATTTAGGGACTTGGATCCTCATCCTTGTAAAGGAATGACGGTTAGTTTTCCTGTGTAAAAAAAGCGGCACAACAAGTTATAACTAAAATCTAGCAGGGTCCCAGGCAAAAATAAAAATTTCAATGGATGCAAATACAACATACTACTTTTAAACTCGAACTAAATAGAAAACTACAGCATCTGAAGCAATTTTACATACGATTCTCAAAAGGCTTTGAATGGTTAGTATACGAGTAGGTCAGGGTTACAGCTAGCCCAATTTGATTGCCGGTTAAAATCCCCTGCGTAACTTTCACAACCACGTTATGTGTAGGATAATGAACATTAGGCCACGCTACGAGTGCTTAGCCTAGCGTTATAAAATCTGTGCTGAAACGGGATTTGTCTATACACGTCGAACGTGTAATTGGCGCTAATATTAACGGAAAATGTTTGTTGTTGAAACTTTGTTAGCGTGTTAAACTGATGCAACATTGGATTTTGGCCACGGATAATGCTCTCTGTAATCAGAATATACTAACGTGACTGGAAAAAAGATGCATTTTATATCGATATACCATTATTTTTGGAAATCGGGTGTCGGTCGGTAAGCTGACAAATTTTTTTGGGTGGCGATCGGTAAGCTTTAGTGGCGGCTCGCCCTACCCTCGCCGATCGGCGTAGCTATAACCCCGGAGTAGGTTAATGTAATGAAATACTAGATAAGAGTAACGGTGAACGCATACGAATATGAAATAACTTTTAAAGGGAGGCCTTACCGCAAGGGAAAGAAGATGTCTCCAGGTCTTTTCCCAACTTAGCCCCTAAATATTCATCACCGTACTACAACACTGATCTTACTTTGCGAGTCTTTTAATTTATCATATTAACGACAAACTTCTGATTCAATCATTATCTATTTTCACGATGTCACTTAATTACAGTTTATTCAAGGTTCAAGTGTTCATTAATGAATTCGATACTGGAAACAGATCCTTTAACGTTCAAATTTGCACAAAAACACTGAATCTCAAACCAAAGAATATTTGGCAGCAAAATAAATTGTAACTTCCTCTGGTTTTAAACAACTTTAGGCTTTTTTCACTTGAATACTAAAAACGCACAGTATGTTTGGCTGTGCTTTGATCCCATTCCAGTTAACAACGTGCAATTTAATATAGAAAAGCGTCCTGAATTGGTGGGCCGCAAGAGTCATCTGGTCGGCTACAAAGTCTGCTGGAAAAATACAAAAAATGGAAAACATTTTTAATATTTTCATATAGTATTCGCTCTGTAATATGTTTTCTTTCTATCATTATTTTTAATCTAGTGAATTTTCATCCGATACAGATGGAGTTTCGTAGAATTATGTTGCTTAGTGTTGAAAGTTACCTTGCATAGTTTAGTCATGAACATAAGTTGAACTAATTTTCCAGTCAATGATAAAAGCTAAATAGATGGTAATTTCGTTAATCAAAATGTCAAAAATGGGCCTCGAATTACAAAAGCTTGAGAACCCCTGATATTAATTAACGAGGTTGGAACCTAGTCGATGTATAACAGTGGAACTAAAATGCTCTGATATGAAATTTGGGCGAATTGAAATTAACTAAACGCCAACGAACCTAGGCTATATAAGGCCAGCAAATGAAAATAAACTACCGTTCAAAGCTTCTTTTAAATGCGTTTACAATGACATTCACTGAAACGTGACTTCCGTCAGTCTAATTCAAAGATCGCTTTGACTTGCTCTAAAAACATTGCGTTCTTACAGTTCGAATAACCTTTAGACAATTGCTTCTAAAGATGAAAAGCAATTTCTGGTACCCTTGACGATGGATGAATGGTTGTAAATAGTGTTCTTAAAACTGGTTTAAATATTTTTGAGTTTATTCATGTGAACAATCGAAATCGATTGAAAAGACCCTCCTTTCAAAACTAAGAAAAAGGCTAGGTAGCCTTACCAAATTTTTTAGATCACTAGCTTTGCTCGACAAAGCAATATCTATGAAAAACCAGAAACAAAGACCAACTACAACAAAAGAATAGTCTGATCTTGGTGTTTTAAAACGCAAAGCAGCATAAAACTAAACTATTCTCCAACCACGCAAAGAGCCACAGAAGGCTATTTGTAGTCTGAAGGAAAGCCATGACAAAGGTTTGTTTGGCATAATACTAATAAAGCAACCCGTGGGAAAAGGACACAGTTACAATAGATTTGGAACGTTGTAGATTATATTTGAATTTTATTCATTCATTGAGTATTTTATCAAAGAAATTAATTCGCAATTATGACAGTCAGATAAGCAAAAACTTGGGTCTAGTGAGCGGCTCGTCATGTCAGACAACATGAAGGTAAAACCCAGTCAATGTTTACTTAATGTGTTGTACTTTACTACAGATTATTTAAAATTGAGAATTTCTAGTCCCATGATGTAGGAGCGACACGGGGGTAAATACTCAACACCTAATGGACAGATACAAAGTATAAACTGATACAGCAAAGACAAGTTACATTTGAATCTAGGCCGGATGCTGTAGTGTACATACATGACGTGAACTGGGTGAACTACTGCTGTCGTAGAGTCTCTAAGCACTTCTAGCTGACCCACCCCGGGACTAACAGTTCTTCACAATTTAAAGACCCACATGACCATACGAACGTGGATCACAAGTTATACCGGATCACAAGTTATACCGAAGTGTTTACGACCAAGGGACGTTTCACAATCCTGTGGATAGCAAAATTCACACGAGCTCGTTAATTCATCATCACTGGATTGTGCGTAACGCATTTGTTAGTAAGCCCAGGAGGCTTTTGATTTAGTGGGGTCTGGAAATGTGGATGTGTAGAGCGTGAATGATGGAGGTATTTTGCTTCCCTGTTTTGACAGGTAGTAGACAAGCTTGCAATGTACACTACCATACCCCTTATGAAAAGAACTTGAGGGTTTTGGCAAAAGATATTGCACAATTCCTTTTTAATGGAAATATATCCACATCTGAACAAATGTATAACCGATAATGAATACATATTTGAAAAAAAAAACATGAAATGTTCTGTTGGACAGTCCGAGCAGGAACCTATGGTAGCCAAGTAGCCTTACTACAAAGTTCCCATTCTTCAAGCCTTGTCCGTTATATGCCCTCCTTTGCCGTTACTGAAATCAGTTCACAATATTTTTGTACCAGGGCAATGTATTAAATACAAGTGCAGAGCTCTCTTGTTGTGACTACGAGCACGAGAACACGTCTTTCTTTATAAGTGCGTGTATGAGCACAAAGGCACACTCTTATCGCTCCAAGTCATACTCGTGGTAGCATGCCTTGTATTTGTAATTGGTCCCCGTCCTTTGACTGACATAGAAGATGAGTCCAGGCTGTAACTCTTTACGTGCTGGGATACACACGGATGGGTTAGTACGATGAGGATATCAGTGGGTAAAAAATTACCGTTGCACAACAGTGTGACTGGAGAGAGGAAAACATTCACATTACCAAGTAACACAAGGGTTACGAAAGTGAGATGACATTGTACTAAATTTAGCTATAATTTAGCTATACATAACGGAACTGAGGAATAGTGGGCAAAGCGTACCGAAAATTGTGTTTTATCTCAGAAATGATCCTTTTGAAAGCCAAAATAAGTAAACTGACCATGGGTGGCGACAGAATTTTCCCGAACGGGGGCCGGGCCATGCCAGCGACCCCAAGTTCCGACAACCCACTATGTCGAGGGGGTGCATGGTGAGAAGAGGATTTGATGGAGCCTTATTATCCTATGCCATTGCAAGGAATATTTTGCATAATTTGATACTTCAAGAGCCAAGTTGCGCACTGATATCACTCTTTTTAATCTGAATCGTGAAACTGCAGAGCGCGCGAAGCACGCGAAAATTTTTGGTACTCTTCCACAAAAAACATTTGTAATCATTAAGAACAAAAAAGAAAGAAAGAAAGAAAGAAAGAAAGAAAGAAAGAAAGAAAGAAAGAAAGAAAGAAAGAAAGAAAGAAAGAAAGAAAGAAAGAAAGAAAGAAAGAAAGAAAGAAAGAAAGAAAGAAAGAAAGAAAGAAAGAAAGAAAGAAAGAAAGAAAGAAAGAAAGAAAGAAAGAAAGAAAGAAAGAAAGAAAGAAAGAAAGAAAGAAAGAAAGAAAGAAAGAAAGAAAGAAAGAAAGAAAGAAAGAAGAAAGAAAGAAACAAACAAAGAAAGAAAGAAAGAAAGAAAGAAAGAAAGAAAGAAAGAAAGAAAGAAAGAAAGAAAGAAAGAAAGAAAGAAAGAAAGAAAGAAAGAAAGAAAGAAAGAAAGAAAGAAAGAAAGAAAGAAAGAAAGAAAGAAAATGTCGAAACCACCTCGACTCGCTCACCAATTGGCCGTACAACATAACACACATTAGAGAACAGCAACTAGGCATTGCGATATGAGATGAAAATTACGACCTCTACCTAAGCTGTGTACTCTGCCCACATTTTACTTGGTAAGGTAGACAGGACTTGTGCTATCTAGCTATGTCGAATGGAAATATTGAAGAAAATGGAGTGACCCTACAGCGCGCGTAGCGTGCCGAAAATTTTGGGTTCTTATTAGAGAAGTTGTCCTCTTGAGAGCAAAAAACAGGTAAACCGTCGGGGCGACTGTCGCCTTCGGGGACTGCATGCTTAATCGTATCGACTAAGACTCCCCTGTAAAACTGCCATGGCCCCCTGCCACCACCTGGCGCCACCCCTGGACGGGCGACCCGCCTTCCGAATAAAAATGACATTGAAAACTAATACTTTTTCGGGATTTATTGATTTTGTTTCAAAATCAGGATTAGGGTTCGAAAAAAGGGTCAGGGTTCAGTCTCCAAGGCATAATCTGTTGAAAAAAAAGAAAAGATCCGGAACACTGTTTCCAGACGAGATGACATCATTAAGATTCAAAGTTTTGATTGACTTGTCGGGGCCTATTGCCAATGCGTCCTGCATAAAATAAATATGCCATCAGTTCTGTGGAGGATTCCACCGTCATTACTCATGCCCGAGACCGAGATCCCTACCCCCTCCCACTCCGCCCCACCAACTTCCCATCCCTTCCTCCTCTCACCGTTTTTTTGTTTTCTTTTTTTCTTTTCTTTTTTTTTTTTGCTTTCCTTCATTTTTTCAACATCGCCCTTTTGCGTCCCAAAATTTTTTGTGGGGGACTCTGCCCCCTTCCCCCCTGGCTACGCCACTGGCTCATCAGGAGGTCCGGATGAATAATGATGTTCGAGTCTGCCTTGTCCGTTTTTAAACCTTGTCGCTGTGTCCGTTTTTAACCGTTGTCCCCTGAGTGATTTTCTTACGTGGCGTGGTGTGATGTTGACATTGTGAGAGGAGTTCTGATCTCTCGTTCAAGAGGCTGGGAGACCGGTGATCGACTACTGCAAGCTGTTCTTCTTGACAAAAGTTGCAAAAGACAGAAGTGTTCCTGTGAGTGTTTGATCGTGCCAGTATGCACCAACGTATGGAGAAATCGTGGCCATTCCGCATGAGTGACCAAACATGTTTAAAGAGCTCTGTTTCTTTTTCCTGACGTTCTACTTTGAACGATTTTTGTGGTTGAAGGGGCCGCTGGACATGCCTATGTCAGTGTGTGTGTGTTACGTTATTGCAACTCAGTAAATTCGGCCTTTTAAACGGTGGCTGATGTTACGCATTCCCTTTCTTTGAATTGAGGAGTATTACCTCTGCCGTTGTCTAACACCAACAACAGTGTTTTATTAATAAGTAACGTTAACTTCTTTTGCAGCTAACTAGCCAGCCATGCGGTTTAATTCTAAAGATGCCACTTTGAGAGCCTCTTTTTAACTTCGGCTTTCTGGTTCAATCCTATCATCGCCAACAACGCAAATGACAAGGTACCACCCAGGTATCCATGAAACTCCTGGGTGGGGAGAGGCAACAAAAATAAGACATCTTGCCCAAGAGAACACGGTAATGAACCAAGCAGACTCGAACAAGGGAGTCAACAGTGCATTAAAACACACTCGCTCTTACACGTTTTGCTTGATTTGACGTTTCATACGTACTGTACATCCAAAAAGGCAGTACTGCATATGCCGAAACTTAAGTTATCCCTTCATCCTTCTGGCTTAACACTTTACGTTAACATTTTTTTACGAAAGAATGTCCACGGGTTCAACCAATCACATGATTTGACAATTTCCAAACTCACCTAAAAGAAGTAATGTTATTTCGTAGTTACTCGGTCGATTCTTGCAGTCTGTGCATGTTGCATGTAAATAAGAAATAAGTGGTAATTACAGCAAGTAAAACAGACTTACAAAGTGATACAGAATTCAGCTAAGGTAGAAGACAATTAGAGGTTGATGAATTTAGCTTCGGTCAGGAAAATATTACACTTAATTAATTAGACTGAGTGGAAATGGTTTTTCCACTTAAGTAAACTTCTATCCCACCTGAATATATTACCAATTATGTAGAAGTCTGAAGGTCAAGAGTTTTGTCATGTTCAGTCTAAGTTTTCCCTTGGGGACGTAGTTCCTTTGGGGCGCAGAACTCTTTCTGGAGTATACATTTGGCTTTCGCCCTTCGGCTCTTCTCTAGTGAATCTACAGAGGGGACTTTAAAAAAAATTTTTAATGCATTCCACTTCAGTAAAGTTGCAGGGTAAATTTGAAATTAAACAGCCTGCTTTATCTTTGCTCATGTTTGTAGTACTGTGAATGTTCCGTTTCGTGTAACCCACCTTACTAACGCTAGTGACGCATCATACGTTTGCAAGTCTGAAAGGATTGCTTACCCTTAGGTTGAAAAAAACGTTTGCTCACCAAAACGTGGCCGGGTATGACACAGTGTCGACCCACCTTTTCACTGAATACCTTACCAAACACGTCATCTACCAGTTTGTGTTCGTGAGCATATATAGTACAGCCTTTTCTGATCCCAGGGATCTAGATTCATATGGGCAACGCACACGTCATTAGTTAGCAAGCGCGTTATCAAACCGTAAACAAGCACTCAATTTAAATGCTCAGGAGGGCGAGGGTTTGTTGCCATTTTGTCATGGTTTCTCACACTGTGAGCGTGTGAGAACCTACTCTCCTTTATCGCACGATCAGTGTGACACTGATCGCACGATAAAGGATAGTAGGTTTGAGTACGTAGGGCACTTAGTTAGTTAAATGAGGATTAACGTCCCAGTTTCCAACCAATTGGTTCAAGTCAAGACGACCACGGCCTTTTTTCCAGTTGTGGCTCACTGGCTTGTTTTCCCTACTCCATTGTTTATCCTGAGCACCAAGCACAGAGGCAGTAGGTTCCATTTTTAAAGTCTTTGGTATGACCCGGCCAGGATTTGAACCCTAGACCTTCCGGCTGCAAGTCGGATGCTCTAACCACTTGGCCACTGAAGTCGGTTTGAGTACGGAGGACACTTCGCCTTGCATCCCTGTGTTGCCCAGAGAACTGTTCCCAAACACCAATCAAATACCAGTGACAAATCTGAGTGCCTGTTGTCGACGATGCAAGATCACTTTATGGGTTAAAGTAATGCACTTTACGTGATCACTCTAACATTCCAGGTATTCTCCTTTCTTCGTTTTCACGGCTCTATAGATTTTCAGAGGCAGTCAATCTTCCCAAAGTTGTTTTCAATTGCCAAATGCTATGTCATGCAGTAACGAGGTGTGCTTGTGTACAAAACAATACCCCAAATTGGCGTATACTTATGCTTGTCCATTTACGTCACCGTTAAGTTCGGTCCTATTCGCACGTCACTGAGCTTCAATGGATTTGAAAATACTTGTGCGTCGCTCAAATTGGGTAAGAATTAGGACAATATTTATCATTGTTCAGGATAGAAAGAAGCCCTTTTGGAAGAGTTGACAATTTATTTCGAATCTACAAGTATGTTGTAACCACTTTTAAAGCATTTGCATATTAAACATCTTGAAATATATAACTCGGCTACTTACCGTTGGATAAACAAAATTTATACTTATGTGTCCTTACAAAAGGGTATCTAAGCAATTAGCCATATTAAGAAGAATAATACAGTAGAATTCAAACTGACGAAGATGGATGTAAAGATTGCAATGTACCCGTCAGGAGAGCGTCAGTATGTGGTTAGAGGCCTGGACATCCCCCTTGTAGCCGTGGGGCTTTCAATTTAGCCAGGGAGCCACAGTGGCGACAGTACGGTGGATAATCCACTATACAGCTATAGCAATCTATCCCTTGGACAGTTCACCTGTGTCTGCTTTGAAGGAGGGATAATACTCCAATCCATTTTCAAAATTTAGGCTCGTTTATTGCCGTAGGTAGCTCACCACTAGTTAAAGGGAATTCCCTGCGTTAGGCATTACAGTGCAAATGGAACAGCTTGCAGAACATTTTAGGGCGCAGTACAGACTTTAGTGCTGAAGTGTTGTGTTAAGTTTATAATGTAGGTGCTGTAAGATATTAATTGAACGACTGATTGTGCAAAAATACAGAAAACTGAAGTTTTTTCAGGCACTTTTGCATAATATCTGCCTCTTGGCAAAATGGCATTTTAAATAAAGTGAAAAGACAGAAACTACAACTCCATTACGAAAGCTCTCCTAGCTTAAAATCTCAGAGGTCATCGTACACAGATCTAAAATCAGGGTAAAAGGCCAACTTATGAGCTTTCATATGAGGGGTAGCTTGTACCCGTTGGAAACTGCTTCAAGGGTCAAGACGCTACCAAAAGAGCTCAAATTAATGTGTGCTTCTTTTACAGTCTTGTTATTTTACGTATGTAATATGTAAGTTAGTGACATATGGACAAATAGTAGACTACAAGCCTCGGCTGTTGCCTCATCTTACCAAGTAACCGATGCTTTTGCGGCTTTCACAATTTTCTGTTACTCTTTACCAAAGGTCTATGCACACATGTTGTTAAATTTCAAAACAGAGATATTTCTTAAAATAGGTTGTAGTCTCATCCACCACCCACCTCAAAGATTGTTGGAACCAACTTCCACAAGCATGTTCTGAAAAGTACCTGGTCAATGCAGTCTCAAGAAATGTTTTCTTTTTACTTTTCTGTAGAAAAAAGGCTCAGGCTATCTCCAGAGGAAAATGATCCCATTCACATATGCTTGTGAGCAGATGAAAAGGTCACAAAATGGTTTGCCTTGTACTTGTGATTTGTATTTTAGCAAAAGCAAGACTTCGATGGTAAGCCAAATGACTTTTCAAAGACGCCTTCCAACTATTACCTTTTATGCTGAAAAATATTTGCTTTAACAGCTTTTTAGCTTGTGTCAAAAACCTGTATGTTTGCTTACCTCTGGATTTCCTTTCATCGCTTGCAAACCTCTAACATCTCATTAAATTGACGCTAAAAACTGCCACTAACACGAGTTCCCAAGGTAACTGGAGTAAGTACTATAAATCGTCCTAGCTTCAACGAACATGGACAAGCTCGTAATGCACACCTTTTTTGTTGTTAACTTTTACCTAACACGTTTTTTGATTACCTTTAGTTACCACTATACAACTGTGCTAATTTCCGCATACAAAGGTTTAGCACTGTAAGTTTTTTTTTTTTATCTTGAGTAGTTAGCAATACGTATCCCGACACAGTGTTGACATATCGAAACACTATGTACTTACATTCCTCAATAGTTTAGGTATCAGAGGTTTCGTTGGACCTCATTATCTCTTAAACTGTCTGTAACAATGATTCAGCATGGAAATTGTTGTAATTAAAGTGTTGAAACCGATAATATTACATGTATTACAAAAAGTCTAAAAGACCCTAAAGACGAATTTCTCAAGAGTAAAACACAAGATGAAGATAGGAATGTACAAAAGCAGAATACAATTAAGACAAAATATCATATATTTCGTCTCTACCTGGGGCCTTCCTCGGTGACAAATAGCGAAACTTTGGGTCGAGGAATACAACTAGGCTATGTCATTTATGACATCAGACGGCTTTTGCCATGAAGCGTGATTGTAGAGGTCATTTTGAAGTTTAAGATGGTTGCCAATTTATACGAAATGTTTAGTATTAGAACCTCAGTAACTAAGCATATATTTCAGTAATCAATACATACAACGACAGTATTCGAAAAATGGTTTAAATTTAGAGCTCTGGAATTCAGTTACATCATTTCCAGATTAAAAGTGTACTTAGAATCATGAGTTAATTACAGTATCCAGACATACATTAGAATGTGTCTGGGAATGTCGTTTCCTGAAATGTAGAGCAAAACGTCCACCCTTTCTTGACCTAAGCGCCAATCATTATGGGACTGAAGTCTTTGGTACTGTCGTATAGCATCTGGGAAACTCTCCCGTTTGGCGGCAAACCAAAACTCTCCCGAATGGAGGAAACCTTATGTCATTCAGTTGGCTTTTTAGCCTAACAAAGACAAGGTTTAGCCACTCAAAAACTTTTGTCAAAAACGGCGTGGTGAACCACTAATTAGGACATGGCTTTTCGGTATTTTTTGGTGTTTTAACCCACAATTTCACGCCTTCTTTGTGTACATTGTCAGAGCCGAATGGGTTTTGGAACACCCTCGAAATTTTTTTCTGTCTAATGTAATGAAATTAAATGTATTTTCCATAGGTGTATTGTTATAGCTGTTTGTTTTCGGCCAAAAATCTCCCGGACTGATAGATTGACCTGAAAAGCATAAGAACATCTCAGAAACCAAACCATATCATACTTCAATAGTTTGTGCCATGGGAAACGAGCAAATTGTCAGGCGAATGGGGTCTACCATTCAGAAAAGAGTCCACTGGGGCAGAGAGGGGCACATCGGTTCCCTTTTTATCCGGCCAAAGAAAATTATGAAATGCAAGCTTATCACGCTGTATTACACAAAAGTAAAATAATAATGTTGTATGTTGTTCAAGAATTTCCTGTTTATCTAACCGGTAATTTAAACTTACAGCCCACAACTTGTAGTATGAGACCACATTAAATTCATTCATTCTGGTCACAAAAGTATATTTTCAGACGTGCTTCGCGTATACTTTCCACAAGTTTCTTTCAAACTTTGGTTCTATGTATGCAAACAGTAACCTATTTACCAAGTGGTAAATCAAGACATGCATATAAGACAATTTTGCGTAAAGTTCGGGAATCCATATATCCCCATATCCACACAGTTGTTTAGTACTTGTATTTGTCAAGCGTTAGCCTACAGAAGCCTACTCGGAAAACCAATTCTTACGACATACGGGTGGATACGACCCAATGCATGTTATTCGTGGGGTTGCGCAAGGTTGGGACAACTGGACAAGGGATCAAAGCCTCCTGGCCTGGGAAATTTTTAATGACTCTATACATGTTCCATACATACGATTTTAAAAGTTTTCGCTCTTTGGAAGCCGTAGAGATTCGTTGTTTTTCCCTCATGGTTTGTTTTTATAGCCTGATAAATAAAAACCCATCGGAATAAAATGAGTTGCTTAAGACGACATGCAATACGAGGCTTACACAGTTTTCTGTAAAGGTCAGAAATTTTCCATCCCCAAGCACGTAACTTTTGTCTTGCCTTTTATTGATCGGTAGCCTACAGTATTACATTCGGGAAACCCATTTGTAGGACAGACGGGAAAAGGTGGGGGGGGGGGGGTACGATACAGCTTATAATATCCCCGGCACAGTCAACCCTCCCATAATTAGATTCGTCTTGGTTGGCTCTCAATGAGGACGGATTCTACTAATTATGCAAGGCCTCAAAATTTTAAGCGCGCTTCGAAACTTGACAAGTCAGACAAATCCTAACTAAACACTAAACTCTGTACAGCAAGTATGTGTATTGTGCAAAATATGATATGACTGCTATGCTACAACGTCATATAGATAGAGGGCCTTGATAAGTTAAATGCTGTATATATATAGTGACCAAGCACGAATCATATTCGAAAGTTTTGTTCATGGAAACTTATCGGAGGGAGAAGATAAGCCCTGACGAAGAAAACCTTAGGTTACCCCGTCCCGGCTCCCACATGAGCACTTCGTGCGCACAGATTCGAGCTCACCATTGCAAAGTGTGCCCTTTTGTAAAACCTGGATCCACATCTGCCATTACTGTCAAGTTGGGAGATGGGGGTTAATTTGTCAAATTATTCAGCCTTCTCGGAAAATTTTTCATATGTTGAACGCTCCATCAAATGTTCCAATGCTATATACAACGTAGAAAGATGATTTCAACGAGTTCGCCGTCGAAGGTCTTGAAATAGTCAAGCTTTCGTCAGAAGAGGCTCTGACTTCTTCAGGACTGATGCAAGGAAGAAAGTGCATTAAAGTTATATAGTTATGCTACAGCCCTGATTGATGGATTCTGTGTTCTGATTGGCTGGTGTGCAAAACTGTATATGAGCTGTACAAACACATATATAATTCATTGAAAACCAACCAGTTTCTTAAGCTAATGCACTACATAATTCACGTTGAAGTTCACCAGAAGACGTCATTGAGTTAAAGAAAAAAGAAAACTCTCTACTTCAATTATTTAACTAAGCCACGTAAGTTTTAATTCTGTAAAATAAAGATCATACAAAATACTTTACATCGGATATAAACAAAAATTGTTTACAATTATAGTGAGGTGTTCTTTTGTATACAGTTTTTGCTTCTCCTTTGCATGTACTTCCTTTTTATTGACGAAAACATTCGATGATGAAAATTAAGTTTACTTTGTGGTAATTGCAATTAAGTTTATGGGCAAATATTAACATGTTTCTAAACGTCTGAGGTAGTAGTTTTATGTGTAATATCCATGACACCCTAAACCTGTTGAAATTGTTGAAACTTTACATTTACTCCACCCATGTAGATGCCTTGCGGACTTTCCACATTGTTGGCGTTACACTTCACGCTTAGCATATTAAAGTGAATGTACTTTTCCTTCCTTCGGACTTCGCAAGCTTTCAAAGAAACGTGATACCTCCATTTTTATCCAAGAAAGGAATAATTTCGCACTTACGAGATAACACCTGACCCATGTTGCTTGGCGTTTACACTTTTACTACTCTCCCACCCCTGGTAAAATGAGCTTACATGTTATACATCTGATTGAACGAAAACAATACAAGCAGAGGAATTCGCTCTCTGTAAAAGCGTTTAATCCTAGGAGAAGGAACCAATATTTACCCTAATATACTTCGCCATCTGTGATTTATGTTAGTGAAGAAACATAGTCCTCATTTGTGATGATATAATTACTACTTTGTTTGATCTGTTACTCTTTTTATATATGTATATTTATATATCTGTATTTGTAAATAAATATATTTATTAACATCATGATATATATATATATATATATATATATATATATATATATATATATATATATATATATATATATATATATATTGGGCAACGGATCTAGTTTTCTGAACGAGGACAAAGTAGTCCGAATAACTACGGATAAAAGCTGTTAGTTCCAGTGTAGGCGTTACCCTGTTTTCTTTTATAGCGATCCTTTCTTGGCATAGAGTTGTAGTATGTGAGAAAACCCCAAACACCTATCAGTAAACTTCATCTCTACCACAAAACGATTAAATCTGGGAACACCCAGTTCGTGTGAAAAGAAATACCGGTATTTCATACTGGTTAGCGTTTGACCAATTGTCCTGCCTGTTACACAACAAAAGGCAGTGTCCCTGTATTTTCAGGGACATTTCCCCATAGCTAATCCTACTTCTCCTTGAGTTTTACGTGACCTGGCATACACTGAAAGTTTATTTATTAAATCTTTCCAACTATATTACGCAATTATCTATGATCATGTACACTCTTTTTTAAACAACAGTTCAGCCAGATAGGGATTAATTACACACACAGGCTTCCTTGTTTGTGTCTTGAACGTATTGCATGCATTAAATGAACTTTTCATCACATTTGCAACATGGTAAGTCTAAGCCTACATTAGGGATGTAATGTTACCTTCTGAAGTCCTTGCATCATCAAAGTTGTTGGTGTGTATTCGATAATTAGTTAGTAGAGAAAAGTTTGCAAATTTAGGTAGTAGTCTTTGATTAGTATAAAAACGTTAAATGATGCTTTATTGCATCATTCGTGAGAAGTCCAGCCTTCCAATTGAAGGATAGAGCACATTTCGTCGTCAGCTTCAACAAACTCTACTAGTTCACGCTCTCCACATAGGGCAGCGAAGTCGAACTGATTTAAAGCAGGTACCTGTTCTATTTTCTTCAAGAAAATACTTGTTGGTAATCCGTTAACTTTAACATGTGGATACAGATATGGAAATGTCGCAGCAGGAATTTTAAGCCTGGCCAAAACATCGGACAGAAGGTACCAAGTTTTCACCCTAATCAAAGAAGAAAGAACACCAAAGGTCACGTATTAGAAAGAAAACATGTCATATCACTGATACGTACGCGAGCAATTAGATGTAGTTTATGACACAATCGACTCTACAAAGTACCAAAACCATACCGTACCATACTATAGACTTATACATACCATACCACACCATACCATAACATGCATAGGGTTGCTTAAGAAAGCAAACAAAAACATGTCATTACGTAACACAAAAGTTAATCATTAAGTGGAATTACATCCCACAATTTGCAATAGGTTACTTAAAATAGCCAACCACATCAAACGATCCAGAAATAATAATGCCCATACGTTTTCTTCGGACTGGAAGATGAGATTTCTGGGATGGCAAAACTGACGTTAACCTTCAAGAACTCAAAGGAGGATAGCAATGGTATTTGATTTGACTACGCAACAAATAAAGCCACAGTCGTAGGAACCTATCATTCAGCTGGGGGTGAACGTTGTTTAGAACAGCCTTCTTGCGAAAGTTTTGAATATTTGGGGGTCCTTTGATGCAGTCTGGTGCCACATATTGTGCAAATACAGAAGGAAACCTACTGCAAATTTTTCAATTAACATTTTTGTTGATGAAACAAATAAGGCCTTTTCGTCCTTGAATTGTGTTCAGTTCCCCCACCCCCTATCCCGACTTCCTACGTCTATGAATTGTTTCTTTGGCTACCGTGGGTCAACGATATGACGAATACACGTAGCTAGATCCTAGTTACGACTTGACACAATGATCAACATGAGTCTGCTATCACTGACTATGAAGTTGGAGAAAAAAGATTCTTTAGTGGACAAGAGAGATCCTAACATTTTGCTAGTGCAAGCACTACTTGAACGAAAAGTTATTGTGATTTAAGAGAGTGATACGTAAGCACTAAACTTTCCACCCTTAAAACGTATTCTACAACTATTGTGGAATGTAATAGTTTTAAAGTTCTCATGAAATTAAGTAGATACTACTGTTTCTGTAAAGATAAGAGATTCGTTTTAACATTTAAAAGAAGTTACATGTGTAAAAAGTTATGATTAGCATTTAAAAGAAGAAGTTACCCTTACATTTCATTTTCCTTCAGCTTTAGACGAATATGTTTTGGTTGTGGTATTTCTTTAAGGTAAAAAATGGCATTCTGTCCCTCCTCAGTGGTCTCGTTTAACTCAGATGTGTCAAAAAAACTGTCAGTCCGTTGTTCATTTTCTGTGTGGATAACATAAATGCTACTAAGTAGTCTATGCTACCAGCTTTCATAATAAACTTTCCTGTATGTATATTATCATCATCGTCATCGCCACCATCATAGTTACAAGAATAAAGTATAATTTAGTTTTTATCTTTTGAAATAACAAGAAACGAACAGGAACGAAAGAATAAGCAGACTAAAAAACGCACGAATGAATTAATCAAATAAACGTGCATTTTCATGCCAATATTTCAAAAAAGCATCCATGCTACTGGCGTTATAGGGGTATTTCCAGAGCTTCAATAGTAAAGGAACAATCATTACAAGTACGTTCAACAAGGAACGTTGAAGCTCAAGTGAGACCCATTTTCCTCATGGTGAAAAGCTTTTGAGAGAAAATGTAAAATGGTTTACAAAGTTGGACACAAAACAATGGTTTTCACGTCTAACAACATTACAACGCAATTAGCTAAGTGACTATAAGAAAAGCCCTCAAAAGCCCTTAACCTACGCCTTAAGTAAGAGCCATGTTCCCATGAATGGCGCCACACACAAGGGTAACATTACCTAATCCCCATAAAAGGTGTTAGCTGTCTTATCATCACCTCTTTCTTGTGTTTACTTTTGTGCTGTTCCTCTCACAATATCGAACGCTTTATGAGAATAACACTAGAGATTTCCGTATGTGTAACAATAATAAATCACAACGAGATATTGTAAACACATGGTGATCATAAATGTTTTGCTCTAAAGAACAATAACTACCCTCATATTTATCAAGCAGTAGTTTGTATCACATTTTTCTCCCACGTGCTTCTCATAAACGTAACCTTAGGCATACAAAGTACTACCAGCATTTTGTAATGACACAGCCATAGATACCATTTAATTTATCTTAGGCTTGCAGTAATCGTTCGCCTTTTGTAAACAACTTCTAAGTCGTACTATTCGGTCTTTCAGTATGTGTGGTTTAAAAATTCTTTGGTTAATATTCGAAACAGTGTCATTAATGTCAGCATGAAACCTTCTCCGTTCTTTCTCCAAACGAACTTAAGAAAAAGGAAATTTGTGATAATTTGCAAAATCTGGCTAACAATATCATCGGTTACCTCTCAAACGAAATATCACTTTGAAAATCATCATAATTCATAACGGTGATGCCCAACAATCGCTCATAAGTTTTAAAAAGAAATAGATTGGATGTTACCTTTTTTAAAATACGTTCATTTGAAGAAACTTCCTTCTACGTGTATGATCTTAAAATTCCCAACTAATCTTCCTAGAGTTGAGTTATAAACTCACTGCATACCCACCTTGGGTGGCTACAGACGATCTGAATCGTAAGGTTCGTCGTTTATTGTTCGATGATTTTAGCAACCTTGGCAATTCTTCACTTTCTCCGTTTAGGTCTCTCAGGTACTCTGTTAAAAATTATATTACACTAAGGTGAAAATAAAATGGTAACTGTTTTAATCTTTTATTACTTTGTCACCGCGATAGCAACAAAATCGCCATCATTTGCGATCTAAACGATATGCCATGGTATTTCCACATTTAATAAACAAGGTGAAGAACCATAACACAAATAAAGCTCCAAACTAAACCTTTTGTTATGTGCTAATCATGAGGGATTCATGCTTTTCGACAAGACATGCAAATACGGCTGCTTACCGTAATATCTTTTCAAAAGAAACATATTGGTAAAATACTTTAATACAACAAAAAATCGAGTGTAGGACGAGGAATGCCCAGCCCCTATAAAACCTATGTCAATACGGTTAATCATAGGTATTCCTGGCAAAAGTGAGTGCTTTAACTAGACATTGATACATGTAGGCTGGCTGTGAAAAATCGCCATAGGTTTGCCACACGTCTTCTCAATGACAACAATGACATGAAATTGTGAGTATAAGAAGTGTGTACCAACCTGTGCCAAACCTGTCCAAAATAGAAAAGTCTGACACTTTTTCACCTAAGAAAAACCTTGGTTTGTTTTGTTATTGCAGGGAGTTGCAACAGACATCCCTGGTTCTTTACAGGTGATCCTGCGTGGCAACAAGCACTAGTTACCACTTTTATGTTATAAGGCTTCTTTCTATATCCGCCATTACTTATAAATTATCACTTTGCTCACCGTGGAGTAGAGTTACGATCTCAAACGATGTTGCATTATCCAGTGCTGTCCTTTTTGCATAAGTAGGAAGCAAGGGATCTGCACCATATGATAGCAGTAAGCGAGTCATATCAGCTTTGTGATTCTCCACAGCATCATGTATTGGTCTGAATGTATAAAAGGCACAGATAGATCAGGTTACTGGGTTATCAGCTATCTTCAACTGCAAGACATGCGTGACTACCGATTCATAAAGACGCTGTGCACTCTAAAAATGCCTATTCAAAAGGGCACTGAATAGGAAATCTTTTCAAAAATTTGATCAGATCCGGTTTAAAATAAATCAATTTTGATCATTTCTGAAACGAATCTATTGAAATAACTGATTAGTTTCCCTAGTGCCTCTCTGATAAGATTCTCTTCAAATTTGAATAGGCATTTTTAGAGTGTAGTAGTCGTACACATGATATATTTACATGCGGAATATTCTTCAATACACTTTTAAAATTTGCAAGTCAAAACAACTCCAATTAATCACCTGTAATATCACTTTGACCAATTTAGTAAAAATGTCTAGTATGATCAACTAGTAGTGTTTTACTTCGGTATTTAAGTTTATGCAACTACAGACTTTCTTTTTGAAATTACTGCTAATGGAGTTAAATGTTAAATAACGAATCCATTCCTTATTGTTTCTTACCCTGTGTCAGCTTCACCTTCTTCCATGATAGTCATAAAGTTTTATACGACTTAAGTTTTACTATTCAATCCAAATAACCAATGTCGTCCTTTGTGAACAACTTACTTGTAGGGGCACTTAAAAGTCTTCTGACAAAAAGACCATGATAAAGTTTTTCAACCAATCTTTGACTGCGCAAAAGAAAAATATTGTATTGACAATGTGTTGACGAAGAAACAATAGGCTCATGATCATGCTGTTTGATGCGTAATCGTACCTTGTTCCATCGTGGGCACTGGCGTTAACATCGGCTCCATGAAGAATCAACTTCTCCGCCATCCACACTTTGTCGAAAACACAACACTCGTGCAGCGGTGTGTAACCAGCATTGTCCCTAGCGTTTATCTCTCCAATATTGTTCCCCAGACAATACAGTAGTACTTCCTACGGCGGAAATGCAAACATGGAATGTAGAAAGAACCAAACAACCGTCTGACTGTGTGAAGTACAACTGTGTATAAAGGTCGTGCACGTGACGTCATCCTCTGATACACCGGGCTGAAGCTGCATCATCAATGGACGGCAAGTCTCTCATTGCGATCATACATAAACCACAGAGAATGATTTTCATATCTCGGTACTCGATGAGAAAATGAATGAGCTTTTAATTTATGCAGGCTAGTGTAATCTGTTTCTTCAAGAAGTCCCCCTACTGATGAAAGACTTTGAGCCGATATTGTGATGAAATGAATCATCGGGAATTAAAAAACAATAGCTAATCATTCGCCTATTACGATAAGTTGCCGTCCAGCATGGCGTGGCAATGCGTGCTGTTATGACGTCAGTGCACGACCTCTATTGTCTGGTATAAAGTTTCTAACGCTTATCTCAGCGTAAGAAAACGAAGAACGTAAAATATTGATTTCGAAAAAGTCACTGTGTCCCGTCGAAAATATTGGTCAAGGTTTGTTCCTTCTCTATTATTCTGCTTTTCAAAACAGTTAACTAACTATACTTAATCAGTAAAGCCGTCTAATTATCCAAAAGTATATCATCACATTAGTCGTTACATGTTTAACTTCCTTTCAGAAAAGAAAGGTATACACCATTCATTTTTGGGGTAAGGGAGGGGGGTCTGTAGCGTTACTTCGCTTTGATAAATGGTGAAACTGACGGCCTTTAATCCATCATATACAGAACATCTCCGTGTTTCACTTTTGCATTAACCCTTCATACTTCTAAGTTACCCCATAGACTTAACACTGCCTCAGTTACGACTTTTCTTTTACAAACTTCGATTCTGACAGTCTTGTTCCCAGAGGTCAAACTTTGGACCAGTAACTCGGTGCTCGGGTTTAAAAGGGGGTAGAGTCAAGGTTTAGATGGAACTACAGTGGGTTTGCTACAAAGGTCTGTGACCAAACATTAGCTGTAGAGATTACCGGGAAATAAAAAATTAGGGAAATTTTTCAAGAATGCCTTTTTGGCGAATGAGGCTGTTTTCCTTTGTAGTTTAAATGAACGTGAAGTCTTTCGTTAGAATATTAATCAAACATAAAACTAAAAGAGAAACAACCAGGTCTTGATTTACCTTCGCGTTGACTCGAACTGCTCTGTGAAGAATCGTCTCTCCTTCATGTTTATGTACGGAAAGGGCGATTCGATTAAAGTCTGTAAAGAAACCGTTGCAAAATTAAAAAGCAAATATGGCTATGGTAGACGATTCTTCTTTAAAATAATTCGAATTTGATTATAATACAGGTATTATACTTGGTAGCCTATAAATGGGGTGAGTTAATTGTCCTTCTAAATGATCTTTCCCAGGCCTTTTAAAAGGCTCATCTTTTGCAAATTGTTCGTATACTGTGAATATTTCCTCGATGTTTAATAGTACGTATTCACATACATTTCCATTACGTAAGCTCAGCACCGTCGTCAAGTTGCCTTTATCCTCAGATGCAAACGTCAACTTTTCTAAATATATACATATACCTTTATCAGTAATATTTGGACTTTTCAAACAATTGATTGGTAACACACCTACGACCTCCCATACCTATCTGTCTTTCCCTGTCATTCCCATATCAGCAGACGCTGGACTAATCACCAAAACTGGGGTTTAAGCACACGTTTTTGGCGAATGCGGCAGATTAAGCGCGCCCAAGTAACATTTGGTAACACTTATAAAGTCATCCTAATATTTTCACTTCTCTACGTATTTGTCACCATTAGGTGGATAACCTGGAGCATGTGAGAAGAATGATGTTGCCCCAGAAAACAACCTATTCAGTGTCTGTCTAGTTTTGATCCTGCCTTCTCCTGATAAAGTTAATTGGGTTCACAAAGCACCGTAAAAAACAAGACGGGCACATGTAAATGTAAAAACTAGACTGTACTCTTACACGGTTGATTTCAAAATGTATTTTTTGCAACAAGTCTAAGGTGAACTTGTGCGTGTACCTCTATTTTCGCCGTGTGCCTTTGCGGTGCTTCTCACCCAATTTCCAACCCCTTGTTTCATCAATGGCACAAATAAGCTATGTTATATTGATTGCTAGAAGTATGTAACGCTAAACTTTGTGTTTATATTTAAACGAAAGCAAAGAGACCAGAGGAGATTACAAATTGATACTACTTGCATCATTGCATCATCGACTTTGCCATTTTTTTTTTATTTGTTTCCAAAGGCAAAAAGAATCTATGCAGTCAACTGGAGAGTTTATGTATGTGCATGGTGTATTTAAGTGTGTTTGGCTTAAACACGATGTCTCAAGATAGAGCTGGTGGATACTTTCATACTTTGTAATTTAATTTATCATAAGGAGAGGATAAATGTTCAGTGAGGTCACCAGAGGTAAAAAACTGAATAGCTTGTAAACACGATATCTCAAGGTAGAAGGCACGGATATTTTCCTACTTAAGCTATCGAAACGTTATGGTCAGTAGATGAATCATGTAGTTTTTGGTGGAGATCAAAGATTATCTAAGGTCACCAAAGATGATACTACGAAAAACTCGTAAACTGCTTGTGAAACACCTTATCCCAAGATAGAAATAATGGGTACTTATCACAATTAGGAGATACATTTTTGATCTTATGAGTGAGAACACTTTTGTTTTGAATAGAGGTCAAAGGTTATTGAGGTTACCAGAGTTTGAAGAACGAAAATCTTGTAAACCACGAAAACATTTGAATGACGGACACTTTTCATACTTAGTCTATAAATTTGTCATTTTATGAGAAAGACCCCTATTGGTTTTGGTGGAGGTCTAAGGTCATCTGAGGTCACCGGATGTGAAACTACGAAAATTTTGTAAACTGTTCGTAACACGACATCTCAAGTATAGTTGTGGGCGTACCCCCAGGTTTATGTTTTTCGTAACAAACGAAAAGGAAGGGATCACTGTCTCTGACATTTCCAGCGTAAAGTTATAGAGAACAACTGTTACCTTTTTACAAGTATAACCGTGGTACATTAATTAGTGATGTTAATTTTAATGTCCTAATGATGGACTTGTGGCAAGGATGCTGTGACTATACCATAACCAAAATAGAATACAATTAACTTCTTTGTTGATTGCGTAGTAGAAAGTGCTCGGTTTCCATTTTGACGATCAGGGTTCAAATACCACTTGAGCACTTGTTTTTCAGGTTTTGCGAATTCCTATTTTGGACTTTTTTGCTTACCGTATCATACTTAAGATAAAGATTTATCATATAACGAGGAAGGCTCCTTTCCTGTTTTGGTGGGGGTCAGAGGTCAATTAAAGTCCAAAGAGGTCAAGAAACGAAACCTCGTAAACACCGTATCTCAAGTTAGGAGTCATGAACATTTTTCATACTTGGATTTGCATACGTCATAATTAGAACAGTCTGGGTTTCAGTAGAGTTCAAAGTACATTTGAGATCACCGGCGGTGAAACTACGACAACAACGTAAACGCGCTTGTATAAACATGATTTTTCAAGAGGTAAAATAACATGGATGTATCTTTTAGCATGTGGATACCACACACTGATTACACGAAGCCTTTTCCTCTTGTGGAGGTCAAAGCAATTTATTGGGAGTCTCATTGAGAAAACCTCGAAAACAAGATATCTCATGAAAGGTAACCTCGATGGATTTCATACTTAGTATGTGAATGCCCATGCATATTGCGTTCAACAATTCAATTGATTTGGTGGCGGTCAAAGGTCATTTGACGTAAAAAGAGGTCAGATTGTGAAAACCTGGTATGTTACTGCAAGGGACCTAATACGTACCATGTTGATGACCAACGTTGTTTACAAAAACCTCATTGTGTTGGTGGAGGTCAAAGATCATTTGAGGTCAACAGGCGTCGTATGGTGAAAATATCGTAAAATATGATATCTTGAAAAGGACAACCTTGAGGGATAAATCTCAGTGTGACAAACCAAATTCTTTTTGGCAAGGAATCACCGAACCGTTTGGCTTTCTGGTTAATGAAATAATATTTCATTTGACCAGATCCTACATAGAGATTTATACAACGGCCATGATACACGAATCAGCTTCATTCCCTATATCACAATCAATTCAGAGCGTTATGACTGTCACACGTTCAACACGATAAGTGGCCATTCAAATTGTATGTTAAAATATTAATGGCACGGATGTTTGCTTATTCCGATAAACAAATATTTAATCTTTTCAGTTATGAGAAATTGCCTAGGCAGTAAATTTTACTGCAGTAAACGTCAACCCCATATAAGTAGCGATACAAGGAAATCAAATACCCTATGCTCATGAAATTATGTACCAATCTTATAATTTTAAAGGTTTTATGGCTGGAGAGACTAATGCTGTTAAATTTTACCCACCGCCGATCCTATCTTCTATTTATATATTTTTGGGGGGTGGGGTATATTTTCGGTTCAATAGATATGAATTGTCGGCCTGTCAGACTTTTACATTAGTTAAGGACAAACTAGTAGTTTTCATGTCCTTCTTGTAAGATGAAGATTGGTTTTTACCCTAAGAACTGGAAAACATCTGTATGTGACAACATTATCTTGAAAAGAAGCCAAGAATAATGACAAAGCGTATGTTGTGGCTTTACTTTATTATGCAATTTTAGGAGTAATAATATATTCACAGTGGAGTAGGACTGAACAGCACAAGACTTTGGGACAATACTAGTCACTCAAGTACGAATGGTGTTCCTCTCAAGTATGCCATTACCTACCTTTGGGAGGTGTTGGATATGTTTTTGTTTTTTCCTTCACTTTTCTCTTTTTTCTTCGGCTAGCATGTTTCCTTGGGGAAATGCTCTGAAAGAAAATAATTACGTTTTGATTGATTGCCGCTTTTTTTTCATTTCTGTCGTTACCTTTTCCTTTGACGTTAAGTAATAAGCTTAGAATGACATTTAAAAGCTCTCATAAAAGTAAGACGTTACACCGAAGTAGGGAAAGGTTGTCCTGATTTCATAAAGATTGAATAACACCTGGTAAGTTAATTGGAAGAATCCAGCATTATTAGGAGGCATTATTTGACTATATTTCCTATAAAAGAATAATCTTCTGCGGTGCATATAAAACTCTTATACAGCTAGCTTTTACAAAACAAAACTTTCCTTCACTAAAATATACTTACAGAGCAGTAGAGAGATCGGGTGAACAATGTTTCGGAGCCAATCCGCATTAGAATTTTCTTTTTCTTCATATTCTTTCGTCTTTTGTGTTTCCGTTTCCTCCCTCTAATTTTCCTTGGTTTATCAGGACGAGAGCTACCAATGTTGTAGAATTTCATACGAATTTGATCACTTGTCCTTAACACCACTCGCACTGACTTAAATCGTGGTGTCTTCGAAATGGCGGAGGATTCCTCATCATGCTTCTCCGTCGGTTGTGTCTCTTCGATGGGTAGGTTTTCCTCCGTAATGGTAGCTGTGTTGCCGGTAAGTGCACTACTTGTTGAAGAAATGATCTGTTGGTCCCACGTACTTATAATTCGTGCCTCCAAAGCGTTTTGGTTCTCATGACCAACTACATCCTTTAAAATTTCCTTTGCTTCCTCTTCCTGTATACTGTTATCTACATTGGCTCGTTTTGGTTTGTTTGCCCTTTCTGTCAACGAAACTGTACGTAAGTCCTGGGCCTTTGCAACATTCGAGGGTCCGTCTGAAATGGGACTGCTATTTGATTTCTTACTTGGTTTAATTACAGTTCGTGCCTCCAAAGCGGTTTGGTTCTCATGAACAACTACATCCTTTAAAATTTGCTTTGTTTCCTCTTCCTGTATACTGTCGTCTCTATCAGCTCTTTTTGGTTTGTTTGCCCTTTCTGTCATCAAAAGTGCACGTAAGTCCTCGGCCTTTGAGACATTCGGGGGTCTTTCTGAAATGTGACTGCTACTTGATTTCTTACTTGGTCCAACTATAGTTCGTGCCTCCAAAGCGGTTTGGCTCTCATGACCACCTACATCCTTGACATTTTCCTTTGTTCTCCCTTCTCTTTTTAGTTTGTTTGCACTTTCTATCAACAAAAGTGTACGTAAGTCCTCGGCCTTTATAACATTCGAAGATCTGCCTGGAATGATACTATTTGATATCTTATTTGGTCCAACTATAGTTCGGGCCTCCAGAGCGGTTTGGTTCTCATGCCCAGTAACATCCTTGACAATTTCCTTTGTTTCCTCTTCGTGTATACTTCCAGGTCTTCTAGCTCTTTTTGGTTTGTTTGCCCTTTCTATCAACAAAAGTGTACGTATGTCCTCGGCCTTTGCGAAATTCAAATGTGTGTCTGAAATAGGACTGCTATTTGACTTATTACTTGGTCCAATTATGGTAAGGTCCTCCAAAACGGTTTGGTTCTCATGATCAACTACATCCTTGACGATTTCCTTTATTTCCTTTTCCTGCATACTGTCATCTCTACTAGCGCTTTTTGGTTTGTTTGCACTATCTATCAACAAAAGTGTACGTAGTTCCTCGGACTTTGCGACATTCGTGGGTCTGTCTGAAATAGGACTGTTATTTGCTATCTTACTTGCTCCAGTTAGAGAATCTGATTGAATCTGATCTGCTTGATTTTGCCAAAACTTTACCAATGATGCAAACTTTTCTTGATTCTTTTTGTCTTTATTTGACACAGCCAATGTCATTGGTACCACAATGTCTTTGAGAAATTCCCCGTAGGTAATTGGACTTACGTATCCATTTGGACCTATAACCTGTCTTATAGTCGATAGTGGGTTCCTTGTGTGTTGTGCAGCTTCCTTTTCTCCGGGGCCTTTTTTTCTTTTGATATTACTAGACCCTTCTCCTACTGGCTTTTGCTTATATTTTACTGATTTTTTTCTCTGTAGATAGTTACTGTGTATTCCGTGCTTTGCATCCGGCCTACCCCGTATGAAATTGTACTCGCGAGGACCAAGTTTTCTTTCCGTTTGATTGCCAGTATTGGTCTCTTCCTTTAACGTTTGGTATTTATTTATTATAGGGAAATCTGGGAATAGGTCACCTCTTTTCGATATAGAAGTATCGGTAACAGCTGAAAATAAATTGTTCTGCTGTGATTTGAAACTTGACAGGTTTCCGTTTTGAGTTATCCTTGGTCTCCTGTTTAGAGTTGGCATGGGAATGATACTTGCATCACCCTGCTTATTTCTGGTAAAAAATGGATCCACCAAATTTGACAATTGGTCGTTACTTTGAGTATGGATACCTTCCGGTGGTATAGATGGATGGTGTATAACTGGAATGGAGCGAGAATAACGTGCCTTGACGAGGTTGGATCTCTGCTGTCGAATTGCCATCCTCTTACATTGTATTTCATAACGCAACTTCTGTCGTATCTTGTCGTGATGACTTTGTAATGGATTGACGAATTTGTGATCGACCAGATGTGACCCGTCTTTTATAGGGAATGACGGTAGGCATGATGCTCTGTTCAGTTGAGGGTGACTTCCAGGTCCTTCGGTGAAGGTCTGAGTATGATACAAAACTTCAATGTTATCGGAGCACGGTTGCGTAACGCTGTAAGGGTGCGTTAAAGGGTGACCTTTGTTCTTAGTGTTGGTCATCGGACCAACTCTCGTATTGATCTTGGGATGATCGCAGGTCAATTGTATTTCATGCTTGTCTTTTTCGAGGGTTGGGTTCTTCTCGAATCGAACAGCTGCGTTGTCTGGAATATATCCCACTTTTCTCTGACTGTAAGACATTTTACGTCCTTGCTTTCTTTGGAGTTCGGTGTAAGGCTCATTGTTGGCTAATTGTGTCGTACATACATGGTTCAATAGGTGCATTCTAGGTGTAGGTGGCATTCTAGTTGTAATCATGGTAACTTTCTTTTTGGTAAGAGGACCTTGTTGTGATGCAAACAGAGGATGAGTCTCAAATTCGGATTTATTCACGTGTCTCTTCTTAGGAGGGGAACTTTCTCTCAGGCAATGGAGGCTACCTCCTTTCTTGGACACAGAATCGACTTCTCTTTGTTTCACATGGTTCTCCTCTAAAGTTTCAGCAAAAGTTCTGGAAATTTGTTTAACTAGTCGATTTCTCGAAGCATTGTGTTTATTGGACGGTCCGTAAGGAGACGAGGGGTCTATCCTGTCAACTCGAAGACTCTTATGCAGACTTTCTGCTTGTTCAAGGTCTTTCCATAACTGATTGTCAGCCATTGATTGACTTCTGCTTCGCTTTAGAGCGCCAACTCGCCTAATTGGATGATTTGGTTTTACTACATTACCACCCGTCGACCCACTTCCACTGGTAGGGAGAGTTCCGCAAGACGGGTGACCACCCACTGGTTCCAAAAAGTATGTCATCATTTGGCTTTTTCCTATCGGTGAGGAAGTGGTGGTGTTTAACCATCCTGTGGTATGTCTCCTACCATTTATTTGTGCAATGGGAGCTGGATGAGAGTTTAATAAAGATTGTGTTCCATAATTTTCTCCCACTGACCAAAATCCCGTCTGACTTGTTTTTGACAGTGGATGCATAGTGTCCGGTGTTCCTATGTAAGCATTTAACGGGGGTCCTTTTTGGAAGAGGATCTTGCCATAGTCGTATGCAGGCATTCCGCCTCGAGTAGGTTTATTGTCCCCATTAGCGTCTTTGGAAGTATGCAGTGGATGTGGCTGATGGAAGTATTGCGTCATCGTGGACGTATTTACATCTAACATTGCGATTTTCAAGGGTTTGTATCTACTACGCACCGACTTTGCCTAAGAACTAGATGGAGAGTGGATTAATTTTTCTCAACTGCCTTTCTGTGCCACCATCGTTCTGGAGTTTATGTGACCTGTAACAGTATCAAATTGGAGCCATTACCATAACCTCGTCGTTCACATAAATATTGTCTTAATTTGTATGTGAAATAACAAAAAAAATCCAATATCAATATCAATCATCAAAGGTTCGTTAAACTTCCCCAAGACATGGTTGGGGATACAGATATTTAGTGGGATGAACTATATATATATATATATATATATTTATTTATTTCGTAAAACAGGAAACAAATAAATGCATCATTAGTTGACTTAAAGAGTACAAAATAATCCAAGATTCAATTCAAATTTTCGGTTCCCCTGGAACCTTCGTCAGCGAGATCAGACAGTGAAGTGAGTACAATAATTAACTTAGCCAACAGCGGAGATACAGCTTAAAAACACAAGATGATAGGTGATGAAAAGGTATAAATAAGTGGAATTAACAATTACGTTGTCTGATGTAAAGTGTACTGATTCAAAACACCGAGGTCTTTGTTTAGCCCCGTGATGTGTGAATTTAGTTTCAAAATCCAATTAAGTTCGGCGGACGTGCGGTGTTCAGTACAAACAAAATTGGTTGTAATGAGGGTGACTTTTAAGATTTTCAAGGGAATGGCGGGGAAGATGAAAGTGCTCCACCACAGGGAAACCTGGAGTGTTATCACGAATAGACTTTTTATGGTTGTTAAACCTAAAGCGAAAGGAGGTCTTGGTTTCACCTACGTAGAAACCCTCATTACATAAATTACAGTGAAAAATGTAAACAACATTACAAGAGTCACAAATTAAGATTAGGAGGATTTATGGCAAATTTTACACTGGGGATGTTGACATATTTTCCAAGAGTGATGTGTTTGCAGATCTGGCAGCGCTTTTTGTTGCAGCCAGTGTTGCCCTTAATAGTTTGACAAGGGGTGGGTAATTTGGCGGAAGTAAGAAGTCTTCTGAGATGAGGGGGTTGACGGAGGGCCAAGAGGGGAGGGTTTGAAAAGATAGTCGGGAGAGTGGGTTCGTCTGTACGGGTGGCAAAAGTTTGTTTCAAGGTGCGAGCAAGTCGCGGGATTAGAGGATGAAAATTGAAAACGAGGGGGATGCGTTTACTGGGGTCTTAATTTGTAGGATAGAAGATCATGACGCTGGAGGGCGGCAGCTTTAAGTACACCCTGTTTAATAATATGGATTGGGTAGCCATTTGGAAGAAAATGGCCGGTGAGAGAAGAAATTGAGCGTTCGTAGTCGATCGGGTCGGAACAAATACGTTTAATGCGAAGATATTGGCTATATACATGTCAAAGGAACTGCCATGTGCACAAAAATGGCACCTTGATATGCCAATATTTTTATGCATAAACTCGAAGTTGATATGTTATGTAAATTCCCTTTTAAGCCATCTCACTACCACCGCTATATCGATGACATCTTTTTCATTTGGACACATGGCATGGAAGCCTTTGAACTTTTTAAGGGTCATGTTAATTCTTTTCATTCTACTAGTATTAAGTTCACTTTTGAAGTTTCAAGTACCCAAATTCCGTTTCTCGATGTGCTAGTTAAACTGAAGGATGACACCCTCTCTACTTTCCTATACTGTAAACCTACTGACAAACACCTCTTGCTTCATTTTGATAGTATCCACCCTTACAAACTTAAAAAATTCAATTGTATATAGCCAATGTCTTCGCATTAAACGCATTTGTTCCGACCCGATCGACTACGAACGCTCAATTTCTTCTCTCACAGGCCATTTTCTTTCAAATGGCTACCCAATCCATATTATTAAACAGGGTGAACTTAGAGCTGCCGCCCTCCAGCGTCATGATCTTCTATCCAACAAAGTTAAGACCCCCAGTAAACGCATCCCCCTCGTTTTCAATTTTCATCCTCTAATCCCGCGACTTGCTCGCACCTTGAAACAAACTTTTGCCACCCGTACAGACGAACCCACTCTCCCGACTATCTGTTCCAACCTTTCCCTCTTGGCCCTCCGTCAACCCCTTCATCTCAGAAGACTTCTTACTTCCGCCAAATTACCCACCCCTTGTCAAACTATTAAGGGCAACACTGGCTGCAACAAAGAGCGCTGCCAGATCTGCAAACACATCACTCTTGGAAAACATGTCAACATCCCCAGTGTAAAATTTGCCATGAATCCTCCTAATCTTTATTTGTGACTCTTGTAATGTTGTTTACATTTTTCACTGTAATTTATGTAATGAGGGTTTCTACGTAGGTGAAACCAAGACCTCCTTTCGCTTTAGGTTTAACAACCATAAAAAGTCTATTCGTGATAACACTCCAGGTTTCCCTGTGGCGGAGCACTTTCATCTTCCCCGCCATTCCCTTGAAAATCTTAAAGTCACCCTCATTACAACCAATTTTGTTTGTACTGAACACCGCACGTCCGCCGAACTTAATTGGATTTTGAAACTAAATTCACACATCACGGGGCTAACAAAGACCTCGGTGTTTTGAATCAGTGCACTTTACATCAGACAACGTAATTGTTAATTCCACTTATTTATACCTTTTCATCACCTATCATCTTGTGTTTTAAGCTGTATCTCCTCTGTTGGCTAAGTTAATTATTGTACTCACTTCAGTGTTTGATCTCGCTGACGAAGGTTCCAGGGGACCCGAAAATTTCGAATTAAATTTTCGATTATTTTGTACTCTTCAAGTCAACTAGTGATGCATTTATTTGTTTCCTGTTTACGATTTATCTTCCTTGGAGTACACGTGGAATTCTCCTCTTTAATTATATATACATATATATATATATATATATATATATATATATATATATATATATATATATATATATATATATGTATATATATATATGTATATGTATATGTATACATACACCTACACATACAAGTGCATAAATATTTTAATACCGATATAAATAGTTAAAAGTATAGATACATATAGTATCGGTATAGATTTTTCACTAATTCGACTCTTAGTGGGATGAAAGTTGTTGAAACTTGAAGGCGACCATAGGGCGAAAATATTAGAGGGAAGAAACCATTTCATAGGGTGGATGTTGTATCTTGAAGACCTTCGATTGAAATATATGCTTTTGTTTTTATTACTTTTTTCGCCTTAACGTGAGGGGATATATTCAGGTTTATATATATATATATATATATATATATATATATATATATATATATATATATATATATATAAGGTCAAAGTACTGCGTAGCACTTATGAAGTAGGTAGGTAAAAATGAAGTAGTAAATAGTGTTAAAAGTTTTTGAAAAATTCCACGACGTTTCGGGTTTAAACCCTTCATCAGGTGGCAAAAATGCAACTGATCGTTGACACGGCCAAACGTACAATTTAAAAAATACACAATAAAATTGGGCACGGAAAAACTCGGCTAGGAAAACAGACAGTGTTAAGTGGTTACCACAAGTCAAAAAAATGCAGGAATTGCTGCGTTATAACAGTTCAAGTCTAACGTTCAGACCATGTGGGGACAGGGTTCCAAGTTTCATGATTAGGCGGTTTTCGGCAGCTAGGCGGTCATGATCGGAACCTCGACACGAGATGACCGCCGAAACCATCAAGTCACGGATCGAGCATGTTGACGGGGGATTGAAGTGTGTGGCTACCGGGAACACTGGGAGGTTCTGTTTGATTGACCTCAGGTGCTCGGTGAAAGTTGGTTGTTGAAAAGTCGACCATAGGGCGAAAAAAAATTTAGAGCGAAGAAACCATTTCAGCTTAGCGTTTTCACACACTTTTTATATAGGAATAAGTAAACGTATGGTAACGTCCTTTCAAACCCACACTCTATATGCTATTACTTCTACGTCGACGAATTTACGGAAGCGTATCTGTCAACACTTACGGATGTTATATTTTGAAGACCTTCGATTGAAATATATGCTTTTGTTTTTATTACTTTTTTCCCCTTAACGTGAGGTCAGATGGATCATTAAAATCTTCAAAACAATAAGATGATAGAACTGGTTAAATCGTTAAAAGGTAAAGTGAGCATACTGGTAGCACGACGTTTCGAAAAGATACACTTTTCTTGTTCACGTAAAAGAGTACACTGAATCACAGATTCTAAGAACCAAGCACCAAGAATGAATATACAGGTGGAAAGTAAAAGACTTTCTTTGTCTTTCAGATATATTCTGATATATTCAGGTTTTGTCTTTCAGATATATTCAGGTTTCCATATATATATATATATATATATATATATATATATATATATATTATATATATATATATATATATATATATATTGAATTTACAGCCTGAATACCTTTGACCCAGTGGGCATGAATGTGAAAGACATCACTCATATTTCTTAGGATTATCTTTTACTTTCCACCTGTATATTCATTCTTGGTGCTTGGTTCTTAGAATCTGTGCTTCAGTGTACTCTTTTACGTGAACAAGAAGAGTGTATCTTTTCGACACGTCGTGCTACCAGTATGCTCATTTTACCTTTTAACGATTTAACTAGTTTTATCATGTTGTTTTGAAGATTTTAATGATCCATCTGACCTACGTGTTTTAATAAAACTTTTATAGATTGTTCATAATATGCTGTGCGTCTGGTGGCTTCTCATTTTCATCTATACATATATATATATATATATATAGATGGACAAAAGATAAGCAAAACACGTCTTGAAGTGTAAATATAGAAAGAAAAGTTGAAATAACTTCACAAAACACCACCAAAATGGTATGTACAAAATTAGTTGATACAAAGAAATTGGAGAGGTGTAATAGTAAATGCCAATTAGACTTGGCTGATGTTTTCACACACTTAAGTAAACAAACCATTAGATTATAGGCCTCTCTACTCTCTGCCCATCAAAGAGTCTATTTACCGGATTAAAGCTCAACAAAGAAGCTATTTACAATGTGATGCCGCACAGCGGCGAGAACTCGAAGAAGACAAATACAATGGTTAGCTATGTACAGTGAACAGAATTATCTGTTAAGTGACGGCTTGTATTTACAGATAAAGTAGTTTTCCTTAATAAGTAGTTGGTTCTCATTGAAGTATTGATAGAAGGGTGAAATTCCAAAATTATTTTTACCACATGTATGAATATGTGTACTAACTTCCAGAATCCTATAGCATTCATCATATATATATATATATATATATATATATATATATATATATATATATATATATATATATATATATATATATATATATATATATCTAGCACGTATATATATATATATATATATATATATAGCACGTATTACCACCTTTATCGAGCTACACATTTCTATAGCCTGGTGCTTTGCAGAATTTCGACCATATATATATACAAATTAATATATATACAAATTTATATATATATATATATATATATATATATATATATATAAATATATCTATATATATATATAAATACATAGATATACATATTACTCAATGGACAGACGAAACAGTTATAATGATATTGATAATGATAATGATAAGAGATGTCATGTTTAATTAAAATGATGTTGTCTATGACTACGTTACGTTGTCTGAATAATTCATTTTAAGAACCCAATAAGTTCTCCAATGTAAGTTGTCCCGACTATCTTTCTCAACATTGTACTATTGAAAATATTGGTCTCTACCCTCGACCATTTTCCATTATTATTCCTTCTAAAGCGTTAGTGCTTTTTTATTCGACAGCAAAATGAACCTTTTAGCAAGGAACAGTAAAACGTTTAGTTAATGTCCACATTAGGAAGCCTATATCTTGTAATTATCAAAGACACTGTCATGTCCATCCTGGATGAACACCAGCGATATTCCCCTTCTTTTCGATTAGTGTTCAAATGATGAACGAGCCATGTTTGTTGTTAATATACTTAGCGATCCCAGTCCCTCTTCCAGTACAGCCATTTAATGACCCGATCCGAAAGACAAAAGTATATCCCCAGTCTTTTCCTCTTTACAAAAGACTTTCAGGGGATGTGTGTCCAGAAACCAGGGGTGAAATACTAGCCCGGCATGCTGGACTAATATTACGAAACACTCAGTGTCTCGCACAAACAAGAGAAAACGTACTCTCAGTTTCCGGTCCCCGTGAAGCTGTAGAGTATGGGTTAGTCTTGTAGTAGTGATCCCAAGAGACATTGCTACATGTACTTACAATTGCCGTTTATAATTACATAAAACATTTCTATGTAAAGTCCTAGGTGACTTCTTGATGTTGTTGCGTTTTCATTAGCAATGACATCGCCGAGGAGGGGATGGGAAGGGGGGCTGGGTAGTACATGCCCGCCTCAAGGTTCGACATCCTTTTATATGCCGCGCCAATAAACTTTGGGACATTATTAAAAAATGCAAAAACACAGAACTTTGGCACAAGGATCGGTTTCCACTTGTCTGTTTTGCCAAGCATGATATCAGCACAGGGACATTTTATATGGAATTATTGGTCTGTGAACTATATTTAAAAGTGTGGCTACCAATACTCCCCTTGCAATACACTTTCCTTCCCAAATTGATTATCTGTAAGTCCATTTTTTTATCCAAATTCTGTGAAAATTGCGATTTTTGTTCCTTTACCAAATGTGCACGCCGTTACATATATATCAGGACTTGTAAAAGCTCATGTCCGTTATTGTAAATAGGCTACCCTACAGTACACAAACGTACGATGGGAACCTTGTCCTTATGAATTCTGGCCGAGGAGTGGCCAAGCACCACACCAGGGACCCTTAAGTGATCATACCTCCCCAAACACAAGAGAATTACTTCTCCTAAACTTTTTTTAACACTTGAACTGAATGCATATTGCTCTTTTCTGCCAGCGGGCACACCGACTCAAAGAGTCTCAACCGATACAGCCTTTTTGTCCCGCATGCGTAATTTTTCTCGCTTAGTGTTGAGGAAAGTGCTGAAAATGTCATAGTGATAATGATTGTAAGTCAAAAAGAGCCGAGAAAATCACATATAGGACTTCGTTATGCAAAATTTTCACCCTGGACCACCTACCCGAGACGCACCTTCAGTTGGTGCTATCTGAAGACAGCCCTCTCAACTGTGTAGACATGGCGATACGGGTGTCAGAAACACCAGTGAATTGGTTGAAAATGTAAAGAGTGATGAAAATAGGGAGGGGGGGGGGAGAAATTAGGAGGTAACATTTATACAATTGGTAGCTTTGGAACTGTAGACTGAAGTAAAACCAAGGAGGTGGTATTACATGGAGATATCTCGGAGAAAATCTCTTTGCTCTCTACTAGTTGCCGACTACAATCTCTTTTTTCAAAGTTCTTGAAATTTCAATAAGCTTAATCGTTCTTAACATATAAGCAGGGTCACAGTATCACATAACCACGTCGTCTGCTACATCTAGGGCAACACGTCAGGTTTAACGTACCCATTCCCTTATTATTGCCAGTCGCTTGAGTTGCAAACTACTTTGAAAATTTCGACGCTTTTTGATGCTTTTGACAAATTATCAGTGGCTGTCTTAGTCATGTGCTTAACAAGAGTAAGGATTCTACAACTTGCGACCCTATGCGAGAATTGATCATAATTGGTCATTAAAATTTAGACTTTTGCCCTTTTCGAAGGAGACTTTAGGCTTGTAATAAAACATGTTCAAAGTATGGATTTTGTGGTCTGATTAACGCCATTTCAAACAAATTTACAGTGAAATGGCTAAGGTTGGCCCCTGGACCACACGGATACAGGAGAAACCTTAGTCGAACCACGGCCTCCTCGGTGTCTTCTGGTGTTACACAACGGAATGCCCCTCAGGTGAAACGTTTCTCCCCACTCTCAAACTTCGAAACTTCCGTAGAGGCTACTGTTTAAAAGAAACCCTTAACAAGGGCTTGAACTTTACATTACTTGCAAAGGACGGAATTATAAATCGGCGCTGAACGACTTGCAGTGATATTAGCTATACACTTGTAACGCCCGGATGTAATTTAAACCCAGTCAGATTTGGATAAAATGATCCAATCCGGATCAATGTTTTTATTTAAATCTGATCAAAATTAATGCTCCAGATTTCACGTCGATGGCTCTCTGATCACAACGTTTCCAGGATGTACGTTCACAGAACGTGCACTTTATGAGGTTGTCAAAGAAATTTATACTCATAGTTTTAACTGAGATATTTGCTTACAATGGATGAATATCGAGTTTGAATCGGAATCAATACGGAAAATCCCAGGCCATATCAATAAACATATAACAAACTAAAGAATTGATTACTGTGCCGCCAAATCTTTACTTTTAATGTTCACTGTTAAAAAGAAAAGCTCAACCGAATAACTCATTCAAGAAATAAGATAAAGCTTCCATGTTAAGGACCAATACCGTTACGGTAATTACAGAAATCAACGAAGGTGAGACGTGTTAATGCTTTAATCCTTTGCCAGAGACACCAGAGTCAATGCAAAAAAGCGCTTCATATATTTGATTGATTGTGCTAGATAAAACCCTGTTCCCATAGCAACTCTAGATTAAAATGAGATTGCTACACGACACCCGACAACAAAAAATGAAGCCCTGGTTAAAGAGGATATGAAGAAAAAAGAAAAAAGAAGAATAAAATCAAGAACAAATAATGTCGTCATTTTGAGATTTCATTAAATGCAGTGTATAAAAACCAAATATGCTAGATATTTCTAAACAGTAGTATCTTTTGAACTTGTATTGGCTACAAGATTTCTTTACTACTGCAGAACATATATGAATAAAGAATATCAAACGATGTCTCTTTGCCTACCACAAACGGACTGCTATCAATGTCGATGAAGACTACATGCTCCTATCGCTTTTTCCGTCGATGACCAGTTTTCTCTGAATCTTAATTTCAAATAATCACAGCATACTTACATGTTTCTAAGTAACTGCATTCCACGGAGTTTCAAAAAGTTAAAAACACGTTTCTTTATTCAAAAGTTGAAGAAGTGAGAGAGTAACAGTGTTTAGAAGGTTGGGCGCTGGCATGGTTTATTCTGGTTAGTAAATACAAGTTTTACTTACACTGAAGACGCAGCAGCTGTACACTGATTCATGTCCGATCTGTTTTATTTCATTCATTTAAAGAACCATGGTACCCGTCGAATTTAGAAGAACCATACCCTCTTATTTCCGTGCACTTGCTTGTTTCGAATATGGAGAGTGGTTAGGCAAGATTTCTAATATATACACCGTTGGATTAATACAACAGTATCGCTTGTATTGTGTACGCTATAGCATACAATACAACGGGCTATTTTATATTTATAAATGAGGCCGTTTTTAGATAATCCAACCTTAGAGCAGGACTTTGTAACTATATCTGTGGGAAAATTCGTTCTATTGCTTAATGTTGCTCAATTAATCAATAACCGATTAATTAATCGGTTTACGACGTCACAATTCGTACATGATGTCCCACCGGATTCTCAGTAAAAGGTTGTTTCGCATAGGTAATTAATGTGCAGTGTAAGGCAACGTGTACATCGTTGTTCTGTACATTTCAATGAGTTTATAATTTCAAAAACCTTTTCATAGAGATCAGCGGGTCGATCATTTTAAAATGTTTTCATATAATAGACAATGTAAAGTACTTTTCTTGGCTGTTTCGACCAATGCACGAAATCTTAGATTTAAATCAAGAAAAGTGAAAGCCTTTGAAGACGATATTTTGACTATTACACATAGGCCTAAACCTCTCTGTGAAGTAAAACTTCGCTCATTTTAAATCTTCACAAGTAACTTACGTATTCAATGGTTCATTATCGATATAGCATCATACAAACGTCTGTATGCAATGTCTTCATTTCTCACGACAGCCTCTGTAATTCGTAGACGTTATTGCTTCTCGTTCAAATACAAGGGAGAGATTGTTAACAGATTAATACTTTCGTTGTGCTCAGCTAGCCCGTATGAACGTTCGTAAAGATGTGACCTGCCGTAGCACTGTGCACACTCGAGTGTTATTGTTGTGTACTTTTGACTCTACTACAGAGCTGAAAGCAAACAAAAGAATGTACTCTTCAACTGCCGTAAATCTTTGTTTACTTTGGAGTTTACCGAGCTAGCCATACGGTTGATTGCATTTGAGTTTGAAATACTGTTTACAAAATCAAAGCAAGATAAGATGGCTATAGAGAGATCAGCACACACGTAATACTTTAAAATGATATGACAGTACTTCAGCGTGAAAGTGAATTTTATTTTTTATTGCATTTGGTTGAAATTGACTGTTGTCGGGTTTACCCACATCAAGTCACACGGTGTCTTGAAAATAGTAACTTCCACATCGATCGTATCTTAAGACTAACAGCACATTTGAAAATGATGAGGAGCATTTCGTCTGCAAACACAAAGATAAGACACATTAAGGTTGAATCACATACACAAGTTGTGTTAAGTTTAACTTCAAGGACAGTTGCAGACACGACTTTCCTAGGGCACCGTGCCTATACAAATTTTAAATGATGTATGGCATCGTGCACAATGACCGTTTTCACACTAGAGAGCTAACCACGAGCGGGGAATCAGATCCGGATGCCCGGGGTCAAGGGTTTTGCTTTCACACTTGATCACTGACCCCTGAAAGATGTGTATATACCCCCAGATCTACATCGCCCCGCCTTACCTTACCAATTGCTTACAATTCAAAATAGGAATTGCTGTAATGCTATCTCTACAAACGTTTTGTGCACAACACAGAAGTTCCTTGCACTTGTAGAGTTAAGGAGCAAAGACAACCTCGTTTAAATTAGGCTATGTGTGATGGGGGCATAGCAGTTTGCTTCCTTTCGGCAGGGACATTTGGGCCGGAAACGGGGGTGGGGGACTGTGGGAATTTTGTGTGCGCTTTAGTACCCCCTCAAAAAGGTGCTGGCTTTTGCTTTTACTATACAGCCTATTTCGGACTACGGACCGGTCCTAGTCGATATTATGATGTAGGGCCCTTGGGAGGGAGGGAGGGAGGGAGGGAGGGAGGGAGGGAGGGAGGGAGGGAGGGAGGGAGGGATGTGACCTATGGTGGTAGAGGTTGCAAGGGGCTGTGCAAGGAGATTGGTCTACTCAGTCTGTCCAACAGGTAGAAGTTTTGACAGTGCGCTGTAAAGATAGAATTTGTTAAGCCATTTTAAGAATATTTTGTCTTACTTTACACTTACAAAATTACCAACTGAACTTTTTTATTGTGGTCCCCAAAGTTTCTTCGAAAGGAAAGAAGTATGTGACGCTCATAGTTGACGGTGCAACTGTGGCAGTAAGCTACTGCCGACAAGTTAGGCTATCTCTCAGTCTATGTTGCAACTTACTGTTACCCCTGCTGGTTTAGACGTATAGCAACACGTTAAACAATATATGCCGTTGCAATATTGTGTGCTAAGTGCAGCGCAGCGACCTGGAGATAAATGGCCTCCTAATACAGCAGGCTACCAGCCCCACCGTGTGACACATCGTATTTAGACCTACTGTAAACAAAGCATCGAGAAGATGGAAAGTCTGTTAAATGTTGGATTAAACTCCTTGTGACAATGACATGAGTTTCTAAAATCGCATTTGTGAAATGCCTGTTGGGTTGGCTCGAATGGTTTCGCGGGCTGTATTCCCGAAAACAGGAGGTTCCACATATTCACACTGTCACTTAACGATGATGGGCGTTGATTAGAGAATAGTTCTTATAGGTGCATTGCTAAGGTTACGTGCAACCGTTCACTCTGCATAGTAGTCAGGTAGTCAAGAGACTCTCGTATAGGTCCTAAGCTCTTTGTCGTGGAAATTGGCTTATGTTAACCAAAGTTAAGGCACATCTGTTTCTACCAGGCTATAGCACAATAGTGAATGTTTAGCCTAAGCTGATTGAGTCCCAGCTTACAAATCCACATCTAAACAGCAGCTATTCTTTTGGATGAGAAAGTAACTGCACTCATGACTCCTACTAGTATCATAGCAACTACGAAAGACCGTTTTGATGGACTACCAGTGTGAATGTTACATGAGAATATTCAGTCAAGTGGATTGTTATACCTAGTCTTTTTCACGAGAGTACTTTATTATTAAAGACATAAGCATGATATCAGAGATTGACAGATAAGAGAATGTTAACGTTTGTTCCGCTTTCCTCTGTTTTTGAGCGGAAAAGGCTCGGGATAGTTAGACGTGAAGGTAATCTTCTTCGATAGTAAGCATTGGAATAGGTAGGCTGCGACTATAAAGAGTGTAACTCACCAGAGATGAAACTTCTGAGAGGTACAAAATGGAAGGTCATTTTTTTAAAATGTGTTATGGTGCGCTGGTCTTTCTGCCTTATGTTCTATATATCTCACTTTTACAATTTGGCAAAATTAGGAATTGCTGGATTATTAGGATTATCAAACGTCGCTCGGCACAATTGAATATGAAATACATTCATCGTCAAGTTCTGACACTGGCGAATTGCACAACCAGTAATTACACCTCACCATCATTAACATACTAATCACATTACATTTGTTTACTTTTAAGTTGATTAAAGGGGTTATAAATTGTTTTCATACGTGCTACATGCATGACGTTTTCGATGTTTACATCCATTACTAAAGGATGTCCACAAGTCGTGTTCGAGTTTTCAAAGACACATTGCTTTGTTTTGAAGGAGTTAAATTTCACGTGGTAACACCCATAGCACTTCTTTCTACGCTCTAATGATAACTCAGACTTTGCGCATGCTCACTACTGTATTGAAAATACGAAAATTTTAAGTTAGGGCAAACTAGATTACTTGTTACGCCAGAAAGGCCCTTACTTCTGTTCCCTATATACGAAATAGCTCTGGTAATTTAGTGCAAAACTGTTGTAGTATTTTTGTTTGAAATATGTGGTTTTTTACTGATTGATTGCTGCCAGTTTATTGTTTTTATCTCTACCCAAACCTTGGACTTTGGTAAAAAAGATAACAGGACTGCACGACTTTAATTTTAAGCTGTTACTTGTTAAAGACTACCTGCATCCCTAACGCAAAAGCGGCTGATAAAAGTTTCATTTCCTTTTAAAGAGATTTATAAATAGCTACATAGGCGATAGACTGGTATTAGTGTACATCAATATATATATATGCTACTTGTAAAGTTGGTAAAATAATATTATTTCCGTTCTGAAATAAATGGAGAGCCTATGAAGTGCTTAAATTGTTTACAGACTCCCAGTGCTACTACTACAGGCGAGGATCGCGGTCCATCTAAAGAATCACGTTTTCAAGGGTTATTGTCGGTTGAACCTTGGGCATATCAACCGACACGTAAGTCGAAAACGGACAAGCGAAATCCTTAAAATGGTTGGAAAATGATCCACGCAGGGGAGTTATCTTTTTTGCTTTTAAAACCGTTATACAATCTTAAAAATCCCTTGCTACAATGAGGATGTATCTTCACCTTACCGTGGTAATGCACTGTAAGTTTGCCGAAATTCTTCCTCTTAAAACCACATTTTGGTTTTTGTGATAAATTTGTATGAATCTACCTGTAGAATGCACTTCTTGTACTTTCCCTGAGAGTATATCTCAGCCTTCTGGCAGCGCTTCCAGCGTTGCGGGTGTCGAGACCAACGTTAAAAGGCATGCCGTGTAGGCCTACAACAAAGAAAAAGTTTGTAAAAATTCATAGGTTCGTCCCCTCTATACCTATACTTGGTGTTGGAGCTCACGACGAAGATTCGCGGGCAAAATATTATAGAATTGATGAATTAATAAGGTCAATACCTTTCAAAAAGGCTTAGCTTGATTCAAAATTGCCCACCTGCAACCGGTAAATGGCTTTTCAAGGGTATGTTGCATTATCCCATAACATATTAAAGAACCCCCGGTATCTCTATTCACGTATGGTGACTGACTTTTGGTTGACATAAATTCAACCAGTGAAGATCAGTCACCGTGGATGTGATATTAGTGTAGCACATCATTGACAGGGCCAGGTTACACTAGCACTGAATAGGGAGGTTTCACGCTTGAAAAAGTCAACTAACGCAACGGCGTTATGGGGAACAACCAGACACACGCAGACGCTAGGTCATGTACTAAAGCAATGTGGTGCGTGAGGCGGTGTCCTCCAGAATAACCAGCGCGGTCACTGAATTTGGCGTTTTGGTCTTTGGTGCAAGCTCCCTATGGGGTCGGTCGGTCACGTGGGTCTTTCCGTTACCCTAGCAACTTTCGAGTGAAAACAAAAACTGACTGCAGTATGACCATATGGGAACACTTAACGCGCTACACTGCTGGAGTGTAAACAATCCCTGAACTACACTACGTGTCGAATACGCGCAATACATTGTTTTCACTCCAACACATTGTTGTCATGGGGGAGTAACGTGTCACTGACCGAACCCATAGGCTATAGTGTACTTCACAGAATATGATCTTCAGAAATTTCAACTTATTACTTGCTACTGTAGCGTTATTGCCTTTTTTAGATTGGAGGTGCTAAAAGTAAGCAAAGTTGGGAGAGTTTTATCTAAAACTGGATGATTGGTCCTTTAAAAAGAAATTCTCGTCGGCCAAAATGCATTTTCAGCAACATTCCTCAAGTTGCTATTGGAAAGAAATGCAACGGTGCCGTATTCCTACCAAGAAAAACCGCCCTGGCCGTAGCATGAAGATACCACAGTATTGCCATACCATCGTCGTAGCTGTCATGAAGATGTACCACACTATTTTTGTCCTAACGAAACAAAATCGTCCTAGCTGTCGCAGTTTCTACAGTGACAGTACCATTCTACAGTAACAATACCATACTTAAACTAAGACAGTTGAATAGCTGACACAAGAGGCGATCCACTGATATTGCTCAAAAAGAGCAAACCGTCTTAGTAGTGCTTAAAGTTATGGTGACATGCCACTAACAAGACTCGTTGTTACTTGGCAATAAAAAAATACAATCTCCAATGAAAGATCCGTTAGAATTATTCCGATTCCTTTCACCGTTCTCAAGATATACCTCTTCAAAGTTTGACGTTTCTGGATTAACTCATGGACTATGCAAATTTGATGATTTGGACTTTTGCACAGTATTCGCATTTCTTTTGTGAACCCTATACAAATTATCTCTTAATTACTGATCAGATAGTTTACAACTTGGTGAGTGATAGCAACACATTTCCAAGAATACAATTTTAACTTCCATAATAAATCCCTCAGGGGATACCAATGCTACAAGTGTCCTTGAAGATAAGGTTGGAAAAAGGCTTTCATTAGCTATATTTGGTAGGTTCATCTTTCGACATTTCAAATTTGAATAATTTTCTTAAAATTAAACATTTTTGGATGTGATTTCCTTTCATCTGGCCATCAAGGTAAGTAGGCTATACATTGATGAATACATTACTAATATCATTAGTCACGTATACATACAGTGGGAGTCAAACTTGAGGGGGTGGGGACAACAACCGAAAAAAATGCAATTTGAGCAGAAGATCGTCAGTCTGCAAACTAGCAGGCTGGACTCATTAGCAAATCGTAGGGCATTCAGTGAGATCGCAGGGGAAAGTTTCCATGGACTCGAAACTGACTTGTGAACATGAATATAAAGGTTTTCACTTTCCTGGTAGAAACAGCATGATTTACCGGCATCTGGAAAAAGCAATATGCTCTTACGTCACTCTTGGAGTGTTCAAAAATGTTTTTTGAATAATTTCCAGACTAGATATCTCTCTTTGATTCGGTGGGGAAAACATATGTGACTCACTGTTGTGCGAATTCGCATTACGGTCTGTCATAAGTAGGCCGTTACTGTTAGGAAGGTCTTTCATGTCATACTCAGTAACAATAGAACACTAGTTACAAGTGCACGCTCAGAGGGCCAAAAAAGTCACATTTAACCATTTCTGAGCAATGAAAACCTCTTTTTCTAGCAGAGCCTTAACACCGTTTACATGCCTTCCGTGGGACAAACGTGGTATATAGACTAGCAGGGCCGGATCCAGGAATATGAGAAAGGGGGATCGTAATAGTCTGCAGAAAGTGCATGGTGCAAAGAGATGGGCTTTGAGATGTAAAATTCTGTTACAAAAATCATTGCTTTGCCGAAAATAGGGGGCTTACACCCCTTATGCCCCTTGGATCCGGCCCTGGGCTAGGTTATCTCTACTGCTGACAGGGCTGTAACATCCGAATCAGGACACGGACTCGATTTCGGACTCGAGTCCGTTTTTCGCCGGACTCGGAATTGATTCGGAATGGGAAGTCACGGAATTGGAATCGGCCCGGAATGGTATTTGCTGGACTCGGACTCGGACCCGATTCCATTCAAGTCCACAAAAATGAAAGTTTTATAAATGTGTCGAGGCAGCATTATTATTTGTGCACAATTTAACAAGTAAATGGTCATATACAGTCAACTCAACTATAGGGTCAGGAAGAGTATGAAATTGACTCCTGAAAATGGCCCGTTTTCACCTTCAGTGTAATTGTAAACAGTACAAAAGGCGTTTGTATGAGGGGCTACATTGTAATATGGCCGGACACTATGCTTCGTGCATAGTGTACGGCGTGTAGTTTACTCAAGACCCCAATTGGGGGCTTGTTGGGAAGAAGACTCAAAGGAAACAATTAAGTTTGTTTGTACTATGAAATCTCGATATAGTCCAATGCAACTTTACAAAGCATCGAAAACTGCCACGTAGAATGAAAATTGATTCGACTATACCCCGGATTGTTGTAAACTACCCGCAGATATGCAAACTATTAGCAGTTACCTTCAAAATGCGACTACGTATCTCCTTATGAGTAGCCATGCGTAGCCACCATTATATTCTGAGCGTTTATTACTAGCTTTGTATGAATGGCAATTGATTTATCGAGATCTATGTGCCAGTAGCATGACGTACGGGGTAAAAGTGATAAGGAAGCAGAACTCCGCGTTTGCATCACTTTATAATGGACTAACATGCGATTAAAACTTTGCAACGATAATATATTGCTTATCTGTTAGATGGGATTTTAGAGTGTAGAGCAAGATATGCTAATTTCCCCCCAACAATAGTATAGTACAAATTCTTGACTGGCGACACTTGGGAAGCAATCATGGGAAGACAAGGACAACACCATTTTTTTTTTGACGTGTAGGAAACACAATGTCAAATGCAATCCGCCGCACCTCCCCTTCCCTCTCCCGTCGGTGTATTAGCGAAATCCTGTGGTCACTTACCATATTACGTTCATTATCATTCATCTTTTCTAGTATAAAATAATGAAAATTATGGACTTTCTTTCCACGCATTTTGTTTCTTATTTATTTAATTTCTACCGCGCTCACTTCTACACGAGTGAAACCCGTCACTCTTTACAGTCATAACCACAATTAAATTTATATGTAATTAACAACTTGTCAGTGGAAAATGATGTTAAACAATACTAACGTGTCTTTTAAAATGTTATTCTTTCAACGCGTTTGAAAGACACTGAACATGATTAGTTGTCTCATTGCTACACTCCCTGCTGATCAGCTTACGTGGACTTATAACGTGTTCAGAACAGTCATGTACGGTAACTATGGCGTGTCGTCAAAGGTGCGTTACCCCCCCCCCCCCCCACACACACACACACGAACACACATGTTTTTACTCCCAAGCACTGCCACAAAAATCAAGGAATGCATATTTCTATGTTCTAGTCAATAGATCAAGGTCCTGGAAGACGTATATAACTCATTTCAAACAAGTCATTCTCTCGGAGGTTCCATATGATCGGTATGACGCTCAAAATGTTCCGTGAGCATCGCGCTTTGTATTTTCGTGGTTGGTGTTCATTCCCAGATTGGATTCATATTTAACAAAATACTACTACCACTAGGGAGTTCCTAACAACTCCCGGCCTGGTCTAGGTCACCATTTTGTAAGGGTGAGTGGTAGTAGGGAGTTGTTAGGACAAGTGTTGCCTAGGTAGTTTCTGTCAAAGTAGAGAAATTATTTCTCAAACGCATAGCTGTGATGTTTATTACACGTCATGGAAGAAAGGCTATGGGGAGGTTCGAACATTTTGTCCGAGGACTGGTAGATTAGACCTTAGCCTGTGGTCAGTCGACCCTGCAGGCCTTTATTTCTGTCCAGTGTTTTGATGAATGGAGGATGGAAGTGGCGAGTTTTAGGTCCTGTCAACGTACACCAGTTACCGTGGCAAACGCTGATTGTGACGTAACTTTTTTATGGAATAGTAGACCATAGTATACATGTGAAGGTTTTATTTGTGGTGTATGTAAATCTACCAAGGGTCTAGTTTTAGTCTTGCTCAAATAAGGTTCAGATACCATCCCCTATAATTTTGATTTTGAGTGTTGTTTGCTTTCAAGGGTCCAAAATTAAGTTTGAAACGACCAAAGTTCTGGGAGTGAATTGTTAAGCCGCCCCCTAAGATAACTTCCGGCGGCACCCACATACCTTCAATTAATGATCTATAAAAGAGGATAGAACGCCCTTCCCTAAAGCTACGTCTACTTCAGGAGAGAGGAGACCCTTCAATATGAAATCTTCCATGCTACAATGGGCACTGATGTTTTCCTTTTTTTGGTGATACAGTATTAATAATGATACAAACCAAATTACAACCACATAATTGTGATAAATTTCTTGCAAAAACTATAAATTGAGATAATATCACCCAACTTCGACTTCATTTCTATTATTTCAACAATGCAGAAAATGGCCGGACCTGTATGTAGTAAGAGTCCATTGTCAGGAGTATCACGGAGATGGGCATGAGATGAGAGGTCTGGGAGCGCCCCGTCCCCTTTCCCTGAGAAAAAATCGTGTGATTTCAAGGACATAAAATTTTTAGGGTAAACTTATGATTGTTTACCAAAGAAAGAAATTTCAGGGCAAATACTTTCCTCCCCTTGAGAAGTGTCATGTTTATAGAGTTGGTGTTTGCCCAGGGATCAGCTTCCTCGTTTGTCAAAAAGCAATCTCCTGGTATGAGTACAGTTGAAATATATCTATTGGTACGAGTACCTCCCATTTTCCAAATTATGAGTTCAAAACTTTGTAGTACCAGTAATACTTGACCTTCGAAATCAGTAAGAAGGTGGCACAAGTAATGCGTTCTTATAAGTACGGCCAGGCACGTGGGCTGCAGGGGTAGGTATAGTAATGCATACTAACTCCAAGTCTGCAAATTACTGTTAGTAAATATAAATGCTTCCTACTGTCAGAAAAGCACTACACTACACCCTGTTGAAGGGCAGCGTTGAAGACGAGACGGCCACTATGACATAGAGATCAAGACCGAGATCCCAAACTCACGAGACTGTTATCGAGACAGAGGCCAAACACAAAAGTTCGAGACCTGCAAAGTCCGAGACTGAGATCTTACAAACATGTTAAGATAAAATATTACATGGTTTTCTAAAGGACTTTTTTCCACTATATGACACAAACACAAAGGTTGCAAAACAATGCAATACTATTTTCTTCTGTTCACAGTAGGCGTATGTTTCCGTTCAATTTGAGAATCATTGACATAGATAAGCCTTCTGCGGACACTGCGCGTGCGTGTAATTATATCACCTCTATTGAAATGTATTCTACGGGAGCGGAGGAAGTAGCTTCAAATAAATCTCTGTGGTTTTTACAACCACACATCTGTCACTACAGAGTTCCGTTGTTAAGAAAACAGCTTAGCAATACTTCAAAATACTAAATTTAACTTAACCACGAGCTGGAGCAATAATGAGAGTGAAGTAAGGAAGTATATCGGTGGCGTTCCAGACTAGAACATGCCTTTATAAACTCAAAGATCTTTTAGTAAAAGATGGAACGAGAGACCGGGAGAATTTAATAGGACGAGTACCGTCACTTTCTTGGGTAATATATATTCCCCTTGTATATCCCGTACGGTGGGATAATGAGAATTTCTGTGTTAAATAGCAGTAACTAACAAGTCTGAAGAAAAATATCACAGGAAAGAATAATTTTACTAACAAGGTATAGTGTGGGTTTTTTTTTTCTTAAATTGTACTTAACGAATTCAAAAATTCTGGTCTCGGTAAGATATCAGTTAAATCACCGAGAGCTGTTCATCGATACCGAGACGTGTAAAAAAGAGGAAACGGCCTCGAGACCCTTATCACTGTTGTCAGTGTACTTCTGGGTCCTACATCCTAACTTGAGTGTTGCATGTGTCTGTCATTTCCCACCAACTTGGTGAAATGGGTATGGGTGGTTACAATGTACCCAGTTGGGGTACGAACAATTCATGTATGAGAAGACATCTTCTCCAACCGGGTAGATTTACTTGGCGGATGACTAGGAATGTGCATGTCAAATTTAACATATTTGAATGAACTAAACTGGAAATGCCTCGCTTAGCTATCGCGAAGTTACATCAGCAATATTGCTTTCTACACGCTTCTACTGAATGTTATTCCGAACTCATGCATACCAATGAATGCCGTATTTAAAGCTAATTTCTCTGGTTTCGTCCGCCAATATTTAATATACTTAAGTCGTCATGACAAATTCAGCTGTTATAGCTATTGTTGCAAAATTGCTGGTATGGTCTTTGCAAAATGATATCATAATAACACTGATTTACAAAACCTCAAAGAGATGTAATGGCAGGCTTTTCAGCCATAAAAAATTATAGCAGAGTATTTTTCAGGGATTGATTCATTTAGAGTACCCGTTTCAACTGATTAAGTTTTGAATGTAGCATAGGTGCTTCAAAGGAAATTCTCACTGTTTTTAGAACAACTGAGATCATTAAATCTACCTTTTCTACCCTGGCTTTCGATGTCAATGATATACAAGACAGTCGACAAAACATTCAAATGCTATATTTCAAGCCCAATGAATATTGTGAATTTTCTAATTATAATATACAGGTTTCAAATGAAATTTGATTCTTCTCTTACTTCCACCCAGGTGAAGTGTTCTCCATTCTAGCAAGATAACTGAAAACACAAGTCAAACTCTGCAAATTCGTTTACCTTGAATCTTGTTGATGAATCTCTACTCCTCAGGCTAAATCGGATTAGAAAAGTTTAAATCTACTTGTCTTTCAAAGGCTACTATTACTACTGTGGCGGGATTACTTTTAAAACATTTCACTGCAGATAGCAGTGACCACCAACTCCTCCCCGTGAAGGCTGGTTCAGAGCCGTTTTCCACCTGTCAGCACCCTACAAATGATACAGGAGAGGAAAAATTGTGACAAATCTTTATTTTAGAGATTTACTTCTTGCACTGTAGGAAGTTGTGAACGCCAAATATTCTCCCAAATGGCGTCGCTTTTGCATATCCACATAACTGCAGTTACAGGGAAGTGTTAACACTATGATCTCCTGCATTTGGGATGCCAAGTTTTCTGAACCTAACCTAAATCACGGTGAGGGTTACGTCAGCTCTACGGTACTCTTTTCTGTGAGCCCATCTTCCCTCCTAGTAAAAATTCCTTGTATCGACCAGTAGTAAATGAATTGTCATAGTGCCAATAAAACTACCCCTCTCCCACTTGAATGGTTCAAATGGAGCTAGAGCCCTTAGCAGTTTCTACTGCAGTTTATTTGAATCTCTGCAAGGCTAGGGGAGGGTCAAGGGTAATTTATGGCTCTCTAGAATGTATATTAGGCCAGTAATCAACCTGTCTACTATACAGGCTGAGTACCGTCACTGTACCATTCGTAGAGGACCAGAGGTAGAGTGTGTAACATTCCAACATTTCTATGAATGTGAATGCATTCACCTAGGGCCCGTGAAGGTCTGTCTGAGAGGAGGTTACATTGAGATTTCACAAGTACACAGGGATGCTCACATGCCATGTGTAAACCTATGGTGGCACTCAGGTATTTTTCGGGACGTTTAAGTATCTAACCTCCGTCCAAGATTTGGAAAACAATCTCCCCCACCCCTTACTTAGCTTGTAATGTATAAATCACTTTACAAGTTAGAGTACATATATCATTTTCACTAGTTCGATTGCAAGTAATATAGTAGCCTATAGAATCTGTGAGTCCAAACTGACAATAAATCTGACCTCAAGTAAGCTCTTGGAAAACAACGCCATCATTCAAAAATTATTGATTCTTTCAAATGAGGTATATCAAGGCCAATCAAACGATGAATTTTAGAAACAAAAGTTGGCAGTCGATACATAATCATCTAAACAAATAATGACCTATACAGACCCATTCATTGTACATACCAAAATCTATAAGATAAACATTCATATCACGTGACGTCATGTTTTGTTTAAGTTGCCACCCTGTATTTTGAACGAAGACCAGGAAAACTTAAACGTTATCATGAATGTTTCACATAAGTATGTTCAGAGAATTTTGGGGGCATACCAACATGAATTTTACATTGAACTTCAGGAATGCCAGGGCATTGTAGAAGTTCACATTCATGACATGGTACGGTACCCGCCAAAGGAAATCAAAGGAGTTGAACCATCACTGCATTAGCCAATTCTTATAGCATGATCTTTAAGATATTGAGCAAACAAGGACAAACTGTAAGACTATAAACTCCTACCCTTAGTCAGCAGAATCAGGTTTTTGTTCCAAGAGTTACTCGGAAGTAGAGAGACGCTTTTATGTGCATAAATGGTCTTACCTAGTTTAATGTTTAATGTTTTTATACACAAAAACTCAAAATTTAAAAAGTTGCTCAATAGGTAGTACACCACTTATTATTCATCCATTGACTTACAGACTGATTTGGTCCATTTCGTGACCTCTGCACCCCTCATATGACAGCTCACGAGTAGGCCTTTCACAGTGCCTTCAAATTTGTGTGCCATGACCGTTGAGGTTTTGAGCTAAGAAAGCCTTTCTAATAGGGGGGTGGTTCCTTCTGTTTTTCTTCATTCAAATGCCATTTTGCATCGCTGAAGGATATATTGCAAAAAGGTGCCTGTAATACCTTCAGCTTTTTTTCTTTTGCATGATGAGTACTTCAATTCCTTTCCTATAAAATACACATCACATTTAAACAATTTACTTCAGCAACATTGTCTATAATGTGCCCCCCAGTTTTTTCTAGGATGTTTAATTCATAGCAGTAGTGTAGCTAGAGGGGGGGCAGGGGCGGTGCCCCCCCCCCCCACAAAGCCTCCGAAGGCCTCTGTCGGAAATTTCTAGTCTCTGTCGGAAATAAATAAAAACACTTCGTTTGAAACACTTACAACACTTCTTATGTTTTGAAGCAGAATTACACATCGATATGCCAAAGTGAAAATCAAAAGTCGGCCTGAAAACTCAAAATTACCCGGAAAGCAAAACAAAAAAAAGTCCCCAGAATTTCGAATCGTACAGCTATCAAGATCAAGATAATAATCTGCCGGAGTTTTTTTTTTTTTTTTGCTTTTAACCCCCCACAAGTAATATCTAGCTACGCCACTGATTCATAGCGTAATATCCTTAGCGGGGATTTCACTTGAATTAATGATGAAATACAGTTGACGTGCGTGCACTTTTGGGAGGGCGCAAATTTAATTGTGGTGTGCAACCTCCTCCCTCCTCAGCTTAGTATAATGTTAATATGAATGTTTGCTGGTGCCTGCACTATGCATGCTACGCATGCACCAGTCATGGGGGCACATCATAATTAGCTTCTCCCTTCACACACTATTTTTCCATTGTAAGATGCCCTCCCACAGTCTTGTCAAAGTTCACAAACCACATGAGGTACCACTCAAATTAAAGCAACTAGAAGTTGGTCAATCATGGCATTTCAAATTGGCAATACCATGACCGTCTTGATTTTGAGCTACATGGGGATCAAGTTTAGAGGGTATATGCAACGTAACGGACATCAACACTTTCTTCCAACAATTTTTAAAACGGTCTAAACCACTTTCAATCCATCTAAATTTTGCACCACCCATCATCTGAACATGAGTAATTCACTAATAAAAAAGTACCTAAAATTGATGGTGTTCTTTAGTATGACTTTTCTCAAGAGGGCTGTTTTTGTAGTAGTGTTGTGCTCCGGCCCTGACGAATTGGTTATTTTGTGTACGAAGTAGAACTCACACCATTACTTAAATGGAATTCCTCGCGGGAAGTGTTACTCCATAAATTTAACACTCTAAAATTTTTGGCGGGGAAACAGCTTAAACCAAGTTGCTGACTGGAAACGATAGACTAAACTTGTGATGTGCATAAGGTAACAAACTGTTTGAAGAACTGATAACGCAAAAGTAAAGAAATATGAAGTTATTTTAGGCACTTTTGCATTACATCCTTCTGCTATGAAAGATGGCATTTTGAATGAAGTCAAAATGGAAGGAGCTATTACCGTATTGTGCAGGCTTCCCTAGCTTAAAATTTCATTGGTTATCATACACAAATTTGAATTCAGGGTGAAAATGCCTACTTGTAAGCTTTCATGTGAGGGATAGCTTGTACCTGTTGAAAACTTCGACAATGGTCCAGACACCACGAACCAGACCAAGTTTACTGTGTACATCAACCGAGGAGTAATTAGTGTGATGCTACAACGAGCGTTCTGCCAACATGATGGCTTTTTCATTGTCATTAGAAAAGTGACGTAAGTAAAATGCTTCTACAACGTTTCATTCAATTCTAGCGTGTTTATTAACCTCTCCATTTCAATACAGTGGTAGTTATGTTGATACTCAGAACAATTTTATTACAACCTGAAGAAGCTATTTACTATACTGGCCGGATTGGTTTAAAATCGGTACAGTTTCTCACAAAGAAAATTATTTTTATTTTTGGCCTTGTACCTTAAAAATCATGCCTAAAATATAATTCACTTGTTCTAAACCATGGCTGTACAAAAGAGATTACTGTTCTTTCATCTTGGCAGTACTCGTACCTTTTTAGAACCTAGTATTCTTCCGACAGCAAAACCATTAAATTACTGTGATGTTAATATGGAATGGAATCCTTAAACCAGTGACATATTGAGGTTGCAATACATGTTTGGCTGATGAGATTTAGATTTCAAAAAGTTGAAGACAAGTAACGGGTCGATATTTCATGTGTGACCCATTGCGCGGTATAATCAGCATAGCATAGAGTTCTGATCACTGATTTCTCCATATAACTGGATAGCGCATAGCCTATCCAAGCCCGCACAACCAGTAAAAAAATGAGCCACCGCGAATACGCTCTGGCAGCCACACCACTCCCTGTTTTACGCTACCTGTAACAAAGCATTGCGTAAATTACTGTGCAGTTCATTGAGTGATTATGTTGCTCTCGGCCACCAAAGCAATCGCGTAGGTGGGGGAATTGGAAAGAAGGGAGAGGAAGTGTACACGGGAACTTTGGGGGATATTTTTTTAAATTGTTAGCATTAGCATAAAGCACTTTAACTATCTATCAATGAATTTGCTTTACACCACACTAATTTACCAATTTCTCGGCCCATACTGAACGTAAAAACACCGGTCATGCACAGTATGAAAGATAATTTAAAAGCTTTCAGTGTATTTAAAAGTTTTATAACAAGTTCATATCAGGAAGGTTTGGCAGAATTCCACCAAAAAATTTAAAAATGAGTCTGTTCAATGGCAATATTCACTGAAACTGCTAACTAGCGATCTTCCCATTCAAACACATTGTGGTATCTTTGCTTCTGAATGTCGTATCGACTTGGGGCAAAGAGGATCTTTCAGAGTGACTATTCGTCTTTCAGCCAGTATAAGTTTCATTCTGATTGCTTCAGCAGAACTCTCGGCGGACTTTAGTTGCAAATAAACTATACCGGTTGAAGTGCTAAAACGTCTTTTTATTATCTTTGTTTCCGCGTGACGTCAGACAGTTGTTGTTAAGTTTTGAATGGAAATTTAAAATCAAGTTCTTTAATCGGAACTGGATTTCAGTTTTTTCTGCACCCATATGAAGAAAAAATGCCAGTGAACAGGTATTTAAGGATAATACGTCATGGATTTAAAGTTCTCTACAAGTTCTCAACAAGTGAAAGAGAAAGCACAGTTTAAAAATTGTTCTGGCTCCAAAACTGTCCATTGATTGTCAGTTGTACAGCCCACCGTGCGGGGAAGCTAAGTGGTTGCTTTCGTGATTAAGACAGTGACGTTGGCCAAGTGAAAGACGTAAAATTATGAAATGATGATAAATATGTAAACAGTTACTTTTGTTACCATTAGAAAGTACAAGATACAGTCAAACTAGCTGTACAACCTGTCGAATAACCAAATCTCTTTTCTTTAAAACTGTAGCCCCTTCAAAAAATGGATGAGTCTACATAGCTTCCACAGCTGTCACGTAGAGCTGCGTGTTCCAAGTTTAAGCAGTTGATGAAGCATGAATTTGCTGCACAAGGGAAACAGAGTAAGTCGTTTGGGGTATTTGTGTTCCATTATGCACGCTAGTTCGGCTAGCTGTCGGACATTATATTAACATAGGCGTAGGAAGATGGGGGAGCGTGGGAGACCGCCCCCACTCTGGAGTGTGCGGTGGTGAACACCCCTTTTTGCGCCCGTGATGTAAAGTATTAGTACCCTGAGGTACATAGCCCTCGGCGGGCCACTATGGTGTTTTTCATTGCATCAAGATTTTTTCCTGCACATTAATGACAACCATTTCTTCTAGCCAGCTTTGATCGCGATTTAGAGACTCCGTTTTCTTTCTATATGAAAAAGAACGTAGGCTAAGTGCAATATTCATCTGTTTAGTAAAACCTATGACGAAATAAAGTTTATTTGTTTTAGAAGGATCTATTAGAGAGATCCCATTGCCGATGTGTGCGTATGTTGTAATTTTTGTTGGTTTGTTTCTTGACACTTAAACATACTATCGCAGGTAATTGAATTTTACAACTATTCAGTTCATCTGAAGTGTATTGAGAACACCCCACACGCAGGCCATGTGAAGCCTGAAGAAATCATTGATCTTTTCCTTGAAACAATTTACTGTTGTAATTCATTAAATACTAACATAACTATATTTATGTCACCACTTAACAAGGGAAGACTCAGGAAGGGGGCGGTGGTGCCCTTTTCGGAGAATTTTCAAATTTCTGCTCGAGCTAGTATAGCCAATATAATGGGTATGATTAAGTGTGCATTCATTTACGGCAATCAGTCGCCCGACGGTAAACCTTTCGTTGTCCTAAAGGACATTGGAGTCAAAAAGTGTGGGACGGTTGGGGGGGGGGCATGTTGCCCCTCTTTTGAAAGTGAAGGGAATTGTCCCCTGCATTTTCTTCTAAACTTTAAGGAAAATGGTAAACACATGTTTGATTCAATACTTTGCAATATATCTGAAACAGCCATTTAATCGATAAAATCGTGGAAAACTGCCTCAGGTTACACCACAGATCATCTGGCCTCCGACTTTTTTCCAGGAACCTTAAGTTGGCCCAGGATTCCTCGGTTTTAGTGTTCCGACATTTGCGCTTTAAATAGTTCTGGTCCAGGCCATGTTCCCCCTCCTTGAAAGCTATTGACGCTCTTGCACAAGGAGAAAAAATTCCTCACAATGACCACAAAATTTGCTTTGCATTCATAAGTTTCTTGCATGTATTAGGTCAACATATTAATGTGCTTGCACCTTGCGTAGTAACGTAGACATACTTATCTTACACTGTTTTAGTAATGTTGGAAAAGTTCATCCTCAATTGCGTTATGCCCCATTGAGGCAGGTTCTCTTTTTGATCGTCCATCAGTAAAACTTTCTGAACATGTATTTCAATTTTTTGCCGCCCTTCGCATTTCCGCAGACCACATTTATAGAAAAAACACTACATCAGTACAACACTGGTACAAAATAGGCTGTGTCAGTGGGGAATGAACAGCGCTGGCCGGCTCAGGACGAAATATTGCTCAATTTCATTTTTATCTTATCCCCACATACATAGTATGTGGATGATCAGATATTGCGCTTCGTTTACTATTGAAAAGTGCACACGTTAACCTCTGCCAGTCGTCATAGCAACCGTAACCATGGAAATGCATGGTAGAGAAATTTGAGGCTTCATGACCGCTACTCAGGGGTGGGGCAAAAAGGAGTGGTGAAGATCCTGTTTTCTGATCATGTGACCAAATATGCCTAAACTTTGGGTCAAAGGCTCAGATGGTCAAATGACATTCACAAAGTCAAAAGTGTGTCGCAAACTCCTCCTAAACTAGGAACAAGATTGAGCCCAAACTTGGTGGGCGGGTGCATATTCCTTGGAACTTGTGCCTCTCATACCCTCAGCATGATAGGTCAAAGGTCAAAGATCAACCGTCAAAAAAGGTGAAAATAAACAATTTCCAAATCTGGCTATAAAACCTGAATGAAACAATAAATGACCCTGATTTCTGGACATAGCTTTCGTATTGAAGCTTTCTTGGCACAGCTAGACATTTGACCTTCTGAGGTTAAAGGTCACGAAGGTCAGAAGGTCAAACGACAATTTTGGGGTGAAAAGTGTGCCGCACACACACACACTTAAAACTGAAGGTACTACTGGCCCCAAACTTGGTGAGGGGTGCATAGTCCGTGGACTTTGTGCCTCCAATACATCAGAGGTCAAAAGTCAGAGGTCAAAGGTCATGATGGGTCAAAATAAGCAAATTTTTAAATCTGGCTGTAAAAGCTGAACGAAACAATTAACGATCCTCGCATAGCTTTCTGATAGACACCTACTTTGCACAACTTGATATTTGACCTCCTGAGGTCAAAGGTCACGAGGTCAGAAGGTCAAATAACAAATTTGGGGTCAAACGCGTGCCGTGCACTTAATCAAAACTGAAGGTACTACTGACCCCACACTTGGTGAGGGAGTGCATAGTCCTTGGAATTTGTGCTTCCAATACCCTCACCATGATAGATCAAAGGTAAAAGTCAAAGGTCAAGATGTTCAAAATATGCATTTTTTTTTAAATTTGGCTGTAAAAACTGAAAGAAACGGTAAATGATCCGTGACATTGACCATTGACTTTTCCTGACACTAAAAGTTCAGTTTTCACCTGTGGTTTAATAAACCCCACCATAAAAGCCACACAATGAATCCTCAGATGCCTACTTAGCTTCTCTTGCTCAAAACTTCACTGCTTATAAGTAGTAACCTCCAAGTAAACTGCGATCACGCGTGTCAAGCATGACTAGTTCTTGGCGCCATAACAATGCAATAAAACTATACACGTGTCCCCATTGTAATAAAGTCCATGCGCGTCCCAGTATGAAACATAACTAAGGACGCGCACGGTGGAACTGATGTAAGGCCTAACTTAGGCTTAGGTTACGCTAAATCAACTAATAACACTAACAGGCTAGGTAGGCCCTAGCCCTTACTAATAGGCTTAGTTGAAATACACGCCTGGTTTAGAAAAACTTTGACCAAAATTTGTGAGCACTGTGGCTCATCACGGAATTTTGTTTTTTGTTTTTTGTTTTTTTTTCCTGTAATTCTGATGCCTTACCTTCTCTTGAAGAACTGTCTTAACTGTATTACCGGTACCTAGCCTAATTCTTCTCTTGCATGGCAACAACGATGTGCATATAATCGCCTGCATTAATTGAGACGTACTTACGTGGTTTAATATATCTCATCATGGGCCATTTAATTAACACACACACACACAATGCAAGCACGCAAGTACGGTAGGTGTGAGAGCACTGCTCTGCATACGTACATAGTGTCATACACTCATGACTTGTAAGCAGCGCAAAGTTCCAGAAAAACGACGTCACAAACAGACCGTGTGAACCATGCTGCCTTTGATCTTGCCGCCCGACGTGTATTGCTCCTGCACCCATACTGACTGTACTCACATTTTACCAACGTCAGTCCGCGAACTTTCTCGAAAGAATTCTTCGTCGAACTGCGTAAAAGCTGCACGCCAGTGCTATTATCTGCTCGTGTAAGTTTAGGAGTATGCACGTGAAGAGGCGTACATTGGCTAATCAACACCTGTTGGAAATAACCTTTGATCACGAATAACTATGTAACATGAATGAGGAGGGAGGAGGGAAATGAAGGTGGAATTTGGTGCAATAATTGGAAAAATTTAAGCGAAATTACTATTCTTTGAGATTTCTTATAGAGAGGTTCTCGTCCTTGCATTGGGAGAAGCACACTTCTGCCCAGGGGCGTACATTTCCTTTCAACTTGGGGGGCGGGGTGGGGTGGGGTGAGTTATCGCAAAACTAGAAAATGTGCAAAAGAAGCGTAAAGCCCATGGCGGGTGGGGTCCAGGGGCCTGCCTTAGGGCCCCTGGTGGGGTCCAGGGGAAAAGCCCGGGTGGGGGTGCAGGTGACGAAGCCCCCGGAAGGTCCTGGGTTTTAATGTCTTAGAAGTGCCGGGAAGACTGTTTTAAGGGGTAAATTTCAGAGGTAATGTTCTTGGGTACTGGTATATTTCTACATTTAGGAAATGCTACTTTGAGCACAAAACTCATTGATAACCTGCACTGGATTAAAATTGTACAAGAGAAAAAACTTAAAAAGGCAGGGATCAACTTTTAGGGTCATCCCAGACAACTGGATTTTGAATTCGGAGATCATTACAAGACCTGCAAGTTGGCTTGAGATCAGCGATGCCGGCAGGGGGCAATCCACTCTGATGAAAGGTAGGACCGACATTCGTCCTATTCATGTCTTACATACAGATATTTATTGCCTTCCAGTTTTATAAGGGTTGTCGGAAACAGTGACTTTCTTTCTTTCACTCCGGGGCGTTAAGTGAAAGCAAGGCTGCACTACGTGCGTAGCACGCGCAATAGAGTTATTTAATGTGATTACACAATTGCGAATGGCAGGCAGTGCCGGCCACAGTAGGCCTATAGAGCTTATGCACCTACGTCACGTTTCTCTATTTTTCCATCCAGGCGTACATTGTGCAACAATTGTTACTAAGGTGCTGTCGTGAGCGCGTATCTTAAACACACCTACTACGTATGGCAGTTCCATCCAGTAAGCCAAATTGAAACGCGCTGACGTCACGGGCATAATCTCTATACGCGCAGTTAGCATAATGATCTTATGCACTGACGTCACGCGACTTCCTTTTGGAGGCAAAAAGGAAAAGATATTATAAGCTTGCACGCGTGCAAAAGTCAACTAACGCAACCAACTTCTAGAACAAGCAACACAAGCGGACGCTAGGTCATGTAGTAAAGCAATGTGGTGAGTGCATGACGAGCTGTCCTCCAGAACATCTAGAGCGTCCGCTGAATTTGACCTTTTCACCTTTGATGAAAGCTCCCTATAGACCTTATGCATTGACATCACACTGACGTCATTTTGGGTGAAAACAATGAAGCACACGTGCACGAACGGCGTGGGTTTCGCCGCACGTGTAGTAGACTTACGCGCGTATACGATTGGTTGACAAACCAGCTGTCTGCATTTATTGGTGTAACTTGCAATGATACGCGCTATACCGCCATTTTCCTCCAAAAGAGGGAGCACTTTCTCTATTGTGACATCATATGCATAAGGTCTATAACATCTTTGGAAAAACAAGGACGCACTCTGCACGCTTGCACAACGTAGACTTCACATGGGCGTGTTGTGAACTTGGGCACGTATCCCATTTATTCACAAATCTGCTGTTTGCATTTGTTGGTGTAACTTGCAATGATACGCGCTTTCACCCAAACGTGGGGGCACTTTCTTCTCTGTGGCAAAGATATTATAAACGAGGTATAAAACTCCTGTACCAACACTATAACGTAAATTGACTGCTCATGGAGACGTAGATCGGGGCCCAAGTGTGGATTTGACATACGCGTTTTTCTATTCAGTGATGTGCGTATAATATTAAGCACGCATTACAGAAATGCCATATAGAATAACGTGGCTTGCCTGAACGTTGTATACGCGCAGAATACATTTTTGTATTGTTACATTTTGATATCAGGAATAATTGACACACACTTAATTCTGCGTGCATGCTTGGAAAACGGACGCGCTAGTTGTCAATTTCCCGTTTTGAGTGCGTGAAAAATTAAACGCACATATAAAAGTGCATAGTTTGAAGATACCATACCAGACATTGCGGGTTCATATTCGGTGTACTTATGTACACAAGGAAGAAGTAAAATTCTTCCTGTAAGTTGAATTTACTGAGGAGTGGTACTCCTTAGGTTTACAATGTTCCAAAGTAGCAAGTCTGAATACTTTTTTATGGCATTCATTTGCCTTTTTGCTTTCAAAACGACTGAGCAGTGATCAGCAATGCCAACCCGTTAGTTTCCCCTCTATGAGTGCATGGTCAACGTGCCATAAATTTTAAGTTTGGAATCTATGCTTCTAATATCTTTGCTCTGTGGCGTTATATATATGGGGTCCAGAGAAATCCTAAGCTATAGCTAAAGCTTAGGATTTCTCTGATGGGGTCTATTTACAGCAAACATGACCATAGGTACTGTCACACAATGAACGCTTGGCGGGTAAAATGTCCAACAAGCAAAGAGACGCGCGACCACGTGACGTCAGTGAAATACCTATTTGCTTTCACCGAGATTCGGGAATGCATTGCGACGTATGCAAATTCTCCTCTCAGATATCGTATTTGTAAATATAAAATGGGGCGTGAACGGGACATAATCCTAAAATGGTGCATAAACATTACATTAAGGAGGTTACGTAAGAAATTGCTTGCCCCTCTAATCATTAGATATTTATGTGTCTCTTACTGCATATTGACAAAGAAAGGATAAACCAAGAAACATGCAAAACTGGAATCTAAACGGCGAAATTGCAAAGCGCGCGAAAATTTTTTGGGCAGACCTACACTTATGAGAATTTGTACTAATTTAAAGCTGATATAGAACAATTGTCCGGACAGTTGGGCCCTATCGGGCATAATTTTATTGTAGTTACCTCCTGGAGTCACTAGCCGTACCGTACAACAGACATAAGTGAACGTTAACCAGGTTTAGCGAAATGCGATTCCATTCCCGACATTTACATAAATCTATGTATTCTACTTATTAACTTGAAAAGGTGGAAAGGGCTTGTACTATATTAAGCTATAAGTATAACGGAACTGAGGAAGAGTGGACAAAGCTTACCTAAAATTTTGGGTATTATCCCAGAAATTACCCTTATGAAAGCCAAAATAAGTAAACCGACCATGGGTAGCGGCAAGATTTTCCCAACAGGGGGGCCGGGCCATGTCAGCTACCCCAAGTTCAAACATTCCCTATTTCGAGGGGATGATGAGAAAGGCCAATGGAGGAGTCTCATTATCCATGTCATTGCAGGCATAGTTTGCATTATATCACTTAATACTTCAAGATCCGAGTTGCGCACTGATAGTGTTCTTTAAATCTGAATGTGGTGAAATTGAAAAGCGCGCGAAGCGAGCAAAAATTTGTGATAGGCTTACACAAAAAACATATGACGAAACGAAAAAAGAACTGTAGGGTTTGTAGACCGTATCGGGTGAAATATACATTTGTATCGAAACCACCTGGACTACAAGATGAAATAGCCGAACGTTGCTCCGTATGTCGCTCACCAACTGACTGTACCGCATGACACACACACACAAGAGAACACCAACTAGGCTTTGCGATATTGGATGAAAGTTACGACCTTTACATAAACTTTGTACTCTGCCTATATGTTACTTGGTAAGGTGGACAGGGCTTGTCCTATCCTGCATATATGCAGTCCCTGACGAAAGTATACTTTCGACTAGGACTCCCCGACGAACCTGTATAGCTGCGGCACGACTGTCAAAACTACTCTGTCAGAACAGATGACTGAAGAGTGAAGTCGAATGTTTGCCTTTTATTTGCATCGGTCTAAAGACATCAAAAAATTATATTCTAATTTTAAAATGAAACAAACACCGATTCGTCTATTGTGACTTCTGGTCAACTCTTGGCTGTAGACTTTAAACTACGATTGGCTTTTTATTCCCATCACTAGGGCAACACTATGAAAGAAGAGAGTAATTCCAGACCATGAATGTCATAGCGAAACGTATTTGCCAACTCACTCTTGTTCATGAGAGGAGGGATACTAGCGGATGGAGGGAAGGTTTCGTAGATGTAGCGTTTAGGGAGTGTGAACAGATCATTATTTTGTTAGACCGTGCAAAAGACTAGCAGTGACCTTTTGGAATCAGTATTTAAAGCCAGTGGTAATACGTTACATAAAGTGCTAGCTAGTGAGTATGACGTACGATCTGTGTGTTTTCTATTACTTTGAATGACCAAGCACGCCAAACGTGGTTCCAAGAGAAAAGTGATTAGAATGCCTGACTGCCCCGCAGGCAGTAAGAGTTAGAGTTAGATGAGGTTTTACGGCTCAGTTTCTAACGAATTGGTTTAAGTCGGGCCGGCCGCGGTCTATTTTCCAGTTGTGGCTCACTGGCTTGTTTTCCCTATTCCATTGCAGGCAGTAAGACATACTGTAGTCACATTCTCTGTAAAACGACATTACACCGTTCGTGTTTCGGGACCGGCAATACAGGCTACCATGTCAAATATATTGCCGAAAGTTTCTGCGATACATGGCTAGACTTTTACGGGTGGATTGATCGATACTGGATGGGGGTAACCAAAATCTCCTCGGAATTGGACAACTGTCATTACCTGTGAAACTGTCGTGTTTTTTGTTTTGATTTTTATTTTTTAGGCTAGTATGAAAAAACAATTTTGAAAAAGTGCAAACTGGGAAATTTGAGGGGGGGGGGGTTCCGACGTCGGCGACTCCCCTGGATCCGCCACTGGTACTAGACAATCGCAAACTTTTTATTAAAAAAATGCAACAGAGGAGAGTTGGGCTTACTGGCTAAGTGCAACCATTCCTTCCCAGCTCCAACAGCCGTGACCTCATATAAACTCCTAAAAATCTTTCAATTGTGATCACATTACTTATTAGTCAATATAAGTTCCCTTAGTAGGGCACTTTGCTGAAGGAGGGGGGGGGGAGTAACGTCTGATTTGCGTTTTCATCGTTCGACTTTATTGACTGGCCTTAAGAAAAATTAAACAAATTGAACGGAAATTATGTGTCCCATATTGCATTGGTAAAACATCAATATCACTCGATGACAAACGGCAACCGAATAGATTCGAAAAATTTGCACGTCATTTTGTTTTTAGTTTTCACCCTTTGTCCAAAGGCTAGTGTGAATGGTCAGGGTCCATTGTTTTGATCCTGTAAGTGTCACAACATATCAGTCACTTCGTATTGTGCCATGCCTAAAGTTCGGTACTTAAGAACATCAAAATTTGCTAGGTACTTTTCAGCAAAGATGTCGACGGCCGACGTTACGTACATAATTCTACACTACAGTCAGAGAGCTGGCGTGTACATTAATTATCTTAAATCATGTTTTGATATGTTAGAGGGGTATTTCTTCTAAGCATTGTGGTCAAATTTGCGTTGAAATCTGATATGAGGTTCTCAAAGTTAGCAGTTAAAGTTGCCCCTTTTCAACACAAAGTGAACTTGAAGCAAGCACATATGACATCATAGCCCTACATAAATGATCAGTCTTTTGCTTTTGTTTAAAACCAATTTTCTCCTCCACAATCGCATGTTATCAAAATGTGATTGCATGAGAGGCATGAGGATATTACAAACTTCTTATTCCCCATGGGGAGGTCCTATCCCAATTACCTTCAAGGTCAACACAACAGACTGAAAAAAAAACAAAACAAAACAAAGCATTCCTTTTCAATGTGAGGAAATGGTATAACCCCTGCTTGCCTCAAGCTCAGGCTTTGGGTCACGAATGTTGTAAGTTCATTGGCTGAAATCTCGAGTAATACTTGTCCGATTTGAATGAAAGTTTCACCAAATTGTGGAGATATAGTTCCTCTTTCACATATGAAAATGATATTTTTGCTTAAACCCTCCCTTTAAAGATAAAGATGCCGAACGAAGTGAACAAATATTCGCAGCTCACTGGTTGAAGATTAGCATTCTCTTTTCCCAGTTTCCCCTAAGAGTTCAAACTATTCATGACGATGAATTATCTGAGAACATGAATTAATTATCCTTATTAGAGTTTTTGATCTTAGGCTTTGTCGGTCATCACCAACCATTAGGCTAAAATAAAATGACAGAGTGCTACACTAGAAGAAGCAAAGGGATGTAGTGGGATGAGATCAGCAACTCGTTGATTGTCCTCTTGTTACTAACATTGGCGGAGACTTATTCTGAAACCTAGGGGAATGGAACAAGCCAAGGGTGCCGAAGGCGCCACACGAACGTGAAAGCGCTCCCCAATTGACGGCGTGGAGTCCATGGGCCCTACTTGGATCAGGGGCAGCGCCCCGGTGAGGGTCCACACGGCGAAGCCCCGGTAAGCTTTGGGTTATTTACAAAATTTGAGAATTAGAGTAGAGCAGTTGAATACTTCTAAGAGACACTGGATGCGCACTAAGTAGACCACAGAACTGATAATGGGACCATTTTCTTAGGTTAGTGCTTTCGAGAGGTAACTTCCTAGAAGAAGCCCAAGGGGCAAAGTCTCAGGAAGCCCTGGGGCATTTACAAAATTCAGAGCATTAAAATCAAATATCTTACTTTTTTCGAGGGAAATTGGATGCGTACAACACCACAAAAATGATAAGTTAAGATAACTCTTGCTGGCTTAGGCCTTACTTAAAGCCAGTCAATTTGATAATTCAAAAGTTCATTAAGTTCATTAAGTATCCCTTCAAATTTGGTTCGGGTAGGGTTAGGGGTAGGGTTAGGGTCAGAAAAATTGAAATTTTAGTGTACAAGTCAATGTAACTGTCGCCTTAAGCCTGAAGGTGCAATCCACGCCGGTTATTATATATATATATATATATATATATATATATATATATATATATATATATATATATATAGGTAAAAATGAAGTAGTAAATAGTGCTAAAAGTCTGTGAAAAACTCCACGACGTTTCGGGTTTAAACCCTTCATCAGGTGGCAAAAATGCAACTGATCGTTGACACGGCCAAACGTACAATTTAAAAAATACACAATAAAATTGGGCACGGCAAAACTCGGCTAGGAAAACAGAAAGTGTTAAGTGGTTACCACAAGTCAAAATAATGCAGGAATTGCTGCGTTATAACAGTTCAAGTCTAACGTTCAGACCATGTGGGGACAGGGTTCCAAGTTTCATGATTAGGCGGTTTTCAGCAGCTAGGCGGTCATGATCGGAACCTCGACACAAGATGGCCGCCGAAACCATCAAGTCACGGATCGAGCATGTTGACGGGGGATTGAAGTGTGTGGCTACCGGGAACCCTGGGAGGTTCTGTTTGATTGACCTCAGGTGCTCGGTGACTCGGTCAGCAAGACGACGTTTTGTTTCTCCCACGTACAGTATATTACAGCGTTTACATACGAGAACATAAACAACATTGGCTGAAGTACAGGTAAAATGCTGATGAACGTTAAACCGGTTGTTGTTGGGACCTACAATGGAAAGGTTTTTGTCATAACTGACCACCGGGCAAGTATTGCATCTCCCACGGTTGCAAGGAAAAGTTCCTGGGGTGTTAGGCACTACTGCTTGAGGTTGAGAGGCACGGACCAAGTGCTTAGATATGTTCTTTTCAATTCTGAATGCTGTGATGGGGGGTTTAGGGAAATGGTCATGGGTGGATGGGTCATGACGGAGGGTCTCTACATTCCTGTAAATGGCACGTACAATGGGAGTTACAGATGGGTGAAAGGATAAGACCAACGGGATAAGACCAACGGGATTTCACGTACTGTGAAATCAGAACCGTGGGGCAGCTGTGGGAAGACACAATGGGACGACCAGGATTATTGGCCTTGTGAATTTTGGGCAGTAGATAGAAATTGGAGATTGTGGGCAAGGGTGCAGAAGGGCTTTAGCCGGTTCAGGAAGATGTTTTAACATCCCTACCACCACCTTTCTTCGCTTGATAGAACTAGTCCTCACACAAAATTGCTTTCAGTTCAATGGTCGTTTTTTCCGCCAAATTAAAGGCGTAGCTATGGGCACTAAACTGGGACCTTCTGTGGCCTGCCTCACCATGGGCCACTTTGAGGAGCAGATGTTCTCTCGATACACCGGGACCAAGCCCATACTTTATAAAAGGTATATTGACGATATTGTTGGGGTCGCAGTGGGTCCTCGAAACGATTTGGAAAAGTTCATTAACTTTGATGAAACGTTCTGCCCGTTTTTGAAATCCACTCACTGTATTTCCAACTCCTCAGTGGTGTTTTTAGACACGGAACTATCCATCTCCGACTGTAAAATCAAGTCCAATCTCCACTTTAAGCCCACTGACTCTCACAACTACCTCATGTACCCTTCCAACCACCCCAGATCTTGTACCAATTCCATTCCTTTCTCACAACTTTTACGGGCAAAGGGATTTGTTCCGACGACCAGGATTTCGCTAAAGTTTCCAAGCAGATTATTTCTTTCTTTGAACAACGCCAGTATCCACAAAGAGTGCTCTCTAATGCCCTGAAACGCATACAAGGAATTGATAGAGCCTCTGCCCTTGCCCCCAAAACTGACCATACACCCACCGGACGTATCCCGTTGGTCTTATCCTTTCCCCCATCTGTAACTCCCATTGTACGTGCCATTTACAGGAATGTAGAGACCCTCCGTCATGACCCATCCACCCGTGACCATTTCCCTAAACCCCCCCATCACAGCATTCAGAATTGAAAAGAACATATCTAAGCACTTGGTCCGTGCCTCTCAACCTCAAGCAGTAGTGCCTAACACCCCAGGAACTTTTCCTTGCAACCGTGGGAGATGCAATACTTGCCCGGTGGTCAGTTATGACAAAAACCTTTCCATTGTAGGTCCCAACAACAACCGGTTTAACGTTCATCAGCATTTTACCTGTACTTCAGCCAATGTTGTTTATGTTCTCGTATGTAAACGCTGTAATATACTGTACGTGGGAGAAACAAAACGTCGTCTTGCTGACCGAGTCACCGAGCACCTGAGGTCAATCAAACAGAACCTCCCAGGGTTCCCGGTATCCACACACTTCAGTCCCCCGTCAACATGCTCGATCCGTGACTTGATGGTTTCGGCGGCCATCTCGTGTCGAGGTTCCGATCATGAACGCCTAGCTGCCGAAAACCGCCTAATCATGATACTTGGAACCCTGTCCCCACATGGTCTGAACGTTAGACTTGAACTGTTATAACGCAGCAATTCCTGCATTATTTTGACTTGTGGTAACCACTTAACACTTTCTGTTTTCCTAGCCGAGTTTTGCCGTGCCCAATTTTATTGTGTATTTTTTAAATTGTACGTTTGGCCGTGTCAACGATCAGTTGCATTTTTGCCACCTGATGAAGGGTTTAAACCCGAAACGTCGTGGAGTTTTTCACAGACTTTTAGCACTATTTACTACTTCATTTTTACCTACCTACTTCATAAGTGCTACGCAGTACTTTGACCTTATATATATATATATATATATATATATATATATATATATATATATATATATATATATATATATATATATATATATATATATATATATATATATATATATATATATATATATATAGGTCGAAATACTGCGGAGCACTAGAGTAGTATGTAGGTCCATAAAGGTTGTAAAAAGTGCTTAAAGTTTGCGGAAAAATCCACGACGTTTCGAGTATAGACTCTTCATCAGGTGGCAAAGAAATGCAACTGAATAACAAAGAAGTAGAAATAGAGAAGAAACACATTGAAGAAAGGCACGAACAAACCGGTCGCACAGAACGAACACGGTGTAAAAAAAGCGAAAGAAGGCTGAAAAAAACTGGTAAAAAGTAATGAAAAGGGGAACAGGTTAAAAAAGGTCCATTCTAATGTTAAGACCGTGTGGGGAGAGGGTCCCGAGTTTCATGATAAGCCGGTTTTCGGCGGTCTGACGATCACGGTCAGAACCTCTGCACATTAAGGCTGCAGTAACGGCCAAGTCTTTAATTGAGCACGGTGATGGGGGATTGAAATGAGTGGCGACCGGATAACCTTGAAGGTTTTGTTTGATGGACCTGAGGTGTTCAGTTATTCGGTCAGCCAGGCGGCGTTTGGTTTCTCCCACATACAGGCAATTGCAACGTCCACAAACTAAAATGTAAACCAAGTTTGTGGAAGTGCAGGTGAAGTGTTGGTTCACACTAAATCTGTTGCCGTTAGAACCCAAAATATTGATAAGTGTGTTCTTGCCAACCACTGGGCATGTGTTGCACCTACTACGACCACAGGGAAATGTACCTCGGGTGTTGTCAGTTGGTTGTTGTGGGTGGGAAGCCCGAACTAAGTGCTTGGAAATGTTCTTTTCAACTCTGAAGGCCGTAATGGGGGGCTCAGGGAAAAGGTCACGGGTTGAAGGGTCTTTTCGAAGAGTCTCTATATTCCTGTAAATGGCACGAATGATGGGGCGTACCGATGGGTGATGGGAAATTACCAAAGGAATTCGTAGATTAGTAGACGTGTTAGACTTCTTACTCAAAGCCTCCGCTCTGTCGATTCCTTGGATTCTATGTAGAGCACCGGTAAGGATTTTGGTGGGATACTGACGCTTCTCAAAGAATGATAGTATACTTTTTGAAGCGGCTGAAAAATCAGAATCTTCTGAGCAAATCCTTCTGGCCCTTAAAAGTTGTGAGTACGGGATGGATTTGGTACAGGATTTGGGATGGTTGGATGGGTACAGAAGGTAGTTATGGGAATCGGTGGGTTTAAAATGTAGGTTTGACTTGATTTTACTTTTTATATATATATATATATATATATATATATATATATATATATATATATATATATATACATATATATATATATATATATGTATATGTATATAAAGGGAAGAGAAAGGTGGATGCTAGTGTAGGTTGCATTGAAACAATAATACTACTCAAGTTGTCTGAAAAGTAATTGAAAGTGGTGCAAAACTCTATACGATGGGTACGGGGAAAGAGCGCCCAAAAATAGTATTTTAAAGCAGTGCGGACTGCTTAATTTCATCTTGCATTAAGTAAGTTACATTAAAATGCCCTTCCTTCTTCCTGTTTCTTTTTCACAATGACTTTTCCCTTCCAGCAGTCGGTAATTTGAGCTATTAGTCAAACCGCAAGGGGCTTTCCCCTGCAGATACGCTACTGCTTGTGGTTCGAAAAGATAGGTTGTGGTAGGAGCTGCATGGGCGTTGGAAAAATAATCTCGTTTAAGCTGACATGTATAATAATAAGAAAACAAAGCACGATGGACACGGGCGAAGCGCGCCGAAAATATTACATTTTGAAGTTAATGGTCGACTTTATTCCACATTACTCAAAATTTCACAATTTGATCACCAAAAATAATAATACTGAGCATACTATTTTGTAATGTTATTGTAAATTTGGGGAATGCTTGTGTAAGCAATCCCCTTTGTTAAAAGGTAGGGATATCCCCACCCCACCCTCCTCCACTTTGCAAATTTTTGTACTTATAGGGAGCTCAGATGGAAACTGGTGCTGTAAGTATTATATTTTATCTACTCACGCGTGTTTATGCATTAGAATTTACCATTTTAACTGATAAACCCACATGATTTGTGAAACAAAGCAAAACATATTTTGTTATCATAGGCGAAAAACGTGGGTGAGGGCGGGGCTAACCTTCCGCACACATATCTTTTCAAGGACGGTCGACTCGAATGTTCAAATTGTCTTTGGTAAGAAAAGTTCTCCGAGCCACGATTACGCTTGTAACGAAACTTTAATTTACCTTTGTTTTGGAAGTGTACTAAATTTCTACAGCATGGGATACCAACCAACATGACGAACGTTAAAATGCTCTTTCAAGGTCTGCAAAATTCAACTTCCTGCAATCTGGGAGCCATTTTGGGCAAAAAAGTTGTAGGGTACGCTACGTGCCAACTCAAGGTGGCTCTCCGCTTAGACAATATCACAAACCCACTGACCATACAGAACCATGTCATTTCGCTTTTGCACTTCAAAACACCTTCTACGACTACGGTATGATTGAGAGACTGTTGAGGTACTGGTGGATGACACTGGCTTTGAGTGTTGCCTTATACTCTTTACCGAATTAAAAAAGTTTGAACCCTCTCAAGTAGAAGATGCGAACATTAACATTGAGGTAGTGCATGAAGTTGCATTTTTCATCTCTTTGATCTATCAATGGGGAGCTAATTCAAATTGTTAGGTAAAAGTGTTATTAAAACATCCTCTTTGTGAAAGTGGTTGTAAAGTGATACAAAGCACTATAGTTTTCATCTTTTGTAACAATATGACATCACGTGCTATCCGAAAACATTCATTGTTTTCGTTCTCGACTCCACTCAACAAGACATTTCCTGTATTTCAGCTCACTCCCAATAGCAAATAATCGGTACACAGGTTCTCGTTGCGGTGTAATCGAATGTTTATGACGCGCTTTTGTAGTTCTACGTAAGCTATTCATAAACAACGTGTGGTTCATTCACATAATACTGTATGCTCAACCACATTGTATGAAAACTCAGTATTTAATTAGAAACTTGTTGTAATATTGCCATGTGAGGATTCTTGTCCCTTTATGTTACAATATCACGATGAATAAAACAGGAAACACAACAATGTCTATCCTCGTCCATTTGGTTCTTCCTAGCGTGTTGGTTATATCACACTCTGAACGGTATACCAAAACGGAATACAGTATACAAAAAGAGAATGCAGAGTGTTGACTACTTACTTTTCTGTTACTGTGCACACCTGTAAGATCTGTCATCTTAAGTCTCTTTCACCTTGGCTGCATGGTAAGTTGAATGGTCGGTGAATTTTTGCCCTTTCGAGTTATAAATCATATTTTGAGCTTACACCTCCCAGTCCCACAGAAGTTCTTCTGCTTCTAAGAAGGACGTTTGGAGCGGGGTGACTTCCTTAGCCATCTATGACTAATGAGCACTTGTAGTGCAATTGGTCAAGTTAAAGAATAGGCACACTGAACGAAAGGACAAAGCTATGGACCATCATCGATGGCCGAGATTGGATTATTGTGATTATAATGGCATACTAGGAAATTGCAGAACTCACTGAAGAATGGTGTGAAAGCCAGTCTGCAATTTGCTTCGTATTCTAAAGTTCTTGAGTAACAATATGGATTTATCTGTTGCTTTTTGCCAAGAAGGTAAAATCTTCACAATAATTTGTTATGTTCTTGTCACTGGTGTAAGCCTCACATCAAAATAGTTGCTAGTACGTTCCATCACACTCACTCAGTGACAGTATGGGGTGTCAAATATGCAACTGTGAGTGCTACTGTGAAGCCGTAATTTTACGACTTCCAATTGAACTATGGTTCTGTTGACTTGTCTGCGGTTCAATGGGTCAGTATCTTTGGTTATTTTTGATGATTGTTTTTCATACACGTTCATATGATATTCTTCTAGAAAGAACGATCCGACGCAAAGAATTACAAAGGTAACCTTTAAGACTATCTCTATTACTTTGAACATTGACTCTTTGTAATTCAGCATGACTTACAATCGTGATACTCTGATAAAGCTGTCTGTCTGGACAAAAATAGCCATCTTTTTCAACAGCTGCCATATACCTATCTATTAAGACCTGTAAAAGCGCTACTGCAAATGATAAAGCCAATAAAATATGCCTTCTTTATTATCAAGACGTAATATAAAGTGTTTTTTGTTTATCGGTAGAGTGTTATAACTGATTTCGTATTGCATTATTGTTTACGAACCAATCTTATTCTCTTTGCTCAGAACGTCTTTACTCTGCGAGATAACACATCGTTGCCACAATGTTATGATGGAACGGAAAGTGTCCAGCACTAAGCATATAACTTCTGAGGTCTAAATATGTAAATATGGGAAGGACAGACAAGCGATTGAAAAGAACTGCACTTTGGAGTTCAAGTTGATTAAATTTAAACAACTTAGATACTGATTGAGATCAGTGTAGGAGTAACGAAACGGATCACCATTTGCTACAAGAAATTGGCACTTTGACGATCTAAGTGATCTAAATGTTCAGACCATTCAAGCAATTCTATCCAAACTAGTGATAATGGGGATCTGGAGAAACTAATATAATAATTAATATAAAAAATAATTTGGTGGTGGAACAAAGCCGCCTCTTCAGTCCCCTAATATTTAGTGAAGGGACTTACAATTGTATTTAAGGAATAAACTGCATTTTTTATTTATCTCAAGGGTTTTTGGATTTGTGACGCCTTTTAATCTCAGTAATCACGTGATCTTCACTACCTAAGTTACATCTGAAAAAGCATGCCTCAACCATGGTAATATAGGTAGTTGGCATGTAAGTGTTAATGGTTGTTAAAAAGTAAATCTACCTCAAACCACCAAAACTGTTACAAACTCAAAAAAGCACTGCCTTGGTAAGTACCAAGGACAAGCATTAGGTTTCCATTGTAACCGATTTAAACATCATAAAGCTAAAAGTATTGATGAAGGACATTCAGAAAATTCGCCAATCGGTGGAGAATGTTTTATGGAAAAATAACACTCCAGATCTGCGATCAATTCAAGTCATACAGCTGACGGAACAAGGGGCTATAGAGTCAGCATCCGCACTCCCATCCCAATAACTTGCACTTCTCTTTAAGTTTTCTGTTTTCCAAACATATTGACTGAGTGTTAGAACTTGAGATATTACCATAGAAAATGTCTAAATTCAAGAACTAAAAGTCAACGTCAAAACTAAGAGATCTTTTGATTCCCATAAATCAGTTACAGCCATATTAACTTGAATCCAGTCAACTTGTGGGTGGTAGTCACTCTGTTATCTGAGTGGAAAATAGACAAAAACTGCTCCAGAAAGGTCCTTTAAATTTACTAACTTGAGTCATGACTGACTTAAGTCAGTTTGCACTGACTTGAGAGTGCTCTGGACCAGAAACCTGCCACGTTTTTGTCCCATGGCCATACCTGAAGTCCCAAAGGAAAATAGAGAGTGAAGTATAAACTTAAAAATGAAACGTCTTCGGGTAGACCAGTAAACCAGCCAATATATGATAGCATTGTAAGCGCTCTTAAAGCCCAGAAGGATACAGAAATAGGTTATCTATACTTGTAATCTTGACCTACGATAATAAAAGTTAATTAGGTCTAGGAAATTATGCCATAGACAACTACAGTTACCAAAGTTAGGGATAAATTCCACGTTACTGCGTCATTATCCAATTATTAAGTTGATAACATCAAAATTTTTAAATACTGTAGGCTAAACATCTGTCATTGATTGCGACAAAACTTGTATAAGGCATAATTCCTATCAACCATGTGTTATTAATCACACTATCTATGGAATCTGTTACCGCCAGCACGATATGAGTATACATCAAATTTGGATTGTCTTTGAAACAATACCAGCAACAATTCGTTCTTTCATATAAATCATGGCCGTATCTTAAAGAGAAAGTCTTAAAATCGCAATTTCATACATTCAAAGACGGTCAAACTTATGCAGAAACCAGGCTATACATATTGCTGCTTTGAAACACCAGCAATTCAACCATCTTTGTTTCAAGTAATGTAAAGTCTATACGGTGCAAAGTCCACAATAGGGTATTGGAAAAGTAAACATAAACATGGCAATAAATTAGGCCTTAATATAGCCTATCAGTATGCCAGAGGCTTAAAATTAGCCTATCCATTGCAGCCGTATACCTTGGCGACTTGATCAACTTTACAGACTTGGATACCGTACTAGTCTTTGCACTGGCTAAAAGTGTAGCGTATATATCTCTTTTATCAATGTAACACAAAATAGAATGAACTTAGGTAGATGTGTAATTCGTTTCTGGAATCTCTTCATATTGAATGAGACATTTATGTGTTCGTTGCCCAGTACGTGAGGTTGTTTCCTTCTCAATGAACCTTCGTATAATGAATTCAGATTCGTAACCAGACAATGTACTGAAGAGAGGGGGCGAGATATACTGAAATGCATTAAGGTAATAGTACTTTTTACCTTTCTAAGGGTAGAAAAGTTTCCGTAGCTACTGATCTGACTGAACTGGTGACCCTTCTCAGCCATCTACAGTGGCTTTTGAAACTGCCTTCTTTTGGAGTACTCAGTTGGGAGACAAAACGTACACGGTTTCGTGTCGACATACTAGTACGGTGTTTTGCTTATGTAAGGAGCAAAGTTGTATGAAGTGGGGGCTGTGGATTCCCTCACCCTCATTAAGCTTGGCGAATTTTGTGAAAAACTTATGAAAAATCATGTAACTTGCTCCTCTTACCTATAGATTACTTCTTATATAGTGTGTCTCTTCGGTGACATTAATTCAGATTTGGCTTTAGTCCTCATTTCTGTCCTGTCGGACTCCTTTACAATAAGAAGAGATCATATATTAACCCGTTTATATTGTAGAATAATTTTGTGTTTATATGATATTACTACTGCGTGGCCTTCATTGTTGCTCTCTCTCAAATGTTTTATCTTTTAATTTTAACGTGAGTCCTTCACCACCAAAGATATAAACTATCATAACTATCTCCAGAATATAGCAACGCCTCTAGATTTTATTCTAGGTGATCCTGCCAGAGAATTCTACTCCAAAATATTCCCATAATACTGTAAACCTGTTTGACTTGCTATTCTTCATGACGTCTAGAGATAAATCTTATCAGCAATCTACGTTTGTCTTTGCAGCTACCGTTATTTGAACAGAAACAACAGCACTGGATGGTATCAGTCGATTGGCATGTACTACTTCAAGCCATTAAGTCTTTTGTTTGGATTAAATTCCTCTGAGTAGACAATATATGCAAGCACTTAAAGGAATTATGACGTGGATTTCTATCAACGTATAATCAGGGAGCAGTTAATGGATTCCACATGTAGCAGCTAGCTGCTGAAAGCGTCCTTCGCATATCTTTGAGTCTATTCTATCACTTGTCGGTGACATGACATGAAAGTAATAAGGAGTGGCGATATAAAGCACTGTGGAATCTAGAAAGTTTAAAAATTGATTCATACCTCTTTCCACCCCCACCCCAACAACTAGGACAACCACGATATAAGTTACATTCATAGGCGGGACTAAGGGGGGCAAGGGGATCTTACCCCACACACTTTTTTCATACCTTAGAAAACAAATGAACGAAAAGAAACAAGAAAAGAGAAATTTTGTGGGAAGTGGGGAGAGTCCCGTGCAACATTCCCCTAGGCTCCAGCTAAATGCAAAGAAAAGAAAGCAAAAATCTGTGGTCTGCTAAGCAATAAGGCATTAAACATAACTGAAGCCAGGGAGGTGTTGTCGAATACCAACTCCCTGCCCAGACAGAAGAGTTACAAAAACAAAATATAGCAATATTCGTGGCTGGCAGAGCACATCAAGAGCACACAGGAGATAGAAAAATGGCATGTGCGTTGCATAAGCAAGGACGTTGACAAAACATTCAATGCTGGGAGCAAAACATTACTAAACTAAGGCATTCACACACACCCCATTGGGCTGTACTTCCAAAAAGTCGCAGAACCCATCCCAACACTAGTTGAGTGGTGTCAAACCCATCTGCAAGAATGGGCTAGACTCTTTAGTAACTAACAGCCTTTTAAAAAGAAAGATTCTCCTCCGCAGAACACTGTAAAAGTGGTAACGCTTTAAAACAACAAATCTAAGCAGCAAGAGCACATTTTACTCGAACTGAGGGAAGGTAACTTGGAAGATGCCCAAGGGGCCAATAGGGAGCGCCGTTCCGGTGCAACTGCGTTGCCAGACAGAAATTACCGGCAGGTACGGACATACATATGTTAATTGGAGGTAAACAGGAGAATTGAAAACTTTCACTATAGATTACTATTAATGCCATGAAACATCTGGGCACTTACATCGTACAAAGCACTTGTGAGGTTGAGTTATTTCAATGGAACTTAAAATGACGCCATTTGGTATGGCGGACATTTAACTTTGGGATATAAATTAATTGGAAGCATCCTTAAAACGTTTCAATCAGACTTTCTGTGCCTTTAAACATAAGTTCAAGCACTTATACAAACAGAACAGTTTAACAGTATGATGAATATTGAAAATGACGCCATCTTGATTTTGGACATATGTGAGTTTTAAATTCCATAAATAATGGTTTAAACAGACTACTTGTGCCTTAAAATATATACTTGGACACTTAAGTCACTTTTCAATTTTATTTGGTTGCAAAGTTATGGTAAAACATGGGAATGGCGGCCATTTTGGACGCCATCTTGAATTTCGGAAAAGAATCCAGGGGGATTTTCGGGAACTTTTAGTATGGTATTTTACACATATTACTGGACCTATCCTGACAATTATAGCTTCTTATGAGAAATTCTTCCACATTTGGCCATATCATGGCTTAGTGCTCTTGGAATATGTCGTTCGTCCCTGCATGAATAACTTGATGTTGGAATGCAGTTTTGTTTACAGTTTCCGTTATTTCCATTTTCATCTTTTCTATTGTAGCACTGCGTACACATCGAAAGGTTACGCTATTTCCTTCAAAATTGCTACTTAATGGTGTGATTCTCGTAACATTTAGTCTCCGATTATAAGAACAAAACTAGGTGGTGGACTGTCAGTTGGGAATTTTAGTTCCACTGCTGACTTTGCTCTTGTCGGTTTCATCAGCCTGTCGACAGGTGCTGCCTTGGATTTTGTTTGAACCGATATTTCTGAGATCCTGGATCTGCACTTGTAATGTGTTTATTAACTGTAGGGCGTTCGCTAGTTGTTTCTGGATGCAAGCAGATCACCGGGAAGTGTCAGGTAGGACTGGCAGAACCATCTTGTTTTAGCCCCTTCTGTTGGAGGTTTTCCAAACCTACATAATAGACATGATTACTTACGGTGCAAATATCGCACAAAACAAGCTTCGCCAGAACTAGAGCATCAATTTAAGCATGTTCATTTATTTAAAACTCTAACTCCATTGTATCACACTTTTTCTCTACTTCCTTAATCTCACAATTTTCTTCACAGGGAAGTGCAAGAATTCCTGAATCCTTCAAAAACTCACATATGATTTTGTGGGATTCAGGAGTTAACAGTAAATGCAAGAATGTAGTGATGAAGTACATGAATACCTGAAACATTTAAGTTCTCACAGTTGTATGCAGAGTTGTGCAAAAGTTAGAGTCCTGAATCTTACAAATTCTTTCATAAGATTTTGTGAATTTCATTCATTCAGTGCAAATTCCTGAGTCATTCAAAATCTTGTTTTTTAAACAACTTTGTGTATTTGTATTGAGGGTAGAGGTGGGTATTTGTAGAGTTGTGAGTGCTGACACTATTTACTTTTGTGTCCTCACTTGTATAAGAATCTCAGTACTGTGTGTTTTTGGACTTCCGACCAGTGCTTACACAATATTGGCAAGGACTTTTTGGCCTGTTTGAGGGGAAGAGGAGTCAAGAAAGAAAGTACTTTTAGGTGTGTCCTCACTTGAATAGGAAACTCAGTTGTATGTTTCTTAACTGCTTTAGAATTAAGAATGTGGGCTAAGAAAGTACAGAAGGAGACTCTTTGGCCTGTTTGAGAGGGAGGGGAGGCAGGACAGGGAGAATTTGCTTTTGTTTAGGTATGTTCTCACTTGAATAAGAATCTCAGCACTATGTGTTTTTGGACTTGGTTAGAATAAAGGTTGAAGGCCGGGTAGATAAGGGTGACAGGAAATATTTGACATTGCTGAGGGTAAGACAGGGCAGGGAAACTTAGCTAAGCTCTAAGGGTTGTAGCAGATAACTTCTTTTTAATTAACATAAAATATAAGTATACGTCATGCATTTTTCATTTGAGTTTTCTCAAAAAAGTGGAGAGGCAAACAGAATTGAATAGACGTAAACACACAGCATCTAACCTACTTTTTTATTTTTGTTGTATGGTTTTGATATTTTCATTTTTCTGGTTTTTGTTTTCACTACCTTTAATGTTTTTATAATTTTCTTCCTGTGCAGTTCTTACAAATCCTTTTTTGGGAATATAGAGAAAACCACAGTCTGAGAACTTAATGAGTCCTAATAAACCTGCAGATTGTTTTGTCTTTCTTTCATTTTATTTAGTTCTTTACTTTCATTTTTTCTTGTTTTATTTTTAAGTCTTTTAATTTTAATTTTTTTTTTTGGCGTTTTATTTTTTAATTTTCTTTCAATACTTTCGTTTTTTTATCTGTGTTTTGTACACCAAAACAGTGTAGTACAGGATCTAACATATCAAAAACAAGCTTAGGTACAATTTAACCAAAAACTGCAAATTATACTACCAAACCTAACGTAAGAAATAGTAGACATATTGCACCAACCTTCTAGGTGAGTCAAATTTCATTTTGTTTATATTTTCAGGGACAAAATGTTTACACCAGCTAACTGGGGGAATGTCTGTATACACATTCTATTTGTAAACAATTGTGCAAAGTTCTATGATTTTGGTCCGACCAGAATGTCTGTTGGGGATAAAGTTTACTTTCTGACCTTCAACCTTCAGACCCTATAATGAGAAGAAATTCTAATGTTAGGAGGTTAAAAATCCAACAAAATATAAATGATATCTTATGAATGATACACATGTATATATAACAAATGTGCTAAATTAACTAATAATGGACCAGAAAAAGGGATGAAATTCATATTACTCAACAGTGTGCAAAGACATGTGGTAACTATGGTATATAAAGGGTTGAAGTAAGTTGCTCAGTCCCCCATTTCCATCTCGTAGCTGGGAGTATTGCAACATGTCATATCAAGAATTAATTAGTGTTTTTGAGCCGTTCAAATTCCTGAAAGGAGCTCAGTTTAGCATCAAGCTTAACTTGAGGAGAGAAGAAAAATGGCTAAGAGTAGGCGGAGACAGTCGGAAGAGCTTATTTAAAAACCGAAGGAGTGCAAGAGTAGTAAGAAGTTTACTAAGAAGGCTAGTAAGGAAGATAAAAAATTGTTAATAAACAGTCAGGAGAGAGTAAAAGAGATGACCCGCCCTCATTCTCTGCTGCTCTTGTGCACAAGCCAGCCTCACCCAGTAGCGTAACTGGGGTGCTTGAATTGGGGGGGGGGGGCAGGGATGAAAATAAGGTAAATGTACCGACAGCATTTAGTCAATTTACCGACACTTAGTGTCAAAGGGTGATCACCTAATATGTCACCCCCGCACCCGTGATCCCCCATCTACCCAGGGGTGGCGCCAGGATTTACCCGACGGGAGGGTCAGAGACCCGAAGCCTCGGTCAGCTCCGATCCCGTCGAGAGGTTGGTGAGGGAGAATTTGGAGAAAACATGTGTACTATGCCATGCCATTGTGGGGCATATTTTGCATAAAATTTGTATTTAGAGGAAAATGGGGTTTTTGCCGGACTCTAAGCTGTGAAGAAGCACGCGACATTATTTTGGGTGAGCCTATACACTAAAAAGAATCTGTGCTTATTTAAAGCTTATATAGGTCAATTGTCCTGGCAGTTGGGCCCTATCGGGCGCAACTTGACTTACATTTTACTTCCCTCCTCGAGTCACTAGCCGTATCGCAAGACAGGTAGAAGCAGACAAGAGAACATTAAGTAAGCCTAGTCTAGCGAAATGAGATGAGATTCCCGACATTTACATAATTCCATGTATTCTACCTATCAAGTTACTTGAAAAGATGGGAAGGGTTTGTAGCCTACTATATTTAGATACAAGTAATGGAACTGAGGACCATTGGATAAAGCGTGCCAAAAATTTGGGGTTTTGTCCCAGAAATGACTCTTTTTGGAAAGCTTAAGTAAATAAATTGACCATATGTGGCGACAGAATTTTCCCGACAGGGGTCGGGCCATGCAAGCCACCCCAAGTTCCGTCAGCCCCTTTACCGAGGAGGTGGTGAGAAGTAGATATAAAGGTGCCTGACTATTCCATGCCATTGCAGGGCATATTTTGCACAATATCACTTATTACTTCAAGAGCCGACTTGCGCACTGATAGTGTTCTTTTGAGTCTGAATCGTGAAATTGCAAAACGCGCGAAGCGCCCCAAAATTTTTAGTAGGCTTACACTAAAAACATATGGAATAATTTAGAACAACAAAGAAAAAATAAAAACTGTAGGGGTTGTAGACCGTATCGGGGATAACATACATTGTGTCGAAAGCACCTGGACTGCCCGATGGAATAGCCAAACTTTGTTCCGTCAGTCGCTCACCAACTAACCCTACCGCATGACACACACGAGAGAACAGCAAATAGCTTTGCGATATGGGATGAAATTTATGACCTCTACATAACCTGTGTGCTCTGACTACATGTTTCTTGGTAAGGGTGACAGGACTTATGCTATCTAGCTATGTAGAGAGGAACTATTGAAGAAACTGGAGTGACCCTAAAGCGCGCGTAGCTCGCCGAAAATTTTGAGTTCTTATTAGAGAAATTGTCCTCTTGAGAGCAAAGACTAGTAAACCGTCGGGGAGACTAGACGTCGTTCACACCTGGCGGATGTACCGACAAGATCAGTTAATGTTCCGACAGACCATCCCAGGAAGCCAAGTGAGGGCGACCGCCCCCTGCCTCCCTGCCCCCTTCAGTTACGCTAGTGGCCTCACCTGTTCTTGGGCTTTATGGTTCCGATTCAATGCACCTGTCAACTTTCTTGGCCTGCAACAGCCAACCATGGAGTTGGACAGTGACAGTGACAGTAACTACGAGCCTCCTGACACAGAATCACAGAGTGAGGATCAAGAAAGTGAGGAGCAAGGAAGTGAGGAGCAAATTAAAGGGTGAGGAGGAGCAGGAAAGTGAGAGGCAGTCTGCGTCAGACTCTGGGAGTGAAATAGCTCAACACCACTCACCTCAGCAGTCATTCAACTAGGCAAGTGCCAATAAGCAAGCCATAAAAGGCACAAAAAGGCAGGTCCTGGCCCCAACCTTTGATGACGATCCTAAAGAGGTAGATCCATTTCAAGACGAGTAACCTCCAGATGAACTTGGCTGGACAAGAACCAACCCGACTGAAAGTCAAAGAGGACAAGTTCTCTGGACGTAGACAGTAAGGTCCAGTCTTCAATGAACATGGGTACAGAGAGTTGGATTACTTTTATGAGTTTTCCCCTGTTGCCGATCCTCAGAGTAGTTGACCGTACAAACAAACGCCTCATTGGAGTTGAGAAAACACCAACCTTTGCTGCAGAAATCAAAGCCTGGCTGAGTCTCAAATTTGTGATGTCTCTGTGAAAGGCAATTAGCATCGGCAACATTGGCAATTATTGGTCACGAGAAGGTTGGCGTAATGAGCTGGTCATATCCATCATGAAAAAAAAACCTTTTTGAAGAGATCAGCCAGTATACTTAGCCTGCCACGACCCTCACACATTCCCAGGTGACTGGCTACAGACAAAAAGTAAATAAAGAGGCCGTAGACATGTACTTACGAGGGAAACCTCTGTGTATCCTGTCCAGGAACTCTGGGATACAGTGGTCAACATCTGCCAGACAAAGTGGAATCCTTTGGTAGACTTGGCTATTGATGAGGGTATGGTTAAGTACAAGGGCTTCAAACCCACTACCCAGAAAGTTTTAATGCCTCTGAAACCAATCAGAAGTGGCTTCAAGGCCTACTCAATAGCTGAATCTGTCACTGGTTTCATGCTTTTCTTTGAAGTACACCCTAGAGCTCCAGCGCACAAGATGCTGGACTGGCCTTCCTGCAGACCTTTCATTGAACCCCAACAGAAATCCTACCAACTACAAATCCATAAAAAACATGAAGACGACACCAATTGGAACATTCTTCGTCCGACAGAATGGAAAATTGACGTAGACACTTTGGAGGGATTCTGCATTGATGTCTTGACTGTCTGTCAAAAGGACACAATGGGTGTAGTAGTGCCACTGACCTTGTAACACGACCACACAAGGAAAATAACAAACGGGTAGGTACAGCGAAACAATTGAGAGCACCACCTGCAGCTGTTGCGTTCATCCGTCACATAGAAGCAGTAGACAGGCGCTGACCAGCTGCGTGCAAAGTAAAGTATAGGCAGAAAATCTCAGAAATGGTGGATGCAGTTCCTTTACTTCCTCATGGATGTCAGCAGGGCCAATGCATACATATCCTAAAAAGTGAGCACGAGCCAGTATGACCCTGATGAACCTGTGGAACGTCAAGCTGACTTTATAATGCAGCTTGCGAAACAATTAGTTCATGGCTACTCAGGAGGCTCAACCACCAGGAGGCAAAACACAGCTGCAGCCCCAGTTCCAGTTTGCTATGCAGCTGGACATAAATGTATTAGAATGCCAGCCAAATGGCCGTAACAATGTGTATGGTATAAATATACAGATACCATCACTCCGGCAGAAACCTCATGGTTACAAAAACTGGTTGAACCTGTGCATGGTCCATCTTTGTAAAGCTGGATATATTTTACAAAGTAACTATCTATGCATGCAACTGTATGTTATTTAAGACTACATTAGTCACATTATATGTGCCTTTTTCATGACATTTTACAAAATTTCCCTTTAACTAATAGCCCAATTTTTTTTCAGCTATTACCATGGGCCGCTGACAACGCAGGTGGTTTACAAGCACAAAATTAGACTTCCCTGAATTAATAGTTTGGTGAGTAAACGACAAATGAGAATGGAAGAATGATCTTAAAATGTGTTTCTGCATTTTGCAAAAGTTAGTGATGTTGTTTACTATGTCTACTGAGTTTTGACTTTCTTTTTTGACAGGTATGGTTTCTCATCAACCAAAAACAGTTGCCAGTATCAGGCTACTGTAAACTGACAATGACTGACTTTGACTTACTATTAAAATATATATCAATGGCCTCTTCTGCCACTGTGCAAGATCAACTTCAAACAAAGTTGAAACTAAGAAAACCTAAATACAAATACACAACCTTTTCAAACTTCACACAAATGAAGTTAAAAGAAGTTAAAATCGGCATATTTTACTATGCAGCTGCTTGATGTGTGTTAATTTTATGACAAGTGCATACATTAGGTATGCTACCTGAGCTCCATAATAAATACGAAAGAATAAAGGGCATGTCACAATTCAAAGTGTACTTGAAAATGACGATGGTGTAGATTGTATACTGCCTAGACCCACAAAAAACTTAAAAACTCAGAAAAAAAAAATAAAAAACTACAAAATAATGTAAGACGTATAATAAGGAAATGATGATCACTGGTACACACTAAATTTACATTCATTTTGTGTATCCTTAGCAGCATACAGTATCACATACTGTATGCTGCTGAGGTTCAAAGAGTAAAGAACTTGGGAAGAAGGAGATAAAATGAAATTATAATGGAAGATTTCACTGAGAGTGAAGTGAAACATCTAAAATTCAACGACACCACATACACAGGTAATGAGTAAAACAAAACAAAAGGTAACAGAGCCTGCAAGTGAACAAGATAATCCTTTTAAACACTAAGCAGTTGTTGTAACATTTATAATAATGACAATACAAAATGAGATAAGGTGGAGATACTATAAATTCTATTTCCATTCACTTGTTAATTACTCAATAAACAAGTAGGATGGCGAACAAAATTAAAAATATTCAAAACACAGAATGAGACTGGAATTTGCATGAGCTTCTTTCCTTTTGGACTACAGTGTGATAGAGCAGCAATGTGTGGGCTGATTCTAATGTCCAACTACTGTACATCCTTTACAAATCAAGTTCAAGTAAATTACTGTACTGATTTGAATTTTAACCTGAACTTGAACCTGAAACCGATCCTTGATCCAACAATGTTTTATCCATAGCCCTCCAAACCCCACCATTATAAGAGTTCCTATCATAATTGGGGAACAAAATAGATAGTTTATATGCAAATACAGAAAGCAACGTTCTCTTTCACTACAATCGTTAAAATTTTGCCTAGTCTGAAAGCCCTTCATGTGAAAATTCTATCAAAGGGTAGACCACAAGATTCATAAATCTTTCTTTCACATTGTAACATCAGGTGTTCAGCAAACATAGAACATAAGTTAAAAAAAGAAAGAAATGAAAAACAAAATGGAACAAGTCTAAAAGCCCTCAGTGTAACAAATCCTGTCAAGGTGAGGACACAAAAATTCATAAATCTTTCAAATTCTAACAACAGGTGTTCAACAAATACACAGGTTAACAACAGCAACATCACAGAAATTCACTAGTAAACACAGACTAGGCAGAAAAATGAACTAACATACACACGAAAAAGAAGAAAAATGAAAAAAAGTCTGTAACCCACAGTGTAACAAATCCTATTCAAGTGCGGACACAAAACTAAGACACACTATGAACAAAATATAAAAAGGGAAACTAATATAAAATAACATGCTTACCAAAACAAAGAAACCCAAGTTTGAAAACCCTCAATTTAAAAAATGTTATCCAAGTAAAGATACAAAACTCCTAAATTTTTCAATTCTAACTTGAAGTGTACGACAAGGCATGATACTAAATCTTACGTAATCCAACACACTGTTTTTACTGTTTTTACTGAATGACTGAACCTTACAATATTTTTCATCGGAATGTTTGTGACATTATATCCTGAACCTTACAGAGTCTCACATGCATTTTTCCATGGCTTCCTGAATCTGGCAAAATTCTTCATACACACAACTGCAATAGGTCTTGCTTGTTTCCTGAATCTTACAAAACACTTCAGCAAAGAGTGTGTTGGTGCTTAACTCCTGAATTATACAAAATCTGGCAGCAAGGCACTCTCAACAATATTGTAAGATTCAGGAGGCAGAATTGGTGCAAAACTCCAACAAAATAAGCTTCGCTAAGTCTTCATCTGGATTAAAACAGGATTTAGAGCATCGATTTAAGCATGTTAAAGCATCAGTCTGGACTGTTTTATTTAGACACATTAGGGTGTGTCCGTATCCATAGTAACATAGTTGACCATTGGGGTGCGATGTCTGTATCCATAGTAACATAGCAACAAACTAACATAGTTGACCATATAATGAGTTAAGTTCCATTAACCAAAAGCCAACTAAAAGCCTGACTAGGTTAACACAAAGTGTCCTGTATGTATATGAATAGGCTAGGACCTCACTCGGTGTCACTTTTGCCTCTACATTACACAAAATACCCTCTGAAGCCAAAATCTTCAAATCAAAGTAGTCTGCCTTTCCAGTAAACCACCGTCGGATATCCTTACTACTTATTGTTTCTGGTTAACAATACTTGAGAACGTACCCGCTGTTCAACCTTGCCTCTTACATAGCCAACACAATAACCTTCCTACCTAGAGATATTGTGTAAACTAGGTTTTCGGTTTATGACTTCTGGTGACCTCACATGACCTTTGACCTCCTCCAAAAACAGGGATCCTCCTCTTAACAAGGGATATCCATATGCCAATTATGAGAAGTATCCATCATTGCTACCTTGAGATATCGTGTTTACAAGGCAAGCGTAACAAACACACATACATCTACACACATACACTCGCCAGCGTGATTACATGATTCCTTTCGCCTTCGGCAAGGAATCAAAAACAATAGGCTGCAATAAACTTTTCAGTGACACTGTGTTCTTGGGCGAACTATACGCGTACCCGTTTAAATATTGCTTCGTGACCACTTCTGAAGAACATCTTGCTTGCTCCATAGCTTCGTACAAACTCTTCCGTGATCATTACCATCATGCACAGGCCAAGCCCCTTTTATCATGAAAATGACCTGTTATTCTAAAGGCTATTGTGAAAATGGTCATTAATTTGAGAAAACACAGTGGTACAGCCTAATATATTACCCGTCAGCCTAAGGTTTTATCTACTTATAGAGCAGAGCTCATAAACGAGGTGTTCCTAGCTGCACCCACTCCTTCACTTGAGTCTAATTGAACTAGCAGATCGTTTTTCAGATATTACTTTTGATTTACCAAGTCGTTGCTTACCACAGAATTTTGACCGACTGCAGTGGTCAAGTGGTTAGAGCATCCGACTTGCAGCCGGAAGGTCTAGGGTTCAAATCCTGGCCGGGTCATACCAAAGACTTTAAAAATGGAACCTACTGCCTTTGTACTTGGTGCTCAGCATAAACAATGGACTAGGGAAAACAAGCCAGTGAGCCACAACTGGAAAAAAGGCCGTGGTCGTCTCGACTTGAACCAATTGGTTGGAAACTGGGACGTTAAACCTCATCTAACCTAACCTAACCACAGAATTTTGTGATGTCAACTCTTTTGACGGCAGGGAGTAAGTTTGATAGCTGTTAAACAGCTGTTAAGTTATTGTGATTTATTGCTTTCTTTTCTTCTATCATTTGTAACGTTCTGGGACCTTAAATTTGACAAAGATTAACTCAAAAAATGTGAAAAGTTTCCATAGAATTTAATTTTTCAATAAAATTATTGATAAATATGTTCTTTTGAAGAAACCTCTGTATCATAATGTACCCAGTACCAGTCAACCTTGAGAAGTTCATTAAATAAAGTAGCAGTGAATTCCATATCTCCCAATTCGTTGCCATGCTTTCCCCATTCATTGCCAACTCTTGCAACCGTCATTTCTTTGGGATCACCTTGACATATACATCAAACCCGATAGAGTTTTTTACTTAATATGGTGAACTTACATTTTGAGTATGAGAGTCATAGAAGTTCCCCCTTGAGATACCGTGTTTACAAAGTCTTCATATTTTGATCTCTGCTGATCCCATATGACCTTTGAGTTCCACGTTGGGTCATTACAACTTGAATCCTCCTCTTTTATAAAATCCTACCGCCATCGGGCCCTTTACGTGAACAAAATTCCATTTGCCTTCTCTGAATCTCAAGTATACTAATTGGATCGATATGATATTCACCGGAAAACAAACCCTCCCCCCACAAACATGTAACCGTATATCGACCACTGTCCACAAGCCCCCAGGATGATTCATCACATTGTGGTTATTTTTCCGAGTAAGCTAGGCCTACAACACTGCATGACATGTGGTAAAATTATCATATTTGTTGTCTACATATAGTGGGTACTCAAGGTCCTTTGAAATTAATTTAACTTTTCACTCAAATTCTCACAAATTGTAAACACTCTGGGCCTCTGGGAGGTCTTGCCCCTCAACCTATCAACATAAGAAAAATGGTCGCCGTATCATTTTTGTGGTCTGTTTAGTGTGCAACCAATGTTCTTTAGAAAAAGTTAAATACCGCCACATTCTAACGCTCACAATTTTTTTAAGTATCCTAAAACTCCAGGGGGATTTGCAAAGAGGTTTTCACGTGGACCCCTTCCAGGGGCCCTCAAACAGAGACAGGTTGCGCCCACGGGTGAGTATTTTTCCAAACACCTCCACTGTTTCACAATACGTTTCCGCCAATTTTGGTGTCCTGGTGAAGGGGAAATGAAACTATAAGGAAATTTTAGTTGGAAATGGGCTGTAAAATAGTTAGGCAGAACTGAAAATACTCTCCTTTGTTTTGCCAGCGGCAACCTATATGTAAACAAGTCAAACAGTGTATGACTTACTTTAGTAGCTGCTATTGTACATTAGGATAGTACTATTCCGCCGTAGCTAGCCTCAATTAGTGCTGAGGGTGCTGCTTTCGGAGCGTATACAAGTAGTAAACAATTCGCTCGTCCTGAGTGTTACGAATATTTGCAACTCTCAGCGAACTTGAAGTGAGCACACCCGGTGCGTATAATATGGCACACTGGCTTCCTGAAACCGTGCAGAAAGAGTCCATCGAAACCAGAATGACTTGCGCTCTTATGGTACAACACACTGCCACCACTTGAAGAATGTATGTAGTTTTTGAAGGCACAATGCTGACTTCATATACATTCAAGGAAAATAGGCAAGACAAACAAAAATTAAACTTTGATAGAGACACAAAGAAGTGAAATCTTCTTAAGAAATTCGAAATATCAGCATTTGGTACAATGGCGAAGTTTAACGAGACTGACGCTTTTATAAGTAATATTCCTCCGGGAGCCCCTCATCGTTGTTCTTCATCACGCCACATTTTATGACACACAGAGACAACGGCAATTTTCAAGCCTGAAAACGTGTACCCAGCAATCAGCCTAATGCTACAGTCACACGGTCAAATACGTATGCTGCGGAATTTTTATATTTTTTATCCGTAGGTGCTGACTGCGGAAGAAATACGGATAGTTTACGGAGAGTTACGTATAATACGGATAATTACGGATGCATTGCGGATTTTTTACGGATTTTTTATCCGCAGGAAATTAAGAAAATATTTTGAGATTTTCAAAATATTTCTGCGGATCCTGGCGGATGCTGCGGATTCTGCGGATCCATTACGGATCTTGCGGATTCTGCGGATTTTTTATGGACAAAAATCCGCAGCATCCGCAAGATCCGTATATGACCGTGTGACTGTAGCATTATAGGTAAGACAAATTTAAAAAAGAATTCTTTTCTTATAGCAGAACTGGCATAGGCTTGGGATCATGCCTTATATGCCACGCCAGGGAGTTCTACATAGCAACTCCCTGCATTGACAGTGTGGTTAGGATGTTCGAAACCGAATCGCCTGATTTCATTATGCGCTGGAGACGGAAGAGGTGGCGCTCTTTCTGAGCACATAATCTGAATTATAATAGGTGAAGGCTGATAACATCATCCGCATCATGGATATACATTAGATTAATAAAATCCATTTAAATTCTTCCTATGTACTTTTTTCTACTCAGGGTGGTGGGCTTAAGGCTCTTCGGGGTCACTGTCCTTTATTTTAACTCAATAACAAAATGATACTCAGTGAATGGGGCATGTGTCCTCCACTCAAAATGGTCCGTAGTCTAGTGCTACTGTCTTTGAAGTTACCCTTGGAAAGTTTGCCTGTTGCAATTAGTAGTAATGAGGATTTTGGTATTCAACATTAACGGTATCTCCAAATTCTCCATGCACCTGCATGGACCGTTTTCAAAAGAGGCGCTTTCAAATATCCGACTGTTTGCGATTCTGTAATATCTATGTAGACAAACAAATGATGGACAACATTCAGAGCAGCAGGGTAAGGTCCTCTGTTGAAGTCGTTATCACACAAGGATCCTCAAACCGAGCTTGGAAAAAATAAGACCTTCCAAGAGCAACTCGTCACCTGGTTCAGATGTGATGGTGACTGTGCAAGCGGTGTCATTGTAGGTGGTACTGTATAGATCTCTCACGAACTCCGGCAGTAAATGGCTCACCAAGCCTTCCATGCATCTGAAGTGGCGTCCTTTAACATCTACTTCTCAAAAGTTGCCACCCTGTTCACGTCGAATAGATATTTAAATGCTGTCGGGACTCAGAACGTACCATTAATGAGGATAAGCTATTTCCACGAGGCCAACTTCCCATTCAACTGACAGTTGGAGTGACGTCGGCAATTTAACTTGATAGTTTGGAAGGGTTTTTTCTGGATATACATCCATGGAACTGTTGTTAGGAAGCTTCACTTAAAGGGAGAATGCAGTCACCCAATAAAGAATTGTAAAGGACACTATCATTTTTCCTGAATGGATCTTGAGAATCATGTGACAGAATTTTTCTCGCTCAATTGTAAAATTTACAAGTAGCAACTGCTTGGTTTACCTTGAATATGCAATATTTATGTCCTAAAATATTATGAAAAACACTTGGAAGAGAAATAAGAAGAAATTTGTGACATTTAGCTATTGTTTCAAAATCAGTTTGGGGCGACTGCTTCTGACCTTTAAAAAGCTCATCCAACTGTTGAATTGTGTAGAATATCCCTTCCATTTAACAAAATATTCGGTTTTCCCGTCCTTAGTTTTACGTCTGCGAATGACCTTTTCAACACGGTACACATCTGTACACGGTACACGGTACACGGTACACTATCTTTGTTTACCTTTTTGTAGTCCAGCTTCATAGACGGTGCCTTCTATCCAGTCACCTTCCCAATCCTTTATCAGATAAACCACGGCATGACGTGGAAGGCGTTAGACGACGGTAAAGAGTCCCTTTTTCCAACGTGACAAATATCCTTTGAGAAAGGGCCGGGCCACCATGCTGATACGCACCGTATCACCAATTTTCAATTGAAAAGGATGTGTCCTTTTTCTTTGTTGGGTAGTCGTCTCCACACTTGCAAACTGTTTTGGAGGTTAACGTTACTTGGAACCATACCAATACTTCTGTGACGCGATCGATTGTAGGCCTTACCAGATGGTCCGAAATTTCAACAAACTTGTGCATATTGTTAGCGGTAAAATACTTCCACACGCAACTTTTAAACGTGCGGTAGAACCTTTCAACGAAACTTGCTTTTGTTTCGTTATGTGACGAAAAGAGATGTACTTCGTGGTCTTTCAAGAGGTCTTTTAAATGACGGTTGTAAAACTCTGATCCCTTGTCGGTCTGTAATTTCAAAGGTGGACGACAGGAAAGAAAAATCGTTGCCATGGCACCCCTGATGGATGCACTTTGTTTATATTTCAATGGTTCGACCCATCAAAACGTGAAAACACGTTTATACAGGTCAACAAATATTTTACTACTTTATTGTACTTTGATAACGAAACCACATCTACTCGCCATTCTTCATCAATGCCGGACACAATCACTCGAATAACGGCGGGATATATGGCTAGTGGAGGGTGTATGCATTCTGTCGCTTTCGAATCGAAGGGTGCTTTATTTTGACGGCTCGGACAAGAGTTGCTCCGCCCGTGTCGCCAGCGGTGTTCGAAGTGTCGTAATATACTTTGTGGAGAGTCTGCTCTATCGATTTGGTAAGCATGGTCCCGTATGACAATCCTCCCCGAGCAGCACGCACAGAAAATACGACTACGTTGAAACATGGAAGTACCACTTCCGAGGTGGTACTTCCATGGTTAAAGCTAATCACGAATCGAAACGAGCTGGTCGCGAAGTTTTTTCCCAGGACGAGTCAGGCCAAATCTGGCCGATGGACCAATCTGCTTCTTGGAAACAGGCCACACCTGTAATTTCAAAATGACAGCTTTTGGACCCTTTTTGTAATTCTGACGCCGGATTATGAAAAAACTGGCCAAATAACCCTATTAAACGTAACCCTAACCTTAAATCTAAGCCTAATCTTCATTTTGAAACAAATTTAAAACTTTTTGAAAAACCGATTTGGCCTAACTCGTCCTGGGAAAAAGACTTACGCCAGAGGGTCTCTCCCACTTGTGCGGTCTATGACGGCTATGGTTGCAATGGGTTCCTTTAAAATACGAACCTTAGTCTACAAAGGTTTCCAGCTTAATTTACGTAAATATTGTTTCCTCTTTCCTTTTGCATTCGACGTCTGAGGGGGCGTGCTCGAATAGGAGGCCAAAGAGTACACTTCGTCAGAGTCTCAGTCTTATGATTTTCCTTCTCTCAGGATTTCCGACGAGTTCTTGAGGCATATTAAGATCGGCTAACCATTGAGATAAAGTCTCCCTGCCGCTTAATTCAAATGATTGTCTGAATCGTATCAAATACATTACAAGGTCAATGACATGACTATGTTTAATAACCTCGTTGTTCATTTCAAGTTCACCTTGTGGGTTCCAAGTAATACCCAAGTCCAAGTAATGACCTTTGAAAGAATGTAGTAAACGGCCAGCGTTTGCTCGATACTTAGTGGAACACTGGCTATGATAGCATCATCACTCACGTAGTGTTCTTCTGTATTGTTTTCAAGAGTCATGGATTCTTCCATTGGTGGTATCTGCTTGTGACAAACGAGTTGCTATCGTAACGCTTCTGGATAAACTTTGGCTCTGACGTCATCATCAGGGCCCTCTTCCTTCAAAAGGTGATCGACTTTGTCTTCCATATGTTGTAGTCGTTGTATGTCCGGAGTCTCATGCATATGGGCCCTCATGATCTTTTCCATCAGCGATAATACATGAGGGAGTTCAAAGCTTGTGTTGAGTGTTTGCCATCTTGCCAGCTCCGAGGGATCGATGAGCATCATTTTCTTGGCATCTTGACATACTTCATATCAGATTTTTAATTGCTTGATGATGGGCAATAGCAAAGTCCTGACACAGTGCTCTTCGCCTCTTTGTCTGAACACTTTACGCTTCTGTGAGAGTGTAACCTTTCGATCGACGAGTTTCTTCAATTAAGCTCGATGGCGTTGCAGATTCAGTTTTTTTTTCGGATGGAGTCAACTGGACGTGGCCTGTCAGAATGTTCAGAGCACATTCACATTACCAAATCACAAGGGCGTTATGGAGACGCTTCAAGAGATCACTTCGCTGTTGAGTAGTTCCTCTGGTCAAGACATGTAAGAACGGTGCTTGTCCCGCCACACGTCGTAACATGATGACAAATGGCTGAGGGGAGGCATGGTGGTTTATTTGATTGATGAATGACGTGATCCCGTAAGTTAAACCAGACTGCTGCAATTGTCACAACCATCGTGACAACTGAAGGTCTTGTTGTTCCTTGGACCTGTTCGAGCCATGGTTGTCAACCAAAGCAATGTTGCCCAACAACACCTAGTACTTGCTGAATAATGTGATTCATTAAAGGTTGATCCGTGCCGTGTCTCTCAGGTGCAATCGTAGACACAGATCTGCCCTAAACAACAGCGTGAGAATACGGTAATGATGTATTTTTGGCTACAGAACTGATGTCGTGATGGGCTCGGTCGATATGAACAGACTTTTAATTGAGGTGTTGATATAACTTCAACCCTCGTTGTTAGGGCTTCGTGATTTGCGCTTGAATAATTTTCTTCCCCACTTTTGTAAAACGTTTGACTCTCTTGCGAGTGTTGATTGTTTACTGAAATTAACATTTCTCCAAGTCATATGTCGGTACTAACAATGTGTTTGCGACGTTTTATATGAGCTTGCTCCTTTCTCAGCTCTGTTAAATGAAATCAAATTTAATTTTAATTTAATCAACTTATAGCTTTTCTCGACTTTTAGGAAAGTGGCCCTCGACCTCACCAGATCCAGTTCTCTGTCTGACCGCGTGTGAGAATAATTCAAGAGCTTCCTCACATGTTGGCCACTAACGCAGGACAAGTGCAGAATTGTTGTTACTTCATCGTTTCGAGTGCGCTTTTCCGGCAACCCACTAAGTTTGAAATGCCAAATATTTCTCCTATACTGTAAACCGAAGCATGAAAAACATCAGTATGACCATACTGGTGACTTACCATGGTAGACGCAGAATTGTAGACGGGGTAGGGCCAGGCGGGGGAGGTGCAAGAGGCCATAACCCTGTTGTCGGGAAAACTCCATTTTCGTCGGGGAGCCCTAATGGGTACGATAATGTATGTAATGCCCGACGACGACCATCATGCTGCAACGAATTTCTTGATTTTGCCCTAAGTAGGGCAGATTGCTTAATAAAAATATTTACTAGTTTCTTCAATTGTAACGCCACAATTTTTGGCGCGCGAAGCGCGCCAACTTTTTGTAAACGTCCTATCGAAGTCCCAGACACTCAGTCGGGAAGCTTGACCGTCACTGGCCGCCAACATAGGCCAATTTGCGGTTAAGAGTGCGATTTCCTGCTGTATAGAGCCTCTGAAAGCAAGTTTTCTGACCTCAGCCCCAACCATGTAGGGCTAAGGTGGAGTTCTACTGCTGGCGCTGCAAAAGGGCAGACCCTCTTAAGGAAACGCTTCTCAAGAAAAATCTTTACCTCTGCCTCTGTCTGTGGTAGGTACGGCTTAGAGACATTTTATTAAGTGCGGACTTCGCACTTTCCATCTTTCCAATTATTGTCCTTTCTCTTAGCCTGAGATCCTCACCTGCAGCCCCCGACCTCATTCCAGCTTCTCCATTTGGCCTTCACCCTCATGAACCCTCAAAAACCACAAAATCACTGGTGAATTCTGTCACAGTGGCACATTAATAAGTTGTTATGGCTCATGAAAAACCTTATGGTTTTATCGCGTAGTCTTCACATAGCGTCCGCTAATTCTGGGTAAATTTGACACGACATTTCAAATTGGATTTGGTTTATTTGATTTATATCTTCAGTTGATTAATACGATGATAACAGAATGGTAAAATCAAGATAAACGAGCGGGTAGGCCACTATAAAAGTGACAGGAAACGCAACACGTCCCCTATTCAGACCTTCATTTTGTGTGGCACTGACTGAATAAACTTGTCATTTTCTTTTTGGGGTACGGGTCGGATTTCGGGGCAACCAATACATGGTGTCACAATTTATTCAGACGATGTATAATTTGTCTGGACGTTACACTTTGTACGCATATTTGTTAAGTTCCCATCCACAAATTCAATTAACTATGACACTTAGTCAAAAGTCTCTCCACTGCCATTTTACGTTATTAAAGAAGCCAATAAGAATAATACTTAACCCTCCATACTTGAAGCTCACACTTGCCAGTCTTCAAACGAAGGTAGACTTTCCTGCATGTGGACAACTGTACAAAATTAGAGGGTAGCAAACACCGCCAAAGAAGTAAATTTGAGTTTCCGCATGAGTTTCACAAGTTGTCAATGTTCTTTATTTTCGACACGTTTTCCCATAATAAACTTCCAGTTGTTACAAAACATACATGATAAAGTGCCATGATACTTGCTTTGAAATACTTCTGAACAACACAGATTAAAAGAAAATCTCTTTAGATTGTGTCCACGTATGTGGACATTAAGAACTAAGACTTATGCATGCCTTATGGTATTATGGCTCTGCAGAAAAATAGGCCCTGCCTCAGTGCTGAATGCATAACTAAAGTTATGGATTGTTTGCTGTGTAGTATCCTGACAGGTAAGCTGAATTAAGTTAAAGTAGGACGGATGTATACACCATATTGTCTAAGTGTGAAGTCAGTCGGTTCATATAAGCTATTGCGCTGGCCTAGACTATTTTAATTTACTATAGTACTGTAACGTCATATCGGTGTGTCCTTCCGGCGGCACTAGTACAGTTTACTTCGGAGGAGAATCGGGGTGGATTTCCACAGGCTGGAGGCAGGGTTTTAGGTGGCGATGAGTGATCAGAATAAATTACGCAGACAATGACCAGGCAAAATACAACAACAGTGATGAAGTACGGTAAAGCAAGACTTATTATTGACAGCACGAAAGTAATCAAATAACGGTACAGAAAGCAAGAGCAAAGACGGTACGATACAAGACGACATGCACAAGACGATACAAACGTACGACCACAGTGGTCGGAGCCAACACTCGACCCAGCCGAACACTTCAGTTGGGGATTGAAGACTGACGGACCTCGCCACGGAACCCCTTCAGGAAAACTGATAGTACAGGTTACGTGGAGAGGTACGTCACTTATTATAAACAGAGAAAATAGAGGGCGTCCTAACAAATGCCTATCCGCATTACAGTAATAAGTTGCCCTCTGTTTGCCCTATGCATTTATGTATACCTCTTAAACAACTTGAATTTGTCCATAAATCTGAAAATTTGTGTTATGATAATGACGTACCGTAGTACTTGCCTATAAAAGACAACTGCGACAAAAAAGTAAAGCTATTTGCCTTAAAGAAAAGAAATAATTGAAAACTGTTGTCCAAATGATATCCAATGGCACCTCATATTTACAATGTGAAACATTTTATTCAACCATTTCAAACAAATTAACTTCTCTTTGTGAGCTCAGATTCCTATTCCAGGAGTACAAATGTGCCTTTTTTAAATTAACAATCATTTATTTGTATACAACAGCAAGACACCCATGTACCTGCACAGACTTTACATGACAATGCCTGTGCCATACATTGGAACTCTCTGAGTCTAAATCAAAGTAAAATTTGTCTTGGAAAGAGGGTCGATGTAATTGTACACCCATGGGTACTTTGAACATAAAAAGATGCGACGATTGTTTTCTCCTGGGCTAATCAAGAGAAGTTAGATGGCATTACTTAGAACACCAAGAAAGCACATGAAAATCAATATGACACTACTCACATTCATTGCTGATGACACCAGCGACAATCGAGATGTAACCACAATCGTAAAATAACATTCTGAGGGTCTCCATTGCTTATTAAAAAGAAAGCAATGCAGATCTATTTGTCAATTTTATGTACACCCCTCATGACGATTGACACACTTTCCATAAACTGCATGCTTTACAGAATCATTTTAACGCAGTTACCTTATGATGAAACCTCGCCCTCAACACGAAGATGAGATGACCATTAGTCTAATTTCTGCTACACCCCCAGAAATTTTCCTAGTACTTTCTGTCGGGAAAATTTTGCGATCCTTCAAGAAAAAATGCCACTTTCTTGTCAGGAAAAATAATTAATGGGGGTTGGTACAGAAATTTTTATGATCATTACGTTATACTTAAGTGGATTATTGTCTGGTGGAAATATTGCTTTGGATACATTTAGGCATAGACTTTACCCCTTCCAGATGTAAGTGTATTGAGAAACTATTCTGTTCGGCTGGAAAATATTATATATTGTTAGGTAAGTTATCACAAATTGATGGTTCTGTATCAGTGATCTCTACTACAGTATTGGGGAAGTCATCGTCTTTTGACGAAATGCAGGCTGTCGGGGAATAGTAGTACCGTATTGCATAATTGTCTGCCATGGAATACAAACCATGTCCGAAACCTGGACTCTGTGTACTAAAAGCGTTTTGGAATGTGATGCAACTCAACCTGACTGATCGTCGGGCATGAGTTGTAGGTAAACGTGGTCAGTTGTGTCGGGTCGCGGTGAGATGGTAGGTTAACCACAGAACACCCTGTCGGAGTTCATATCAGTTTATCTACAGTTCATCAATGCACACATGAGGGCCAGCACATTAACTTTCTGCAACAGTCGTCTGATTTCGCAAACCCTTCTTTGTTGGCCAATTCATAAAAATGGGTAGTAGTTGGATCGATGACGGCTGGACACTAACCACAACTTTATTCAACTGCGACGCGACTCCCACTCCTCCGGCACTGTACTACAAATATCAAACAATTTGATATATTTGTGATCATGAAGTAGGCTGTCGGATAGCAATTGGGACTGAAAGTCTGTTAAAGGACAAAATCTGGAACACACTTAACGGAACCGTCTGCCATATGCGACTGGTTTTCGCCGTCGGGTTGTAGCCGGGTCGGTGCAGTGTGGGTTGGTCTTTCAAGGGGCTTACTCAAATCGTGAAGTAGCAGAGCTTATGTATTTGCTGTAAACACTTGAAAGTGCGTACACTTTGTTTTACGGCGGTTGCGAAGGAGGCTCGCTTTCCGACTTCTTTTGTATATGGAGTGCCTTAAAACGTTACTGAAATGCCTAACAATCCTATTTTTCAGCGCGCTTTGAGCGCATCCTTCATATTAGCTAATTGTCCAATTAATAATTCAAGAAGGACATAGCGTGCTTTGGATAATTGCAAAATTCTTTGCAACCTTCTCGATTACCCATTCTACCCTTACTCAAAATCCATATGGCCACGTATGGAAATTTATATCTGGATCAGATATGGGATTTGGATTTGGCTTTAACAAAGTGGGACAGATATACTTGATGCATCATAAAGACCGTATATGGCCCATATAAAATTGTATATGGCTGTATATGGTATATGGAACAGATATGGTGCATATATGGCAAATCCATGTATGCCCCATGATTGCAAATCCGTGTTGTATGTTCCATACATGGCAAATCCATATATGTGGCATATAGGGAATTATATATGCCCAATATATGGACCAGATATGGGATTTGTATCTGGCTTTAACAAGAACTGGGCAGATATGACTTGATATAAGTAAAGATCCATATCAAATCACATATGGCTTGATATGGCCATATAAAACTGGATATTTACATCTAGCACGGCTTTCGATCAAGTTTACATCTGGTTTGAAATTCCCATATAAAATTTGATATGCATATCAGGCACAATCTTTTTTCAAGTGATATCTGGGATTATATGGCTATATGATATCGGGCTTGATATGGCAATATAAAACTTGGTATGTGTACCTGGCATGGTGGTTTACCAAGTTAATATCTGGCTTGATATGGCCGTATCAAACTTGATATGCATATCAGGCACAATCTTCCTTTCAAGTGCTACTTAGCTGAATATGCCCATATAAATCTTGATATGTATATCTGGAATGTTTTTTCGTCAACCTATTTTATGGCTTGATATGGCCATATGAAAATTGATATGTATATCTGGCATGGTCACCTATCAAGTTATATCTGGCTTAATGGTATTGCCATATTAAAATTGATGTGTGTATCTGGTATGGTCGTCTATCAAGTTATGTCTGGTTTGATATGACCACATAAAACCTGATATGCATATCTGGCTTGGTTTTCCATCAAGTTGTATCTGGCTTGATGTGGCCGTAAGAAAATTGTTATGTATATCTGGCATGGTCATCTTTCAAGTTATATGGTGCTTGATATGGCCATATAAAACTTGAAATGTATACCTGGCATGGTCATCTATCAAGTTATATCTGGTTTGACATGGCCATATAAAACTTGATTCATCATATTAAGATACTTACATCTGGTTTTGTATCTGACTTAAGATGACCATATGAAATTGTTAATTGGCCAGGTATATGCAGATACATAGCCATATATACATATTAAGGGTAGCTCCCAACCCTCAAACCTACGGCATCATGAAGAAATCGAATGTCCTTTAGTCCTGACTAGTGTTAAAGAAAAGGCCTAATTGCGATTTTAAGGTCTGTTTAGTGCGTATTCAGTGCTATTTGAAGGTACTGTAGGTAATTGTTAGGTAAAATAAAGGCAAAAGTTAGTTAAATGTCCCCAAAAGTGTTATTTTGGCGTGCTTTGCACTCATTCATCTTGTACTCTTTTTCAGTTATCCTTACTTCCCATGGAACAAAGTGATTATAATTATTGCAAAACTTGGTAGAAACTCGATTACCCTCAACCCAGTGGCGTAGCCAGGTTTTTTGTCGGGGGGGGGGGGCAAGAGCACCAAGATTTCCCCCAATCAGTGATCTGCTTCCTAATAATCAGTGTTCTCCGCAGGTCCAAATTTTGTCCGGGCGCTACCCTCTGACCTGGCTGATGTGACTGATCGCCGTCCTGGGGGGAGGGGTCTAAGGGGAGGGAAAATTTTTGCTCATATAAGGTGGGCTAGATGCAAAATGGTGCCACATTTGGTGCTAAATGTAAACTGAATACATCACCAAGAATTCCTATTCTTTTAGGAAGCTTTTTTTATCTTGCTTGTCTTCAGGTCTTGGTGAATTTTTCTTGAGTCCTACTGGTAGATCAGAATCACAATGGGTGAAGTACAGTAATTAAGTGAACCCTGGTACACCTTTCCCTTCATCACTTCACCACATTCACCACAATCAGTCCAAATTTTACGAGGACCTCTCCTTGTAGCAGAGTATAGCACTTGACCACTGACCCATTCTAACAAACTGCATATACCACAATGCTGCTGCTTTAATTATCAAGAAACATTGGAAGTATACAGTAAAAGGACAGAGTCCCTTGTCAGACGTCCGGAGATCCCATGCTGTATAAAACAGATAGTAGAACATAACTAGTACAACTATAAGCATGGTGTCATCATTCCATCTCTGAAAACCTTAATGAGGACTGGTTGTGCCAGTGTGGCACATACTTTAAAATAAATAAAGTGTACTGGTTGAGAAATTTAAAATTTTACCAGATCATGCGCAAATTTCACCATATATTCACTTTCAAAATTTCCCCCAAGATTTTTCCAGAGGGGGAAACTCGCCCCCCTGTCCCCCTGGCTACGCCACTGCCTCAACCCACTATCAATCCCACTGCATCTCGAAGAAATAGACCGGTGGTTAGTGCCAATTACGGTATTTTGAAAAGATGCAGACGGACAGCGATTTTATGGTCTGTTAAGTGAATATCAATGCCATTTGCTGACTGTATAATGCTTTATTATAGTGCCACAATCGTGCAAATGCTTCAGAGCTTCCAGGGGATTCATCGCCCGCTGGGCCTCTACAGAGGGGCATTACTGAAATGGGCCCTCAGACGGCAACTGAGCCCCATGCCAAAGACGATCTTTTGCTCCTACCCCGGAAGTACTACGTCAGAATCGACGTACTAGGCCTACTTCAATGACCAATGGACATTGCTGTTGTGACTGATGAATGAAAACGGGTGCTCCAAGGTTAAATTGACATTGCCAAAAGTTAAACTACGTTTTCCGGTAGGTTTTTTGTCCTCCACTTATACTTAAATTTGTCATGTTTTACTTTTTGCAAAGATTTCCTTAAACGAGGGTTATGAGTTAACCGTTCATGACACGCATATTTTATCGGTAATGACACCCTTTCTCTTCGGGAAAAGGTCCAACACCCTCCTCCCTCACTCATCAGTCCTTAGCAGCTCTCCGTATAAAGGTTTGTCAAATGCTGACAATACCCCCATGTGAGGTTATAGGGTTGGTGAAATGTTGGCCTTGTCTTCAGTTGCCTACACAACATAATACCAACTTTTTCTTCTTACTTTTTCTTTGTAGATGATTAGGATACGAGCCCTGAGTCGTTGAGTCTCAAGGCTGTCCCATTTTAAGTTGCTTAATCATTTCAGAATTGGATCCTTTACAGCTTGAAAAGCAGTAGGCCTACTGCAAAAGTCTAGAATGGGTCGAAAGGAACAAAATAAGCTGTTATCTTCGTTGTCTTGTTACAATGAGAGAGATTTCGCCTCAGTAGGCCCAATTAAGTCCGGTTTGCTGTAACTGCTAATTGGTTTATGTGTTGTTACGGCTATAGGTACAATACACAGACACAAAACAGAGACAAGATGCAGAAAAATGAGATTAAGAATCCAAATTGATTATTATTTAATCCCCCGGCCTTTTCTTAAATACTCTAACGAAATATGCTAAAATTTTCTCTAAGACCTATATTTACAATATTTAGGCCTAATCCGTAAACTTATCTCTAGTCTTTGCTCGGGAGATGCACTCGTACCAGGATGGTTTTGGCTTCTCCGAAGACGGCGGTGATATCATCGGCTATTGAATGACAGTGAATGCTACTAGGCTGGTAGTCGTGGTACCCCAACTTCATGATAACGACTATAGGCTAGGCTAGCTGGTTAACACAGTTCACTACAGCAACGACTACAGCAACGGGCGAAACAAAGACGTTGTACAGGTAAAATACAGCGATCAGGTGGCCTGCGGCTCAATCGGTTTAATTTTAGCTCCGTCTCTCGAGTAGGTTGTCTCTCAGCTGGTGTGTGCTTTTTCGGTTGTTGTTTCTACATGGTCGGCTGTTTCTACCTATGTTTTTTTGTGGATCCATATTTAGGTGTCAGTTGCAGGCCGACGAGAACATTCGATTCCAAGAATGAGGTAGAAGACTCGAGAATACATCTAAGCATTCAACATTATGAGCCATGACGTAATGTCCCTCTTAAACGCCGTCTAGAATTTATGGCAGGAACACTCCAATTGGTAAACTGGGTTGCAGGACCAAAGTTCAAACCTCTGCTAGCATCGTGACCTTCTGGTTGTCCTAAGTAGTGCCTTATAACAGTGCATTTTCCAGCTCGTGTTAAGAGAAAAGGCCTGTGTACACTTTCAGCATTTCAGGACACATGTGTCGACACAAGTTGCTACAACACCTTGCTACCTTAAATGTTGAAAGTGTTTACAGAGCAAAAAAGTTGGCAACATGTGTCCCAACATGTATCGACACATATTGTCAAATAATTCAAAATCAATTTTCCTGCAACATGTGTCCAAGCTCTGACCAATTAGAAATCGTATTTGAATCAGCAGATGAGCCACCTGTAGGTAGCGCACCACTAATTCAAGGGGAATATCCGTTCAGGATGTCACTCTATGAATTTAAAACGCTTGAAAAAAATGGGGGGGGGGACAGTTTAGATCATGTTGCGGAAAAGATGTGTTCCAATTGTGATGTGTATCCGGTAGGAAAGGAATTGAAGTACTCATCCTGCAAATATTGAGAAAATTGAAGACATTTCAGCCACTCTCGCGAGCTTTCTCGAAGGCCTATGAAATTAGCCCCTGGCAGGTCACTAAAGTGGGTGATTGTCATGGGGGCTTTTTTAAGGGAGGGGGATTTGACCGGGGTAATTGCCTTAGGGGAATTGACGAGGGAGGTGGGCAATTGTCGAGTCCAGGGGGATCCTGATACCGGTTTGGAAATATTCCACTTTTGGGGAAGAGTATGTATCAGTGTTCTCTAGTTGGTGTAATAGAGTGGCGGGAGCAGCTTATTTCAAAATTAGTCTTTTGCCCCCTGTTATGAAAAGTACTACCCAACTAAAATCTCCTTTTGAATAATGGTTTTTCTGTACAACCAGCCATCTAAAAATCAGGGGTGGTGTCAGAGAGCGCTAGGGGCTATGCTCAGTCGGGAAAGCCTGCCCCCCCCCCCGTCGGTGAAGTTTATCGTTCTCGTCGAGAAATTGAGAAGGGCCCGACGGGATATATGAAATTTCCCCAATGTTAACTGTCATCTCGTGGCTCTCATGTCGACCACCCCTCCTCCCCCACCATGTTCTCACCATCAAATCCATTGAAAGTCCCCCCTCCGAACCGCCTGTCAGAACCCTCCCCCTCCTAAGTTGCGAACCCAGCTGCCTAGCCCCGTCCCTTCATGACGGAAACATTCAAAGAGTAAAAATAAGAACAAAGGGAGAGAGGGAAAACGAAAACGTCAAGTGGGGCGGAGCATGCCCCCCGTTTGGGAAGGCTGCCTGTCGGGGAAATTTTCCGGTTTTGTCGGGGATTTGTTATGAATACGATAAAATATGTAGTTCCCGACATCAGCCAGTTGCCCAACGATTGACTTAATTTCGGTCCAAATTAGGACAAATTCTTCAATACAAACCCAAAATTTTTCTAATTTTCTTGGTTGAAAACTCGAATGTTTTCAAATTTCCTATGGGTGAAAGCTGACTTTCTTCAATTTTTTTTTCCAATAAGGGCCCGAAATTTTCGGCGCGCTTCGAGTGTCCAAATTTCTCTCCAAACATCGTTTCGGCACTCTATCGCCCTCATCGAGGCTTCGGGTCACTGCCCTCCGTCGGGGAGCTTTGCCCCCCCTGTCGAGCAAATCCAGGTGCCACCCCTGGTTGGTGTAGGGGTAGGTGAGGCGCACGTCGGGGCGGAACACTGCTGGACCCCCTCGGGGTCCAGCAGCTGCTCCTAAAACACATCTTTTTCTTTCTTAATCCTCCATCTTCCTTCCAAAATCCTGCTTTCCCGCTCTTTTTTGACAACATGTTGCTCAAGTGTGACGCAACATGTGTCCGCGACATGTGTCTAGTGTATGCAAGGTCAAAACTCTGTGTCCAGGTGTGTCAGCAACATGTGTCGACACATGTGTCCCGAAATGTTGATAGTGTACATATGAGGTTTGAGTCTTACTCCTAAATATGGGTGGTGGTTTACTTGTTCCAAGGTGTGGTTAGTGGTTACCCATTACGTAATAGTGTTGGTTGGAGTTGATCTTCAGTGGGTGACTCTCATGTTGAAACATTTAGATTTGTTAAACCGCCATTTGCCAAATTGACACAACCGCATTTGTCAAATTGGGGAACATTTGATATTATGTCTCCCCACTGAACATATTGAGGGGGACATTTTCCCTGTTCCCCCCGTGATCGCCCCCATGATATTTTAGCAATTGACATATCTACTCTTAGAACTCTATAGATAGTTCTCACATGACGTCATAGGAGCTTTTCACGTGTAGTATGTCAGCCATATCATAGGGCAACCCCGGCATGTACGTACAAGCTTGCCCTATGACATGGCGGTTGCCAACCCCCAGTTATGACGTCACTGAGAACTATCTATAGAGGACGTGCTTGACGTCATCATAGCACACGGTTTTGTCGGTCATTTTGAACGGCAAAAATGATCTGCCACCCTATGATCAGGTGGTGATACAGCTGTCTTTCCAAATCTTGAATTTCTTTAAGCGAAACTCTTTTTCTGCTCTTGGAGACATGTGCAACAAATGATAAGCAATAAATAACAAGTGTGGCCAAAAATTATACATCAGCAAAGTTAAAGGTCATTTTTAGCCGGTAGGTCAATGTGGGCAGTTTTTGCCGTCCAGAGAAATTTAGTCACGTGTATGGTTGGCCGCGGTGGACATAAGACGAACTGAACTCAACGCGTAGAAAACAAGACCATGAACCAATCAAATCCACGGATCGTTTGTTATACCATTACAAAATGGGATAGATTAGAAGCCATCGAAAACTCAGGGAACTTATGAAATGATTTTGGTTTGATTTGGTTGATTATTAATACTCTTCCACATGGCGTAGTGTGTAGTGGTACTACAGTAAAGTATTTTACAGTGTTTTAAACCGGTAGCTTCTCAATACATTAATTGAAGTAGTACACACAAACACGCGCACACCATTAGCTGAAAAGGCAGACAGTGTGTTTGGGACGCCTGCAGACCAAAATACACACGAACAGCGAACATTTCATAGAAAACAATATCCGTTTCAAGAGAAGGGGGCTCACAAGCAGAGGAAAGAGTAAATGTACATGGAATTTCAAAATTTCAGGTCGAATTTTCGGATACACGCATGTTGCAGAAAGTATCATATGTCATTTTGGACCCTCGTGGGTTCCGGTAAAACTGCTTTGACACACCGGGGCTTACAAAATAATGCAGTCACTCTTGACTTTACAGAGCTTCATGCAAACAAAATAGTCAATTGTGGTACTATAGACAGTGGCGTATTTAAGGGGCCATTGGGCCATGCCCCCTCACTTATGCCGATTGTTTTTAAGTTCCTAAAAATACGTTAATTTTTTAACCTACATTTTACTTCAAAAAGGTATCATATGTGGCACCAGATTGCATGTACTAAGGACAACTAATTTTTCTAAAATTTTCAAGGAGAGGGGACAAACCATTGCCCATGGTTCCCCTCACTGATGCCGATTTTTTTGTTTTAGTTCCTAAAAATACGTACATTTTTTCAACACAAATGTAGTACTTCAATAGGTAGCATATGTGGCACAAGATTGCATGTAAGGACAACTAATTTTTCAAAAAATTTCACAGGGGAGGGGGCCAAGGTCCCCCTTGCGATTGTTTGTTTTAGTTCGTTAAAATACATAAATTTTTTAACACAAATTTTACTTCAAAAAGGTAGTATATGTGGCACCAGATTGCATGTAAGGACACCTAATTTTGCAGAAATTTTAAAGGGGAGGGGACCCCTCCTTAGACCCCTCCCCAGACAAGCGATCACACAACATGCTGCATGGCCCCCGTGAGAGAAATCCTGGCTAAGCCACTGACTATAGGATTGTCTAGTTAACTCAGAACAAGGACTCGGGTGTTAACACCTCCCGGTCACAGAACATTAGGTTGCTTGAGTGGTTAAGTTTACATCCTGATTACCTGCAGGGATGAAGAAAGATTCGTATCGCATACAGAACACTTTCAGTAATATTTCCACCCAGATCTTTGACTCTCTGTGCATTCCCTGGCCTATAGGTTGCAGCGCCAGAGGGGGCTGGGGAAAACTGCACCGCCGAGAAAAAATTAAAGAAGAATCGGGATAGCGGGAAAAAGAAAAGAGAAAGGAGAAAAATTAAAAGAAACGAAAAGTAAAATAAAGGAAAAAGTTAAAACGACAGACAAGAAAAGAAATAATATGAATAGGGGTGATTATTGAATGTAGGGAAGGTGGGGAAGAGGCAATTGGCTTGGTAAATTTGGAAGAAAATGTCAATGTTACTAGTTCTGTGGTAGACAGGGCTATAGGGACGGTGAAAAAAAAAACATACTGGACGAAATAGCCTGGAAGAGTGACGGGCTGGGAAGAATAGAACAGGGATAAGGGATGGAGTAAGGCCGACTTTGCAAGTGGGAGAAAGATAATGAGCGGAGAGAAAAGAAAGGGAAGGAACATTAAAAGGTGAGTTGCGGGGAAGAAACGGCCAGGAAAGCAACTTCGCAGGAGGAATTTCGGGAAATGGAGATAAGGAGTAATAGCAGGGCCGAATCCAAGGGGGCGTAAGGGGCGTACGCTCTCTATTTTTAGTAAAGCAATGGTTTTTGCAACCGAATTTTAATCCTCCAAGCCCATCTGATTGCACCATGCACTTTCTGCAGACGGTTACGCCCCCACTCACATTTCTGGATCCGGCCCTGAATAGGGGGAGGAAACAATGAAGAGAGGCAGGAAATGTGGGATAAGGAGACGGACGGAGCTATAAGCTAAAGTTTTTATTACTGATTTTTCGGGATACTTAAAGACACACACTCGTCACCCCAAAGTATATTTTTAGTGCGGGGGTATCAAAATTCTTAGTTAGTGACGCTCTTTGATTAACAGCAATGGGTGAAAATTCAAACGATGAAGAGTAACTCACATTCCACACTATGCAACGGGGCTGTAACGTCCGAGTCCGGACTCGTACTCGATTCTGGACTCGAGTCCGTTCTTTGTCGGACTCGGAATTGGTTCAGAATGGGAGGTTCTAGACTGGCCCGGAATGGGCTGCAGCTGGACTCGGACTCGGAACCGATTCCAGACGAGTCCACAAAAATGAAAGTACTAGGGCTACATTGTTATTGATGCACAGTTCAACATATAAATGGTCACATACAGTCAATCAAAATACAGCTTGAACCAGGACATGAAATTGACTCCTTAAATGCCCGTTTTCAATTAAATGTAATTGCAAAACGGTACAAAAAGCATGACGCCACATTCGCCAAATAGCCGGACTCGGAATTGGCCCGGATTGAGCTTCCTGGAAGATTGAGCTTCCAGGAGGCACCTTACCGGTTTCTGCCAGCCTTAGATACCTTTTCATAATGCACAATGAAGGAAAATTTTCGTAATAGTCCAAGAATGTTTCTGTGGACTCCATGCACTAATATTTAGTTCACACTTTGACCGAATAAAAGGCATAAACTAGCCAAAAGTTTGGCTTCAGGAGGTTGTTGACAACATACTCTTCTCTAAGATAACATACTCTCCTCTTTCACCGAACCAAAAATTAGAATTCACTAAATTAGGCTATGGATATTTTCCAGCCAGATACGATAAGTTCCAAAAATATCCCAAAGATGGCACATTTTGCATCTAAGCAAACTAAATTAACAAAATTTCTCAAAGGAGGGGGGGGGGGGTCTTAGACTCCTCCTCCAGGACGGTACCTTTATGTAGTGATAAAGGAAGGATCCCACGCAGCTGTATACAATCGCAGGGACGCACACTCTCCTCTTCCACCTAACCAAAAATTAGAATTCACGAAATAAGGATATTTTCCAGTCATATATGATCAGTTCCAAAAAAATCCCTAAAATGGCACCATTTTGCATCTAAGCAACCTTAAATTAACATATTTTTTCAAAAAGGAAGGGATGTTAAAGGGGAGGGAGACCATCCCCCAGGAAGGCACCTTTATATAGTGACAAAAAGGATTCCACACTGCTGTATACAATCGCAGGGACGCACGAAAAAGCTTCTGTAACAATTTACGCAGACTTGGGGGAGGGGGGGGGGGCTGAGGTGGCATTACGACGTCATCTGTTCTTCCCCCAATCACCAAATTCTGGCGGCGCCCTTGCAGCAACATGTAACTGAAAATGAAAGCGCGCGTAGGGCGGGAAACATTTTGTAATATTAGAAAGAAAAATGTCACAGAAAACAAGAAACGTTCATAATTAAACGCCCTTTGGGATTATTTTTGGTCAAATCTCGCCTGGAGTCATACCAGGGCCTACGTTTACAGGTAGTAAAATTTTATTTTCGATCTATTTTCCATATGGGGGCACAGTGGTCCGCACGGCAGGCACGGGCTCCGTGCCCCACCTAGCTGCGGGTCTGGAAAACCTTAACATGATTCAACTCTTCCCCCATCATTAACGTTTTTGTGCGATTAGACTAACAAAAAGGCCAAATAATGATTTTTGTGGCCTGTTTAGTGCACATCCAATGCCATTTTGGAGGTATAGTCAAATGCTTTAGTCGAATGATAACAATTTATTAATACGATAGAGCCTCCGGGATCTCCGCTCCTCGGACTCCCAATTGAGCATTGTCCCTGAACCCACTAGGGACCTTACAATGGGACCCTGGTCCCAACGCCTACGGGGGAGCACTTCCTGTCACTACGAGGCCTCCAGAGGAGCTCTGCCCTCCATTTTGGGGTGTCCGTTTTGAGGAACTCTTGAACCCTAGTGCCCTCTCTTCGAAAAGTCTGGGGACTCAACTGCGTGCTTGGTCCAGCTAGTAAACCTGCTGGGACCTTTGCACACAAGTGAGGCTACCATGCAAACGACATACCTAAACTCAGCCATAATCCCCCGTGCTCCCATTTGTACAAGACACAGTCCCTCCCAGCCCCGTAGCCAGACAAGGTACTGAGGGACGAAAAGCTTCCAGGGGCAGAAATATTTTTTTCACGGGGGTGGGATGGGAGTCGAGACCACATTAAAATGCTTTACTAGTAAGGAAACGGTAGTTTTTGATCTACTGGGGGGATATTTCCAGGAGCTTGCTTCCTCTACCCCCCTTCCCCCGGCTTCGGGGATTGAACCCTTCCTCTCCTCCCTAGCTTCGGACTTGGTCTCTCCTCGAACCGTCCTGTACAGCCTCAACCATCACCCTGCTCCCCATGCTTTGTAGCTCTGGGCCTAAGACGAGTTTGGGGAGGAGAGGAAGCGACAGGAGAAGACGGGAGCAAAAATCCTCCTGCCACTTGCCCTTTACATTCTAATGCTCTCCAACAATACTTCCCGTGGCTACCCAAGTAGCAGTCGGTCTGAAAAAGCTAGCCGGTCTCAAATTGGTCGACGGCCCATGAAAATATTGTGTGCACACCCCAAATTTCAGAGCGGAGCCTTTAGTGTCCTTTAGGGGTGTGAAAATGAGTTTCATGTTAGTGACCCCGACTTCGATACCCCAACGCTTCTGAGGGTTTGCCTTGAACCTCTGACAGTCAGAGTACGTTGAACTTTACCTGTAGCCCCATTGCGAACCTCAGGAGGCCTTTCGAAGAACTCTCTTTTCCCCCGCGGCGTCTGCTCATATCTTCCTTAATTTGTTGCGGACGAACTTTTTACTCTGTATCTCAGAGGAGGAGAAATTACCAAAATTTTCCAAAAGGGAAGGGGGAACCCCTCTCCCTATATACACGTTCACCATACACCTCGACAGCGCGGTTCTAAACAACGTTAAACCCCAACTAAAACAGCTTCCTACTCCTGTTTTCGTCAAGTACATGTTCTTTTGTTACACGTTGATGGGAGAAACTACTCGTTTCTACACCTAGCTATTCTCTACAGAACAGCCCATCGTCATCACAACCCGCATGAAAGATTCCTTTCACAGGCGTGGAAGCGGGGGCAGTCAAACCGCTCCCCTAGATCCAAGGGCAAACACCCCTTATTTGTCTCTTCTGTAAGAAATGTAAAAATTTGCAGGAATTTTCCTTAAAGTTTGTCCAAAATGTTGCACCAAATTCAGTTCAAGATCTATAGACCATATGCCAATTAGCTGTAATACTGCATGTTGGGAAGGATTATTCCATATACAGTACCAAATCAGCATTGTGACCACTGGCCTTCTCCATGGTAACGATTCACTCCTGTGGTCCTATACGCGGAATAATCTTTCCCAGGTTGTAGTTTTGAAGCGCCCTCTTTTTTCATTTGGAAAAGGGTCTATTGCATCTCTCCAATCGGTCATGTTCCTAATAAGCCACCGTAGCATTCATTGCAACAGTAAGTTTACCAACAAGAACAACGTTCACCTGTGTTACCAATCCTATGTACCAATCACGGACTTCTTATATACATGGACAGAGCATATTGCACTAACGTCCTATGCGTAAATTGTCTCCACCGTACGTACACGAATAGGCTTACCAATATGGCTGCCTGCTATAGTCTTGTGTGTAAAAGTTTGGACTTGCTCAAGTGGCTCAGTATCGACAAATTGTGTGAAAAACTTGTAATATTTTCGAAAGAATGCAAGCTCAGGTCAAATTCAACAAATAGAATGAAGGACTGGGATATTGTTCTTCCATTCATACTGATATTTTGTCTGAAATGTTGCAGATTCATCGTCAAATTGGGCAAATGGTAGTATCCCGGCGGCCATCTTGGTCAGCCAAAATTTGTTCGAACGGTGGCGACCGTATTGATTGCGCAATCCTCTGTCCATGTATTGAAGTCCGTGGTACCAATCCAGTACGTTGTATACCAAATTGGTGCGGAGTCAGGCCAGCAAATACCTCTGTACTGTCACTCTGCGTAGAGTTCGTTGGCATCCAGGGAGCAAAATCCGTAGGCCCTACACGTTTACAAACGTAAGAACTTCTTTTTTGGAAAAATAGCTGCCCGACCTTTGATAACCTTACTATTTACATAGCCCACAGTAGAAGAATAATTCAATAAATCACATGGAACGCGTAACTTAGAACTCTATCTACAGTAGCTCAACGTTTAGAGCACTGGAGTCTGGTGGTCCATTCAGTCTGAAGTTTCTTTCCGCATGCATGAATTAAACTAGCCTAGCCCGCCTACATTCAATTCTCAGAGACTCAAGACTCAACCTTCTCGATGCTGAGACGCAACATCATGGCTTCGTCCGACGACAGCATTTCACTGCTGTAAATGCCAAATTACTAAGCTTGAAGTTGGACATTGTCACAGCCTTGACCGCTTGAGAAAGTCGATTGATGTCGTTTAGACCTTCAGGCTTGTGAAATTCACAAGAAAGTTAAACTCTCAGGTTAGTACTGTGGTAGACCTGAAGCTTTCTAATTTGGTGGAAGCTATTTACCCGACAGTCGGGAAAATAACACGACTTTTCTTCCTTATTTTCCCGACGATTGGCCAAAGTGATGGCGCTATCCTAAATTTGTAGCCTCTAAAAATACTTGAATAGTATGTCGGGAAAATAAGGTTAACTTTATTTTCCCGACAGTCAGGAAAATTATAGGACATCCTTATTTTCCCAACTGTGGATGAAAGTGACGGGGCTATTCTAAGTCTGTAGCCTCAGAAAATATTTGAATTGTAAGTCGGGAAACTAATGGTCCTTATTTGTCCTACCGGCGAGCCTAGCGAGCAGTGGCGTGCGCAAGTTTTTTTTTTTTTTGAAAATGAGAAGTTCGCTAGAAGAAAAATGGTGCCACCAAATAACAGTTTGAAGCCTATTCCGGATCGACTTCAGAATTTTGTTAAATTTGCAACATGCAGACAACTACTGAGTGCAAAACTCCTTCAGATTGCATTTCTTGTTTCCTTCCTTTATATTCTTGTTTGCTGTTTCTACTGTTCTATAAACAACTATGCTAAACCAGGGAGGCTAAACACAGAAAACGCTTCTTCTGATAGTTTTTAAAATAATCCGATGCGACTCAATGGGAATTGTCTGGAATTTTGTCCTGAGTACTGTACTCTGATAAGTCATCGAAGCTATGGAAGTCCAGTGTGCTGATCTGTAAGTAGTAACCACGCGTACGTACGTACACACCACAGACATATATTTTGTTCTGTGGTAGGCCTACACACGCACACCGAACCGTGCCAACTAACATTTCTTACGTCACAAGCGCGTACGCGTTGGGGTGATATGATTGGTCGATTGCTGTCGGGAAAATAAGAAAACTAAACTTTTAATTTGCCCGACTGTCGGGCAAATAGCCACAACGTTCTAATTTAGGCTAGTCCTAGATAAGTTGGCCTAGCCTAGGCCTAGGCCTACACTTTGTTCCCTAAACTAAAATCCTCGACAAAAATGGTGGGACAAAAACAAGCAAGAGTGAGATGACCACCCCCTATCTGCGTCCATTCCCTTGTTTAATGATGTGGCAGCCCAAGGTGCTCTGAGACTTCACGTTGATATGGCCTGTGGAGCTGGGTTTGTCCCATGTACTTTTGTCCAGGATTGTCTGATGCCAGTACAAAGGTTAGCAATTTCCAACTTTTTTTACAGTGCTTTAAAAAGGGGAGGTTGCTGTGTTAATTTTCAAGTGGTGATAAAGTATACCTAACAATTGAAATTTTCTGGCCATTGTCCTGGCTTGTCAGTACCACTGGCGCCCCTTAACATTGTATAGTATACCATGTAGTATATATAGACGGAAAGGTATGTCACAAATCTCCTAGCTCGAACAAACAACTTACGTTTCTGGCACAATTACTGCACTTTTCTCGCCAAATTTGTCTGTGTCGAGACTTTTGATCATAAGGTACCTCAAGGCAGGTCTTTTTCCCGAACAATTTCACTTGGCATTGTCTGAAGGATGAAATTTCGATGGAGTAACAGTATGAGGATGGTAGCTGCTGATAGAGAGCATTCAGCACTTCCACACTATATAATAAAATACTCCTAAATTCTTCCAAAATTTGTCACTTATGTTTTGCTTTGATTATTACAAATCTTACAGATACATATTAGCATTAATATGCAAGATTTTTGAACACAGAAATTCATAAAATTTGAAAACCTTTTGAAAAGTGGAAGGGCTTGCATTTACTATGAGCATTTGTGGCAGTTGAAGACTGTACAACAGTTACAGTTCAACTGTCACAAGTGCTTGTACAAAATGCTAGCCCTTCCACTTTTCAAAAGGTTTTCAAATTTTATGAAATTTAATGTTCAAAAATTGTTCATATTGATGCTAATATATATCTGCAAGATTTGTAACAATAAAAAGTGAACCATAATTAAACAAATTTTGGAAGAAATTTAGAAAGTTAAGAGAACTTTTGAGAATATTTTAGGAGTATTTTATTATATAGTGTGGAAGTGCTGAATGCTCTCCTATCAGTAGCTACCATCCTCATACTGTTACTCCATCGAAATTTCATCCTTCAGACAATGCTAAGTGAAATTATTCAGGAAAAAGAGCTGCCTTGAGGTACCTTATAATCAAAAGTCTCCACACAGACAAATTTGGCAAGAAAAGTGCAGTAATTGTGCCAGAAACGTAAGTTGTTTGTTCGAGCTAGGAGATTTGTGACATACCTTTCCGTCTATATAATACATAGCATATGGTATACTATACAATGTTAAGGGGCGCCTGTGGTCAGTACTAGGCTATGTCATATTAAATTGATTTTCATCTTGATCTTGATAGGCCCACAGGCGCCCCTTAACATTGTATAGTATACCATATACTGTGTAGTATATATAGACGGAAAGGTATGTCACAAATCTCCCAGCTCGAAACAAACAACTTACGTTTCTGGCACAATTACTGCACTTTTCTCGCCAAATTTGTCTGTGTCGAGCCTTTTGATCATAAGGTACCTCAAGGCAGCTCTTTTCCCCGAATAATTTCACTTGGCATTGTCTGAAGGATGAAATTTCGATGGAGTAACAGTATGAGGATGGTAGCTGCTGATAGGAGAGCATTCAGCACTTCCACACTATATAATAAAATACTCCTAAAATATTCTCTAAAGTTCTCTTAACTTTCTAAATTTCTTCCAGAATTTACTTAGGCCTAATTATGATTCACTTTTTGTTATTGCAAAGCTTGCAGATATATATTAGCATCAATATGAACAATTTTTGAACATTAAATTTCATAAAATTTGAAAACCTTTTGAAAAGTGGAAGGGCTAGCATTTTGTACAAGCACTTGTGACAGTTGAACTGTAACTGTTGTACAGTCTTCAACTGCCACAAATGCTCATAGTAAATGCAAGCCCTTCCACTTTTCAAAAGGTTTTCAAATTTTATGAATTTCTGTGTTTAAAAATCTTGCATATTAATGCTAATATGTATCTGTAAGATTTGTAATAATCAAAGGAAAACATAACTGACAAATTTTGGAAGAAATTCAGAAATTTAAGAGAACTTTAGAGAATATTTTAGGAGTATTGTATTATATAGTGTGGAAGTGCTGAATGCTCTCTATCAGCAGCTACCATCCTCATACTGTTACTCCATCGAAATTTCATCCTTCAGACAATGCCAAGTGAAATTATTCGGGAAAAAGAGCTGCCTTTAGGTACCTTATGATCAAAAGTCTCGACACAGACAAAATTTGGTCAGAAAAGTGCAGCAATTGTGCCAGAAACGTAAGCTGTTTGTTCGAGCTAGGAGATTTGTGACATACCTTTCCGTCTATATATAATACATAGTATATGGTATACTATACAATGTTAAGGGGCGCCTGTGGATAGGCCTAAGTATCCACACAAATCGCCCACAGGGCTGTTGACATGTGGTCTTTCTTTGCCTGGATTACATGTATTTGTCCAGAAGCTGCATGAAGGAGAGGAAATTGTCATGAACAGGAGCCAAAAAGTATTAAGCATGGCTTTTTACTTGAATTTTTCTTGATCAGTTACAGTAGTTAAGTTAGATGAGATTTAACTACACACCAACACGAATGTGTTTAATACAATGTCAACTAGGCTAAATAAAAAATAAGTAGGCTACAGTTTCAATTACGTTTGAAGTTTAAGTTCACTTTCAAATACAGTTCAAAAACGGTACAAGTCCACCCCTCCTCTTACAACAGGCATGGAATACCATGGGCATATTCTACAACCCCCAGCCCACAGGGGGTTTTCTTCATCAGAATTTGGGGAAAGGAATGTACTTCCTCAGCAGATTTATATGAGGTAGTGGTAGTGGTGGTAGTTTTATGGCTCGTCATTGTTTTTATATATGGGCAATTACGCAGTAAACTAACACGGTGGCAATACATAAGGGTTAACTTCCATTCTATGTTAGTTTCATGTTTATGTTCAGGGCTAATCCTCTATGTACAGAGATAGCCTAAAAATTTTCATCTTGCTACCTCAATTTTGAAAAAAATATTTCTATGTAGGTCCTACGTGTATTGAAAATATAACGGGTGAACATCGACATACATAACAGGTGTAACACATTGACATACAAAATAGAAATGGCTATTTTTCAGAAAGTTTAGCCTATCAGACATACTTTTTGCCATTTTCTGAGGATGATATGTACATAGCAATACTTAAAGGGGATGACAACAATAACCATTTCAGTAACATAATTGAAAAGACAACAAAATTCTCCACACAGCGCAAAAAACCCCATCTTCATAGCTTATTCGGTTCTTGAGATATTGCCATTATCATTTACTTTGGAGTTGCCATTTTCCAAACAACTGACTTGTAGCAAGTTGATTTTGACCTTTCAGGCTCAACTTTGTAATTGAGATGTTTTTGTTTTCCTTTGTATTTTGTTTCATTGTTTCTGTCCAAACAGTTTTAGCATTTCTTGTTGGTATCAGATTTCAAAATTACAGGACTCGCTCTGTGCATTTCTGAAATGATACTTTAAATGGTAGCTGGACCTCTGAAAAAAATTGAATTTAATTATAAAGAAATACATAACTTTTGAAAATAAAATGAGCCTGTGACATCATAATAGACTTGCTACAAGTTTGGTATGGCAGTGCCCTGTAAGGGATGAGAATTGTGATATCTAGAGAACCAAATAAGCTATGAAGATGGGTTTTTTTCATTGGGTTCAGAATGTTATACTTTCTGATTATGTTCCTGAAATGGTCATTATTGTCATCTCCTTTAAAGTGGCCATGACACGTAAATTGGAGTAACGGGAGACTAATTTAGCCTAAAGTACACAAAAAGCTCTTTCTAAAACTGTTTTCATCACCTTTACACTCTTGAGCATTGAAAAGAAATTAATAGTTCAAAAATTTGCACCAAAAAATAGACTGTTGAAAATGAGATTTCAAGCCAACACAATAATGACGTCATTTTAGGAACACCAGCCTCCGTATGCAGAACCTGGCGTACAGCATAGCCTGTACTTACGTAAGGGATAGTAATGATTGAAATTCGCGGCATGTCTTGAATTTGAACCTTTTTCTGCCTGTTTGGAGAGTGGTGTCAGCCTGTTATATTTTGGGGCTGCAGTAGGCTATTACTAATAATTACAAATACTCTTGATTCATAACCAAAGAACGAAAAAACTCGGCAGTGTACTGTTCGGTTCAGTCTTCAGTAATACGTACAGTGAGTGGACTGGCAGCAGCCAGCGAAATACTGTGCACACTCGATCATAGGCTAGTTCCACGACTTCCACTGACATATGCACGAAAACAACCTAAAGTTCATATTTTGACTGCCTAGACATAAAACTTTCCAAGCTTAAGTCCCTTTCAATTGCTCCAAATGCTTCTCATGCTCGAATTGTTGTGGTGTTGTACTTTCACCTCACCTAAAAGTCTCAAATCGATACAGTTCTATGCGCCGTAACGAATTACTCACCCCCATCTGCATCACTGACGTCTTGTTCGGTATCGCCTTCACTTTTCTGATTTCAAATCCAAGAAAACTCACTTTACCGACAGTCCAACATTCCTGTCCGATCAGGGAGTTGTCATTAGATGGCAACTCCCTGGCTCGGATCCGTCATTCCAAAGAAAGTATTAAACTTGATTTCACATACAGTAGTACCTACTACAAAACAGTGCTGGTGATACATTGTGTAGTATCAGGTATATTGTGTACTGTACCCATGGAAGTAGTACTTCCATGCTGTACCTATGCTGTTGCATTGTGAATGTTTGTACATGCAGCTACTTATCATGACACCAAGAGGAAAAACCTGCGTGAAATGCATTTAATTGACTGAAACAACTGGTGAGCACGAGAAAAGGGATAACAATTCCAAAATTTACGACTTTTCACGCAGGTTTTACATTGTATCGACCTTGGTAACCGGTACAATGGAATGCAAACACTGTATCAAATGTCCGAAGGATACCACAGCAAACAACGATCAGTTCCTAAAGTGACGTCACATGACGTAACAAGATTTTGAAAATTTTCGGGAAGACTAACTTTTGAAGGCTGGAAGAGGGTGTCTTTTTTCTCAATTTTTGAACAGAAAAACAAGTTGTAAACAAACTGAATGGTTGATTTTCGTTGTAGGAAATGTATTCCTAAAGATACCAAAGGGTTTAAACCGTTAATTTACACGTGGCATAGCCACTTTAATAACTAATAACCCATTGAGGTAACTTTTTGATCAATATTAAGCTCAGGAGACCATAAATTGTAAATGTATGTCAATGTTACACCCGTTATGAAATTGTGTTCGCCTGTTATAAAAAATGCTGATAAAATGCTGAAACTCAAAAGTTTGCCATATATGGACCTTGCCAATAACTTAGGTTGCTATGTTGTGATGGTTTATAAAAAACAAGGTAACATTAAAAATATGATGTACATAGAACCCATGAAGCACATGTTTGAAATTATTTGACATACATTTATGTGATGCATATATGTCAAACAATTGTAGGGGATTGCAGGTTACCCTGTGAACATCATTAATTTATGTTACCATGTTTATTATCAATTATCACAGTCATATTAACCTCTACGTATAAAGCAAGGACCATATATAGTAAACTTTTTTAATTTCAGCATTTTATCAGCATTTTTTTATAACGGGCAAACACCATTTCATAATAATAATAATAATAAGTCTTGTATAGCGCAGAATCCAGAGAATAAACACTGCTCAAAGCGCTTTACAGGTGCCGTAAAAAAGAGCAGAGAAGTTAGAAACATTGAGAGAAAATGAAGGTTTTGAGGGACCGTTTAAACTGGTCGAGGGAGTCTAAGGACCTGAGCTTCAGCGGGAGCGAATTCCATAGGCAGGGCGCGGCGTGGTGGAAAGTTCGATCCCCAAAGGTCCTTGTACGAGAAGCCGGAACATTTAACTGGAAGAGGTAGCGCGATCGGGAGGATCTAATCCTAGTTGCTGGATGTAAGGCATTGGATAGATAGGCGGGGGTGCCAAGTTTAAAACCTCGAAAGGCTAGAAGGAGTAATTTGTAGTTCACGCGCTGTTTAACAGGTAACCAGTGTAATTCATTCAGAAGCGGGGTAATGTGAGAGTGACGGTTTGCCCTAAGAACAATTCTAGCGGCCGTATTCTGGATAGTTTGAAGCCTAGATAAATTATTAGAACTAACACCAAGCAGTAGAGAGTTAGCATAATCAAGGCGACTGGAAATGACTGCGTGAATGAGTTTCTCGGTGGCTAACTTATCAAGATACTTACGAAGAAGACCTACTTGTCTAATGTGGTACATTGTAGTTTTACAAAGGTAATTTACATGGCTATCCATGGATAGATGACAATCCATATACACACCAAGATTACGAACGACAGACTTTGTGTTAACATAATTATCACCAACACGCAGTGACACCGATTCAAAATCAGGGTTGACTACCGAAGGGCTTCTGAAAAAAATTACTTCAGTTTTGTCGTCATTTAGCTTAAGAAAATTTCTACACATCCACAACCTGACATCACGAATACACGCCTCCATCTTAGTAACGGCATACTTAAGGTCAGTAGGATGGAAAGTAATGTACAATTGTGTGTCGTCGGCGTATAACATATAGTTAATATCGTGGGAACATATCAATTTACCAAGAGCCGAGGTATATAAAGTAAAAAGGACGGGGCCCAGGATTGACCCTTGGGGTACCCCATGACGGAGCACATGGGTAAGGGAGCTAGTCTGAGATATGTGAATGGTCTGTGACCGTTGGTCTAAGTATGATTTAAACCAATCAAGCACCGTTCCACGCACATTAAACTCTCTGTCCAACTTGTATAGTAATAACTCATGGTCGACTGTGTCGAACGCTGCAGACAGATCAAGCAATACCAGTAAAACACATTTCCTATTGTCGAGAGCAGTGAGAATATCACTCTTTACCTTAAGCAGGGCTGACTCAGTACTAAAACCAGGGCGATAAGCGGATTGAAATGGGTCTAAACAGTTATTACGTTCAATATGAGAAGAAAGTTGACTTAAAACTGCCCTTTCAATGACTTTTGATATAAAGGGTAGGTTAGAAACCGGTCTATAATTTTTTAAGTCGTTAACATTTAGGCTTTTCTTTTTAATAATTGGTTTGACTATGGCACATTTAAACAAACTTGGAAAAACCCCAGTGGATAAAGAAGTATTAACAATGTTACTTATAAGAGTATCTAGCTCGGATTTACAACTTTTAAGTAACCAAGTAGGTAATGGGTCCAGACAACAGTGTTTTGTTGGCATCCCTGAGATAATCTTCCACACCTCATCTGTCGAAAGTTTGCAAAATTTAGAGAAGACCTCATGACATGCGTTAGGCGAAATGACAGTGTGGCCTGTAGTAGTGGATGACGTGATGCTTTCTCGAATGTCGTCTACTTTTTTAGTAAAATAATCAGCGAATTTTTCAGGTAGCTCATCAGAAGGAACGTTATCAGGCAAGTATGCATTAGATGAAAAAGATTCCCCTGAGAGTTCTTTAATAACACCAAAGAGAGCTTTGGAATTTTTGTCATTATCAGCAATTCTGGTTTGAAAGTAAAACTTTTTAGACTGAAAGATCAGCGAAACAACCTTCCTACACTGAGATTTGTACAATTCCCGGTCGATGGTAAGCTTAGACTTACGATACTTTCGCTCGAGCTTTCGTCGAACTTTTCGTTCAGAGATAATTGTATCAGTAAGCCATGGTGCAGGACGGTTGGATGTGACTCTGCGTTTCTTCGATGGGGCAAAGACGTTAACAAGCCTGCTCAAAGTAACATTGTAGTTATTGGCAGCAAGATCAATGTCATCATCCCAGGGAGGAAGAGAGTTAGCTAATTCAGATTTGAAAACATCCAACTGAAAGTTACGAAAGCTCCTGGAAATAATGTATTCAGCATTAGGCTTAGGTTTGGACAAATCTAGCGTTGCCAGAACAGCCAGGTGGTCACTAATGTTGAAGTCATGTGTTGAAACCCCCTTTAGGAGACTTTGATTACGTCTAGTAATAAGGAGATCCAGGGTATGACCCCTCGAATGGGTGGGACCAAGAACATTCTGCTGAAGGTTGAAGGTATCGAGAGTTCGAAGAAAGTTAACGGCAGCCGCGTCATTGGGATTGTCAATATGAAAGTTGAAATCCCCGCATATAAGTAGCGTATCATGGTTCATGCACTGATCATTCAGAAAATTTTGGAATTCGTCATAACAGGTGTAACATTGACATACATTTACAATTTATGGTCTCCTGAGCTTAATATTGATCAAAAAGTGCCCCCAATGGGTTAGTTATGTACAGTATTAAGTATTGCTACATATCATCCTCACAAAATGGCAAAAAGTTTGTACATGATAAACTTTCTGAAAAATAGCCATTTCTGTTTTGTATGTCAGTGTGTTACACCCGTTATGTACAGTATGTCAATGTTCGCCCATTATATTTTCCATAGGACCTACATAGGAATATTTTTTCAAAATTGAGGTAGCAAGATGAAAATTTTTAGGCTATCTCTGTACATCTAAGGATTAGCTCTGAACATACTAAAACAAATGAAACTAATTAACAAAACAAAATATGCATAATTCTGTGTTGGTTTACTGTGTAATTGCCCATATTGAATGGTAATAAATTGTACTGGAAAGAAGCCAAAGAGACTTTTGCATCTTATTTTTCTTGATGCTGGGGGTGAGGGGGAGGTGGATGTACAGAACACATTTCATGATAGGCCTAGGCCTATACTGAACGTTTAACCACGTACTGTAAAGTTTTCTATTTTTTGGAGAAATAAACACTGAATGATCATTGAAACAACAATATATTGTTAAATTTAAAATTCTGTGGAATCATTTACTCTAGTAAACATGACAATGTACAAGGATTCCACTGCAAGGTTAACGATTTTCCTTCAACAAAAGGCTTTCTATAAAGAGAGATTATTTGTGGATTTGGATGGTTGACCATTGATGTATGTTGAAATAGTGTGGCGGTCAATGGTACATGTAAATGGTGCTAAAGGTCAGTGGTACTGTAGACCATGATGCTATTTTGATACAATGAAAATTACTGAAGTAGTGACAATGAGTTCTATGTTGTTTGGCTATGGCCGAAGGAAAAGTATTAAAGCATCCATACCCGAGTTATTCTGTTCGCTGTTCTGTCATTGCATGATGGGCGAGGACATAAAGTTTCACTTCCTTCCCTTGAGTTTTTCAAAAGCCACGTTTACTGTTTTAGCAATGAGCAAACATCTCAGTCCCTGATGATGCCCTTGTGGACACCACATGGGAGGATTTTTTCCTCGTGGGCTCCATAAAGATACTGTATGGTACCTTGCCCTTGTGGATCCAGCATGGGAGAACATACCCATTGAAAATGTACCAAAGGCCCACGTGGGCCCCTTGGCCAAATCTTCATGGAGCCCATACCCAGCCAATCATGCACACATCACACATATGTGGGCATGTTGACAGGGAAAAAGGCTTCTTTACAATGTGAATACTACTGTATGCTCTTTTTCATAGACATACTCTGTTCAAAGTAGACCAATTTTTCTCACGAATTATCATGCATTAACTTTAACCATGAAGAACCCCCTATAACTTTGTACAGGCCTCAGACAATGCTCGACAAAAATGATGGGACAAAACAATCAAAACAAGCAACAGTGAGATGACCATCCCCCTATCTGCATCCCCATTCCACTGTTCAATATTGCGGCAGCCCAATGTGTTTTGAGACTTCAACATTGATATGGGGAGCGGAGTTTGTCCAATTTACTTTCATCGAGGATTGTAGTACTGTACCTGTATACTGTAGGCCTATTCCCATATTTTCATGCGGCCCCTATTTTCATGCAGTACGTACATACATCATTAAGTCTACATCTATTTTAGGCAAGCCTGACTGCACGAAAATACGGGTCTTCACCCTACTAGCTTGTGGGAAGCCCAAAGCAAGGCAACTACATACTGTACTTGGGCATGGCTAGGTGGGCAGACTGCAGACTAGAAGGCCTAGCATACAGTAGCCAAGGACAAATTTTCTACCAGCTAGATGAGCCTACAGTAGCCTACCTGGGCCTGCAAGTACTACTGTACTTACTATATTAAAGTAAATACTCAGTGTGACTGAGGTTAGGACCATATGATGAAGGCCTACAGTTAGGCTTTCATAATATTTCCAGAAAAGACAGTCGATATAATCGGACCCCTAAGAATCGAAATTCAATTATAATCGTATTCTTTCTCCACATACTTTACTTGTTAAAAGTAACCCATTGCGCCGAATGCAGCGTCACCAAACAGTGTGTACTGTATATGACCTGTACATGAGTGCCAAATTGGGGCCCGGTCTAGCCTTACAAACTGTCACAAAATCTTAAGTTTTTTGGTCTAAGAGATGATTAATATACCTGCTGTTCACGATTTTTTTTCAATTATTTAACAATTACTTTGATTTTTACGATTATTTCGATTTTTCGATTTTCCTCTCATGCAATAATCATACCGAATCTAAACTGGTTAAAACTGGTATTAATGTAATAATCGGTTTACCGTGAAAGCCTTCCTACAGTAGGCATACAGTACTGTAGGTCAAACTGTTAGTGCATGTGGACCCTATCCCTCATCACATTGTCAAGTTTCATCATCGTCATTGTCATCCTCAATCATCATTATCATTAGGGCTGTGACCGTGTAGCAATTAATCGCTAAACAATCGCATGTGGAATAAATGTTTAGTACAAAGCTACTAGCCATTAATCGGAAAACTTGTTTTTTATCTGTTTTTATCCATATGAATACTCTGTTTATTTGTTCGTCTTTTGCCCATCTTTCCTTCTATCGAAACAATTTTCTTTTTTCACTCATGTCGTCTTTAAATCTCCTTTCTGTTTATAGCTATATATATATATATGTAGGAGGTCATCACATTGTGATTACCTGTCTCGGCTGTGTACGAGTAAATGTGCGATGATCACTGGATTCTTGTTATGACACGTTCAGAGTATATTTGGAACCTTGTGCAAAGTTAAGTTTTATCACGCAAGTTCTACTATCAGTTTTTATTACAGTTGCAGAATGGGATGCAAAACAAACATTGTGTGGGACTGCTTCGATGTTGATAACTCGTTTTGAAAAAATTAGAAATGGTACGCATAGCACTGAAAGACGTCAAAGTAAAGCCTTTACAGAAACCGTGCTTGGGGTTGATTGGTATTACGTCCCCCATGGTGTCACCAATCCATTTTGAATACTTATTGCATTAAAGGCAGTAGGCAGTCACCCCCAAATTTGCTTTGAAATATCAGCAAATTCTTGCAAATCTCCTCTTTATACTGCTTTACAAGCACCTCTAAAGACGTTTTGAACATACCTATTAAAAACAATAGGTAAAGCAAGGGGAAATTCTTGAATTTCACAATTCACTAACACACCAAGTCCTTTTGTTGTGATAAAGGTAATGGCGATTAATCGCTAAGCAATCGCAAATATTTGTGATTAAACATTTAATCATTTTGCTACACGCTTCACAGCCCTAATCATCATCAAAGATGTTGCTGGCTGAAGGCCACTTCGTCGCCAACAATATTACAGGTAGGCCTAGCTACAGTATCATGTCTGCCTTGTAGGCTTACAGTAGGCCTAGTCAAAACAAAACTGGCCTCATTTCCAGACTATGTCAAAGCTTAACTTTTTGAAGACAGTTCCATAATGACATGTGCTGGTAGCAGGTTTCATTTGCCTAGATAGATGCTACACTGAGTAAAGAATGTCTTTTAATACATTTTTATGATAACGTGGCTTATGGATCTTTAATGGGTGCCCTCGAGTACCAGAATCTACTGCCCTTTGAATAAGTGTAGCTCATTTCCTGCTATATCTCCAGTCAAACACTAAGGCCTATACATATAAATTATATCACTATGCACCCTCCTGTACGTAAGACAAGGCAAGTCCAATTTGCAATTTACCTCTAAGGCTAGGGAACTTCCCTAAAGCCAGGAAATTTAGTTGCCTGCCTTTGTACAGACTCAATTTTCATCAACATCTTTCCAAAGGAATTAGCTACAGTACCAAGCTAAAATACTATTCAATTATAAGACGCACCATAGATTTGTACAACAAAAGAAAAGGTTCATATGATTGTACCCAAAACACCATTCACTTTAGCAACAGTACGGTAGTAGATATGCTCTCGAAAGCCAGGTCGTTATCAACTAGAACACCAAGATACTTTTGGCATAAACTTATCTCAAGATTGAATGGTATCCAGTCAAAACATCCTTTTTTCCAGAACGGCCTCACATTTTATCTGTCAAAGCACCCCCCCCCCTTTTTACCAAAGGTGGGCCTCGCTTTACTGGCACAGACTTCGTGCCATTTGTGCTAATATAAATATTTTTTGTCGTCTCATTGGCGTGGATTCTATGTCCGCAAGGTTGGCACAATAATAAGCTTTTCCCCTGTCATATTGGCACAGATTCTGTGCTACAGTAGCAAGCTTTTTTCTGGGTACTGAAGGAGGAGGGGTGGGGTGAAAATGCTTCCAGTGGGGGTGAAAGGTTATACTGTATGTCCATACTGTACCATTTGTAAAATGCAAGGCAATTTAGGGAAGTTTTATCTTCTAGGGGGGCTTCAACCCCCTGGCCCACATGGCTGTGGGTTTGATTTTCTCTCATTTTATTTACGTGAATTCTGTGCCTGCAAGATATTCTCTCTCACCGGTGTTCATCCAGGCTCGATCACTTTGGTATAGGGCCCTCAATGAGCCCATTAGCTTCCTGACCCTCAAACGTTAACCTTGCACTAACTTCTGTCGGTTGCCAAGGCTCATTCCTTATTGTGTTTTTCCATTTACTTGGCCACTGTATTATTCAGCCGTCATTGAGTTCAACTTTTACAATGGAATTTGTTGTGAATGTATTGACCTTTTCCTTGCACTCTTCTAAAGTCTTTCTTGCAATGAATTTGTTGCAACCAAACCCTTCTTATAGTAACCCAATCAGTACTTATAAAAGTCTGGAGGACTCTCAGTCGAGATGCCCTTTGGTCTAGTGGCTAATTGGGTATCCCACATAAAATTGATTTAGTCCTAGGTTTATAAATGTATTAGGCCCACTCCCTAAACACAATGTAAGAGGAAAGGATGGGCAAACACACTTAAATTTTGACATAAAGGTAGCCTACAGTACAGTAGAGTAAATTAATGCTCATATTTAATTTAGACTCAAGCCTGACGTTTTATAAGGGAGATAAGAAATCTTAACTACAGTGTGTACTTATTCTGTTACATTACCTAGTTGCGGCGATAACAACAATTAATAAGTGGTTTTATGTTGACTTAAGAATGCTTGCACACTGTAAATTGTTGTAGCCTATATTTATTTATCTCTACAGTAAGTCTTCAATGCATTCTAGGAGTTCAACTCTAAAGCTTGCAATATGGGACCTTGCACATTTACTGGAGCATGTAGAAATGGGCAACTTTAATGCAGAATACTCTATAACTTATGAATGCAGGCCATTCTGATACCCTTTCATATCCTCCAAGTTATCACCTCTGTACAGGTGTATACCGCATGTTATCACCAGTATTTTGTGTGAAAATGTGTTTTCTCTTGACATTGGCACTGGTTTACAAGTAACAGTACCATACAGTACTTTACCATACAGTAGGCATGTTATTTGCAGGTTTTGCGTGCAAAAAAGTGTGATGTAACAAACATATTAAAAAAGGATTCTGAGACAAAATTTGTGACATGACATTGAAAACAAGAAAACATGTGTCAGCCTAGGTCAAAACTGTGTGTGCGAAAGCTATGAGTGCACTCAATAAGGCTAAAGAGAAATTTATGAATTATGACTCTGTATGTCAACAATGTGCCATAAAAATTTTTACTTTATAGTATGATAGTGGTTGTATAGGCTACTGTACCATATTCCTTAGCAGGCCAATTTAGCCATGATGGTGATGAGCTCAAGGAGTTGTAATTGGGGAGAGGTAAACTGCTTGCATCAAAATTTATAGTGCTACTGTAAATCTTCAAGATTTTAAGTAGTTCAAGTGATCCCAGACTGCTCTCTGTATAAAGCTTTGTTACACAGTAATTTCTCTGCAGGATATCATTTTAATGAGACTTGGAAAAAGTGCCCTCTTTTCATGCTACAGAGCAGTATGCATGCAAAGGGCATAGGTTTGTGGAAAACGTAAAAGTTATTCTCACATTCCAATTTTGTCGAAGATACAGGTACTGTACAGTACTTTTGTACATGTTTCACGTGAAACATGAAAGGGTGGGCCTTGTCCAGTCATTATAAATTCCACTGTACCTCCACACCTAGATGCTGTGTGCACATACACTGCAATAGTATGGTACTATACCAAGCCTTAGGGCATATACAGTACCTTACTACCTTCACAGTACTGTACTATAGAGGGGTTTCACTGACGTCACATGATCGCGCATCTCTTTGCTTTTGAAGGACAAGAGTGTGCATCTCTTTTGTTTTGAACGGTAAACATCCATTGTGTCACAGTACAGTATCTATGGTTATGCAGTGCACATGTGCTGTAAATATGCAATACTGCATGTGTGTTTTGCCCTTCAGTGCCTGGGGATCCCACTCACATGATGTCACATGAAATCCCTCTATACTGCACTGTACCTTCACAGTTACCATACTGTACATCTCTAGTACTGTGCTGTACTGTCACTGTGTGGGGTTCTAGAATATTACACTGGTCTGTGCATTTTCTAGACATGGGGGTTACAGGAACATACTGTACTGTAGGTCGTTCTGTAGGTCAAAATGGTATGTCAACCCAAATTCAATTTAGAAGCCTGAGTGCAATTAAGCCAACCAGAAGAAATGAATGTACCTACCATATTATTAAACAGCCAAACTTGAGCTGTTGGATACTGTACATGGTGGGTTCAGAAAGAGCTCACATGTGGTGGCTGTCTTGTCAACCCAATTTTTGAAGTTTTCTTTACAACTTGGGTATTTAAACTTTGACCCATTTAATGGAAATTGAATAAATCTTCTGTCATTTTCACCCATGAAAACCTTTTTTTTTCAAGCATGATGCTGCAGGTTGAATACAGGCAGGGGTTGAGACAGGTGCAGTTTTGGGCATAATAGTGTATTAAACAGTAGTTGAAGATAACAGGTGCATGTACTGTTCGCTGTCATCTAAAGAGAAATGAATTACGGTCATGTGCATTTCAAATTTTCACTTTATAGGATGTTTTTACCCCATTTGCAAAGTAGGACAGTGATTAGAAGACCTGGAAATTTGGAACATTGCCCAACTCTCACAGCTACTGTATGCAGAGGGGAAAAATGTTGGTTGGGAATAAATGTTAAACATCCCCCACCCAACCTTCTTAGGGAAGGGGTGGGTAGGCAGGGCTGTGTTCTAAGTAATGGAGGTTTCACATTTTAGTTGATTGATACTGTATGTATTAAGTGAGTAAGCAATACATGTACACAGGGTTCTCCATTGGTCTGTTTTCTGTCCAGGGGCTCTTGTGATTGCCGTTCTGGGGGAGGGGTCTAAGGGGTGGGGGAACCCCCTCCCCTTTGTGAAAATTTTGGCAATTTAGGAGGGCTTAGATCGCAAATGGGGCAATCTACGGCCTTGTTGTTAGCCTTCCTTATGTGTTCAAATCTGGGGATTTTGTGGTTCTTTTTTTTTTTTTTTTTTTTTGCAAATTGCATTTTCTAAATATCTTTGACTTTACTTGCAGATCTGAAGGTCCAGTTTCCACTTGGATGTATTCAAGAATCAAGCAATTCATTTTAATGGAAATTTCGGGTTAAAATCGGGAAACCTAGAGGACAGTTCAATTGAATGGTTTCGTTTAGTGTATGAGTTTGATGGTAACGAATTCTCACTGTGGAAACATATGAAAGAAATGCAGTAGCCTCAGTGCATATTGAATGATATAAGAGCTCAGGTGCAAGTAAGCTGGGTTTGCATCTCCGATGTTTGATTATACATTGCTTGTCATGAGTATTTGAAATCTATATAAAAGGCAGTCAAATGGCTAAGTTGTGGTGTTTGTGATTGAGTGTACAGACAACTTCTTGACCGGGCGGCAAAGTTTTGTCAGGGCGCAAAAATAGTGTGGCAGATTTTGTACGGGCGGAGCCCCCGGACAAAACAGCTAGTGGAGAAGACTGTGTACAGTATGTCAATTGTAAAGTTAGCTGGGATTTTACGACACACCAACACGAATGTGTTATGTAGTGTCAGCTACGTAGATAAAAAGGTAAAAGTGCAAAGTTGTGTACTTGTGGTGTACAACATTTAAAAATGAAACCAGAGACCAGCTGTTAAACAGGCTGACAGGACAGGATTTGATACTGATGAAGTAGTTCAAGGAATATTTCTGTTAGTTTATCGGAGGCAACCATCAGCTGCATAGATAACCTGTAACCCTGCCTTTTAGTTTCTGATTTGCAGTATTGTGTGTAGTGTGCATGTGTGCAGCAGTACGTGTTTCTTTTTATTGTTTGAGAGTTGTATGCATAAGCATGCCTTTACAGCAACTTCTTTGTTTGCTCTTCATGTACAGTACATTTTAAAATCAGTCCCTAGTCAAATAGTAGTCCTCCCTATACATTTACTTACTGTACTGTAGTAGCAAATGACATGTGATTGTGGAATCAATAAAAGATGGCAGTACCAGACATCGTTTTTATGGTCCTTATAGTTGTTTCATAATGGTACAGGGTAAGTAAGTGTAATGAGCAATACTAATAAGTACAGACAGTTGTTCCATTTTCAGCATTTCCACAGTTAAAGAAGGGTCTAAGCTCAAATCAAGTTTTGATATTAGAGGGCTACAGTACTTACTTATTTTAAAGACAGACAGTCATCACCCCAAAGTATATTTTTAGTGTGGGTATATCAAAATTCTCAGTTGGTGACTGCTCTTTGATTGACATCAAAGTTTGAAAATTTGAAAGATGCAGAGTAGCTCACATTCCACACAAGGCAGAAAGAGTGCTTTTATTACATTTTATAGCCTTGTATGCTCACCAGGACCTTGTCTTAAGCAATAAAACAGGTTTACTCCCACACAAGGAAGAGCTTCATACAGTTGTGGGAGGAGCTAGAAGTTGCATAGTTGGGAGAATTGGAACTGTCTGGGATCATGAAAATTCCCCTTTAAGTATTCCTGTGAAATTTGCATTGAAATCCAATGAGTGGTTCTCAAGATATTGCAGTAGCAGAACTTAAAGTTGTCACATTTTCAACACAAAGTGAACTTGAAGCAAGCACATATGATGTCATAGCCTCGCATTGTTTTTCTTCAAACCTTAATTACAACCACTTTTCTCCTCCACAATCCTATGTTATCGGAATTCGATAGCATGAGAGGCATGGGGATTTTACAAACTTCACATTCCCCATTGAGAGGTCCTTTCCCTATTAACTTCAAGGTCAGCACAACAGACTGAAAAATGAAGGAAACAAAGCATTTTTCATCAATGTGAGGAAGTGATATAACCCCAGCTTGCCTCAAGATCAGTTTGGGTCACAAACGTAGTAACTTCATTGCTGATATCTCGACAGGGAGTTGCTATTTGTCAGCAACTCCCTGATCTCGAGTACTGCATGTCTGATTTGAATGGAAGTTTTACCAAATTGTGTACAGTAGATTTCTCTTTCACATATGAAAATTAAATTTTTGCTTAAACCCTTCCTTTAAGTGAATTCTTATTAAATCTGTCCAATTTACAACTTGAAATTAAAAAGGTCACAGTACATCATAGGCACATGTACATCTAGATGTGCCAGGCACTGGGTATACCCTTGCAGATTTTGTGTGCTGGGTACACTACACTATATACACTGTGCACACACTGTTTTATTTTACAGTTATACTGAAGAGGCTTGTGTACCAGTTGGCCCTCTCACTTGGTACAGTGCACTACACAACATACAGGTAGTGCTGTACTGAATTGTACTGTTAAAGGCCAAAAACAGTCGCCCCAAACTTATTTTGAAGCAATAGCTAAATGTCACAAATTTCTTCTTATTTATCTTCCAAGTATCTTTCATAATATTTTAGGACATAAATATTGCATATTCAAGGTAAACCAAACAGTTGCTCCTTGTAAATTTTACTATTAGAGAAAAATACTGTCACATGATCCTAAAGAGCCATTTAGGAAATAGGATAGTCTACTATACAATTCTTTGTTGGGGTAACTGCATTCTCCCTTTAAAGTACATTGTACTGTGCTACGTAACATTTGGGGTTGTTGCTAGACCAATATACAGTTCACAGTAATTGGTGTGTGCAGGTAGTGTGTGAATATGGTGGTGGTACTTTCAGTTTATTAGCTCTATGCTGGTAGAATAATACTTCCAAGAATTACCGGGTACTTCCATATTCCTTCATCATGTACGGTATACAGTACACTGGTTAGTTTGTAAAGTCACAGCATGAAGTCTCATAGAGTTGTCTCCAGTGCTCCAAATTTCTGAAGTTTTACTACTAGCCCTTGGGGCACTTGACAAATTAATTCCACTAGCCCAAAGGATATTTGCAGTAACCTGCAAAGGCATAATGTCACAACTATACAGCATTTTGCACTAGCCCATGGGGCTTTTCATAAAATGTCACTGCTAGCCCATGTGTGGTTTGAGCTACTGTACATGTAGCCCTGGGCTAGTGGACATGTATTTGTCGAGCCCTGGTTGTCACTAGGTGGTTCTGGGCATACTGTGTGTGTGTGTGTGTTTTTAATTTGATTGGCAGTTTTTAAGGTATGCCTTCTGTACTTAGCACCACCCACTTTATATGCTGTACTTGACATTTTACACAACTGTGAAACTTTGTAATTTCTAGTTTTTTCTTTTTGTTTCCTCTGAACAGAACAGCTATAATTCCTGTCCTTGGTTCTATTTTGGAAGGATGTCTAAAGCATCTGGGGTGAAGCAACCTCCCCCAGCCCCAGAAGGGGGTTGGGGATGGGTTGCTATTCCTGCTGCTTTTATTGTTCATGTCATAACATCAGGTAAGTAGGCCTATATATCTAGATTCTAGGTTCTGAAGTGGCACCTAGCAATTACATTAAAATGGCCCATACCCATTGTTCCTGATACCCATTGTTCTTATTGCAAATACCAATGGATATCTCTACCAGAATGTGTTTTGTCCATATTTAAAATTACCTTATGTTCAATAGACCTTATGCATATGATGTCACAGAACAGAAAGTGTGCCCTCAACTGGAGGCAAGTGTGTATCATTGCAATTTACACCAACAAAATGCAGCCATGATTTGTGGATCAGTCGGATACAAGCAAATTATGTCTACTACTTGCATGTTAGAAGTCTACGACATGTGTGCAGTGTGCTTCATTGTTTATCCTCTAAAATGATGATGCATGACGTCAGTGCATTAGATGGAAGCAGTTTATGAGAATTATACTGTAGGTACATGCATATGGACTGAATTCCTGGTGATCTCCATTTCAGAGAATTTGTTTGAGCAGAAAATAATACATGCATGTACATGCTTTAGGAAAACCACTTTTCATGAGACAGAGATTTTTGAAAATGCATTGTTCAGGCACAAACAGCACTTTTCTTGTAAGAGCAGGGATTTGCACCCCTGATAGTGTGCATATTGGACCAGGGCCTTGGCCGAGATTCAGAAATTGGAAGTCTCACAGCACTCAACCTGTGTAATTGCCTCCCAACAAAAGTGGGTCTAGATGTTTTGAAAATGGTTGTCAGAACTAAAACATTGCATTGTCAAGTCAAATACAGCATATTAAAACCTAATACACTTTTTATGTTCTGACACCTCAATGCTCTGACTCTACAGAAATGTGACTTAGAGTGACTGATCCACATTAGTATTTTCATGTAAAATTCACAAATGTATTGCTATTAATGGCTTCCTTGTCCCCCTATTGCTGACCATGACCGTAGCCTAATCCCTACCTAAACCTGTTAACCTGGCTATGACCCTAACCTGACCTCTGACTGTTACTTCCTAACCATGACCCTAACCTAACTTATAAAGTTCTTTTACCTTCTAACCTTAATTCTGTTTAGTGTCAGAACAAGTAGATGTTTGAACATGTAGCAGTCAGTCACCATGGCATATTGTGGGCACTAGGAAATATAAGGGATAGGGTAGCAAGCAAGGTGACATAAATGTCGGGCTTTCCCCAATTCTGGTACCCCGCGGAGCAGACTCTGTTTACTCAGCTCCTCAGCTTCCCAAACCACTGTCCGCCAAAGCGAAGAGGACTGCGTCCAATTTTAGACGCAAACTTCATTATTACCATAATATGACTTATTCATGTGCTCTCCCACTGTTCTTGCTATTGTTTTTGAGTGAGTGTGTGAACTCCTGTAGTCGTAAACTGAAAGCCTAGACTGAAACCTGAGACAAAGTCCTATCATTACTGTATTGCATAACCACCTGTACAGTGGGCACTACCAGGGAGTGGCTATTACAATGACATACCAACTCTGTGGGTGGCATAGTCTACTGCAAGATTTAAACGGGACCAGATGTTGCCTTCTCATAAATATTAAGTTATATTCAACCAGTCCTGAGGCCACATATTTCCATGAATATCCAATAGAATTGGTTCGGTGTTCACTTTGGCAGGCGTTGGGGATATGACTGAACAAGGAATGTGCCATACAGCCCTGCTAGGTAGGGAACAATTCTGGTTGCTAACTTTTGCAATTTATTACAAGATTCTTAGCTTTAAGTTCTGTATTGGAGTGAACACTGGCAGTAAACATGCACTTCAGGTGCACATGTGATTAAATGACCTCTGCCCAGGTACAGTGTTCCACCACAAACTCAAAAGAGGGGGCTATTTATTACTGCTAAACCCTGATTCTAGATTGATGCTCTCTGTGGCCAAAGTTACAAGTGGGTTCAGGGAGTCAAAAGCTTGCTTCAAGGCCCCCTATAAGGTTCAATTTGAAGGGTTTAAAGTTCAAACATTGATGCAAAAGTGACCTCTTCTTAAACCAAAACATTGATGATTTTTTAATGCTTTATGGAAATGAAAGTAGGGAATTTTACCCTCCTTCTTCTGGAAAGGGGGGACAAATCCCTCTTCCCCACCTTGATGGAAACCCTGCCAATCATCCCTGAAATCTCAAAGATACACTATAGGGTGGATCAAGTTAGCTATTAAACTGTTTAGGATGCGTATCAAGAATTTTTCAACCCTCTGCCCCACTCTCCTAGGGCAGAAATGCACACCATGACCACTACAAACTGTTTGACTCATACACAGGTATTCATGCAATTTTTTGTAATGTTACATGCATATGCACCCTCTGTTTCTTCCCTTTGCAGGTTACATGCTCTCCATCAGTGTGTTTCTTGTTGAGTGGAGGCTATTTTTTGATACTGATGCAAAAACTGTTGGTTACGTGGGTGTGATTTTAGGATTTCTTGGACCAACCATGGGTGAGTTTTTTAAGTATCATTGTTCAGACATTCAGGATTACAGTATCAGTTGTAGCAATGCATAGGGTGACCGTTGGCATGCCGGTTAGGGCCCTGTTGCATGAACAGTTACGCTGGAACTAAATTCTTCTTACAACTTTTAATTTACCGTGGAATAGGCCTTTAGAAGGTAAGGTTTTTCAACCTTTTGTAACTCAAGGCCCACTTTTGATTGCTGCCGAAATTACTCAAGGGCCACCTTTCACCACCAAATGAAAAATGAACTTGCACTTACATAAATGATTTCAAATCACACAAGAAAGTTTCCACACTTATACAGTACTACTTTAAATTCCATCTGTGTCTGGTAAGCTAAAGTGTTCTAACTAAAATCATGACATAACTTAAGCCTTTTTTATTTTTCCTGGCTTCCTGGCCCACTAGACAGTGCTTCATGGTGCACCAGTAGTCCTCAGCCAATAGGTGAGAAATGCTGGATTGCAGGCAAAAAGAATGTAAAATTGAGCGTAACTCGTACTCTCTGTGCAACAGGGCTTCGCTATGACCTTTGTGGGTTGGTTTCCCCATACTCAGCAAGAAGGCCTACCTGGTCAATTTTCATTTTATACTCTCTGTTCCTAGGCCTGTCAATTAACCCCCCCCCCCCCACACACACACACATATACACACAATTTTGAACAACCATCAGAGAAGTACAGTTAAAACCTTGCAACCTGTTGTACAAATGTGTAAATTGGTATTTTTTCAAAGAAAAACCTTCAGATGGTTACAAGAACCTGGAGATAAAGCAGAGTGTAAAGTGCAGTTTTAACATTTTGCTGACATGTTACTATACACAATAAGTATGATCAGTAACAATAAGGGGAAGAATGTGAGAATATTTTCATGCTACTCATGGAGAGAGGAACCATCCTTTGAAGGAGGAAACTTTCCTGTTTTGAAATTTTTGCTCATGAATAAAGGTGGCTCACATGCAAAATGATGCTACCCTGTGGTAAAGCTTTGAACTCTAAAAAAATTGTAACCTATAACCCATTTTTTTTTTTTTCGAGTTGGGGAAAATGGGTACAGACCCATGTTGGGGACGGATACAGTAGCAACTTTAGCTTGTCTATAGAAAAAAAATACAACCCAGATGTAAGTCTCATGACTGGAATAAAAAGACAAAACCTGACCTTGTAGTACAAATTACTTAATAATTGTCAAACTGTTTTAATTTTCCTACTACAGTAGATTGAAATCCACTATGGCTACAGGTTTAGTACTAAAATCAAGTTGAAGAACTTGAGTTTAGACTGTTAGGTTAGCAAGATATGAAATTGGGAAACCTCAAGGATACTTGCAGGTGTCAAAGTATAAAGCACTGAAGTTGAATATATCTGACCTTGAGGTGACACCAAAAATTCAGAAAAACTGAGAGGATTTTGCAGTTGAAAACATTGATTTTATAATGCCATCTTCCTTTGCTGGTACACCTGGTAGGAATTTAATCTATTTTATGAATGGCTGGTTTAACGGTTGCTTTAATTAGAGCAATTTCAAGTGTACCTGTGCACCTGAACAATCTGCAAGAAGAGCTGGTATGATACTTGTGTAACCATTACATTACAGAAATAATGTCCTGTAGGAAATATATATCAAAGATGAAGTGTGAAAATAATTACCCAGGTTGCCAACGCTCAGCTGTCTTATACTTCTGTAATGCCAAAATTTTGGCAAAAAAATGCCAAATCACAGATTTCACTGCCAGTTGAAAAAGGTCACAAAAGCACTAATATATCTGAAATGGTCCTGCAGTGAAACAGGACATTGGTACTAAAGCATATTAGTTGAACCCCCAGACTATTTACTGTACAGATAAAGTCTCCTTGACTTAAAAATGAATGGGCCATAGTATTGAATCTACTTGGAGATTTACAGTAGTTAAAAGTTTCTTGTGCAATGACAGTCCTGTTCAGAGTCTCTGAGGAGACGGCATCATCCTTTAAGTCCCACAAAAGGTGCTGTAATTGAACAGTAATATGAAAGCCCAGAAGCCAAAAAAAAGCAAAATCACAATTTAAACTTGTACAAAACAACCCTAAAAAAAAAAAGGAAAGGGACATTGACAGGAGGAGAGCAGAAACAGTTTAATTAAAAAGTTTCAATCAGGCAAAGTCTAACATATGAAATTTAGGAAGAGTGAGGTTGGTGAGGAGTGACAACTTGAACAGGGCAATGGCAACCACGTCCCAACACTCTCAAGAAGTACTGTAAAATCCAGAAGTAAAAATATTGGGGGACTGTTTCTTATACTATTTTAGGTTAAGCTTTAGGGGGTGCTGGTACATTAGGACAAGACTAATCTTGACTGACTTCTCCATGCCTCATAATTTGCCTGTCTTATAATACAGTAGCATCAGTTAAATGTTTGCATTCCATTAGCACATCCCCCCCCCCCCCCTAGATAGCAGGATACAGAGTATTTGACCCTTCCAAAAGACGAGAGTTTAAAAAAGGTGTGGTAAGAATACAGACCTTATACATATGATGTCACAGAGCAGAAAGTGCTCCTTCCTTTGAAGGAAAATGGCTTATCATTGCAAGTTACACCAACGATTTCAGACAGCTGCTTCTTGTACGGGGGATACGCCCGAAATCTACTACACCCACGTGTGAAATCTACGCTGTGAGTGCAAGTGTGCTTCGTTTTCCTCCAAAATGGCGTCAGTGTGATGTCAGTGCATAAAGTCTCTTGTTATTCAAGTTACATTTGTTCATCTTATGAAGACAGTTTGTAGCAGTGTTCAGATCCTCCAATAAATCTACAAGCTCATGACAGGAAAGCTGTTACCAATCACACCCTGGACTAGAGTAAGGATACTTAGGGGTCATCCTTTTCACCAGACTAAAAAACATACTCTTCAGTGGGGGAGGAGGGTCCAAAGACCCATTCTGTGTACTGTTGATCTTTTACTAAATTCTTTTTCACTCTTTTACTGACCCTCTAGGAAAGGGAAAGAGAATCCAGCGAATGAGCATTTGAAACTGATGAAAGAATAGATGACCCTAGAATTATATGCACCCTTCACATTAAGTGATATTGCCCATAGCAAAAGAATTGACCAGGTTATAAATCCCAACTTATCTTCAGAGAAAATTACCTGAGCACCAAATTGCTTTCTAGCTGGAATGAACTTCATCTTTATCTTGAGAGTAAAGTACAATTTTATTTTGAAAATCACTCATGTATGCCAGGCTGTCTTAGTGCTGGATACTGTGTGTGTGTGTGTGGTGGGGACTACCAGACTCTACTGTACTTTGGGGGGCTGCCTGACTTTACCGTACTTCAGAGTCACGACTCCTGGCCAGGAGTCGAGTAATGACTCCACTTTCCTTGGAATCGCAACTCATGAGTAATTTTCACTGCTGGTGAAACTATTCTACGAAATCATATTTGGGATTTATGTTTTGTGCCAATTCGCAGGTTTTAATGAAGAATTGAAACAAGTTCTTTTTGGTCTTTTACTCTATTCAAATGCACATTTCCTTCCAGATGGCTGCTATGATTCTCCAGCATTGTCAGTTAGGCACCTCATCCATTGAAAAGCCTGTAGTGTATTATGTTTACTGATGTATCAATACACATTGGTACAGTAGGCTAGTCGTAGGCAGATTATGTTTGTAGCTGCTGTAGTTTTATGTTCCTGCCACAGTTACAGTATGACGTCATTGTAGGGGTGGTGACTCCTTCAGAGTCACAGCTTATAGGGCCACGGGTATGACTCCCAAAATATTGGAGTTTTCCCAAGCTTACTCAGTAGGTTTTACATGCCCCTCGGGAGAATCTCCTTATCTTACGAGAACCACAGCAGCAAGGAAACCACAAAACCTACAAAGCAGTCCAGCAAACTATACTGTAATTGGGTTATCCCTGTTTTATGCACTCCAGTTTGGGAATGAGGTTGCATGGAGAAAATCACAGCATCTTTCAACACTAGTACTCCTTTTTGGAGTTCCATCTATTGGAATACATGTAATCTTCCAAATATTACTGTAGACACAGGAGCCCTTCAGTCTAGCTTCTTTGTATCTCATTGATTTCTTGAAGCCATACATACAGTAGTTTGGGGGTATGTAATATCATTTTCCCAGCTCAGGATTTGTGTTTTACTGTAAGCCTTCATCATGATTGTTAGACTTAGCATACAGTAATTAAGGATTGCCTCTCATCCAGTGGGACACTTCACATGCAAGTGCTGTAATGAGTAGTGTTATTTTTCTTAGTGTGCAATTGCTAGAGTTGCCATTCCTGTAAACAATGGAACATGCAGATGATTTCTCTAAAGCTTGATTACACATAGCTGTGCTTATTTAAACCCAGCTTTAATAATGTGGGAGTTGGATTTACATACAGTAAAAAGATCAAGATCAAGATCAAGATCAAGATCATACAGTATGAACAGTGAGATGGATTACATGTGAAACGTCATGTACAATAGGAGGTGGACAGGTCTCAGTCCATCAGCTAGAAATTCTGGGAGGAAATGTGGATGACATATGTTGGGGGATATGACAGCGGTAAAGAGTAAACCTAATATTAAGTATTTTATTACAACGGTTGGGACATGCAAAGCAATGTTTGTAACACACACGTTATATGCAGATGTACAGTATCTATGTACACGACTGTACATTTTTGCCAAAACAACTTCAGACAAGCAATCTTGCTCATCCAATGTTGAATTTTACAAGATTTATCCAATTTGTCCACTTTAGTGCATTCATTTTATTCTTAGTTCTATAATTTTTGGATAAATGTACACTACTATACCTGTATTTGGTGACTGTTCAATGTTTGGGTATGTTTTTGTTCTGACATCTCTGTTTTCCTACAGGTAGGGGTTTTAGTAAGGAAGTTAAGGTAAGAGGTTAGGTTAGGAAGCTGGTCAGGGATGGGTGTTAAAAACATATGCCATTCTTTTTTATTTCAATAACTCTGTGAAATGAAGAAAAAAATGTGGGATCTGTCGACTCACAGCCATTATGACTGCATGTACTATTGTACTGTACACACTGTAGATGTGTAATTGTTTATTTATGGAATACTACACTTCTGTACATCAAAAGAAAGTTGCTAACTTTTGTCATGTTCCTTTATTTTAAATGAAGGTCTTCCAGCTGGGGGCTTATCAAAGACCTTTGGGTGTCGTACAGTTGCTATCATCGCAGGCTTGTCCCTCAGTCTATCCATGCTTTTAGCAATGTTTGCAACCAAACTGTATCACCTTTACTTAACAACACTCATAACAGGTGAGTATCCATGCAATCCAGATGCCTTCTCATTTGGTGATCGACGTAAGAGATTGGAGTAGGAATCGTAATCAATTCCAGTGTTTGCCTTTATTTTAATATATTAAGGCCTATTTTGACAGGGAAATTTTGTCAAGAAATCCACTGCTTTTTAGCTGTTGTAGAATTTACTCAAACTTTCAAATTGTAAATGATACTACATTGACAACTCTTGGTAATGTATTGGAGAAGTACCTGTGTAACTGCCAATTTTTCCTTTTTCTTTTTTTGGTTACACCGGAAATTCTTTGTAATGATAAAAGCTGTTTTTTCTGCCTGCAAAATGAACACATTATGTCCTTTTAGTGAAGGGTTTAAGGTTAACTTAAAGTACCTAAAGGACCTAAAGTAATTGGGCATTGTGTTAAAATTTGTATCCAACTCTGTTAAGTGGTTCTGGAGATATGAGCCAATGGATTTTTCCATTTTCCAAGCCAAAATGAACTTGCAGCAAGCAGAGGAGGCATCAGAGCTTGACGGTAAGAAATTCTTGAAAGTTTGCAACCAATTGTAATACTCTGCCATAACCATATGCACCTTTCATTTTGTGAATAAATGAGAGGCATTTGAATTTGAAAAACTTCACATTCTTTTCGTGAAAACCCATATACAATAGTAAACATAATAGGTTTAAAGCAAAGAACACAAGACACTGTTCATCAATTTGAGGAAATGGCATCACTCCTTCCTGCTTCCTTCAAGTCCTCTTTTGGTGACAAATGTAGTACCTTGCTTTGCTGGTGATCTCAAGATCCTTAGGAATTGGATGAAATTTCACCAGAATTTTAAGATTTATTTCCTCTTTTATCTGTCAAAAATAATTGTTTTGCTGGAAACCTTCCTGCTAAAGTGTATGCTGATATTATAACTGTCAAGTTTAGAAATTATGGGTGAAGAAATTTCAGAAATTTACTGGCACCATGACTACATGCAGGTGCTCTGTAATATGTTTAGAGTACAGAATAACAATATGCTTGCCAAAAGCCACTTAAGTTTAAAAACTTGAAGTTCTTTGACATTGTTGAGATTTACTCTTCTCCAAATAATATGTTTGCAAGATGCCACTTCAAGTTTAAGTGTTCAAGGTATTCGAGATTTGTTGCATTGAATAAAGTATACTGCCAGCTTTTGAAGTTAACCAAAAATACAAACTTTATTTCCTTTTCAGCTATAGGCATTGGGTTTTCTTACCAGCCAGCAGTCATTGTGATTGGCCATTACTTTCAGCAAAGGCTTGGATTGGCCAATGGCATAGCAATGTCGGGTGTTGGAATAGGAATGCTTGTGGTGTCCCCATTCCTGCAGTTTCTGATTGATACCTTCACCTGGCAGAAGTCCTTTTTGATACTTTGCCCCATTGCATTGATAGTTTCACTTTGCGGTTTGCTCTTTCGACCCTCGCAGCGGGAAATGTATTATTTGAAAGAGAAGGCAGTGCACAAGCACTTGAAGGAAAATCCAGATGAAGGAGAGGAAAAGGAAGGAAACTTTAAACCACAAGAACCCAAAGAAAAATCAACAAGTAATCAAAGCAGGGCATTGACTTTCTACCTTCTCAGAGGTATAAAATTCTTTGGGTTACATCTTATCTGGAGGCATCCATCTATAAATTTTATATTTATCGCATTTGGCCTCCTAGGATGTGGATTCTACTCCTCACTTGTTTTCTTTACATCGAAAGCTGTCTTTGACCTCAACATCAGTCAGTCCAAAGCCTCCTGGCTCATATCATTGGTGGGCATGGGCAGTTTCACATTTAGACTATGTCATGGATTTTTAATCGACTTGAAAATACTGTCACCGATGATGATATTTGTTTTAGCCGCTCTGGTGTGTAGCGTGAGTGACTTGCTGAACCCTTTCACAAACAGTTTTGCTGGGCTTGCAGTCTGTGCCTTTTGCCTGGGCGCTGGAAGTGGGCTTGCAATAGCAGTTACCATTGTTTGTATCCGGGAAGCTGTGCATCCTGTGTATGTGTCCAATGCCTGGGGTATCACAATGATGGGGTTTGGGTGTGGAAATCTCATTGGTGTTTACTTGATGGGTAAGTAGTCTTTTGTGTGTTAATCTTCCTGTGTATTAATAATAGTAAAAATATTTACAGTAATACGCACGTGCAGTTTTAAAGCTGTAATGTAATGAACACAGTGGAGGCAAATGATTATGTCTGAAGCAAAGGAGTTTTCAAATTGGTTATAAAGACCCTTCAATCTGGCCCCCAGAAAGCAGAAAGTGGAAATTTTCCTTTAATGCTAAAGTTACTTCTAGCCTCCTTCATTTTAAACAAGATGCACCTAACACAAATACCTCCCAGACAAAGTTGCAGTATCTTCCAGCTTGCTCAAGGCTATACAGTATGCACACAGTAAGCGTGTGTGCGAGCAATGTGGAACACGGCTGACTGCACATGTCATCGTTGACCAATCAGAGTGAAGTGTTTGAATTAGTGTCAGTCAAACTGCAGACAACAATCATATTAGAAATATAATTATACAGTATTCGTAAATATGTTTGAGGGAAGATGGAGGGCCATTAAAGTGTTCAATAGTAGGAGAGTTCTGAATATGTATTGACACATCATTCCTGAGTTTAGCAGATGTTTGCATGTGTTGCAAAAAGCTTAATTGCTGCAAAAGTATGTGACAGATGAGGACACATCTTGTAGAAGACAGTTCTCTCTTTACAGTGAAGCAGTCTGCTTAAATTGCATCAACATGGCACAGACAGAAAAAAGCCCTTTTCATCATTTAAAGCAGTCTCACCAATAAACCCTGATGGTAAAGTAGTGTACAGAAGGTCTTCTTCCCAAGGCTAGATCTTGAATGATATTAAGAATTTATTAACCTTGCACCAGTTGAAAGTTGCGGTGAACAAATTATTTGTGAGCTTCAAATCAATGAATTTTCTTCTGTGAGAAGTTGTTTAAAAAATGGTAAATCGGGCTATCTGATTTTCCTAAATGTCTATCATTATGTACCCATAGGGCCTAAATCATGGTTTAAAATGTATGAAAATATTCTGTATGGTGCACCCAAACACAAGATTTCCCTTTGAGTGTTGCTTGTTTGTGCCCTCTTTGAAAACCCTTAAAGGTTGAGTGCATGAAAACTCTTTAACTTCACTTATTAAGGAAAGCTTTGATACTTAATTTTTGTGTTTTTCTGCAGTATATCAGGCAAAATACTTGTGTGGTACACAATAATGCTTGGGCATTGAGTAGTATGCTGTAAGCAGTGTAGTGCAGTGTGTGCAGTGTAGGTATTTTGTACTGTATATATGGTGTTTGAACTCTTACTTCCAGGGTGGGAGAGATTTCTAAATCCTGTTGTAGAAAACTGTATAGCAAGACCATGCTTTCCAGTAATACAGATTTTACAGTAGTTCATGGATATCATGATGCGATGGTCTGTTTACTGCTTTTGTGCAAGTGTTGCATTGTATCGAATGTAAATGTTAACAGTATTAACATAAGGGTTGGGGAAGGGGAGTGAGGAGGGGGCAGACTTAACTCTAGTTTCACTGCAGTGGCACTGGTCAGTGATTTACAGTACCTTATATCTAATGTTCTATGTAGGCCTATAGTGTGTACAGTAGCAAAGGTTAAATTATATGTCTTTGCTAGGCAGTTTTTCCCTACCAGTGTTTTTCTGTTTATAACAACTGCTAAAACATCTACCATAGTACTGAGCACTATTTTAAAATGCTGGTTGTTGGCATGGTAAATTTTGACCTCTAGAAAATAGGGGACAAAAGTTAGTCAAGGTACATTAGTCAAGTGATTACCCCACTTATTTATATCTCTCTCGCTCTGGGGCTGATTGTTAGTTAAAGGTTTCCTCTCAGCTGACCTGAAAATCTGCTGTGCAGTTTGAGCTCTTTTAACTATGGTAGTAGTATGTCCAGCTTGTGAAGCGTAAACGTATCGTGGAGACTGTGTCTTGATTCTTAAGAGTGTCGTGCAAGCAGCTACAGTAGTAAACATAGTGCATATACAGTGTAGTACTAGAATTTAAGGTAAGGTGGAAGAAAAGAGAGAGATTAAGAGACAGAGGCACCCAAAACTTAGAATTATCTGATGGAGTCATATGACTTTCTAACTTTTCCATAGAGCACTGACCAAGTAAAGTTACTTGTCCTCACCTATAAAATCATCAGTCAGTATCAATATCCGGCCAGTGGTACAAGTACTATTAATTTTGTTTCACTATACTGTACGTGAGTTTTGTCAGCCGGTAATAGCAGTCTACCCTACATTCTCTAATAAATGCCCTGGGGCATTGCATTTTTGAAAAGGGGAGCATTTATTTGAGGGTATATTTTGTTTAAAAAATAACTGCTAAAGCCTACACTAGTATTTTCAAACGAGCTACGAGTTTCTTAGATGTAGAGGTGAAGGTTAACTTGCAGCGCACCTCTAATCCTCAGCTTCCTTGTAGTGTTGCAGTTTCCCTGTAACATGTTGTTATAGTCCCTAATTTTTTAATAAAAAATAAAAACACCTTTGACTTCTCCCTAGCAAATGACCACTGAAAATCTGTTTTGCCTTTCAGAAATTTACAGGGGAGTGTGTAATAGAAGGGGAGCATTTATTAGGGAATATACGGTAGATAATCAGGGATAATCAGGGTGTTTAGGATGCCAATTAAATATCTTTCATACAGACATTCTGTGCATGACGGTAAATTTATTCCTCCTTTTTCGTCCCTGGCTTTGCTAGTGGCCTCTTATTTACACTTTGAGTCTCCACCATCCTGATTCTATGTCTGCCCCCAGAGTGAACAATGTTATGGAACTAACAATTAAGTAGAGATGTTATTACTAACAGAGTTATTGCAGAGCCTAGTTACTGTAGAGACACAGTTGCAGTGGCAAGTTTGTGTTTAAGAAATTCAGAATGCCATTTCCTGCAATCTTGGAGCCTTGTAGGCTACAAAGGTTAGAGAACGTCACTAGCAGAACTGTAATGACCAATTCATCTTAGTGGCTTAGATTGTGGTTTCCTGTAATCTTGGATGTTTGGGATGCCGAGTACTGTCTCATACTGGAGGCCCATGCATGGTACTAGACCCCTAGTCAGTTGTGTTGTAGAGCTGGGTTTCCTGCCATCTGGGGCATTTGGAAATTTTGTGACCTCAGTCCTATCCTTGGTCAGGCCAAGGTTGCCTCTGGTGCGGTAATTACAACCCCTCTTTTATCACTCTGTAGAAATCACCCCTATGACAAACTTCTGAACCAGCCATCATGAAAGGATTATGGTCAGTCCATTCACTGTTAGGAATACATGCAAAATGTGTCTCAGTTATGTACTGAATGATTCGGTTAATAAGATGCAACAAGCCTAACACCCCTCCTCCACGCATACAAACTCATGCTTTGCACTCGTGGTGCACCATGGGTGCACTTGTGACACCGACTCTCATTTCACTACTCTCCCATTTCAGTCAGGGGATCATAAGTTGTGCATCCCCCTCCACCTCCGAATTCCTGCCACACATTTGAACAGTGATTACTGGTTATGAAAATTGATCAGCACACAGCTAGAATTTTTCATACCTTTACGCCTCAGGAAAAATCAGTCCTGCTTTATATCCCCCATTTTCTCTCCCCCTCCCCCCCCTCCCCCAATTCATGGCAAGTAAAAAAATGTTAGGCTAATTAGTGAACTAGGGAAACGTCCATGAATTCTTGCATGATGGGACACCTCCCCCCCCCCCTCCCTGGTGGGAAATTCCCACCAGGATGATTCTCCCCTCCCACTGGACAATTTTCCCCGGACAATTCCCACCCATGACATCTCCCACCATAAAATTTGGAATTAACTTAGGTGGAAATTTTCCATGTTAGGAATTGTATGTGTGTGAGTTGTGTGGGGGAGGGTGGTTTATCTTGGAACCAATTCCAAGAACTTTACAACTACAGGTATTGAGTTATTTTATGTACTGTACATCCCAATGCATAGCTACTGTACAAGAGAGCACTGTATAGGGTGCAATTAATGGAACTGTATGTGCCATAAACATCTCCATAAATTTTATAGTTACTACTATACAGTAGTTGTAAAGCTGATCTATAGCTTCAGTTGGCATACTCAGTAGTGGAACTCTGTGTGCACTTGTAAGGTTCATAACTGCTGTGCTGTACTTCTGTCAATAATTGGCAGAGATCACTATAAATCAGACCTAGTTTGCTTTCCTGTTTTCCTGTAAATATGCAGGTGTATGGCTGAACAGATAACCATCAGTGTAGAATAGTTTGCTGGTACAGTACAATAACTTCAAGTTTGTTCTAAAATTTTCATACTGTACTGTGAGTAATGTAAGTGTAGAACGTTGTGTATTGTTTCTACAGCTCTAGGAAAGAATGGAGATGGAGGTGGATAGGTATTCTGTTTCCTTTAATACCTGAACTCTTTATTTGCAGTTCATGGTGTAGTAACAATTGTCTGTTCCATGAAAACTACAAAAACGAATAAACCAATGCACAATTAAATTACACTGGTACAACATAATGATCAAATTACATACATTGAAATGATACAGGCCACGTAAGCTTAAATTCAGCAAATACAAACATTAGGAGATTTGGACATATCTATCTCAATTCCATCAGTCTGAAGTTTCGTCATGACCTTAAACTGGAGTAATTGCAACTCTATCCCCATCAAATTATCTGGTCCGGTGGCTCCATTGTAAGCAAATACTTCCTTGCTCAGCACTCATACAAAAGCCCAGATTTAGCTGGCAGCTAAATCTGGGCTTTACATTTGCTGCAGACCCTGTTCATAAATTTATCATGATATCAGATGTCAGATATTGTAGGGCACAGTCTGCTTTGTACATGATTTAGCAGGTTAATATCTGCCTTACAGTCTTGCTATGAAGGTAAGGCAGTAGCTACTAGCTTGCTAAAAAGTTTTCATCTGTTCCCACTTGTTCAAGCAAGGATTAATCAAATCTGCACTGGGACAAAATGCTTATAGTAATTAACACACAATTAACCCAATGGGAAGTGCCATTTGCTACCCCACTGTTTACTGTAACATCGTAAGTTTATGACATAATTCCATTAAAGTGAAGTGTACATGATAGTTTTTCTAACTACATTTTGTATTTCGGTCATTTCAAGAACAATTGTGTCTTCTATTGTAGTTTGCGAAAGAAAATCACAATCATAAAATAAAAAAAATGTATCGTTGTCAAAGAAGTGCCTATGAAAATGCCGTTTGATTCAGTGCTGTTGGGTTTTCGGCAGTTCAAAAGAGATACGTTAGCTTGCCATGTGCGCTGATTTGTCAAAAGCCTCCCTACAGTCTGCAGTGTGTGCTAGGCAAAGTAAATCACAAAATGTGAGATTTCACGATGCATTTTCAAACAAAAAGTGAAAATTGTAGCCTATGTGGAGTTCATTGTCACATACAGTGGAGTTGTGTGTGGAAAAATACAGCTAGGTTTATTTGCCACTCAGTAGACTGAGCTCAATGCCCTGCCGTGTGCAATAAATGTACCGGTAAAGTTTATATTATGGGGAAGCCTAACACAATACGTGCTGTGTATGTGGCGTGATTAAACCAAATTTTTACATGTGTATCCCTTGTAAAATATTATCCCACAGGAAAACTTCTCTTTAATTCAGACCAGTAATAATTTTTGATACTTGTTGAGAGAACAAATCTAAGGGAAAAAGGAACATGAAAGTCACATGCCAGGAGTATGGACATTGGGGGACTGAAAGCAGAAGTTGGGTATGAATTTGATGCTCTGACTTTTTGGCTGGGACTCCGGTGGAACCACTATTAAAAAGGCGGAGAAAAGCCAAGTATACAAATACAGAGAATAGTAAACAATGATACAATCTACACATTCAAAAGAAATGGGACATGCAGTAAGAAAATATAACGTAAATACAAAAACGACACTCAAAATACAGCTCAAGTAAATATAAAAAGTAGAAGTACTCTCACCTTATTGACCTAAGCTACAAGTAACACCTTAGTATCCTCTAACAGAAATATAAACATCTAAAAAAGGGACGCCTGGAGTTCTGGTACAGAAAGATACACCAGCTTGGCTCAGACGATAGCCAGCTGAATTGACCATTGATCACATGATTGCACAAGTATGCATACACGTAGGAGGCGATAGAGAAGACTATTGTAGCTAGTACAAAAAACATATACAAATGCAGTTACTGTACAATATACAACATTGTGATACTACATTGAGATTCTGTAGAATTCTGATACAAAATATAAACTTTCAAATACAACACATTACTGTTAAAAGTGAGGGGCAGTTCCAGACTTGCACCACAGCTCATAGCTCTGCACCTAGTAACTCCCTGATTGTACAAAAGAAAACAGGTTTTCACTGAATTATGCAACTTCTTCCCCTTCCAAATGGTTTTGAAATTTCCATGGGAACACACTTCACTGCCTTATTGCTTTAACCCAGGGGTGCCAACCTTTTTTGACCCTAGGTCTACCTTTTAAGTAGCCACCCTCCAGAGATCTACAAACCATACACTGTCATCCAGTTACACATAGAAAAACTTTATTTTTTTCATATTTTTCTGCATCCCTCGCAGTCGACTTGGGATCAGTGTGCAGTCTGCCAGTAGACCGTGATCGACTGGTTGAGCACTCCTGCTTCAACCCCATTTGCCTAATAGAGCAGGCCCTGGGCCAAAGGTTCACTACAGTAGTAGTTCTGTCTAGCCAACCTTGTAATGTTGGGATACCCCTGCAGAATGAAGAACAGATGTTACTCTCACAAACAAATTAGCCAGTTTCTTCCGTTACAGTATTTTTCAGTCAGCTTTACAGTATTCCAGATTGCAATATAGTTATGGACAAGGAACATGAAATTCTGTACACCTTCATATAACTCTACATGGTGGTTTTGGGGGTATAAAAGGAAATTAAATGACAATTCAGAATTGACAGATTTGGACAAATTTTAGAGAAATTTTTTTTCCTTTCTTTAGATTTTTTAATGCATTTCATTCAGGTGGTACTCCCTGCTAGTGTTTTGTCAGGTCACTTTATGGCAAGTCTTTCGTTTGGGGTATCCAGACTAATGTCAAGAGACAGGATAATATCCTGTCTCTTGGATATTGAGACAAAAGTTGATTCTTGAATGTTCTATAAGTGAGTTTCTGCTTTAATACTTTAGCTTTGAGTCAGTTTAAGTCCATGTCTGCAGTATTGAATTTGAGTCACTTCAGGCCATCCAAATATATGATTAAAGTCACAGTATCTGCATGTGAGGTGAGTCACATAAAGGCTCTGATTATGTTAGTTCAGTCAGTCCATGGTCCCTCAGGTTACTTTAAACTGAGTTAAGTTCTGTAGGAGCAAATGTTAATATTGGAGTTACCCGTGGAAAGTTTGGTCACTATGGCACGAGGAAAGGAAATATATTATGAAGCAATTTTATATCATCTAGTGGAAATAATATGGTATGACTCAGTCACCATTTACATAAAATAACACCAAAATTTCATTTTCTTTTTCATTATTTGGAAATATTTATCTCCTAAACTATGTTATTTGCTTAAGATGTATTTATTAAATATTTGCAACTCACATAATATAGTCGCAACAAAAATATATATTAGCAACAAACATATTTGCAAGAAAAATGTACATCTGCAACAAAAATAAATATTATGTAAATTATACTTCGGGATAAAAGTATAGGTTAAAATTCAGGTCAGATACAGAATTAGGATAGGATTAGGACTAGGATTAGCCTTGGGTAGGATTGAGGTTTGGCTTAGGATTATGGCAAGGGGTAGGATTACATTTAGAGTTAGGATCATTGGTCTTCAATCTAATGAATCCTAGTACGATGATTTCAACGAGTACACTGCTGAAGGTCTTGAAATAGTCAAGCTTTCGTCAGAAGTGGTTCTGACTTCTTCAGGACTGATGCAAGGAAGCAAGTGCAGTGAAGTTATATAGTTATGCTGCAACCCTGATTGGTGGATTCTGTGTTCTGATTGGATGATTTGTTTGTGTTCTGATTGGACAGTTGAATTGAGGATTCTGTGCTCTGATTAACTGATTTATCTGTGTTCTCATTGGATGAGGCAAGTGAGAAAGGACCATGATTGGATGCAAAAAGACTGTTCCACATGTGGCTGACATCTTTCCAATCCATCCTGTTAATAGTGGATTTTTCATTGACCCTAATCTCTAGAGCTTCTCTAATTAGGATATCCCATAGCTTTTTGAGATCAGGAATAGAAGGTTTTAACTCCTGCGCAATTCAAGATTCTGGTTATCCTCTCAGACACTCCTTTGACATAGGGCATGAAGGTGAGGCCTTTGTTATACTCTTCACTTGCCTTCTTTTTTGCTATTTGTTGGGTTTATTTCTTCACAGCTCTGTGCACATAGTGGGCAGGGTAACCATTTGTATGTAAGGCTTTAGTAATGTGATCAAGTTCATTGGATACTTTATCCTCATCGCAAAGTGTTAAATCTCTTTGTACCAGTGTATTTACCACACCATTTTTGGCAGAGATCATGGTGATTGGAGAAGTGAAGGTACTAATTAGTGTGTGTGGGTTTCCTGTACACTGAAAAAGATTGCTATCAGTTTTTTGAACCTTGACATCCAGAAAAGGAATAACGCCATGGTTTTCCGATTCCATGGTGAATTGAATAGCAGTGTGTTGATTGTTCAAGTGATTTAGAAATTTGCCTAGTTCTTCACGACAATGTCGCCATACCACAGAGGTATCATCAACGTATCTGAACCATACCGTGGGCTTCAAGTTATGAGTGGCTATGGCAATAGTCTCAAAATGGTCCATAAAGATATTAGCAGTGATAGGAGATATGGGGGAACCCATTGCCTGACCTTCACATTGTTCATAAAACTGGCCATGCCATTTTAAATTTGGGAATTGAAGCACAGTTTTGTGAGATGAACAATTTCTTCCCATGTCGTTTGTGTTCTTTAATGGAGAGTTGGGTCAGCCTGTAATCTATCACCTATTACCTTGCAAGCATCATTAATAGGAACATTGGTGAAGAGTAAAACAACATCAGAACTGACAAGGGTATCACTTACTAATAAAGGCTTTTATAGAGAGCCCGCCGTGAAAGCCTTTCTACTTGTTTCTATTGATATCTTCTTAGCCCTTTCTACAGAGTGTTGGGAGTTTTAATGTATGACATCCCCTTGCCTGATAAGGGAGTCAGTATGTCTGCAAGATGCCTGGCTAAGTTGTAAGAGGGAGAGTTGATGGAGCTCACAGTGGGTCTGAGTGGTATACAGTAACTTCTTTGTGCACTTTCGGTAGGCCGTAAATTCTGGGCGGCGAGTTCCTGGGTGTGAGTTGCGTAGCTTGTTTTTATTTAATTTGTTCTGTTCTTTGAGCTCTTTTATAGCCTTCCCTATTAACTGCAGGTTAATGTACATGTACATCATTGCACCACCAAACATTTGGTTTCAGGGTGCAATTAATTTACACTAGATCCGGATCTGATCGCCCGATCTTATCAGTAGATTGAATTACACAAGTGGCTTGATCCTGGAGCATTTACACTTGTCTTGTACTCTGATCCACCTCCATGCTTCAGCGGAAGTGGCCTCCAGACGAATTATGAAATAGAAGTACATGCGCATGTGCATCAATATGTAAACAAAGAAATGAGAAAATACATGTGTGACCATAATAATGTGCATAGTGTGAGGTCACTGTTGATCTTGGGTCACCGCTGATCCTAGAGCATTTAGACAACAAATTTGGTGTCGAGCAGTGGATCTGATCCCACGCAGGCGATCAGATCCAGATCTAGTTTAAATGCACCCTCAGTCTGCATGGCTCCAGGTCAGTATAGCCACAGTTTGAAATTTTATGATTTTTAAATAGTGTTGTTGATAAACATGTGGATCGTGTGATAATTTGCTAACCATGACTTGCCCTTTCTGCTAGACATTCCACTTCCCGCATATGTTATAATGTGGATTGTGCACAGTGCTGAGTTAAATCTGAGCAACTACTTGCAGCATCAAAAATGGTCAGTCTTTGATGTGCCCTGAAACACCACAATTATGCTGTACTGTGTAGAGTACTGCCTGTACTATGTACTCAAACAAAAGTGCCAGGATTTTCAAAACACTTTTGTCTTTAATAAAAACCATAATTCCATCCTTGAACTTCGAAGGTCAAGATGAAGTGATCAGTGCTTCTATATAATAAATAGACCCCAGACCTATGGCATTTACTTGGCAAGCTCACCCTGGCAGATGCCAGAAAAACAGATTGGTCAAATTATTATTAACCTATTTAACTGTGATGTGTTGATACAACAGTTCCATGGCCTTCAAGGGAGTTTAAGTGTTGTGTACAATATGACTAATGTTTGTACTAGCTATGTGCCATTGTGTTAGAGCTAGTGCTTTGAAGGTTAATTCCATAAATTAGAATAACTCTGATCATGCATGCCTTTACTTTTTTGAGGGGAAATCAACCTGCTGTCCTATGGAAAAAGTCCTTCCACTTTACTTTCTACCTTTCTAGCCACCCACACTATTCAACAGCAGATAGCTGAAGGGATATTCTTTTGTTTGTTGTAGTAAGAATCATTGGTCAAGGGTCTTTGATGGTACGTGTATGAAGGGTCATTGGTGGAGGTAGGCCAAAGGGCCCGTTATTCACAATAGAAAAAGGTAGTTTATTAATGCTTAAATAGGAAAAATAGGTCCAGCAAAGAATGTAAAAATGTGAAGTCCTCTACTATAGTCATACTCTGTCATATGGTACTGTTACAACAACAGTGTAATGATGAGCAAGTCCCTTTTATTAATAAGATGGTTTATACTTCCAGGCATAAACGTATTGAAGCCACTGAAGATGGTATGAAACGAAGATAAAAAGCTCAAATATTTGCACCACTTGATTTCTCCATTGAATAAATGTAAAGGTACAAAAAAAGGCAAAAGGCCTGCCATGCTCACTTCCCAGAACAAAAATGTTCTGCCTGCCAGTGCAGCTTTACCTGTTGTGTAAGGAACGTATCTTCCAAGCAGGCCACTGATGGCTGTCAGGTGTTTCTACCCCTGATTGGGACATTTGCACATATATGCACAACTAAACCTGCTCAGATGTACAGTAATTCAGTCGAATTTAAGCACCAGATCAGTGTATGTGTAATGAACAATCAGGGATTTTTGAAGGTTTGGTCCTGGACTTGTGGCATCGGTGCCAGAGTTAGTCTGCGTAGTTGCGTTTGAGCCTGGCCTATTTTAAGACTAATCTCCCAAGGTATTTGACAAACTATAATGAAATTAAAAACTGCGTAACAGCTCTATCCTCCTTTGAGATGAAGACTTTCTTCCTGCCTCAAATACGCTGATTATTCATATTGGTACACAGTTAAGTTGGTGAAATCAGGAAAATGGTCTAAATTCCCTTCCATGAAATGGTCAAAATAACTGCGTGGCAGATAAAGTACAGTATGCTGGCATGTTTGTAGTAATTGTATTCAAATCGAGAGAAGTATCACACTGAAAAAATTCATATGCTGAGCCACAAAAGAAGGGGCAAATTCATGTGACAAACTGAGCAAATGCAATTATGACTGGGAACTTTTTATTTTTTGTTTCAATGTTAAAGGTCTTTTTCCAATTTCCTTCTTCCCATATTATGGATTTAAAGGAACCTTTCTTATCAACGTATGACAGATGAACCTGACTTTCAAACCCTCTTTATCATAAACACTGCAATAACTTTTTTCCATAATGGGGACAACAAACTTTTTTCTTCAGAAAAATGCATGTAAGGAGTAATCACCCTTATGACTAAAGAACCTGTGGCTTCGGGAGAGATCCACCCAGTTAGCCATTGATTAATAAATTAGATACAGTACACAGCAGTGTTTCCTCTAAGAAATAATCCATTGAGTCAATATACTCAATGTGAGAAAATTTGGCTTACGAGAAATGTCAGTTTGATGGAACGGTACATGGGTATGGCATGTGTTGTTGTTCACATTGCATCTGAAACCCTACTTTTTTATTTTCCCCACTAATTATCAATGCATCAAATTGACAAATCATTGCATCAAAATCGCGTCATATAGCAGCTTAGTGGAAACACTGATACACAGACAAGCTGCTGTACTTCCAATAATTGGTAGTGTAACTCCAGCAAGTCCCACAGGTACTGTGCAATCAGAGAGAAGGGTGGCTTGGTACTATTTAAAATCAGTATCGGCAGTTATTCCCCATTTTTGTCTGGTACTGGTATTGGTAAAATGAACCAAAAAGTCTGATATTACCTTATTACCATACATATTTCTTGTCCTATACCCTCTACTGTAGAAATGTTACATTACTGTATTTTAGTACATTTGACTTCAGTTGGTGCCCATAGAAAATGGCACAATACAAATAGTGGTATTGCCTATTGGCCTATGGTTTAGTGTACAGTGTGCTCATTTCTCAAATATCGGTATCGGCCGGTGTTGAGAATATAAATATTGGGATTGGTAATATCAGCTATAAGTAATATCAGTACAACACTACTGTTGAGTATAGTACACAACGTTTTATAGTACTGTGGAACAGGGTTTGGATTTCTCTGAAAAAGTTGTCATAATTTTTCATGATAGTATTTTCTTTTTATGACCATTCAAAATTTCAAGTCATAAATTTTAAAATTTCTGGCGTAAATGATTAAATATACAATGCCTACCGCGATAAGCCGTAAACGGCAACGTTAGTGCAACTTATCGATAAATGCAAGTATGAGTGAAATAATTTGTGTAATACCGACCTGTTTTTATGATGAGAAATGATCCTTGGATAATAAAAAATATTTTCACTTCCCTCAAAGAGAAATTTAGCCGAAAATATCCAATATGTTCCATGTGTGATCCAGCAACAGGTGTAGTTATGCCTAATGTTAGCAATATTAGATTAAACACAATGACAAATGTATTACGGTACAGATTTGTATCACTTGTATCCAGGGCAGCCCAGTTTTACAAGACCGCTTACACGTTTTACGAAGAATTTGTTGTGAGCACTCGTCAGTCTAACATTAGTCTACTATAGTAGGCCTAGTAGAATAATCCATGTACAGCAGCGCAGTAGATCCTGCCCACGATGTGCCGTATGCTGCAGAGAATGGAAACTTGTTGCGTTAGGCCTACTGGTTTTAGGTTTTTTTTTATCATTACAGTAAATTTAGTGGATTCGAATGCGTAGTGTGAATAATATTATAATTCAGCAGGTGACTGTTTGGTGAGTTGAATTTTCTGTCGTAAAGATGGGCAAGTCAAAATTTATATTAAAACTGAATTGTATTTAGGGCTGTGATCATTTCAGGCCTCAAAGTGATCCTATATTTCCTATAATTTCCTATAAATTCCCCAAAATCCTATATTTCTATATTTGTATGATTTTGGGCTTGTTTTCCTATATTCTCCTATATTTTTCTGATCTTGTCAAAAAATTTTCTTTTATATGGTGTTTTGGGGTGAAATTTTCAGATACATTCTTTTTCCAAGATACTGTAGCTGTCTTAGACTCTGAGTGTCTTAGACTCAGGAGTGGCTTAGTCAGACAGGTAGCAGTGTATAGATGCCAAGTATCTTAATTAGATGCAATTACTGTACACAGAGACCATTTATACTGTAGGATTCAGAAATATTCTCATATGAAACTGCATAGGGCACTAATAAACACTTATTTCACCACCCATAAATGTTCCACTCTCACACCTGTGATTTTGAGTACTCTATTTCATCTCTTTGAGGGAATTGTACCTGTAGTGGTATTGTCAAGGGGGTGGATTAGAGTCCTTTGCCTGGTATCCCCTGTAGTCATGCAGTCCTCAACATTTTAAAACCCTTACCTATGCTTTGCATGCACAGGTAGCTGGTCTGTGATACAGTAGAACTAATTCTTTAATTCAAAATATTGTAGTGCAGTGGTTCGAAATACCAATTTATTTTCCCTGTCATCTGCCATCTTTCCTCAAACTGAGTTAATCATTAGATCAGTTGATTGTTCAAAGTGTTGTACAATTACAATTCTCCCCAAATTGAGACTCTTAATTTTCTCGAAGCACTAAGTTCTTTTACTTTATAAAGAAAAAGAACTTAGTGCTTTGAGAAAATTAAGAGTCTCACTAGCTGTAGTGGTTACAAGTTTACAGTGTGCAGATGAGATCTCTAAAGGAGGTTTTCCCTAAACTCCACAAGAAGCTCTATGGCAGGTCTCTGGATGCCACATCAATTTATCCAACAGACCAAAGTGGAAATCTAATCCATATACAGGGTTTCCCCTGGCATTCTTTTTGTGAGGTGGCCACCTCACAGTTTTTGGCCACCACCTCACAGAAATTTGCTATCACTTGCCACCTGTACTGTACTAGCTATGGAAGTATTGATAGTTCTCACTTACCGATTGTGCCAAAGCTGGCATCATATTACCCCCAAGAACTAAATAGCACCTCACACTCTCCAAAACCCAGGGGAAACCCTGCATATATATCTGGTGCTGCAGTGCCCATCATTGGTGGCAAGTGGGGACACTTGCCAAGTTGCCCTTTCCCTAATTTTGTGATGTAACTTCCTCAAGTGAGATTTTAGATGTTAAGTATGTTAATGCACAGACAGTTTTGCACACTGTTGGTATCATGACATATGTGGACTACACAGTTCTGCCAAGTTGTAGATTCAAAGTGAGCAGTAGCATTTCTGTAGTGGGAGGGACCATTGGGCCATGCCTTCTCTCCTTCGCTGATGCTGATTTTTTCTTTAATTTAGTAACCCAGAATATTTAAATTTTTGAAAATAAATTTTACTTCAGAAGATAACATATGTAGCACCAGGTTGCATGTAAGTCACCCAATCATTCAAAAAATTTTCAAAGGGAAGGGTGACCCCTCCCCTTAGACCCCTCCCTCATGCTGGCAATCACAGAATAAACTACATAGCCCCCATGAGACAGTTCTGGCTATGCCACTGTGAAGTGAGTTCATGGAAGGTATTCATAGCAACACTACAGTTGTCATAGGCCTATAATCTTACTGTCATCACCCACATATCACACTTTGCAAGATTGACTAGCAATACAGTGTTTATAGCAACTAAACACTTTCTTTTGTTTTAGTTTATAGCAAAATGTTGTATTAAGAGACCATTTCCTGTTATTTAAGCGGCAAAAAATTCAAAAATTTCTGTGTCCTCAACCCCATTATTATTGGAGCTGGAGGTGGATTCTGTCTGTGTACTTTAGGACATTAGCAAGCAACAGTTCATTGTTCACATGAACTACCCATCCATTCAAAGCACCATCATGATTAGATTCCATGTTCTCCACTTCATATATTGCAAATTTTGGTGCCTTATTGGGTATGCACAAATAATAACATTAATACTTTATTTCAGAGTCAAAATATGAAAATACACCACTTTCAGAGGATTTACCCTTTCCCTTCCACCAAAATATTTAGATCGTTTTTCTTTTCCATGTTGATGGTAGAACCACACTGTTCTGCCATATGGCCCACACTTGTGATACTGTTAATCACATTTGTACCATTTAAACAGTAGTTTATTAGTTTCCTATAAAGGCCCTATGCAGTACTGTGCTTTCCTCATCCACAACTTTGAAGAATTTTGAAGATAATTAGAACCACTAGTGTGTGACATTCCTATATTTACTCTATATTTTCCTTGAAAAATCCTATAAAACCCTATATATTCATCAGTATCCTTCCTATAAAACCTCCTATATTTCTGTGATAGACCACTTTGAAGCCTGTCGTTTAGAGATTAATCGCTAAACGATCACATGTGTAATAAACGTTTAGTACAAAGGTACCAGCGATTAATCGCAAAAAAAACAATCTGTAGTCATTACAGAAAATTAGATATTCACTTTAACTCTTTTTGAAAAAGTGCAATTCATAATTATACAATTGGCGCACATGTAAACATACGACATCAAAGTTAGGCTTCTATGAGGATCCGTGTTTGAAGTTCAAAGAAACTATGTCCCCTGGACGTCACTGACGCATTTTACATATTCATCATGTTCAAGAGCACGTTTAAAGTCTCTATGTTGATCATAGGTACTTGCGATTAATCGTTAAACGATCGCAAAATTTTGTGATTAAACATTTAGTAATTTTGCTAAATGTTCACAGCCCTAATTGTATTTTTGGTCGTGAACAAAATTTGCGTCGGCATAAAAAACGCCCATTTCGGTGTAAAACGCAAACCCAGCTGTGCAACTTAAATACATGTAATGTTTAATATGCGTAGTAGTAGGGTTTGGTGTCCTGCAGTATACAGTTGCACATGCTGGACTGTAATTTGGTGGTACTGTTGTTAGCTGCTGCTGTTCAAATTTCCATGAGCCCCTTCACCTCTTTGAAGTACTGTACGGGGGGATTGGAAATACCTTTACATTTTTAGCATGTGTTGTACCCTGTAGCATTTTTGTCATATTACCTTCTCTTTTTCTACATTAACAGCATTCCTGTATGATGCTACTGGTACCTACAACATCTCATTCTTCGTGGGTGCTGCCATTCTCTTCTTGGCTGCACTCTCCATGTTTTCCTTATGGATTTTGCACCATAGAAAAGGTACAAATAAGAAGCAGACAGACCAAGAAGTAAAGATGACTAAGCTAACAGAAAATGGACCAAGTGCTAGACAGTTCTTCATATCAGAGGAAGAGAAAGATGAAGCAGGAGAATCGGATATAAAGGAAAAGACTTGAAAATACAGCACTGGTTCACTCTTTTTAAGGAGAAGCATTGAACAAAGTCTGTATACTGCCATCATCCCAAAATACATTTCCTGCACATTACCTACAGCAATGCTCAAGCCACTTCAATTTTAAACATTACCAACTTCTGCAGTGCCTAATGCTAAATATTGTATGCCAGAGGCAAGCTGGTATGGTCATTTTCCAATATTTTCAGTATACTCCTAAACTATGCTTGGAACGGTCAGATGTGTTTTTCATTAAAAACAAGAAGAAGCTCAGTTTCATTTTAACATATGACAGACATACTGGTATACAATGGCTTGTCATTCTGTGCCACTTGGTGATAGCAACCACCACAAGTATCTGGTGCATTTATCAACACTTTTATTTGCCTCATAAGTGTCCTTCAAGTGGTGAGAATGTTGACTCTGTATACCAGCAAGAATTCACCTATTTCTCAAGCAAGGTTGATAATTATCCTGCAACTGGCATGCTAAGTCACACATGAGTTGGAAGCATTTTTCCTTGACTAATGAGCTTCCTTCTTCTACTACTAGGCCCCCTGAAACTGATTCATGCAGGGGTGCCAAAGTGCTTGAATTAAAAAGGAATATACAGAAACCAATTCTCGTATTATACTCTAGGGGATCATATATTGAAGAATGTTACATTCCCCTCACTAAAACTTCACATAAAATTGGGGAATGGCAAAATTTATGCTGATATTGGGCAAAATGCTAAAAATCTCATTGTAACACAAGGCATGCATGTTAATGACATTTGAAAATGCAAACATGAACAATAACTGGAAAAATGCTTCCAACTCATGTGTGACTTAGCATGCCAGTTGCAGGATAATTATCAACCTTGCTTGAGAAATAGGTGAATTCTTGCTGGTATAAAGAGTCAACATTCTCACCACTTGAAGGACACTTATGAGGCAAATATAAGTGCTGATAAATGCACCAGACACTTGTGGTGGTTGCTTTCACCTTGGCAACTTGATATCCCTGAGAACAAGGAATGTGCCTTATTTTAACAGTGCTTAAGGGGAGGTTGTAAATATGGTGTACTGCTCTCTCTTCCAAAGCCTCTTTGCTCCAAAGTCTCTACATCCAACAAGCCTACAGTGAGGTCAGTGTTACAGTAGGATCATAGGTGGAAGGAGCCCAAGTTGATTTGGGGGGCTGTAAAGATCGACTTGCCTGGAAAATATAATCCAAAAAGTCTGCATGCTCCATGCGTGTTCAGCATGTTAATGTATAGGCCTATATCATATCTATAGGCATGCATATCACACATCATATTTATCACATTGCTTGCTAATTACATACAATAATTTGCCATGTTACTACCTTTCCATATTGATTATGTTTTATTTTTTTTTTGATTTCTCTCATGGTGGTGGGGAGCATGCATTGTGTTGTGTGATTGCCAGCCTGGGGGAGACGTCTAAGGGGAGGGGGTGTCCTCCTCCCCTTTGAAAATTTTTGAAATATTAGGTGTCCTTACATGCAATCTGGTGCCACATATGCTACCTTTGAAGTAAAATTTGTGTTAAAAAATTAAATATTTAGGTACTAAAAAGAAAAAAATCAGCACCATTGAGGGAAGCACGGCCCAGTGGCCCCCTAAATACACCACTGATAATCTTAATATAAGTTTAACCGCATGTTTGGTCTAGCGGTAGAGCATCCGCCTCTCACGCAGAAGGCCCGGGTTTGATTCCCAGGTCGAGTCATACCAAAGACTCTAAAAATGGAACCTATTGCTGTTGTGCGTGATGCTCCGCATAAGCAATGGAGTAGGGAAAATAAGCCAGTGAGCCACAACTGGAAAAAAGGCCGTGGCCGGCTCGACTTGAACCAATAGGTTGGAAACTGGGCCGTAAAACTCCATCTAACAAATAACATTAAAAAACACACTGTTGAATTAATACCGAATATATAGGTGTAATTCAAATCAGAACTTAATTTTAATTACCAAGGAAGTTTTTTAACTACCTTTAGCTACATCATTGCATTTTTTTCTTTCAGTAGGTGCCCGAAAAATTCTCAGCATATTGCCCGAATTTTTACAAAAATATTTGGTTGGGGGCTGCAGCCCCTGCCCTCCACCCCCCCCCCCCCTATGCCTATGAGCAGGATAAGGTTTAGTTAAGAACCTAAGCTTATGGTACTGTAACACTGACTTACCTTCATGCAGACTTGTTGGAATGAAGAGACATTGGAACAGAGAGGCGTAACAGTGAATATGTGGCACACGCTTTGCTTTGTGCATACAGTATATTGCAGTTATCCAAGAAAATAGGTATTTCATGAAAAACATACCAAAATCTTGAACAACTCAAACTTTGCCATACAGACCATTTGGCAATGGTGTAATATTTTGCCTTCTAGTTTGCCTTTATGAACCTTGGTTATTGCTTTAAGTGTTTGCTTTATTGTAATGTACTGCAGCAGGTGGCATGGCTGTTAGGAGAGTCAGAGAAAGAGAATAACAATGGCTAATACTATTAAAGTGCACCTAAAGGCTAGCATTACAAGAATATATATTTTAGAGTTTGGAAAGTGAATCTCATTCATCCATATCCCATTTTCATAGCTTACCCCTTTGCTGCGATATAAAATGTTGAAATTTTTCTTCTTTTTTTAAAATAGTCAATTGCACAATAATTTGTGAAGTTCTTGCTCAACTCACATTACCTGCTTTTGTTTCCTTTTGAAATTAAAATGTTTATGTGACCTTGAATAATTTACTGTTTTTCTTTCATAGCATGTTGTATGGAGACGGCTTGTATAGTCAAGTCACCCTACAATAGTAAGACAGCATTCACATTTCGGCACAAGGTGCAGTGGCTTTTGAAAAAACAGAGAAAAACAAAGATGCTAATTTGAATAGTACAAGAATGACATCCACATTATTGTGCAATCTACCATTTTAAATGCAGTGAACAAGCTTCAACACTTTATATCTCAGCACAGGAATGTCCTGTGAAGATGGGAGGTTGGATCATTTGCATTCATTTTTCAAGCTTTGTAATATTGAAATTTTAGACTTTAGGTACATGTTAAAGTTGCATGACTTAGTCAGTGCTCAATAGATTATAACACCTGTACTGATATAGTGCAGAATTGGTTTATGGAAAACCCTAGTTGTCATGGAAAGTCATGGCATTTGCATATTTATGTACTACATGTAGGAACTTTCAGTGACCTCAGCCTGGTGTGGGTTTCCCTTATTCTCTCACACACTCCTACTTTGAGGGCCTTCAGTCACAAAATGGAGGGAAAATTTCAACTTGAGTAAGCCTTGTTAATGTCACTTGGGGTATAAACTGTTTTCAGTACTGTAAAAGGCCAGCCTAATCAATGTTGCTTGGGGTAACTCCCCTTATCCTTGTATAAATTATACAGAGAATTTTTGTTTACCAGTGTGTAATGTATTTCTGTTCCTTTATAACTTTGTACAAGTGTACAAATTTAAAAATGAGGATTTGTGACTTTGATATTTGTTCAGACTTCTGAAAAGATATACTGTGTATTATCAACATTTTGTTCTGATGTTTTGTGGCTACCCCTTTTTCTGTGTATGATGGTATTGCCCACAGGTCACAGGTCCTTTCTGTAAGAAAAAAAAAAAAACACAAACAAACAAGAAGACTATTACCTAAAGTATCAGCAAAAATTTCTTGCATTTCCTGTGAATACACATATTTCAAGGCCTTGGTATGTACTAAATATACAGTTGCCATTTTGAGTACAAAATGCTTTGACCTAGTACGGTACCAATTCTTTGAGGTTAGCCAACATCGACAAATGCTACCATAACCAACTATCTGTGACTATGCTCAGAGATCAGCAGATTTTTTGTATTTTCTCTATTGTCAAAGATCATTTTTTCTTTTCTTGGGTGATCAAAACGTGTCTAGCAAATTGCAAAATGGCAGAATAACTTTATTTTCAATGGCAGACTGTTGTGTGGCTGTTTGTAATCTAGACCATCTTCGACTATGATTTGAGCTGTGGTCAAATTTGATGATCTTTGTGTATCACCTCGGCAGCGTTTGCGGCTTCAGCAATCATCATCTATATCAGCTTATCACCGACTTTATGCAACGTGACATTGGGTCTAACCTTAATGAATCGGTACTGTATCCAACATCTACTTTTAGATTCATAGAGTGACATTGCAAACATGTTTTCTGGGATAATTCATTTGTCAAACATTGATGGTATTGTTTGTATATGTGTGTACTTACAGAGTAAAGGTTCTGCGTACTTGTGATACCGTAGCAATAAATAAACACATCTTGCATTTTCTAGTGCTTGAATAGATAACATTTCAAGGACTGTTGGAGTACTGTCAGTGATAATTTTGATACCATGCTTCAGCTTGTTGTGCAGGTTCTTTTAAAGAGTGAAAATTTAAAGGTTTGTTTATGGGTTGTTTTTCTTTGCAAGAACCCCATTGTGAAATCATTAGGTACTTAGTTTTATAGGGAGGGGTATTGAAGCCCATACCAGTATAATGAAAAGGAAGTAGTTAAACATGAACACAAGCACAGCCTCTTTTTCTTTTTATAGGTCTTGAGAATTTTCTACTCTGGGCTGGTTGAAGCTCAAAATGTAGTCTCACATTCATGGTACCTCAAGTGATGGCCCACAGGCCCAGCAATCTGGCTGTGGGAAGAAATTTGAAGAATCCAGCAAGATAACAACAGTTCACTATTTGCATTTTTAAGGAGAAAGTAGGCCCAGCTGTACGTCAAGCAAATAATGAACACATGACCATCATAAACTGATCATGCTTATCTTTGGTGTCCAATCCCATTGGCATGTAGCTTAAGTCAAATTCATTTAATAATACACAAATATTTCTCGAAAAATTATGGTTTGGGAAGCCACTTTGTATATGGAGGCTGTACTGTTGGAGTTTGAAGTCTTTTTTCTGAGTTGCTTGAGGTACTGTATGTTAAAGCTAGGCTACTGAAGTTGCTATTATTGCTGAAATGCATATGAAAACATTTGACTTGATAGCTAATAGAGTGAGCTGAACTGAATGGAACGACATTACCATTACATATAAAAGTCTCAGATAGGGCTGTTTCACTGTTGGGAGTTTACCCCAAACAAATATGTATTTATAGTTGCTTTGCTTCAAGTGGATGAGGCAGGGAGCAGTGAAGAGTAAATATTTACAGGAAACCAACAGTCTTGTATTTAAGACCATATGTATTTCTTCCGAATGTAGATGGATTGGACCTTGTAAACCCCACTGCAGTCCATTAACTTCATTAACAGAAGATGCATCATATCATGGGCTGTTCAGAGGCATTCATGTAATTTCCTCAAGTCAAAGCTAGGGCTGGGGTTCAGATTAATCGAAAATTGACATGAAATCAATAGAGTTCTTTAAAGTGTACAAAAAGTCTTGAACTACAAGAATATATATTGGTTGGAAAGTGAATCTTATTCATCCAAATCCCTTTTTCATAGCTTACTCCATTGCTGAGGTATAAAATGTTGAAATGTATTCACTTAATTTGAAATAGGCAATTGTGCAATCATTTGTGATGTCATTCTTGTGCAACTCACATCACCTGTTTTTGTTTGCTTTTGAAATTATACGACCCTGAAATTGTTACTGTTCCTTGCATAGCATGCTGTACAGTGAAGGCTTGTATAGCCAAGTCTCCCTATAGCAATAAGACATTGATCACATTTTGGCACAAGGCACAGTGGCTTTAGAACTAGCAAAGAAAAACAAAGATGGAAATGAGTAGTACAAGAATGACATCACAAATGATTGCACAATCTGCCATTTTTAATTGAGTGAATAAGCTTCAACATTTTATCTCAGCTCAGGAATGTCCTGTGAAGATAGGAGTTGGACCATTTGGATTCAGTTTTCCAGCTTTGTAAAGTTTTAGACTTTAGGTACACTTCAATGCATTTCAAAAAGATGCCAAAGTTTCAAGCACTTCAATGGTAATATTTCTCTCTCTTATTTATTCCTTGAAAGATCAAAACTGAATTGCTGGGATCATTACCAGAGGGGCAGCTTTATTGGCCAGTTATTACAGCAGTGCAGCTGGTGGTCAGGTTCTTAATGAAATTTACATTGTAAATTAAATTAATGAAAATTCTGAATGACATTAAGAATTGTAAGCACCAGAAGAAAAAAAAGTATTTACAGTACTGAAATGTGAGAAGTTCATTTTTTGCATAAAGTTCTTGTTACTAGAACTATCATTTTGTTTTGAGTTACCGATGGAAGAGCAAGTCCCAAGTCTCTTTGATAAGACTCTTATCTTTCTTGTTCAGTTTTGTCCTTTGCATACACATCATTTCCTGAAATTTTTTCTCTATGAGAAAGTATTCGTGAAGTTTTGTTTGCCAAGTATGTCAGCCTTTATCTGAGTTGCTTGTGGTGTGTTAAAGCTACTGACATTGCTATTATTTCTAAACTGCATATGAAAACATTTGAGCTGATTGCTAATAGAGTGAACTGAATGGTACAATATTACCATTACATCTAAAAGTCTCTGATTGGGTTGTTTCACTCTTGGTAGTTGCGTATTTCAACTGATACATAATAAATAATAATTTATAATGTGCACATATCCATCCTGCAGGGTGCTCAAGGTGCAGAGAAAAGAAAAATGAAGGAGTGAAAAACAATTACAGCAAATCAAGGAAAGCTTGAAAAGAAATGAACTACCAACTTTACATTTTCTGCTGTACTGTCTTTATTTTCATGAATAGTAAAGTAATTTGGAGCAAAATTCCTCACTTTTTTGCCATTCTCCAGCAACCCCCTTGCCATTACTTCATCGTGAACAGAATAACACGTGTTTTTGAAGTACACAAGTTGATATTTCCAATATGTAATCCCACAGATTCACCCAAACCATACAGGGCATATGCAGTCATCCATTATTTGTGACATTGACTAGGCTCATTGAAACGACATTGCTTTTCCCTGCAAGAATTTCCATCAGCGTCCCAGGCATTGCTATTATACATTAATCTGTAGAAGCAAGAAATTATCCAGTACCTGACATAAAAAGAAAAAGTGGGACATATTTCTTCAAGGGGTTAAGTAAATCATGCATCAAATGTCCCACTTATCTGTATAACAATTCTCCACTCAAATTTGTACCTTAAAACAATGACTCAAGTATTTCTAGTGAATTTTTTGCCATTTAAATATCTGTGACTGAAGTACATGACTTAAGTCACTTCAAAAGTTGTCACTGACATTACCACCTTATACATACTGTACATCAGCAGAATTCAGTCCCCCAGTACCCCTTTTGGACCTATCTTACTATGGGTGTCAACTAAGCAAGGGAATGAGTTTGCAAAATGCCCTCTGGACATACTGTTTTTGTGATTACACTGAAAGTTGGTACTGAACCCAAAAGCACACAGAAATCACTCAGATGCTGCCAAAATTTTCTGAGGTGCCACATGTGGCTGTAGGTGCCATGTTTGAATATGGCAGTATTAAATGATTTAAAACATATCTTATCTTTCTGACCTTGGAGTAACAGAAAGTAGCAAACCCCAGACTACAGTACCCTTACAAATCTACACAATAATAACTTCAATTGTAGGGTGACCATTTCCAAATTCCCACAAAAGGAGGTTATGGCCAACTTTAGCCCAGCACATCGAATCACTGCTCCTGGCCAGCATTACATTGTGTCACACAAATCAACTTTTTTTTATGTGTATGGCTTACTATTTTGAGATGTACCCACAAGTATTTTCTTCATAGTAATGACATGCATGATAGGAATGAATTTATTCATGACTGATTTTATTAGTAAGATCTTTTACTGCATACTCATAGACCCTCAAAGCGTACGAAAAATCATCGTCTTGTGTAAAGTAACACCAGACGATGGACAAGGCCAGGAAAGAGCCAGATGTATGGCCACCCATCAGCTTGCATCACTGAGTCGTAGCAACGAATGTATTAAACGTGGACAAAAGTGAGCGTATTCAAACCTTAGCCACAGCAAATTAAATGGTCCATCAATGGCTGCTTCAGCCCAGCACATATTGTAGCTGTTTCCCTCTCTGCAACAAATGCTTTGGCAATCCTTTGCTATAAAGTGGTCAGAAAGTCAGATTGCCCAAGGAAAACCCATGTAACTCAAACAGGATGAGAACCCAAAGAAAATGAGGTTTTGCAATAGTACAGTAATTTGCAAAAGATTTCCTAACTACTGTGAACATCTACCATACATCAATCATTATCATCCACTGAGAAACTACAATGGACTTGGTCTCTAGGTACACTACCTATCAATTGATACCTTTTGACCCTAAAAAAGTGGATATCAAACAACTTTACATATCAACATTTGCATTCTTGAGGCAAATTATTATTTCCTCCTCAGTCATTCAGGATAATCTTCACACCAGTTCATCAAGTTATTTCTCAAAGTATCTCAAGATCTAACAGCTGTTGTGTGCACCCCACAAAATGGTCTCCAAAGGGTAGTGGTCCATCAGGTGGCAATAACAACATGAAAGGCCTAATATAGGATGGTACACAAAATATTTCATGGGGAACATGGGAAATGGTCCTCAAGGCAGAAAATTTAAGCAAGAGAACTGATCAACAGGTGCTTTGTACCCTATTAATCCTAGCATCCCCAAAGTTTATTGCAATAATCGACACATTTGTAGTGTTCTGGTATCATGGCCCTGACTTCCAGCAATTTTATTCATTACATCAACTCAAGGCAAATGTTCTGTAAAATAGCCAGGGAACAACAGATATTGTCCTGCAATTGAACCTTGAGTGACATTCACACTTTATGAAGCACAGACTCAAAACCATCTTGTGGGGCCAGTGGCCACTCCTCAATGCTTCATCCATCAGTGTGTGACTTCCTCACTGACCAAATGTTGCCATGGGTCAGTACTTGGTGTTACTCCCTCACTGACCATTGCGATGGGTCAGTTATTGTGGTCATGTCCCTCACTGACTCCTGGCAAAGTTCCATTTTTGTGGTCAGTTCTAACTGACCCTGAACAGGGTCAGTTCTTTGATCCTTGCTTTAAGCTTGACAGCAGCCTTGTTCCTCTTAAACAGGATGACATGTCTGGTATAAAATAAGTATGCATCAAATGATATAAATTTCGAAGAATTTCTGTTCATCAGCTGAGGTATAAATCCTACTTATTACTAAAGCATACTTGTGGAGTTTATTACAGCTCAAAATCTCATGACTGTAAGACAGGGATTAAGCTTTGCCATAAAGTCCGAATTAGCTGAACAGGTGCATGAGATGGCCTGACAACATTTAATGCAAAGTATTAGGTAATACAGCTAGCACAAACATCCAGTACACACACTAGCCCTAACGATGTGAAAATTTACAAAATATTTGCAAAAAATCAAGTATGAAACTGAAAGGCTAGACAAGTGACCAACCTTCCAGAGTCCCACTGGCTTTATGAACTATGCACTAATTTTGCTACATGTTCTTAATAGCAAAGCACTAAAGTGGCCATTTTGGAGAAATACAACAGAGGCAGTGGAACGTGTGTAAAACAAAAGACCAACCAAATTTAGGCAGTAGTTTTTCAAGTACAGAGTGATGCATGCTTAGGTAAGTACACTTACCCTGCATCACCCCTTGTAACTCTTGCATGGGGTTGGAAACAAAACTTGCCATCAAGTGAAGGATGCATAGCGAGTATGTTTACAACACTTCCTGGTGACACTTTATGTTCTTTTCAGCTACCTTAATTTCACAAACAGCAACTGAGGAAGATTATGGTTTTGGTAAAGCAACAACACTAACCTTGAAGGAAGTTACTGATAGTTGTGTCTTTTTCCAACTTCTTTGATTCAAAAACTAACAAAAGACTCATCCTAACATCCACTTTTGTGATGAAGTAAGTTATTTGCTGAACCTGCAACATAAAACAGGAATTCCTGAATAGGAAGGTATTTTGCCATGTAACATGTATTAATTACATGAGCAGATGTACCATTCAACATACATATAAATTATGTTCATGATAAAACGAGGTCTAACTTTTGCAACAAAAATAACCCTGTAATAAGGATTTTATAAAGGATTGCATTTTCCACTGGGTCATCAGAGCCTGTCAGGTTATAAAGCTACTGGCCAAGCAAGAAATTTACTGACCATACTTTTTGCATGTATATTGCCGGTCTGGAAATCAACTGGTCCACCTGAGCCTGTGGGCAAGGTCAAGCGGTAACGGAGGGACATTTGACAGTACTCCTTCCACATTTCATCTCTCTTTGCATTAGTTTGAAAGAGTATGTCCCAATTTCTTATGTGGCTACCTAGGCCAGGACTTACTCTCTTGATTACCATATTACAAATTGTTAGAACAGTTACTAAGGGGAAATGGTGGTTGGTAAAACATCATGGTAACGGAGGGACGCAAAATTAACATGTGTTTTTAACCTTTTTTTTAAAGAAGTCAAATCCACGGTTCTTAAATAAGAACACTTATTAAAATTATATCATATGTTGGCTAGTACATTGATTCATACATTCCATGAGGAAATTAGGTCAGCATGTATCATATTTCAAATTTAGACTTGTTTTTTCATGGTAACGGAGGGACAATTCCGATGGTAACGGAGGGACACGTAATGTGCACTACCATATGTGAGATGCTTAAAACCTGTTTTGGTAGCTGAAGTAGGTAAAATCAATATATTCATTCATACAGGTCTTAACAACTAACATTTGGAAATCATTTCCAGTGTCTCTGAATTGAACAGTGAAAAAAAGAAAGAAAACGATGGTAACTATAAGAACCACATTGCTGACACACTAGTACACTGTGCTTAATACAGTTAAAAACCATTACACTATGGATGAGACTGTATATAGTACATACAGGTCTGTCAGGAAAGATAAGTTTCATACTCTTCAGATCATATTAAATAGCAGACTTTTATTTTGAGGCCTTCGATGCTGTAATAGCAACAAAGTTCTTCTGTCTTGAATGACATGCAGCTCCCACTTGCATACAGTACAAGAACTTTGCATTGATGTTCATGACAAAGCCAGCCACAATAGCCACTGAAGTTTTCAAAAAGCATGACTTCCATGTAGACATTTTCACTAAAGCAGGGTACATTAGTTTGACAGTCATTGATACTGGACTTTACAGCAAATATTAAGGGTTTATTTCTCCTTTTAAGACATACTGTACATATATGATAAAGACATACATAATGATAATAATTTATGGTACTGTTGATACAGCACAGCATGATAATCAGATACAACTGAAGAAACAACTGTAAAATATAGGCCTATAATAATGTTCCTTTTTTAAAGAGATTTCAGTGCCTACTGAAAACATGTCACGTTTCTTTTTTGTGACGCATACTATGGAGGAAAAGTTCATGTATTCAGTAAGTTGTGCTAATCAAATAACATGTGTAACCGTGGTCAAAAGCTGCTGCTGAGATAGAAAAGGGAAGGGAATAAAAGTTGAACACCAAATCCTCACTACTCAAGTATCATTTACTTTGGCACTGGTGTGATTTGTAGGAAATGCAAATGGTTGTCCAAAGCACAACCAACTTTCCAGTATTTAGTTTTCCTGGTAGCATTTTGGTTGTCCTACAAATTTGTTAACTTTGGGCTTTTTGGCATATTGTGCCTGTGTGTTCACACAGTGCAAAGTTGCAACACGCATAAATACTGTAATACACTGTATTACAGGATATTCAGATCAGTCTCATTTTCAAATATTACAGTGTGATAGGTGACATTAAAGTTTCTTTTTGTATTTGGGACTGATCTGAAATCATTCTTGAAGACTGTCTGTGTAGCAAATTTGGTAGAAGCTGTTTTTTCTAGTTGTCTACTTCAAAAGTTTTACATTTTGATCCAAATGTGACATTTCCCTTGACCCTGCCCCTGTGTATTAGATTTCTTGCAGGCCCGACATGAAACTTACTAGCCTCAGGCCTGCTCCTTCTCAGAATGCTTATTAGCTTGGCATGACTTACTAGCCTCAGGCAACTTGCTAAATCAAATGCTGACTGTAATGCATCACTATGGCATAGACGAGGCACTGGACTGCATACTCAGTTTGGTAATACCTTCTTCCTTTTCCTAATGTCACAGAGCCATGTAATAATTACATGGCTTGAGGAAAGATACCCTTGTCATGTGTAGTAAACTGTGCAGATACCAGACATCACTAAACAGGAGGAACACAGCAATATTAGGCAGTCAACAAGGAACATTTTTCATGTTGGTCAGTGTGGTGTGGGAACATCTGATTTTGAGTGGGGGAGGAGGATTACAAATACTCCACAATGGTCAAGCAGATTCCTAATTATAACTCCTCCATGTTAAATATAATAAAACAGCAAAAGAAAGCATTATAAAACAAACAACAAAATCAAATTTTTGCCCACTTATTGAGGTATTACCATTTCTTTGTATCCATACTTGCCAACCGTTCCGTCTTAAGTGGAACTGTTCCGTTTTATGAGCTTTAAAACCCATAAAAATCAGAACCTTCCATTTTTCTAACTTTTAGAATTAAAATGCAAATGATCGGAAAAATCGTGAAGCAACAGCTTGGCAACAAAAAAGTCAGTCTTTGCATACACCTAAGTGATTTCAACATATATTGTGAACATTTAGAGAGGAAAAGAGGAGTTTCGCCCCCTGGACCACACCCACTGAGGTTAGCGCTTGTGTGCTCGCTGCGCACAGTGGATCATATGCTACATATGTTCTGTTTTCTGAGATGACAATGTTGGCAGGTATGCTTATCACATGATGAGAACAAATCTGAAAACTGATCACTTTGGAATAGATCATTATGATGTCACAAAGTCACTGTGACAACAGCTTGGACATTCCATCATCTGCATTACTACTTTTGACAAGTTTTACAACCTGTTGCCATCAACCAGCAATTTATTCAAAACCACATGTATTTTGAAATAACTTTTACAATTACCCAATGATGAAGTTATGAAGGGAATGAGAGACAGGAGTGATTTAGTCAGGTCAATTCTCCAATGAGACATTCTGAATGGATGGCCCAGGGGAGGTCTAAGTGGAGGGCCCCTTTGGAAAAAGTTTTCAATTTGAGAGGTACCTAGATGGCAAATAGTGGTGTAATATTTCACCCAAATTTACCATGCAAATGAGGTGAGAAGTACAATTTGTAATGACCGATTCTTTGCAAAGATGAACCAATGTGATTTCTTTGCAATAAACACCTGTGCAGAAACTACTCGTCATATATTTCGTGTGAGACATTCCTTGTTGTTTGTTCACCAAATGTAACACTAATCCAGGCTGGCTAAATCACTGATGACATAAGACATAAAGCTTCAGCAATTAAGTAGTACATTGAAGTCACTTTTATCTTCTATCATGTGCTGATACCAAACTTTGAACAAATATAAATGACAAGTGACAAATATCCTCTGGCATGAAGGAAAGTGGGTTTTTGCAATATTTCTTCAGGTCAGTGTTGGTAATATTTTCTGGAACCTTTGTTGTGCTGTGGTTTGCTATTGGAAGACAAAACAAACTTGTGTTTGACATTACCCTGATCTTCTATTTACTTATTAGATCTTTATCAAGGAATTGTTTTTCCAACTGATTTTATTTGCAAGTTACGCTGAATCCACTATAAAACCTGCTACAGTCTGTAACCTTACATTTAAGATCTCCTGTGTGCCCCTCTCAGAACCTAAACCTCTTCCCCTCTTTTACCTTTCCAAGCGAATGCAGAGACAAAAATATAACATAGTTTGAAATAACATCAAGGTGTAAACCATTAGTAGTGTATCGTCAAGTATTTCTCTTACTTCATCATAAAAGTAGACTGGCCTTTCTCCATGGCTGCCACTTGCTGGTTCACTTAGCAACATGATCACGTTTGGCCAAAGATGAATAGGTTTGTCCTGTAAAATGTCAATGAAAAATCAGGAATCAAGAAAGATAGTCATTACATTTATACCATAAAGAAGTTCAATTATTATACATACAATTACAAAACAAGTTATAATGCTGTGCACCACAGGAGAGAGGGAAGAACTTCACTTTAAAAATTTCTTTAGTGGTGGCCCCTTGGATTTTTTACGTGAAATAAATGACCTGTCTTGTAAATCAACACAATCCAAGGCAGTACTTCTTAACTTTGGGGGAACTTTACCCAAGGGGCAAGTTTTCATTACGGGGGAAGGGGGCATTTGTCATCTTACCTGAGCCAAAAATTTAATCTTATGTCTGTGTTTTGTCCACAAATGAAAGTAAATGCTCTCTCACAAATGAAAAGACTAACCTCAGTTCTGGATTTTAACAAGTTGGGGGACATGACCAGCCACATTGGATGAAATAAGAAGTCACCTAGTCATCTCTTTGAGAAGAAAATCAGGTGCTAACTAAATCTCTGGGACCACTGGGTTAAAAGTGCCCAGAGCCTGCTAAATGTAAGACCTGGATCCTTAAACAGCGTGTTAAGTCACCCAACCCTAAAACTTGAAGACATCAGATAAAGGTCCTCCTATAACTAGTCTTCTTTCCACAACATGTGTATCTTAAGATGCTGTGACAAAACTATTTTGCATCACATGTTAACAAGACGTTGTCTAGCATAAAATGAAAACACTCATTGAAATAAAGTTGTTTGGCACCATTTTGAAATGGCCAAGCTGAAACAAAACACAAAACTTCTGAAAAAGACCTCTAGTAGGTAGTTAAGTGAAAAGTGTACAGTGTAATACTGTAATGGTACTGCAGGATGGACAATGTATTAACCAGAGTCCTTGATTATACTAACAGCAAGAAAATACCATCATTTTGTACATGTCAAAGGTTACATGAATGATCAAATATAGGTATTAGAAGTGTCTTTAGCTTCATACACTGTATGGTAATGATACTGCATGATATAGAGTGTGCTAACCAGAGCCCTTGATGACCCAGCTTCCTCGGTTTTGTAATTAAAGCTCATTCTATGATAACTCCAAAAACTATCCTTGTTTTGGAAACCACAACTGAGACAAAAGACTCACAACCAAGCAAATATAAGAATAACTAGTTGAGAAGTTCCATAACCTCATAAGACTTCTAACCTAAGTCCCTGCCCTATTCCCCTCACCACAATCCACCCCTACCAAGTCTACCAAGTCATACAAAGTCTGCACAGCAACTTGGACTTGTTCCAATACCTCCCACTTACCCTTGGGTATGAAAAGACTGCTGGAAAACTATCCAACCCTTTAGGAGGCTCCCTGTACCCAACAGGGAAGTGATAACCATGTCCTGTGTAATCTGTACCATGGGTATCAAACACAAGAATGATGTAACTAGCATCGGTCTTCTTCTGAAATGCTACAACCCTGTTTGAAGAAAAAGAAAAACAACTTTTACTTTTCTTTTGAAGGGAAACATTTGGATTATGTTGCATTATCTTGACAGAACATAACCTTTAACCTTAATAAACCATTCAGTCTCAGCAATATCTCTAGCTTTACTTCTCAAAAATAGAAGATATTATAACAAGAGTTACAAATGTTGGATCATTACAAAGTAAATTAAGAGTGTATCAATGGTTACTTCTACGATAAACAATCAATAGCACATATTTCTGGTATCTTATAAAGTTGTTGCTTTCTTTATTAATATTTATCTCTGCCCTCTTTCTTTTTTTTTTTTTAACCATGGCTGTGTATGTTTGTGTGGCATAGACTTACAAGCAATGATTATTTTGCACCCCTAAACCTTTTATTTAATTTAGCAGTAAGTCTCACCTCCAAATGAAAAAGACCGACTGGCTTCCCATAAAAATTAAAAAAAAAGTTGAAGGTTAAGTGGCAAGCTTTCTTCAGTCACCAGGGGTGAAATTCCATGTTTTGTCCCCTTTTTTTCTTGCATTTACCCCATGGCCTGAAAAGATCATGTGCCAAACTGTTGGTCATGCTACTTCCTTGTTTCAGCCTCACACACCATTCTGATGAAGGCAAAACAGTGTTTAAATATATTTCATGTGTGAAATGTTACTTTCACATCCATGTTTAGGGTTTTTTCCTTTATATATCTTCAAACAGTTTCTCTTATTTTTAGTGAAAAATGTCACTTTCTGTAATTTCCATTTTCTCCCTCATTTCCACTGTTGTTTTCGGTTTTTCCTTGTCACAGAAAAATTGCTACTCTAGTCTTAGGTACTCACTTGCTATAGTAGTCAACAGACAGGTTTGATAAATACATCTTCATGTCTCCAGGAAGAGCTTGTTTGCTCAATGTCTCATGGAAGTAGAAGCTGAACTGTTAAGAGAAAAATCATAGAAATCCATCAAAATCACAGAAATCCATCAGATTACAGAAATCCATCAAAGTTACAGAAATACATCAAAGTCATAGAAATTAAAAGTCACAGAGACCCATCAATATCACAGAAGTACATCAAAATCACAGAAATACATCAACATCACAAAAATACATCAAAATCTCGTAAGTGCATTTAAGTCATTTTAAGAATTTAAATACATTCCTGGCTGCCTAGAATCAAAAACTTTGATTTTAATAGCACCTATAATCTGGGTGGGTACCCAAAGTAACTGAATCCACACAAATGTTGGGGTCAATCTAGTTGGCTGCAGAACTATTGTAAAATTTTTTGTTGCCCAACGATAATTTGTTAGAATACACAAGATATGGGATACATACAATATTGTTCTGCATATATACATAAAATGGGCTGTTAGAAAACTTTTAAAAATGAGGAATTTAAAACTTCCTTTGCTATCAGAACCAAACTGGCAACAAAAAAAAAAAGTTTCAAAATATCTTCCCAGGCCACATACAGAAGGCATCATGCAGTATGGGAACTACATGTACACACCCCACTTTCTCCTAACTATAACCTAAAGTTTTTAAGCCATTCCCAGCCAATATTGGGGATCAATTCCTCACAGATAACTGTTAGGTGGTACATTCTGCCTCAAAAGTTTGGAACTATTCAGGAAAACTGTGGTAATAATTGAGGAGCAGAAGATAACATTTCAATTTCTGCAGAATCCCCCTTTACCATGAAAGACAGCAAGTCTGTTGTACCAATGTATATGAAAAAAACATTTGCTACTGTTTACAGGTGAAACTGTGCTGCTCTCAAGTTGTGAGCCCAAATGATTTTCCATATATGTGCTTTGATCTCAAAAAAAAATAAACCCTAACAAGAGAATTAGTCTTTTGTCAAAACTTTATTTGCAGGTTGCTTTGCAATGACATCATTGTGGCTAGCCATTTCAGGACTCCCAAAATACCTGCTAAAGGCTCCAAAGGAAATATTCTACTGTGCAAATTTGCCCTACATTGTGCACTTTATACTAGATCAGTCACACAGCAAGACATCAGGGATCTGCACAACTTCGATAACCCCCCATTAACAATCAAACAAGCAACTTGGCTAATACCTCTTTGATTGCTTTTTTCCTGAGCAGACTTGTATTTCTCAACATGCAAAAGTTTCTTTACATGGATAATTAACTACTCTAATTTTGGAAGTAATCTCTCACCAATCAAATTAGTTCATCATCTTCAAGGGGTATTTAAATCAACAGTTTACATGATCTGCCAAAATACTGAAAAATTAAAAGAATTACAAAATTTTTGCTCACCTTTGATAGTAATGTAAGAAAGAATTTGACAAGCCAGCTGATGAGTGGAGGAATTGAGTTGTTTTTTATTGTAATAAGTGCAGACAGTTTCTTCTTAGGCTGTAAAAAAAGGCACGTTTCATTAAAAGGACATGACCAAGTATGACACCTAGCACTGCATGAGGTACAAATTGAAAACATTTTTGTGCATTTAAATGGTTTTCCTTCACAGCTGCATCTTGTGCAAACTTCCTGCATGAACACCAAAATGCTAAGCCATGAGACACATTGCCTGATAATTCCTTTAAGCAACAAAGTAAGATAGGCTCCCAAAAAGTGTCACTGGATGACTGAAATTCTGCTGGGGTGTGTGTTTAATATCATCACTGGATCCTCTCATTCTACCTGTATCACATATGTGAAGCAAAAATGGCTGTAAAGCAAAAAAATTGCCATATTGGGGGAGTAAACAAGGTCCAGATGTGCATCCCTACATAAAGTGAGTGACCAATCAGTAGAAGTCCTGGAATGGTGTGAGTGGTGTGTATAGAACATACAATGTGCATGTGCTACCACACATGTATGTGTAGCATGCAAACAGCATACACAGTCAGCACTCTGACCCAGCGATGAGGTACGTGACGTCATTCTCTGAAACGGATATCCCACCCACAACAGAAACTACTTTGTTCCGCAGAACAGGTACCTGTCGTGGGGGGAGAACTTAAAGGTCTGTGGACATGTCAATGACCTACCTACCAATTTGATGTAAAAAGCATTGAAATGTCAAAAATAATTATATATATATATGCAATGCTGATTATGTCATGCATATTCAAATCAGAAAAGAACAACTTTCTGTGGCTTTGGGATCTGACTGTACAGGCCCTTCATATGTGCCTCCACATGGCCACATAAGGACTACATGACATCATGAGTAATACTGTAGGTCTATTGGGACTATTTAAGTTTGTATGATCAAATAAAATCACACTTCCCACTTTTGCAGGTAAAATTACAAGAGAAGTGCAGTTTACACTTCTGTACAGGGCACAAAGTAAGCAACAGGCTTACTGTACTCACACTGCAGCCTGCAATTTGCTATACCCACAACTGATGTGCAAAAACAACTTGGAACTGCATTGCTCAAACCAGATTCAAAAACATAAACCAATGCAGGCTTCAATATTGGGGTTGACAATATTATGATAAGTAGTATAGCATTCATTTTATATCACATATGGAGATTAAAAAAACCATTTGAAATGGCTAGACCACTCCAAGTTAAATCACAAAAAGACCTTGTTTATTACAAAACAATGTTACAAACTAAACTGAAGTGATAAATTTTCATAAGGCATGGCATTCATTCTGGTAATGCTTAGGGCTGTGAACATGTAGCAAAATAATTAAACGGTTAACCGCAAAAATTTGCAATCCTTTAGCAATTAATCGCAATTACCTTATCACAACAGAAAGACTCAGTGTGTGTTGATTGACATGACAAATATTCAAAATGAATTGGTGATGCCAGATGTAATACCCCTGGACCCCAAACACAATTCCTGTAAAGGCTGGTTCTTAGTCGAGACAGTTATGACAACATGATGACATACTACATACTACATAGGGGCCAATATTAGGTTTAGGTTTTGCGATTAATTGCTAACTAGCTTGTACTGAATGTTTATTCCACATGCGATCGTTCAGCAATTAATCGTTACACGGTCACAACCCTAGTAATGCTACAAGCAGATATGCTTTTATAGATCACAGTTTTTTGTAACTTACTTCATATTTTTTAAACACTGCTAATCAAGTAAAAAGTAATTTTGATGATCAAATTTTACATTCTGATTTATCTCTTGCTGTGGTAGCCTTTCTTCATACAATGGTTAATAACTACTGCAATGTCCCATAGGACCATATATCATTACACAACTGCAACTACAGTGTGTTAGAGTTAACCTACATTTACCTGAACCTACTTAAAAATATATTTGTATTATGATAGCTGCGACAGGAAACACACATTATAATGGTTACATTAACATAGCTGGAAGTGCAAGATTGGCATGAGGGTGAACACACTACATGCTAGGTTCTCAACTGGCAGCCTGCAGGCAATCTGGCTGTGGCATGCATTGAAAATGGCGCCCAGAAGATTCTGCGGAGCCCAAAACTTTATTGAGGAAACATGATCCTTAATGAAGTCCTGACTATTGCAAGAAAATCAGTGCAAATTCGAGTAAAAGAAACCCTCTGCCCATAACACTTGAGGACCTATGTAGTTCATCTTTACAACCAGGCTCAAGGCCAAGATTATTATTACAAATATTTATATACCCCAGGACCCAGGTGCCCTGTGCAAGAACAGTCCCTTTGGACTGAATGGATAACCCTGGTTAAAGAAAGTTTATAAATAAATAAATAAATAAATAAATAATGCAATCACTTAAACATGACAACTGAATAATAAGGGGTGCTTTACAACCTACCAATACTGTAGGCTACATTACTCATTATAAGCAGAAGGAAAAAGATGTGTCTTTAGTTTCTCTTTAGAGACATCAAATTTTTTTGACAATTAATAGGTAGCCAGTTCCATTCCCATAGCCCGGCAATGGAAAAAGCCCTATCCCCGAACACTGAGCTGTAAGTTTTCCAAACAAAAAAGGAAGGAGAAATAGAGAATGACCTTAGACACTACCCAGAAAAATCCCTAGCTCTAAAACAGCCCATTAATTCAGTTGGAGCTTGACCATAAACACACTTAAAGCAAATACACCATGGACAAAACAAAATTCTGTACTTATTACTGGAAGCCAGTGAGCTGCCTAAGACACTCAGTACTGCTATCAAAAAGTCAATTTATTTAAAAAAGTTTAGCTGCAAAGTTTTGAACCTGTTGCAATTTAGCCAGAGTTATATTGGGTAACCCATATAACAAGCTATATGGGCCAAATGGGGTGTTTTCCTCCTCCTTCACTCCCTTTCTTCCCCTTCCTGAAAAATGATCATCCCTCTTGTAAATTTTTGAAAATAGGTACTCATTGACCTAACATTACTTTCCTCCTCCCCTTGAAGAATACCTTTTCCCCATTCAACATTTTGTCTGTCACCAGTTTACTCTATATCTTCAGTGGCAGTATTTACAAGAAAGAACTAGTACCAGGTTATGTTCCTCACTCCATATTTAGTGAAGTCAGGTAAATTCAAATTCTTAAAGCATTGAATTTTTAAGTACATACCTCTTTAGTTTTGAAAGGTACTCCCCATGCTTCCAGCTTTGTGTGAGCATCGTGGAGTTTCAAGAGTGACGGGAGAAACTGCCAATTACTCATCTGGATCCTAGCTTCAAGTAAAGAAGCCATGATGTCTGTTTCGTAATTCCAAGAATTCCTCAGAGGAATCAGGATAGGATGATGGAAACTTTTTGAATATCTGAAAAAGAGAAAAGAATGACCATGAAATATGAATTCATAGGCATAGGAAAAGGGGGCAGGGGTGGGTGGGGTGGGGGGTGACTTCCCCGCACTGACTGGGGGGTGGAAACCTCGTTTTGCTCCCCCACTTTGGATGACATGCTGCCAAAATATGGCATTGAATAGATATAATTAATTCAAAGACTGTCAAACATTGCACCATTTTGCATCTAGAGCACTTTAGTGAAAGTTTCCATAGGGGTAGGAGAACCCCCTCCCCTTAGACCCCTCCCTCAGGACACTGATCATTAACATTCACTCCCCCCCCCCCTTTCAAAAGCTTCCTACACTTACAGAATTCTTTGATAAGAAATAATAGGGTTAATAGTAATAACTGAAGGCAATGGAGGTCATGGTCATTGTGACCCTTCCCACTGTCATGATGCTCTTCAGTATTATTTCTACTTGGTAGGTTTTAAAAGTTTGGCCTGGATTCCTCTCTTGCTTGGTCTTGGGGCCCTGAAAAATTTCTGCCAGCCATAGGCTGACTTCTCTTCCCAGTTCTTATTTCACACCCTGAAATAATACTACTTCCACCTAACATAGCACTTCATGTAAGATACAGACCTCAACTCACTTAACAAAGTTAAGAATTAATCTTTTCTATCTGTACTTAACTAAATTTTCTCAAGCACCTGGAGACTACACTAACCTGGACATTAATGAAAGGTTAACAGTTACAGAGAAACACAATGTATTGCTTATCCAGCTCCTGTCTTTTATGCCAAGCACAGAGCAAGAAGGCAATATGTATTATTTATAGTAATTCTTTGATATGTATGACCCAAAATCGAGGAACAGTCTCCCAGCTGAAATCAACACTAGGCCATCCAGTTGTTACAAGTTTTTAAAACATACAGTCGTTACACTTGAACAAAAATGCATGTTTTGAAAGAATTTCATAGCAAAGCACTTTTTATTCAAGTATTATAGCTTAAAGGGAGATGGCAGTGCCCAAAGTTCATTTCAAAAGTCTGCTAAATCATACATATCTTCTCTTATTTTGCTCACAAGTATCTTTCATTATGTTTTTGTACTGAATATTGAAAGTAAACCAAGTAGTTTTCTGCATGATTTTAACAAATAAGTAACAAAAATATTGTCACATGATTGATAGGAGCTATTCCTGAATTAGGATGATGGGGCACATTAATTCAAATGGGCAGGACTGCATTTTCCCTTTAATCTAAGTTGGTGCAAGTTAACATACCTATACTCCCAGCAAATGGAAATCAGCAGTCCCATGTGCTACCAACCATTAAAAATCATATCCTTAAGAACAAGATAAAATGGAGATGGACTTCAAATTTTTTAGAATTTCTTGCTTCATCAGGTGTACATCTTGAGTGAGACTGATTCCTTCTTTCACCTCTTCACTATTAAATATACCATACAGTATTTAACCTTCCATTTATATGTATGGATTTATCACACAAATGCCACAGATATCATGCTCTTAAAAGGCTGAATATCGAGTGTCAGTATGTTACTGCTCCTTGGTGGATGGCGACATTTGTTGGTGATTTGTGTTACATATATATGCAGTACGTATTTACTCAGGCAGGTTTGCAAAGGTAAATATGGTGGCCTACATGGTATCATTGCAAAACCGGTACTTATGCTGGGCTACCAGCCAAACACAATGTTGAATTTTGATAGTTAATTACAAATATATGCAAAGTAGATTCTGAAAATCATCCTCAAACTTCCCTTTATTTCAAGTTATTTTTGGGAGTGAAATTGTCATATTGTAAAAGGCAAGATTTAATGTTGTCTCAACATTGCATACATTCCTCAAATATGGTTCAGTAAGACAGGAGGGGAGGGGAGGGGTTCCTGCTAAAGTGAAAAAAAGTTAACTTCCAAAACTTCAAGTTAGACAGCAAAGCTCCATTAAAGTTAAAAAACTTATAAAAAGAGTAAACTCCACATGAACAGAAATTTGTTATATATTCCCTGAAAAATGTAGCTCACCTTGAAATGATCGCCTTCAGGATATTCAGCATATCACTAAAATCTGTTTCAATTTTCTGGAGACCTATACCACAGAGTTTCACATAGCTGATGCCAGTCATTTAAAGAATAATGTAACATTTATCATAAACTTTAGTGAATTAAAAAACTGTGTGTAAAAATCTTTGGATATAAAATAGGAAAACTATGAGACATATTCTCTTCAAAGCTATTAGGGAGACAATGAAACTTCAGTTTGAATCAGCTGGTATGGGGCTTACTATGGCTGTAGGAATGGCAAAAGGGGAGAGGAATGTAGCCCCCAACTTGTGCTCGATTGTGATACACTCCAGAAGTTAGTACTAATATGCTTCATCTTGTACAGTAGTAGATCCTGGATTTTTTATGATGGAAGTGGGATGGCTGCTTCTGAGGAGGGGTGTGAGATGGTTTGGGTTGTAGTCAGAAAATTTGGCATCCCATGTACCCTAGGTTCAATCAAATCACACTTTAATTTACATGAATTTCTTAGTAAAGTTTGCATGTCTAACATGCGTGAGTCACAGTAGAGTGGAAAGGGGCACTCAACCAAATTGCTACCTCTCCCATTTGCTACTGCCTTGCAATATGAAATATTTCTTAATTTCAGTCTGAGAACACTTCTTTCGCAATCTTAACTTACCCTGCCTGATATAGAGGAAGCATTCCCAAACCAACCCAACACTAAAAATCACATAATTCACTAACATATTCAGATGGGAAAGCCATAGACTACTCTTGAATGACAACTACTCTCACTTCGACTCTTCCTGGGGTACATCCCAGACCATGAAATTGGTCAGGGCTATTTCTGGAAATTCAACTTAAATGCAACTTAAGGTATCACTGTTTTGAAAAGCTGGCAACAAAAATGTTTTTTTAAGTCATAAGAACTTAAAAACTACTCAACTCATACTATTCTCATTCATACAGTTATGTAAACTATGGTTCTAGTTACATTTTAGATGACATCCACCAGCGCCACCTTTTGACAATAGCGCAAACCTCCAACCAGCCATTCCTGTATTTTCTGCCACATACTCTCTCCCAAGTAGCCCTCCCCCGTACCCAAAATTACCAACAGCCTGAAAATTCTGGGCTATCACCTTACAAATTCCAAAGAAACTGGTCCCTCCTTTCAAGTTAAGATTGCCTCATACCAAAGAGCTAAAAGTGATTCATTTATCACAAACACAAAAAGTTATTATTTTTCACAAAGGATACTAGTCCATCATCTCCTGCTTAGCTCTCACATAAGCACCCATTTGTTCCGCCAGATGGATTATCAAATATTCCAGGGCATTCTGGTTTGCTTTCTGAGAAATGTTGGGAGATCTCCGCTGTTCAATTCTCTGTAGTTCTGTGACAGCTGTTGTGTATATTCCTTTTCCTGACTGAAAAAAGAAAGGTGGTGCAAAGAGAATATTAGTTAACCTCCCAGTGGCAGTTTGTATGAAAGTTATCAGTTAAATGAATTTTGGCATTTTCTAATTCTACGACGCAAGTCTGAAAACACCATAAAATACCTAACTAGAGCTCTAACAGGGCAGAAGCTCAAACCTGTCATATTTTAATCCAAGGTGACACTTGTTCTAGGAGTGTAATATCTATCTTTTGTGGCATTTTGGTATGTATGAATATGGAACCCAATAACAGATGGGCTCAACTTGGAGGTCTTACTAAAAGCAAGGTCGCTAAATATTTAATGTAGAAGTAATCACATAAGAGCACTAAGGTTCATTTTGCTGATGGACTCTGAGCAGCCTTTCAAAATCTGAGAACTTCAGATTGTCATTATTATCAAAACTTCTGGTGCCAGATATTACAGTATATGAACATTATGGGTCTTTGAAATGTGACTTTGAATGACCCCAATGACTTCCCACAACAATTCCATAAGTTTGACAAAAAAAAGTTGAATACATATATACTAAGTTTCACATACATCCAACAATCTTTGCAAATTTGGCATCAAGTGACCCCTGATGACCTCAAACTGAGCTCCAAAATTCCTGGGATTTTGTGTTATAAGACTGCATCTTCCAAGTTTCACATAAATAAAGCAGTAATAGCAAATTTGACCTCCAATGACCGCTGATAACCTCAAAATGGTCTTCGGATTTTTGGAAGCCCAATGGTAAACACGTCTACTAAGTTTGGGTGCAATCCTAATTTAGGTTATAAAGTTATTAGAAATCAATGATTTTTTCCTCAAGTGACCTCTGATGACCTCCAAATGAACTTCACATTTATTGGCACCAACTAGTGATTACACACATCAAGTTTGGACTCCATCCAACTTATGGTTTACCCCTCCTAACTTCTAATGATGTTAAATGACCTTGCAACCAAAAATATGTACACCCTTGAAGAAGCCCTCCTTGGGGAAAATTATGTCTAACTTTCAAGAACACAGCCTGGTTGGTGAGCAAGAAGGTATATTTTTGAGATTTTCACATAATAGCCCATATTAAATCCTAAATGACCCTTGATCTCCACTACTTATTGGTCAAAAGTCACCCCACATCCAGTGATCATTCATCACTGTGTTCAAGTTTCACCAAAATCTGTCAAAAAATGAATTTTTGAGAGCTCATTGAACAATTGTTGACAGACATGATAGAGTCACAATGGCTGATTGCAATAGCTCAAACAACCGTTTAGCTGGTTTGAGCTAAAAATGCTTGCTGTGACTGTGTGGATAAAGGTGGTGGCATTTTGAAGCGATGAAACTTAGCAACAGGGAGGTGGTCCAATCTAGGGCCAGGTCAAATTTTGATGGGTTTTTTTTATTCAAGAACAATCTATGATTATCCCATCCACAGGCTTCAAAGTAGTCCATCACAGAAATATAGGTTTTATAGGAAGGATACTGATGAATATATAGGGTTTTATAGGATTTTTCCAAGAAAATATAGAATAAATATAGGAATGTCATACACTAGCAGTTCTAACTATCTTCAAAATTCCTCAAAGTTGTGGATGAGGAAAACATGGTACCTTAGAAAACTGATGAACTATACTATTTAAATGATACAAATGTGATTAACAGTATCACAAGTGTGGGCTATGTGGCAGAAAAGTGTGGTTGCACCATGAACATGGAATTAAAAAAACCACCTAAATATTTTGGTGGAAGGGAAAGAGTAAATCCCCTGAAGGTGGTGTATTTGCATATTTTGACCCCGGAATAAAGAATCCATAAATCTTATTATTTGTGCATACCAAAAAGGCACCAAAATTTGCAATATCAGAAGGTGAGAACACAGAATGTGACTTTGATGGTGCTTTGAATGGATGGGTAGTTTAATGTGGACAATAAACTGTTTGTTGCTTATGTCCTAAAGTACACAGACAGAATTCACCTCAGCTCCAATAATAATTGGGTTGAGGTGAGGGAATTTTTGAATTTTTTGCTGCTTAAATAACAGGAAATGGTCTCTCAATACAACATTTCACTATAAACTATACACTGTATTGCTAGTCAATCTTGATATAAAGTATGACATATGGGTGATGATAGTCAGACCAAGATCACAGGCCTATGACAACTGTATGACTGCTATGAATACCTTCCAACACTTTCCCAGTGGCATAGCCTGAACTTTCTCATGGGGGCCATGCAGTTTATTCTGTGATTACCAATATGGGGAGGGGTCTAAGGGGATGGGGTGTACACCTCCCCTTTGAAAATTTGAATGATTGGGTGTACATACATGCAATCTGGTGCTAAATATGTTATCTTTTTGAAGTAAAATTTATTTTCAAAATCAGATTTTAGGTTACTAAATTAAAAAAAAAATCAGCATTAGGGAAGGGAAGTGGGCATGGTCCAATGGTCCATCAACCTAAAAATGCCACTGCTCACTTTGAATCTGTACAACTTGGCAGAACAGCGTAGTCCACATATGTCAAGATGCCTACAGTGTGCAAAACTGTCTGTGCATTAACATACTTAACATCTAAAATCTCAACTGAGGAAAATACATAACAAAATTAGGGAAAGGGCAACTTGGCCCCTACTTGTCACCAATGATGGGCACTGCAGTACCATACCTATACATGAATTAGATTTTCCAATTTGGTCTTTTGGACAAATTGATGTGGCATCCAAAGACCTACCAAAGAGCTTCTAGTGGAGTTTAGGGAAAACCTCCTTGGAGATCTGCACATTGTAAATTTGTAAACATTACAGTGAGATTCTTAATTTTCTCAAAGCACTATGTCAGTTCTTACTCTTTAGGGAAAAATTTTAATTGTACAACACTTTGGATAATCAACTGATCTAATGGTTAACAAAGTTTGAGAAAAGATGGCAGATGACAGGGAAAATATTGGTATTTCAAACATACTACAATATTTTGAATGGAAGAATCAGTTATATCACAGACCAGCTATCTGTGCATACAAAGCATAGGTACTGTAGGGGTTTAAAATGTGGCAGATTGTATGACTAAAGGGGATGCCAGGCAAAGAGCTCTAATCCACCCGCTTACAATACCACTAAAATTTCCTCACAGAGATGAAATCATAGAGTACTTAAAATCACAGGTGTGAGAGTGGAACATTATGGGGGATGGGAAATAAGTGTCCATTAGTGCCCAATGCTGTTTTATATGAGAATATTTCTGAATCTTATAATTGGCCATTGTGTACTTGCATCTAATTACGATACTTGGCATCTATACACTGCTACCTGTCTGAATAAGCTACTCTGAGTCTACAAAACTATCTTGGAAAAAGAATCCATCTGAAATTTTCACCCCAAAACAGCATAAAGGAGAAACGTTTTTTGACAAGATCAGAAAAATATAGGAGAGTATAGGAAAACAAGCCTAAAATCATACAAATATAGGAAATATAGGCCTAGGATTTTTTAAAATTTATAGGAAATTATAGGAAATGTAAGATCACTTTGAAGCCTGCATCCATACTGGCCTTTTAAAAGAAACTAAATTTGATTTAAATTGTTGGAATGGTTAGCCAGTAGCCACCAAATGTGAAGTTATACTTTGTAAGCCATAGGCTTCTTCACATTCTCAGTCACTTAGCATGGTAAAACAACCGCACTAAGAGCAACTTTAAAGATTCACCAAAATATAATAAATTCTGGTTAACATTCCTGTAGCTATATCTGTGATTGGTGAAAGTGCTTTGAGAGTTATTGTGCCCTTACCAAGTTTAGCAGAATTACTATGACAATCCACAACTTGGGCCCTAACAGAGCTTTTCTCTCGTACTTTATCCATATCCAGTCCATAAAGACACACTAACAGTACATTTAGCTGATATGATAAAAAATTATAAAAAGGGTACCACTAAGCTACACAAGTCACTTTATCAGCTACACAAGTCACTGTATCATTCACTTTTTAAAAATGACACTTTGCAGAGTAATTTTAATACATGATTGACTTCCATTTAATTTCAATATTCCCATTTTTGATAATACTGAACCGTATTTGTTTTGTTCAAGACTTTAAAGTGTATGTCAGGCCAGCAACTGGTAAGGACAAAAATGCTATTTCTTACCATTCAGGACCTCTACAAAAGACAACTGGGTTCTTCCTCTAAAGACAGTATGGAGCTTCCAAGAATGAGAACTGTAAGGGTGTCCCTCTTTGGGATAAACACACACAAACAGTACATACACACACACACCATCATGAAAGCATAGGTTTTATTTCTTTTACCATTGAAACCAAAAATCTGAAACTCTCTTCCCCCACCATGGGGGTAGGAAGTGATTCCAATAGGATATTGTTCCTGAATTTGACTCTTACAAGTTGGCTAGGATACTTTACACTAATAAATAGCATACTTCTCTCCTTCCAAACCATCTTTGCTCAAGGAAAGTGAGAGCTAAGTAGTTTTTCTCGGCAAGTGACATGTTGTGGATGACGTTCAAGAGGGAGATCCATAATGGTGACTGTGAGATTCTCTCTGACTTTTCTTTGTCCTATAACAGAGGTACAGATAAAAAACCATTGTAAAATGCATGATTTCATTTAAACTTAAACATCTCTTTGCTTCAGCGTCTCTATATTCTGACAAGTCTAAATGAAAAGCTAGGATAAAACTTTAGTTAGGGTGAGGTTTGGATAAGAGTATTAGTGTGTCAGAACATAGAGATGTCTGAACGTAGAGGTGTAACCATAAGGCACAAGGCAAGCAATCATTTTATGAATGGAAGCTTTTTTTTTTTTAAAAAAAACTGACTCACGTTTAGTTTGTTGTAAGGGTTAGTCTTTCAATTACAATAGTTTTTTGAGGGTTTTGTACTTTGGTAGGTTTCATAACTTTTGTTTCAGCCTCAAAGAAAACACTATAATATTTTCCTCCTAATGCTGCTTACAGTGGCAATTTATTTCAACAAAACTGCAAAACAGTCTGGGGTGGGAGGAGGGGGAGTGATTTTTCTTTACATTCACTTTATAGCTCACCCTCTCCTTTTCTTTAACTTCCAATGGCAAATTATCTACCATGTCAAAGCATCACACTTAACTTTTTTGTTACTCACTCACCCACCCACTTACCCACTACACCTTCTTTTCTTATCCACATTTAAAGTCACTTACCAACAGTCTGTTCCACAACTGTAACTGCAGCAGGTATCAACTGTACACTGACTCGTACATCGCCTACATCCCACATACAGATTAGATGATTGTGGCAAAGTAAAAAAATTCGAACTATCCATTTTGCATTTTATTTCTTTTGGATCAGTATTTACATTTGGACACAATGTTAAGGGCTACTGCATACTATGTTTTAACCTATGTGTGTTTCACTTACCCACGGACATAATCACCTGCACTTGCAATGTCACTTACCACGACGAAAAATCACTTATCGCCAGTACTGTAAGTGGGTAAGGGTTAAATTAATATGAAATCTATCTACGCTTCCTACCTTGTGATATTGTGTAAACAAGGTTTTCAGATTTTGACCCCCAGTGACCCCAGATGTCTTTAACCTCCACCAAAAACAACTGGGTTCTGTTTGTCACCATAACACATCCATGTACCATGTACAGAATCTATCTAAGTTTCCTACGTTGAGATAGTGTGTAAACAAGGTTTCCAGATTTTGACCCCAGTGACCCCAGATGTCTTTGATCTCCACCAAAAACAATAGGGTACTTCTTCTCACCATAATCCATCCACATACCACATATGAAATCTAAGCTTCCTACCTTGAGGCACTGTGCAAACAAGGTTTTGAGACTTTGACCCCTGGTGAGCCCAGATGACCTTTGACCTGCACCAAAAACAATACAGGGTTGCCAGCAGGGTTTGCCTCCACGGCCTGAAAAATTTATCGACCACCGGCCTGGGGGAGGGGTCTAATGGAAAAATTTGAATATTTGAGGGTCCTCAGATGCAATTTAGGGCAACTATTGTGAGAGTTTTTAAGGAAATTCCTGCAACATTTTTGAGTTTTTTTAAGGTGAACAAATAAGGGGTTCTATTCTTGAACTCAACTGATGGGTTAGTAACATAGGCCTAGGCTGTAAGCCTAGCCTATGCCCTAGGCCTAAATCTATAGAGGAAGTTTCAAAAGGATGAAAGGACCAACACACACAATCAATACAAATGAACACATAATGGAGTAGGAAGAGCCAAATTTAGCTCCTACCTAATACTTGTTGTTTTCATCTGTTTCTATTACCATTAATCGTTAGGATTAACGTAAGGCCTAACGCTAGGCCTATGCTATTCTTGTGACATCTATTTTCCGTACGTAATCAGATAGATAAACTCCCGGGTAATTTTCATTTTCCAGCCACTTCTAATAAGTCCTAAATCTACTGTATTCTTGACTCCTACGTCAATTACTTTCTTTCCACATCCACGTCGAATGATTACGATCGCACTACTAGTCTTGTGTAGTGTACATGTAGTATAGTATTTAATAGTAATAGTAACAACTTTTAAAGTGGCTAACGATGATAATTTGTCATCGTGCTAGCGCTGGCACACAGTCATTACACACACCACCGCCCTGTTAGGCTGCCATACGTTTGCACTAATGTACATTGCCCTAGCCTGTGCACTGTGCAACACCTATGCACATAGAATGAGCAAAACACTAAACTTGTGCATAAATACAGTGTACAGTGCAGTGCCATTACGACACACACTTAGCTGGATAACTGCCAATCTAGCCTTATTTGATCAGTCGCATTTATTACTTATATTACACATATGTACAACATCGTAGGGCTTGCAAAGTACAATAGTATGAATGTCTGTTCTGTATTTTTACATCCGGGAAAGTCCCGCCCGGGCCGGCACATTGGCTTCGGCTTTACTTCCAATCGGGGACGGAAGCAATGTGTGGGGCCGGAGCCATACTGGAAGTCGGACAAAAGCTGGAATTCCGGCTATTGCCGGAAGTCTGGCAACCCTGACAAAAATAATAATCTACTCAATAAGGGCAATCTTCATGCCAAGTATGAGATCCCTCAGAATCACCCTTCTTGAGATATCGTGTAAACAAGCAAAGCATCACATACATACACACATGACATCACCATGGCATATATTTCTTGCCTGCCTGTGGCAAGGAATCAAAAATGTGAGATTTCTCAAAATATTTTTGTGCAAGAAATGAAAGTTTTAGCCTATGGTTATTCCACTGTAATGATATGCCCACAGAAATACAGCTAGGCTCATCAGCAGCTTTCTGCACTGACTCAGCTATAGTTGCATTGCCATGGTATCTATACTGATAAAGCACCTCAATGGCAATTGCTTCCCACTGTACTTTAAAGGAAAATTTCCTCATCCCAGACAATTCCAATTCTCCCAACCAACTTATTTATAGCCCCACCCCCCATAACTGTCTTTAGCTTCTCCTTGTGTAGACATAAACATAGTTTATTGCTTAAGGCCATATCCTGGTGAGCATAAAATCCCCTGATGTGTAAATCAAAACACTCTCTGTGCATGCTGTGTACAGTAATGTGAGCTACAGTACTCTGCATCTTTTGAATTTTTAACTGTGATGTTAATCAAAGAGCAGTCACCAAATGAGACTTTTCCTCACCCCTTAGTTAAAGTCATACTTACTTGGGGTGATAAGCATATCTTTGACTTGCTTCTTCTGGCAACAAACTAGTACACAGTAACGATTACTATTACTTTAGTTAACAACAAAAATTTGAATTCAGTTCTTCACGGCCTCTGATCTCACGAAATCCTCAAAACAGAGTTGGCAGTTTTTACCAGGAAAATTTGTCCCTGTAAAGGCAGGTTTTTGCAAAAAAATGAAAAAAAAAAAATTGCTAAAAATCTGTTCTGCTACATTGAATAAAATTTTGTTAAAAACTACATTTCATACCTGTTTCAAAGTCTGAGGTTGGAATTAAGTCAGTAAATATTAACCATATTAGTCAACTTTATAAACCATGTTAGAGTCTGGATGTGATTGTTTTAGTGATTTGTACCACTTTTTGACAGATTTACAGTTTTTGTGTTAAGTGTACATACACTGGTATATTTAATGCAGACAAACAGGGAAGAAACTTGAGGAATAATTTATCAAGGATTTATTTTCAGTCTTATGTGGAGCTCTCCTGAGCATAGGGCCAGTTGCTAACTCCACTCTAGCATACCTTTTTCAAGGGAACCTGCAGTTTCATGGGTCCTACAATAACTCAGTGCCTTACATTGACTTCTAGTAACCAGTATTATTTCTTGTGTATATAAATTTGAATCAGCCACCTTCCTTCAACATTAACATCTTAGTGTCAGTGTTTCTGCTAAGCCGCTATGACGCGATTTGGACGCAATGATTTTTCAATTTGACGCACTGATTTTCATGGCAAAAAATAAAAAAATAGGGTATCATTTGTTCCTTAAAGTTGGTGAAGTGTGAACACATGGCTTTGAAATTTCTAGTGAGTCACATTTTCTCAGATTGGGTAAATTGACCCAATGGATAATTTCTTAGAGGAAACATTGCTTAGTGTACATTACAAACAAGTCAATAAAGTAAATGGCTATCAAAGTTTATTTCATTCAAATATTTCTTTTTTGTGGTTTATTACAGTACATTTTTCATTAGGAAATGAACACAAGTAGTCAACGAATAGTCCCTCTGTATAAATAATTTTTGTTGGTCTTGCTTTCTGCTCAATTGTTTCTCACTATACTGGACTTTAAATATACTGGGAGGCTCTCTTGATGGAACTCATTTTCTTAGTCTGAAGCTGCAGCTTAGTCAACATTTATGGCACTGTAATTGCTGATCCCTGCTGTGTGAAACCTTAATTTCTGACATGAATAAAGAAAGTTGCTTGTCAAGCAAAGGTCATTCCATTGCCCTGTTCAATATCTGTTACAGATATGCCCCACCAACTTAGTGATTGAATTTTCATATTTAGAAAACTCAGTGGCGTAGCTAGACATTTACTGTGGGGGGCAAAAGCAAAAAATTTCCGACAGATTATTATCTGGGGACCTTTTTTTTTTTTTTGCTTTCCTGGGCATTTTGAGAACGAAGTTTGATTTTCACATTGGCATTTCGATGTGTAATTATCTGGGGACCTTTTTTTTTTTCTTTTTTGCTTTTCGGGCAATTTGAGACCGAATTTTGATTTTCACGTTGACATTTCGACGTGTAATTCTGCTTAAAAACATAACAAATGTTGTAAGTGTTTCAAATGAATTTTTTTAATTTATTTCCGACAGAGGCTAGAAATTTCCGACAGAGGCCTTCAAAGGCTTTGTGGCGGGGCGACCGCCCCCCCTGCCCCCCCTCTAGCTACGCCACTGAGAAAACTACTTTATTAATCCTCATTTTGTGAAAGTTTTCTTTCACAATGTTGTAATCATTTTGTAAAGAACTTTAATTATCAGACCTCTCTTCTTGGCATGTAGATGACATGATTGTGGTAACACTTATTATGTTAGCCTTACTACAACATTAGTATTTTCACTCTTTATTTTATGTCTGGCACATTTTAGAGCTCCATTTTTCAACAAAACAAAAAGTGAAATGATTACAAACAATTTACAATGTCTCTATACTGGTGTATTCAGCGTGGAGTACAGTGAAGGTGAAGTTGGCTTGGTGGTTTTTGTATCCTGCCTTGCATACTAGAGGTCCACAGATCAAATCCCAGTGGAACCACTAAGAAATTTTCTGGGGACTAAAATTTACCTGTTCAGCATACTGTACTGTAGCTGTTCACAGTGATGCTGAGGGGGTCTAAATAGATCAAATTTAATTGGGTACCTGATTGTCTGTTTCAGGAAATTGTCTGACTCAGGATGTCATCTGATTCATGCAGTTTTCCACTTTGCTCAGTTCAGCTGTTGAGCAGTGGTGCAGAGTATGGAACTTCCACTCCTCCCAGTCTTTGGGAAATGGCTAAAGACTAGGGATACACTCACATTTGCAGGGGTCCAAATAAGCTTGAAAAAGGGCACAGTCAAGATGAGCAAATTGGCTGTCGGTCTATCTTACTTCATAGGACATTGACTGAGGGGCACCACGGTCATCAGTAAGGGCCCGACAGCCATAGCTGTCTGTGCTGCCAATTACTTTGAGCCCTGCATCTTTCATATGGGGACGGTAAATGGTGGGCCCAGGAGCAGGATTGGGAGCAGTTAGTACATGCCTGCCTTGTTAACCTCTGAGCACTAGTCGAAAAGAAAAGGCAAATCTCGTTGGTGTTCTTCCATGCTCACTCTGGTATTAAAAGTCTTTGATGAGCCAATTGGCTTTCTGATACTAAACATTAAATTTACACTTAAACTGCAACACTACTCTCAATTGCCAGAGAGGGTTTTTTGCCATTTTCTACTGGCTTTTACTGACCATTTTTTCTACTGGTTGAGACTCATCAGTAACAACCACTTACCTGTAATCAGTGTTTACCACTGTCTTTGTAAAGCAGTTTTTTTCTGGCAAAAACCCAACCCTGCCTGAAAAATTTCATCATTTTTCTTTCTTAAAGTTGAAGAAAATGAAAAATATAGCCTAATCTGGCCAACATTTAAAACTTAATTTCCATACTATGAATTTTTCTTAGATGCCATATGGGTTACCGTTAGTTTCCGAACCCGTTAAAAAAATTGCCCCCCATATAAAACGTTAGTTTCCTCCACTAAAAATATTACTTTCCTCCTCAAGTTACTGTGGGGAGGGGGGTAACATTTTTACCCTTGGTGTAGCCAATGTTTTAATGATACAAGACTCCTTTACATACTGTATAGTTAGGAATGATGTAATACATCTTTGGTATATTATTTCTTTTCCTTTTTATTTAGGCTTTGCAGAAAGTTCATTAATGTATTCAAAAGTTTTCATTCATAAGCCTAGCATATGCCTGATCATAATGACCTATCCTGTCTAGGACCACTGTAGGCCTATTCATTCATACTGAAAATATGAGGCATATATAAATCCTTCTTACAGTGTTAATACACAACCAGTCTCTTTTGCAACTAAAACATTAGCTTTTTCTCCTCTAAAAAAATGAATATCTTCACCTGAAATGTAGAGGTGGTAACTAAGGTTTTAGGAAATGAAACTTGTTTTTTGTAGGGGAGGAAACTAATGGGTCCAGAAACTAATGGACATTGTCATCTCATGCAGAAGTTTCTTGACTAGTAAATGTTTAGTTTACGGATATACCAGACATGTGAGTGGCAACTCAAAAAAATAGAGGAAATTTTGAGGACAAACTCGGCATATGCAAAGCTGCATCCGGGAGCCTGGAGCAATACCGTTGCATACCGTGTGCTAACAAGGGCCAAACCCCCAGCTCTTGGCAATTTCTCAAAGTAGCCTAGGCTTAGCATAAAAGTCACACTGAACTTTACTTTCAAGTATTCTGCCTCCACCTCCCTTCAAATACCCTAGTACAATTTCTGATAAAATAAACCTAGGCAGCTGGTCTTTGCCACTTTTGTTACTTCATGTCATCCAGCCCAACTTTGGGCTAGTCCTTGGTCCTTAGCTAACTGTTACCTGTACATATAGCCAGCTAGGCTAGGCTCAATAATTTCGACTTCTTGTATCACATTAAGCACTCCCCTCCCCTATGTAAACAAAATACCTTAAAACTTGTCGTAACTTAGTTTCCTAAACGTAGTATGCAAACGTTCAGAGGATGTGGTTACTTCTAAAGTTTTATGAAGCAGTAGGCCTACACATTGGTATAAGCTAGATCACTTAGACCATACATAATACACGTTAGGATAGCAAAACTGGTTGGTGCCATGACTCACAAGAGAGAAAAGCATTGCATGTCAAAATTATGCAAGAAAAACTCACAAAAATAATGCGGATAGCTCTTCTAAAGTATTTTGCACATGTCACATAAATACTACCGGAAATGTGCATTGACCGACTGTGTACGAATCCTCTGATGATCTACAATAAATAGACTGAGCCAACTGGTCCCTGTATATCACTTGGTGCACACAATTAGTGTGTAGTAATCATGCAGAAGCTAGCTAACTGGCCAGACAAATTTGGTTGGGTTATAAAAAGCACATGAAACTTGTACAAAAGCATGTGGTAAAATTTTGCAGTTAGCTGCGTAGGCCCAGCATACATGTACAGCATATTACAGCACACTTTGTCAAGATACTCGGAGTGGTAAAAAACAGAAAGTGACAAAAGTAGCGGATTCCCAAAGTTAAAAAAACGGAATTCCGCTAAATAACGGAAGTCTCACATGTCTGGGATATACCAAGCCTGTCATGTATCATACATTTTGTATACAGTGACTCTGGAGCAGGATATAGGACCTGCTCCCAGACTTGAAAGTTTGCCTTGTGCACACAAGATCTGGCCCGCACAGCTTGCTGCGCGTTTGGCACCTGGCCTTGCAAAAAAATTGTTGGTCAGAGATATGGCCCCACATGCAATGCAAACTGGCCGCGTTCACGACACTACAGGCAAAAAGTAGGCCAACAGTACCTGAAAGCTAACACAAAACTAACACAGAGCTCACTGCCTGACAGTGCCCATATGGCGGCAAGACTTGACCAACATTTAACCTCGCAGAAGTCTTGAATGTACTATATATGTACACATAATATATTCACGAGAAAAAAAACGACTGGCGCAAGGCTAACAAGTTGATTTTATTGCGCAATCATCCTTTTCCAACGAACACTTCCGAGCACTCAGACGCGGCAGAAAGTCACCTTATTTTCAAGCTAGGTAGTGTTATTTTGTGATTTTTTGGCATTATCTAACTAGTTTTGTGAAAAGGAAGAACATATTGGAAGGATTTCCGATATGATTCCGATTTTTAGTAAATATGAATTTTCTGGTTTTTGCCCTATATGATGGCACGACCTTATAAGGCCACTCTAAGAAAGTTTTCATTTTTGTAAAACAAGAAAAACAAATGTGAATCTGTTTGTACCTGCAAATCTTTTGGCGGTCTTGATCTTATTTGAGAGCTATAGGCCTAGGCCTAAATCTTTACCACAAAATTTTCCTTTCGAGAGATACAATTACGACAAGTCAGAGTTTCCAGGCTAAGCCTAACATCAGAACTTAAGTAACCTAATAAGGCCAGCGGGCGCTGTTTGCAGTCTTTGTACAGAGCTGTATGTACGGGTTCAGTGTAGGCAGTTTGTGCGTTAAATTTGAGGCTGCATATCTTAGCGTGTGCGTGCTTGAAATATTAAACAGGTTCACGCGCATTTGCAAGGGAGTTTGCTATGCGTGTGTTGCATCAAAAATTGACGCACTGATTGTGACAGCAGTTTTGACATGCTTTGTTGACTGTATCGATGCACGAAATTCGAAAGTGGCCTTATTAGGTAATGTCACTAGCCTATACCTGTAACACTAATTGTCCCTAGGCCTAGGCCTATGGTTCGAATGGTGCCCTATATTCCAACATATATTCCGTCATATAGACTTGTTGGAACACAGAGACGTTGGAAAAAAAGAGGCGTCGGTACGGAGTGCATTCCCTTTCGGAACATAGGCCTAGTATGATGGGGTGACCATGGCCTGCGCGGGCCCGTCGAGCGAGCATCTGGCATAACATATCATACAAAAAGCTTGCAATGGTAGGATTCTTAAGTGCGCATTCGACGGTCAACACACTATACAGTTAGCTTATAGCCTAACACTAACAGGCCTAGGCTAGGCCCTATAGCCTAGGCCTATAGCAAAGTCAACATCCATAACACCATCGTACCTATTGCGCGAAATACAACCGATCGTTGTCATTGCAATACTAACCAATAATTCTTTTATCCTATCAAAATTAAACAAAATGAACGGTCTGATGACGTCTTCAAGAAATGTTTCTTCTGTTTTACAAGTTGACCACTCAACAGTTCCATCAGTCTCACAAACTTCGAGTACCGAGCTCATTGCCATCCCGTCCTCCTGTAACTTTAGTCCGCACTCGCATGTTAGTACGTCCGCAGTCTGTACTGTTGACGCTTCCTATGGCCTACAGGGTTGCCAGATCTTCATCGTTGCGAAAATTTGGATAAAAGTTGCCAAATTGACACTGTCGGATGCCAAATTTCCAAAGATATGATTCAAAACAAAGGTTAAAAAAAATCGAACTCGTTTGTAGGCTATAGACGGTTTTAGTTATGTTTTACCCCACAGACCCTTTTCCAAATAGCAGTTACAAAGGATTGTGGGATAGTTTTGTACACATCCTTTTTGGCCAAAGTATGATGCAAACAACGCGTACCAAAAACTCTATCCCACAATCCTTGGCAATTGCTATTTTGAAAAAGGTCTATTATTGGTATGCCTATAATAGTAATATTTTTGCTGTATCGCACAGACTGAGCTACCCCCGGCCCCCACCTCCTCATCAATATACGCCAGTACCGAGTTCGGTTGCTACTACTACTACTAGCTATACTACTACTACTACTACTAGCTATACTACTACTACTACTACTACTACTACTACTACTACTACTACTACTACTACTACTACTACTACTACTACTACTACTACTACGGCTTTATATGCTCTTCATGCCAGTGTACTGTGGATAGTCTGAAACCTGGGGTGGCTGAACAAAGTATCAAAATGCGCTGCAAGAGCGCGCGATCGCTCCCGGCAGCCTGGTGGAGTTTACGGTCCAGGGCCTACACCCAACTGGGGGCCAGAGGGAACTGAAATTCTGGGTTTAGTAGAAAATAGTTTGCACTAGACTGAAGCATTCCCAGATTGGATGTATGTACTAAAAAGACCCCCCCAAAAAATATAATTGACTATTTCAAGCTTATACTGGACGGTTTCTCGAACTGAAACAATTAACGGCCGTTTGAATTGATCGTTGAGGGGATTTGAGGGTTTGAAAAGGGCACTAAGTACCGGTAGGAGTTGCCCGGCAAAGATGTCAAAGAACAATTGTCATAGTGGCACCCAAGTTGCTGATCCTATTAGAATTAAGTTTCGAAACCATCAGGCTAAGATATGCGAGCACAAAGCAACGGCTAGGAAAAAACTTCATAATATCCAATATTCCAATGCGCCTCATTACCGGTGAATTGCAAAGGCCACTACAGTACATTTATAGTGGACAAACCACATCTAAATGTAACTGGGCAGGCAGATGATAGAATAGCACCTCCGAGTCCCCACTATAGATGAAGCCAAGTGTATTGGACACTGTACTGGGGCTTCTGCACACCAAAGAGCCAGCATCGCGTGCCATCATAGCCTCGTGAAACAGCTGTGCAGAACTTTGCAGTTGGGCTGTATGTAATAGATGTGTAGACTCTGCGGGCCTCGGTAGGCATCGGTCAGTGACAAAGCTCTCAGGACATTATTACGAATATTTTCCTGTTCTTACGGATAACTTCTTGTGGTGCCAAAAGTTTCACCCGTGGGTGCTAAAATAGGGGTTTGTTGCCAAACATTTAGTTTCGTTGCCAGACAAGTCCTTGGATGCCAAATTTAGACAAATTTGGCAGAGAGGGAGCCAAATGGCAACCTACAATCTTGGACAAAACAGTTGGAACACCTTCAACCGTTGTACCGTGTACAATATGATGTCGTGCATGATTTGGGAAACCTTCGTCCACCAGTACAGTGTTGCGCACGATTTACGAAACCCCCGTCCCCCCAGTACAATGTTGTGTCCAAACTAAAGCGGTGCATCTCCAATTGACATTATTACCTCCAACATTGTACGGGGGAACGGGGGTGCAGGGGTGTTCCAACGAGTTTTGTCCAAGATTGTAGCTTCCCGTACTAATTCAGGGAACAAAGTGTACGTGAAAACTTAGGCCTAGATATCCTTGGCTATTCCTCCTGCTGAGTAGCCAACAATATGCGGAAATAATTTAGCCCAACAGTCGCGAAAATTATAGGACTCTTATTTTCCCGACTGTGAGTGGCCGAAAAGTGAAAGGTCTACTCGGGGGCTTTCATATGAGGGGCAGCTTTTGCCCGTTGAAAACTTCTACAATTTCCAGGGGCCACGAAACGGACCAAATTTTAAGTTTTTAAGCTAATATAATAAAGGAATGGTTTCGGGTTCGTCAAATACAGCCTTGTAGGTAGCGGACCACTAATTCAAACGTTCTTACGCCGAAAAATATTAGCTGACAAATTTAGTCCCTTAAAAATTTTGTGGACGCTTGTTTCTGACAGTGTTATTTTGTATAAAATGTGATCATTTTTTCAAATGCGGATAGCGAAATACGGACTGTGCAAAATTCAAGGCACTTTGACCAAGATTAGTGCCATTTTTATTGTATTACCTCACTCTGTAAAGGGTCGTCTTTGAGTAGAGATCAGGGCTGGAACATGTACCTATCATTCAGACCCTTTCAGCTCAAAATTTTAATGGTCATGGTATAAAAACTTGAAAGTGTCATATAAGAGCCCACATTGTGAGCTTTAACCTGAGGGGTGGAATGTCCAGGCTGAAAACTTTTACAAGGACCTAGGGAGCCTGATTTAGTGTGTAAGTCAATGGGTCAATAATTAGTGGCACGCTACCCTTTACCTCCGCGTTTGAAGGATCTTTTAATGAAGGGGGGGGGGGTGACTTCGAGTGTGACAAATGCAGAGTATAGTGGCCTATGGAAGACCATGGCCGTACTGGCCGGACTGTTTCTCTCAGGGAGGGCGGGTGTTTTTGCCCTACTCCAGACCTAATTTAACTGCCCAATTTTCCGCACGACTGAGACAAAATATATGCCCAAGATTTAGTAAGGTTCCTGACATTTGGGGGGGGGGGCGCCCCAGCACCCGCGGCGGCCATACGGCCATGTGGAAGAGTGTAGTAAAGTATATTCAACCCGGGGCGCCCCCTTCCTCCCTTATTTTGCGCTTGAATGCAAAACGTTTGGTCTGGTTAAAGCTACCAATCACAGAACAGCCGACAAGCTGGCCGTCATGCATTAAATATTCAAATTACCATACATCATGACGGTTAAGCCTTGGAAAAAAACTCTTAGCATTTATTTAAACTTCAGAAAGCGCGAGTACGTACCAGCAGCCATCCTTCTATTGATTCGCGTATACCTGATTTTGGTCCCTTTGAAGGCCTTTGGATGTTCAAGTCACAGTTAAGTAAGTAAAGCAGGATACTCTACAGCGCCCGAAGTTTGCCGTAAATTTGGTATTCGAGTTGGAGGATTTGTGCTCTTGAGACCAAGGAAGCCGTCAGAAAGTCAGGGAAACTGATCGTCGTCGGGACCGTGGTGACGCCAGATATGGGGCTAAGGGACCATGTCCCTCGTCGAGGAAGGATCCCTCACGGTCGGGTAATTTTTCCAAAGTACCGTCGGGAAACGACAAAATATGAAGCAACACACAACGGCCATTCGCCCCTGTGATTTACTGGATATTCTGATTTAAATGAGGGCAGATCCTGTAATAGGTCCAACATATTTTCCAATTTCACGACTGAAAACCCCAAATGCGGGCCGAAACTTTTGAATTTTGCTGTCGACAACCCGTCGCCCTTGTCGATGCTTCAGGCTGCATTTCCATATAGGGGGAATTAGCTTGGGCCCCTGTCGCGCGATTCTTTGCGCTACCGGGGCGTTTTGATTCCACATTTTATCGTACCTACCCTGACTATATGTTTTCCGAAGAAATTGGAAAATCCTGCCACCGGGAAGACCACGGCTTCCTGTGCTTCCCCTGAATTCCTCCTCCCCAACCCCACCCCATTGATGTCATTTATAGGGCAAACTACGAAACATTTACAGGCCATTCATGCCATAAACATTAACAGGAAAAATGTACATTTCATTGAAACAACATCATCTAGGCGTGTTTCAGACAATATAGAGTACAGTACTAATACCTAAGTATGCGGGTGAAAGGGGGTGTTTGCTCCAGCTCCCTCAAATCCACCTGACACTTTTACTTGACACGTGTCACACAGCTTCATACAGTCATACTAGATCTTGAATTTGTATTAGTTATGTTACTACGCATTCGAATCGTTATCGTTGACAAGGCGCTCGACTCCGACTAGCTACTAGGTGAGTTCGATTCCTCATGCAGACATTTCTCGTTTTGCTGTTTGAAAGTTGTGAAGTTAAACTGGAATGTCCATTCCAAAGTATGACTATTTCGAGGTATTATTCTTACTTTCAAGTAATTTGCTTTTCATTTTATTAATTGTAAATAGTGTATTATAAGTTTATGAACTGAAATACAGTTTTTTCTTCTTCAAAAAAAGAAAGTTGTGGAACTGTCGAGTTCAAACAGCCAAACAGGTAAACTGTTTAACAAATGAACATCTTACCTGATTGGGCAAAGTCCTCGTTATTGATACCTTCATTTACCCGCTTTTCTACTATGTTGCCCTAGTTTTTCCCTTTCCCGATAGTATTTTGCGCAAAATCACAAAGATTGTGTACCCCTTCTTATGGGGAAGCAACAAACCGGCCCTAGTTTCTGGAAATGTTCTCTCGTTAGGAAAGGATAAGGGTGGCTTGGGGCTTGATGATTTCCAAAGTAAATGGATGCTCTTTTTGTAAAACCCTTTCTCTCCCTCTTTAGTGACCCACCTCCCTTGTATCTGAGTCTATCGAGATATTTCTTGGCATCCAGACTCCGGAGTTTTTCCTCCCATCTGGTCCAATACGATACCCAATCTACACTCATGTCATGGAATACACTTGCATGCTTGTAATTTATTTTTAAGCTGTATTCTGTATATAATAAGGTTTGGGACTATTGCAAAACCACTAAGAGTATCGTTAAGTGCTTGGCTAAAGGAAGAAAAGTTGACGTCTGTACTGTTGTACGTAATCCCTCCCTTCCGTGGGATGACATATGGAGGGCTGTTTGGCACAATACGCTAGATATTAAATTCATCGATTTTCAGTGGCGGGTGACTCGTAACGTTTTATTCACTGGTAATGGAGTAGCTCGTTTCGGTATAGGGGATGGGAAATGCCCTAGGGCAACTTGTAATGCAATTGAAACGCCTAAGAACTTATTTTGAGAGTGTCCCAACAGCCAACATATAGTTAACTGGGCTCAGAGTATGTACCACTCCCTAGTAAATGACCGTGCAACTTGACCCTCAAATATGAGCACTTTTTGTACGGTTTCATAACTCACAAAGCTCCAACAGGGGTATTGAAGAAACTCAGGTTCATATTTTCTGTCACCAAGTTTATGATTTGGAAATATAGATGTAGGCCATACATGTTTTTGAAGGCAAACCTACTCCTGGGCATCAAATTACATAAAGGCTATCACCAAGGAAATTAAGATGCGAATTCAAGCTGATTACAACCGCTGGCCTTTCTCTTAAGTTTACCAAGGTATGGACTCTTGGAAGATCATTTGTAACGCTAAATATCCAAAATCTCGCTTTTAAGTTTTAACTAGGAATAATTGCTACAATGGAAAAAGTACTCATTATGCATGTCAACTAAGTTCTCATTATGCATGACACAGACCCCGTCCACCTTGTCTCTCAGCTAGGGCGGAGCCATTGGTAGTGTGTGCTCCATAACGGCTCCTCCCTTAGTCTGGGTTAGTTACATGGGATTTAACGACACACCAACACGAATGTGTTATATAGTGTCAGCTAGATAAAAAGGTCAAGTTCAAATACGGTTCAAGTTCGGTTTCAAATACAGTACAAGTCCTCCCCTTTAGTCGCCTCTTACGACAGGCGGGAAATACCGTGGGCATATTCTACAACCCCCAGCCCACAGGGGCCCTTAGTCTGGGTGACTTGGTTGCGGGGATGTGGCCCTGCTGTTCATCATGTACATAACAAATTCTCAAAACACTCGTAATACGTTTAAACTAAGATTATAATGCTATGTAACAAGTTGAACCAGTTCATATTATGTATTATTACTTTTATTTCCTTCTGTAAATAGTCTATTTTAGTTCTTTCTTTATGCCAATTGTAATAAACTGAGGATAAAATCCTCAAAAGAAAGGAAATGTAGAGTTTTGGGGTTGCTTTCTCTTTCGTATCTTCCTTTTTCTAGCTTTTATCGTCTCCTCGATCTGCTTTACTAATTTTTCTTTTCTTCATTAGGCTTCGTTTTGTCAATCTTTTCTAACCGTAAATTTCCAAATCAGGTCACTACACGCTGTTGCACGTAGCCTACATTATCAAGTCACGTAGGCCTACCCATTCCACAAAGCTTCTTTCTTCGGTTGCATTTGGTAATAGTTTTTTAAATATTTTCCCATTATGAGATGAAACCGATTCTATATCTCATGTAAATAGCATTTGATACGATACCGAATTTGCCTACCTTCCCAAAGCAACTCTTGTTTCTACTTTAAAACGACTCTGGGATGAATAGTAAATAACCGACTCCAAAATACTTTTCTTTTATTGCAACTATGCATGAAGCCTCTTAGGGGGTAGATGTAAGCATCTGCCAACAATAGGTGACCATTGTCCTTGTTTGATGGTGCGCTGATTTGTCAAAGGATCACTTAAACTTGACCAAGTCTCCCTCCGCGTTTTGTCGGCCATCTTACAGCACTAAGTTAGGAGAATCCCCGCGGAGTATACTACCCTACAAATTTAACACCTTGAAAAAAAGAAACATTTGGGGGACAGTATAGACCATGTTGAACTGATGTGTTCAATTTGTGATGTGTATATGCGATAGGAAAGGAGTTCAAGTACTCATTAGGCAAAAACGAAGAAAAACTGAAGGTTTTCCAGGCACTATTTTGCAATATATCCTTCCGCGATGCAAGATGGCATTTTGAATGAAGTAAAAAAGCAGGAACCACCATTCACTCACCTATACAAGCTCTCCTAACTCAAAATGTCAACGATCATGGTACACAAATTTAAAAATTTTATGGAAGCTTGTTTCTGACAGTGTTATTTATAAAATGTGATCATTTGTTTATGTGGTTTTAGTAAGAAGTGAGGTGAAATACAGACTGCAAAATTCAAGGCAATTTGTCCAAGTTTAGTACCATTTTTTATTGTATTACTCCACCCTGTGAAGGTCTGTCTTTGAATAGAGATCAGGGCTGGAAACATGATGTACCTATATCATTCAGACCCTTCCAGCTCAAACTTTTAATGGTCATGGTATAAAAATGTGAAATTGTCATGTAGGAGCCCACACTGTGAGCTTTAACCAGATGGGTGGCATGTCCCAGGATGAAAACTTTTACAAGGAACTAGGGGGGGGGTAGATTGATTTAGTGTGTAAGTCAAGGGGCAATAATTAGTGGTACACTAACCTGTACTTTAGCGTATGCAGGATCTTTTAATGGAGGCCGGTTTCACCACTGTCCCTACGACGATCAGTCCCCTGACTTTCTGACTTCCTTGGTCTCAAGAGCACAAATCCTCCAACTCGAACACCACATTTTCAGAGCCCTTCGGGCGCTGTGGAGTTCAATCGAGCTTTGCTTACTTGTGACTTTCACATGCTACAACTTTTCAGAGGCCTTCAAACGGACCAAAATCAAGTAAGTGTACGCGAATCATCAATGGAAGAATGATTGCGGTACACGTACGTGCTTTCTGAAGTTTAAATAAATGCTAAGACTTCTTTGCAAAATCCTTACCGTAATGATATGGTAATTTAAATATCTACTGACGGCCAAGGCTTGTCGGCTGTTCTGTGATTAGTATCTTTAACCTGAAGGAACACTTTGCATTCAAGTGCGTATCCAAGGGAAGGGGGTGGAGGGGTTGGGGGCACCCCGGGTTGAAGACACTTTACTACACACTTCCATAGGCCGTCATACTCGGAATTTGTCAAATTTGAAGTCACCTTCCCCTTTCAATTAATCGATCCTGCATAAGCGGATGTACAAGGCAGTATTCAACGAACCCGTAACCATTCCTTTATTATTAACCTCATGCAGCACTTAAAATTTGGTCCGACTTGCACACTAAAGCCGGGCCTTGTTACGCTGCCTATCATTCCTTGTCAAAGTTTTCAACGCCAGCATATGACCCATCAATGCAAAGCTCACGAGTTGGTTGTTACTGGCACATAAGAATTTTCGCAGCATGATCATTGACTTTTTGAGCTACAGGCGCAAAAAAACTTGTGATCCGCCACCCCCGCCCCTTGTCACTCACTAATATATGAGATAGGTCCGCTGTCTTTCCAAAACCTCACAATCGGCTCAGGTGGTATCAATTTCAACCATTTTTCGACAGCATAATATCCAACTCAATCACTACCAAAATACATCTAACAAAGGATTCACTGCCCTCTCATAACAGGGTCAAAAATCAACCCAAACAAAAATTTTAGGGACTACATGTAGAGGGTTCGCCCAACCCCCACCCCAGCCAAAGTGAAATTTTATGGAATGATGGAGCGCCCCCTTAAGACGGCAGGGAAAACGCGGAGAAAGACTTGGCCAAGTCTAAAGGAACCGCTGTCTTCTTTTACAAATCATCGCACCATGAAACGTGGACAATGGTCACCTATTGTTGGCAGATGCTTAGCCCTACCCCTAAGAAACTTAATCCATAGTTGCAATACAAGGAGAGCATTTTACAGTCGGTCAGTTATGAATATTCAGTCCAGAGTGGCTTTCCTTTAGAAACAAGAGTTGCTTTGGGAACCTAGGCAAATTCGGTATCAATAAAGACAGGTGTCCCGGTTACTTACGTAGCCGGGAGCCCTGTCTTTATTGATACCTGTCGTATCAAATGCAAATTACATGAAATATAGAATCGGTTTCATCTAAGAATGGGAAAAAAATTCATAAAACTGTTAGCAATTTCAACCGAAAAAATGCAACGTCTCGGGGGGGGGGGGGTTGTACCACATGATAATGTAGGCTACATGCAATAGCGTGCAGTGATCTGATTTGGAAATTTGCAGTAAGATATGATTAACAAGACGAAGCTTAATTAAGAAAAGAAAAAGTGGGAACCAAGAGAAGTCGATAATAGCTACAAAAAGGAAGATATGAAAGAGAAAGCATCTGGAAAAAGTCGACAGTTCCTCAACATTAAAACCGCAAAACGAGAAAAAACACACTGCCCAGTCTCCGGGAGGACTTGAACTCACGTACTCAAGAGTCGGAGTCGAGCGCCATACCAACTAAGCCACAACAATGCTGATAACCCAACGCACTATAATTAATATTAGTAGTCTATAGTGTTACGTGGTGTGATATACAAGTAGAAGTGTCGGATGTAAGGGGGTCGGGAGCTGGAGCGAGCACCCCTTTTCACCTGCATCCTTAAATATTGGTACCGTACTTTAAATTGCCTGAAACACGCCCCCCCCCCAAATTTGTTTCAGTTTATGCTTGAATACTACGCTATTGATGTTTATAGCATGACCTGCAATTAATGTTTCTTAGTAGCCTGCCCTATAAATGACATCAATAGGGGTGGGGGTGGGGGAAGGGACGGGGTAAAGCTCAGGAAGCCGTGGTCTTGCCGGTGGCAAAATTTTCCAATTTCTTCTGTAAACATGTAGTCGGGATAGGCCTAGTATGAACGATAAAATGTGTAATCCCGACGCTGGCCGGGGGTATAGCACCAGAATTTGCGCGACAGGGGTCCAGACTTCCCTACTTAGGACTGAAGTTTTAAGCCCCGACAAGGGAGACGGAGTGCCGTAAGGTCGTCGAGAGCAAAATTCCAAATTTTCGACACGCATTTTGGGTTTTTCGGCGTGAAATTGGAAAATTTGGAGATTTACTATAGGATCTGCCCACATTTAAATCAAAATATCAAATAAACCACAAGGGGCGACTGATTATTGTGGACTACTTCATATTTTAACGTTTCCCGACTATACACTGGGAAATTTAAACCACCTTGCGGGGATCCGTCCTCGACGAGGGACATAAATGGCACCTACCCCCATCTGCTTTCACCACTGTCAGTCCCTTCGGCGATCAGTCCCCTGACCGCTGACTTTCTGACTTCCTTGGTCTAAAGAGCACAAATCCTCCAACTCGAACACAACATTTTCAGAGCCCTTCGGGCGCTGTGGAGTTCAATCGAGCTTTGCTTACTTGTGACTTTCACATGCTACAACTTTTCAGAGGCCTTCAAACGGACCAAAATCAAGTAAGTGTACGCGAATCATCAATGGAAGAATGATTGCTGGTACACGTACGTGCTTTCTGAAGTTTAAATAAATGCTAAGACTTCTTTGCAAAATCCTTATCGTAATGATATGGTAATTTAAATATCTACTGACGGCCAAGGCTTGTCGGCTGTTCTGTGATTGGAACCTGAAAGAGCACTTTGCATTCAAGTGCGTATCCAAGGGAAGGAGGTGGAGGGGTTGGGGGCACCCCGGGTTGAAGACACTTTACTACATTCTTCCATAGGCCGTCATACTCGGCATTTGTCAAATTTGAAGTAACCTTCCCCTTTCAATTAATCGATCCTGCATAAGCGGACGTACAAGGCAGTATTCAACGAACCCGTAACCATTCCTTTATTTATTAACCTCATGCAGCACTTAAAATTTGGTCCGACTTGCACACTAAAACGGGCCTTGTTACGCTGCCTCTCATTCCTTGTCAAAGTTTTCAACGCCAGCACTATGACCCATCAATGCAAAGCTCACGAGTTGGTTGTTACTGGCACATAAAAATTTTCGCAGCATGATCATTGACTTTTTGAGCTACAGGCGCATGAATAAAAAACTTGTGATCCGCCACCCCCGCCCCTTGTCACTCACTAATATATGAGATAGGTCCGCTGTCTTTCCAAAACCTCACAATCGGCTCAGGTGGTATCAATTTCAACCATTTTTTGACAGCATAATCTCCAACTCAATCACTACCAAAATACATCTAACAAGGGATTCACTGCCCTCTCATAACAGGGTCAAAAATCAACCCAAACAAAAATTTTAGGGACTACATGTAGAGGGTTCACCCCCAGCCAAAGTGCAATTTTATGGAATGATGGAGCGCCCCCTTAAGACGGCAGGGAAAACGCGGAGAAAGACTTGGCCAAGTCTAAAGGAACCGCTGTCTTCTTTTACAAATCATCGCACCATGAAACGTGGACAATGGTCACCTATTGTTGGCAGATGCTTAGCCCTACCCCTAAGAAACTTAATCCATAGTTGCAATACAAGGAGAGCATTTTACAGTCGGTCAGTTATGAATATTCAGTCCAGAGTGGCTTTCCTTTAGAAACAAGAGTTGCTTTGGGAACCTAGGCAAATTCGGTATCAATAAAGACAGGTCTCCCGGCTACTTACGTAGCCGGGAGCCCTGTCTTTATTGATACCTTTCGTATCAAATGCAAATTACATGAAATATAGAATCGGTTTCATCTAAGAATGGGAAAAAAATTCATAAAACTATTAGCAATTTCAACCGAAAAAAATGCAACGTCTCGGGGGGGGGGGGGTTGTACCACTTGATAATGTAGGCTACATGCAATAGCGTGCAGTGACCTGATTTGGAAATTTGCAGTAAGATATGATTAACAAGACGAAGCTTAATTAAGAAAAGAAAAAGTGGGAACGAAGAGAAGTCGATAGTAGCTACAAAAAGGAAGATATGAAAGAGAAAGCAACTGTAAAAAGTCGACAGTTCCTCAACATTAAAACCGCAAAACGAGAAAAAAATACACTGCCCAGTCTCCGGGAGGACTTGAACTCACGTACTTAACAGTCGGAGTCGAGCGCCATACCAACTAAGCCACAACAATGCTGATAACCCAGCGCACTATAATTAATATTAGTAGTCTATAGTGTTACGTGGTGTGATATACAAGTAGAAGTGTCGGATGTAAGGGGGTCGGGAGCTGGAGTGAGCACCCCTTTTCCCCTGCATCCTTAAATATTGGTGCGGTACTTTAAATTGCCTGAAACACGCCCCCCCCCCTCAAATTTGTTTCAGTATATGCTTGAATAATACGCTATTGATGTTTATAGCATGGCCTGCAATTAATGTTTCTTAGTAGCCTGCCCTTTAAATGACATCAATAGGGGTGGGGGTGGGGGGAGGGACGGGGTAAAGCTCAGGAGGCCGTGGTCTTGCCGGTGGCAAAATTTTCAAATTTTTTCTGTAAACATGTAGTCGGGATAGGCCTAGTATGTACGATAAAATGTACGTGTAATCCCGACGCTGGCCGGGGGTATAGCACCAGAATTTGCGCGACAGGGGTCCAGACTTCCCTACTTAGGACTGAAAGTTTAAGCCCCGACAAGGGAGACGGAGTGCCGTAAGGTCGTCGAGAGCAAAATTCCAAATTTTCGACACGCATTTTGGGTTTTTCGTCGTGAAATTGGAAAATTTGGAGATTTACTACAGGATCTGCCCTCATTTAAATCAAAATATCAAATAAACCACAAGGGGCGACTGGTTATTGTGGACTACTTCATATTTTAACGTTTCTCGACTACACTGGGAAATTTAAACCACCTTGCGGGGATCCGTCCTCGACGAGGGACATAAATGGCACCTACCCCCATCTGCTTTCACCACTGCCAGTCCCGACGACGATCAGTCCCCTGACTTTCTGACTTCCTTGGTCTCAAGAGCACAAATCCTCCAACTCGAACACAACATTTTCAGAGCCCTTCGGGCGCTGTGGAGTTCGAGCTTTGCTTACTTGTGACTTTCACATACTACAACTTTTCAGAGGCCTTCAAACGGACCAAAATCAAGTAAGTGTACGCGAATCATCAATGGAAGAATGATTGCTGGTACACGTACGTGCTTTCTGAAGTTTAAATAAATGCTAAGACTTCTTTGCAAAATCCTTACCGTAATGATATGGTAATTCAAATATCTACTGACGGCCAAGGCTTGTCGGCTGTTCTGTGATTAGTATCTTTAACCTGAAGGAACACTTTGCATTCAAGTGCGTATCCAAGGGAAGGAGGTGGAGGGGTTGGGGGCACCCCAGGTTGAAGACACTTTACTACACTCTTCCATAGGCCGTCATACTCGGCATTTGTCAAATTTGAAGTCACCTTCCCCTTTCAATTAATCGATCCTGCATAAGCGGATGTACAAGGCAGTATTCAACGAACCCGTAACCATTCCTTTATTATTAACCTCATGCAGCACTTAAAATTTGGTCCGACTTGCACACTAAAGCCGGGCCTTGTTACGCTGCCTATCATTCCTTGTCAAAGTTTTCAACGCCAGCATATGACCCATCAATGCAAAGCTCACGAGTTGGTTGTTACTGGCACATAAGAATTTTCGCAGCATGATCATTGACTTTTTGAGCTACAGGCGCATGAATAAAAAACTTGTGATCCGCCACCCCCGCCCCTTGTCACTCACTAATATATGAGATAGGTCCGCTGTCTTTCCAAAACCTCACAATCGGCTCAGGTGGTATCAATTTCAACCATTTTTCGACAGCATAATATCCAACTCAATCACTACCAAAATACATCTAACAAAGGATTCACTGCCCTCTCATAACAGGGTCAAAAATCAACCCAAACAAAAATTTTAGGGACTACATGTAGAGGGTTCACCCCCCCCAACCCCAGCCAAAGTGCAATTTTATGGAATGATGGAGCGCCCCCTTAAGACGGCAGGGAAACGCGGAGGGAGACTTGGCCAAGTTTGGGTTTTTTCGGCGTGAAATTGGAAAATTTGGAGATTTTACTACGGGATTTGCCCTCATTTAAATCAAAATATCAAATAAACCACAAGGGGCGACTGGTTATTGTGGACTACTTCATATTTTAACGATTTTTGTCGTGAAATTGGAAAATTTGGGTATCTGCCTAAATATCAAGTAGGCTCAAGGGAAGACCGGCTTTTGTGGACTACTTCATATTTTTACGTTTCCCGACTACACTGGGAAATTTAAACGACCTTGCGCGTGATCCTTCCTCGACGAGGGACATCAATGACGCCTACCCTCATCTGGCGGGGGGGGGGGTGACTTAAAGTGTGACAAATGCCAAGTATAGCGGCCTATGAAAGAGTGTAGTAAGGTATATTCAACCTGGGGCACCCCAACACCCGCCCCCCACTCGCCCCCTCACCTTCCTTAATTTGCGCTTGAATGCAAAACTTTTTATTTGATTGAAGCTACCAATCACAGAACAACCTACAAGCTGGCCGTCAGTAGCTATTTAAATTACCATATCATGACAATTCAAAATTTGGAAAGAAGTCTTAGCATTTATTTATAATTCAGAATGCGCGTGTACCAGCAATCATTCTTCCATTGATTCCCGTATACCTGATTTGCGCTCTTGAGACAAAAGGAAGGTCAGAAAGTCAGGGAAACTGATCGTCATCGGGGGAGTGGTCGGACGCCAGATGGGGGTAAGAGACCTGCATGTCTCTCGTCGAGGAAAGATCGTTCACGGTCGGGTAAATTTTCCATTGTGTAATTGGGAAACGATAAAATATGTAGTGGCTCACAACAGCCATTCGCCTCTGTGATTTACATAATATCTTGATATAAATTAGGGCAGAATCTGTAATAAGACCGCCCCTAAATTTTCCAATTTCACATCTAAAAACTCAAACTGCGGGCTGAAAATTCGAATTTTGCTGTCAACAACCTTTCGGCAACCCGTCGCCCTTGTCGGGGCTTCAGCCTGCAGTCCCACGTATGGAATCTTAGATCCCTGTTGCGCAAATTTTGGGGCTGGCCCGGTCAGCGTCGGGATAACACATTTTATCATACCTAATATCTTGACTACATGTTTTCCGAAGAAATTGGAAAATTCTGCGACCGGGAAGACCACAGCTTCGACTCCTGCCCTTCCTCTGACTTTTGATGTCGTTTATACTGGGCAAACTACAAAACATTTACAGGCTATCCATGCAATAAAGATTAACAGGGAAAAAAGATTTTAAGCGTATCGAAACAGCATCATTTGGGCGTGTTTCGGGTAAAACACGCAAGGAAGGAAGAAATTGTAAAAAGTGTACATAGGGCCTATATTGTGTGATGGAAATGCAGTTTGCCTTTACAAACTTTGGAAAATGTGCTCATTATGCATGTAAATTGAGATTGTTAAACATATGCATTCGTAATACGGTACGTAAAAACTAGGATTGATGCTATTTAGCAAGTTAAACCAGTTCATATCATGTATTATTACTCTTATTTCTTTCTGTAAATAGTCTATTTTAGTTTTTTCTTTATGCCAATTGTAATAAACTGAGGATAAAATCCTCAAACGAACGGAACTGTCGAGTTTTTGAGATACGTTTAAGGAAATTAGTCTCTTTAAAAATCTAGTTACTTTTTCTTATGTAAATAGTCTGTAAATAAACTTAAAAACCGAGATACTTTTTCTTTCATATCTTCCTGGTTCTAGCTGTTATCAACTCCTCTGCGTTCTCATTTTTTTCTTTTAATTAGGCTTCGTTTTCTTAATCATATCTTACTGTAAATTTCCGAATTAGCTCTCTACACGCCAACTTGCACCTAACCTACATTGTCAAGCCATATAAGCCTACCCCTTACACAAAGGTTTTTTCGGTTGCAATTAGTAACAGTTATATGAATAGTTTCCCATTATGAGATGAAACCAGTTTCATATTTCATGTAATAAACATTTGATGCGAAAGGTATCAGTAAAGACATGGCTCTCGGCTACGTATGTATTGCAACTACGGATTAAGCCTCTCAGGAGGTAAGTGTAAGCATCTGCTGAAAATAGGTGACCATCGTCCTAGTTGATGGTGTGCTGATTTGTCAAAGGAAGACAGCCGTGTCCTAAACTTGACCAAGTCTCCTTCCGCGTTTTCCGGTCATCTCACGTACACCTAGCAATTCAAGGGGAATCCCCGCGGAGTACATTACCCTACGACTGTAACACCTTGGAAAATATGGGGGGGGGGGGGCAGTATAGACCACGCTCTCCCATAGGCCGCTATACTCGGCGTTTGTCAAACTTGAAGTCTTACCTCCCCATCCATATTAATCAGAAAGCAGGGGCGCAAATCCCGGGGGGCGAGGGGGCCTTTGCCCCTAAAGTGAAAAAGTGGGGCAAACCTTAATTTGCCCCCCCCCCCCAAATGTGAACAGTAATACTCATTTTTTTTTCGCCGCTTGGTCACTTTTGACATCCCTTTGATAACAACACATGACAACAATACAATTATAGGCTATAACTGACATAGTATTTGAATGTCTGTTGATCAAGGCCGTATGGAATATCATCTGAAGCTGAAACCCGGCGCAGACGAATCAATTTTCAGTCGAAAACACTTAAGACATGTCTTAGTTATACCTTCACTTCGTTTCCTAATCTAGGCCAGAGCGATCTATCTCTGCATTTTGTGCCCCGGGTCGTGAAGCACATCAGTAGTGTTAACTTTGTGCCCTAACTAACCCTTTTGACAAGTGTAAATGTTCTAAAACCCAGGAGCCTTTACACTAAAAAACTTCCGTTCGAAACAATCTTTCTGCAGCTTCTGAAATACTAAAACCCAATCTGCAAATTTTTCTCGCGCTTCGCGCGCATGTAGTGCTTTAGTGAAATCCAGCTCAGTATTCCTTTGTAACAGTAGACCAGACATGAACAACATTTGAAATGAAAAGATTGCCCGAATTTTCTACTGAGTTCCCGAATTTTTGATCGAATGCCAGAAAATGCACAAACATTTTTGCACGCTTCGCGCGCATGAAATGGTTTAGTGGTCTATTTTATGCACCTGAACTGCAACGAATTTCGGGCAATTTTTGAGATTCGGGCAAAACATTTTCTGCCCCCAAATTGGAGAGTCCCGTACGCCTATGATTATTACTACCGTCCTGTAAATTGTATTCATCTAGGAAATTCGGATCGTACAACTAGGTCAATGGGAGTCGGTCTCCAAGAAATGTAGTTGGTCCCAAAATAGTTCACACCCCCTGCAAATTCATGTATATATGTCCCTTAGGCTGGCTAGTGGTATATGTAGTCAAATTACTGTTCACTTACTTTACACAGTGTGGTCTTGATTTACACAAAGAACTGAGTAAAAAAATCACTTTAGCAAGGACGATAAAAAACTTCCTAAAAGAGTAAAAATGCTTGGTGATATATCCAGTTCAAATTTAGCACCAAATGTAGCACCATTGTGCATCTAGCCCCCCTTACAGGAGCAAAAATTTTCCAAAGGGGAGGGGGACCCCTCCCCCAGGACGGCGATTCGCAAATGGTGAAAAGTCCCCCCATCTTTGGAGATGGATCCACGCACTTGGACCACCACCGGGGCTTTGCCCCTGGACCCCACCAGGGGCCCTAAGGCGGGCCCCTGGACCCCACCCACGAGGGCTTCGCACTTCGCGCTCGCGGTGCACGCTACACGTACACAGTTTCATATCCACGCGCACACCATATTCGTTTTCGCCCCTCACTCTCAAACAGAGATTTGCGCCCCTGTTAGAAAGCCCAAACGCCTAGTGAGTCCTTGCTGAAGGGAATGATTTGTTGTACTGACTCGGTTCATCCCTCAAATTTACACTTCCTTACTTATTCATTTTTTACCTTGTTTTCAAATCTTGACCTCTGCTGACCTCATATGACCTTAGAACCCTACCAAAAAGTGAATAATAATAATAAATGAAAAAAAAAAAACAGAACATGTCCTATGGAGGGAATCGTATCCGGGAACGTCTGCGTGAGAAACTGAGCTCTAACCCACTACGCCATCAAAGAACTCGTTCAGCAGATAATATTTTTAATCATGCTATAGTCACAGCATTCTTTACACCTGTTCATAATTAGGTGATTCAAATAAGAATTATTACTTAAATAGTTATACTTGTGAAAAAATGAATGTTTTCTCTATAATTTTATCTTTGGAATCGGGTAGAAAATTCAATCTTAACTTTTCGTTTGTAACAAAACGCCGGAGACAATTTGGATCGAGGTACTGCCCACTGTCTATTTAGTTTGAGGTTTTCGTAGTTTCACCTATGATGACCTCAGATGACCTTCAGCCTCCAACAAACCCGAAGGGTTCTCTTTCTCTTACAGTAACACATCTATATACCAAATATAAAAAGAATCCATCATCCCTTCTTGAAATATCGCGTTTTTGTCAAGGTTTTCGGTTTTTGACCTATGATGACCTCAAATGACCTTAGACCTCCACTAAAAACAATAAGGTTCTTCCTTTCAATATGATAAAGTTATATATTATGTATGAAGATTATCTACCATTGCTATCTTGAGATATCGTTTTACAAGCAGTTTTTAAGAATTTCGTATTTTCACCTCTGGTGATCTCAGATAACCTTTGACCTTTACCAAAATCAATAGGGTACATCTTTTCACTATAACGCAGTGCTTCTCAACCGGGGTCCAAGTGCACCCCCAGGGGTGAATTCGAAATGCTCGGGGTGAAATTTGGAAAATTGGGGAATTGGGGGTGAATTATACGCAAAGGGGGGAATTTTGTGAACAGGGGAAAATTTGCATGAATTGAGATTTCATACTCAGAATTGAAATTCATAGCTTCATCTGACCGGTAGCCATCAGTCAGAATATAGCGTGTATAACTGTATATAGTTGGTGTTAAGAGAGATATTCTAAACATCAGCTCTCTAGTTGTATGAATGGACGGTTACCGATGGCAATGGTCGTCTACGTTATCGCGCATTCCTGCAATTGAAAAATTGATAGCAGAAAAGTATTGCCTGAGCGAGGTAGGGTGAACTTATCCACAGAGCAAAGCGCCAGTTCATGTGGCTTGACGAAGAAATCGTCGAAAACTATCCAAATTTGAGTGCACAAGCACAAAACTTGCTATTACTGTTCCCCACTTCGTATCTCGTGGAATGTGCATTTAGCGCCGTAGCAGATATCTTGACAATAAAACGAGGCAGTCTGGACATTACTGAACGAGGCGATCTATGCCTGAAATTAACGAAGCTAGTTCCAGATGTAAAGACCCTTGTTCAAAAACACCAAGCACAAGGTTCTCACTGAACAAGGGTCTTGAAATCTCTAGTGCTCTTATGTGTAAATCTGTGGCCTGTGTTCTTTAAATATAAGTTTGAAACAAAACCTAACTAGCATGTACTAGTTTTTAGTTTTTAGTAATTTGATGTTTTATAGTACTAGGGGTGAATGGTGGAAAAATTTTTTTCCTAAGTGGGGAAGTGGATCATAAAGGTTGAGAAGCACTGCTATAACGCATCCACATGCCAAGTATGAAAACATCCACGCTTCCTCCCTAGAGATATCGTGTTTATAAGGTTTTCGGTTTTTGACCTCTGGTGACCTCACAAGACCTCTGACCTTCACAAAAACAATATAATAATGCTATACACCAAGTATGACATTAATCCATCATTGCGATCTTAAGATACCATGTTTACAAGTTAAGCGTCACAAACATACATACATCCACACACCTATACACACACAATCGCCCGCGTGATTGCATAGATTCCTTTTCTCTCGGCAAGGAATCAAAAATAAAAATGTAACCTTTTTAACCTAACTTACATGAACGATTTAATGATGGGGGTGGGGGGGGGGGTAGTGGGACAAGGGATCACGCTAAGGTTTGCACTGGGCTTTAGAACAATAAATCCACTCAATACTGACTGGAATGGGAATTAATGTTGATACAACCACCTTCCAGGTATGCCACAGAGGGAAATCCCCAGCTCACATCAGAGCATCGAAGGTGCATCTACGGCGGCGAATGCGGGGCCCAGGAAAATTTGAAGAAGAGGAACACCTTGTATGTAATTTAGTCGGGAGGTGTGGGTGCCTAAAATTATAATTAGACAAACATATTTCTTGCATTTTTTCCAACAATAAATGACAAAATGGTGGCTCGTGACCGTTGTGACCACCCTGGTGCTCGCGTAAAGGGAGCAGAAAGTCCTGGTACTAACGTTAAAGAAATTTCCGTGTTAGTACGTACAGCCTACGGTACTCTTATGGAGGTATCACCTCTTTATGATTCCTCATACGTTATTGGATGAGAGACCAAAAAGTCAAAAAAAAAAATCGTAATCTAAAAAGTTTCGAACATAAGATTGAACTAAAAGATAATCGATGTGGGAATTGTACTGAATGAAGAGGACTCGATCACGGTCGCATAGCTTCTAAAATACATGTTGAAACAATAATTCCGGAATATATTTACCAGTTAGGAAGTGCTTTACAAAGTTTACAAAAAATAGATGCGTGCATAAAAGCTGAAAAGTGTAACTATGAGAACATTTTTAGCAATTTTAGTCCCTTGATTGGCTGACAAAGAAACAGCCCTAGCATCCAAATCGACATGTAAACGGTGTGGTTGTGCATAACTTTAGTACCCAGAATCTCATGTGAGGGCACTCGGGGGCACGGAAACTTTTGGGGAACGTGCCCCTGCCCCCCCCCCTTGGCGATCGGGTCATACCTCGTGGATGCTTAATTGATGACGTCATAGATCAATAGTCAACCAACTAAACATGGGTTGTTTGCAAATCAGTATGATGGAAATGGTCATTAAACCACATGATTATTTAGAGAATGAAGTGATAAATTTTAAAGTAGTGCTTTCAGGTAACGAATGATCAAGGTCAAAGGTCAAATAAAAGTTAAAGCTTAAAAATGGTCAAAACTGGGTGTTGTCAACTCCCAAACCGTAAATAACTAGTCTGATCAAGTTCAATATAGGAGGGTATACTAGGTACCTTATGATGAAAACTTGTGCATGTATAATCGATGGAATTATACGTCAAATGGTCAGAGGTCAAATGTCTCAAAGTACTGTAGGTTTTATCACTTATTTGCTTATCTATATGTTAGAAAAGGTCTGTAAACAATGTATAGAATAATGAAATTTAAAGTAGTGCTCTTTGCTTGTTAATGGTTGATACTGAGGCTTCAGATTACACAACAGAGCAGCTAATATACAAAATTATCAGCAGCCCTTAAGGTGGCCCCAGACTCCATGCCCCCTAGTACAGTACTGCAATATTTTTGTTACCAGGTGGTTAAATTTTTGCAAGAATAAGTTGTTGTTTCACCTTCTAGCAATATTTATATTCTGAAACACAAGCAAAAGTACTTGTAAGGAACATGACAAATTTAAGATTGGTAGATGCATAGGGGTGGCTGGGGGCTAAGGCTCCCCAGTCAAAAATACGGTTGGGTGGAACTATGCTTCTGCCCCCTCAATCCAAGGACGGAAACCCCTTATTTGTTTTCTCTGAAAGAAATGTCAAAAATTTGCAGTAATTAACCTTCAAATTTGTCCAATATGTTGCACCAAATTGCATCTAAGGACCCTAAAATATTCAAAAATTTTCTGAAGGGGAGGGGATATCCCCACCACAGTACGGCAATCCAAAACAAAGTTTAGCCCTTCCCCCCAGCCTCGAACAGCTTCCTACGCCTATGGGCAGATGTTCAAAAATGAGGATGAGGTGACTGATTATTCCTCTTAAAAGTTGTTTTATGTCAGCTTGTGAAATAAAACACATTTTGTCATTTATGTTGGACCGTCATTCTCTTATATCCCTCCTTCAACTCCTTACATGTAAAATGCTATAAACCGGTGCAGTATTGTGCTCTACTCATTGGGGTTAATGGAAGCTGTTATAATGCAGGATCATCTGAATACGAGATGAGAGGGATGCATCCCCTGTCCTCCATTAGCTGCTGTTTGACTTTTTTCATTTCACAATTATTGTCAACTTTTTTTTTTTTTTATTATTGAGATTTATAATGGCAATAAAGTACCTGAGAAAATGATAAACTTCATCTCCCAGCCCCTACTACCAATCTTAGAAACCTTCTGACAGCATATAGGTTAGATTATCACTACACTGAGAACAAGTGTATAAAATATAACATGAAGAAATAGTCACCATATAACTACACTTACTAGGATTCTTTTCTATGGCAAGGTTCTCATTAGGTATAAGTGGTGTCCAACTCACAAAGGATACAACCAAAAAACTGAAATAGTTCGGCTTGAGTAATTAATTTGCTTACCACAGTGTATTAAATTTGTTGAACAAGAGCAGAGCCACTACTGGGTACTTTATGATAACACCTGGGATGCACACAGTGACTCTACTGCTGAACATGGATTGTCAGATCTTCTTATCCAATAATATTCATGCATAACAGCTCATAAAAATATATAATTGAAATCATGATCTGAACAGATATTGATACGCATTGGTACTACTTCACCGTTGCACAATAACGCAAGTTCACAGGTGGGGCCAGGGGAAGTATGTGGTTTCTTCACTTTTGTTCCAAAGATGGTTAAAGGCTGATTTTTCAACAAAATTGGGGGTGCAGATTTGTAGAATCATTCTCATGAACATAGCAGTTGCAATCATGACATTCATGTCTTCAATGTAAAAGTAATGCTAAGGGCATATCCCAAAATTAGTCCTGAGAAATACATCACCCATCCTCCCTTACACTTCATTAGTCCAGCCATAGACACAGGAAGAATGATCTGGGAGATGCAACCTCCCTCCTCCCCCACCCCCATTTGGAGAGAACATTTGGTATTTGGGGGCAAGTGTGCTTAAAAATTTTGAGCAAAAGTGCTCAGCTCCCAAACAAAAGTGGCCCTGCACATGTATGGCCCTGGCTACACCAAGGACCAAGGCCATGCCATGAAAAGGCCCCTTACAGAAACGCACACTTCTAAATTCCTGATATATGGGCCTTTGATCGGGTTTTCAGTAGCCTGCGGAGTAGACTCTGTAGCAGCCTTCCAAATGATGGTGCTCTCTCAGAAATCATAATACACCCCCTGTATATATTCTATACAGTCTGCAAACCTTCGTCCAGTTTTCATTTACACAAATCCCCAAAATGCGGGATAGATTATTATTCATTCGAAGGTCACATGGTGTTCGGGGCTACTGACTATTCATGTTTATCAACAGCCTGCGACCTTGCACATATACGAATACTTCTGAAGTTACGGTGACATCTTAAAAAGGTACATAATTATCATATATGGGCTAAAAATCGAGCTAATCCTTGCAGTGAAAAGTCAAGCCTAACCTTAGGCGTAGGATCTTGTCCCAGATCTTGCCGGTTTGTTCAAACTGGCCTGTATATAGGCCCTCGCATGGACAAGATGACAACGTTCCTTTGCTAGCTGTATACATGTACATGGTAGCAGCTAAGCCAGTAACTATACAGTAATAGCCGTACTGCACTGCATAACGTGTGTACAAGTGAAAAGAGTTGTCTGCTGTAGCGAAGCAACCAGTCGCTCATGTTGACTCCACCAATTACCAACGCTGATGACGTTGCATCAATTATCATGAATTTATTTTGTCTCCGAAATGACATTGGCTAGAAAGTTGGCAGGCTATTGTATTGTCATATTAAACGTCATCTGTATACTGTAAATTAGGGGTAAGCAAACATTAAGAATTGTATTTGTAACTGATAAAATTCAACAATAGCCTGCTTACAGCAGGCTAGGTTTTCAGCAGAACATTTATACTCATGCACGATTGATAGAAGATTATCACTATAGCAACTGCCGGTACTGCCTTTCTGTGTAGAGCTGTTCTGGGGAAAGATAATCAGCTTAAGAGAGATAAGATCTGCAGACAGGAAATGAGGGTCACTGGGTCAGAGGACTCACGAAATAAACATTACATGCAAGGCTGCACAATTTCTGTCAAAATCTGTAAGGGGCCTTGATTGACATGAAAGTTCATTTGAAAGACAATTAACAAGGAAGTCATGGCTGTGGAAACATTAGCAAAATGAGAGTCCACCCAACCAGCAAATATACATAATTGCAACAATCAAACAGCAGACCATAAGCTCGTTCAACGTTCTACCAACCAGAGTTGCATTTTTGGAAAAAAAGGATGGATGCAAAATCAGAAGTTTTTGAGGACCAGTACTGCATGGGCCAGCTTGGGCCACACCATGGTCTAAACCTGTACATAGCCCCTTCCCAATGTGATATACAAATCGATAGAATTAAAGGTCTTTGCACAAATGCTTTCATATAATGAAGCAGTTGCGAATAATTTTCTGATATTGCATATTAAAATTAATACTTACATAAATGAATGTTTCAGCTAGAATAAATCATATTCTTTGCATAAAATGAAATTTCTAGATGACAGCTGTACCAGGATCACTTAGTATTTTGTACCATACCAATTTTTCAGTTTGTGCACTATGCATACATGCTCAGCATTTTTTACTAGTCAAAGTTGTCAATTTACTGGTTATTTTGATGTTGTGGATGCTTTAACTAAATTTAGTGACAGTCGAAGTCCAGAAATAGCTTTTCAGCGCAAAGCTTTTACTAAAAGGAATAAAATTTTTCTTGAAAAAGATAGATCTGATGTTAAAACACTCTTCACCAGAAAAGAAGGAAAACACTGGTGGTTCATAAAATATTTTTACCTTTAAATATTTCAGAAAGAGTACAAGTCAAGTAATGGCAACTTTTCCTTATGTGTGAAAAGTGGAAGAATTCCTTCACCCTGCAAGAACAACTGAAGCCTATCACAGAAACTTGCCAAAAGTCTTCAGCTACTAAAGCACATAAGACAGTATGTTTATTAAACAAGAACCCATCACAAAGGCAGACCACTTGATGATAGCAGGGAAAGAATTCCCCTTGAAATATCACTATAGCTATGAATTTCCGGCAATGATGAATTTCCAGCAATGAATCCTTGTAAAATAACACTGCTTCCTTTATCCACACTCCAGGATAGCTTCTTCATCTCATGCAGTTGCAGACTGCTATTCTGATGGAGAGGATGGCAGGTTCTGTGGTCTCGTTCTTAAATACAACAATGTGATTAAGAGTGCCACGAGAACACCCAGAAAAGGTAAAACAAACTTCACCATCATCTGTTTTGACTCCACATTCTCTTTTCTCCTGTCTCTTTTCTCTTTCTTGGTCTCCTTACGAGGCTTTCCCTTCAGCTGACGCATCTTACTTTGTGAAACAAAAAGTCAGGGTGGCAGAAAAATTGTAGCAAAACTGGTGTACAAGGAATTACACTGGAAGACTGATCTGTGGAAGAGAACATGTAACAATTTGATGGGTTAATGGTCCCAAAGATATCAAATCTCTTGATGTAATGGTGGACCAAGATTCATTCTTATCCACATTTTGGTTTCTGGAATTGTAAATTTTGCCAGAACCTGGTGCCAAATTTCCAAGATCAAGAGCCAATTTTTTCTTAAAGCAAAACAATGACAATGCAAGTTATGCATGATGCTTGGCATGATAATACCTTCTAGATATGTATACCAACATGTAAAATGAGTTTATGAGTAAATGTCTCTGCTCTGTGCACAAACCACAGAAGATTTATGGGAACTTTTCACTCACTGATGAAAATACTGTAAGGCCTCATTATATGAATGTAATTGAATTGCATAAAATGAACAGGTATATATTGTGTGCAAAAGTTAGGTTTCATCTGGTCATATAGTTTGCAGGTAAACTAGCTGCTTCATCATGAAGACCAAGGACTAAAAATTGCATGGCAAGTAAGGCTCAATAACACCCAGCATACAAGAGTCAATAAAAATGCCTGCTCGCTTTCAATTTTTCTGTACGGATCAAGTTGGCACCATTTTAAAATTTGAATTAAGAACTCCTTTTATCTTGCAAGGACAATGGGTACAAATTTATATTTTTCCAGCTTTTGTTTTTGACTTGTGTTAGGAAACGTTCACTGGCACTCCCAAGCTCCCCTCCCCCACCCCTTCCTCCAGCAATGCAACTGACTACCTTCAATGCTCCCATGCTCTAACTGCAATGCAGCACCAGGAAATATTTGTCAAAATATCAGCTTCCTGTTAACACCCCTAAACTACAGTATAAGCACTAATGCCCATTTCCTAACCCACTCTGTAACTCTGTGTTTGTGTAATGAAGAAAAATTTATGTGTACAAAAATAACATCTACGTACATATCCCGTACATGTCTGTTAGGGAAATGTTAGATGCTTCCCCGGGCTTTGCTAAGAAAGCCCGGGTGATCCACCTTGCTTCCTCTCAAGCATGCTAATTGATTTGCTTGCTCGGCCAGCCACTTGGCTGCTCAAGTTTCTTTGTTTAATGCAATTAATAACATACAATGCCAATTCAACAATGACTGCAGTCAAGTTTGGTGCTAGTGGTCGCCGTGTCCTTCTCCACTGAAGAAGTCATGCAAATAATCGGCTAATCAGCCATGCCCAAGATTGTTGATTACAGAGATTATGTTTTGTGATTGACATGGACAGGGTGGTCTTCAGACTCTAACCCAGATGTTCACCTTATGTTACTAGATTGTGGTGTTAATCTAATCAGAATACAGATTACAGTAACTTAAAAAGAAGGTTGGCAAACTAAAGTTAATTTTCCATATAGTTTTGATGAACCTACTAAAAATTTGCATGCAAATCCTACATGTGTTTTTCAAGATATTAGCAAATACAGCTGCCTAATTTTAAACCCAAAATGATTTTGAAGGAAGCAAACTCAAGCAGCAGTAACATGTACCACATAGCTTCATATGAATCAGTACCGGTGTGTCATTCTTTTAACTTTCAACCTGAATTTTTCTCTTCCAGAAAACGGTGCTTTTTTAATGTGAATGCATGACAGGAACAAGAATTTTACAAAATTCACATTTCCTGTGGTGAAACTCCCATCTATTCTGAAGGTCAAAACTATGGACTGAAAAATCAAAACAGAGAAAAAAAAAACAGTCTCATCTGCTCACCAAAGTATGTGTAGCACATGATTTACTCACTCCTATCAAGGAGTTGTTACATGAAAGGAGGTTGAATGGAAAGTTTAATGTATGCTAATACTCTACGACCTACCAATTTCAGAACAGGTTATCAATGATAAGGTACTTATCTGGCTGATGAGTATTTCTCTCTTTTATTCATTGACTTCAATTTGTTATCAATAAGTTAGCAACATCATTCATGTCTAGTTATCCCATCACAAGTGGCTTACTCAGAACAATGCTTTGATGAGTACCTCCAATTAGGGGGCATGCACTACAAAACTCGAAAAGACTGTTTCAGTGAAATAAATCAATGAGGTCTGCCACTTTCTAAAGAACAAATGTCATGCAAATGAGCTGCAAAGGCAGAAGTCTAATTTTTGTCACAGCAATTCAGAAAGATATGGGAAGTTTCCTGAAATGACCAGGTATAAAATCATGTTCACATTTTTACATAAAACCTCATTGGTACAGGGTATACTCTCATCTGCATCACTAAGCTTCCAAAGATGCAAATCTTTTTTGATTTCCTAATGACTGGTAATGCTCTCTCAGTCCCCAGTCTAACTGTAGATGTAGCAGACAACAAATCCCTTTTGTATGAACTACCTAATCCAGTGTAAGTCTTAGAAATGCCAAGAAAGATATAAGAGACAGATTACTGCGTGACCTTGGCAGTGCAAACCTCACTTCAAAGGGATGTATTTCCTTCCAAATAACAACTCCCTGCTCCTACTTGCTTACAGTTTTCTGCAGGTAGACAATGTTGCAAATTACAATATGTTCCTATGCAATCTCAAGAACCACACAGAGGAATTTAATAAAATTTTTACCATAATTCTTAGATTAAGGTCTTCTTTTATTTGTAAATCAAGGTAAAGTTTTGATAAAACCCTCGCTTTATTGTACAGTGAAACATCAGCAGTGAAGAAGGCACTTTAATAAGGCACTTTACTGAATCTAAAACTTGCCTTACATTAGTCATGCTGAGTCTGCAAGGAGTACGGGGGATTCTAGATTATGGGGGATCCTGCAGAATTTCAAGAACTAAGGGAAGTAAAAGTGGGAGAGTGATACCCCCCCCCCACCTTCCCTCTCAGGAGATGAGAGTTAAAACTTGATGTCAGGTAAAGATGACAAACATTCTCCTCACATACTAAGTTCAGTTCTAGTAACTCCTACAACTTAAAGAAAGACAAGGTCTGTCAAAGAACTTCCCTTTCAAAGCTACAGTAACCTGGAAGCTGAGTTTACATTGGTCAAGGCATTATCCATGAATAGGCACTGTGTGTGATTGAGGCTATCATATACCAGTGTTGTATGCCTCCAGGCCGACAACTAAGTCCTCTGCCTCGGTAATTCGTGTATCGGCCTCGGTCTTGGAGTCTTATGTCTCAATGTCTCGGCTCAATGCCGGACCAAGGCATGGAATAAAACTTGATCACTTTCAGGTTACAAGATTTCAAAAATTTTGCCTACATCATTCATCACAACGATTGGAATGGGTCTGGTGCTAGTGTGCACTAGCCTAAAGCGTTGACTTAAGAGTCCCTATATATAGCCCTGGATTCTATGTTGGCTCATGTCGACTATAATGTACATACCGGTATATATACTGTACATACAAGGGAAGGACTGTAGACTACTAACGTTAGTACCATACCTTACACTATACAGGTAGCCCGTGTGTTTCTGTACGTCGTTTGAACTAGAAATGGCTAGCAGGTCTCGATCTCCGATAGTCCTGTCTCAGTCTCGGATAGTCATGTCTCGGTCTCAGATGGTCTTGTCTTGGTCTCTGTCTTGGTCTCGAATATTAAAGCCAGCCTTGGATACAACACTGGCATATACTATATACCATCACCTATAATGCGAACATGAGATGGACTGCCTGTTAAGCATATAACCACAAATTGTTGGAAAATATAAGCCCCTCTCTTTTTTTAACAAATCCTCCTTTTTTTAGTAAATCTCACTGGAGAGACATTCCCTCACAAATCTGAAAGGCTAGCGCAAACCCTGGTATGAACTGTGTAGCCTAAGTGCCATGCAATGGGTACCACTGACTACAAAAGTCAAATTAAACAATACAAAGATGCTACTCTTTACATTTAGGACAATCAAAGTGTAGTCTTCAATTGTTTATAGAGATATGGGGATATCCTTAATTTATTTGGAGTGATGCAACATCCCCTTTAAATAAACCTAGCTTAATTTGTGTCAGCCAAAGATACTAATATGGAACATATAGGAAATCATCTATGTGTAACTCAGTTAAAACATTTTCAAGCAGTACCTGAAAGTTTTGAGTCTAGTGCAGCTGATGAAGGTCATTAACCTGTTACAGTATTCATTAAAACAGGTTCTTTGGTTCCACATGAACTTGAATATTACCCTGTCCTTGCCGCTGCAGCAACATTATGCATGGCTACATGCCTGTATGGGTGAACATATATCTGCACCCAAGCAGGCAAAATCTTTTACGTTCAGCTCACTGCTATGGCACAAGTGCATATTCAACATTTATGATTTCGGTTCCCCTCAAAATCTGTGCTTTTTGAACGATCGTTTTTCCATTCCCTGCTCACAAAAAACCTGAACAGTCTGGGTTACTTTTACTATAAAACAGCCTACAGTAGAACTTGCATGATAACATTAACCACCTATCTTAGCTGACTAATTATGGCCAGCATATGCTAGGCATAATATTAGACCCACATAAGGAAACCTGGAGGATGGAACATTCAGTATTTTACCATACCAAATGTATTCTTGGAGCAAGGTATCAGATTGTATTGTATAAAACTGTGTTACACTGCAAATATGTGTAATCCCAAGGCCAGTTGTGCCTGCACCAACTGCTTTCACAGCCTGGTCTACCACATCAGTATTGCACATACTAGCCTAGTCCTTGAACAGGACTCAGATGCTACATTTGTTTTTTTCTACCATTTATGTTATACACTGTCCCATTCAAGGACTACATGTATGTAGTATTAGTCAAGTCCTGTACATGTGATGTACCAGTGTAGCCAGAAAAACTGTTGAGTTGCTCCTGGGGGCCCCGCCATTTCATGGGGGGGGGGGGTTTCAAATATGGAATCACCACATACTTGTAACAGTATATACATTTTTTCAGTCTTGGTCCTTCCAGTTGGGGTGGGGGTGGGGCTCACGCCCCCTGGCTACACCACTATGTATACATTGTATTACATTGAGGGTGGAGTTGGATTGGTGGTTTGAGTGCACTGCAAAGCCTTGCATGTACTAGAGGTCTGCGGATCAAATCCCGGTGAAACCACATGGAAATTTTCTGGGAGCTAAAATTTACTTGTTCAGCATACCTGTTCACACTGATGCTGAGGGGGTTTAATACCGTAATTAAAATGGGCATCTCGTTGTCCGTTTCAGGAAACTGTCCGATTCAGCAAGTTGTCCCGGCGATTTAGGAAGTCGTCTAATTTGCTCAGTTCCATCAGCTATGGAGGGCAGTATAGTGCAGAGCAAGGACCTCCACCCCTCCAAGCCTTTGGGAAAGTGGCTAAAGACTGCTACTTTTCATACAGACTATACTTGGTATAGATTTGTCATATTAGGAGAAGAACCCGAATATGGATATCAACGGTCCTTTTCTGTCACTTGAAGGCAACAAACTGAAAACCTTTTCAGCACATTACAAGCATGGATACACTCACATCCATCAAGTGGGGGAATTTAAATAATGGCCCGGGAGCAGGATTAGGAGCGATTAGTACACACCTGCTTCGTTAACCTAGCTCTGAGCACTAGTCGAAAAGAGAAGGAGAATCTTGCCAGTGTTCATCCACGCTCACTCTGATATGGGTCCTCCATGAGCCAAGTGGCTTCCTGACCCTCAAAAGTTAAACTTAAAAGTTGCACCCTTACACAGTCACCCTTTACAAAGTAGCCCCCTACATAGTTGCACCTCCACAAAGTCACCGCCTTAGTTCAACAAAGTTGCCTCTCTCATTTGAAACATGCAAAAATGGTTAAAAATACAGTATTCTTTCAACTGATGAAAAAAGAAGAAAGGACAGCAAAAGCTTTTGCATTTGCAATAGGTAGGCCAGTTGAAATTATATGAAGCTTTATAGGCCCTAACCATCGACACAATGGTACAGTTATCAGCAAAGTACAGTAGTACACTACCCTGGCAGGCCAAATCGGAAGATCATTGCTACTGTACCCACATTTTCAGGCCTAAAGTACAGTGAAGGTACCTAAATTGATGCGGGCCAAAATTGACACACCTTCACAAATCACTCCCTCCCAAACCAGTTATACAATTCACGTTAACATATATAGGTAATATACAATCAAAATTACATATTTTACAATGTGAAATCAATTTCAGGTATTTTGAAATCAACTTAATGTCATTTTGAAAGAGTTTTATAACTCTTTCAAGGCAACAGAAGTGAAATTCATTAACGAAACTGGAACACCCTCAAAACAGCTCAAATTACCTTTGTTTGATGTTTGGGACCATTTGTTACCTCCTTGTTTGCTCTATTCAAGTCTTTGCTGCAATTTATGATGCATACCCTATGTTGGGATGCCATTAAATTAATTTCAAACTGTTTCAAACTTGGCATCTTTCTATAAGTCACTTTTTAATGGTAACACAAGTTAAGTTTTTGCTTCCAGGCATGTTTTTACCACCTTGTGACTGAAATGGTGACATTTTTTGCCATCTTTTAGAAGAAAAAAGTAGCTCAGATCTGTTCATACTGATATGTTGTAGCTTCCTGTCAATTTTATTGTCACTGTGGCTTCCACCCTGCAAAATTTGGTTTGCCTAAAGTCGGTCTATGGTGCAAAGTTTAAAGTTTTCCTTTGCTCAAGATTTTGTTTTCAGCCAACAAACTGACTTCCTACAACTTTACTGTGATTGCCAGCAAGTTCACCTAAAAAGCCTTACATAAAAATGCATCATACAAAGTTGATTGACACCTGCAGAGGCCAAAACACAGGGTGTGTCAATTTAGGGTCCTTTCACATCTTGTTAAACAAAAATCCATTGGTTGAATTTTGGCTAATTTTGTGTAGTCTCTCACTAAATTGCATAGTTTGTTAACTGCACACGGAATTTAATTGTTGAGTTCAAAGTTCGTAACCCTGCTGAGGTTCCAGGGAATGAAGCCCCCGGAAAATCTGTGTTTTTAGGCATTTCTGAATGCTTATTCTGAACATTGAAATTTGAATTCTTTGGAAGACGTAATACACTAGAAATCATTCGAATCGCTAATGAAATCAAGCTGAGTTCACAATAATATATAAATATAAATATCCTACTTTCCACTTGTTTTCTATTAATGATTTGATGTTTGAGCAATTACCTTTGATTGTAATTTGATTGTAATTTTTTGAGTGAGTCTTGAGTGACATAATTTCGCTTGCGCCGCACCGAACCTTTGCTCAATTCTTTGTCTGGGTGCCGCGTGCCAATTATTGAACTAAACTGTATTGCGCACTGATTCATTGTAAAATTGGTAAATACATTGAAAATGTATGCAGAAGTTCCGCGCAACTGACAAACTATGCAATCCGGGTCTCTCACATGGAATGGCAAAATCCACAGCAAAATATCATTTTGGTGATACAATACAACCCAACAAATGCATCCAAGTGGGTTTTTAATGATTTTCCTATGAAAAATTGGCAATCCAATCCTTACTAGGTGCGTCAATTTTGGGGCCACCATGCCTGAGTTAGCAACATTTTTCTAATGTACTAACCGATCATTCCTCTGTCATAACATATAGTAGGGTGCCCATCAACTGTTGGGGCCCATAAATTGCATGTCTCGCCTAACATTCCATGCCACAATGTTGGAATGATAGATTTCTAAAGTGTGCATTCGATAGTTACCACATTAATACTGTACCTGTACATTCCTACATCATAATTACTTTCATGTAATCCCCCATATTGTATGAAATCGATAGTCATAAGCTAGTTACAGTGATATATAGTCTGTTATTGCCCATGCTAGTGTAGGCTAAGATGCATGAAATTCCTCCTGAATTCCATGTTAACTCTGTTCATTGTAAGGAGGTTCAGGGTTTAATTGTATATGTGATTTGATGTCGAACTCCAAAAACATTTTAAAAGGTATTAGCCTACTTAGTGTTGACATTAATGACTGAAGTTGTTGCAAATGTTTAACATGTAAATACTGCCTAAGACTAATCATTTTCATGGGGGCTGCTTTGTTTCACTGAGTGAGTGAGGGGGAAATACTTGTGGAACGAGGGGCGACTGTCTGGGGCTATACTTTGCTACTGTACCGAGTATGGGGAGACTTTGTCAGGGGCAGAGTTTGTATTGGGGAGACTTTGTAGTTTGTAGGGGGGACTTTGCTGGGTGGGCCTTACTGGCCAAAGCTAGTGCACAAACGAAAGAAGCCTAACGTTTGCTACAGTAACTTTAGTGCCAGTGGCCTAACGTTACGCCTCAGCTTAGATTTATTATGCCTTCTGCTGGTAGGTCTAAGCCAGGTTATCATAATATCATGAAATAACATGAAACACTCTGTCAAATATGTTCAAAAATTCAAAATTAACAAAGCTACCTACAGGTTTGATTGAATTTTAAATGATTTCAAACGAAGCAGGTAACAGGTCTTGTTTTGGACAGATGGAAGAGGAAACTGGACAAACTTTATAGTAGGCCTATCTCGTTGGTTGTGATCGTTGTTGTTGTGCTTGAGAATGATGACGTCACTTATGATCAACATCGTGGCAGCGCATGTACGGTGTCGTATTATGTAGCCTAGCTACGAGCCTTTTTGTAGCCTACGAGCCTTCTCCGTTTCGCGTATGGAGCTCCCAGGTAGCTCCATGGGTCCGAGTCCGAGTCACCTGCCAAGTCTGAGACCGAGTCACTGGCATTCGAGTCCACGTCAGAGTCCGAGTCACGTATGACGGTACGAGCGTGTTATAATGTAAAAGCATTAATGTTGGCAGCTTCACCTACCACAGTTTTGAATTGAAAAGCTCAAATTCTTTTAGTGCGGTTTTGAGTGATCTTAACCCAGGATTCAAATTTTACTCTCCCACCTTTTAATAAATCTGCTAGCTATCTACCTCCGCATACAAGTACACAGCCATAAAATATGAATATCACTAAATAATAACAATTTATGAAATATAAACAGTTCAAAGCTTTGCCAACGATAGCTTGAACCTAAACCAGACCTTACATGTGTGGCCCTCCCCTCATCCCCCCCCCCCCTTCACGATGGTACGCAGAACATGTGAACTAGACCACCAATGGTGTAAATTTCGACTTCGGCGGATTCAGGATTTCGAACACGAAAGGGAGGGGACTAACTCCATAAGGGCAAATTCTGCAGCTACGAGCACCGTCAATTGTACGAAGCCAAAGAGGGAGTGGGGTGGTCTAAGGAAACAAACTTGAAATTTATGCACTTGATTGGTATTTCTGACATCTGGGAATTAAAATAAACACCACGTATTGTCAAACAGCTTTAGGACCGTCTAAAAATGTGGTGTCGCAAAAGGGAACCTCTGCAGCCGGGAAAGCCCCCTCTGGATCTGCGTCTTAGTGTAAGTGCAATTTTGGTAAATGAACATATTGGAAGGTGATTGGACAACATCTGGACAATTCTTACTTGGTGACATTCGAAAACGGGACAATATATTCTCAACACGGAAACTTTCGCTTGGACCAGGGAGTTGCCACTGCTTGGACAATCCACCCAATATACCTACATGCGAAAACACTACTTGTTAACAGCAATTTATTCCTCTTCAATGGCATCTCATTCAGGCTGATTTCTTAACAAGAGAAGGGTTGATCTTTGGGTAGTGATTTTTCAGGCAGTCCAAATTAAACCCTAGGTTTGTTAAAAATGTGTGTATCTTTTGTAATTCCTGATTCAATTGTATAAATTAAATACTAAAAGAAAAATCCTATATTTTAAATCGATACAACATTTTAAAGCAAATTTAGACAACATTCGAAAGGAAATTGAATCGTTTACAAGAAACAGGGGCAACGAAATGACTCCCTTTATTATCGACTATTACCATTGCCTACGTAGCAGGCTGCACCGCATATTCGTTGTTCAGTCATAATTATGTTTGGGAAGCCCCAAAGAGGAGATGAGCAGAGTACGCTTCGAGGCAGGTCCGTAGTCAAGGGGGGGGGGCAAGGGGAAGCCCCCCTTGGAAATTTTTCTTCCCCTTAGAAGATCAAAAATTAGCATTGCTGTAATGCATTTTGGTATGTTTCGCCCCCTCTGGAAAATTTTTCGCCCTCCCCCCCCAGAAGCTTTTTCGCCCCCCCCCCCTTCAGCACCTTGTCTGGCTACGAGCCTAGCCTGCTTCGAGGGGTAATCTTCATTGTTCGAACAGGGAACTGCTACTCTTCTGTGGCAGCTCCCTGGTTCGAATTAACCTGTGCAGGGAGTTGTTACGTAACATCTCTCTGCCTTGTGCAAACACTCGCAAAATTGCAAACAGTGCATAGCTTTGTGTAGCTTTGCTTCGTATATAAACAGATGGATTACTCCAGCCAGGGAGTTGCTATTTGACAAATAGCAACTCCCTGCTCCAGCGAGTCCTGTGTTTTTGATTCCTTGCCGAAGGCAGGCAAGGAATCTATGCGATGGTGATGTCGTGTGTGTGTGTGTGTGTGCGTATGTGTGTATGTGTGTGTGTATGTGTGTATGTGTGTGTGTATGTGACGCTTTGTTTGTACACACGATATCTCAAGGTAGCAATGACGGACACTTCATATTTGGTATATAGATTAGTGATGTTGAGAGAGGAAGAATCCTCTAGTTTTTGGTGGAGGTCAAAGATCATTTGAGGTCACCAGAGGTCAAAAAACTGAAAACCTTGTAAACACTATATCTCAAGATAGTAATGACAGATACTTTTCATAACTGGTATACAGATTTTTCATGTTAAGAGAAAGAAACCTATTGTTTTTGGTGGAGGTGAAGGTCATTTGAGGTCACCGGAGATTAAGCTGGGAATACCTCGTAAATGGCTTGTAAACACGATATCTCAAGATAGCAATGGCCGACACTTTTCATATTTGGTATATAGATTTATCATGTTGAGAGGAAGAACCCTATTGTTTTTGGTAAAGGTCAAAGGTCATTTGAGGTCACTGGAGATTAAGCTGCGAAAACCTTATAAACAGCTTGTAAACACAATATCTCAAGAAAGCAATGACTGACAGTTTTCATATTTGGTATACAGATTTGTCATGTCAAGAGGAAGAACCCTATTGATTTTGGTAGAGGTCAAAGGTCATCTGAGGTCACTGGAGGTTAAGGTGCGAAAACCTCGTAAATGGCTTGTAAACACGATATCTCAAGATAGCAATGACCGACACTTTTCATATTTGGTATATAGATTTATCATGTTGAGAGGAAGAACCCTATTGTTTTTGGTAAAGGTCAAAGGTCATTTGAGGTCACCAGAGGTAAAAAACCGAAAACCTTGTAAACACGATATCTCAAGGTAGCAATGACCGACACTTTTCATATTTAGTATACAGATTTGTCATGTTGATAGGAAGAACCCTATTGATTTTGGTAGAGGTCAAAGGTCATCTGAGGTCAGTGGAGGTTAAGCTGCAAAAACCTTATAAACAGCTTGTAAACACAATATCTCAAGATAGCAGTGGCCGACAGTTTTCATATTCGGTACATATAGATTTGTCATGTTGAGAGGAAGAACCCTATTGTTTTTGGTAAAGGTCAATATTTGAGGTCACCAGAAGTAAAAGACTGAAAACCTTGTAATCACGATTTCTGAAAATAGGAGTGAAGGACACTTTTCATATTTGGTATACAGATTTGTCATGTCAAGAGGAAGAATGCTACTGTTTTTGTAGAGGTCAGTGGTCATCTGAGGTCACCGGAGGTTAAACTGCAAAAGCCTCATAAATGGCTTGTAAACTCGATATCTCAAGATGGCAATGACGGACACTTTACATATTTGGTATATAGATTTGTCATGTTGAGAAGAACCCTATTGTTCGCGGTAGAGGTCAAAGGTCATCTGAGGTCACCGGAGGTAAAACTGCGAAAAGCTTGTTAATCGCTTGTAATAACGATATCTCAAGATAGCAATGATAGACACTTCATATTTAGTGTGCAGAATTGTCATGTGGAGAGGAAGAGCCCTATTGTTTTGGTGAAGGTCAAAGGTCATTTGAGGTTGTCTGGAGGTCAAAGACTGAAAACCTTGTAATCACGATATGCTCAAGGTAGGAATGAAGGACACTTTTCATACATAGGTATATTGATTTGTCATGTTTGAGAGAAAGAACCCAATTGTTTCTGGTAGAGGTCAAAGGTCATCTGAGGTCACTGGAGGTCAAAAAAACAAAGTTTTCCTAAGAATTTCCAAGATCGTCATATGGCGTCACCAGAGGTCAAAAAGCAAAATTTCCCAGAATTCCCAAGATTGTCATATGGGGTTACCACAAGTCAAAAGACAAAATTTTCCAACAATTTCCAAGATTGTCATGGGGTCACCAGACGTAATAAAGCAAGAATTCCCAAGTGTCATTTGGGGTCACTAAAGGTCAGAAAGCAAAATTCCTCAAGAATTCCCAAGATCATCGTCTGGGGTCACTAAGGGTCAAAAAGCAAAATTTCCCAAGAATTCCCAAGATTGTCATCTGGGGTCACCAGAGGTCAAAAAGCAAATTTCCCAAGAATTTTCAAGATCCAAGATCCATTGGAGGTCAGAGGTCATTTGAAGTCATCAGAAGTTAATACCAAATGCATTGAAAAACACGATATTTCAAGACGGGTGTTAGATACTTGTAATACTTGTGAATTTGAAGGATAAACCTCAGTGCAACAATGCATCCACATTTGGCAAGGAATCACTAAGCCTTTGGGCTTTCTGGTTATCATGGGTACATTAGCAGGAACATGTTCATTTGGCAAATTCGTGAGCGAAATATGCAGCAAAACTGAATGCCAAATGATTTCACTTGGCGTTGTCTGGCGGTCTTGGCTTTAAAACGCCAAACAAGTGTTTGCACTCAGCAGAATCGATTGTTTTGGACGAAAGAAAGGCAATTCAAGTTGGATTTTCTCCAATATACTAGTTCAATGAAATGAAATGAAATTTGCAGAGAAGATTACTGACAAGATTTTAAAGTATCTGGCACCAGTTAATTTTTTATTTTTTGTTCCAATCTCTAAATCCTGCCAACGCGGAACGGTCTATTTTCAATTCAAAATTCCCCCCTAAAAATCATCGTTTCTCTTAATATCGATTATTCCTGAAGCAGATATGAACATGGGCGACGGACCCATGAACTAGTGTGCATACTTTCGGGCACAAGTATCAAAATCCCTAGACGAAGATAGATTTTATGGCCACACATTGAAAAATAAGCTCTAGAGACGTCATATAACCATCGATCAACATAAAATTTTAAAAATAAACTTTACGTAACACGTTACACATCCTCTCCAAATTTTAGATCCACAGCTTACAAAACGGCTAAGAAAACGCAATTCAAAGACAAAATCTCTGAACGCCTCCCCCAAACCGCTGTGGCGATCGCATTACTTAGAAAAGAAGTCTGCTAGTCGAAGTAAAAAGGAAGGGTCCGCTGGGATGTTAACTATCTGTAGGCATACCACTTGGTGCTCCGATTAGATAGTCTCATGAACTGCCCCCCCCCCCCTAGAGATTTCGCCCAGGCTACGGCCCTGGTTAATGTTTGTATGCCGAACATATGGTGTTGCTTTTGTTTTCTTTCTTACTTCGTATTGGCGGAGAAGGCAGGAATTAACGAATACGAGCCTTAATTACGAGGTCTGTTGGGAAAAATCGGTGTAGGTGCCGGGGAAAGCTGTGACTGGAGGTATAGGGTAGTTGTCATTTTTAAACGATCGATCTTTTAATATTTTCTTATAAAAATTGTTGCAAACTGTCGAAATTTTCTTCCGTTAACTGCTCTGCTCATTAAATTTGATTGGAATATATCGACGTCTTTTTTGTCCAATGTTCCGGACCGGTCCTGTAGTACCCCACAGATGTCACGGTACCTTTGGTACTCGTTAGGTGAGGGCGTCTTCGCTGTGCTTATTATCAATACCGTCTCAAACGTATTTGCACTATTAATTGGTGAGGGCTTTAAGGCCAGTTGTTCGTGTCCGTAGGAGTGATTACAGAGGAGCACAACACTGTAAGAATGCGAAACAGTTGAATTCAAGAGAAGACACATTTCATGAAAATTGAAAGCTATTACGAATTACCAGGCAGAAGACTCGCTGTCTTAAGAGCATATAAATATTTTTAGGTAATTGAGAGTTTCTCGGTGCAAAGTCTGCATGGGATTTTGTCGTGGAGAAGCTCTCTAACGCAAAATTTCGGCGCGTTTCACGAGCATTCGTCGAACCGCATCTGCTGGTTATAGGGCAATAATTTTGGACTAATTCGCTCTTCCGAAAACCAGAGGTTCATCTCCAACCGTGACCTATTTAGGCCGGTAACAAGGGAGGACCCTAAAGAAATCTTGTATCATGAGTAGTCTTAACAGTAACATTTGTAGCGTGATGAGAAAGATTAGAAGTATGTATCTGTCGTTATACATTTTTGTATAACGGGTGTCATACTACGGCCAAAATATCACTAACTAGTAAGAATTTTTAAGGATGTAATTACTGTATTTCAAACATTTGCCAAATGTAGCACCATTTTGCAGGTAAGTCACCTAACATAAAATTTTCTCAAGGGGAGGAGTTGTCACCCTTACACTTAGACAACACAACCGTCCCATTCACCAAACCAAGAATAAAAATACACTGAATTATGAGAATCTTTCAAACATGATCACTTCGAAAATTTGCCAAAAATAGCACCATTTTGCATTTAAACCACCTGAAACGAACAAAAATTTCTCAACTGAGGGGGAGGGAAACACCCTCTCCCTATAGACCCCTCCCCTAGGACGGTGTCTCCCCAAGGGACATAAGAAGGATCCGCCCATTTCACTGACTGTGGGGGTGTCCGGGATGGGATTACAACATAATCTTCTGTTGTTCCGCCCAGGCACTCCTGGCGGCGCCACTGGTATTAGTGATTACATGAAGGTAAAATGTGACAGAAGGACTTGACTCTTGCCAAAAGTCATTTCCCAATGGACACTTCTTTAATATAATAACCGCAAGAATTTGACGAAAAAAGGGGGAAAAAGAACCAAACCTACGTAGGCTAGCTTTCATTTGGCTATAGCACTTCAGGCGCTTCGTTTACACTGATTGTGACTGTTATGAGACCCACAACATCTCACGGAGTAGCAAGTTGGTGGACTGGGTGGACAATGTCCAGGGGCACCACGAATCCTGAGTCCAAGATATGAACAAAAACATGTTAGTTCTGGCCGGGCTATGATGCTCAATTTTTGTACTTAGGCCTAGACTTGACTCTTACATAATTGTAAATATTTGGGTGGATGGTCGGAGAGGGCTTATGCTATTGGGTTACTTTGTGATACCATTGCTTTGGGTCCCTCACTGCTCCTTGTCCATGAGCCCCATGGAGTCTTGATGCATTCCTGCGACATCTCAAGACATGGATGCGATCAACAAATATCAACGATTTTCAGTGGTACACTGTACGACTTTGTTTGCGGTTTCTCACGACATCTCACGACATCCTACATAATGGAAGCGGAATCCGCAAAAATTTTGAACATGTTTAAAACTGTGCGACATCGATGCGACTTCCCGCGAATTGCCACGACTTCTCACGATCTACCCCTGCACACTGTGCGACTTTTTAATGTCGCGAACGGAGTCTTCAGACATCGTGAGAAATCGCTTATATGTAGTAGATCAAAAGTCGTGCGATGGGCACCTGGCGTAAGGGACCCAGGGATCCGACTGAACAAGGAATATGACGTAGAGCCTATACGTTGAGTATGTCGACCAGATCATGGGTCATTTCGTACATAATAAGTCAATCCACTTTGAGGCAGATCTTCTACTTTGTAGTGTTGACAAACCTAAGTCTTGATAGAGTTTGTAACTGTGCCTTCTGTAGTTGTGTTTGAAGAATATTGAAGAGTCACGACACTGGATTCACTCTCACTGTTTACAAACGATAAGGGTCCCATATGCAGTTAAAGCATAATCTAATTGGCAGTGCCGCCGGCAAAAGGGAGTCGGGAACGAGTGACCCCCCCCCCATTGATAGCCGAAAATTTCCGATTTTTTTTTAAAGGAGCTCAAATGGCGTTTAAGCTGTAGATGTCTGCGGGGTGGGGTGAGGTGCTTTTCTGACTGAGTGATGATTTATTTCGGCTAAATCATTTTCTAGATCGGAAGTCGTCCTCAAACTATCAAAAATTTCACAAATCCTTTCTAAACTACCAAACTTTTCGCGCGCTCCAAGCACTGTCAACCTCACTGTGCCAGATTATTATCGTGCTTGTTATCAATACCGTCTCAAGCGTAGGCTCGTTATTCATCGGCGAGGACCAGTGCTGTAATCGAGTCTCTACCTCCCGAGTCCGAGTCTGAGTCCGAGTCACTAGCATTCGAGGCCTAGTCCGAGTCACAGGTCCGAGTACGTCCGAGTCCGAATCCCCTCTATGGGGAAAGTATACACTAGGCATAGGAAGATACTTTCAAGTGCGGGGTGAAAGTGTACGGTCAGCGGCCTCTTGAAGTGTTTTTTGATCCTATCAAAACGAAGCGCCCCCTTGAGTTGGCGAGCTGTGTACCAAGAAAATTTTCGACCAAAATGGTTCCCAGATTGTAGGAAATTGTAGGCACTTTCCAGACCTTGTAAGTGCATCTAAACGTCCTTCATTTTGATATCTCATAGTGTAGCAATTTAGTACACTTCCAAAAAAAAAATAAATAAAAGGTAAATTAACATTTCGTTACAGGTAAATGATCCGGGATGGGGGAACTTTTCTGTGAAAAACTACTTGAACATTCAAGTTGGAGAGGTATTTGTAAAGAGGGTTGTACCCCTCGCCTCAGTGAAAATTTTGCACTTAGGATGAGCTTAGATGCAATATGGTGCTATAGTCAGATAATTATTACACCTTATCTACCACCGTGTTTAAATCCACTAGAATTTACCAATTTTAAATTTAGGGTCCAGGAAACCAATATGTTTTGTGAAACAAAGCAAAATATATTTAATGAAAAATATGAATTGAACACTAACACGTCATGAGCAGGCCAGCGCTATCAATTTCCCTCTGACACAGACTGTTCCGAAGCAGTGTAGTACTGACTTTTTTATGAAATAATCTATATATCGAATTAGGAAGGGCGTCAAAAATGAAACACCTGTTAAAAAATCTGTATTGATGGTGAGCAAAATTATAATCTACCTTGTCAGGGGATATATTGTTTTGTATTGTATCGTGCCAAATACAAGAGAACAACTATGCGATTGAGAATAAGGTTTTCCAATATTAGAAAAACAGCGTAGGATAACCAAGTATGTATAGGTTTATAGGCATAATAGAGTTAGAGTTAGATGAGGTTTTACGGCTCAGTTTCTAACCAATTGGTTTAAGTAGGGTAGGCCACGGCCTTTTTCCAGTTGTGACTCACTGGCTTGTTTTCCCTACTCCATAGGCAGAATAGAAGAACATTTACTCCTGCTGGCTATCTCCTACTACAGACAAAAAACTGAAACTACTCCCAAATGGAGTTATGACCGACTTTCCACAAGCCATCTGGTGTATCGTTTGTTTAGGCCTACTACGACTACTTACTACATGAAAGCACCTGGTGATGTGGTTATCTCTAATACTAGATAAAAGCAAATTAAGAACGAAAACTAAATGAGAAATGCCATACAATGCGCGAAGCGTGTCAAAAGTTTTGTGATTCTATTGAATTTGAGCTCCTTGAGGAAAGCAAAAGGTAAAACGCCGGGGATTTCACACTTCATCGTACCTATACTATCTTGGAGGTGGCTCGCGAAGAAACTGGAAAATTCTCCGACGGGTGCACCTCGGCCCTCTTCCCCTTCCCGTGCCACTTCTAGTTAAATGGTGGTATGAAAATAAGTATAAAATCAGAAGTTACTTAAATTGCAATAGTAGATTTTCTCGCCGACGGGATCAGTGGTCTCTCCTGTCTACACAAGACCCCGGATATAGTGTTCTCAATGCCACCACAAATGAACTTGCTAGCTGTAAGTTTCAGTTGCACGCGATAAGATCATGTGTCAAAGTGTATGATGAAACTAACAAAAATTACAGCATATAAAGCATAGGCATATTTCGGCAAAGAGGTTTCTGTAAAAATATAAAACCCTAGCTGTATTCTTTCATCATAGATTTCATAAGACATGAAAGTTGCAATTAGACTCCCTTCTTTCGTACATAGAATGAAAACGAAGGGACAAAATCAAGCGTGTAACGCGCGAAAAATAATTGGTTTTTCAATAATAAATGTTCTTCATCTGTAATATTTAGGAAAAAATAGTAAATGCGATGAAAAGCATCATGTCGGTTTTCAGTGCAGGCAACATGAATTACGATACAAATACTTTAGAGCGCGGGGGCAAAAAGGAGTGTTCGCCTCGCACACTCAAGAGTGGGGGAGAGTCGCCCACGCTTCCCCACTTTCCGCCGTTAGAAAGACTCGAAGATAGACTCGAAGCAGCTCTCTGGCTCGTTTCAGATCATGTATTACATCTAATAACACCCGATCTCACTTTGGCCGCTCAAGTTTTGGACCTAAACGCTAGTTTAAGTCGGTCTCTAAAAGCTAGTTGGACTCAAAATGAATCCACTGACTCGCCTTGAAAAATGTTGTATATATACGCCCCTTTTCCACTCTTCCTTATCATAGGCATAGGATCCCAAGTTGATGGGGGGGGGGGGGGTTGTAACGACTTGTCCGAAATATATACAACCAAATATGTATATATAACGAAAAGTTTCCACGCGCGTTAAACATGTTAGTGTACATATCATACAGGCATGCATTGGCTATCAAACCGCATGCCAATTACATACAATCATGCGCCATGTAATTACTACCCTTCCATATTGATTATAATTTTGGGGTAAGTCGTTACAATAATAATGATGGTAATCAGCCGCGTAGCTATGATTTCTCTCATGGGGTGGGGGCATGCATTTTGCGTGATTGCCGGTCTGGGAAGGGTTTAAAAAATTAGGTGTCCCTACATGCAATATGGTGCCACATATGCTACCTTTGAAGTAAAAAAGTAAAATTCAGTGTTTTAAAAAATTTACGTACTTAAGGTACGGTACTAAAAAAAATCCGCATCAGTGAGGGGGACATGGCCCAGTGGCCCCTTAATAAACAACTGATAATCATAATATAAGTTTAACCATTAAAAATACACTGGTGAATTAATAGCGCATATATATACATATATATATACATATATATATATACATATATATATATATATATATATATATATAAATATATTATATATATATATATATATATATATATATATATATATATATATATATATATATATATATATATATAAATCAGAACTTAATTTTAATTACCAAGGAATTTTTTTAAACTATTGATTACCTTTAGCTACATCACTGCATTATTTTTTCAGTAGGTGCCCGAAAAATTTTCAGCCTATTGCCTGAATTTTTACAAAAAATTTCGTTGGGGGGTGTGCTTATGTTTCTTTTGCTTAACGTTTGTTTCCCAAAGAGTAAACAGTCAATTCGTGTAGCTTATATATTCTTTGGATCACGCTTAAAGTATTTTTCATATTTAATAGCTTGATCGACGTCAGTTGGATGCGAAAGGAGCATGAATGAAAGTGTCTGAATGCTGTGAAATAAAGGAGAATTGAAGCTGACTTAGATTTTGAGGGTTTCATGTATGAAGTGGTAGCAAGATTTTCGTTATGTAATTGTGAAGGGTCTGAATTTTGTGTGCTGTACCAGCTCAAAATCTCAACGAAGAGACGACTATGCTATGTAGTTTTAGATATTGTTTGGGCCGGTCGCGATGACGAGGGCTTGGGAGTGAGCTCCGTTGAAGAATATAATGTACACCAAAGAAGTATTACAAGGTTGATTCGAATTCTCGATGATTAATTTGATGAATGGTTTCCAGAAAAAGATCAACTTGTATCAAATAGGCCGGCCTGCCCGGCCATGATGACTGAAAACAAAGTTCACATTATTTTCAGAGGTTGTTGTCAATACGAGCTCTTACTATATGTATGATTATTTATGAATCCTTAAGTTTGACCAAAGCCAAATCCGCGAGGCTTATCTGCTGAAGCTCGGAACGGGTCCGCGTCTTGCCGTTTTCGCAGACAGGACGAGTTGAAGTTGGTTTGATGGTTAGAGCGCATAGAACGAGATTTGAGAGGTCAATGCCCTTGGCACAACCTGAAAGTTTTCAACTGACTCAAAATCGCTTCCTTTGCACTTCTGCTTACAGCAGTGCTCGAAATTGATGATTTAAATTAATGGGTTGAAAAATGATCTGGCCAAGCAAGTTCTCAGATTCAGGAAGTCCTTCACTTCAAGTCTAGGCTTGGTTTAGCTGTCAAGAAGTAATGCAGAGCAATGATCATCCATCCCTGCCCTCCTAACAGCCTTTGGCCCCCTCCCCCAGCCTTTGGAAAAGGAATAAACTGTCGTCCCTCCAGGCCCGTAGCCACACAAGGTACTGTAGGGGGACAAAAGTTTTCCGGGGGGGGGGGGGTGAAAATTATTTCAGGGGGGCCAAATGTGTACAAATGCATTAAGTCAATGATAAGATTCAAACTCTCGGGGGGGGGCCCAAAAAATTTCAGGGGGGCTTCACCCCTGGCCCCTCCCCCCTTGACTACGGGCCTGCATCCCTCGGATGGAAAAGACTAGTCCCGTTCTTAGGATTGGGATTGGTAAGTAAACCTGCCTATAAGAACAGTCAAAAAGACAAGGGGAATCTGGCATGTGTTCATACACAGTCATGCTGACATGGAGTCCATAAAGAGCACATGTGGCTTGTTTGGAAAGGGCTCAAAAACTAGTAACTGTGGACTGACCTTAACAAATCTGGTTCAGCTATGTGGAGGGCTACTAGGTACTTAAAACTGAGACTGGAAATGGGCTCAAACTAACATTTGTTGGGAGGTTTTGAAACTGTGGTAGGACAAACCAAAAAATGATGTAAGACAGAAGATACCAAGAATTAAACTAGGCAGAAAGTTTGTCAAAATATGTTGAATAGTACTCTTTTATTTACAAGAAGATGAAACCCAGTTTTGCAAGTCCCATTAGAAAACCAGTCTGTTATATGAAACGATGGTATTCTGGTTTCAGTTATTAAGTCAGTATACCTATAAATCAAATTTACCATATCACCCATCCAAAGAATGCCAATGGGGTACATGCAGTGACAGATATTGGTTCATTATTCACACTTCATTGATTGAAAAAAGACCACTTTTCAGGATCTGATATAGCACAGTGACACAGCTGAATAGTTGATAAAGGCAAGGGGGGGGGGGCTCAAGTAACTTTCCCCCCTGAAGCCCCATTGGAATATTCAAAAGTGAAAAATATATATCAATTCCCTTTAGAAAGCCCCCAATGAAATGGTGGATTCTCCAAGGCCCCTTCCCCCTTCTCTTCTAGTGAATCAGATATTCACCTGCTACTCAGTTCTCCGATGCAACCACTTACACACCAGAGAAAGTAGCCAGCAACAACCCCATCAAACTTCCAAAATAATTTTAGAGTAATTTGCAGCCTTTGATAATATAAACTTAACAAAAAAAGTTGCAGAACTAACAATTTTAGCCTGCTAGAAGATGCTATTTACACCTTCTAAATGATAAATATAAAAATTAAATCTTTAATGTATCATCAATTCCACCTCCTGCTTCAGAGCAGGGACAATATGGTGGGGAGGGGGAAGAGTAGTTATTCCTTTATAAACTTCCCTTCCCCCAAGAGTAACCTCTTTGCTAGGGTGTTTCATGTAGCAGATAGCTTAATTTGTCCTTCTCCCCCTCCCATTCCCAAGAAGTTGTTAGTTTCACACCTCCCCTAACCCTCTCCAAATTAAGTTAGTTTCACCTTCCTCAAGACTTCTGGTGCAGTACTTCCACCACTGGGCATCTTTGGGAACATTAAAATATCCCTTGTGGTCACAATCTTTTTACATCAATCAAGTATAAGGGGCTGCACCTCTTGTTCATGTTTTGAGGTTGGGATGAAATTGCCAATCCACATAATTTTGACAGTATGCACAAATATATGAAAATCATGTTCCTTGGATCTCAAATTCTCAACAAATATTGCTTTTAAGAATATTGGAGTGCATCCTATATGTATACCCATTTCATGTCTAACACTGAATGATTGGCAGGCAATGGCTGTCCCAAACTCCAATGCACATTGCAGAAGGCATCCCATGTTCCAATGTAATTAGATAATATCTCCCAGGCAGGCACACTCAGGGCAAGTTTTCACATTATTATCTAAGTTTCATTGTAGAACAAAGAAGAATTATTAATAAGATATAATTACTTTCAACAAACACAACACTTTCAGATATTTGTAACAAGACATCTACCACTTTTGTGCTGCACTTGCAAAACTATTGTTAAGCATGACCTCAAACCCCTATCCCCCCTAAAAAATAACTTAAGTTGGGGCCTTTCAATTCCAGTACCTGAATGTGAGTATAAACCATTGAGCTGGAATCAAGTCTTCCCTGAAACATGTTAGGCCAAGTAAAAAAATATATATGTTTCGCGTCCCCGCCCACTTCCTTTTTCGGCGCCGCATGAAATATTTTTTTATTTTTTATCTACTGATAAAATGCGAGAAAAAAAGAAGATTTCGAATAAATTTACCGAAAATAATGCTTGCGAACACTCATAAGGTCTTGCCGATTACTTCTTTCAACCTACGTCCAAAGTTAGACAATGTGCTAGCTCCGCAGCCCATACTAGTACTACTGTACGTACGCTCGTAGCACTCTGTGAACATTTCATCGCCAACACTGTGGCGCGATGAAATGCTTCAACGTAGCAACGTGACTTGTAGTTATTGAGTGATCACTTGCCACTCTCTAAAGGGTTGGCCCCCTGTTTTTTTTTTCAAAACTTCCTAAATACAAGTCTCCCTCTGGTGTTGGTTCGCTTAAGCCTCATTGGGTCTTTTTTTATCCAAGGACTGTTGTACATTTAGACAAGTTCTTGTTTTAAACTTCAAAAGTTTCATTTAAAAGTTATTTTTTCTTTGGGTGTGAAACAAATTTTTATGTAAAACTCACTCAAGGGAACCATGCACTACAAGACAAATATAAGGGGATGCTGGAAGTATACGTTGAATTCCAAGGGTGTTAAAGAAGTTCTTCTACACCGGTATAAACAAAATAAACCAGTTTTACAATCACTTTTGTGTGTCAATGAGTTATATTTGTACATATCTTTTAAAATGATGCAATTTGGATTGCGGGAAAGTCTGTTTCAGCCATCTTGGAAAAAAAAAGAAAATAAAAAAAAAAAAGCCCTGCCTCCTCTTTTTTTTGCAAAAACCTGATGGGAAACATATATATTTTTTTACTTGGCCTTAAGTGTTTCAGAAAGAATGTTTTGAAATTAGCAAAGTAGGAGTCACTTTGTCAAAAAACACAGTAAAGGCAAGTAAATAATTTACAAAATGGGATATTGTTAATATCAGATGACAGTTTCCTAATTAAACCTTTCATTCCACTGCTATAAAGTAAAAAAATGCTATATTTAAAAGACACAAAAATGATCGTTGTAAACAACCTACAGGCAAACCAGTATAAATACACGCTAGGAAGTTAGCACTCTCATTACCCTCAGTCAGTGCAATAACACATACCACCAAGCCTTACATTAAGCAGGTGCCCAGGCAGTTTTCACCCTTTACTCCATAATATTAAGAATGCCTGTTTGTTTCAAAAATATGTGATCAGGTGAATCTTGATTTTTGGACAAATAGCTTAATTATCTCCCAATTTATTACTATCAAAACTGAATTTATCATTTTAAGTGGTCAGTATGCATTTTCCTTGATTTGTGAAAAAATTACTATGTAAGTTCATAAACTCATTTCACATGTTTGTATACAAATGTTGTAAAATGTAATACCAGACTTGAAGTCTTGATGCTGCATTGTAATAATGTCAAACATCATGTATAATTTGTACTTACGAAAATTTTCAAAAACAAACAAACAAGACTTCAGTTCATGTACAAATGGCAGACAGTTCTGCCAAATCGACAAGACGAAGACCCAAAATGTGAATGGCTTAATGCAAGGCTGGTATACCGCTCTATGTAAATTTCCTGACAAGGACTGAACAAAGGAATTTAAGTCTCCTATCTGCAATTCCAGAAGATGGGAAGCAACCTGTGGTGACACTTAAAGTGGTGAGGGTGGTGGAAGGGGAGTGGGGATTATGGGGGGGGAGTATTGCTAGAAATGGCATTTCAGCTGCATAATTTTGTATGTCTGGAGAATGACTGGGAAAGGAAAATTGGAGGATATTTCACTGCTGAGAAAAGCCTCATCCTTAGAGCTACCTCTGAAAGCAAGGGTAGCAACCCCTCTCTAAGAAAATAAAAGTGACACATTCTGTTGCAAATGACTAAAATATTCTGGCTATAAAATTTCCCATGGAGGAAGGGGAGGGCAGGGGATTTTTGTGTGGCCCTAGCACCCACTCTTTCCATGCTAATGGTACAGATCAAATTTTCCTCATAATGCTATCACTCTAGTCACTTTCTATAAATGAACCCTTTGCCTATTACCAACTCCCCTTACAGAGAACCATATAAAAGAAAAAGATATAAAATGTTTTAGTTTAACAGAATTATAGACATATTACAATTTATTCAAGTATGGTTTCCTTATGATTTCAGAAAGTTTCCTTACTGGAGCAGACCCAAATGAATAAATTAAAAGCTTGCCTCAATACAAAACAAATCATATTGTATCAAAGTAAACCAATGTGAATTTGTTAAATCTATAATTACTTGTAAGAAGTTTATACCATACACTGTAATAAAAATAGTAAGGGGTAGTCCTATGAAATAATTTAAAATATTTCTTGAAATCCCTTCTGGCAGTATTCTGGATTATGGTGATGCTGACAGCAACAGATTCACCTGTAGAGAAAATGAAAAATCACCAACTTCAAATTTTATTCATGAATGGCTAGGCTAGTATGTGAAATTTCAAATACTAAGCTGGCAATGTCATGCACAAACCCAGCTTATCAGATGTGCTAACAGTCATCCACAGTCACCAGCCTGTTCACAAGTGCACATAGGGTATACCTTCCAGGTCATCCTTTGGAAAGTATTAGTTTAAGAAACTGCCATTGGAATTCAGGGGAATTGATCATTGGTCTGTATTACCTTTGAAAAGCATACAAGGGCCATGAACCCCTGCTCCACAGTGTACAGTTTGAACCCTTGAGGTCACCGAGGTCCTGAATGACTGTACACAAAAATCTCCATACTTAAACTAAATTTCTTAGCCAGATGACATACCTGTTCAGCAGATGGACAACCAATAATTTGCTGATCTTCTTCAGTGTAATTTTCTTTCACAAGAGCCTCAAACCTTTGAAAGGATTGTTGTATATTAGACTGCAAGCAAAAGAATAAATAAATTTAGTGTGTACAGAGGTATGAGGTAGAGTAGTAAACTTTCTGCCTTCTCAAATTAAAAACTTTGCATTCTTTTCCATTTCTGTTCCCATGTTTTCCTTAGAAGCAAAAGTCAATGTCATGTTTTTTTTCAAATTTTGTATGCTACTTCTCTTTGCTGAGGTCTGGAACATCATCCAGATGAAAACAAAACAGAAATGGAAAATATTTTATTTGTTTCTTTTTTTCAATTTCTTTTTTAACATTTCTTGTTTTGAAGAGAAAATGTCATTTTTCCATGGCTTTTGACATTTCATATTCTCTTTCCCATTTCTGTTGTTGTTTTTCTTTTCTTTTCTCTTATCATGGAAAACTTGTTACTCTATTCTAAGGTACCAAAAATGCACACAGCAAAAATACTTTATACCAAAAATGTTGATGAATACAGTTTATAACACACATTCTGATTTATAAAAATTAACATTGAGCCCTTCTTCCACATGTATAAAGAAGTTTCATTATCTTTGTATTGTTTCTCTATCAAATAAGTGGGGTAGCCGTGACAGCTCTCATTATCAAAGTCATGGCACTCACCTTCACAGGTCTAAACAGAATGTACTCAGTGTCTTTGTTGGCCAGATAGAGAGACATCTTGTAAAAAATTACAGACACTAACGATTTAATCTGCTTGTTTGTTACACCAACAATGTCTCGCATTTTTTCTGGGAAGGAAACAATGATTAACATGAGAAAAACAAGGAAAATTTTCAAATATTATCAGTTTTACCATGTCTACAATGATTTTAGAAGTAGAAATACTGGCAAAGTTGACTATCAATAGCTCTGAACTTCAGGGGGGAGGGGGGAGGTGAAAGTTTAAACTACAGACAGGCTGGGATAAATTTAATTTTTTGCACTTGCCTGATTGGACACAGTTAATGCAATTTCTACTTGCCCGAGTCTGCCCGAAAAAAATTCAGTTGATTAATTTGCAGCCACAATGAAACAATGTCTACAAAACGTAATATTTGTAACAATCAATTATATGGTTTGTTAAATATGATTGCAAGTTTGGCGACGTGTGCCACACAATTGCAAAGGATTTGCAGTTTCTCTTTTCCTCAAAGCAATTGCCCGATCGGACACCATGCCATGTGATTCTGCCAAAAAGAAATCTGGTTGCCCGGGCAATCGGACAGGAGATTTGTCCCAGCCTGACCAATTTTTACTTACAAGGCATGGAACAGGTTACTACCGGATACATTTCATAACTTTATCATTAGCAATACTCTTGTTCACAGGCATGATACTAGATATGCTAACTTGGCCCATCGTCATTATTATCGTACGAATATTGGATCATGCAGCTTGCGTAATCGTAGTACCAAAATGTGGAATACCCTCACAGACTCAGTTAAAAATTCTCCCTCTCTATTTATCTTTAAGAAGGCGGTTATGAAAGGTATCATTGATAATTATTAAGCTTTTATTGTTGAAATTCCCCTCCATATCTTACCCAGTGACTCCTGATATTTTTCAAATGTAAGTACGTATTTCGGAGACAACCCATAGTTATGTATGTATATGTATATATATGTTTGTTTGGTTATGTGTTTTTGTGTCTTGTAGAAATTGTAGATATCTGTTTCCTTTTTCTCTTTCTTTTTCTGTAGGGAGTCATCCACCTTGTTAAGCCAGTCGTGGCTTTCTGGATGACTTCCTTTCACATCATATGTCTATATGTAATGTGATGAAACAAATAAATAAATGAAATGAAATGAAATAAATGACCACAGAAGCCATCATGGGGAAAGGTGAGGTTATTGGTTTCTGTAAAGTGAAAGCGTCCATATTCCTAACCAATGACTTGCATAGCCAAATGATGGTAGCTTTACACATAGTTAGGTGTTGTCAAGGTTCACACACTCTCCATCAAACAGTAGCAATACCTCACAGTATATGAAGGGGAGTACACTTTAATTACAAGAGGGTCACTTATCTAGTTTTTTGCTGTTTTGGCCATATTTTAGTAAGCCTTTATTGATCATAATGTGACTTTTCAGTGAAGGATTGGTAATGCACTCACTTTACAGGTTGGAGCTAAGTATTCTTTATGAGACCCCTTTTAGTTCTCATTGACATAGAAATTGATCAACTCCCAGTGGTGGACCACCTATGGGAGACATGGTGGGGACACTTGTCCCTATTATTTCCTCTTACACCCCTCACTTGCCCCTCCAACTAAAGCTGTTACCTACACAAAATACGAAAACATGTGCGTATCATTTGTGTTAAAACCAGTTCCAATGCAAAGCATAATAGCATTCTATCTCCCCCCCACCCCCCCCCCTCTCCTCCTCTTTCCAGTTTCTACTTGCATCCAGAGACTGATACTTACTTATAATATATATATTGGTTAAATGTTTCATTCTAATGACAACAATTTTGAAAATACTCCAGGGCTTCTGAGGAACTCAACCCCTGGACTCCTGGATTCCATTCCATCAAAGGAGCACTACACAGTCATTACATGTTCTTGTCCCCACCCCAGTAATGTTTGTACCCCCTCCTCCACTTGCAAAATTATGATACCACCACTGCCTACTCCCCACCTTGATCATCATCAAGATTTTGACCTATCTTGGGAGCACCAAATGAGACACCTACAAGAACAAAAGGGGAGGTAACAAACTGGCCTTGTTCTTACTGGTAACTACCCTGTATGATCAAACTGTCATTTCAGAAAAGTCTATTCTATCTACTGCTTTAGGTAAGGCCCAACATTTGCCCTGTTTGCATCCCACAATTCAGTGTCCAATCATTTCTGATGTCTGTTGTAAGGTCCTCAGAGTTACCTACCTGGACTAGCAAATGGTTGGGTCCGTAAAGATACCTTTGGACTATCTCCATCCTCTCCTATATTCTTCACAACCTCTGCCTGTTATGAAAAAAGAATTATTCAATAAACAGGATAGCTTTGTAGGCAAAATCTGTGCAGTAAAAAGCTTCCCAAGACAATCACAACAACACCCACAAAAAATCAGAAAACTCTCACTTAGAAATAGTGGAACAACTATGGTATGGAAAAACAACTGATCTCTTATGAAACCTATTACACATGACCACAAGACCATTTCACCCTTCCCCTGCACAGGAGATATGAGAAGGTGACTTGCAATTGGCCCCTGAAGACTACCAAATACACTTTCAAAAGCACAATCACAATTCTTTAATGTTTAATGACAGGCCAATTTTTTCAGTGAAAATCCAAAGATAGCTCCTCTGGAAAATAGCTGAACTTTTCCCCTGTCCTACACACTCCCCTTTCCCTGCTCTACCAAGGAAAAACAATTTTTATGCACATAATCACTGTTTGGTCTTATACTAAGACATTAAAACAGACAAATCAAATAAGTTTCAAGAAACTTGTGGCAAAATTTGAAACACATCAGTGATCACCAAATCTGCACTTTGTTTCTAGTTATTGTTTCTATTATTCAACACTTTATTTCACACTGTTTCTTGTTACTCCTTTTGCCTGTTTTTTTTTCATAAGAAATAAACTTCCTTTTCTCAGTTCCTCCAAAACTTTAAAACAGCTAAAAAGAAAATAAGTTAAATAAAACAAGACAAGTTAGAGCCACAGGAAGTGTCCTTCCCCTTATTCTATCTCACATCTCAGGCTGTGAGATAATCTTTAACAACAGAAAAGGTCAACTAACCTTTGAAAGGAATGTCGTGAGTTCAAGGGTCATGACATGGGTGCAGTGTTTGATGAAGCCCTCACATGTTTTCTTCAGCTGATTGTCAACATCTTTCTTGGAATCCACATAGTATTCTGTGACCAGTGGTGCTCCCTGATAAGATCAAAATGAACATTTTGACATTCCTCATAAAGTTGGAAGACTCCTTAATACTTCGTGATCACAAAGGAGAGAAAACGGTATGTGAACACTATTAAAGTACATAACAGTTCCATGACATAAACATCAAAAAGCAATAAAAATCGTAACACTGCTGGAAATTATACCAATACGATACCAATATAAAATAACACAATACTAAATGACAACTAGAACATACACAATACTAAATGACAACTAGCCTTACTTACACAAAATATCTTAGGGTAACACAACTCACCTCAAGAAGAAACTCAAGGACAGCATTGTTACTCCCTAAGGAAAAAAGCCTTCTTTTCTTGTTTAGTAAACCCATGGCAGCATCTGAGAAGAGACAACAAACTTTTTGTTTTTCTTCATAAGATACAACTTACTCTAATTTTTTTACCAAATATTTAACATGAAAATGCTCAAATCTGACCTTAAAGTGCAATAAATTTCGGTTCTGAAATCTTTCACGTTCCTCTTTTTAAAGTGATTAGTATACAATGTATCTACAAGTATCTTGATAAGGAAATAAGGGTAAGTATATTATGATTTTCTATGCAATCACTGTCAGTGGTGAGTTTCTCAACTCCCTAACGACAAAGTCTATAATTCTAAAACAAACAAGTGATGCAATAGGATTTGTATTGCATTTCCAGCATGCTTCTTTAGCTTATATGGAAAAAAATGGCACAAACTTGTGGAAAACATGTTTATAGTTAGAAACAGGAAAACCTTCAGGATTATGTACAAACATCTTTAAACCAGTTTCACTGATTCTAGAGTCACATTTACAAAGCCCTGGGTAAGTTTTTGTGTAAATGAAAACATTCGTCAACTGCATATGTACTTCAAAAGTACTCATAAATCTAACTTACATTGTTTGTAAAGACAAACAATTTAAATGTAAATGAACGTTCTGAGCCAATCATGTTAGAATTTACATGTAGTCGCATCACATCTTATGTCAATCACATTGATTGTTATTGTTGTTCATGCCAATGTACAACCTGCCACTAGCCTTACACTGTGCATAACTATATGTGTAAATTTTGCACTTTCTACTCTTTTCTGTGTGTGAATACCACTAGAGAATATAGTATGTTACTTAAAACTGAGTTATGCAACTGAGTATTCACCAAGTACTATTTGTGAGTTCACCCATTGAAGGGAAGGCTGCTTCATAAATGACACTTCAGAGAGGGCAGAGTTGAATCTTGGTATGCTAATGTGAATTTACTTAAGATGTACTCGAAGGGTACCTCAATTCTAAAATTGCAAAGCGTAGCGTATATCATACAAAGATTTCATATTGGTCCAACACCCATCATAACAATTGTGTGTTGAGATATAAAAGCTTACGTTTATTCAGTTTCTTCAATACAGTAGATTGTGCAACAGTTTAAGATTACTGTTATTCCTTTGTTTTGTTCTTTGTTAAGCTACTGCACCATGTTTCAAAAGTTGCTCAGTGCCCTTGACTATAAACCTTATGCACTGACATTATGTGACATCATTTTGGAGGGTAAACAATGAACCACACGGCATGCACGAAATAGACTTTGCATGCACTAGTAGTAGACTTACGCGCATATCCAACTGGTACAAAAGTCAGCTGCTTGCATTTGTTGGAGTAAGTTGCAAATGGTACATGCTTACCTCCACCAGGGGTGCACTTTTTATTCTGCAACATCATATGCATAAGGTCTATGCAAGCATTTTTTCATAAAATACTTGGCATGAATAGATCCTTTCCAAGGTCTTTCAACATTTTAGTCTCAACACAAAACAACACCAGGTGATGTGATTAGTACAAGAACGAATGAATGAGTTCACAAAATAATGCTTAACTTAATCCTTCAAATAAATTGTCTGACTTAATTTTGACATTACTAATCTGATTGAAAGACCAAGATATAAAGATGTGAATTTGACAATTGTCTCTAGTATTTTAACATCTACACTACACACTTTTGGACTTTCATACCTATTTTCTCTTTCAAGTCTTTCAATACTTACTTCTAGTTGTTGTAAAATCAAGAGAAGTCTCCTTGATGGCAAACTCAACTTGGAAGGGTGCAATTTGTTCTCTTAATATCAGCAAATGCTTTATAAGAAATAATTCACCATCAACTTCACTCTGTTGATAGAAAAAGAACATTTTGCAAACATGATCTTACATTTACTAAACTTGATATTTTATTTTACCCATTTATTCTTATTCAAGTTATGGTAACATGCAACTATAAAAGTTTTATTACCATGAGCTATAGATTAAGATCTCTGTATGAAATATCTGTTGGTAATATTGTCATACCTGTTACCATTCCCAAGAAAAACTCTTCAAAGTTTGACCATTTCTGACAATAATCACTGGCTATACCAAAGTAATAATGTGGAGTGTTGCAAAAATTTTATGGTTTCTTTTCATTGACCTGATTATAAATTATCTCTTAATTACCTGCCTACTACTTTACAATTTGGTGTGTGATGCATTATGCTAATGTGCAATCACAAAAGCTCAGCTACAGATTAAGAGCTCTGTATGAAATATCTGTTGGTAATGTTGCAATACCTGTTACCATTCCCAAGATATAATTTTCTAAAAAAATTTGACCATTTCTGACATTACTCATTGACTATGCCAAAATAATAATGTAGAGTGTTGCAAAAATTTTATGGTTTCTTTTCATTGACCTGATTATAAATTATCTGTTACTTGCCAGCTATTATACAGTTTGGTGTGTGTAATGCTTACATTTTTTAACTACGAACTGTCACCTCCAAAATAAATCCCTCAGGAAATATCAATACTAAACTGTTGACTGAGAGCAATATAGCAATTGCTTTGAATTACAGTAGAATTTGTCAAAATGGGAGCTATTACATGAAATCATTTACTCAACTTCCAAATGCTTTTCGTTTTCCGCAAAAGGTGACACTGTATCGACAATGTATCTAAGTACAACAGACAGAAGGTTTGTCATTGCTACATTAGCATTTCCCTACTCAAAAGAAGAGTAAACAACCAAAGTTTAAAAGAAGGAACCAATCAGATACCTTCTTCTTGATAATGGAGTCACTTGCAGTGACTAGAGATTGAATGCAGCATTGTAGAATCTCCTGAGACAATCCTTGGAATATAGATCTCTGTAAAAAAGAAGAAATATCAACGACTTACAGCAGCATTTAAAAACAAAAGTCAGACATCTCATATGCTTATCATGTTTCATGGTCATGACCCAAACTGTTAGCAGTTCTTCCACTGATTACTATTCTTCTGGTATAAAACCTGTTTAAAGGTATGTTATCCAAATGTCACTCTGATCCATCGAAAATTTGTTACATGACCTAATTTGGGATCACACTGCACAGTCTGGGGAAGACTGGTCTAAATAAGTTTTCACGTGATATAGCCCACATCCAATCGTCACCGTATAGGTCACAGCTTACGAGCACAAGGTGGATTAAGAGTGCCGGCACACAGCCAAACAATCGATACGTTACACAATGATACCTGACAGTCAAAAGGCTCAACAAACAGAAAGATGCATAATATAACGACTTCGGAGAAAAAACACTTCCATAGTGACAACTACAAATTTTAAAACCTCTTTACACATGCATTGGACTAATTTTCTAAGTTTAGTTGCATCAGAAAACTTCGTGTTGAAAATTTGGTTAAATGTGAATTTCCAGTAAATGGTAAGTATTCTGTTTCTTTACTTGCACTGCAAATAGTCTAGTGTCTAGTGTGTGAAATGGCCTTGAAGTGTGTAAGCAACACAAACATTTGTTTGACTACAGGAGTCAATGCAAGGGTGTACAGTAGGCATCGGTGACTCCAACAGTTTTGGAGTCAGGTACCTGTGGCCCTATTAATAGTTATGACTCTGAGGGAGCTGCAACTCCTACAATGGCTTCATGACTGACACATAACATAATATCTCAGCAGCCATAAACTGTCAACTACTAGCCTACCAATATGTATTAGTACACCAGTAGGCTAACATTAGAGGTTCCTTACTGACAATGGTGGAGAATTATTTTGGCCAACTGAAGGGAAAACTTGTGACAGACAGGAGAAAATGATGAAAAAAAAAGGGCCATTTGTGTTATACACTTCAATGAAATCTGTCAAAAAACACAAATCTTCACTCCAAAATATGAGTTTTGGGCATCTTTTGACTCTATTGAAAATAACCCAGGAAGTCATGATTCCATGGACAGTTGAGTCCCTTCTTGACTCCCAGCCAGCAGGTGCGACTCTGAAGTAGAGTGGGAAAACCTGCCCAAGCCTTGTGTACAGAAACTTTCAAACAACTTGCCCTGCCAGGTAGGAATTTGTAAAATGCACTCCTGACAATTAAAATAACTTGCCCTAATAAAATGGAAAATGATGCAATTCTCATAATTTCTGAGACTTAAAAATATATATTTAAGGGAAAATATAACAAATGTGTTACAGTATTTTATGGATTAAGAAGAATCACTCACTCTCAGTAACATCATTGCTTTTTGTCATAAGAACTACAAGAACTTTAAAATAATAACTAATACTTGCTCAATCAGATGAGCTGAAATTAGAAAGAGCTTCCAAACAAAATTTTTACTTGCAACTGTGAACAAGGCAAGTATAAATGTACAGTCCTATAACATTGACCAGAAAGAGTAATAACTTTTGAGTGACTCTTCTCTTAATAATGCTGCACCCTCTGTGCCCTCACCCCTCCCCTTCTGTAATCATCCCCCCCCCCCACTTCAGCCAACTATTCATCTCTTTGAATGATGTTATAAAAATAAAATACATAGGTGTTAAAGATTCAATTCACATACAATCCACACTTTTTTCACACTTCGGAGATGGTAAAGTTCAAGACTTTTTCAAGACTTTTTCAAGACTTGAGGGAGACTGGAATGGCCATTTTCAATAATGTAGAACATTAGGAAGATAAATATGTTTGCATTTGTTTTTACAAGTTTATTCACTGTGGACAAATTGATCAGCACCATCTGAGGCACACTAAGTTCAAGGTTTTACAGTATTTCTGACCATCTGGTCATTTTTGTAGACCAATCACCTACACACATTTACATTTCAGTCCCATAACGGAATTCCAAACTTTTCCCACTTTTCTCATTCTTGCTTCTGTTTGGGAACCCTGAATCCATCAATCACATTGTCAGATCTAGCATGGTAACTTATCAGTCTTTTAGCTATGTAGAAATTAAAACACAGTATAGAAGCCACCAACATTCTAGCAACCTTCCATTTGTTTGTCTCAAATTTACCACTACACAACCATAGACGAAGTAAGGTGGTAAAATACGAAGACTTACATCTATACATCGATAGAGTTTTGAAAGGCAGACCAGTGTTCTCCTAACAGTAGGGTACCACATTCCATGAAGATCAGCTGGAGACGTTGATGAATTAGATCGGATAGAATGACCTGTTCCTGATAGCAAAAAAAAAAAGACTTATCAAGTATTTGCGCCATACAAAATTATTGGTGTGTACTCACATCTATGGTATACTTGGATATGTATTAATACAGAGTTGCTCACTGAACCCATGCGATGTGTACAAACTTTGGATGTATATGTGCAACTGTTACACAATACAATTGAACACATGTATAGCTACTGCTAGGCCTAGAACTAACATAAGCCTGCAATCATGTAACCTTGCCAATAATTCCCTCATATCATATTAAGCCATTGTAATGTTACTTGTTTTTAATTTTTACAGTATCTGCTTGTACCATCGTCACATAAAATTGTTTTTATCATTAGTTACTTACGACATCAGCTAAGGTATTCCTTTGCAAACTTTTAGGATGTGACAGAAATGTCACCTTAAATTCAAACGTTTCTGGCAAACTTTTCCAACTGAAGGCTGAAATTCAAGATCTATTATACCTACATCATTACACCAAGGATTTTTTGTGGCAAAATGACCGATTTTCATACATAAATGGCCAGTTTTCAACATTTAAAAATGGCTACATGGCAGCCCCGGTGCATGACCAGTGAAACAGTTACATGAAATTTGAACATGCAGCATTGTACTATCATTTGTGAAATGTGTATGCACAGGCAACTCCACTGCATACATGTCAAGGGATAAACTAGTTGCATTCACATTGCAATTTGTGGCCTTAGACACTCGAGTTGAAATTTATCTTAATTTAAATTCACAAAAGTTGCATATCAATATTTTCTCATGCTCTGCCTACAGGTGTAAGTTAAGTAAATTCTTTTAAATGTTGAAGTTAGTTAAGTACCAATCAAGATACAGGAATTGCTTATCCATTCAAACATTCATAAGCAGTTCCTGCTAATCAAGTCTCTCACATTAAATTTCACCCCTTGCTTGTATAAATAAGTTCTTAAAAGTCAAATACAATTGCCACAAGCTCACTAAATAAGACAAGATCCACTTAACCATAAACAATTAAACCCTTAAACACATGTCATCAAAGTTTGTAGAAACCCATTGCCCTGCCCCCTCCTCCCCCCCCCCCCCCACCTGAGCACTCTAGTGAAACCTAACAACTCACCTGCCCCTGTGAATAGTCTCCCATTCAGTGCAGCACTGGTGTCATTCTGACCATCCTGTATTGAAGAAGATTTTTCGTTGATATGTTCCACCTCTTTGCTTGTAGCTGAATCCACAGATTCGTTGTCTGAATCTTTAGGTGTATCTGATTTACTCTGCTGTTCCTCTTCCTTCAAACTTTCCGCAATACTCTAGTGATAAAAAGATCAAGAGGGTCTGTTTACTAACAGATGGACTGATGGACAGGAGGACTGATGGATGGACTGACCAACAGAAAAGCAATGGCACAGCAAACTTTATGCTTAAAGGACACATGCAGTCACCTCAATTTAATTAATGTAACTGGTAACCTATACCGTTTGATACTTTTTTCCACCGTGTGAAAATAGTTTCGTTACAAAATTTTTACATTAATACAGAGAAATACCTTGGTCCAGAAATACAGATGTGTTCTGGAACACATGGTTGATACTGGTAAGGATATATGTAGAGACCTGCCAGACTTAGCTGATGTTGGGTGACTGCTAATTTGGCTCATTTAAAAGTTGTAAAAGCAGACTTCTAAATTGCAGATCTCATTACCTTCCTTCAAAGCTGTAACATATTTGAACAATGTCATCTACGTCTTCACAAAAGCATCATCTATTTATGGGCTTGGGGAGATGGGGGATGGGAGAGGAAGAAATACAAAAGATGTCCCATTCCAGACAAAGCACTCCCTTTCCTGGAATGGTAGCCTGCAGAGCAGACTCTGTAGAAGCCTTCCAGAAGATGGTGCTCTCTCAGAAATCATAATACACCCCTGTATATATTCTATATATTCTATACAGAGTCTGCAAACCTTCGTCCAGTTTTCATTTACATGAATCCCCAAAATGCAGGATAAATTATTATTCATAAGAAGGTCACATGGTGTTCACGGCTACTGACTATTCATATTTACAACGGCCTGCGACGATGCACATATACAAACACTTCTGAAGATACTGTGACATCTTGAAAAGGTATGTAATTATCATGTATGGGCTAAAAATCGAGCTAATCCTTTGCAGTGAAAAGTCACGCCTAATGTTAGGCGTAGGATGTTGTCCCAGACCTTGCCAGTTTGTGCAAACTGGCCTGTACATAGGCCCTCGCATGGACAAGACGACAACGTTCCTTGCTAGCTGTATATGTACACATGCACACGGTAGCAGCTAAGCCAGTAACCATACAGTAATAGCCGTACTGTACTGCACTGCATAACACAACTTCCAAGTGAAAAGAGTTGTCTGCTGTGGGCTGTAGCGAAGCAACCGGTCGCTCATGTTGACTCCCCCCTTACCAACGCTGATGACGTGTGCATTAATTATCATGAAGTTATTTTTGTCTCAGAAATGACATTGGCTAGAAAGTTGGCAGGCTATTGTATTGTATTAAACTTCGTCTGTATACTGTACATAAACATTTAGGGTAAGTAAATATTAAGTATAATGTACTTGTAGCTGATGAAACTCAACAATAGCCTGCTTACAGCAGGCTACTGGAATGGCAACAGTGGTGTACATAGAAAATGCTCTGTTGACCACAGGTTCTAAAATATCTTCATGTTTAATTCCTACAGGAAATGGAAGCTGTTGTAGATGATGAGGCAGCCCTAAAACTTCCCTTAAATTTAAATGAGCTCATCATCTTTGTTTTTAATTCATCATTAGAGGGGAAATGGGATGAGGGGGAGACAGAATGTGGGGATATTCTCAGAATGTTATGAGTGATGGGCACAGTCACAAACATCCTTGGGCATGGATCTAATGGGCGAGGGGGGTGGGAATATACTGGAGGCTTGCCTTTGCCAGCTGGATGTATAGTGTCAGGCAGGATTTATCATCTTTCAATTAGTGCTGGGTGGAAATGTTTAGTACTAGATGGGTCTGCCTCTTGTCAGTTTCCATCAGAGGGACATGGGAGGAGGGGTAGGGGGGTAGGGTATGAAATACTTAAGCAGTATACCTTCATCATTTCAAGCTTCTCTGGGTATGCCAGATCACCTGGGGCAGGTTGATATGACAATATATCTGTCTGGACATACACACTAGTCCTATAGACTAATCTCTCCTGGACATCTTCCAACATCTGTCGAGTTAAGACTTCAAATGCTCCAAGTTCATCAGCTGTCAATTAGAGAGCAAACCATAAATGTCATGTACAATGTCAGATTGGGTATTATACCCACCTGTATGCAAATGAGCTGCAGTCAACTTACAAAAATTTCTTGTTTTGTTTGAATTGTGTGGGAAATTCAGATATCTACGATTTTGGTTTCCAACATACTTTGAAAAGGAAAAACTTTGTGCCCTTTTAATTGGTACTGGAAACTCAAAACTGTCTATGGCTGCAAAATACTGGATTTGCCTTGGTGCAACACAAGTATGAAACATGTCATCACATCACAATGAAAGTGACAGCAACCTGTCATTTCACAAATATGTAAGAAAAATCACTGAAAAGCCTGCAATAATGGCCTTATGGCAGGCGCATGGCCAGGATTGCTGGGGTGTGACATGCAGGAGAGGTCTAAGGGGAGGGGTTCACCCTCCTGTTTGGAGAACAAATGTCTTTTTCAGGTCTCCAAATGTGAAATGGTGCAATGTTTTGTGCCTCAAACTTAATAAAGTTTAAAGTGATCATGTGTTCTTTGCCATTATTTTTTTTCAAGCTTGGGCCATCATGGGTTTCAACCCCTACCCCTACCCCCCTTCCTTGGATATCTGTCTGCCTAATGGTAACTCATCGGAAGGGTAGCACTGGACATATGATAGCTGCTGGTACTCAACTCAAAACATATTGGAGTTGTCCTAGTCTACTACATGTCCTCTCTAAAGGGACAACTGGCATTGTACTCACAATGTGCCTAAAGATAAGTTTGTTTTTTGGCAAAATTTTTATACAGGAGTTCTAGCTTCTACAGACATTTTAACTAACCGTTTGTAGTCACTGCTTCATTAACATAATGTGTGGAAATAAAGTAAAAGTCAGCTCCAAAAATAACGCCAGTTAGGTAAGATACTCACGATTATTTTGAACGTGGTCTTGAAGCATTTCATTTTTCAGAATTCCACACAACTCAGCCAATGTCTCCAAATGGTTTACATGAATGATGAGGGGTCTGAGTACATCGTAAAGGCTCATACATAAACTTTCCAACATTTTGCTGTAAAAAAGGGTTAAATACATTCTTAGTGTTAATTTTCCTTTAGCATAGGAGAAGCAAACACCTTTCAAAGATAGAGCAAACATATGAGTGCTCTTGCTGTGCTGATTCACAGGGGTAGCCATCGTACCCCTATTTTTTCCCAATCTTCCCCTCTTAGGGCTCCCTTGCAAAAAAGTGTGTGTCAACCCGTGCCTGTAAACACACAGGATCACACACGAAAACAAAAGAAATCACACATGTTCTTGGGTGGCAAACCTGCATATTTGGAACCCTCTGTGCACACGTTTGACCCAGGTTTTATCTCAGAATTCTATGTTGCCCCTATTTTTAATTGCCACACTTTTTACATGTAACAGCTGTGAAAACCTGTGTCAAACCTGTGTCAAAGTGTGGTAACTGCCCAATCTGTGTCATCATCTGGATAAACAGGTTTTCACGCAAGAAACATGTGATTACCTACGGGAGACCCATGTGAAAACCTGACGATTTGGAACTAACTGTCAAAGATATTTTTGTAAAGGGTTTTGTGCTAAATTACTGACAGAACACTTTGTTAAAAGAAATGAGATAATGTTAGCCATGAAGGCTTCAAAACACTGGAGTGTAGCAGCTTGCAAGTGCATATATGCCCTATTATTTATTCTTCACATTGCACCTTTTTCAGTGAAGTAATATAATTAGCTTCCAGGATTCACTAGCTGTGATAACATCTCTCTGAAGTGCTTGACAATAAGGCAATACTAATTATTTTTTGAGGATTAAAAATGTGGAAGATTCTAGCTATGTCAATTTATTTTTACAAACATTGTCAATATGTTATTATATTCCACTGGCAACTATTTTACGTCTCTAGCCCTTACAAATAATTCTGTTTACAAGCAATCACTTGCCCAATCAGCAAGTAAACACATAATTAAGCTTACACAACACAATTCTCACTTGCTCTGGGCAAGTATTAATGTACAGCTGTGATTTCAAAAACATTTTTTCTCTCCCCTTTTATATTTTTAAGTCCATACTTACTCTAGTCCTTCTGTGGGTTTACTGAAGAAGTGGAAAAACAGCTGGTGTTCATCCTCACATACATGGGCCATGAAAGCGCATCCACTACGAACCTGACAAATAACAAAATTAAAAAGAGTTTAGATCATTTATCAGTATGTGTAACTTGGTCTTCATACTTATGGCACCACCTATGTGGATGACCTGTTTACTGCTCATGAGTTTACAGTAATGCACATGTTGGGTAATTGAACAGGAATTACCGCCATCCACTTTATTCCACTTTATTCTCATGCTCACAATTTCACAAGTACATGTGAGAATGGATTTATCTCTGCATTTGTACTCACATATTTTGGTAGCTATGCAATGGGGTCAATGAAAAATTTTGTACTCGTACTCATGAAAAGGATGTGTACTCATACTGTACTCACAACCAGACACTCCACTTGTACTCGTATTGACAATGTACTCACACCTTAACTATAAGTATGCCAGCTGGCATTAAATATGAGTGAATACTTCACTCAAATAATGGTTTTGCTAATTAATTCTGAAATCTTTGACTGCTGGTATTTAAAGTTCATATTGATAACACAAAAATTATGAGACTCTTGGCAAGTCTTCCAACAAACTTATGCAAAATTACTTTTACAACCAGCGATCATTTCAGACTAGCCACAACCCTGGGTTTTTTCTCAAATTTCTTCATAATACTTTAAATTTATTCCATACCAAGGCACAGTGATCTTTGACATGTTTGCTAGCCAATTCAGTGACAGCTTGCAAGATGCTAGGACCTAAGAGTTGTTGCCGCTGTTGAAAGTAACACTGATGGCAATCATCTAGAAGTGTTTGATATCTGCAATTAAAATAATCAAACATCTTTCATTAAATCATGAAATGTTTTAATTTACACGGGCTTGGAATGGACAAACAATTAGCACAGTCAATACTCAACTAGTGCCTAATATTACTCTGCAGAGGATATTTTACCAACAACCAGGGCTGCAAAACTTGCAAAACTTTGCGGGCGCACATACTTTGAAAACCAACATTTCTAACTCACCTGGTCTACTTAATTAGGGACTAAGGTGAAAATTTCTTGCTGCAGCATGATTTTCGCGGACGCAATGCATCTTTGCGTCCAGCTTTTTGCAGGCGTGCCAACAACAATAAAGTTTAGTAGTAAACCAATACTGAAACATTGTGAGAAAGTATGAAACTGCTTTGGTCAAAAGTATGCATGCAGTTTCATACATATTTCTGTCATGCTACCTTACTGCTACCCGTTTCCCTCTCCCTCCCCTTTCCTCTCATTTTCCCCTTTTCTTTTACCGTTTCATTCCACTTTCCCTCCACCCTTCTCTATTTCTTTTTTTCTTCACATATGAAGGGCAACACATCAGGTTTGCCTACTCATGAGAGTGAAATCCAGGCTGCTAAGTGGAACCCTCCTCTACCCCCCCCCCCCCTTCAAGGTGAGGAAAGGTGCAACAAATACCTCTTGACCAGGAATGGCACTTTCAATCACTGACAACAAGCAAATTTGACATCACAGATTAACAATGCATACTGGGATTGGTTGCAGCTTTACTGTGCCAATGACAGACACCACCTACAGGTAAGTTGCATTTGTACAAATAATTTTGGCATTACAAACACCATCTCTACCATCAAATGCTGGGTAAAGTGATTGATGTTATAAAAATCATCTTAAAAGTAAATATCATTATCTTGGACTGAAAGGGTTGGATAGATTAACGATCATTACAGAAATGAAAGATTCCTCACAGAATGAAAACAATTACTCAGAGCATATAGATGAGTGTAAAAAAAATCAAAGAATCAGTCTGTTGATAAGTATGAACCACGATGTATAGTAGCCATGATTCTTTATTAAATTTATAACATTGGCTGAAGTACTAGTAAATTATTATTTTTCTGGGACATGGCTCTAATTCAGAAGCAAAGGTCCTGGCCAGTCCTAAAGTTTTAAATATTCTAGCCATTCCAGGCTGCTTAGCAAGGATACTTTACACAAATACATGCTCTAGTGCTGCTACATCCAATAATACACAAAACAGAAAAGACTATCCTGATACTTTTAATAATACAAAAACACAAAGAAGATAAAATTTAACGAAATACTCACTCTGGACTTTTCCCAAGCCTTTGTTCCACCTGATCCATAAGAACCTTAATTTTTGGTGCATTTGTCCTAAATTTGCCATAAAATAATGTGAAGGCATTCTCTGATGGGTTGACAGCTTGTTCCTATGTACAGAAAATTCCACGAAATGTTTCTGATTTAGAAAACAGCCTCAAAAAGAGGTCCAAAAGAGCCATACTTTACATAAAAGGCTTTCCATGTATGTTTTAATTTACACATTGATATTTGGTTGTTTACTGTTTTCTTTTATTCAGCTGAAGTTACAAAATGACTAAATTTGAAATGATATGAAATTAAGTAAAGTCACAGTTCAAATTAAAAAATTCCAGTCATATTCTGATAATTAATGTATTTTTTTACTATGCACTACCTTCTACAAAACTTACATATTTCCTTTAAAGTGCTGTATCACCCATTGAAGTATTAATTGTAAAACAACTCAGGGGTGTACAGAAGAATGCCTTTTATGAGATACTTAAGAGGAGAGACATTTTCAGACAAACCAAGGGGGTGGTAACTTGATACAATAACTAACACTACTGTTGATAACACATTCTATTAAACATTAGCACAGACTAAAAACTTCACCCAAAACAACTTCTCCCAATTTAGTTTCATGATTATTTAGACAAATATAATATTATTTCTAGTATCAAAGAAAATAAAAATAACCTAACTTACTGTCTTTGGTCTCACTTGTTGAGTGGCTTGATGCAAAGTATTAAAAACTGTCATCTTCACTTGAGACAGGACTTTTGAAAGGCATTGATGAAATCGAGTTTTAAACAATTCGTACTCCTTGTAGTTGGGCTGAAAGGTGGAATACCAAACACGTGAATATTTTTCAAAGTTTACTACTTTGCTGCTGTAAAAGTTTTATTTCAAACACACACTGGTTGAAATTGGACCAATTAAAATTACTCTTAGACTATGCAGAGTGCTGCTGTTGTGTTAAATCATATTTTACAGATATTAAAGAAAGTAACTAATTGACTGATCAATAAATTCATACCTAAACAAATCGTGACAGCACATTATAGACTCTTATACATTTAGTAAGACTAGTCTCACTAGGGTAACTATGGGCTACTGCATTGCCTTTGACTTGTGGCTGTAACAAGCTTGTCAGTTTTGTTTCGGCTTTTTTTTCCCTCTGTAAGTGGGAAAATACATGATGTTAGAGGAGCTTTTCCATTAAAACAAACTGCAGCCTCACTTCAATCTCTAGCCGATACAAAGGTACACTGCAGTCAATACTTCTTAAAGACTTGTCCAAGATGACCTTTACATACATTCATCCCACACAGTTAACCAAAAACAAGTATGCTTTATCCTCCCTAGCAGCTTTCTTGCATTCTTTAAGTAATAGCTCTGACATAACTAAGATATTCAGTGCCACAGTCTACAGTAATACTTGACTTCGAGAATATGGGAAAATTCCAACACAAGGGGGCAGAGTTTGTACATGCAGATTTTTCATTTTGGGGTAATTTATATTGATCCACCACAGATGCCTATCATAGAGACCATACATTTGAAAAGAAAAGAAAACTGGGGGACAAGCAAACTTTTGAAGGACAGCATTTCCCTGGTTACAGGCCTGTCTTAAATACAAGAAGATATTACTGTAACAAACAATTCCCATACAATTTTTCTTGCACTTCATTCAATCACCTATCAGCATATACACAAAAACCATCTATTGGAACCAAAAACAAATGACAAATTTAACAAGAAAGATCAGAAACAAACATGTACACACACAAGCATAGATGGAGGATTAGGCAGAAGAAATACTACTTACGTTGGATGCAATATGTGCAATGCATTCATCGAGTTTTGATAAAAGTGGAACAAATCCCTCACTTGTCACAGAAAAAGCAGGAGAACTTAATTTCTGTGGAGACAAAAATCACACAAAAGATTTTTACACACAAACAAGTCTCTATGAATAACTGCTATAAGAAATAAATTCATTAGTAACTCATGTCCAGGCTATAAAACATTAAACTCCGTTATAAATGATGTTTGTAAAGGCTTTAAGGGCAATTCTCGTCATCCCATACAGTCCAGTTCTCTCACCTAAGCAACTCGTAGCTCCTCCCATAACTGTATAAATCTCCTCCTTGTTCAGACACAAACCTATTTTATTGCTTTAGACCATGTCCTTGGTGAGCATTCAAGGTTTTTAGGTGTAATCCAAACACTCTCTTTGCACTGTGTGGAATGTGAGTTACTCTGCATCATTTGAATTTTCAAACTTTGATGTCAATCAAAGAGCAGGAACCAACTGAGAATTTTGATACCCCCACACCAAAAATGTACTTTGGGGTGATGACTGCTTGTCTTTAAGCTACAGAGTGAGGTACGCGCACTCGCAACTGCACAGTCAGTAAATTAAAGAGAAATATTGCATTTGTGGTACAGAAAATATTCATATCTTGAAAGCCATGACTTAAAGATACAGAATGATGGGTAATTCAAAATAAGGCGGTAAGATAGCTTTATTTTCAAGAAATAAGGTTCTCACGGAAAGAAATTCCATTACTTGTACACTGTAACTCAAGAATAATATGTTGGCCCAAACTTTCAAATGATGCAACATCTTAAACTCTTGTAATGCATTATATTTTGGGAAAATAAAGCTATTGCTATGAGTTATTGGTAATAGCCTACTGAATGGTTAAATAATGATTACAGCTACTTCCATTGTATGCTATGTTGGTTCATTGTAAATGCAGTATTTCCCTTTAAGGAGAAAATCCCTGTGAAGGAGAAATTTAAAGGAGTAAAGGGAGAGCACTGAGTTTGAAGATAATGGGAGTAAGTAATCTGCTGTGCAAGAGGCTTCCTGAAACTCAAACACTTCATCCATCAGGCATGAAAAGAATGAAAATTGTAGGTCTTTAAAAGGGGATATAGCAAGGTACGTTAAGAGTTCTGATATGCAGCTTACATAATTGCCAAGTGTATGACATTTTGAACCACCATGCCATTGTGTGTGCCTGTGTCCTTGCCTCAGGTTGGTTACCTGACATTACGACATTACGCTTCCTCACTTTGTCATTGCTATTTGACATAGTTCCTGAACCCCTTCCCCCTCCCCCTCCCCAGACAATTCCCACACCTGACAGTTTACAATCTTCTGTTTGGGAGTGGCCATGGGGGGGGGGGGATATCAAAGATGGAGATTGCTCAAGTGGAAAATGTCCTGGGTTTACATCATTCAAGAATAGGTAAGTTGTCCAGGTGGGAATAGTCCAGATAGGATTTCCCATTCACAGTTTTACAGTATGAAGGAATGAAGAAAAAAGTGGCCAATATTAGAGACTGAATACAAGTCAACATTTCAATATTCAACAAAGCATCTATATCTTTTCATGCTTGATATCTTGGTTGCTGCCTCCAGCTAAGACAATTGTGAGAAATGTATTATAACTTTGTCTTTTCTACATGATATGTTGTATTTTATGAAACATACCTGATTTATCCTTTCCAGCTCATTAAAGTATGACAGCTTGCTGCTGATAGCCTCTGCCTTGTTAACAAGTTGAGTCTGAAAATACAAGCACAAACAATACTCTTGCTCTTACAGTGTCTCTAAATTCTATGCATTTCACAAGCAACAATTTCTTGCATGCCCAGAGAAGAAAAGCAGGCATACTGCAAATTCATATGGTACAACAATTGTTTCCTTTGCTACAATTTTTTTTAAAACATATACTGTACTTCTCACCTTGACAGGCATTTTGGTGAAATTTATCCCCCATGTGAAACCATTTCACCTTGGTTATACTGTTAACACTAGACAATGAAATCAAAGTGGAATGTTTCACTTACAAGTGTTTTTTTTTTGAGGAAGGAAATGACAAGGGTGAGATTGAAAAGACTTAAAATGGGGTAAATGTTTGAGAGCTCTCTGGATGCTGACACAAAGGATGCTGCAAAAATGCCAAATGTTGGAAGTATTGCCTCCCTCCCCTCCTAGAGGACTGTCACAAAAAAAATGAAGATAGCCCCTGCCAACCCAGAAATAGTCCCCATTACTTTAAGGGGTAGTCTTTCCCAAAACATTTGAAAAGAGTACCACTGAAAGAAAAACACAATTTGTAACTGAATAAGGCCTCCCAAACACATTGAGCCTTTACTTACATTGAGCCTGAACTTAAACAAGGGTTCTTAAAAGTTTGTTCAAGGTATGAGGACCTACAGGGGGCTTTCCTCAAAGGGTTGAAATCTTAGGGAAGCACTCTGGTGTGCTCTGAGCTTTCTTGTAGATGATTTTGCATAAAATTTGAAATTTTTTCAGCTAGCTCAACACTTTCCTCTTCTTACAATGAATTGCTGGGAGTGACACTTCCATGCCTGGATATATACAGCAAGAAATAAATGCAAGCAGATTAAAATTTTCTCTGCAAAGACTCTTTCATTTTACCTGATCATTCATTGACTGTTCACAAGCCTCATGGAGAGCATTGGTCTTGGTTGATACATGGACATACTGCTGCTGTAAATCAGTCAGATGATCGAGGGCAGCAGACACCTCATCCAACACTTGCTGACATTGTTGTGTGTAGTGATGCAACTGGTCACAATAAACTCTGCAACAAAATGAGCAGGAAAGTTCAATTTGTATTCTTCCTCCTCCTCCGAAGCTTGAGTCAATGATGTTAAATTGGTGATAGCTTTTACAGATGTGATGTTGGCATGTGGAAAACAATTGGTTAGGTTAATGACTGGCTTTCTTCCATTCCTGACAAAAGCTTCTTGAATGATCACAATATGAAAATACACACTTTACAAGTACTGTGTGTGCAGATGCATGCACCATGCTCCTATGCACAAAAGAATGGTTCAGGACATGTAACAAACTCTGCAGGCAGAGAAAGACAGATGATTGGACAGGCAAAAACATATACAGACAAACAGGATAGACAGACAGATGGAGAGACAATCAGACAGTACGTCCTTACTTACTTGTAAGGTTGTTCTTCATCTTCTTCCATTTTACTTTCAACTTTATTAATCCAAGCAAAAAACTGAAATTGACAAAGAAACAAAAAATCCACTCAATCATTTATACAAACTATACCTAAGCATGGTCACCTTAAAAATGCTTTCAGCTGTACTTGTTTCTCCCATGTACTTAGAATACCTTATAAAAGTCACTAATCACTGTGAGCACATTAATCATGGTGAAAATTTAAAAACATGCTTAAAACCCTTTGTAAAATTTTTAAAATCCACCAAAAACCATGTTGATGATAATGAATGATGATTTAGCTGCTTTCATGAAAAGAAAAACCACCATAGTGAAACTTTCATGAAAAGAAAACCACCACAGTGAAACTTTCATCAAAAGAAAACCACCACAGTGAAACTTTCATGAAAAGTAAACCACCACAGTGAAACTATAAATCACTGGTGTTTACTACTCTCACCTTGAGTTGATAGTTTTGGTTTGACCTCAAAGCATAAACAATTTACGCTTTTTTTTTTGGGGGGGGGGGGGAGGAAAACAAGACCTCTGCTGCAGCAGGGAGTCAGAATCCCCAGGTAATTGTAGATGAATTCCTCTGCTATGACACTTACTGTATCATTAAAGGACAAACACCATCTCTTTGCTGACACAAAGTTGTATTATAACCATGTAAACACAAGTCATATTTACACCGTAAGAACATTTTTTACTACAATTTTCACCCTGGTTAAATTAAAAGTGATTTTAATGATACTATTTAAATTTCACTGCAATAAAAGGCATTTCACCACAACGATTTTTTTTTTTTTTTTTGAGTTTAATGAAGGATGTTTTTTTACACCACAAAAATTTGTAATTTTTTCAGAAAAAAGGGGTAAAATGTTCATAGTGAATGTACAGAAATAATTACAGAGTCAGTTCAACTTGCTAAATGCAAAATCTGAGGAGATACTTGATGTAACCCTATATGTACCTGAAACTGTTAGGGAAACTGAAGGGAAATGAGCAGGATGAATTGCCTGAAGTGAAAAAAATTTAATAGGAGGTTGCCCATAGACCTTATGCATTGACATCACACTGACGTCATTTTGGAGGAAAACAATGAAGCACACGTGCACAGACATGTAGATTTCGCACGCATGTAGTAGACTTACACACCTATACAACTGGTTGACAATTTGAAATCAGCTTTCTGCATTTGTTGGAGTAACTTGCAATGATACATGCTTTTCCTCCAAACGAGGGAGCACTTTCTGCTCTGTGACATCATATGCACAAGGTCTATTCACTTCAATTTAAGCTTATTTCCATGACGTACATGTACCAACTTCTTTGCCAGAATTATCTCCCATTGTCAAGTCAACTGAAAAGCTTTGCCAGAATTATCTCCCACTGTCAAGTCAACTGAAAAGGCAACATCAATGAAAGACAAGCCAGGGGAGTTTTCCCACAGTATACTGTAGGGATATATAGCAATACTCCTCAAGGCTGTAGAAAAGCATTATGAATGGAAGCAAGACCTTTTCCCTTAATATCACTTTATCTTTACCTGCTGAGCATTGTTGATTTTTTCATCTTTCATCTCTAAGGAAGCAAAGGCTTCAGCAAATGGATCTTCTTCTGTATTTAAGCTCATTCCAACCATAGATAGTTTTTGAGATACACTGCCAGGTTCATCTAAGGGAAGCTATTGAAAGGAAACATGATTGGAAATTTGTTTTATTTCAACTTTGAAGGGTAAAACTCAATGTCATGTTCCTACACAGATGACATATCAGAAAAATATTACTTAGTATCACTGAATTGCTGTTTGTCAAATAGCAACTCCCTGGTATAATTACAGTATCTCTATCACAATGAGTTTCATAAAGCTATCATAAGCAAGGTTTCCAAGACAAACAGAACACTACTGGTGACCAACGGTAGTTTTTGACGTCTTATTAAAAATACATAAAATAAACACTGTGTGTATTCAATTTGATCATGTTAACTACACAAAAATTAGAAATTCAGCTGGATAAAGAATGTGGCCACTGTTTAGGCATGTCTACCTTGAAGTGTATTTTTGGGGGACTTGGCCAACTTGAAGGCTTCTGTTAGGATCAGGGGTAGGGTTAGGGATTACTGTAACCTGGGTATGGCTTGAGGTCGGTTTTAAGGTGGTACTGAAGTGGTACAGTATTGGCATTCAAGCCAAGGGTGAGGGGGAATGAAGTCTCGTCTGCAGAGTTTAGGCAAAAACCATTTTGGGGCAGCTTTGTGAAATATGTTAGGCAATTTTTTTCAGGTAAAATTTACAGACTACCTCTCCTGAAGGTGAAATACCTCAGCCCCCAGAAAAAAAATTCACCCCATTGATTTTATTGAGTGGCATTGTGAATACAGAAGGGCCATTCTTTGAAAAGTGAACCAATTTCTGTAAAAATAAAGTTTGTTTCTGCAGAACTGTACTTGTATGTTGATAAACACCATTATCCATAGTTACCAGAATTATAATTATTTTTTTGGAATTAAGCTGTTTTCATGCTAATTTGCATAAATTAAAAACCTGTGAGCTACTGGCAGTGCTTCCACTTGTCCCAAAATCAGCGAAAATTTGGAATTTTTTTTACGATTTTTGACAGTTTCAGGAAACATTTTGGAAATTTGGGTAATAATGAAGAACGGATCATGTACAGTACCCTACATTTTAATAGTCCAAAAATCACTGAACCAGTCAATTTCAGAAAGTAGTCACTTGATTTCAGGAAATTTATTTATGCCATAGAAAAGTGGGAGATTCATTTCTATAATGTTAAAACACTGGCTACTGAGGAATGCACTATTGATCATGTTGTTCTGCAGTCACTCTTCACAGTTGAGTACGTTTTTATTCATAATCAAGGTAGATGCATTTTTCCTGTCACAAGGACAAATTGTGGCCTGCTCAGTATTATAGGTTGAAATAAGAAAAGAATTAAATAAGGAATTAATTCTAAGATACATCTGTAGGAAGTCAATAGTGAGTGGTCCTGTGATCCAGCATAACACAGCAATGAGATCCAGCGTGCCCTCTGGTCACGTGATTCTGTCACACTTTTTACCACTGCTGTTTTCAGTGGTGGCAAGTGTGAAGTACATTTCAGAGAAAAAGGCAAGGACTGGGTGTACACCTTTGCTAAGTAGACAGTTTTGCTGCAGAAGGCCCCAATGACTCTTAATCATTTTTTTTCACTGATGGTCCATCTTCTGAATTTGAGAATAAGTTCAAAGCCAAACTCTTACTTATTTTGGCTCAAGAATATGGCAAAATGTTTGAGTGGCAATACTTTGCCACATCTCATGTTAAAGGGGTAGTCAGTGGTGTAGGTGATGCTGCAAAGTCCCCTGTCTGGCATAGGGTAATGAGAAAGGGACAGGATGCTCTAGTTGCACAAAATTCAAAGAATTTTCCAAATGTAGCCACTGCATACACTGATGCCAAATGTTGGGGTCACACTTATTTCAGAAGAGGACATCCAAATGTTTGGTTCACACATATTTCAGAAAAGGATATCAAATCATTCAACAGATTAGGCACAACCACAGGAGCATTTACTTCCTGCCCCTGGTGCAAGCAATGTGCTTGTCATTTGGCTTTCCCATCTGGCATCTTATAGCTTTGGCACACAAGTGGGGTACAGTAGCCGAGGCAGACTTCTCAGTCAAGTACTTTGAGAACATGATGGAGGTGGTTGGGGACTGGGTTGTGGTCCTGTTATGTATGACCAACAACAAATCCCAGGAGAGGTTTGGAGGGTAGTTGGAGATGAAACAGAAATAAAAGTAATGCAAAAGTCTGGAAACTTTTGGAAGTTGCCACCATATGCCAGATGTCTTGTTTTATACAGTAAAAGAAGTCAAGTTATGAAGAGAATCAGAGCACATCAAGATGCAAGATCAAGAGGACAGTTCAAATTTGATAGAATTTAGGGGGAACAGACAGAAATGTCCTGTTTTCATTAACAATATGGCTGTTTGAGTGAATTTTTATGTGCCCCTTGGAAGGTCTTGCACCTGCTAAATATTTTGGATGGTTTGCTGTTCAAACTTTTGCGATCACATTATGATATCTAATTTTTATTATTCAATGCTTTTGTTATTCATTCATTATCCCATTCTTTACATCTCATCCAGTTGAAAGAGAATATTTTAACACAGTATGCAGGATAAGTAATGTTGTCCATGGCCAGCAGACCATTCCTCAAAAAGAAACTTTTATGTACATGCGACATGCATGTCACACACGTGACCAGCCAAATGTCACACACGTGACCACACTTTTTTTCATGAAGTGGTAGTTAAACCTTACTTGTATGAACTGCATTCTTTTTATTGCTACTCTCCTACCACTCACACTATGGTGCATAGTTAGTAAGAAAATGAGGACTGTGGCTTTTCAAACTTCACAGGAATTGTAAGCTGAAGTTTAGTTTCAGAAAACATGCTTTTGTGTGAAGTCATACACGTGACCGAAGATTATCTGACCTTTGACCCTAAATGCAAATTAGAATTTTAATTAATAAAAATACCTATGAGTCATAATGTCATTTGCTGTTCTTGTAAACACTGTATATCAGGAAACATCATTTGCTTTTAGAGAAACATCAGGTAGAAGTACAGTATGGTGTGTGCCTTATTTTGGTCACACACGTGACTGAGAATGGCCCAGAAAGCAGTTTCGAAGCACTATGGTATGTACTGATGTACAGTAATAATGTAAACTCTTAAGGGAAAATGCAGTCCCCCAAATATGAATAAGTGTACCCCATCATCCTACTTTAGGAATGGCTCCTATCAATCATTTGGCAATATTTTTGTTACTTATTTGTTAAATTCATGCAGAATAACTCCTTGGTTCACCTTCAGCATTCAATGCTTTTATACAGAAACATTATGAAAGATACTTGTGAGCGTAATAAGAAGATAAAAATATAAGCATTACATGTACAACCCCATTAGCTTTGTTGATAATCATCCCTGAATAAAACAGCTTTACTCGCGTGTCATGTGACCAAACTCAGTATGTCTGCATACAAAGAGCCCTTACGGGAATGCACACATGGGCTCGTTTGGTGTTGGTTGGTTCTTTGTTTTCAGTTAAGGTTGTATGGACTTCAGGGCATCTTATGGGGCCTTAGCCCTCCTTTGCCCTTTAACCTGTTATGTCATGTTATAATCAGATTTAGCAGATTTTCGGAAAAAAACTTGGGGCAACTGTTTTCTCCCTAAGTTCCCCATTCATTGTGTATACTGCAGGTAGGGTGGTAGGTTTCAAGTTCCCACACTTACAGGTAAGAATCAAACTGTCCCACGATTATCACAGGTAAATATTGTAGAATTAACTATAAATAGTCTATTTCATTTCGACAAAAAATGAGTCAATTCATCTTTCCTGGTCAAAGCATCTCATATTTTCCATTCATTGGTGAACACACAGACATTTGTAAGGGTTGTTCAAACAGCCCATTTGAACTTAATCTCCTTCTACTACAGTAGCTAGGGCAACCTAGTCCTCAGTAAACGACTGTATGTTTGTTCGCCTACAGCTCACTATACACAGTCCTTACAACGACCTATATGGAAATAGCGGGGTCATCAGCCATCTGTGTGTTGGTCGAAAATCGAAATTTACTTTCAGCAAATTTTGGACCTACAGTACTCTTGATTTATTACCATGACTTTTCTTCTCCAAATTTTGCAGGAGTATTGCAATCTTCTGGAAAGAATAAAAAATTTGAAATAAAATCAGCAAAATTTTGCAACACAGAATTAATGTGTGGCTAAGAAACTTTGTTTACATCAGCATGCTTATCAGCTTTAAGGTTTCCCCTGGCATTCTTTTTGTGAGGTGGCCACCTCACAGATTTTGGCCACCACCTCACAGAAAATTGCTCTAATTGCCACCTGCACTGTACTAGCTATAGAAGTAGTGATAGTTCTCCCTCCCTGTTGGTGCCACAGCTGGCACCATGGGCTAGTACCACCTCACACCCTCTAAAACCCAGGGAAAACCCTGAGCTACATTTGGCAACTTGCCATGTGAGTGTATAGGAACTACAGTAATCAAATGTTCTGGGTGAAATCACAATATTAAGCACACAGCATTCAAGAAATATTTAAAACAACTACAAGAAATTTTATGAAGCGACAAAGTTGAAGATTTTCTTTCAAATTTCCAGACCATTTTAGAAGTTTTGGTAGCAAATTAAGACTTAAGGTCCTAGCTTGCTATTTATGAAGAAAATTTATTTCGACCAGCACCATGTTGGTCGAAGACCCCGTATTTTCAATAGGTCATTATAAGGACCGTGAATAGGGAGCTACTGGCAACCGATTATACATGCCAAAAAGGAGGCAAATTGTTGGTTGTTTGTGACTGACAAATTTAACTCTAGCCTAATTTATGACCGAGTCCTAGCCTTTAATAGGCCTAGGCCTAGTAGGTTTTAGTCTGGGCACTGGCTTGAATTCAATCATTAGGCCTAGCCCAACTGTTACTGTAGGTGCACACCCCACAATTAATAATCAGAGTAACTATAGAATACAGGGCCATTCGAGAGCTGTATCTGAGTATCCAGATGCGCGGATGCGAAGTGGAAGTTTGGAGAAATCTGTAGTCTTTAAGAACATGTTAGTATGTAGTATGCAGAAACTTCAGAAAAAAAATTAAGTCCCTTCCAAGCTCACCCTGGGTGGAAGCATGGATGCTCGGATGCAGGGTCAAAATGAAACTTTTCGTTAATTTTTTAAGTCGCTCCCAAGTACCCCCTGGTGGATGCGCGGATGCGAAGTCAAAATTTTTTACCAAGAATATCTTCATTCAAGCAGACCTTTCTGTAATATTTTCTAAGTCCGCTGCAAGTATTTATGGGTGGATGCGCCGATTCGGGGTCAAAATGAAACTTTTCAAAAATGTTGTAAGTCCATTCAAAGCATTCCCTTCGTGGATGCGCGCATGCGGAGTCAAAGTCGGGGCTGTTAGATATGAAAGATTTAATAATAAATTGGAATACGCATACAGTAGCAGACTTTAATTTGAGAATGACTTATTGTTGTCTATTCCCAAAAGCAATATTTTGGAATTTTGGAGTGGATGCACGGATGCTTGGATGCGCAGTGAATAATTTCACCAATATTAGTTCAAAGGCCTATTTTTAGAGTGGATGCGCGGATGCTCGGATGCGGAGTCAAACCAAAGTTCAGGGTGTAAAATAAACACAGTCACATCGCATACGCGCATCCAGATGCTAGGTGGTATTCAAGAGTGGCCCTGCATTCCATAGTTGTACCTAATAATCTTACTGGCCTATGGTCTAAGCTACGACTTTACACCCTTTATACACAGGCGTTCGAAAGTATATACTACACACACTATATATATAATAAGACAAGGTATGACATTTCGATAAGAGAAGAAGTAAGCCCATTGGCTGCATTGCCAACCAGTGCTTCCACACTCTAAATTCATTTTTCCTGAAATGGAATCTATGATAACCTGAAATCGGCCATTTCAGGAAATATGTTTAAAAGTGTGGAAGCACTGGCTGTGCGGCTGGGCCTACTCTTGCTTAGTTTTTATTCTTAATTTTATTTTATTTTGTCACCTTCATTTACTGTTTAGAATTTATCTTATGCACAAAGTTGCATCCCAAGAGGTGTTGGATATTCTGCTGGAAGAGATGACGTGATCGACCAAGTCTTTTGAGGTTCGCAGTAAGAGTAGAGTGTAAAAATAGGCCAACATTCGTGCTTCGTCCTGAGAAATGTCATACCTGGTCTTATGTGTGTAGTATATGTACTTTCGAATGCCTGTGCGTTTATAGAGGCTAGGCTACAAGGAATTTTCCAGACAAAAAGATTGTTTCTTGTTTAGGCTGGACCTAGGCCTAACCCAATTGCTATTCCTTTTCATTTTTCACATAGCCAAGGCTTAATATACCTCCAATGGTAGGGGTCGGCTCGATGCATGAGTTGTCAATTCCATGATGCTGTCCCTTTGCAAGTCATTCAATGGAGACATTGTGCTGTTCTTGTGGTCCCATTGGCTGAGTTTTTCTCTAAGAGCCTTCTGGCTCGCCATGTTTTTAACTTTTTGTAATCGTGGCTGTCGCAAATTAGGTACAGTGTCACCCTCGTGTCTTCACTTCACGATGGTTAAATGGAGCATCCCACTCAGAAACGAGGAAAACAACGATTTATTGCTGTCTACTTCTTGGGCTTCATCTTTATGTTAGCCTAAGCATTGAGTATTGTAGGCTAGGCCAGATCTGATTGGGTATTAGCCTACTAGGCTATATCCCTCCTAACGTTACTAACAGCTAACGTCTTACAACCTTACAACGAAAGCTTTACACGTCGACTGCAACGCAGCGACTTAAGTCTATGTGATATGATACGCATGCACCCTACTTTCCGAGATGAGGTTATGATACCGATCGTTACACCGCAAAAATGTCATTTAGCCCGTGTTTTTTACGGGCACGCGCCCTAGGACATTTAAAAAATAGAAGGTTTGTTAAGTTTTTAGATTGTGATGAATTTCAATAAGCTGTGGCGTTAACTGATGAAATCATTTTGGTTAAAGTTGTCAGTTGAATTTGATTCATTTATGATTCGTGAAAAGGACATTGGTACCAATTGTGCGAACTAATCGTTACGTACAGCTAACACAGTGATAGTAATACAATTGGCCGACCCCGTCATGTTGTATGGTTTTTGCCCGATTTCTCACTTCTTAACACCCTCATGTAGATGGGAATGAGTATAGATTACTCTGCCAAAGTCAAACTTACTAATGATGAACGATTTTTTCTCACAATGAATCAGACTGAAAACTTTTATGAAAATTGCCTTTGTAAATGAAATTATCAATGTCTCCCCTTTCTAGCAGTCCACTCATTCAACAGTATAGGTCCCTGCGACCATCAGACAGAGGAACCAGGGCTTTGAAGAAAGTAAAAGAACGAAAGATTGTCAGAGCTAATCTTGAAAGTAAAAGTCCTGAAAAGATCGAAGTTGTTTACGAAAAAGATGGAGGTGTGCGATTTGGAACACTTCTGAGACCATTTGGCTTTGCTTGTTTGGTAAGGATCATGAATGATGTGACATGTCTATGTAAAAAGTTATTAAAAATAATTTGATCTGCTTTGATTTATGTACATTATATGGAAGTAAAAGAGAGTACAATCAGATAATGCAGTACACGACAAAAGAACAGTGAAAAGTTGAAAACACCACAAAAAAAGAAAACTGTGACTAACAGTAGAGCTACTGTATTAAGTACTGGAAACTTCAACAGGTTTCCTACAGATCTGTAGTGTATCAAAATATAGTCCAAACTTTTTGGCGTATGGCATAATTATCTAATTCAATGAAGAGTTATATTTTGGCATGGCACAAGATGACGATGTCATTGTCTCATAGGCCTAGGCATCCACAGTGCATTCCATGTGAGGCCTACACCGAAGTTACGCCAAGAAAAACAATAGAAAACATGAGGAAAATGCCTACTCCATGCCGTAGATCATCAGATTGGAGTACATGGAATGCACCCTGGCTAGGCATGGAATTGACAACCTAAATACACATTCACAGAAAGTAACATTAGGCCTACAGTAGGCTAATTAGTCTGTGACATCACTCGTGAGAAAAATCAAGTTGAGGTTGTGTTTTGAAGAAGGTAATTTGCATCAGGAAATTGGCATTATCTTGTGGTGATGGCAAAAAAACTTTACAGTATGGGACTAGAACAGAAGTGCTGGGATTACACAGAAACTCTTTACTAGCAGACTTATATCCACATTGGTCCCATTAAAACAAAACAAACATGTGAGAACATAAAATCATTAAAGATACAATACAAAAATCATAAGCACAGAAAAATGGAACCCTCTTCATCTTTAAGCCTGGTAAAGAAATAATTTTTAAAGATGCTTTGAAATTACAAAATCTCCTTGATATTTTATTCTGGCAGGTACAGTAAAGAGATCCATAAAATAAAACTGGTATACTTAAAAGTTTTAAAATCTCAACATGCAGAAACCCTTGATACAAGGACAGAAAGGAGACTAGATCTGATATTGTAACTGCAGGGATGGAAAATGATTTGTCCCCAGGAAGGGAGTAAAATTTCCCACAATTCTTTCTGTATTTTCATGTACAAAGAAGGGAAATTTCCCCCAGTTGCCAAAATTACCTTTCAAATGCCCAAATTTCCTAGGAAGGAGCCTCCTGGCTTCCCAACCTTTCCACCCATGATTGTACATAATGTGTTCACTGCCAAGTTTTCCTTTTTTTTTAGAATATTCCAATGTATTACTGTTTGTCACACTAAAACATTCTATGAAATCCCCCCTTTTTGGGACAAATTCCCAGCTTTATTCCTACCCTTGGAACCTTCACCATTGAGAGCCCTAGCTACTGTATGCTCAGTATTCTGTAGCCCTTTGTACATTAACATAACATAACAGGTTAAAGGGCAAAGGAGGGCTAAGGCCCCATACATGTAAGATGCCCTGAAGTTCATACAACCTTAACTGAAAACAAACCAACCAACACCAAACAAGCCCAGCCCAATTACTATTCTACCACAGTTATGGAAGAACTTGTCAATGTTAACCCTAAAGCAGTGCACAGATGTGGAGTTAACTACCCATTCAGGCAGACTATTCCACTTGTTAACAACTCTATGAGAGAAGCTGAACTTCCTAATGTCAAGCCTTGCAGAACACTTAACTAGCTTCTTACAATGGCCTCGAGCCTGAGAATTACTTTCAACCTTTAAATAATTGCAAGATGACAAAGGATTCCTTTCAGAGAGAAATTTTTACACTTGAAGCATGTCCCCCCTAATCCTTCTCAACTCCAGGGTGGTAAGTCCAAGATGCTTAAGTCTAACATGATAAGGTAATTAAAGGTAGGTGTTTCACCTCGGGTATAAGGCAAGTGGCTCTCCTCTGAACCTGCTCTAAAAGAAACTTGTCATTTTCATAGAAGGGACTCCAAGCCTGGGCTGCATAGTCAAGGTGGGGTCTTAGTCTTACCAACTGCTTATACTGTACAGATTTAGTACAATTTCTTTAATAAAACTACTGAAATTCCTCTTGATCAATCCAAGCACCCTGTTAGCCCTAACAGCAGCAGCTGCACACTGCCTAGATGGTTTTAAATCGCCTGTAATAACTACACCCAGATCCTTCTCAAAAGTCACATTGCTCAGAATACTACCATTCATGTTATAATCATAGCTGAAATTTTCAGGACCAAAGTGAAGGACTTTGCACTTATCTGCATTAAAAGACATTTGCCAAGGCTGAGACCATGAAGATAACCTACAGTATCCAGGTAATTTTGCAATAAGTATCATCAGCAAACTTAATACTAGATGTGAGAGAGCTATCAATGTCATTGATGAAAATTAAGAAAAGAAGCAGGCCAAGACAGAACCCTGTGGAACTCCACTTGTAACTTCTTTCCAAGAAGAGAAATTACCATTAAAAACAACTCTCTGAGATCTACCATTGAACCATGAATTTATCCAGTCAGCACAACTGCCCTTGATGCCTAACCTATGCAGTTTAACCATAAGTCTACCTAATGGAACTTTATCAAAGGCTTTTTGAAAATCAAGGTAAATGACATCAACACTGTGACCAGAATCAAGAGATAAAGAAACATCCTCAAGAAAGCTTAGTAAATTAGTAACACAAGATCTACTAGGTAAGAAAACATGCTGTGACAGATTGAGTAACCCATTATCTAAAAGATATTTGAGCAAACAATCCTTGATTACAGATTCCATAACTTTGCACACAACACTGGTTAAACTGACTGGCCTATAATTGCAAGGCAAGCTCCGATCCCCCTTTTTGAAAATTGGAGTAACATTAGCTATCCGCCAGTCAGCAGGTACAAAGTTTGAATCCAGAAACTTCTGAAAAATAATGCAAAGAGGAACTGACAAAATCTCAGAGCATTCATGGAGAATGGCAGGGTGGATCCCAACAGGCCCAGGGGCCTTACTAGCTTTTAAACTCTTCAACTTATTACAAACCAACTCTTCAGAGAAGACAACATCACTGACTAAAGAAGAATTATCAAAACCCCTACAAGTCCCCAAAATAGATAATTCCTTGGTAAAAACAGATACGAAATAATCATTTAACAAATTAGCCATATCCTGATGATCACTAACTAGTGTGCCTTGATTACCTTGGAGAGGCCCAACACCCTCCTTAACCTTCTGCTTAGACCTGACATAGGCATAAAAAGATTTTGGATTTACCTTAACCTCCTTGGCCAACTGCTTTTCAAACTTTGTTTTAGTGTCAATAACCAAATTTTTAACTAAGAGTTCCCAGTTCTTGTACATGTAGACTGCAAAGTCACCAGAATTCTTATTGACCCTATATCAACGCCAACACTTACATTTCTTCCTGGCTGCTCTAAGTATCTCTCTAGAAATCCAAATTGGCCTGTTTTTAACCACAGCTTTCTTGAGTGGGATACACAACTTTGTAGTGTCAGTAACTATATTACGAAAAACACTCCATGCTTCAGCAGGGCCTAAGTGAGACAAATGTGCACCCCAGTCTATAGTAAAGCTCTTTAGCATGAGTAAAGTTAGCCTTGCTGAAATCTAAAACAGTTTTGTCACTACCTTAAAGTTTGCTGAAACAATGTAACTCAAAGCTAATGAGGTCATGGTCACTAGACCACTAGACAAAGCTCATCACTAATGCGGTGAGATCAATTATTTTTATCCAGGGGTCGAAACAAGTCCTCAACCTTTGTGGGCCTGCCCCTATCCCATGGAATCTAGGGGCCAAATGAGAAATCAAGGGGCCCAAAACTTACAAATAAAAAAGGACTGATAAAGTGTACGGGTGCTTTTTACGTGCTTGAAAACGTGTAGTATGGGTATAGGTAAGGCAAGTTGAGGCTGAAACTAGCCTGAAACCAATCTGTCCACACCCTCTTAGACCATGTTGCATGTAGGCTAGCAGGACTCGAAATAACCTGACGGCACCAATGGTCATGGCCGTCGGGCCCTTTCTGATGGCCGTGATGCCCCTCAGTAAATGTCTTTTGAAATAACATAGACCGACGGCCATTTCCCGCATTTTGGCCGTGCCCTTTTTCAAGATTTCAAGCCCTGGGCTAATGCCACATTTTCAAAATTTTTTCGTAACTCCAGAAGTCATTGCCCGTAAAATGAAGGGCACTGTTCAATTCCCGCCAACTGTCTTTGTCAGTTGATCTTGTGAGGCCTATATTACTCATGACTGATATCGGTTTTTGTCAACGTGAGTGATCTTCTGTGTTGTGACAAAGCAGACTGTTGATGAGCGATGTGAACTGATTTCAAAAATAATGTATGTTTTCGCAGGTTTTCAGTGACTGTACGAGTATAGGAATACATAGGCTGTGCGAGATATAAGATCGTTGAGTTGTGGATAGAGAGGTTCACGTGCAGACTGTACAATTAGACTTGAAATATTTAGGAGCCAATCGGGCCCCTTTCCCTGTAGAAGCTACGGGCCCGAGCGAATTTCTAGGAGCATCAGGCCCACGGGCCCCCGCTATTTCGAGCCCTGTTATCAATGACAGAATCTTTTTTTTAAGGGAGGGGGGATAGTTTTAATGTATATTGTTGGTTTTATTTTACCTCTTTAGTTCACAGGTGGGAGTTTTGCAGGTTGTGCCATTTGGCAGTATGAATCCATGAGGTCAAAGGCTATGAGTTCCAAGATCCATGATTTTGCAGAGTCATTCTTCCACTCAAACAAACGGGGGGAATTTCGAGAACAAGTAAGTCAGTTGCAGTTTTTTAGTGATCCTCAATATTTCTGAAAATCTCAAATGTGCTATGTACTGTAAGAACATTTTGCAGAGGCATGCAGTATCTATATGACAGCTTTCTGTATTTTTTTTAGTAAGCACATAATTAACATGCTCAAAGTGCTGTTGGAACTGTACAGTAGGTAGTGTATTTTAAAAAAATTGTTTAAGGGTAAAAGCAGTCATGTCAACCTTCCTCTGAATCAGCCAAATCTTACTGATTTTGTCTTACACTTCTTACAAATGTTATTCAAATTTTTTCAGAACATTGATGTTGGATAACATAACTAAACCAAGTTCTAAGCAATCTGCATAAATTCAGTATTTCAGTAACTCAAATATTGTGACCTAATTAAAAAGAGCTATGCATGAATTAGGATTTCAGGGTATACCAATTCAAATAAGGCTGACTGCGCCCTCCCCGTGGAAAATTTTTGAAAAATTAAGTGTCTGTACTGTCCTTACATGCAATCTGGTGCCACATATGCTACCATTTGAAGTAAAATTTTCTGTAAAAAAGTTAACATATTTTAGGTACGGAAAAAAATGAGGCATCTGTGAGGGGGGAGGCCATGGCCCAATGGCCCGCCCCCACCCCTAAATACGCCACTGGTAACTATACTTAAATTAGCAACAGATAGAATTAGCATTATTAGGGTCAACCTATTTAGAGGCATTGTCAACAGTAAAGCCAACAATGTTATTCAAGTTATCAGAACTTAAATATTGTAAAACTTTCCTTACAAAATGTTGCTAAAGTTATTTGTCATTTACTTCAGGATTCTGCAATTTTTTTCTCAGAAAAAGAATTCCTGAAGTCTTTCACGGTCTTTTTACTCTTTCATTTCAGTTAAATAGATGGTATAACACTCTCTCAGGGACTGAAAAGTTGACACTTGGAATTATAGCAGCCAATGTTGCCGTCTTTGCCTGCTGGCGTGTACCTGCAATGCAGATGTTTATGATTCGCTGGTTTAGTGCTAGTCCAGCAGCCAGTTAGTGAGAAATTTATTCCAAAGCTTTATATTAAAAACTTTTTCAAGCTAATTACTCACGTATTTTTTAGTGAAACATGAATTTAATTTTAGTATTTGTCATGAGGCATGATTTTTAAAGTTTTTTCTCATTTGCTTGCTATACAAAAGAAAATGTTTGGAGTGAGATGCCATAAGAGATTAAGTTATGTACCTTTATATTTATGAATTTTGCCAGAAAGAAAAAAAAAATTTAACAAAAGCATAGCTTACTTCTACTTTTAGAGTCACTTATGTTTGTAGGTAACATATGCATTTGTACCTGTATTTTAGTTCATTCTATCAAAGCAGGTGGAGTTTTATCGTGCAGAGTCTGTTTAACATGTCTGTTCATATTTACAATTTCAAAACTTGATGCATACTGTGTGGAGGATTTTGATTAAACTTGGACTCAATGAGCCCAGGACCATGTGTAGTAAATCTTCAGAAATTTGAGGTCAGATGTCATGTTGTGGATCAGCCCTCATAGTACTATTTGTTATATGCATCATACATGTTATTCTGCCATTTATAGTGAGTGATATGCTTTAATTTCTAACACCTTTTCTGTTTCTTTATTTGTGCAGGTGCCACTTGTCTACCAATGGTTCTATCAACATTCAGTCAGTTTTCTTTTTGGCATTTAGCAGTCAACATGTATGTCCTATGGACCTTCTCTCCAACAATAGGAGCAACATTAGGAAGGGAACAGTTTCTAGCATTTTATTTATCAGGTGGTAGGTATATGTTACAGAACAGAAGGACATTTTTGGCCCTGTCTTTTAAAGAATTATTATGGCAAAGTGATTGAACATGTTAGTCAGGGATAAGAGGAAAAGATGTGTTATTTCAAACAATTTTTCTTTTATTGTATCTAAAAAGTCAGATTTGATGAAGTCATATGTGGTAAGAAAGTAATATTTAATCTTCTTTCTAGACTAATTTTATTTTTCTCGGCAGGGATGAGTATTCAGGTAATTTTGATGCATCAGAAAATATGTCCCACTATGTTAGTTTCAATTTTTTGAAGGCAATTTATACTTCAACAAATCATGTTACTGTAATCTTGTTGAGAAGATGCCATTTGTATTCTGATATCCAATCCTTTAAGTCATCTTTCCTTTTAATTTGTCTCCTATTTCAGGAGTTTGGGCTTCTTTTGCAAGTTATGCTGTCAAGGTAGCTACTAAAAGTTGCCACCCTTCTATAGGAGCTGTGAGTACATGGATGTTGCATCTTTTGTGTCAGTTGAAAGGGATGAAACAGTCCCTATTCATTGTAAACCTCATTTTAAAAAGACTGGGTTATATCATACAAATATATGTATATTGCATGTTCTTGTTGCAAGTGTCTGTGATGACATTCCAGAATATATGGAAGATAAAAGGTTAGCATAACCACAGTTGCAATACATGGATTTAAGGCTTAAAGGAGCTTATTGAGTTGGTTCACAAAATTCATTACTTTTTTCACACCTGTTGAGATTTATACTCACATCTTGATGGTAAATGGTCAAACTAAGAGTTTCTGCACATCTGACACACAACTGAAATGGCTATGATAGGGTAATTAATGATAAAAATTATTTATTACAAATTTGTGACCAGACACTTTTTACCATTAGGTATTAATCATATGCAACCCTGTCCAAAAAACTACATTTTCGGTAACTATCAGGAGTGATACATGAGTAATGAGGCTAATTAGAAACATTGCTATTTAATGATTTCCTTCAAACTTGTCACGAAATAATCGATATCAACTCAATGAGCCTCTTTAATGAACAAAAACATTTTCACATGATTATAGAGCCATGTATGGATGAGGATTCCAGGGTGAACTAATTTAAAGGTGATCGGTCGTCTTGAAATATTGTTTGTGACGTCAGCCTTTTCTTGACATGTTTCTGAGGCGTCACTGTTCAACAGATACACCGTACAAGCGTGGTATAGCTAATCGGTAAGCAAGACGAGACGGCATATAGCTGCATACCTACTAGGTATACCGATGTCATCATAGCTACTTGTATGGTGTATCCGTTCAACAGTTACGGCTACAGAACATGTCAAGAAAAGGCTGACGTCACAAACAATATTTCAAGACGACCGATCACCTTTAAGTAAAGATGGCTGCATTGGCCCTATTGTAGTTGTATTCCATGACTGTTGCTCTTGTTTAAAAAAAAAATGGAAGCTTAAAGTAAGAAGTAAGGATAAGACCATCCAGTGCTCCAAAATTCACTTTTCATAAATTGAATTTTTTACAAACTGTCCATGCATTGACAATATTCATTTTATGACTGGAATGAAGTTTCCATGTTGGCATGAGTTTAGCCTCTTGAAGAAGGAGGGGGTGGGTGGGTAGCGTTGTTTTAACAAATTATGGGTCCCTACCTGGAGTTATATGGTGGGGCCTGTATATACAGTAAATATAGACAAGGTCAGTGTTTAGAGGCAACCAGACTTTCACAGTTGAAAGTTGCAATGTAAGTTGCTGCCTTTCAAAGTTATCCTGGATGTCAAATTTGACCACAGAACACAGTTGCTTCCTCAGATTTGGGGAGGGGTCTGTTGAGTTTTTCTTTTTGCCCTACGGATAAAGTGGTTGTTGGGATAACCTTGGAACAGCAATTTAGCAGCAGTAAAAACTAAATGGTAACTTCTTTCCAGTTCAAGTCATTGAATAAGAGAAATTAAAGTGTAGACTCATGCAAAATAAAAAATTTGCCACTATAATCCACAGTATGTTTTGAATCCATGCCCTCCTGAAAGTCTTAACACTTTTGCCTCCTCAGCTAGGCTGGTTACTGACCCACTTTAAAATGTTCCAATGTTTGCCTTGTCTTTTTTCAGTCTGGTGCCATCATGGCAGTTCTTGGAGCAGTCTGTACTCACATCCCAGATGCAACTCTTTCTATTATATTTTTACCATTCTTTACATTTTCAGCTGGAGCAGTAAGTATAATGCAACGCATACTTTTATGAGAATTTTAAATCAGAGTATAATTGAAGTTATTGGTTACAACACATTGTAAGAAGGGGGGGGGGGGGGGTTAGGGGTTTCCAATTCAATATTTTCAGTCAATTCTGGAATCTTTTTATGCAAAAGTTCATGTCAGATGGGAAATCTGAAAGTTGCTCTTGGATAAAAAATTTCATCTTACTATGACTTTGCCGGGGATGAAACTCTAAACCTCTGCATTGCATAGCCTCATGACTTCACAGGTCACTTTTCCATAACATTGGTTATTTTTTCTGCTGAACTTGTTTTAATAACAGAATAAACAGAAACATGTCCTTTTTAAATTGAAGGAGAGTACAATGGATTGCTGTAGGTTTCTAGTTCAAATTTGCTCCTTCATTTCTCCTGCAAATAATATTGCACATTTAGTATTTTAAATTTGAAATCTAAGTTGGGTTTTCTTCTATAGATTTGCCCATACTAGAACATAGAATTTTGAGAACCCTGTGCTATTAGTATTTAAGAACAAAACCTTTTTGAGGGGATACCAAAGTTTAAGAAACCTGTAGTTTTGATATTCATAGTAATGTCTGCCTTAATGGTCCTTTCAGTCATTTTACATTGAAGTTTGTTGTTTGTAATTGTTTGAAAATGTTATAGAAGGGTCCCAGCAGTAATGGACTACTGTCTTTTCTTTGCAGGCTCTTAAAGGATTACTAGCTTTTGAATCTTTAGGAGTCATTCTACGGTGGAAATTTTTTGACCATGCTGCACATCTTGGAGGCTTGCTGTTTGGCTGGTAAGTGTTTAGTCTTATGTACTCAACTCAAGGAACAGTGGCAGTGGTAGTGTGAAGTAGTCACTGGCTGTGCGGGTATAAAAATGCACAATGGTGCAAGTGATGCAGCATCACTAAAGCAGGCAAGCAGCCAAGGGGGGCATGTGCCCCCACCCACCCACCAAAATTTTTCAGTAAAAGGTCTTGCACTGAAGGAGGAAAATTTATTGTGAGACCATCCTTTTTGGAATATAAATATAGTAAGAAAAATGGAAAATGCTGCACCATTTTGCACCTATAGTCCTTAAAATAGGCAAAAATTTTCAAATTGTCCCCCTTCCCTTAGACCGGCTGGCAAAACTCCCCCCAGGCCGGTGAAACTCCAAGTTCCATGTGCCTTCCAAGGTGGTTATTCTGGCTATGGACCTCCACTAAAGCAAAAGCAAAGTCCACTAGTTAACTGTTCCATATATAGGCATTTTAGTCTGGTATGAAGTTGATTTCGTTGGGCTGGGCAACCGATTTTGAAAGCAAGCCATGCCAAATGGAGGAAGCTTGAGCACCCACAGAAAAACCCACATGGCTAAAACAGGAATGAAATCTCTTGTGAAACACATTGGTGCATGGAACTGTTTAATACTCTGCCACCTGAGGACAGCATCAGCTGATATGATCCTAAAATTGAAAGTAAATTGTCACATGCAAAATTTCCCATGTACTTTTCTTAATGTAGATGAGCCAATTACATTGTTAGAAAGGCATGTATACCCCCCTTCCCCTCCCCCCAACAAAAAGTACATAAAAGAATAATAGGTTCTAACCTTACCTTCTTTTCCATCTTTTGCTGGTGGGTGGGGTTACTGTTACTGCTAACGTGCAAAGATCTGGTTTCTCTTATGGGGGAGGGCAGCAGAGTCTCAAGATAATTCTACTAAAAAAGAAACCTTTACGTGTGTGTGTGTGTGTGTGTGGGTGTGTGTGTGTGTGCATGTGCATGTGCTTGTGACCCTTAGCTTGGTAACACAATATTTCAAGAAGAGAAACTCCAATAATTCTCATACTTAGTGTATAGAGGCCCCTGTGAGAAGAACCTTTTTGTTTTTGGTGGAGGTCAAAGGTCACTGAGGTCACCAGAGGTCAAACTCTGAAAACCTTGTTAACACAATAACTCAAGGTAGGAAGCATGAATACTCTCCATACTTAGCATGTGGATGCATTGCCTTAAGAGTACTCTGTATCATTTTTGGTGGAGGTCAAAGGTCATCAGGGGTCATCAGAGTCAAACTCTGAAAACCTTGTAAACATGATACTGTATCTCCAGGTAGAAAGCCTGGATACTCTTTATACTTAATATGTAAATGCCTTATACCAAGAAGAAGAACCCTATTAATTTCGGTTGAGATCAACTTTGTCATCTGAGGTCACAAGAGGTCAAACTCTGAAAAGCTTGCAAGCAATTATTTTCAGAAAGGAAGCATGTATACTTTCATTCTTAGCCATATTGATGCATTGAAAGTGCTTGCTACTGTATTTGGTAGAGGTCATCTGAGGTCACTAAAGATCATCCTCTGGAGAACTTGCATAACAGGATATTTTATGATTTGAGACTCAAAGAAATTTTACCATATTTATTAAAAAATGCTGTTGTTTTTGATGTTTTTGTGTTAAGTGAACGGTCATTTCAGTTGATCAGAGATCATAGTCTGAAAACCTTGTCAGCATGATATTTCAAGGTAAATGTCATAGCAACTTCCCATACATGTTGGGGCTTTTGTGCAGAATATTAATATTGTAGAGCCTTTGTAGTTCTGGATGAAGCTTAAGTCTACTGAAATGTGTTCATCAAAACCTCAATGCATTTTTGCATTCTGGTTTAGTCAGAGTTTAGGAATGGCTGTGCCAAATTATCAGCATTTTATTCAGGTTGTGTATTACAGTAACCTTGTTGTTCTGATGTAGTCAACACTCATTGATGTGCCAGCAGGACTGTACCGTGCACCTGCATCCAGCTTTAAAAATTTCTACCTGGCAACAAATATTGATGAATTCCATGTTGCATTACATTTTGGACAGGCACAGAGAAGCTTTTGATATTGTCCTTTTCCTTACAACCCTCCCCATGATGGCAATCAATGTTCTTGGCACTCATAATATCCTGGGAATGTCCTTGAAAAGTGAAAGTAGTTAAGTTCAGGAGCATTTGATTAAACAAGGTAATTAATAGTGCCCTTGAAGTGGTGTCCATGGAGTCCCTGGCCTTGAAATGTTAGTTCAAACAATAAGGTTATTGTTACCACAATTTGCAAGTTAGCCTTCATGGGTTAAGTGGAATTTAGAACTTTAATACAGTTTGGCTTCCAATTGAGCATTTCAGCTCAAGGTTTGAATTCAGAGGGTCAATTCAAATTTTTAAATGGTAAATTTCTCTAGAAAGGAACACCCACCTTCTTAGAGTTGTGTCGAATATGTGATTGTATTCGTGAAACTAGATATCCGCTCATACTTGTACTCCCAAGTTAATCATTTCTGATAATGCAAAAGTTTGTGCTCGAACTGGTGAAAAAGGCATGTGTAGTACCTGATGATACACACAACCAGAGATGACACCTTTATGCTTAAACTCATTACATTATACTCACCTTGCAACTCAGCACCTTGCAAAGACCTAGCAAGGGATGCCATCACAAGCCGCAGTCTAATTGCTCAAGTTTATTGCTTCTTATGCCACCAACTTTACCCAATTCTTCAGATCGTCTGTAGAATGTCTGTCAAAATTGTGCCTGAAGTCGAAATTGTTAAAGTGGCTATGCCACGTGTAAATTAACGGTTTAAACCCTTTGGTATCTTTAGGAATACGTTTCCTACAACGAAAATCAACCATTCAGTTTGTTTTCAACTTATTTTTCTGCTCGAAAATTGAGAAAAACTACACCCTCTTCCAGCCTTGAAAAGTTAGTCTTCCCGAAAATTTTCAAAATATTGTTACGTCATGTGACGTCACTTTAGGAACTGATCGTTGTTTGCCATGGTATCCTTCGGACATTTGATACAGTGTTTGCATTCCATTGTACCTGTTACCAAGGTCGATACAATGTAAAACCTGCATGAAAAGTTGTAAATTTTGGAATTGTTATCCCTTTTCTCGTGCTTACCAGTTGTTTTAGTCAATTAAATGCATTTCACGCTGGTTTTTCGTCTTGGTGTCATGATAAGTAGCTGCCGCGTACAAACATTCACAACGCAACAGCATAGGTACAGCATGGAAGTACTTCCAGTACACAACATACCTGATACTACACAATGTAGCACCAGCACTGTTTCGTAGTAGGTACCATGTGAAATCAAATTTAATACTTTCTTTGGAATGACGGATCTGAGCCAGGGAGTTGCCCTCTAATGGCAACTCCCTGATCGGACTGTGGGTAAAGTGAGTTTTCTTGGATTTGAAATCAGAAAGGCGAAGGCGATACTGAACTAGACGTCAGTGGTGCAGATGGGGTGAGTAATTCGTTACGGCGCATAGGACCGTATCGATTTGAGACTGTAAGGTGAGGTAAAAGTACAACACCACAACAATTTGAGAATGAGAGGAGCATTTGGAGCATTTGGAGCAATTGAAAGGGACTTTAGCTTGGAAAGTTCTATGTAGGCAGTCAAAATATGAACTTTAGGTTGTTTTCGTGCAAGTGTCAGTAGAAATTGTGGAACTAACCTATGATCGAGTGTGCACAGTATTTCACTGGCTCCTGCCAGTCTACACACTGTGCGTATTACTGCAGACCGAACCGAACAGTACACTGCCGAGTTTTTTCGTTCTTCGGTTACGAATCAAGAGTATTTGTAATTATTAGTAATAGCCTACTGCAGCCCCAAAATGTAACAGACCGACACCACTCTCCAAACAGGCAGAATAAAGTTCAAATTCAAGACATGCCGCAAATTACAATCTTTACTACCTCTTACGTATGTATAGGCTATGCTGTACACCAGGTTCAGTATACGGAGGCTGGTGTTCCTAAAATGACGTCATTATCGTGTTGGCTTGAAATCTCATTTTCAACAGTCTATTTTTTGGTGCAATTTTTTGAAACATTAATTTTTTTTAATGCTCAAGGCTGTAAGGGTGATGAAAACAGTTTTAGAAAGAGCTTTTTGTGTCCTTTAGGCTAAATTAGTCTCCCGTTACTCCAATTTATGTGTCATGGCCACTTTAATGAAAATGGAGAGGTCTGTTTATGAACAGAGTGACCAATTATCTGAGCAAAGCAAATCGAACACTTGAAGGGGATGATATGTCTTCTCTATTCAGAGTAAAGCATCAAAAATTTGAATGTGCCTGATAAACTGGAAAAGTTTCAATATTGTCAGATGCACATTATGCTGATATAAAAATTTTCTGCTTACATCACTTGGCATGTTTTTACGAACCAAATATGCCATTTTAAACCAGAATGCAAAAATGCATTGAGGTTTTGATAATGCCATGATGTCCCATATCTTTCACCAAAGACTTTAAAAATGGAACCTAAAGCCATTGTGCTTGGTGCTCAGCATAAGCAGTGGAGTAGGGAAAACAAGCCAGTGAGCCACAACTGGAAAAAAGGATGTGGCCGGCCCGACTTAAACCAATTGGTTAGAAACTGAGCCGTAAAACCTTATCTAACTCTAACTCCATTAGGGAGGATGGTACCTTAAAAGTCACATTTTCTGCTCGAATGAGAGGGGGTGGGGCGGGGCTGCAGCCCCTCTCCAATCCCTGCCTCTTACACTAATGATTATCCTCACATCAGCTTCATCATTATGTGTTGTTCTTATCTCATTGTAGCTACTATGTCACAGATGGCCACAAGAGGATCTGGGATAAAAGAGGATATATTTTGAAAAGGTGGCACCAGTTCAGAGGAAGACCTTCCGACACTTGAAAAACAAACTGTTCGGTGAAACAGATGTAATTTGCTGTATTCTCTCGTTGGCAGAGATTTTAACTGAAAACAGTTATCTCATGATCAGAAAAGAACCTAGTGAAGACATAATGTTGCAACAAATTACATTAATGTAGAAACTCAGGGGTTTTGATAACATAATTCAGTTTGCAGCAATAATTGTGAGAATATATGAGCATTTATAAAAAAAAAAAAAAGCATTGTCACAAGGTAAGTGATAGTGTTACTCAAGGGTGGCACTAGGATTTGTCTGAAGAGGGGGGGGGGGGGGGAGGGCAAGCAAGCTCCTTGATGTGATGGCTGGCAGCTTGAATCCCCAACATCTGGGCAACACGCTGGGGAATGGATAGCAAACCCACAATTTTGGGTTCTGCCCTTGAGAGCAGAAACAAACCATCTCAGCAACTGGATGCTTTCAGGGGTAACACACTTTATCATACTGGCTAAGGCTCCCTGATAAACTTGGGAAAAATGCTGGATGGGATGGGGTGAGGTATAGTTGTCTCCATGCCCCCCACCCCCCCCCCCACCCCCCACCCCCCCCTCAGACTACTTGGTGCAACCTTTGGTGTATTTCACAAATGTTGTAAACTTGTAAAATGTTCATGTGACTACAAAATTGTGCAAATGTAATGTGAAAATAATTTTGAAATTACTCCGTAGCATAACACAAATATGGTAAGTATACACTACCAAAGTTGTTGGCTAAGAAAGGACAATTGCATTTATCTTCCTTTTTTCTTGTGTGCTTGTGAACAGATGTGCCCATACAAAAATTTTTTTAGTCATTTTATTGGACTTTACCAAATGTGTCTTCAGTGAGATACAATATTATTAGGTAAAGGGTGGTATGAGATACAGTTTGTAATGCTATTAAGAATTTGTTAAAAGTTTTGCTAAATGTATTTAATTAGATAAGGTGATCATATTACTGTGTACACAGTGAAATATTTTTGCTAGAAGGGAAAAGTAATTTTGATGATCACCTCTGAGATATCAGTGCAAACCTTAGTATTGTATTCTGGGTCTCAAGTGTAGAGTGCGATTATTGGAACAAGGTCCAGCATTGCAATTGTCAGCCAATAAGTGCTTCTAGCAAAATGTTGATCAGCCATTGCATCTTTCCTAGTGTTAGAGGCTCTGATAGACATTGAAAATTATGCCCAGAGTTGCTTATTTCTAAGGCTGAGATTCCTTGCTTTTCCCAGATGATGACTAGACTTCACATTTTTCTGTGGAGAAATGCAAACAATGTTTTTCCCTCTCTTCCTTTGCATACCTGTAAGAATGGCTCTAAGAGAAATGTTTAATGACTGGTATATCAGAGAATGAAATCTTTACACAGGCAGTGTTCTCCACCAATTTAATTTTTGTCCAGGTGTACCTGAGGTAAAAGGTTAAAAGTGATCGCTGCCTATAAAGAGAGGGGGTGCTCTCTTTGAAAAATGTTTGCTAAAATAGATGATAAATTTATTAATGGCCTTCTTCAAGACTAAGTACATTTCTGATTATCATTACCCAATGTTCACACTGAACTTATTGCTGTTTGCTTTAAGGTTTTGAAGTGATAATTTCTGTCTGGGTGGCTCAACTTTTTGTCCGGGTGGTACATCTTTTTGTTCGGGTGCTGAGCACCCTCTGCAAATTTTGTCCGGGTGCAGCACCCTAACAAAACTGCTAGTGGAGAACACTGCACAGGTAAACAGTGTTTAGATTATTTTATCACTTCAGTTCACTCTGTGATTCTTGTCTTTGAGATAAGAATTCTTGCGGTTCTTAAGATCTTAAATAGAACAAATGTCCATGGGCGTCCGCAGAAAAAATTCAGGGGGGGGGATTTTTTAGGGGGGCCAAACTTCTTTCATGGGAAATATTTCACTCCCAGAAAAGAGTTTAGATGCTACTTCACACTGTGTTGACAAAGGCATATGCCAGGAATTTGTCAAGGGGGGGGGGGGGGGCAAAGTCCATAGACACTCTCAGTGCTCCGCACCACCATGGGTTGGCGTGGAGAGCAAGGAAATTTTGGCCCAAAATGCTTCCCAGATCGCTGGAAATGGCACTTCCAAGGCCTATTTACAGCATATAAAAAAGGGGAAACACTAGCAATATCGTGAATATTATTTTATTAAAAGATGAAATTGCTATATCAATATCATGCTCATGGCAAATGGTAGTTTCAACATTTTTTTAAGTGATCTCGATTTGGCCCCCCCCCCTAGAGGTGGCGCCCGGGGCCGGGGGCAACTTGCCCCCCCTTGCCCTCCCCTAGCTACGCTACTGAACAGTTTTGTCTATGACTAGCTGCTAAAATGTAGATTATTTTAGTTTTTTTTTTATTTTTTTGGGGGGGGGGGGGTAGATATGTGCATATGATGGGATAGGAGTTGGGATCCTTTATGAGTGCAACTGATTTAGGCACAAAAAGAACAATGTCAGCTTTTGGGGTAGAAGGAAAATAAAATGAATATACACTGTCCATGATGGTTATCAATTTATTGCATTTTTCATCATATGCTAAAGTTGTTCCACTTCCTGCTGTGGTAAAAAGTTTAAACAGCAAAAGCAGTCCCCCTAATATGAGTGCAGTCTACCCTGGTATATCTATCCCCATTCATGTCTTGTTTTTCTCATCATGCCACAATACTTTTGTTACTGAATTGCTTGATTTGTGCAGAATTACACCTAGTTTTACCTTTAATACGCTATGCTAATGTTCTGAAATACTGTTAAAGGAAAACAAGGTATTTATAGTTTGATGTACCCAATGTTTCAAAATAAGGGTGGGATGACTGTATACTCTCTTCAAACAATCATGAAAAGATTCTCAAAATTAAAATCATGGATTTTGATTACATAAATCATGAAAAGTATTTATACACAAAGGAAATTAGAAGTTAGAGACACATGTGCAGTATCTACACAATTTATTTGACACTAATACTTCAATACAAACATCAAAAGCAAAACTCCTTCAATTAGGGACAGCTTCAGACTAAGATGTATTTAATACATTACTATCACAAAAAAACCTTTTTCACTTGAGCATTAAAGTTTCCTTCAGCTCATACTCTGCAACGGTGATAATTTTAAGCTGCTCACACATTTTGGATAAAAGTTTGTTTAAGCAGATTCCTGAGAGTTTTCCACATACTTGACTGAAATTTTCAAGAGGAAAAAGCACAGTGCATGTACCTTATTGAATCAGAATTAACTATACATGACCAAAACACTCTTTACTGTAGGTTTGCACGGCTCTTTACTATAGGTTAATTTATACTAATGATCTTCCAGAGAGTATGGACGGAAAGAAGAGAAACTGAAGTACGTAGATTCAAGGTGATATTTCAATACTGCTTTTTTACTCAAGTTGTTATGCTACTGACAAGGTGAACAAACACATTTTGCTTTCTTAAGACTATGCCACCTCAACATAGCACATTAGTTATATTTTTGGACTTCACAGCTCAACATATATTTGACTTTGAATACTTTTTTTACAAATCGTATCATTCTTAAGTGACCATAGCTGCAACTTTGATGCACTGATATGGATTGCTTTATCAGAAAATATTTTCAATGATGAAAAAAAATGCTGCATAAAGCATGAAAATATGAAGGGCTGATGTAAATTTGATGTATCTTAAAAGCTCATGTAGAAATGTACCATTTCATGGCATTTTCCAGTGCAGGAGGGTAAACATATTCCACCAGGGATTCATAATTTAAAAGAAGCTAGAAAAACCTACTCCTCAATCAGGCCCTACACACTACACTCCACTTGCACTTTGCTCCATGTAGTAGGTCCTTAGGCAATACACTGACAAACTTAGGATTTAGCCACAACCGTGGCATTGTGGCAAACACTTTAAGCTCTCACGACTACAAATCAGCTTGGTTATCCACCAAACTGTCACCAATGTAAGCTGACAACGATAAAAACACTATTAGACCTTCAATGAGTGAAAATGTTGATAAATTTTACGAAAAAATGACTTACTATCTCACTACTAGGCTGCCTTCAAGTAGTCGTCTGCTTAGAACTGTCTGCTGTAAACTTTGACCGCTCACTGTTAGCTCAACCATCTAAATCAATGGGTCAAGGTGACTTTTTTTGTATGAAACTTTTGCAGCATACTTTATAAAGATTCTTGGCATAAGCAGTCCAGTAGAATTATATGGCGGAAAGCCCAGTAGGATCATGGGATGTTATCTGCGTCAATGGGACGAGGTGGTCCCTACAGTGTGACACTTTTCAACGTACGATATAAAGATCATTCGCATATGCAATTGGGTATGGTTGTGGAGCGGAATGCCGAGTAGGATTATGGGACTAAGAAGTCATTTCGTCTGCAGATGATTTAGGCCTCAGGCTGCAGGTGAAATTAAGACCAATTTTTGTGAAAACTTCATGCAGAATAATCAAACAATGCTCACAAAGTTGCCGAGAAGGAAGGCATAAAAGTAAATGAATGTTATTTACAGCTCGTTAATTTCTTAAGTGATTGCATGATGTGGGAAATCTGTGACACATCATTATTATCCTGTTTACTAGAAATGTCCATGTAGAGAATAAGGGCCTTGTATTCAGAGTGTAGTCTTACAGAGTGTAGTATACTAGGCACAGATTGAGGGCTAGAAAAACCTGTCTGTCTGTCTTTCGGCAAATCAAAACATCTTTTACCATCCTGAAGAGGTCATTAGGGCATGGGGATTCCCCAATCCCAAATGAGGTCCCTCAACTTTGATTACCAAGAAAAGAAATTACATACTGCACCCTTGTTGCAGAGAGAGTTGAGAACAGGCAGAAACTGAGGGGGAGGTACCAACCAAGTAACTTGATTTTTTATTACAGGCCCAACAATATCTGAAGGCACATTGCCTTAACTAATTTTGATGAAAAACCTCTTTTGGCTACTGTTGTCACCATGAATGTGTGCTCATCTCAGAGAGGCCATCCAATCTACCAAGCAGCTAACAGATACATTGCTTCTTCTTCTTTCAAATGCAGCACAAACGCCAGACCAGGCTATCCCATGCTGTTGAACTAGGGCTAAGGGAGTCGGATGAATAAACTAGTTACAACGATTTTGATCAAGGGCTAAGAGCTGGTTTTTAAAGGTGTCCACTGAAGGGGCACAGCGAACCTGTTCCGATAATAGGTTCCAGCTAGGGTGGTTCTTGGATAGAGAGATTTCTGATAGCAAAGCTTGTTTGTGGAGGGATGATGGTATAGATACCTACCACTAGTACGACGGGTAGCCCGTCTATTAAGATTTGAAGGGTCAATAAGATGATTCCTTACATTACTTGGAAGTAATCCATGCGTTTCTTTATACATTACAACAAGACGAGCTTTGCATTTACATACTAAGTTACACAAGGTTCAACTCTATGATATGTCTATTAATGCAGCAAATGGGAGATATATTTTGACTTTATGAATCCTTGATGGCTTCCAGGTAATTCACACCCATACAATTTCTTCCCTACAACTACCTCTGGATGACTAACTTCCAGACAATTCTCACCTAAACAATTGCCATCCTGAAAATTTCCTTCCTTCAGTAGCTAGAACAATTTTAATACAATAGTACACTCTGATAGATTTTCCAGGAGTCAAATTTTCAACCTGCAACTGACACCAAGTGGAAATCTACACTGACATCCCTAGGTGTATGGTAACCTTCCAGATCCAGAGTTTTATCAACTGACAGTCAGCCCTTGAAACAGACTGATGCAAAACTTGGTACTGTCTAGGATTATCTATGACACTTTCATGTGACTTCGCATGACAGCATACTTCCTTTGGGTACTGTCACTTTGGTTGATGCATGCGACATGAATTTTCAAAAGATCAAATAAAGAGGTGGTTGTGAAGCAGAAGTGTTTGAAAGACAATCAGAATTTAGAACAAATTTTGTACACCATCGCTTTACAGAACTAATCTATCCTCCCCATGCACCTCACTCCGAAATATCTGTCCAGTCTCTTCCTGGTTCTGGGTTCCATAGAAGCATCGTTTCTTACACTCCATGAGCAATTCAAAGTCTTGCCACATTTTCATTTGTTTCATACTGGGTCCATGGCTTGCTTTTACTGATTTCTGCTTTTCCCTCAGGCTCTGTGTGGTTAAGAGGATCAATTTACAGCATAAAAGTAGCAGTAAGAGAGGTTTAGGGCTTAAGATTAAAATTTATTTTTCACATGCATAAATATTGGTACCTATCGAAGCATTCCAGAAAATTTTCACTTCATTCACACATGCAATTCTGAAGAAATGAACAGTTAACTTAAATCACACTTGCTTCCCAAAGTAAACTGAAAGTGTTTACATTGAACAGAGGGGATGGTAACCCCCTTTGACAGTAACCAAAGGGAGCCACCATGATGGTGCCTATGGTAGCACATACACAACCAGACCTTCCTCATGATGTAATGATTAATTTAAGAAAATCATATCCCAGTTTGATACTTTTAGGGGTTAAAAAGTGAATTTCTTTTCTTAGCAACACACTACATAACTAATTAGTTTCTACTTTGTCAAGAAAATCATTTGTATCAAGAAAATTAAGCATCCCTTGTTTGGGAAAACCATGTGGACCGTCCCCCCCCCCCCCCTCACACCTTTCAAAGCACACTGCACCTACGGCCATTTGTAATCCTCAGCTATGAGCAGTTACATTTATATTACAACTTTACCCCTTCCATAATCAGGGTACAACAGATACACTTACTTTGCCAAGGTTTTCTTGTTCCTGAATCTTACGACTGTACATATCCCTGAAAGATTTTTTCCTCTCCGAAGGGTCTGATGAGGTGTATGCCTTCATCTCATCTGCCACTCTCTGCTGCTGGAGTTCTATCATCTTCAACATATGATTTAGGTAATGGTAACGACTTTCCTCCTGTGAGCATTCCTCATGCAAGACTCGGACCTCCTACAGAAACATTGGAAAAAAAAAAATTTTGACCACTAGTTTTTGAAAAGTATTTCTTTGGAGTTAGGAGGGTAATTTTGCTATAGAAAACAAATCTTTTACAATACCATGTACAAAAAAGTCTCTCTATGCCACAACAAAACTTTGAGATTCCTTTCAAATGTACTCAGCAGGTACTTCTTCACACAACATCAAAAGATGGGAAGTAATTTACCTTGACAATAACTTGTGCTTATTTATGCTAATTAAGTATACTCTGAAGTGTGAGTAACTTTCAAAGTTACCACTGAAAATGTACCAGTCATACTTAACCTCCCCCCCCCCCCCCAACACCCTACCCTCTGTCCTCCAAAAGACAAAAAGATCACCTTCCTGCTGTGCTATCATGCATCATCAAGATATAAGCATCTTCCTCCAGTAACAAGCATATCTGTAGTCATTACATACAGTGTGTAAGTCTAATAATGTCATTTCTCTCCAAATTAAGCCATATGAGTTAAAATGAGCCTAAGATCAAACAAAACTCTGAGGATGTTGCTTCTTTCTGACAACTACGGTAACTTTCAATGCACACAGCCATCTTGAAAAGCACTCAGAGATTATTTGAAAAAAATAAATATTCGACCAATGTTTATACAACTACCTTAATTTATGGGCTACCAGGCTGAAAAAGACAAATCATGTGCTTCTACCCACCTGTTCCAGTTTTGATCGATTGCTCTCCAAGCCAGCATTTAAAGTATCGTAACTAGCCTTCTTTTCATCATACTCTGTTTGTAACTCTTTGGCTTTCTCTCGTAGAGGTCTCAACTCTTTGATGATAGGAGCTAATGATGATTTCTTGTTGGCAATGGAAGCATTTAGCTTCATGACCTGTGTGCAAAACAAGAGGAGACAAGAAAATATCATAATGCTTCCAGCTTTTCTCAGAACAATGGATGAAATGCAACAAAATGTGGGTTATATATGAAATTTTTTTAAAATTACTTGTTTTTCCATGTTTACTGTAAAAAAAAGATCACATACTAAAAGCAGCAGGGCTCGATTTTAACAGTCGTTTGATCACTCATGATGACCAAAATTTGTGATGGACAACCAAAAATTGCTGGGTTGGTTGTCCACCGGACAACCAAAGTTCATGCAACAAGTCAACAGACTTTCTCAATGGTTACTGCAAATTTATTTGTGGACTACTAAATATTTTTTTAGACAACCAAAAAAGACAGACACGTTGTCCAGTGGACGACCGTAGAATTTTCTTAAAATCGAGGCCTGACTGCAGTTACATACACTTTACATACTAAAAGACTAAAAGCAGTAATATATTACTTTACTTCTGATGACATCTAAGCTGTTTATAGCTATTGTGGTTAAAAAAAAGAAATACTTTTCACAACTTCTGACATAGTATATCATACATGTTCATTAAAGCATAGATGCAAACATACAAATGTTCAAATCACAACTTAATATCATAACCCATATGTCCCAAGGTAATATCTCATCACTGTTTAACAATAACGACACCCTTGACATGGGTCACTGACATTCATGACCATTCTATGCACAGGCTAAATATACTTGATACAAGCATTAACACAGCCACATAATCAGACCACAGTACAGACGGATGGACAGACAGACACACAGACAAACCCACTGAACCATACATTCTTACCATTTCAGACATGTCATCCAGAGTTCTTCCTTTCATGTCATCCAGTTCACTCTTGATAGCTGATACCTTTTCAAGCTCTTCCTGTGTATCATGGTATCCTGAAACACCTTTCTTCGCTTCTAGCAATGACTGAAAAAAAAAATAAGTTGTTGAAAGGCTTTGAAAAGCTCACACATCAAAGCCACTTACCACTTCAAACTGTATTTTTATTTCTCTGTGTATTATACACTACTTGTGAAAACATGCAAGCAACTATTATACACACACTTTCGTTGCCACATTTTAAGGCTGTGTGTAACTTCTACAATATATTTACAGTAAAATGCAGATGACTACCTGAATTGATCAGCATTGATATAAGTAGAGTTTTCAATCCAGGAAAGGAAAAGTACGAAAGGGGAGGGGAGAGGGATAAGCCTGAAGTTAATACACAAGCACAAACTTACACTGTATATGGCTGCCATGACTTCCACTTCACATTACAAACCTTAGAATATCTTTAAGCTTTAATTACTTCATTCCTTATAACAACCCACACCAAATGCCAGGCTGGTACCCAACCTTTCCTTTCCTCTCACTACATTGAACTGATGAAAAATCGATGAAAGTTCATCGTTGAATATTCTAACATGCATGAGCACAGAAGCAAACTTCAAGGGTAATTGTCCTTTTGAAAATTATCGTGGATATCGAATTATCGCGATAAATTTGGTTCTGTTGTCACGATGGTAAAAAAGTCAATATTGCCCAACACTACAAAGTATTTTTGTTGTCCAACATGAAGTCTCAACCAATCAGTCCCATTGCATACATGTACTGTATATGACAAACTAGCAATCCAATAACATGTACTAGTAATGGGATAAACTGGCATAACAAAAACAGAAACTCTAATATCCAGCATTTTACCACATTTACTTGTCCCATGACCTATATCCCTCCTCAACATCACCTTTACAACACAATCCTCATGAAGAACATCTGAAAACTTCTTAAATTATATGCATGAGAGGGACAATCACAACTCCTTGCTACATATCCTCTAAATAGACGAGTTGGGAAACTAGATATTGCTGTAACATGTAGTACCACAGATCAAGTCCATGGATGTTTTCGCATGGATATGAAGGCTTCAAGTGCCTTTTTTTTTGTATTACACAATTTACAGCCATACAGTTCAACCTTTTTCGGTCCAAGTTAAAGGAGACTGACTTAAAAAAGAACTTCTCCTCTAAGGAAAATTCTATTTGACCTATGACTGATGTCTAGAGAACCATAGTTTTTAAACTTGAAAATTGTGCATGATTAAACAAAATATCTGGCTTGAACATGCAGTCTCTGTTATGGGTACACTTCCTTCCCAGGATCCATTGTATATCAAAGTTTCCCAACCTTCTAATTGTTTTCAGGTGTGGCATGGGGGAGGGGGAACTTAAAGTAAGTACCAAGACACTAAGGGCAGTCACTGTTATAAAGAACAACAATCATTACCAGTTGCTGTTGTATATGTTCATCTCTCTGTTTCAGGATCTCTTCTGTCCTTGTCAGGACACCATACTCAGCTCTGAGTTCTGCCAGATCTTGTCTCTTCTTCTTGTAAGTACTACTCTTGCTTCTCAGTTTGTTAACAAATGCTTTAAACTATAAAACCAAATAAAACACACATAGCTAAGCCAATATGAGGTGCCATAAATCTCTGATCTGTCAATGTACAACAGACTATCCCTGCAATTGTTACATAATTTTCATGAAATTATCACAAAAATAACATGAAACCCAATTATATTACATGTACTACTAGAGAACTCTCAAAAGGAGAACAAACTCATCATTTTTACACAGCATACTGTGTTGAAATCGTGTCAACATGTGACAGACAAAAACGTTGTTCTTAACAACCAAACCATTCAGTCTTACCATTCGACTCTTGCCACCAGCTTTACTTACCAAATATAATATACATTACATGAGATTTGCAATTTGCATCATTTGAAACTTTGGGCTAACAATCATTCATTAGCTACAAAGCAGTAATTTTCCTTCTGTGAGAACCATTTCCTTTGAAAATAAAATTTACCTGTTGCCTATTAAAAGTGAACTGCCTGTAGATATTTATTTAAATTATTTAAATAATGGCTTGAAATTTATGTAAATTTTATGTACCACAGATGCAAAAAGGTCACAAATTTATAAACTTACATCATCTCCCTTCAGTACTTCCTCTGAACCCAAGTCTTTGGCAGCAGACTGTTTTTCCTGTAGTTCCTGTTGAACTTGCTGAAGTTCATCTTTAGCCTCTTTAAGAGCTTCTGCAGCTGTCTCTTTTTTCCCTGCAATGATGACTGCTTGTTGACGAAACAGAGAGAGCTTGTCATCAATGGGGTCATTTCGCATCATCCGTTTCTCAATCAGGGAGTTGGTTTCGGCATTCAGGACGTTGATCTGTGAAAATCGAATTGTGAGAGGATATACAATACAACTCTGTGCTGATGGTTTATCAAACTTAAAAATAGGACAATCATCTTTCAACAGAAATTGGGAAGAGATACAACTTTGAAGGAGAACTTTTCAAATGGAGTACGTTCCAATTCCTATATCACACTGTTTTATCACAAACAGTGAATTTTGATGTATTTTTTGAAAAGAGCAGACATGTCATTCAATACCAACATTTTCTGATGCATAATGTTAGGTTATCAAGATAAAGATAGTACAGCTATCCATTTCATTAATGCAGCCAATGCTTTATTTTATGGTGAATACATCACCAACTTCCTTTCACTGCAATTTTATGGCCTTCAAATACCTTTTCCACTAAGGAATGCTCTCCCTAGGCAACATTAATGCTCCCTTGCCTCCCTCCCACCTTCCTCATTAACTCCACTGCATGCTTCTAACCTTTCCAAAAGTTTATTAATTTACTAGCATACCAGTTTAGCAATGAAAATTAAAGACACCTCCTTCTTATGCTCTATTGTAATGTAAACAACAACAAATTCTCTACAATGCCACAGATTCTTTAATTGAATCAGGTCATGTGACAAAATTAGTTATTCTTCCCAAACAGTAACAAAATAAATATCCCTTTGTGAAAATACTGTAAGAACCATTGTAATATCTGTAACTACTCTCAAAATACACCTTTTTAAAGTTTCAAGGTTTCTGAAATAATTCAGTAACTTTGCAAGACAATGATACGGAATGTTGCATAAAGAAAGTGTTTCTTCTGGTGACATTATAAAAATTATTTCTAAATAATTTGCCTGTTTGCCTATTTGTTAACAGTTTGGTGAATCATATTGAAAGTTTTTAGGTAGACAACTTTTGAAAGTTTTTAGGTAGACAACTTTTACTTCCAAAATAAATACCTCGGGGTATATCAGTATTTTAACTGTCTTGAAATAAAGGTTGAACAACAAAGGTTAAGATAAATATCTTGTCAATCAGGTTTCCTTTTTTTTTCACGTTTACTCATGATGTAACAGCAATATAGAGATTGACCTACAAAAAAGTCAACTCCTTAATCAATTTGATGGAATTTGTAGCTATTTTCTATTGTTGGTGTATTTTAAATCAAATGGATCACTATCTCACTTCCATTTCACCAGACCTATATTTCCATGTTCAAAAACAAAATGCCCAATTCATATTCCCAAAGAAATCCTTTAAATTTAACACTCCTGAAAATTTCAGAAGTAAATATTTTTTGCAAGATTCTTTCACTCACCTTTTCATGGATCTCATCCAGATCAGACTGGCCCATTGCTGGTACGTTCATCACATTTTCAAGGTTTATACATGCAGCCTGCATGTTCTCTATTTCTTTTGGAATTTTTTCATCACATAAGTATTTGTTGACCTCATTTTCTTCTTCCAATTTTTTCACAAGACCTTAAAAAGAAAATGTAGAAAATCTTGTAATATCTGGGCCATCAATTTTCATTATGGTCAAGGTATGTACACCTGTCAATGCTGAAAATTTCCTGTAATTTTAAGACTTCCTTAATGCAATGTAACCAAGTCCCTTGTCCATCCTAACTCCTTCTTGGGTATTTCTTCACAGTGGAAATATGAAACTCCTTCTAATTTGTAATTACCTTTGAATTATGTAACAAACTTCAATGGAACATTTCAAAAATTTGTCATGTAATAATTCTGAAAATAGCATTTCCTATTCTTATGTCACAATGCTTTAACCATGACACTTTGGTTAAAATTCTTTGCTTCTGAGCAAAAATTCCAAGAGTTTTAGGACCAAGAAATTGAAAAACCAAAACCCCATGCTCTTTTAGGTCTCACATGAACCCTCTGTAACGGTTTCATTACTTACATGCCCCTACACAATCATGATAAATGAAATGATCAATACTCAAGACTGGTTCATATTTCAAGATATATAGAAACTGTCAAAATGTATGTAGCATTTTACTACTGCATTTTATATGCTCTAATGCTAGTTTCTCCTATTGCTATTATTTAGTTTCATTTGGATTTCATCATTTGATATTCTGTTGCAGGGTAGTCAAAATTTTTTCTGAGTAACAGGCTACACAGGTTAACAAGGGGGGCATACCTGGAAGCATCACCTGTGCACGCACAGTGTGCATGGCAAGCACAAAGCCCACATGTGGGGTCCAGGGGCCCTGGTGGATTCCAGGGGCCCTGGTGGATTCCAGGGGCAATGACACCCCAGTGCCCCCCCCCCCCCCCCAGCAAAGCCCTCAGAAACTCCTGCATTTTAGTGTTTCAAAAGCACCTAGAAGAAGACTGTTTCTAGAGGAAAATTTCAAATATTATTGCTATTGTTGTCAACTATATACACTTCCAGTCACAAAAATTGTCTGTTGTTCTGCTCAAACTTTAGTTTGGTAACCTCCCCCCCCCCCCCCCAGGTTTGTTTAACACTTCCCTGTGTTTAGTCCATGTTTTATGAACAATTCTTCACATAGATGCAGTAAATGAACAAGTAGCCCCCGGCCTGGTCGAAAGTTAAGAAACAGTACGACTCAAGTCAGACTCAAGTCCAAGTCCAATGACTCGATTCAAAAACTCTGGTGTTCACACAGGTAAAATATTTCCATGACTTTAACTAACTTTAACTTTATTTTCAGCATATTTAACTCACCCTCAGCAGTGGCACCTACAGTAGACTGCTTCAAATCTTGCACTTGCTTTGACATACGCTGTAGTTTCTGTTCTGAATGATGAAGCTAGCAAGATGAAAATTGTTTCATACAAAAATTATAGTGACAAATGTATGTTGCAATTATTAACATTGCTAGGACAAATCTGCAAAGATGTTTAATGACTGTAACAGAAAACGAAGAATACACAAAGAAACCACGGTAAGGTAGGATTTTAAAACCTTCTTTCTTTATAAATCCTAAACACAAATCTACTTTAGCTAATAATAAAAAGGAATTGTTCTCAGGTCTGCTTACTGAGCTTCTACAATTGCATGTGTAACTTAAAAACCAAACACATTGTAAGTAGAGTGCTAAACTGAAAGAAGTCACCAGCATGTGGATTCTGCCACAACTGATGTTACGCACTTCTCTCTGAGAGCTAGACATACATTTCACAAAATAATTTCACGACTATTTCACAAGTATTCTACAACCAAAAACCATACTGCTGTACTTATCTCAAAAAAATAAAAACAAAAACGGAAAAATTATAGCAAAAAAAGAATGGTTGGCAGCTCTGTGTGAGGCAACAATAGAACTGTTTTTTCTTTCATTAATCTACTCTAGGCAGCAAAAGATTTCTATAAAGCACTATCTCCTTTCTTCTACTCCACTTGTTTCAAAACTAGACAAATTAATCTGTAACATTACTTTCAAACAGTTACCTGATTCCTTTGTTCTTGTTTTTGCTGAAGCAATTCTTGCTGTTTCTCTTGTTCCTTACGAAAGTTTCTGGCAACTTCCAACATTTGTTCATGTTTTGGAACTGTTTCAACCTATGTGGGAGAAAATACATTACCTTAAACAAAGGAAAAGTTTAAAAGCACTGATTGTACCAATTTTAATGTTCAAAAAACATTTTCCACTACATTAAGCTGTTAGGGTGATGTTTTCCAAATAAAGCATATTTTTATTACTTTACATAGAAAAATAAATCTACTGTGGACTATGCTATTAGCAAGCTATTTATAAGACTAGTAGTGAACCTGCACTCGAAATCACATCATTCATCATTGTAATATATTTATTGGTTGCTGTACCCTAATTTCCAGCTGTGCTCACAAAGTCTGAAAATGTTTTTTGGCACTGCTATATAAAAGGGTACATGCATATACATAATGAAGGCCCTCCCCTTTCATTAACAATCAATCAATCCACAAATATTTCAGGAGCTATAAGACATAATGTTGAATAAACCATATCAACACTGTTTTGAGGCCATTAATGAGAGCCTTATAACACACACTAACAGAAAACAAATACACTTGTCCACAGGATTTTTATGGAAGGTATCGCTTAATCTAGAGAGTGAATTCAGTCCTGTGATAAGCTCACCATAAATGTGTTCTGAGTGGTGTTATTTCCAAAGTTTCAAAATGGCACTTACAATATTTTGCCATGAAACGCTTTCATTCCATTATCTGTACTGGTAACTTATCATTTAGGATTTGAATTATGGTCCCATCACCACTTTTCTAAAGTCCCCTCGACTCTCTGGTGAAGAGCCAAAGGGTGAAACCAAACGTTACTCTTGAGTTCTGCTCCCCAAAGCAGCTACGTCCCTGAAAGGACAACAAACTTAAGTGAACAACCTCTCCACCCTCAGACTTTTACATCAAGGGTCTGTCATGCATGGTCCAATTCTCAATTGGCTGTAAAGGAACAGATACTACACATGATCTTAGCCAAAAGGCTGAGTGGACAAGGGATGAAAAGATTATGATCCCATCAAAACTGATTTGGAATACTGAGGTCAAGAGTTCAATCCTTTATTTTGTACTCATGACCCAAGTGTATAAATCTTCATTCCTTTTACCCATGAGTAAGTGTTTAAATCCTGTGCATTCTTTAATATGAGCCCATGATCTTGATCTCACATCTCAAACTTACCCTCTTCTTTAACCTTGCAATTCTTTTTGATATCTGATCTTTCTCCTCAATCATTTGGTCAATATCCTTCCTGATCTCAGATGCAGAAAATCCTGAAGTCTTTAAATTTTCTGACTCTTTGTGTAAGACCTTGAAGCTCTCCACCAATTCCTCATACTAAACAAACAGAAATTTTGAAGGCACAAATGGTTAACTCAGTATATTACACTGTAGCAGAAACGACTGTTCTATTGAGTTAAAGAATTTTAAGAGTTGCGTTTTGAAATAAAATTGGGCAACACATACAAAGGTGAAGGCATGTGGCTCTGCATATTTTATGGATGTGGTAGCATCTGGAAAAATACAAAATGTTTAAATAATTTGTCTTCTTAACATCTTTAAACATTCTAAATCATCACAATGTCCTAAACCTGTTTATACTCTACAAAATACTGAAAGTACTAACAAACAAAGAGTGCACATTAAACATTATTTTTTCATTATACCAGAAAGTACTGAACATAAGACAATCCAATTGAATTTGGGGAGGGGAAAGGGTATGGTTGGGGCACCAGGAAATTTATGATGTTACTAAATGTTTTAAGAGACTTCAGAGAAAAGTGAACTTGAATGGAAGAATTACCATGGGCCTTCACCACTTAATCCTTGTGCATCATTCTGCAAGTCTTTGACATTTCAGACCTTGCTGCATAATGGTAAAGACAAACTTTGGGCACATTTTACCTGGGCATATGCATCAGCTACTTGCTCATCTTGCAGGATATCTGGGGGGACCTCTAACTTGACAAGAAACCGAGCTAGGTATGCCCTTTTCTTCAGCTCTGTCCTTTTTTGGAAAAGCCATACCAGGATTGGATAGATGACTGGCTTCTCAGCAGAGACAAGTCCTTTGCGGAATGTACTCCTAAAATGGGAAAAAGTAGTACTATGTTGCATGTACACTGAAACATGAAAAAATGTCCTCCTCTTTTGGACAAGGAGCATTTCAAAAAACGCTTAACACTTGACACAACACTAACACTCCCACAGTATTAGGCTAGAAGCCTACCCAGGGTAGTCTTCGACGAAAAATCTCCTGAAAAATCAATCTAACTAAACAACCCCCCAACAAGAAGTATACATATCAAACTTCCATAAACCGATGGGGGAGAAGTTCTTTCTCCAAATCCAGAGGACAAACAAGATGCATGGTAGGAATCCAAGTGAAAAAAACATGAAAAAAGGAGAGCACTAGAATAAGGAAGTTGACCATTCTGCTGGCAATGACACAAAGGTGAGTTATAGTAGACGGATATGGATAGAACACCATCTAGAGAAGGATTTCATTGTCAGTGATCATTCCATGGTATATGGACTGTCCAGTAGTAATTGGGAGATACTGTAAGTAGGAGTGAAATAGATTCAAGCAGTTCAAACAAAGATGCCTTGGAATTTTTGTATGAGAAGAGGAAGAAGAGATCATTTCTAAAAATATGCTACCTACAGTATTTCAGTATTTGTAAGGAGAACTTGATTTCGTAGCACCAACAGCTCATTTTAGATATTTTTGGAAATTAGCAGACTATACAGATGTAAGCTGATAGAACATAGTTGGAAAGCCAGACACTAATCACCCAAAACACATTTTAATTTTTTGCACAACCAGAATTTACAACTGGTGACACACTTTGAAAGAAGTTTAAACTACACTTTCTAATAGTAGGTCACTCTAATTGGACAAAAATATGTACAGACAACTGAACTGTGAGATGTACATTGAAGCCACCATTACACACTGCAGCATTAGCATATTAACTGCATGCAGGACCTAGCCAAGAAGGTGGTGAAAAACAGGGAAAATGAATTTCAGCCTTTAATGCTGACTTCCCGATCCAAAAATAATGAAAAATACTTATTGCCACATGTCAGAATTTTAATCTGAAATACTTGCAAGCCTCTGATACAATTTTGTGAAGAAGATCTGCAATTTTAAAGCTGTCAGAATTTTCTAGATTACTTACGGGTCCTCAGAGGGTTTATACTTCAGAATCTTCAGCTCATTCAGCATTCTGAGAGCAGTTTGGTCAGCACTTTCCTCCCTGATATCAAGTTTGTGCTGGTAAAATGATGAAAATGACATGACTGAAGTTTAATACGTCTAGTAAGTCTACCTTGTTCAAATGAATAAATGAATGGTTAATTCTTTAAAGACACCAAATTTTGAATATGCTTCAAATGGCTCAGGCCGCTTTTCAAGCTGTGAGGTTTTACTCACAACCACTTTACTGTTCATGGATAAATTTCATGGAATTTTAGAACATTTAGTAATGATAAGATTGAGTCAGAACTTTGTAAAGCATGCTGCTATCAAACCCTGACATAAAGTACTGTACAAGATATTGTTCTCAGGAGTGTCAATTCTAAACCTAGTGTAGCACATGTACAGTTCAAAAAACATTTTCTTAGTGTGCACACAGCTACTATATTGTCAAGCCATAAAGCAAGGTAGCCATTTCCATCTTGACAGAGATAAGAATACCCCACTCATAAAATGGAGAAGGCACCCTTCAGATCATTAATGTCATCTGTATAAACCATGTATCCATGGTAAAAAAAATTTATGTGTACTGTACATGTGCAAATGTGACCAATTTATCAACTTTTATAAAAATATTGGCCATGTGCAGGGACAATTACTTTCAATTGCACACTTTTATCACTCATGATTCCTGAAATTACAAAACTTCTTTAAGATAATTGGTAAGATCTCAAAAGGAGCAAAAAGATGACTTTACATCAGAATGAAAAATAGTATTAAAGTTTTAACGACTTCACTGCACTCAGACTTTAATCTTTTTCACTGATCTAACAAACCTATGACAGGTTTCATAATAAACTTAGGTGAACACATGTGAACAAAGACAATGGTCACATTGTTCCAGCTATTTCCTTTAAATGCTACCTACCATATCATGCTGAACTAACGTACTTTACCATTTAAAACTATCCCTTACAATCATCAATGACAGATCCTAAATGTTTTAAACACTGAGCTTTTTAACAAACCTGTGGATTAATTTCAGCAAGAACATCATTGAGGACTTGTAGAAGATGCAATGTTTCCAAGGAATCAAAGCTGATGAGATTGTAATTCCTATTAAAAGGTTCCTTGTTCAGCTGATCCACTATGTACTTCAGTTGCTCACTCATGGTGCTTCTGATACTGATCTGAAATAAAGTTGAGATTTCATTGCAAACATGTTCCAATTTTACAAATAGCATCTAGAGGCAACTTACAGCATATGAAGAGTGCTACTGTAGTAGCTTCACTTGATTTACAAGCTAATACACTCACAATGTGGATATACTGACATTCCTAAAGCTATAATTTGATAACAAAACTTGATCTCCTTGCCGTTTCAATGGTATGTAATTTCATGGTGACAGACATGTTTAAGACACTTTGTGACCTACACATACACTAACAACTATCAATTTCTGGCTAAGATTGTGCTAGAAAATACCAGTTTTATTGCAAAGACTGGTTAAAACCATTAGATGGGCTCTTAATCAAGGAATTAAGGGGGAAGGGAAAATGGAGGTGATTCTCACTGCTTAATTGACCAACATCTGAAGAAGTGCCCATGCAATTGTAAAGTACTGTAGAACTGTCAGAATGTAGGAGGATGCTGCAGCTCCCCCAACACTGTAGTCCAAGGTTTGAATTTCTCTTAAAAAAATTATTCAGTCTAAGGGATCATCCACTTCTCTCATCATATTCACATGCACACAAAGCATAATGGGAGGGGGGGAGCAGAAGAGTCAGAGACCCATGTACCTCTTTCAAGTATTAATGACAATGACTTTTTGCAGGAAAATCATATTTCACACTATCAAAGTATGCACAAGAGGGGAGGGGTCCAACGGAAGTATGCTTTACAGTTTGTACTCTTGTGCCAATGACAATGGATGGCCCCTATGAGGAGTTACAACATTTAGCCACCAAATCTTCACAGAATTCAGACAAACTTTGACATCAAGTGTTGTGGTGAATAGCCACAATTCCCTTTCTTTACTTATTTGTTCAACTTACATATCTTGTTCTATCTTTATTTTCAATAAAACTTCTCATTAAGAAATACCTGACATCTGCCATCTTAAGAAGAATAATCAATCACAAAGGGGGATGGCCAAGTCATAGTGACAGAGAATGGACTGATGATTGATGGCAAGTCAAAATATGTCACATCCCAAAATTACAAATGTGTCACAGGCACGCCAAAATTGTCACAGCTTTTTTATTTTTTTGCATCTTAATGTCACATCAAATGCACTTTCGACAAATTTATGGGGTAAATCATCAGTTAAGACAACAAATACCACAATTTTACGAATTGTGAAAAATGAAACTCCCACTTGATGCAGCATAAAGTTGCATTATACAACAGAAAAATGACTAGAATTTAGATAAAAATTAAACCCAAAACAGCCTACTTGGCTTAGCAGATTACAGTATCATCAGTAAATTTGAGTAACAGTTAAGATGCTGCACCGCCCTCGATCCTGCCACAGGATAGTGAATGAACAATAGTGCTAGATTCAGGCAGTTCTCCCATTACAACAATGTTCATTCATCACCCCTACTTTCCTTTTTTTACTTTACACACAAATAATCCATACATGTATCTGATGTACCAACTCATATCACATGAAAATCAAACAAGTTCAGCATGAAGATAGGAATGAATTCTTTGTAAGTCCAAAATAGCAATATTCTTAACTTTTATGAAATAGAGCCATGATGACATTAGAATACAAGAGCCCCCTCCCCCACTTGTCCAGTGGGGGAGGGGTTCTGTCAGAAATCATTGAAGTTATATATGGACACTGTTCGACAATGCTTCAAAGCTATATGGCAATGACGAATTGTTCTATGTGGTAAAAGCAAAGACTACTCTTTGCTGGAACAGGTCTGGATGTACAAGGCAAATAAAGATCGATGCTATTGTTGTACTCGTTAAGGTCATTTGTGAAGGCAAATGATCAGACAATTTTGAGTTCAGCCTGAAATAATAAATCAGGCTCAGACAAACACTGTTGATTCATCAACAGACAAATTCTGTTTCTATATATAAGATGCAGGGTACTTCTGTCTGGTCAGTCATCATCACCTGATTTAAGAAATTAGGCCATAATGGTCCATGACCAAGCTTAGGACTAGTGCTATCCACTGAACAAAACAAGTACATGTGCTAAACCATGAGTTCAGTGAACATTGACATCCCTCAAAACAAAGAAAGCAATCTCAGGTACTGCTGATAGTGCCGCCTAAAGCTAAGGGTAGTAGCCACTTCTCTAGCTAAATGTACCAACACAATTCACTCAGGTGGTGGTGCTGTCAAGTCAATGGTATTGACCACAGCAAGAATATTTTCTGTTCATGATCTGTCACAATATTTTACCGGCCTTTTTGTCACAACTTGTCACAGAATTCTCAAAATGTCACAAAATGTCACAGAATTTCAGGCAAGCAAATTTTGTCACAGGATGTCACCATGCCACAGGTGATCCATTCTCTGTAGTGACATAGCTATGGGGAAGGGAGGGTTCGAACACTGTAACACCCACAATACCCCCTCAATGTCCAGAGTTAATTAAAATTAAACCTCTACATAAATTTTAAGTAACATTAGAACACTGGACCAAGTCCTATCATTAAGTATTCTATTAGAAGGTTCAATTAGCTAGACATTCCAATCTCCTTCAGTGTTCTTCCCAAGACTTTTCAAGTGTACTGTAGGAAGCTTTGTACTGTAAAAGGACCCCACTCACACCTTCCCCCTTACTTACTGGTCTTCCTGGCTACGCCACTTTCTTTTACTACACTGGATTCAATGTTGTATCAGTGTTTAATAGGGGTTTTAAACCCAAGCTTCCAAGGACCCTTAACTTGTTTTGTATAGTCTGTTGGAATTTTCATGGGTTTTCTGTTTTACTGTGCTATGTGACAACAGATCGCCATTGGAAATAGTGCTCACTTTCCTAAGCTTAGTGGTGGTTGCCATTACTGCATCCTGGTTAGGCCTGGCCGGTGCCAATCAAGAGTGGCAGATCACTGCTCCTTCCTAAAATTGTCAGCTAGCCTTTTGGGCTTTGGCCATCTGGCTAAATATTAGACTAAAATATCACTTTATGTTGCCAAATAAATGGTCCAGTCCATTCTCTCCAATTACTTAAAAAAGGAGGACATCCTACAAGTAGTTAGGCCACTGCTAGCCTGACACTCTTAGGTTAACAGAAAGGTCCCATGCATTGATCAGTACAATATGGGCAACATTGAGCAATGACCAAACTATTAAGGGGGAGGTGGTAATTGTCCTTGTTACAAGCATCAGAGGCTTGTGTTTCTGATTGACGAGAACAACTGACACAATTGTGAAGAAGGTACCCACTTCATACGATCATTCAGTGTAATTAATGGCATGTGTGCCAAGATTGTGAATGACCCAATGTGACAGAATTTTCAAGTCCCCAGTTTCTGTCCTCAAACGGGACATACATAAATGTTGTATATTAGTTAAAACAATTAAAATCCGAAACATGGGTACTGTAACTTTTGCTTAACAAGCGGCAAAGATGAGCAAAGTGAACGGTTTAATTAGCAAACAAACTATCGACTGTAATTAACTATGATGTTCATGTTTCTGCAGCCCATGGGTGTACGTGTGCATACTGCAATGCTGCCTGTAATATGACTGCATACAGTGGCAATATCAATTGCAGGGGCATGCAGCACTCTGCAAAGATATATACAGAGATATTGCACAATTCTACGGATGCATTTATAAGAGTTGCCTGCAGATCCATCAACAGCATGCCAAGATGAGCCCACATCGAGACTTGAACATTACATTCTCGGACAGCGCTACATTCTCGGGCTAAAGTAAACAAAACTGACCACAGGATACAAAAGCAGCCTCACACGGTCACACAGGAAATGGGCTGTTTGCTTGTAACCTCCTTCCTGCAGTCTACAATAACAAGGCCATAGTACTGCACGTACACACTCATGCAACACGACAACAATGAATTATGTCATAGGTCATTCACTAAGTAAATCTTAAGGGAGTCCGGATGTGAAAGAGAACAGCCTGTTTCTATTCTTCTGCACCTGCGGATGTCATGAGTCATCACTATCACATGCAATCATGCATGAAATGATGATTCAACTCGTGCTTGTGCTTCGACTTCTCATGACTGCTTCTAATAGTTCACCCACGACAGAGCTTAATGAAAATCAATGTTCGCAGTACAGGAAATTTGGCACTTTGCATGAACTGATTTCTGGGTCAAGATAACATATTTTTACAAGTTCTTTTGCAATTGACTACAAGGAGACTTTTTATACATTAGCTACATGGTTTTATTTGTATCAAAATTGTAGCACTTCTCTTTTGAAATGTCTCCAAGTGCATGTAGAGCTTCCTCATTGACTGTGCATGAACAGAAACACTGAAAGGCACATCCGCACACGGCGCACAGCACGTTATGTCAGTAATTTGGGTTACTGCTGCATTCAGCCAGTACAGTAGGCTGTACAATGGGAGTGCAATGTAAATACTTCCTACTGTCCTATGAAAACAAGATCGCTCCCTTGAGTTGCAAGAAAATTGTCTCCCGCAATCAAAGCATCTTTTTGGATTTGAGCACACTCAACATTCTCCAGTTACTTTGAGTATTGCTGTACTAATAAGGAAAATGAAATACAAATCACAACTGACAGTATACTTTAATGTGCGGTGTTACTTGTGGTACATGTGGGTCGTGAAGTAAAATGGGCACAGGTTAACTACGGTTTGTGCTGCTAGTTCTTTTCTTCATGTCATAATGAAACTGCATGCTGAAAAAGAAACTTTTGTAACCAACCTATCTAAACAACCAAAAAACTGTCACTGATATCTTAACATCTGCAACAAATCAATTAACATTAGGCTACAATTAAACTTAATTAAATTGAAGAGGTTTAATATTCTTTCCAATTCTCCTCATGTTTCCTAACTTGTTATTGTTGCTTATTTTATGTGCAAGTATCATATGCAGGGACAATTATGTATTACATATAATATGTAGGGAAATTTTGGTAAAAAGCCAGGATGTTTTGGTAAAGGGACGTTTTGACTGGATAATGGTTTTAATGTAGGCACTGGGCAGGACAAAGACTCTTAAGTTTAAAGGAGCTATGGCATCCCCCAAATATATTTAGGCATATCCCCATAGTTCTAAATCCAGTTGGTGACTGTACTTTGACTGGCATTCATTCAAACAATAATAGCACAACTCTGGTTGGTAATGATGACTTGGGCAGACAGTTGTGTTCCTAGGCTCACAGTCACACACGCAAGCTACTGTGGCTCTGTCTTGGAAGTGTTCTACTACTAGACAGTTGTTTGTCTTTATATTGGAGGCAGGCTAGAAGTTAGGTTAGTTGGGAGAATTGTTACTGTCTGGGGTGAGCTTAGAGGGCCTTTAACGATAGTACGGAGTAAAACAAGGTGTATGAACATAGGCCTAGAGTCCTGTTCAAGGACTACGTTTATAGGTCTCTAAATTTACTTAAATAATGTACCATTTTTATGAAGTATAAGATGAGAAATATTGTTAAAGCAGTAGGCCTATCAGCATCTTAGGTTAATTTTACCGATACTGATACTGGATGAAACTGGTTAGGCCTAATAATGGCTGGTACTATTACTGGATACTGATGATCACTCCAGCACTAAGTTACTGGTCATAGCATAGAGGGACCGAATGCCATTCACCCTAAAATTTATGAAGTCCTTTAAACCTTGCAAAAACTAACATACTGGCAGAATTTTGTAATGATTATGAGTGTAATTTACTTAGATCTCTTTAAAAGTAACACAGGTTTGTTACCGTCAAGCTTACAGAAAAAGTGGTTGATTTGAATTGGTTGGTTGAATTCTAGTCACCATTTACGCAAGTAGTCTGCAATCCATTCACTGTGATTGCCTTGTGCTTTAAGGAGCATTGCCCCTCAGGAAAACCTCAAAACAGAGTTTGAAATTTTACATGAGCAATCAGCTTCTCAATTCAAACAAGGAAAGGTGTCAGGATTTTACTTTCAGCTCAACAGGGCTGTAAACTACCGACTATCATGTCGCTAGAGAACCCACTGGCCATAAGTTGCACCTCTGCAGCTCTTCTCCACCTGTCCACAGAGTTGTTATCTGTACTTAAATCTCTTGAGCAAACAAGCTTCCACTATTGACCACAACTCTCTTATCAATCAGTAGAGACTAATTTGCTTGCAAGATTTACCACAAAGACTATTGTGTGAGATTAGACAACACTGCGCAGCCTTTTCAGTGCTGGAAGATGGGAGAGCTAGGTGTGAGAGGATGACTCATGCTCTAATAAACTAAGTCAGAAAACTGGCCCAGACAGGCACACGACAGGATTTTGAGTTCTCAGAGGATGCACCCATATTAGTGATGGCAAAATTTGCGGCATGATGGTAATTTACTAGCTGTGGCTGGAAATCTATTATAGAAGAGGGGAGAATTTTCCCTGTCTGGCTCAATGTGTCCTTCAAGAATTTCATCAGTTGCATTTTTGAACGTTTTAGCGTGTCTTCAGTTAGCATGCGTGTTTTTGCGAACCAAATATGTCATTTTAAACCAGAAAGCAAAAATGCCATTGAGGTTTTGATAATGTCATGATGTCCCATATCTTTCACCAAAGACTTTAAAAATGGAACCTACTGCCATTGTGCTTTGTGCTCAGTGTGAGCAATGGAGTAGGGAAAACAAGCCAGTGAGCCACAACTGGAGAAAAGGCCATGGCTGGCCCGACTTAAACCAATTGGTTAGAAACTGAGCCGTAAAACCTCATCTAACTCTAACTCACTCCCATATCTTTCAGTCACTGGTCAAATCCTATCTTAACGTGTTGGAGAAAATACAGTTTTGTGTTCCTATTTAATCTTGGAAACTATTGGGAAATTTTGTGTTTTGACCTCTGGTGAACCCATGAGATAATCTTGGGAATTCTTGGGAAATTTGCTTTTTGACCACTGGTGACCTCAGATGACCTTTGACCTTCACCAAAAACAAGAGGGTTCATTTTCTCACCATAACACATCCACATACTAAATATGATATCTGTCCCAAGCTTCCTACCTAGAGAAATCGCATTAAAAGTTTACAGTTTTGACCCCTGGTGACCCCAGATGACCTTTGACCTCCACCAAAAACAATAGGGTTCATTCTTTCAACATAACACATCCACATACGAAGTATGAAATCTATCCAAGCTCCCTAACTTGAGATATTGTGTTAACAAGGTTTTCAGTTTTTGACCCCTGGTGACCCACATGACCTTTGAACCTCACCAAAAACAATAGGTTTCATCTTCTCACCATAACACATCCACAAACTTAGTATGAAATCTATATCCAAACTTTGTACCTGAAGATATTGTGTTAACAAGGTTTTCAGTGTTTGATCCCCAGTGACCCCAGATGACATTTGACCTCCACCAAAAACACCAGAAACCATCTTCTTACCATAACACATCCATATACTACGTATGAAATCTATCCAAGCTTTCTGCCTGGAGATATTGTGTTAACATGGTTTTCAGTGTTTGACAGCTGGTGACCCCAGATGACCTTTGACCTCCACCAAAAACAACAGCATCCATCTTCTCACTATAACGCATCCACATACCAAGTATGAAATCTATCCAAGCTTCCCACTTGAGATATTGTGTTAACAAGGTTTTCAGAATTTGACCCCCAATGACCTCAAATGACCTTTGAACCCCACCAAAAATAATAGGCTTTGTCTTCTCACCATAACGCATTCACATACTACATATGAAATTTATCTAAGCTTCCTACCTGGAGATATTGTGTTTTAAATAAAATAAGGTTTTCAGTGTTTGACCCCTGGTGACCCCAGATAACCTTTGATCTCCACCAAAAACAAGTGTTCTTCCTCGCAATACGGGGCATCTATGTATCAAGTTTGAGAACTTTCAGAATTTCCCTTCTTAAAATATCGTGTTAACAAGCAAAGTGTCACAAATACGCACATACATGCACCCAAACATACATACACACAGGCCACCATGAATGCATAGGTTTCTCTTATCATCGAAACCAAAAATGATTAAAATCACATGCAAGATCGAACATTATTTTCTACTTCAAGATTTTTAGGGGCGAAAACTACCAGGGGCGGAAAGTTATGACCCCACTGCCAAATTCCAGTCCCCTTATCATTATTATGACTACAGTAGGCCTTAGGCACCTAGGTAGTTGTAACCGCTCCTGGTACTTACTGCCATTATAAATATAAACTGCCACCGAAAAACTGCCCCTGGAGTTAGGGGCCTTTCGCACTTTGGCAGTTACTGAGTTTCTGATGTATAGTATGAATAATGCCAATATATCAATTTAGCATTATTTTTGCTCACCTTTTTGTTCTGTAGGTAAAGGGATCAACTCTTTCTTCGTTTGTCTTTACCTAACGGACGTGCAGAAAACTCACAGCACTAAGTTCTAAATCTAGACAAAAACAATAATCACTAGGTTAACCTTTTCAACCCTGAATTTCATGCTACAAATTGCAGCCTTATTTTTTTTTTTTTTTGTACAATGCCACTTTTTCCCATAGTAATACTCATTTTTTTTTCACCATACAATAAAGGAGTAACTATAAAATTTTGTTACTAGTAAAATCACAAAGCGTGGCATCAACAAATTAAACCACCAGTTCGCTATCTTGACCCATTTGCGTAATAAAACCTCTGAAGATTTTATTTATGTAAGACTTGAAAAAAAGGAGAAGGGCCTAGGCTAATTATAGAATGCAGGCCCACATGTGGCAATATTCTGGGAGTGGATTCGCGGATTCATGGATGCGATCCTGCTTCCACACCCTGAACTATTTGAGAATGAAATGGTGAGATTGAATCACGCCAACAAAATGGCGTGTAAAGTTGTAATCGCACCTGAAGATATTCAGCGCAACATACGTAGGCCTAAGCTTAAGTTAGGCTAGGGTAAAACGCCCAGTATCCGACCGCGACCCGGTATTCGACCGCCTGTTGTTATTTATTAGTCACTCCTATCCCATAATAGAATTATCAATATATTCTTATGTTACCTTCAATGACTACCCTTTTCTTACTACTGGTATGCACAACACAGCCCATTCCACAAAATTCATGATGTATTTCTACACCAATTGCATGAGGCAGTATAATTTTAAGAAAAGCCACTTTTCTTAAACAGTCAGTTAAGATTTTCTTCTTATGAAAGTTGTTGGTTTTGTTCAAACTTAAGCTATTTTAGCTTTAAAGTGATATTACCTGTTTAAGAAAGGGAAATACATAACACTGCCTTGTCCAAAGTGTTGAAATAACGTTTAAGCAGTCCATCCGAACAATAAAGATAAATAAAGATCCCTCACAGAAGTAGTTGTTCCAAATATTGTTTCAATTATCATAAAAATAACGATAAAAACTATGAAAATCGAAAATGTTTCCACACAATCTTTATTCCATTCAGTCCCACTCCTGAGTGAACAAATCAATGGGAGTGCTCTAATATATGAATATGCAAAAGGCAGCACAACGAAAGGTGCCCACGTATATGCCAGCGAACGAACACTGAACACATGATATTCACGCTATAGCCTAAGTACTTGACTGACTGACTGTAGGCCTATAGTACCACGGAGCTGATGTCCGAAAGGTTTTATTGGCTCCATGGTAGTAAATCGAAAGGAGAAATTTCTGTTGAAGCCCACCCGACCAATTTCGAAACAAACTACAGCCCTTGTGAGCTACTCGATAACACCACAGCTTGGGACTAAGTATCAGCAAGGGTTGCTATCTGGAAGGGTAAGGACTGTAAAATTTGTGCAGTTTGTGAGCTTTCGTAATCATCGAAGAGTTTTTTTGCATGATTCTGAAGGCAGACTACGAGTAAATCTAACTCAATTTACCCACAAGACTGGCCATCGATATAATATGTGAGTACTACCTCCGACAAATAATACTGAACAATTCTTGAGTTATTCAAATCATCGATGGTCAACAATATCAGCTTGGAGTCTGAAATCTGAGATGCTTACCCTCCGTCGCAAGGTCATACCATAGAGCTACTACTACCTGGACATTCTTTCCCTGTTACGTTACTCACCTAAAATGTACACAGTTGCCTTGATTCAACCAGGGAGTTCTGATACAACAGACACAAATTCTTTTACATGTTGGAAACTCTTGGAGGAACCATCTACAACAATCGAAGTTGACCGAGGGAAAAACACATTGCTCACAGAGGAAATCGAATCGAGCCATACGATTTTACGACTACTGTACTATTGTCATACTTCAGGCAGGGAGCTGCTTCAGGTTAGTGCCCTTGCTAGTTATCGAAATCTGCAAACTCTACTCATTTTTTTCAAATGGTGTATCGTCGTCCAGTTTATACGTAGATTATTCCTAGCCTACCGCTCAAGGACAAAGACTTGCTTGGGATGCGGGGAAGTAAGCAAGTGTATGGAGGTGTAACTGGTAACTGTTACAAGCGTTAGTATGCAAGTGTCTATAGGGGTGAAATTCACTAACACGGATATTATGATGAAAACAGATGCTTTTGTTTCAAAACCTCAAGTGTGCTGCGCAGTATACAACCTTCAAAATCACTCTATTTCCAGCTAATGTATGAATAACCGAGGGAATGTAATCCCCTGTACAGTCGGTACACACAGCTGCATGATCATTGAATATTCATATAGTGTTGTGGTAGGCGTGGTTTGAGCTATTTGTAATGAGGACGGCTTTTTTAAAACAGCCTGCAGATTTTGACTGTTTTCGCACTATTTCTTTATATTTTGCCATTCACACTACCATTTTTAGTCACTACATAAACAACTCCATCCATGAATAGTATAGTTAGTGTATTGATAAATAAAGAAAAACATTAGGCCTAGGCCGTATGTATTTCCCTTTTCGTGAACAGGTAATATCACTTTAATATTTTGGGGGGCTGAGAGATTAGGTAGAAAGACCACAATAAACTCAATATGGAGGTCACCAGTGACGGCCCCTTCATTAATATGGGGAGGTCGCCTACTAGGCTCCGCTTTGCAAAGTGCTATGTAGTACTCAACCATGATATATACAACACAGAGGTTGAGTTCTGGTCTACAAAGTTTGATGTTAGTACCAGTATTTGACCTGTCATAATTAATCCCTTTCTTTACAAGTAAAATGTTATGAAATTTGAAAGATGGACCAAATAATTAAGTTGAATATTAGGGATCATGCTGTTTTGAAATAATCATTACTAAGAATAAGGGGGAGTGAATAAACAGTAATCAACACTGTGGCCGAATTCTAGGTTGAAAAAATGAATACTGCTCACACTAGGTTGAATTCTGGTCTGTAAGGGTCTGAATTTCTAATGCCCCCCTTTCCTTCAAACATAAGAAATTATTTCACTTTTTCATATGGAATGGAGAGGAGAGACAAAAGTTTACAAAGATACTAAAAGTAGTATTTGATTTCATTTGTTAAACAGCTATCAGAACCTAAAAGTCCTTAAGTGGTCGGGTTCTGGGTATTTTACCCTAGGCCTACTTTCCAGTATGGTATCAGGGGCAGTAACTTGGTAGGCTAGTTGGGAAGTCACTGCACGGGGCCTAGGCCCAGTCTGGAAAGTTCGTATTTCCTACACCGAATTTTTACGCCAGTCACCGTTTTCTCAACTTTTACGCCACGCCAAATTGTTGTACTGTGTTTTAAGTACAGTGTGTATGTAAAAGACAAGAAAATTACGCTATGAAATTGGCGTATAAGGTCTTTACTGCACGCTGAAGATCTTCGGCGTAACATACATGTTTTCCAGTCGGGGACTAGGCCTTGGCTAGGTCTAATACCGTCTATTGATATTTTGAAAACTGTGCACATGGACGTACTACTACGAGATGAAGTGACCCACTACTAAAAACAATGTAAGCCTACGCAAGCATTGTAGGCCCTAGGCCTAACTTATGCATATGGAACGAGTTTTATTTGGTAGGCCTAGGCCTATGTTGCACGTCCATACACCAAAAACATTAAGCCCCGTGCCTAACGTCACACTGTGCATGTTAGTCTAGGCCTAGGCCTATATCCAATAACTGCCTGGGCAACGAAACGTCACCAAAATTCGTTGAAACAACGCTTACAGAATGACCTTGTCAATATCTTCAGTTCCAAGACATAAAAACATTTAGCAGCTTCATGCAATCAGTCCTTTTCCCCCTGATATCCATTCACGGATTCACCCACACCATCCAATGAATACGAGACTGTACATCACGAAAATCTTCGTTGCTAATGCCGCCTTCCATTCGTTAGGTGCGCTCGGTATGCACCACTTCACTACTTGTGAAAAGCGTTTCATTCGGTCTTAAGTGGTGAAACGGATAGCTATACACTATTCAACAATAACATCGTTACGTAGCCTGTACGTTTGACGTACACGTAAATGAGACGATGTTCGACGAACAGGCAAATGGCGTAAGAATCGATCATGAAAACAACGACAAAACTGTCGCATTGAGTAATAATCATGAATACTAAATACCTAAATTTGATTTGCGTCTTCAGATTTACAATCTAGAAGAGCTGTGTATCAATTATACTGGCTGAAAGGTAAAATAGGAACGTAACTTCATTCTTTATCTGCCTTCGCTACGTCCGCCATTTTGTCCCAAGTGGGTAACTCGAGTTGCTTTGAAAATTCCCAGCGCACCGCACGAGTTCACCAGTTGTGAGGGTCATGAAACGCATTTCACGCGTAAATGACCGAGCTCACCGACCCAATGGAACGCCCTATAACTATGCGCTGTGCGGTATCCCGGAAGTGGTACATGCATGATGGGAAGGTACTGAAAAGTTTTGTATACGTATACCATAGAAAACAGGCTTCAGAAGTCAGGGTAACGCTGTCGAGAGGTAACGTGTTTACGTTTGGGCTAGAGACCCTATAGTGGTCTCTAGTTTGGGCATTTCACTGATCTAAATGCATGACTAGATATAACGCGCGCTGTTGTTTAATGGGGGGTTTTGGAACCACTTGGTGTTCACAAGATTATGGTCCGAACTCCTTCACAAATCATCGCGTAGGCCTAACTAGCGCGTTTGGGATGTACACAAACATGGAAACATGAATCAAAAATATTGGAAATTAGACCTTATAAAAAAATAACTTGATTCTCATCACCGGCCGGACTGATTTTGGACGCCGGGTGGATTTTTTTTTATTTTTTTGATTAATGAATAAAATCCTCCCAGGCCGACGTAATCCGATGTGGTTTTTTTTAAGAAACTCTGATCTTTGACATCGTTTCTGACGGTTTTGCATAAATTTATTGCCTCAAATCACTCCAACCAAATCCGGCAATCAAACGTTCCTCCCGTACTTTGCGACCGACTAGGCCGACTTGACAAGAACACTCTGGATACAATTAAGATGTATAGTATAAAACAGGGCCCAGCAAGAACCCTGAAAATTGTCGGATCATTGTAACAAAAACTACAAAATAAAAAAGGACCGGGCGACGGATGTTTTAGATGTCAGTGATGAGAATCAAGTTATTTTTTATGTGGCCTTATCAGGGTTGTAACGTTCGAGTCCGGACTCTGACTCGATTCCTGACTCGAGTCGTTTTTTGTCGACCTCGGAATTGCCCCGGAATCGGAATTAGCCCAAAAATGATCGAGGTGCAGCTGGACTCGGACTCGGAACCGATTCCATGTAGCCGAATCCACAAAATGAAATTACCTTATTATGATAAGGCTATACTGTATTGTCAATGGTGCACACGGTTCAGCACATGAATGGTCAAATACAGTCAACTGTAGTGAATTACAGGGTGAGCCGCACTGGGTATAGTAGGCCTATAATGAAATTGACTTCAAAATGCCTCTCAGTGATTGTAATTATTCAATAGTACAAAAATCGTTTCTACGAGATGTTGCATTGCTAAACTTGAAAACTGATGGCCGTACTCGAAATTGATCCGGAATTGCCGAATTGAGAGACCTATAGACACCTGAATCGGAAGTTGGCTCGGAATCGCAGATCAGTAGTACTGGGACTCGGAATTGGCCAGGAATGGTGGCCACTGGAACCAAAATTGGCACGCCAATCGGGTTAGATCGACTAGAGTACAGCCCTGGAAATTATTCTTTAACCCGAAGGAGAAGCTAAAGGTCATTGTGCAAACACTTTTTTCCAACTTTATCCACATTTTGTGTAGCAAATTTTCAGTAATAACTGCCCATTTTGACACGATTGAAAAGTGAATCAAAGAGATTTTCTCCATGCAGCAAGGCCTTAGCCAGCTATGCGTCTCGCAGTCTTTGAAACGGCTAAATTTGAATGAGAGACGGCCACATTTGAACAGGACAGCTGTTGAGACTCCAAAACATAATTTAAACTCACTGATATTTCAAACGAAATTACATCCCGCCAAAATCTTTGGCATACCCTTTTTGCTACGGGCAAACTAATTTAAATTAGAACACTTCATTATAAAATATCGCTAACGTAAAACAGCGAATTAGCCTAACTTAATTACACAAATCACAGCTTCAGTGCCTAGCCTACGCGTAAAGGTTGCTTGCTCCAACCGGCTGCGCTGCCCGATACTTACTGCTCGTGACAGGACCCACACCGTGTGGGTCAAGCGTGTCAGTGGGCCACACGCTTGATTTTTAAGTTCCTTCGTAGTATTATCAGAGGGTAATGCCCAATCAAAATAGGTAACTCTAGTCCTGTGACTGCTATTATACCGCGAATAAATCATTAAATTTAAACCCACTGCCACAACTAAAAAAAAAGAGACACGGACATTAGCCTACTTTCCATGATTGTAACCGGTTGTGCCACTCTTAAATTTGACCGTGACACTTTTGTAAATGATACAATTTGAGGGTGGCGTTGGGATGGGGCACTGTTTTAAATTTCGCTACTTATTAAATTCTCATTTTGCACAGCTGATTAGAAGAAACTCTCAGCTGCTTGTTTAAAAAATCTGAATCTATCACGTTTCTCGCACCGAACAGACAACTTAATAAATTAATACCATCAGTTATTTTTATGGGATCTTTTTGCACCTGGTTTTTATTTTAATTGAGTCATTTTTGATGTTTGGATGCCTAAAAAATTAAATTTTACAGCTTTTTGAGCATGATTTTTACCCTAATTATGTTAAAAGCTGTTGCTTTTAGGGAGCGAAGCCCCTTGGACAGCCACCAGGATCCCTAAGGCGGGCCCTTAGACCCCTGCACCCGTAGGGGCTTCGCGCTTAACGCTCGCGCTGGCTCCTACGGCGCCAGATGAATAGTGCCTCAAGAATCAGTAACAAGTGAGACACCCTCCTTTAAAATCCTGGCTAAAGTCCTGCCATGCAGGCAATGGTTTTAGTGCATTTTCATTACGGGTTGTAGGTGTAGAACACCGTGTGAGAACATTGTAGAGGTTGATTGAATGGTTGATATTGGAAACTGACACTCTGCAAATTTATGATTGTAAAGTTGTTGCAAATTGTTTCGACTAGGGACACACCTATAGAGTTAATAACTCTTGACTCAACTTCTAGGTTCCAATATTGGATTTCGGAGTTTAAGTATGCTGATTACAGGTAAAGGTAACAAGATTACTTCAAAATGTCACAGTCTGTAGAAAATCTTTAAAGTTATAGGTTGTTATTTTTATCTGTTAGACCCTACTTTAGTTTATGAGATTAAGAAATATTTAAGGGCTTTATTGATAGCAGAGATCTTATATGGTCTCTAGTTACATAGGAGTAGGAGGTGGGGGCTGCAGCCCCCCAACCAAATATTTTTGTGAAATTCGGGCAATATGCTGAGAATTTTTCGGGTACCAACCGTAGAAAGAAAAATAATGCAATGATTTAGCTAAAGATAATCAATAGCTAAAAAAACTTCCTTGGCAATGGCAATTGTACGGCCAAATATTTTGTAACGCCATATTTGTGTTGACGCTGTCCAATATTAATCCAGACCAAATATTTTGGCGATCGGTATTCTCCTTAATACGGCCAAATATTTTGACATTCAAAATCGCATTGAATGGCCAAATGTTTTACCACCCTATATTCACGTTGACACTGTCAAATATTTGGTCACTTCATATCCGCTTATGTGCGGCCAAATAAAAAGCAAGATGGAATAAATATTGACACCACAGCAAACATTTTCACACGAAATATGCCTTAACTCTACTATGTAACTTTTATGGCCGTATAAATTGACACCATGAAATCATTTGGTTACACCAACATAAATTGGTGTAAAGTGCATGCCTCCCTTAGGTCATGCATGCCTCCCTCATTGATACCGATTTTTTTCTTTTTAGTACCTAAAATACGTAAATTTTTTAACACAAATTTTACTTCAAAGGTAGCATATGTGGTACCAGATTGCATGTAAGGACACCCAATTTTTCAAAAATTTTCAAAGAGGAGAGGGATACCCCCTCCCCCAGGCCGGTGATCACAGAACAGAATGCATGCTCCCCACCCCATGAGAAAAATCCCTAAAATTATAACCATGGAAGGGGAGTAACACGGCAAATGATGGCATGTAATTGGCAAGCGGGGTGATAAACCGATACATGCTTGTATACATACATTAACATGTTGGACGCGCGTGGAGTGCCCGGAAAATTTGGGTTATATTTTTCGGGCAAGTCGTTATACAGCCCCCACCCCCACCCCCAATCAACTTGAGCGTACGCCTATGTCAAGTTATGTTGCTCGTAATGCGTTTCTCATTTTCACCCTTCTCATACAGTATATTGGAACATTGCATATATATTTGAACGGTATAACCAGTGAGCCACAACTGGAAAAAAGGCCGTGGCCGGCTCGACTTGAGAACCAGTTGGTTGGAAACTGGGCCGTTAAACCTCATCTTACTAACTAACTAACTAACTAACTAACTAACTAACTAACTAACTAACTAACTAACTAACTAACTAAGTAAGTAACTAACTAACTTTCTTTTATTTCTAGGCTGTTCTTCGTTCTTTACTCCCTAATTTTCTTTCTTTCTGGCAGACTTGTTTTATGTATCCTTTGCCATTTCAGTTTACCCACACCTTGACCGTCATTACATGTTAAAGCTAGTATCTCACGAAGAAAAAATTCACTTGCGTATGGTTTGCGACTAAATTTCGCAAATTTGCCAAATATTAGTAAAACAGTAGCAAAACTGTCGCCTGTATTCGCAGGAATCGCAAAAGCATCGCAAGCGGTTTAAAACATGTTCAAAATTTTCTGCGACGGTTTTGCGAAAGTAGAACGCCAAATGATAGCAAAGTGTTAGTAAGATATTCTCACTAATGTAGCATTAATGTAGAACTAACGTCGCGCGCTTTGAAGAATCGTTCCTAGGCCGGATGGCCTCTGGTTTTTCCTAGGTTGTTTCGCGACATTAGTGATAAGTTGGAACGAAGTTAGTGCTAATATTTTGCGACTGTTTGACGTAGCTTTGGCGTTCCCGTCTTCACGTGAGACATACTCACTTAATTCGCATGTTTATTTTTGCGACTTTGGCGTTTTTGAAAATGCAATAGTCGCGACAATAAACGTGCGAATTTGTCTTCGTGAGATATGTAACTTTACTCAAAAAGACAAATTCGCACGTTTGATTTAGCGACTATTTTGCGTTCCAAAACGCAATAGTCGCAAAAATAAACGTGCGAATTTGTCTTCGTGAGATACTGGCTTAAGTGGAGTAACTTGCGAAATGAAAGGAGTTAAGGGGGAGAGATGTATCTCTGCTTTCCAGCGCCCATGCATTTATGCCAAAATTATGCCATCACATGTCCCCGAGTCCCTTAGAGCATATGTTTTGAGAACTCGGCCCTGACAAATTAACGTAGTACAGTAGGATTATGCCTAAACTGCCAGTACTAATTAGCACTTCTTTACAATAATACCGTAGGGTCATATATTTTACCAGCAAATGCTCCACGTCATCACTCGTTGGCAAAAGAACCCACAGCCTGTTTCAAAATAATCAAACCAGGGAGCTGTCATTTGGATGGAGATCTATCGAACACTTTAATTTATGTAAATACTTTAAGACCCACTAAATCGAGGTTAGATTATCAACGATAAGCCATTTGTTTGGCGCAGGGGAATTTCTTTCCTTTGTTTGCTGGCTCCAGTTTGATGTCATTCACCTAGCATCATCATTCAAGTCACGTAATCCTTTAACAAGTGGCCTGCGCGCGCAGAACAATTCTTTGATGCGGTGGAGGTTCGCGCCGCTAACAGGTTTAGAGCAGGTGATATTAAACTCGAAACTACTGTTTATTTAAAATAGAAGAATACAGCTGGCACGTTCCTTTACAAGATAACGCATGCAAATGAGTTGACGAGTCAGAAGTCTAACTTTTGTTAAAACAATAGAAAAGATACCGGAAGTTTCCTGAAATAACCAGATATGGATTCTTGTTCATATTTCGAAGTAAAACGTAACTGACATACTGTCGTGCGCGTCGCCGAGCGTCGAAAGGTGCAACATTTTTTTTTAAATTTTTTTTTTTTATTTCCCCGACGACTGGCAATGTTGTGGCAATGGACGAAAACCCTCAGTCTTACTGTAGATGTAGCAGACGACAAATCCCTTTTGTGTTTACTTCCTAAGCCGGTGTAAAGTCTTATAGAAATGTCAAGAGCGATACAAGAGATGGATTACTGAGTGACCTTGGCGGCACAAACCCCACTTCAAAGCGATGTATATCCATCCAAATAATAGCTCCCTGATCAAACATTACACGCCTTGCTATCGTAACATAGGCAACTTAATCCTTATTCGTCTATTCCTGCTCATGCGCACAACGGTGCCAGCCTTTATAACATGCCTTGTATACTATACACGCACACATACTTATCATGGCATGGGTTTTGTCAACCGTGACGTCATCATATATTGTCCGGTTAGGCTACATCTTCTTTCTTAAATAAATTTTTTTAAACTCATATCGCTCACAATTACTGAATGCAGCGTTTAACGTCGAGTTTTGCATTGACGATTGGTGCATTTGCAACCTACCCGGGTTAGCACATCTGCTTTTTGTTAGATAACATTTTCAAAAATATAAGTTGTAAACGTTCCGTAAGCATATTTTTACTGACATTAGTGACCATTTCGCAATTTTCTTAAACGTTCACAAGAATTTTTCTTCAAAAGACGAGGCTACAGTAGTGAGCAACTACTCGCAAAGTAATGTTAATAATTAAATCTCAATTATCTCGAGCCAAGAGTGGAATGAGGTTCTTTGTGAAAACAACCCCAACATTGCCTGCAATGTATTTGATGAGAAGTTCAAATTAATCTACTACTTTCCCATTACATCAGATCAGTAAGACAAAACAAAGGTCCAAACGCCATCCTTGGATCACAAGTGGCATACTTAATACTATCAAAAGGAAAAACAAACTTTTCGTACTTTGAAAATAAATCAAAGTACAATACGTATAGAAATAAGCTCAATTACGTAATTCGAATTTCAAAGAAAACTATACTATTATCATAAATTTGGTGAGAGTCAAAACGATCCTAAAAGTATTCCTGGAAGAGAATTAATGAAATATTACACAGGAAACAGAAAAATCCCTCATATCCCACCGTGTTCAAAAGTGGTGAATCTGGGACAGAAGAATTGAGTAAAATTGTAATAATTTCAATGATTTTTTTTTTTGGGGGGGGGGGTAAATGTAGGACCATCGCTTGATGACAATATTACAAAGCTGATGAGTGTTCTAGATAAGACTGTTCGTAATAAGGACACTCTGTTTCTCTTTCCCACATGCGAATATGAGCTCCTCCAAGTGGCCTATTCCAGCCTTTAAACCTGGAAAGGAAGCTAGCCACGATGATTGCAAACCAGGTATTAGGCTATTAGATTTGTTATCCCGTTTATAGCTAGGCAGTCGACGCATATCTTTAACATTTCCTTTAATACGGGTATATTTCCAGAAGGTTCTTAACGTCGCTAAATTTATAACTTTTTTTAAAAAAACCTGTGTGTGAAAATTATCGTCCTATACCTCTCCTGCCGTGCTTTTCAAAAATAATTGAACGTCTTTTGTTTAACCGCATTCATGGTTTCATGTCAAAATGTAATATTTTAAGCAAAGACTAGTATGGCTTTCGACCAGGGCATTCTATTGAGTTAGCACTGGCTGATGCAATTGACAAATTATGCACGAACCTTGACAAAAAGAAAACCACTGTTGGTGTATTCCTCGATCTCTCAAAGGCGTTCGATACTGTTGATCATCATATTACAAAACTAGAGTTCTTTCTTAAATAAAATAATTTTTTAAACTCATATCGCTCACAATTACCGAATGCAGCGTTTAACGTCGAGTTTTGCATTGACGATAAGTGCATTTGCAACCTACCCGGGTTAGCACATCTGCTTTTTGCTAGATAGCATCTTCAAAAATACAAGTTTTACATAAACTAGAGTTCTATGGTATACGAGGAAGTCCACTTAAATTGATTTATAACTATACCTCACTGGCCGAGGCATGGGCGTCCGGAGGGGGGCAAGGGGGGCACCCCCCCGAAAATCAAAAACTTGAAAAAAAAGAAGAAAAAGTAAAGAAAAAACGAAAAAAAAATATAATATCAAAATTTCTTAACAGTTCACTCAGTGTGAATTTCTACTCTCAGAACAGGAATTGAATAGAAATATCAACACTCAGGCCCCAGCAGCCCCCTCCCCGAGCATATTTTTGGTATTTTTAAAGTTTATATTTACGATATACTAGTGTTTTCCATTTTTATATGCCGTAAACAGGCCTTGGAAGTGCCATTTCCAGCGATCTGGGAAGCATTTTGGGCCAAAATTTACGTGCGCTCCGCGCCAACCCATGGTAGCTCGGAGCGCTGAGAGTTTGTCTATGGGATTCGCCCCCCCCCCCCAAACTTGACAAATTCCTAGCTACGTCTTTGTCAACACTGTGTGAAGTAGAATCTAAACTCTTTTCTGGGAATAAAATATTTCCCATGTAAAAAGCTTGCCCCCCTAAAAAAATTTGCCCCCGGCCTGATTTTTTTCTGCGGACGCCCATGCTGGCAGGTTACAGTCCACATCGCTAAAGAGCAATTAAGTATGACCTACCACAAGGATCCATTTTAGGACCGCTTCTACCTTATGTGAATGAACACTATCATGTCTCCTCTATAGCTCATATACCGTACTGTTTGTTCATCATTTTCTTTGAAAGTGATAATATAAGCGCATTGTATTCCACTGTTTGCAAAGATCTTTATAAATATTGTAAGTGGTCAATCAGTTGGGTCTCAATTTCGATAAAACTAACTACATTGTTTTAATTATACAACGAACAATAGTGGAATCAGGTGATCTCCAAATGAATGGCAACTTGAAAGAAATAAACAAGGTAGATTCCACCAAATTTCTCGGGGTATACATTGACTCTAGGCTTACTTGGAATGACCACATCTTATCATTTTCAAATACAATTGCTCGAAATGTTGGCGTGATCTCAAAATTAAAGTACATTCTCCCCCAGCCTATTCTTAAAACCCTTTATCAAAGTTTAATTGTTCCCCACCTCTCATATTGTTCCATTAACTGGTCTGGGACCAGCAATAAAAACCTAAAGCGATTATTTATTTTACCAAAAAAAAAACGAGCTATTCGTCGCATTGCTCACGCTGACTCCCGTGATCACACCAGTCCTTTGTTCCGAATATTTAATCTTCTGAAAGTTGAAGGATTTCAGGGTTAGAGCGAATGTTGCTTGTTTTGCCCACAAAGTTTTAAATTATACCTTATCGCCTCGGCCTTTTTTACAGATTTCTTCCACAGAAATAATGAAGTTCGTAGATATAGCACCCGAAATGCAGATTATATCCACTACCACCCACGGGCCACGGCGCACAAATTTTGGTCACTTTAGTCTGCAAACAAGTGCTATCGTTTGGCATTCCCACCCTCCTCCATTTTCAACGGTTCAGTGCTGTCTATCCCTTTACTTAAGAGAAAACGTCCAGCAGAGCATTATGAAATATTAAAGTGTACCTAAAGTCTAAAATTTCAAAAATATATGTTACAAAGCTTGACTGATGAATCCACATGGTCCAACTCCCATTTTCACAGGACATTCCTGAGCTGAGATATAATATGTTGAAGCTTATTAACTAAATTAAAAATGGTAGATTGCGCAATAATTTGTGATGTCATTCTTGTACAATTCATGTTACCGTCTTTGTTTTTCTTTGTTTTTTTTTTCGAAAGCCACTGCGCCTTGTGTGAAAATGTGATCACTGTTTTACTGTTATAGGGTGACGTGGCTTTTTAAGCCCTCCCCGTACAATATGGTAAGCAAGGGAACAGTACATGTTTCAAGGTCATATAAACATCTTAAAATTTAAAAGGAAACAAAAGCAGGTAATGTGAGTTGAACAAGAAGGACATCATAAATTATTGTGAAATAGACTATCTCAAATAAAGTGAATAAATTTCAACATTTTATATCTCAGCAACTGACTAAGGTATGAAAATGGCAGTTGGCTGAATGAAATTCATTTTCCATCCTCTAAAATATGTATTATTGAATTTCTAGACTTAAGGTCCACTTTAAAGGCAATAGGCGGTCGCCTCAAAATTTGCTTTGAAAAATCAGCAAACTCTTGCAAATCTCCTCTTATTGCATTACAAGCACCCATGAAGACGTTTTGAACATAACTATTGCAAACAATAGGTAAAGCAAGGAGAAATCCTCCTTGAATTTCACAATTCAGTCACCAACAAAAACATTGTCACGTGATCAAAATAGACCATTCATGAACTAGAGGGACGGGGCAGGCTCTGATTGGGGTGACGGCATTTTCCGTTTAATTGCTATTTTGTAATTTCTTTACCATGAAGAATATATCTTATTACTGTCTTCAGTATATTGATAGACTAATTTTTTCCTTTTTGTATTTCTGTAGTTTAGCTAATTTCTGTGAAGGGAGTGTTCTACTTCCTGTCTTTTTAGAGCACTTTTTTCCGCACAACTGCTTGATTATGTAAATCAAATTTAACTTTACCTTGTACATATGTCTATCTGCTGTTGTGAAAAACAAATACATGTAACGAAATGAAATGAAATTTGTAGGAGGCATATACTGACATTTTGTAGAAATTCTAAAAATACGCTCTCATAGCTTTTCTCCATCCACCTTGTACATGGCTGTAAGGCGTTTTACGAGTATATTTGCTGTAAGCGGAGTGGTTCCCCTTTTTACTCCGACTACAAGACTTCTAGTCGAAGTAATGCGATCGCCACAGAGGTTTTTGGGGAGGCATTCAGAGATTTTGTCTTTGAATTGCGTTTTCTTGGCCGTTTTGTAAGCTATGGATCTGAAATTTAGAGAGGATGTGTAACGTGTCACGTAAATTTTACCACTCAAATTTTATGTTGATCGATGGTTATATGACGTCTCTAGAGCTTATTTTTCAATGTTTGGCCATAAAACCTCTCTTCATGGGATTTTGATATTTGTGCCCGAAAGTTTGCACATTAGTTCATGGGTCGCCCACGTTCATAATCGACTTATCACAAGAAACGATGTTTTTAGGGGGCAATTTTCAATTGAAAATGAACCTTTCCGCGTTGGCAAGATTTACTCCTAATTGGAACAAAAAAAAAAAAAAATAAATAAAAAATTAACTGGTGCCAGTTGCTTTTAAATCTTGTCAGTAATCTTCTCTGCAAATTTCACTTCATTTCATGGAAGTATATTGGAGAAAATCCGAAATGAATGTGCCTTCTTTTCGTCCGAAACAATCGATTTTGCTGAGTGCAAACACTTGTTTGACGTTTTGAAGCCAAGACCGTCAAGACAACGCCAAGTGAAATCATTTGGCATTCAGTATTGCTGAATATTTCGCGCACGAATTGGCCAAACGAACATCTTCCCTGCCAATGTACCCATGATAAAAACAAAGGACTCGCTGGAGTAATCCATCTGTTCACATACAAAGCAAAGCTACACAAAGCTATGCATTGTTTGCAATGTCGCTCGTGTTTGCACAAGGCAGGGAGTTGTTACGTAACAACTCCCTGCATGCACAGGGTAATTCGAACCAGGGAGCTGCCACAGAGTAAAGGCTGCCTGTTCGAACAATGAAAATAGTACCTCACGAAGCGTACCCTGTTTGCTCATCTCCTCTTTGGGGCTTCCCAAACTTAATTATGACTGAACAACGAATATGCGGTGCAGCCTGCTACGCAGGCAATGGCAAAAGTCGATAATGAAGGAAGCTAAGTTTCGCTGCCCAGCTTGCTTATAAACGATTCAATTTCCTTTCGAATATTGTCTTTGCTTTAAAATGCTGTATCGAGTTAAAATATAGGATTTTACGACACGGTTTGCGCGTAATTTTTCGTTCAGGATGTAATTTATACAATCGAATCAGGAATTACAAAAGATACACATAGTTTTTAATAAACCCAGGTTTTTGGACTGCCTGAAAAAATCACTACCAAAAGATCAACCCTTCTCTTGTTAAAGGTCGTGTGACATGCCACCAAAAAGAGCTGTTTCACTAGTCAGTTAAAGAATTAAGCCCTCCAATGTAAGATCATGTTGGAATTATTTCAATATCTTTTACAGTTTGCAAAATATACGTCTTCATAGTTTTATGAGTTTTTGAAGAAATTCATAGCCTATGCAAAAATAATGATATGGAGTGTTGCACATTGTTAAGATTTCTTTTGTTAACCCTATTTCAATTACCTCTTAATTATACTGATCAGATAGATGATTACAGTTTGGTGGTAGATATCAATATTTCTGAAGGAAAAAATTTTAACTTTCATAATAAAGCCCTCAGGGAATAGCAATGCCACCAGTGTCCTTGGAATTAAGGTTGAAAAACAAAGGCTAGCATGAGCCATATATGGTATGTCCATCTTTCGATGTCACATATTTGCATATTTAGCTTATGTTTATTCATCACACAAGCGTGAAATAGAAATTACCCTGTAAAATGCCGGGCCAGTTTTTTGATGGATATTAATTGGAATTGTGGCTATTTGCTGGATATTTCATGCTTTTTACATCAAATATCCAACTATATAACTTTCATGTCACACAACCCTTAAGAAATCAGCTTGAATGAGATGCCATTGAAGGGCAGTAAATGACTGTTAACAAGTCAGTGTTTTCGCATGTAGGCATATTGGGTGAATTGTCCAACCGCAAAGTTTCCATGTTGAGTATATTGTCCCGTTTTTGAATGTCACCAAGTTAGAATTGTCCAGATGTTGTCCAGTCACCTTCCGATATGTTTATTTACCAAAATTGCACTTACACTGAGACACAGATCCAGAGGGGGCTCAATTCCCAGCTGTAGAGGGCCCCTTTTCGACACCACCTTTTTAGACGGTCCTAAAGCTGCTTGACCGTGTTTAGTTTAATTGCCAGATGTCAGAAATACCAATCGAGTGCATAAAATTCATTTTTTCCCTTAGACCACCCCACTCCCTCTTTCGAGGCTTCGTACAATTGGTGCTCGTAGCTGCAGAATTTGCCCTTATTGAGTAAGTCCCTTCTTTTTCGTGCTTGAAATCCTGAATCCGCCGAAGTCGAAGTTTGCACCATGGTCTAGTTAGACGCACTTATTATATCCAGTCGTGCATATAGATCAGTGACCTCGATTCAAAGATATTACAAGCTTATAATATCTTTGCCTCGATTAGGTATAGGTGACACCTTGCAGCGTGGTTACACTGACTACTATCAGACCTGCATTGTGACAGTGAGGAACTGTATGTAACGTTTATATATAATATTAGTACTACAGTACAGTATAGCCTAGCTTACGGAGAACTTGCATGCTAAAGAGTAAAGTAAACTAAAGCCAGGGAAGCATACCTCAGAAAGGATAACGCAATCTCAAAACAGTTGAGAACATGTCCTCAGAGAAAGCAGCTGATAATGTCTTTAAGGTGAATCTCATAAAAACAGGCAAACACATAAATGGTCCCTCGTTTTTGTCAACCATCTGTTTTTGTTTACCACAGGTCAACGTAAGTTAGGCCTAACGTTACAGCAAGGAACTCCACTAACACTGTACAGTTAGGCCTAACTGTAACAGTAACGTTATGGCAATCCCGGGCAAAATCTTAGGCCAGTAGGACCCAGGCATAGCCATAGAATAGGATATAGGAACTAGAGTGCGCACTCCTAATATCGCGTACGTAAATCCGCAGTGATTGCATGGGGACCACTGACCTACATGTAGGCCTAGATCAGTGATTATCGTCCGTCATTATATTTATAGGTGGAGGCAAGAAGCGCTGTGTGCAAGCATGTAGGCCTAGGCCTATGTACAAACTGTATGGTAGCCGAGCCCCCATGTGATCACAGCTGTTTCAGGGAGTGAGCACTGTAGTTCCTATATCCTACTCTATGAACCCAGGCTAGGCCAAATAAATAATATTATAATTAGCCTATGAAGAATATAAATAATAAAGATTAGGCTAGGCAGTTTTCATCCTAGGGTAAGACGGGGGGGGGGGGGGGGGTTTTACCGCAATGGTAGGCTATTTCCATCCACCATGAACATTTCTCCCAAATTTGAATTTCTTGAAGAAACAACAGTAAAAATGTATTTGGCACCAAGTACTATGATACTATGAACTACTGGCAATTTAAAATCACCAAACTTTCAACCCAAGCTAACCATTTAATATAAAAAATCCAAAATTTAAAACTGAATGTGTATACATATTGTTCAAAATCATGTTTCCTTACAATGGGCGATAAGCCACATGACTTACTTATACATACATTTACAGCCATAAACTTAATTATAAAGTGGTCAAATTTGATAACCAAGATAGATAAGGGTTCTTGGGATATTGTGATGAAAAGAACCTGCTCCAAAATTGTTACTGCCCTCATTTAGTGGGGAGGTCGAAAACCACCCACCACTTCTTCTTCTTTCAAATGCAGCACAAATGCCAGACAAGGCTGTTGAACTAGGGCTAAGGGAGTCGGATGAATAGAGTAAACTAGCACAACGATTTTGATCATGGGCTAAGAGCTGGTTTTTAAAGCTGTTCACTGATGGGGCATAGCGAACCTGTTCCAGTAATAGGTTCCAGCTAGGGATAGTTCTTGGATAGAGAGATTTCTGATAGCAAAGCTTGTTAGTGGAGGGATAATGGTATAGATACCTTCCACTAGTACGACGGGTGGTCCGTCGATTAAGATTTGAAGGGTCAATAAGATGATTCCTTACATTACTTGAAAGTAATCCATGCGTTTCTTTATACATAACAACAAGACGAGCCCTAAATCGTCGAGTTTCAAGGCTGTCCCATTTAAGATCATTAATCATCTCAGAAACATTTGATTGGCGACTGTAGTTGTTAAAGATGAATCTGGCAGCATGCCTCTGGACGTTTTCTATAGAATTCTTTTCGGATTGGTATAGGGGTCCCATACCGTACTACAATAATCGAGAATGGGTCGAACAAGAGAGAAGTACGCTGCAGTCTTAGTATCTTTATCACAGTGCGAGAGGTTTCGCCTCAATAGGCCTAAGGTCCGGTTTGCTTTGGATACAATTTGGTTAATATGTCTTTTCCAGTTCATACTAGAAGAGACTTCAACTCCTAGGTAAGGGTGGTGATTAACCTGCTCTAAAGTATGATTACCCATTTGGTAAAAATATGGATTTGGATTTGCTTTATGGGAGACTCTCATAGTAAAATACTTAGATTTATTAAACCCCATCTGCCAGATTGATTCCCTTTTCAATGTAACGGGCTATTTTCGACCGCCTAGTTTTTGACTAGCATGAAATCATGGAAAGTACAACAGTTTGATTAATTTTAATTTTAAGTGATATAATTTATGGCCATATACCAAATGTAAAACAGTTACCTTCATATGCAACTTCTATCACAACATCTGCACCATGACCACTTATGACCCATACAAAATTCATTTTGCCTTAAATTAGCATGGTTTTCAATGGGGCAGTTGAAAATACCCTAAGGTAGGTTGAAAATAGCCAATTTTCGACCTCTTTTATCATCATTGCATATTCCAGTAAGAGAAAATTAATAAAATAAAAGGACATACACTGAATGGTAGTACAGGCATTGTAGGTGTTGACCAAAGGTAAGTTGGTTCAATTACTTTGCTCCTTTTAATTTTTGAAACCAAAAACCCTTAAGCGGTCGAAAACCCCCCATCTTACCCTAGGTCTATTTCCGACCGCCCATGAACATTTCCGGAAATTGTGAATTTCTTAAAAAACAGCGGTACCTGAGACTTTACCAACAAGTACTTTGAACTAGTGGCAATTGAAAATCACCCACCTTTTGACCCAAGCTAGCCATTTAATACAAAAAATCTGAACCTGAAAATCAAATGCAGATGCATTAGTTTTAAAAACATATTTTCTGAAAGTGGTGGGAAAGCCACATGACCTACTTCCACATATCTTTACACCCACAACTTTAATTATTAAGTGGTCAAATTTGATAAACTAAATAGAAATAAGTTGTTTGGATATTGTCACAAAAAGAACTTCCCCAAAAATTGTCACTGCCCTCATTTCGTGGGGAGGTCGAAAACCACCCACCACTTTTCAATGTGTAAGGCTATTTTCGACCACCTAGGTTTTGACCTGCATAAAATCATGGAAATAACTGTAATTTGATCAATTTTAATTTTAAGTGATATAATTAATGGTCATAAACCAAATGTAAAAGTTACCTTCACTGGTAACTTTTATCACAACATTTGCAGCCCTCGAAAATAGCCTCAGCATTCGGCAATGCCGAGGTAAAATGCCGAGACAAATTGACCTGACTTCGGCAAAAATTTTGCCGAGGCGATAGATTGCAGGACAGCTTACGGGGACTTACTGGTTACAAAAGCTGCATACCAGGCCTACACAGCTTGAAATGAAGCTTCGAGTAGCGACTTGAAAAGAAAACGTTTTCTGATAAAATTTCCACCACGATCGAAACTGGAGCAAATATATTCAGTGTTATTGCTTCATATACAAAATGTAGTTGCAATTTTTTCAAGTTTTTACGGAAAATCCTGTTTTAAAAAGTTTGTTACGATCGGTATTTACTGTATGTACGAAACTCACTGTCTGCATGCTGTGAAGAAAGTGATCACTGTACACACATGAATGTGACATGGCAGAGTGCGACCTTTAGATTTCAGAACCAGCCGTTTTATCTCTTTTACTGTGTAATAAAGTGGGAAAAATTCCCAAAGCGGCTGTATTGGTTTTATCAATGGAATTCCGGAGCTTAAACAAACAAATATTTCGTTAACCTACTGTAGAAGTTTCTAAACAAGTAGATGGCCAAAATTTCGTTAACTTGCCATGCACATGGCTGTATGACTTTTACTGCTGAGGTAAAGTGTATTTTTGCCGAAGTAAATCGTTTTTACTTCAGCAATTTTTTTGCCGTAGCCAATATCTTATTTGGAAGGGCTGCATCTGGGTGACAACCCCTTATGACCCATACAAAATTCATTTTACCATTAAATTGCATGGTTTTCAATAGTGCGGTTGAAAATACCCTTGGGTAGGTTGAAAATGGCCAATTTTCGACCACTTTTGTCATCATTACATATTCCAATAGGACAAAACTAATAAAACAAAGGACATACACAGAATGTAAGTACAGTATTGCCCAAAGGTAAGTTGGTTCAATGACTTTACTTTATTAAATTTTTTAAACCCAAACCCCTTAAGCCGTCGAAAATCCCCTATCTTACCCTGTAGGCATAATATATAATAATGGAAAGGTAGGCCTAGCTCACTTCACGACCTTTCGCAGTTTCGGTTACAACTTCGCCTAGGCCTAACTGAATCACGATTTTTATGCCTTGTTTTCCATTTTACCTCATTTCAATACACTTGAATGTTCTAGTCGTGCATTCCTATTACATGAGAAGTGTGATGATTCATTTGGACCAAAAATGTCTTCAAAAAGAAACATTTCTCTGCGCAAATGTGGTTTCAGCACGATCACCTTCAGTCATAGGCTCTCACATTGGATAGTTGTCATGAGGTAGTTATGCTCCCATGACGAGAGGCAGAACCATCCAGTGGGAGGACCGTATTTCGACGATGGGTAGACAGTTGCAGTGGTAAGACATGTTTCATTGTCAGTGCACAACACAATCCACTGTGACACAGGTGTTCCCAACAGTACGTAATAACAGTTACAGTTAGCCACAGGTAGGCCAATTACCCAGATTGGAAAGTTTGCCCAAATATGAATCTCGAATGGAATCAACAGCATGTCATGCACTGACGTTGTGTTCCTTTAATTTTTTTAAACGAATTGGTCTTTTGTATCCTTTTACTTTTTAGGTGGTTTACAAATTACACTTAAGGTATTTTAAAGGGTGCTGCTTTGAGTTTCAGCTGCTGCTGTATTTTTGTGTCTGTTTTTTGGGTGATTTTTATGGATTGTTCTTTCACCGTTTATGTAATCGTTTAGTTTTTTTTTAGGATAGCTGTTTCGTCTAGGGCTGGAGTACCCAACGATCAACCAGTCAATCGTGGTCTACTGGTCGACCGTGGACTGATCCCAAGTTGACCGCGAGGGTTGTAGGAAGAAATGAAAAAAATAAAGTTTTGCTATGTGTAACTGTATGACAGTGTATGTTTTGTAGATCTCGGGAGAGTGGCTACTTGAAAAGTAGATCTTGGGTCAAAAAAGGTTGGGCACCCCGGGTCTAGGGGTTGTATCACACTCTTGTAACCTCAGGGTTTCCCTTGGCATTCTTTTTGTGAGGCGGCCACCTCACAGCTTTTGGCCACCACCTCACAGAAATTTGCTACACTTGCCACCTGTATTGTACTAGCCATGGAAGAATTGATAATTCTCCTTCCAAAGCTAGTAACATATCACCCCCATGGACTAATACCACCTCACACTCTTTAAAACCCAGGGAAAACCCTGAACCTAGCCTATTCCAGGGCATGGGTTTTTAGTATTGCTTACCATGAAGTGGTCACTTCTTGGAGATTTTTCTTGGGATTCCTGGCTATCAATGTCAGTTGCTACGATGGTTCTTCCAGGAACGTCTAACACAGGCCAATTCTGAAAGCTCAAACGCAAAGGTCTATCAGTATCCTTATACATGTTTTGAGTTGTATTTTTAATGCTAAGCCTAGCTTCAGGCCTAGCAATACCAGTATAAACATTAAATCTAATGCTAGTACCAATGTGTTTTACTTCAGGTGGGAGTGTATTTCTTCCTTCGGGTGTATTTCAACTTACTTACCCCTCTTGTTAGTTATAGGTGGTGACATTGAATTGAAATTGTCACGTTCAACCTTCCTCACCAGTTTCCAGGTGCAAATGCAAGCTATATATCAAATTTATATTAGGGATGTACCGGATCTGGAATTTTAAGATCCGGCCGGACCGGATTTTACCGGACAGTATGAACTATCCGGCCGGACCAGATTTTTTCATTAGGAATCTTGTAACTGGAATCAGGTTCCAAGTAAAATAGAAGTAGGCCTACCAATGGTACATAATGGCAAAGGGGTCGGGCTTAGAGATCACCCATTAGGCTTTACTTTATAAGCAATTGCAATATATGTATTACGAGTAAATTTTAATGATCAATACACATACCTCCTGTACAAATACTGGAATGGTACAGGACCTCTCCTTTATGGCTTCATGTGTTGGAGGGGGTGGGGGCACACATCCGATGGGGGGCTGCAATAATTTTACAGGGTATTACTAGTCTAGCCTACAGCTATACCCTTTGGCTAATTGAACTAAACACTTTGGGTGAAATTTTCTTTAACTTATATTGTGAGACTGAGTTGTTGGTTATAAAGGAATTGTAATTGGCAGTTTAGAAAACAGGAAATGGGCCAGACATTAACAATAGCATGCCCTGCTAAGGCTGCTACTGTTTAAGTTACTCCTATTCACAACTCTAATGTCAATCCTTTTGTGTAACCAAGACCAGCTGTCATACAGCATGAGTGATATTGACCATTGTATGTCCTACCTTGAACTAAGTTACAGTATTTGAGTGTCAAGTGTTGACTATCATTTAGTAGCTGGTTGTCATTAAATGTGTAGCTTAATGTGGCCTCTCTGGAGTAACAATAATTCAGACTTTCATGACACTTACTTTGGAAAATGGCTTCTTTCATTTGGAAATATTTTTTTGTCAAGGATCAGGCTGATGAAGTTGCTGAGTATTTATTATGTAAAAAGGGGATAAGAAGAGGACCAGCAGGAAGTCAAGCCAAGAATTTCAGTACCACTCCATTACATACATAGGCATCTTCTGTACCAAACCTATTTTCATCATGCATGATATTATTTAAATGTACTTGTAGAGCCTTTTACTAATGATTCACAAAAAATCCGGTTCCGGCCGGATTTTTAAAAATGTCCGGCCGGAACCGGAACCGGATAATTTTTCATTATCCATTATTTTTGGAATCAACACCGCAATAGCTGTCTTGAAGCGCACACTTGATGAATTAATGCTCAGACCTTCATTGTTACACAACTCACACACAGGTCTCCTATTGTTAGGTTATCGGGAATAAAGCAGTGATGGAAATAAGCAGTGTTGCATTGCAATTTGCGGTGCAAAGTGCACTTCTGTGTGATGCAGTTCTCAGTATGTGTAGCACTTTTTTGGGATCCATTATCAGATTTTGCTGTGGCTTTCAGTCCCTTCTTAGTCATCACTAGAATAGTATTTAAAAAAAAAAGGAAATCTGAAGTCTTCATTCTGTTCCCAAGTTTTTCATTAATCACAAAAAACACTGAAATTTCCCCTACATATAAACATATATCACAGACGGATGGATATGTATGATTGGTTCTGATTGTCAAAAGCCGCATGGTAAGTCGGATGCACTGCAAACAAACTTCAAACAAAGAACATCGTACAAGTATTGTTCTGTACCCTTTGATGAAAATTTTGGGAGTGAAATTGGCTTGACACATAGGCCTCTCATCATATCTAGTCGAGCCTCCATTTTTGTTTTGTGTAATTCTAACAAATTTTTCATCCTTGTTCTTTGATTTGTCTCTGCATTCGTATGTGTCTGAGCACCAATTCAAAATGTTGCCTGGAAAGTCCTGACACTGTGTCATCCTTAGGCCCATTACTAGGTCCCATTGTGGGTACTACTCCCTTTGTAGAATTACTACTCCACTTGGTGTATCAATTGTAATACTAGTAGTAGTTCTCCTGTTAGTTTCTACTGAATGTTCCAAACCTTCCAGGTCATCCAGACAGTCTAGAACTATCACCTTGTCCGAAGGTTTCCATTCTGAGTTCTGACCTTATATTTGTCTTTCTGTTATCCTAAGCTTAGGCCTAATAACAGACAACCAACAAAACTCTACTTTGGAACGTATTAATTGCCCACACATCCTGAGTAGTTCTACACCAATTTTACCAAACAGTTACTCTTCTAATGCAATTGACCACGTCTGGTTCTTTATCAAATTTGCCACTATTCACTCAAAAACCATAGGCTGTTACTTTAGTTTCTTTTGCCTAGGCTACACAGCCCTAACAACACTCAGCAACTCACCCAAGGGGGAAGGGGAAGCTCTTTGTGCCATAGAATTTACTGTGTAACTAAGGAAGCTTGTTTGCATCAGTATGCCAATGAGCTACATTGTTACGTCATTGTAGAATGATTGCAGAGGCAGCTTGCCACGTGAATGTATTGGAACTAAAGTAATCAAATGTTCTGTGGTCACAGCATTCTCACATCGACAAATACTTCGATGGCTAAAGTTAATTTTACGAAGCAACAAAGTTGATGGTTTTATTTCAAATTTTCAGACCTTTATAGTTCTAAGTAGTAAGTGATCAAAAATAACTGCAATACTTGTGTAACATTTTGAAATGATAAGTTGTGGTAGTAAATTAAGAGTTTAGGTCCTATCATTGCTGTAAAAAGAAAGTTAATTTCAACCAGCATGGTGAAGACCCCAGATTTTCAATGGGTATTTGAAAGGACCGTACAGTATGTAGGGAGCTATCGGCAACCGGCTATACATATGCCTTTACTGAGGACTTAGTACTAGCATATACACACAGCTTACATGTGGGTAGGCCTATCAATACCTAGGCACCTCTCGACACATGCATGGTGAGTTAACGTCACTGTGGATGTTTCACTGTATCTCAAAAGAAGAAGAAAACACTATTTTAACATAAAGCCGTGACATGATTCAAACGTAAGCATGACCTACTTTGCACATTCATCAGACAACACCAAAACCAAGTATTTGCCATTTTATTTTTCATTTTGAAAGGAAAAATTATGCTCACTGCCAAGTTTTTGATTCTTTGCTGAAGGCAAAAGGAATCAATGCAGTTGCAATGGCCTGTTTATGTGTGTGTATCGAGTGTGTGTTTGCATTGCTTGGCTTGTAAACACTTTATCTCAAGATAGGAATGATACTTTTCATACTTGGTATATGGATATATCATATAGAGAGGAAGAACCCTATTGTTTTTGGTGGTGGTCAGAGGTCATGTCAGGTAAACCTGTTTCTGTTCTACATGGTGTGAATATAGGGTTAACGGCCATTCACCATGTAGGCATCTATAATTCTGAAAAACCCGATAATTTGTCAGTTTCAATTCAAGTTTCCTAAAGACATCCATTCTGTCATTTTTGGTTTTGGAACTGTCTAGCCTAATGACCAAATTAACCTCCTGTATCAGGTGTTGTTCAGAGTGTAATGTGTAAATACTTCTTCTCTTCCTCTGCAGTGGTCAGATGATGGAAAACCTGTTAAGGTGGACAAATGGAATGGGACAACTGTCAAGAATGCCTTGGATGATGCTGTTAGGATGGTAAGTTTGTTGCATACTGTACTTTGCTCAGCCAGCAGAATATTCATACATGATCAAATTAAGCTACTATAAAAACCCTATATTGTTCATTGCAAATAGCTTCTAGCATATTGATGATGGACCAGGGCCATTCAGAGCATTCATTATGAGGGCATTAGCCACAGTGGTAAACTCAGTGAATCCAAGTAAGTGATACTGATAATCTTTGAAAAGTATGAGATAATCAGGATTCAAGGAAGTAATAGACCTTTAAATGCATTGCCATCGGCGGCAAAACAATGAAGCACACTGCACGCTCAACATACACATATGAAACAGACATATACATGCATGAAGTAGACTTTCACATGCATCTGATTGGAACACAAATCAGCTGTCTGCCTTTGTTGATGTATGTTGCAGTGATATGCATCATATGCGTAGGGTCTATTGGAGAGCTAAGGGAGTCTAAAAGACTCTTGGATTGTTCTCATCTGTCTGAAAGGTGATGAGAATAGTGTACATCACTGCTTCTCAATCTTTTGGGGCTAAGGGACCACTTCCTACCCCATAAAAATGTGGCAGATCACCCTGTGACCCTGACACTAGCTGATAACATTGCCCAGTGGCTTTTTAGTACCATTGCTTGTTGGCAACAACATCATTGCTTAACAGTGTTGTTCATCAGGGTTTTCAGCCAGTGGACTGCAGTCCACCAGTGGGACACCAGCTGGAAAAAAAAATCGAAGAAGTCTTCATTTGTATCATTATTTATTTTCTGATTTAGTTTGTCTTATCTGACTGAGATGTAATTTTACTAGTATATGTTGATCAGTGTTGAAACGTGCTTTCATTGCTTCAGTGAAGTGGAACTTCATCTTTCAGCCAATTTTGAAAGGTAGTTCTTCTGTAATTTGAAAAACTAAAGTGGGCTTGGAGTTGCAATAGGTGAAGAAACCCTGTGGGTATTTTACAGGAAAAGATATGAATTTATCTGCTTTTTATAGTCATTACAACAATATTACACAGTAGATTGAAAGGAAAATTGCTTTTTGTTGGGATACTGTGATATATATATTGTAACCACAGGACATTGTGATAATATTGTAGAATGCTTGATGTGAAGTATTGGTAACCTGTACCATTATGAAATATTTGTGCAAGGCTTGGGCTGTGCTGCAAACTTTGGAATGAGTTCCTGTTGACTGCTGGAATCAGATGGTTGCTCTAATGACTTATAGTTACCTCAGAGCTGAGAGGCCCACGGCTTCTTTCAAGTTGGGGTTGTCTGTTCCATTTAAGACCATTTCATATTCAGTGTAGGTAGTGTCATACATCATTTCTTAGTTTCTGTCATGTACATTAGCTTTCTCTTTTTCTTGCAGATTATGACAAAGCACTTTAACTATGAAGAAAACCACAAATTGATGGATCAACGTCTTGTCATCTGTACTATTTCTTGCCTTTTTGCCGTCACAGCTCTCATCTATGACTTCCTCAGGCCATTTCCAGAATCTCGTCTTGTACTTCTTATTTGCGTCCTATCATATCCTTTAATTGTCATTTGTACAATGAATGCAATATTTAAACTAGAAATATGAATTTGCATGGCAAATCCGACGTAGCCTCTCTGAGAAAGAGGTGTGGGAGTTGTTTTTCAATCGGGAGAAAGGAGATAGAATGTAAGGCATATTAATTAACCGCGCGCCAGAGACATTTTAATTTTTATAAGCAAGCTCATGACAGTAGAGTTCATGAACTTATGGAGTTATTTTACGTAAAATGTCCTGAAAGTGCAGGTAGCTAAGCATGATAAAACAGTGGGTACCGAGGACTTAAAGATTATTATTAAAGATATTATTATTCAAGTGAATTGAATTTACTTTTATCAGTAGCTTCGCGGGCCAGATGAATTAGTGGTCTCGCGGGCCTGAGTCTAAACGAACCAACATGCCTGAGGTTCCTCACCCTTGCTGTATTGAGCCACCGTACATACCCTAATGATCTAAGTGCTAGTGCCCCAGTAGGCTACTTACACATACTGCTGTGTTGTTTCAACGATGGACGTGAAATCATTCATTTTACATTGACGGCGGCAGGAAGGTCCCCATTTTTCCCTCCAAATCTCAAAGTCGTAACTTCTGGCAATTTAATAAACGTCGGGATGCCGATTTATTATCTCAAAATTAAGCATATAGCCTAGTAAGTTTCAAGTTTCCCGACGAAAATCGCCCGCGTCTAAATACCTCGTTGCTAAATCAAACAGGCTTTCCGCTGCCAACTTCCCGGCGGGCCGGATCCCCAGCCTGCTCCTGCTGGAATTTGCGCTACTCGACTCGCCTTCTGCAACTCCAGCTGTCCAGTGACACTAATAGCTGGTAATACCTTTCTCAAAGTGCTGAAAAAAAATTTTCGTCTGTATTCGGACGTGACAGAGAATCACTTCTTAACGATTGGTCATCATTTAAAATTCCCACTTGAGATTGGGTCAATTTAAAAATATTCAGACTATCCCGCATGCGCGGAGCTTCAAATTGAATATTTTTTTTTCAATATATCAGACAGTCTCATCGATGCATTATTTTGGTATCGTAATTTGTTTTTATAGATTCCCACCGTTCGTACGTTTCAAGAAGTCATTTGAGCATTTAAAATCCTTCAGTTTAAGTCGAGGGGCGACAATGAGAATACGAAAAACTTTGAGATTTGAAAATGAAGGATTATGGTCAACCAAAATTCAAAACGAACAACTCGTCTCGAAAGTAGATCCGTACATACTTTGGTCTATGCAGGTCATGAACAAGCGTGCGTTTGTGTGATGTGTCTAGTTAATTATATATGTCAATGGTGCGTTACACAGTACGTGCTATAAAGGTAGACCTATAAAAATACAAGTAAGCCACTACATCCTAGGAAGCCATTTTCTAAGTCTCGTTGTCCGGAGCCCAATCATGAATCTTTCGTCCAATTAAGCCACGTTCAAAGTGTAATTGTGATTACTTTTGTAAAATATATGAGCAGTGTGAAAGTTTGCAAAGATTCTCATATTTCTTTGCTCTATTGCTGTAAATTCCTTAAATTTCTTCCAGTTATATTCTGTTCGCACCTGAACATTTGGAAGCTGAGTGATCCTGGTAAAACATCGTCAATGGCGACTTAACGGAATACAGGATTCTTCCGCCTTTAATTCATACGCTCAATGGAGTTCGCGTAGTAAAATGGATTACTTTCTTTTGCGCAATGTTAAAAAATGGTCTATTTGGGAGTAGTTTGCCTTCCTAAATGATTAAGATATGCGGATCTGAAATACGATTCCATACACGTAGCCACAGAGGCTACATAACTAGTGTACTTGCTTATTACAGTTTTTACACCCTTTGAAGAAGCAGTTGCTGCATGTTAGTGGCCTGTCAGTTTGTGTTGCTTCGGATTGTAGCTCATTGGGGTAGTATGGGAGGGGGGATAACAGCCAGTAGAACTGTTATAAAAGTTAACTTCTTTCTTCAGCAAAGAAAACAAAGAGGAAACACTTGAACATCATGTCCCGAGGTACATTAGTAGATTAGTGTAATGCAGAACAGATTAAGGAGGGTTAGGAATTTTTTTTTTAACAGAAATGATCTCACTTAAATGGCCATTCTACCTTCTTGTAGACACATAAATATTCTCCCATCTAAATTTACTTCTAGCCCTTTCTCCGGTTAAAAAAATATATGACTTCTGCACCCCTTAGACAAAGCTAGCCTGTGCAGAGTTAAAAGATACGTTCTGGTGATCAGATCTGATGTTTCAAACATGAAGTAAAATTTTTTGTATTTATAGGCAGTGAAAACCCTATCTTTAAAGCATGTTGCATTTAGAAGATACATTTTTGATTCCTTGCCGAAGGCAGGCAAGGAATCTATGCGATGGTGATGTCGTGTGTGTGTGTGTGTGTATGTGTGTGTGTATGTGTGTGTGTATGGGTGCACTTGTATTGATATCCAGCCGAGGACCTTGACCAGAATACACAGCTACCACCTGAGGACATTTTTTCCACCTGAGGACCTAAACCCAGGTCCTCGAGTAAATTTAGTTCCATTGCATTCTACACACGTTTTCCATTATCTAGGTATAGGTAAGGGCAGAGTCCTCTACTGGCTATGAATTTGAAACAGGTGTGTGAAAATTTCAGAGGTCCTCAGGTGTGTAGGATACAACTGGTGGACTTATATTATATTGCCAATATAGTGGACTTAGGAGATATATGTGGCTTCCCAGTTGGTGTGTATAGCGCCCTCTAGAGGGTAGTAATACAATGCATGTGTTCATTTGTCAATCTCATAGTTGTATTTGCTGGTCCGCAGGTGAATATGCATACATGACAACGTGCGCAGGTCCTCGGTTTGTGATGAATACCAGTATGTGTGTGTGTGTATGTGACGCTTTTGCTTGTAAACACAATATCTCAAGAAGGGTTACTGTGACTGAGCTCATACTTGGTGTGTGGGTTGGTCATATTGAGTAGATGATCCCTATTGTTTTTGGTGGAGGTCAAAGGTCATTTGGGGTCAGGAGAGGTCAAAACGTCAAAACCTTGTAAACACGATATCTCAAGAAGGGTAACTGTGACTGACCTCATACTTGGCATGTAGATTGCCCATATTGAGTAGATGATACCTATCGTTTTTGGTGGAGGTCAAAGGTCATTTGGGGTCACCAGAGGTGAAATGGTAAAAACCTTGGGAATTATTTGTAATTGTTTGTAAACACGATATCTCCAGACAGATAAATGTGAGAGATCTCATACTTACCATGTAGATAGCCCATATTGAGTAGATGATCCCTATTGTTTTTGGTAGAGGTCAAAGGTCATTTGGGGTCAGCAGAGGTCAAATGGTAAAATCTTGGGAATTAATTATAAACACGATATCTCAAGGGTGATAAATGTGAGGGATCTCATACTTACCATGTGGATTACCCACATTAAGTAAATAAAGCCTGTCATTTTTGGTGGAGGTCAAAGGTCATTTGCGGTCACCAGAGGTCAAATGGTAAAACCTTGGGAATTAGTTGTAAACACGTTATCTCCAGACAGATAAATGTGAGGGATCTCATACTTATCATGTGGATAGCCTATATTAAGTAGATGATCCCTATTATTTTTGGTAGAGGTCAAAGGTCATTCGGGGTCAGCAGAGGTCAAATGGTAAAATCTTGGGAATTAATTGTAAACACGATATCTCAAGGATGATAAATGTGAGGGATCTCATACGTACCATGTGGATTACCCACATTAAGTAAATGAAGCCTGTCATTTATGGTGGAGGTCAAAGGTCATTTGAGGTCACCAGAGGTCAAATGGTAAAACCTTGGGAATTAGTTGTAAACAGGATATCTCCAGACAGATAATTATGAGGGATCTCATACTTACCATGTGGATACCCCATATTGAGTAGATGATCCCTATTGTTTTTGGTAGAGGTCAAAGGTCATTTGGGGTCACCAGAGGTCAAATGGTAAAATCTTGGGAATTAATTGTGAACATGATATAAATGTGAGGGATCTCATACTTACCATGTGGATTACCCACATTGAGTAGATGAAGACTGTCTTTTTTGGTGGAGGTCAAAGGTCATTTGAGGTCACCAGACGTCAAATGGTAAAACCTTGGGAATTAGTTGTAAACACGTTATCTCCAGACAGATAATTATGAGGGATCTCATACTTACCATGTGGATAGCCCATATTGAGTAGATGATCCCTATTGTTTTTGGTAGAGGTCAAAGGTCATTTGGGGTCACCAGAGGTCAAATGGTAAAATCTTGGGAATTAATTGTAAACACGATATCTCAAGGATGATAAATGTGAGGGATCTCATACTTACAATGTGGATTACCCACATTGATTAAATGGAGCCTGTGTTTCTTGGTGGAGGTCAAAGGTCATTTGAGGTCACCAGAGGTCAAATGGTAAAACCTTGGGAATTAGTTGTAAACACGATATCTCCAGCTAGATAAATGTGAGGGATCTCATACTTACCATGTGGATAGCCCATATTAAGTAGATGGTCCCTATTGTTTTTGGTAAAGGTCAAAGGTCATTTAGGGTCACCAGAGGTTGATCTCTATCATTTTTGGTGGAGGTCAAAGGTCATTATGTTTCACCAGTGGTCAAAAGTTCAAAACCTTGTAAACACCATATCTCAAGATGGGTAACTTTGAAGGATCTCATATGTAGCATGGGGATTGCCCATATTGAGTAGATGATCCCTATTGTTTTTAGTGGAGGTCAAAGGTTATTTCGGGTCACCAGAGGTCAAAAGGTCAAATCCTTGTAAATATGATATCTCAAGAAGGGTAACTGTGAGGGATTTCATACTTGGGTTGTGTATTGCCCATATTGAGTAGATGATCTGTATTTGTTTTGGTGGAGGTTAAAGGTCATTTGGGGTCACCAGAGGACAAAAGGTCAAAACATTGAAAACATGATATCTCAAGAAGGATACCTGAGGGATCTCACACTTGACATGTGGATTGTTCGTATTGTGTAGATGTTCCTCTAATTTTTCTTTTTCGTGCAAGTCAAAGATCATTTGAGGTCAAAAAAGGTCAAAATCTACTGAACATGATATTTCAAGGAGGGTAACTATGAAGGATCTCATACTTGGCCTGTGGATTGTTCATATTTAGCATGTAGGTCATTTTGGGTCACAAGATTTCAAAATGATATTCAAATGATATCTCAAGTGGGAGTAACTGTGAGGTATCTCATGCTTGTCATGTGGGTGATTCATGTTTGTTACAATATATCCATATGGCAAGGAATCACTAAGCCTTTTGGCTTTCTGGTTTCCTAGACATGCTACCTTTTCATCTCCCTTAAAGGGGATATGGCACCCCCCCCCCCCCCAAAAAACCAAGGAGTTGCTGGCAACTCCCTGCCCAGACTTATTTAGGAAAAGCTCTAGGCTTCTAAATACAGTTAATGACTGCACTTTGACATTCATTCAAACAATGTATCTCCACTCCGGTTGGTGGGTTGGTCAACAAAGACTTGTACAGTCATATGTGTTCCCAGTTAAGCTCACACACAGTCACTGTGTTTCAGCATATATGGCCTCAAGCAAATTAAACTCATTGCAGGCTAGGTACTGTGCCTCTGTCTTGGAGGTGTACTAGACAGGTGAGGTTGGAGGAGGGGCTACTGAAAAAGTAAACTTAGTAAGGGAGAATTTATGTGTCTGGGGTGAGATTAGAGAGCCTTTAATACACACAGTGTATGCATCACAGTAGTATCTATGGTTATGTCCTGCGCGTGTGCTGTAAATACTGCGCATGTGTTTTGCCCTTCAGTGCCTGGGAATCCCACTGGCATGACGTCACATGAAATCCTTCTATTGGTTGTATTTATGTCTCGTAAAAGTGCAGCCACCAGTTGTGAGTGTATCACTCAGGGGTCATAAACATGTTTGGGGTGATGTAAGAGCAGCTTTAAGCAATCTGTGGTAGAAGAAATGAACTTCTGATTAGAACAGACTGTTTTGCGTTGAATATTTATAATGAAGCTACCGTACCTCATTCATTTTAAAGGCTGCTTCATACTTCAGTATAGTGCTATAAAGCTGTGAAAGTTGAACACTGTTCAGCTCTGAGATTGGCCCGGAAGAGCAAGGGATGACCATATTTGGATCTTATAGCTTTATAGGGCATGAAAAGTTCGAAGTATAAACCGGCCTTTATGGTGCATTTTTGTAACCCTTTACTGTTTTGGAAGTAATCTTGATGTGTAACAAAAAATAGTACTTGTAAACTTTTGCAGTTTTTTTGTAGGAAGCTGCATCAATTTCTAAAGCTGTGTCAGATGTGAAAATTGTTTAGTATACTTCACATTCAGTTGGTGACTGTCATGCACTGTCGTTTTTTTTTTTCCTTTCTTTCTTTCTTTTTGGTGGTGCGTGGTGACACTGTAATAAAGTTTTAATTCAGCCACATACTGCCAGACAAAGTGGTTTTGAACTCAGCTGTGTAGCAGAGTACAGTATATATCACATGGGAAAATCTTCATTTATTTTAGTACAGTGTATTATTATGCCTCTTACTGAATTGCTTAATTCTTTAACTTCTTTGTACATATTTTATCCTGATGGGGGTGCTTACTCTGTACACAACGTATGTGGAGAAAAACCATTTTCTAGTTGTTCACCAAAAGGATCCAGCTGGTGTTGACCCAGACAAGATTTGGACAGTTGATTCTTGCATGAAAAGGTATTCTTCATCTGTTTGTTTGTTTTGTCGCTTACAAAACATGTAACATATTCAGTTTTTGAGTTTCACGTAGGAATTTTCTGTTTACAGTTTGCAATGACAAGTACGTTATCATATCACTTTTTTTATTCATTCATACTTATTCCATTTCAACAGTAAATGAATGCAGATTTGGGCAAGTGTAATAGTTTTGCCTCAACTTCCCCTTTGAAGTTACAGACACAGGCAATTCTTTCGTGTTATCACAAATTATGTACTGTACTCTGCCTGAACAAGCACCACTAGGGTTCAAAACTAGTGGTCCCCAGCTCGCCAAATGCAGCTTAAAATGGCAGCAGACTAGTCCAGCAGGTGACTAAACAGTGCTACATCAAGATTTGAAACTTGAACTTCCCATTGTGTATGACTGAAATGGATACTTGCAAAAGATATGTAAATTACCATGAAAATTAGCATAAGGTTTATACTTTGAATTAATAGACTAATACCACACTTACATGGGAAACAGAATATTCAGTGTGAAACTGTCGTGCATGTATCTTACCAATGAGCATGCGCAACATGGTGTTTTTCAGTTTCAACGGGTGGTAATATGGGGAACTGCATGCATGTGGTAATATCGAGAAAATTTTTCCCCTGGCTCAATTTGAGTTTGGTCAAGTTCAGAAGTAATGCTGGCAGGCAAACAATTTCTTGGAATAGGGCAGCCTTAATTGAACATTGTTAGATTTGCTAACCAATAGTTTAAAGCTTTCAAAGATTGTGGAGAGTTTGATTTATATCAAGAGTTTCAAACCCAAATGCCAGTTTATCAAAGATAGATGCAAAATGCAATTGCAGACCATAAGTACAAAAACAAAACAAAACAAAAGACAGTGATCATACAGAAAAGAGTGTGTGAAAAATTTAAATGACTTTCTTACAAGAAGAAAAAAAGCCATGTTGTGTTACTGCTTAAGTCTCAGGCAACACAGGTACAGTTACATCACTGTAGTCACTGGTTGGCATAGAGCATGCACAAGAATATGTGTGCGTGTTAGGTTGTGTGCTTGTAAATTATTGTGGTGGGATTTCATGCAGGAAATAATGAATTAAAATCTGCTTTTTCCTTGTGACCACAGTGTTAGGACGCCTTATCAACACTTTGGCCAACCAGCTGTGATGTCATTTGTTTGTAAGCATACATTACTTTATTAAAATTTTACATTTTTATTCTTTTGTAGGTTTGATGATATGTACACTTTGTGTATAATGCTTGAAGATAAACAGAATAACATCAGTCATGAGGCAACGCTAACAAAGTCAGTAGGCTCTTGGTTTGATGAAGCTGGGGAGTTAGTCGGAGAAAATTTTTTAAAGGACGTATGTGCACTCCATGATGGCATGTTGACGGAAAAGAAAAAGAAATAAATACTGAAGCACTTATTTCTCTTGACAAGAAGCCCCTGATCCTGAACGTGAAGAAAATTTTAACTTTATTTATTTCTGTTTGTGGTCAAGACATTTTGAAAGCGGTGCATGGTGGTGCCTAGGGTATTACAGGAGCCTTCGACTCTCTACGAACAGGGTTGTCAAGTGGCAGAGTGTTCTATTCCAGCTGCTGTGCACCAATGTGTTTCACATGTGCATGGGTTCAAATCCTGCTCGATGTATGTGGGTTTGTCTCCGGGTACTCTGGCTTTCCTCCCACTTGGCATTTAATTAGCTTGCCACTTAAATCGGTTGCCCAACCGACAAAGTCTTTTCAGGGTATTCCCTGATAGATTACTACTTTCAGCATCAGAATAACATTGCAAGTAGCAAAAAAAAAAAACACATGGAATTGCAGAATTTTTGCTTTGGTTGTGTTTTGGCAGAACTGTGACTTGTGGGTCTTTCTATGTGGAACACAATTATTCCATTCAAGGAGTGCTATGGAACATGAATTGGATTACAGAGGTCATCAGGCAGATTTGTTGTTTTGTACCTACCTCTGAAGGTGGTGATCTCTGGTCTGACCACACTTGCAGTTCTGAGGAAACATGCTGGATACTGTATGATGAGTCAGAGTGTGGGGAGGGTGCAAGATTGCTTACATTAATACCAGTACCACCTATATAGTCAAATATCACTGTGAACAAGGCATATTAGTGTGTGCTGCATGTAGCTTCAGTTCTCACTTTCTGTAAAAATGTGCAGGGTCACAGGCATCACTGATGTTTTATTTCAGACAAACAAATTCTGTGTTTTGGTGGGTTTGGTTTCAACAAGTACATTGTCATCCAAATGGAATACTCATATTGATGCTTAATGGTTACTCTGTATGGTCACAGTTGTAGATTAGTTTACTTATTAAGTTTGCTTTTGTGGAAAGGGACTGGGTTTTACTCACTTTGTAAGCATGGTGAGTTGGTGACATGTGTATGAGCCCTGGATTTCTATTAGGGGTTTTGTAGCATATTGTAACAGTTGTGGAAAGCAGACATGTAGCTAGGAAGCAGTCAGGTGTGGCTGGAATTAAAAAAATGGTGTTCCTGTGTCATTATAACTAGGGTAGTATGTTCCTAGGTGTCGATTAAAATTCCATCAGCAGATTTGAAAATGGTTTGACTGTATAGTGTTGTAGGCTTTGTGGTGGCAAACTTTCTGAAGCTTTGGTAGTTTGGTAGGAAGTCAGCTTATGTCAAATTAGTATTGGCTTTAGAAGGGAATTATTTTTAAAGACGACAAGTTGTAGTTTACTTTTGACTCCTAGAGCTCATTTTAAGCTCACCAAGTAGACAACAGTGAGGACTGATGAGGTCATGATCTCTTTTGACTGTCCAGGGTGCCCTATATGTTTCCTATTGATATGTAAACTTGATGCTTCCCTAGGGCACACACCCAAATCATACCAATCCAAGGTCAAAGGGCTAGGTTACACCAAAAAAAAAACAGTACATAACATTGCCTATCAGTTTGAAGCCATGACATCAGTTCTGTGCACTTCATGAGGAAGTTCACTTTGGTAGAAAATGTGATAACATAAGAGCTCAATACCCTGAGAAATTGATTGGAAGTTTTACCAGAATGCTCAGATGAAGGTCATCTTTAAAATACCAAAACTAAGGTTGCATCTGGACTATTCTTTAAAGGAAATTTGACTAGATTTAGCAAATTAGTGGAGTTTCTTCAAAGAATTTGGAGTTTGATATGTGGAAGCACTGTGCAATAGATGCCCTCTACTTCCAAGCAATTTGTCATCACATACCAGTTTTCTATATTTGGAATTCATGTACAAAGATTTGGGGTTATCAGCTGGCAGGTAAGATTCAGTTTGCATGTAGCATTTGTGAAATCTTTCATAAAGCTTGGACTGTTTGTTATATAGAGCATGTAACAGTATTTTTTGTGGTGAGAGTATAGAGGCAGTATTTTGTGTGCTAGGTGGTGTGTTGGAATTAGGTTTGATATTCTAAATAGTAAAATAGCAAGTTCATTCCAGAAATCATTTTTCCCCTATCATTACTGCAAAAGTGTTTCTTGGAGTTGGTTTGAATATCATACAGCTAGACACTCAAGTAACCTGAGCATATCCATTGTTTCTTTAATCACTGTTTTCATTGTGTTACTGATTATTTTTGGTTATCTTTATTAAATACAGAATAACTTTAGTCTAGAGCATGAATGTTATCACTATGCACCTGTAATAGAAAGAGAGAGCGTCTTTGGTGTGCATTGAAGTTGTTCACAAAGTGCCATATAGATAATTTCTTACATGTGTACACTGTCATATTTCTCACAATGAATGTAACAAAGTTAGATGCAACCCTGAGTAAATTGTCTGCTCATCTCATTTCAAAAAATCTCTTCATATTAAAACCATTGGACAGTTGGTGTGATGCAAGTTCAAGTTGGAGGAACCTCTTATGTCTCAGGGCATAAATATTCCACATGAAAGGTAACCTAAGGAATTATTGTGCATGAATTTGATAATTTATTCACAAAAACATCGTCACATGATTAAACTGAGCCATGAACAAAATAGGATGCTAGGATACACTGGGATAACTGCATTTACCCAAAGTCTCAAGTTGCAATTCCAGTGAGTAGATGGTAATTAAGTCCTTATACTCTGTGACTCCCTACTTAACATCAAGTGCAGGGTTGGAAAAAATGTGGTTTCCCAGGGAGTAAAATTTTCCTCAACTTATTCTGCATTTTCAGTGAAATTACCTTCCAAACACCAAAATTTCCTTCCAGTGACCAAATTTCCTGGGAAGGAGGCCTCCCAGCTTCCCAACTTTTCCACCCATGATCAAGTGACTCGATAACAGAGTACCCAGATTATCACTTAGGGCTTCTTTTAAGAAATTTGTAGTGGATGTAATTGTCAACTGCTATGTAAGCAAGCTGAGTGGGTTGCCATGCAAGGAGCTAGGGAATGTCCCTCACTCAGTACCCCAGTGTTTAGTTAGTTAAAGAAGGTCTGACACTCCCTCATACATATGAACCCAGTAGAACCAGTAATTTTGACAATTGAACAGAGGCCAACATCAGCTCAAAAACACCATCTAAGAAAAGTGAGAAAACAAAAAAGACAAAATTTTCTTTTTGTAGTTCAAGAGAATCCATATATTCATTTCAATAATTCGCGATAATTTCAAAATTTACATTCTCCCTGATATTTATTACAGACCATTAAAAGATCAAATCATACCACACCCTTTCCTCTGAAAACAACAGAAATAAACTAATCTCAGGATTAGAATACATCAAAACAATCAGCACTGAGTGAAAGAATGATTGACAGTTCATTTCCTCTACTCTGGTGGTAATATTGAAATGTGTGTGACATTCATGAGCAGGTATACTAAAATGACAGTGCTACAGGAACATAAACAATACGGGTAGCTAATACTGTCAAAAGGTATAGTGTGTTCCATGCATGGTACTATGTGGGAAGATTAAAACATAGTAACCAATGGTTCATATTCCATCAGCACATTAGGCCTACCCCAGTCACCACAGGAAGCTGTTACATCAAGTTCTACATGGTTCTCTTCTATGGACTGGGTGCTATACTGAACCCATGTTAATTAGTGTACAGACAGTAATTTAATACAGACTTGATTAAGTTTCACCCAACCTTCGATGATTTTCAGTTAACTCTATAAATATGCACTATTCCGTTGACAAAACAAAGGAGCTATTGAAATTTCAAATGGCTGGTGAAATTATAAAAAAAATGGAACAAATATTATACCTCAATTTGCAAAACTGAATCTTAACAAGATACAACATATTTTAAGAAAACACACATCAAATCTGATATCTAAGCTGGTCACATCTAAATGAAACACCACTAAAATAATCTAGTGAAAAAAATATAGTGGCGCTATGTACAATCAGCCTATGTTTAATAAAGGCACAAAGTCTACCTGTGAGAAAGATTGCATCATCTTATGCATTAATTAAACAGTTCTTGAATGATAAAGATTTTTACATCCTGATTACTTTTTTCCAAATATACAAAAGTTACCTGTACTAGCATCACTGATAATATAGAAGAATATCAACATGGTTTTGGCAAATAAATTAAATGACATCAAAATAACTGATACTCGACCCCTCTTGATTCTGTCCTCATCATTCAATAACACTTGAATGTAAATCTCACATCAAAAATAGCTACAATGCAAATGAAATCAATTATTCATGATCAGCAGCCATGGGTACAGAGTAGCCTTAGACAGTAATCTGTTCAGATGTAAATGAAAGTGTAGGGAAAAAGTTATGACTGCAATCTCCAAGGGTGGCGATTTGTTCTCAATGTTGGGGGGAAGAGACATGACCCCAATTTTCAAATAATTCACTGTGTGAAAAATCAAAGTCAATGGGCGATTTCTCAAATATTGGGGGGAACATGTCCCCTCACCCCGGGATTGGCCCCCATGGCAACCTCAACAGATTTCACAGATGCCTTGCTTTATTTTTACCCCCCCCCCCCCCTCCCTCCTCTACACACAAATTTCAATTTGAAATAGTCTCTTATATCATATTTTTTACAGTTCAAAATTCAAAGTAACCATCTCCAGGAAGGTGACAGGGATTACATGCAACCCACACAGATGGACAATTGGATTTACTCATGTTCTGTGAGTGTCTGCGTATGATACTTCCATCGACGCAGGCACCTGCCATTAGACTGCATGACCAACCTTTCTAATATTCTACATAATTACACATACAGTAAGCAACACCTACAGTGTGTTACTTAAGACTACCTTTCTGATACAACTTTTCTTAGACCTTTCGTAACTTGCCATTTTGCTGAAACATTACCCTGTGATGTGATGATGTTAAAACGATAAAATAATTCCCTTGTGTAAAATAAACTCGCATAGATAATGCAGCCTTGATTACATCAGTTTCCACTTAACTTAGGCACATATATATATCAACAAAACAGAATTTTTTTTACTCTGGCCGGTTCAGAAAGGGATGATTTCTGCTAGGGTTGGAGTCCAGTGATAAATCAGTTGCACAGTATCAAAATACATATCCAAAGTATAAAGCATGATACTTCCCAGCCTTGAGTTTGGGAAAATATTGCATTTGTGATGGAGAAAATTTTCATTCCTTTTAAACAATGACTTTTGTTCAGCAAGCAGTTTTTCTTTTCGAAAAAAAAATTGTTAGGTTTTGGGAAGAGTGTTAGCACTTTCTCATACATCATATCTTATCTGAGAACAATGACTTACATGGAATGTTCGACCAGCGTGCCCGGTTTGTATTATCATAGAAGAGTCTCAAGAAGCACTACAATGCTGTCAGTCACTCAACTGGTTAACCACTAGGTTGTTTACATGAACTGATAAGCAGTCTCAACTTCAAATTCAAGCAACAGCTAGTACAAGTATCTACAAGTATGCATCAAACCACGATTACACACCATATGTTAAAGTTCATTCCAAGAGATACCACACATGAATTTCACAATTCAGTACTTAGCAAAAATGTTGCCACATACCACACTAAAAAGCTGAGCATATGTGAGGTGTGTAATTTGGAGATACTACTTTTCTTCCTTGTTTAAGACCTAAATTGCACCTGGCCAAGAATGATCTTTAACAATTTAAAATCCATGTGGCAGGGAGCCCAACCTTATTTTGAAATATCAGTTAAATATTACAAATTATTTCTTTACCTTAGCACATGATATTCATGACCTCTGACATCATAAAAGGTAATTTTAAAGGCAAACCGATGGGTTTTTCTGGATAATGTGAACAGTTTAGTATTGCTAATATTCTAACATGATTAAATTGAGCCATATATGAATCAGCTGGAACAACCACAGTACAATGTATTCCAAGTGGTATGACTGGGTTACCACTTTTGAGTTAGGGTTTGTACAATGTATTCTCTGTGGGCCCACAGCCTGATCAATAAAGCAGGCCTTTTGTGACTTGTCCAGTAGAAGTTTACTAATTTTCCTGGCAATATACATTAAACGAAAAAAGTAATATGAGTAGGGTATTATTGTGCTGCTATGAAACACAAAATTCCCTTCCACAAAATATCAGAAACTAGTTTGCATAAATTAATTACATAAATTGTCACAACCAAGTGACACAGTTGGTCTATGGGCAACACCATTTTGAAGAGACCTTAGTTCATTAATATCACGTTATTTCTTTCATTTAGGCTAGAATTCTCATCTTTAGTTGTAGGACAAGTTGTTAATGATGCAATTTTGGTTTTACAGCTGAATTTTCAGTTGGAACTGAAAGAAAACTGCTGCAGTAAGGGTGCCACCATTTTCAAAGGTTTTATTGTTTTCTTGTGTTTTGTTTAAATTGTTATTGTCCTTCAAATTATACCTTCTTTATATAGTATATCCTCTAATAGTGTTCACAAAGGTGTAGAGAAGTGTATTTGTAATAATATAGTGGAAGGGAGGCCCCTGTTTTGCTCAGAACTCTTACTATCAAGGCATATTATGTCGGGAAAGTCCATATGCGCATACACAACAAGAGTTCCGGGGAGAATAACAGTCAGGTCGATGCGTATATACGACAGTGGGATTGAATGTGTGTAAGAAGGCATACTGAATCAATTTCACTAAAAAACCTGTTTTGCCCACCTCACCTTTCTTATGTTGTACTGAGGTATATCACATTACAAACCTCATCACCTAAGCTGGCTGTGTGTCATTGCCACATAAAGCTTCTTTTCTACTCAGATTATGAACAAAAACACAACAGTGCCTTCTCTGCAATTATGTGCATGCAGAAAGTCATTAAGTTGGTTATGTTAAAATGCACGTTGCACTCAAAGCCTCTTCTTGTATGTCCATGTACAAGTGCAGGAGGCACAGAGCAAGATGCACTTTTCGGAAAGAAGTTGGTTTCAATTGAATTGTCTTGATACTTTAAAGCTGTATTGCATGATATGTAACTTTATTTACTATACAGCCCACGTCAACTGGTGCGATGGAGATAGGAAGAAAAAGACTTGGCAATTTTAATGAGATCAATTCATCATGGAGTGTTCCCACATTCATCCAGACTGCTTTTTTCAGTCCCATTAATTCAATGATACAGAAGGTATCTACACCCAATACTCTTGTCCTTTGACATTTCTAGAGCTAACTCTCTAACTCTCACAAAGTCCATTCTCGTGGTTTGTGAGTATTCTCCCAACCCCTCTCATCCTGTAACCTTAGTGTGTCAAGGGGCATATGGATCTTTGGCATTGATGGACTACTTGCAAACTGAATATTAGTTTGGTTGACTGTAAACTTACGCATCCGGGTCGGGCTTCCAATTTCTGGGCTAAAAGATCTGTTAATACTTTCCGATGGATCTAAGTCCAATGATCTTCTCAACCTGTAAGTAGAACTACGAACAGTCAAACCAGTTGAAGATCTAAAGGTTTCCGTTCCCATGGCTGTCTTTGGTCTCTCAGACTTCTCTGGAGGCTTAAAAGTCCTACCTATGGAATGGCGACGACTGAAAGTAGGACTTTTGGGGCCAACATAAAAGCTGTCACCTGAGGACTTGCACTGCATTCCTGCATGCCATGATGCTGACACATCTGTTTCAGAATGCAAACGAAAAGAAGAAGTCATAGTGGCATACAATATTGTGATTTATGTGAGCACAGGCAGGTCATTTACTTTACCAACAAAAAGTACAGTAAGTATAAAGATAAGCACAGAGCAAATTACTCTTTGCTGTATTCCATTAAGATAATCACATTTACACCTACAACGAATACTCACCACTGAAACCATCCTTTGCAAGATTACTATAGCTTTCTGATACTGCCTTTGGATCATATGGCCCTGGTGATCTTGATCCTGACAAAGAAAGGACATGGAACATTTCAAATTGCCTACAAGGACTTGTACTAAATCAATTTCATGTTCAGCATCCATCATATCATTGAAACTGTCTTCAATTATTTGGTTTAGCATATCTTGTGAATGGGTATGTAAAACTTTTATAAAACTTCCTAGTCCTATTAAACTGCGTAGTAAAGATGCTGACAACCAACCTGACAGGACCAAGCCATTCACAGTTTAAGTTCATTTACCAGTAAACTTATTAGGTTTAGACCATCACCTAATGATGTCCAACTTATGATCTAAAAAAGGAAACACTGTAAAGGTATTTCCATTTGAGTTATAAGTTTCTTTGGGTACTTATAGAGACTAGAAATTGACTTAAATGGTAGACTGTCTTTTCTGTATTGCACATTATCATGATCATGGCACCATTCATCATAGCTGGGATGTTATGTATCTGCAAGGAATACTATAGGGTTCACCAGTACTTGTTTTGCGCCAAGGAAAACTTTTATTTGAGCTTACTTTTATTCTTTTGCAGTAACCAGGATGCCACTAAGCAGCTTGTTTTCTTACTAAAATTTGAGGCTCCTGGGAATCTTTCCTAGGCCATTTTAGTGCACATCGCTGTCTGCAAATGGTCCATGGGCCACCAACTGAGAACCTAGGTCCTAAAGTATACTCACAGTAACATGCATAAAACTGGTGACTGGTCATGATCACTGATCTTTTGTTGACAAAACTGAAGGTCAATTCAAACTATAACTATAAATGTACATGACTGGTCAATAACCTGAACAGATCAGTTAGATGTTCTTGCAAAGAAAACACAGATTCTCAAATTAGAAGAATGCAGCAGGCTTCAATTTAGCCAGTTACCCAGAGGCCTATGATCAGTAAGTTTCAAGATGGGCTATAGTAAAAGTTCTAAGGATCAGACATGGAGGGTCAGTTGTTTTTTGCACAAGCTATATACTTTTAGAAAGTTGGGCCAATAAGTTTCTTGCTTAGCCAATAGCTTTACAACCTCACAGGTCAGTGGAATACACAACACTAAATCAAATGTTTGTATAGGGGAGACTACTTGAGAAGAGCTTGCAAGCTACAGTACACTTCAGCAGTAGAGAATTGGCATAAAATTATAGGTGTTTAAGACAAATGCTGGGATAATGGGGAGGAGGTACTGTAAGTGAGCAAACCAGGTCGGAGAAATTATAAAATGATAAAAGAGGTAAAGCATCCGCTGTCTCCTACATACATGATACAGGGCTGACCTCCACAATATAAAACTGTCTTTCATATTTTTTACCATGCCCATGGCCAGGCAGGGTAATAAAGTGTGCAAAAGAGCAGGAGGAGATGAGGGCAGAATATTTGAAACAATATAACACTGTCTTTCATATTTTTTACCACACCCATGGCCAGGCAGGGTAATAAAGTGTGCTAAAGAGCTGGAGGAGGGGAGGGCGGAATATTTGAAACAGTGCATTAGATATGCTACAATATACTAAAACAATAGTAATTTTCAATTTTCTGGGGGGTTTTTTCTGAGGGGCAGTCTGGATACCCCCTCTTGGATATGGCCCTACATTTCACACAAGTTAACCACATAAAAGACAGTAATAACTTACTTGGTGGTGTATGGAAAAGTGTGTCATCCACAAAAGATGTTGGGCTGACTGAACGATAAGTATCAAAATACCTGTAAACGAAAAGAGACAAACGAAATTAAGTGCTTCTGACAGAAATTTACATTATTAATAAAATGAATTTATTCTTTCATTCTCTTCTTTTCTTATGTGAAAAAATGGCATCAATTGAGGCACTTCCCTCTCTGCCTTTCTGCTTTAGGGTGGCGCACAAACAACCAATCATTTCCAGAGTGTATCATGCCTTTCATCTTAAAAATGAAATAAGTGTATCACACACAAAAAAAACATCCTTACATAATGTGACTTCAAGGGGCTGCTGTGTTACTCACAACACCAATTTAAGAACCCTACGTATCTACATTCACAAACTTTGACAGACAAAAACTCAATCAATAGCTCAATGGACAGACAATCTTGCCCTGGCAGAAAAAATTCTCCCTACTAAGTTTAGTTCTAGCCCCTTGCTCCTTCTCAAATTAAAAAAAAAAAATTTTTCTAGTGCAAGTCCCAGAGAGCACTAACAGTAGTTAGAACTAAGTTTAAATTGCTCAAGGCCATATCCACATAATACTGTGTGTTAGCTGTCTGCTTTGCACTGGGTACACTGCTGATCTGCAGAAGTCATAATTTATGTCAACCAATGTGCAGTTAGTTACCAATTGCTAAAAAAGATATCTGCAGATTTATAAATAGTTTTGTGGTAATGCAACAACCGATTTAAACAATTGAAGCCATGCTGATTGGTGTATGTTACTTGTTCAGATCAGTGAAATATGACATAGGGCACAGGGTACTGTAATTTTTTCTGGGAGGCACTGTAGGTTTTTTTTTTACTTACTTTAAGTTTTTTAAAGACTATGGGTGGGGGATGAAGTAAGCACAGTTGGAAGAATTTCAACTGTCTGGGATGAGATACTTGGCCCTTTGAGATAAAACTACAAAAATTTTAATACAAATTGCACACCTTTTATAACCCATTAACGGATAAACGAAGATTACTCTAAAATTATAACCTTACCATCTTTTCAAATAATTAAATCTAACATTTGATGGGTGAACAAAGATGCCATGGTTGGTCCTGCATGAGAAATATTGTCTTCCTTTGTAGATTCCATTGTGTTTCCCAACTGCAAAGGAAAGGTTAATATGATGTACAGTAATTTAAACAGATCTAGAGGAAAAAAATATGTTTAAAAAGCTTCCAGGTTGGGAAACTAATTTGTGACAACTCAAACTGCAAAGTTATGTGTTCAATTCAACACTTCATTCATTCATAATATGTTTATAAAAGAACTGGTTGGTAGAGTCACTGGCATACATAGGATACACAGGATGGATCCTTCCCATCACCCTTCCATCTGAGAAACTTTATCCATGTAAGGTTGCTCAGATTCCACATGGTGTTTACTTTGGCAACTAAAGCTTGATTACATGTTAAGATATTCTTTATTTAGTGGTTTCCTTTTCGGGAAGGATGGGGGGGGGGGGGTGCGGTAAGGGCATGACACTCCTTTGAGGATGGTGTGTAGTGGAAACTGCCCCATTCTCAGCACAGATTGCCACTGGGTAGAATGAAAGAGCTCTAAAACTAGGTACGGTATCGAAAAGCAACATTTTTCATGGGTAATTATAGTGTTTATATCTGTAAAACATAAATTGATGGATAACATAACAGAAATTAGTGGTTTTCCCACTTCCAACAAAGGTATTGTAGGTGATTTGTAACCTTATTTTTACCTGGTAAATCCAGCTCCACTCCAACCCAATCACCCTTGGTATTTGCTAAGCCACCTTTATATTTCACAATTCCAGAATAGACTTCTCCTTTGTACAATACTTGGACCTTTTGTCCAATGTTGATATTTGCAAATAGTACCATCCCTCATCCTATTGAGCTATATGAGGGCCACCACAGAATTTTCAACTCCTTCGTGCATGCTGAAAAAGTTCATCAAACTGTCACCTGAAACATGAAAACAAAGTTTTGGGATTTGAAACAAGTATGGCACAGTACATGCAACATGACAAAGTTGCCTTGGTAAAATACCACTTTTTGCAAAGTGTCAATAACACAATGGTACTCACCAGGGATGTAGCTAGCCAAATTTGAGTGCCGGGTAATTGTCCTATCTGGGGAAAGCACCTCACCCCACCCCATGGCATCTACCAAATTTTTCAGCCATTTATTTTTTAGTTTTCCCCTCATTTTACTTTAGGGATTAAATTTAGGGCTAGTTTTAGGTCTCGGTTGGCAGATTTGTGGTGGGCGGGGAGACGTGTGTTTGCCTGGAGTGCCGGGCGGGAATATCGAGTGCTGGGTGTCACCGCCCAGCACCGCCCACTGTAGCTACATCCCTGGTACTCACATGGGGTACAGTAACATGATTTTGTTCATGAAGCTGCTCCTAAAACACTGTGAGGTGATTTTCATTGTGTATCAAGTATAAATACTACCACTGAGATTGTAGTATCCCCCGGCCTGTTAATAAAACCGGTTAAGAATGAACCAGATTTCCTTTGTTTCCATAAACACTCATAAGGTGAATGGCAGGGTTAGAGTCCGAAGACCAACCTCTCCCTGTCAATCACTGAAGTTTATCTCTTCAATGAACAAACTTGGGCATGGCTGATAAGCCAATTGTTTGCTTCAGTTGACTTCCTAAGTGGAGAGGGACATGGTGTTCACAACCAGCTCTAAATGCATTCAATGTTAAACTGGCATTGCAAATTCTTAATGGCATCAAGAAAGAAACTTGAGGGGCCAGCTGGCGGCTAAGCAAACAAATCAAGCACCCACAAAAGGAAGTTGGGTTATCTGTGATTTCACATCAAACCCTAGGGAAGGATGTAACAATTCCCTAATGCAGTTGTATCTGATATGAATGGCATTCATGGTAATTAAGAAACATCTCCAAGCCTTCCTTAGTGTGACCAGTCCCATATCATGGCTCTCCAAAAGACAAGATCGATATGACACTCTATTCTACGAGTGAATTGATTCATGCTTGTCTGGGCTAGGCCCTACTGGGGTAGAGAGCCCAGTATTTGATCCCTCAAGGACTTTTTGGTTCTGATAGCTGTTACTCAAATGAAATCAAATATTACTATATTATCTTTATTACCTTTGTCTGTCCTCCCTCTCCATTCCACATGAAAAAGTGAAATAATTTCTTACATTTGAAGGAAGGGGAACATTACAAACTCAGACCCTAACAGACCAGAATTCAACCTAGTGTGAGCAGTATTCAATATTTCAACCAAGAATTTGACCCCAGTGTTAGTTATTGTTAGTTCACCCACCTAAATTCACAGTAATGACTTTCAAAATATTCATATATTTATTCCTTCTTCCAACACTATTAACATTTAACTTGTGAAGAAAGGGATTAATTGTGACAAGTTGAATACTGGTACTGACAGCAAACTTTGCAGACCAGAATTCAACCTCAGTGTTACACATATCATGGTTGAATAATACAAAGCACTTTACAAAGTGGAGCCCAGTAGGAGACCTCCCTATATGAAGATGGGGCAACCAGTGGCGACCTCCATATTTAGTTGATTGATGGTCTTGCTACCCAAGCTCTCAGCTCCAATAAATATTGAGGCTAAAATATCTTCAGATGGAACCCACAGTGCATTCCATGTCAGGCTCACGCCGAAGTTACGCCAAGAAAAACAATAGAAAACATAACATTGTGATATTATTCCATTGAGGATAAGACCAATAATGAGATAGAGAGTACAGTTACAAAGCCATGTTGAAAGTTATCACATGTGTGCTGCTCTTGAACTTGGCATAAAAGAGGATGGTGACCGATGCAGCAGTCTATTATATACAAGTGAGAGATATGACATCATCAAGTAACTTAAAGGAGATATGTGACATATTATATTACAAACATAACATAACAGATTATGTTTACTGTGTATTAAATTCCATGGGTAGATTCACCTGTAAGGCCGTTAACAGATTACTAGCCCTAGTTTCAGTAGTGACAGGCAAAGGCTACTCCTTCTGTTCATGGTCTGTGGGTTTTTTTGAAAGATTACTTCCTTTTACAAAAGTATACGTTTAATAAAAAAATGAATGAGGGTGGCCATGGTATGATCTATTACAACTGTAATTGGGGTTCATGTCTTCTTTCCTTTTTGTCTTTCTTCACTTGTGATTTTTGCGTTTATTGTGAATAACCCATACATGTAAAATTGTATCTTCATTGAGAGAGCAAATAAAAAAAAAAACATAACAGGTTGAAGGGCAAAGGAGGGCTAAGGCCCCATAAGATGCCCTGAAGTCCATAAACCCTTAACTGAAAAAAAGACAACCAAAGAACACCAAATGAGCCCAGTACAATTAGATTTTACCACAGTCATGGAATAACTTGTTGAAAACCTTGAAGCAGGAAAGGAAAACGCCAACTTTACATCAAAGACCTTCAGATCGGAGTGCATGGAATGCACCCGTGGTTGGAACAAAAGGCTAAAATATCTTCAGTTGGAACAAAATCATGAATTTTCATAAGTCGAATGTTTAAGAGATGTGGGTTTTCTTAAAATTACATGCTCCACATGTTTAGGCTAATTAGGGTAGAAATATATCATGAATTTTCCGGAAATGTGCTGTGTTGTACATACCAGTAGTGAGTACAGGGTAGGCTTTGAAGTTAACATAAAAATATATTGACAATTCTATTATGAGATAGGAGAGTGTCAGAGTGATGTATAAAATTAGACAAAGACAACAGGTGGTTGAATACTTGGCATTCTACTCCACAGGCGTTCAGAGCATTATACACTATACATATATACTAAAAGGTCGGTCAATTCGTCACGACGAACTCGTGGCAGTTTCACGTAGGGGCCTACCTGCGTAGCTATCCATGCGGTCCCAACGCAAGTAATTGCTGTGACGAACGTTGAGACCCCATGGATAGCTACGCAGGTATATCCCCCGCGCACCATTGCAGGCTTTCCAATCTGGGGTAAACGCAACTGCCGCCAAGTCGTCGAGACGAATTGACCTACCTTGTAGTAGGCCTATATAATATATAGGCCTAGGCCTATGTAGGCTATAGTGTATTATCCTAGCCCTCTGTGTATAAATATAGGCTATAATGTAATGCTCCGAACGCCTGTGCTCTACCCCTAGGCCTAGGTATTTTTTAGAATGATCATACCCTGGGAGTGGTGGCACTATGCTGCTGATCAAAAATCATTTGATCCCTATTGGCATAAAAGTATAGTTTATTATAGTTTATGCTATAGTGCAAACTGTAACGGAAACACACGTAGGCCTAAGGCCATACTGGAAAGTTCGTTTTTTTTGCCGCCGAAGATTTACGCCAAAGGAAAGGCAAGATAAAAATTACGCCAGCCTCTGCTGTAGGCTAGGTCATGCCAAATAGAAATCAGGATGACAAAGTACGCCAGAAAGTTGGCGTGACCGCTTGAGTGTCACGCCGAAGATCTTCGGCGTAACCTACATGTTTTCCAGACGGGGCCTAATTATAAGGCCTATAGGCTTCTTCTTCTTCTTCTCGTGTACTGGCAGGGCTCTAAAAAAAGGTAGAGCATATGAGCCAGAGGTGTGCGGGGAGGGGATATGACTTAATCAAAATGTAAATTATGCTTGAACGAATTTATACTACTGACAGCCCCTTCAGGTAACATATTCCACTCCTTTATAGTTCTTGGGAAAAAGGAGTATTTGTAAGCATTAATACGACACGCAGGTTGTTGGAAGTTTTGCGTGTTCATTCTCCGATGGCCTTGCAGTGTCACTGGTTTTAGGAAGTTTTAGGCTAAAGAATAGGCTAGCCCTAACGTTACTGTACTAGCCTATACAACTTCAAGGGCTAGGCCTAAAGAGAAATATGTTTCATCATTATTTGTCTGTTAAGTTGCTTAAGACTTCGTAGAATAATGTAGTATGTCTTATTTCTTACATAAAAACTCTATCATAAACAGTTGTGTCCAAAATATCATGTCCCTACGCGGTCACGAGAGGACAAAATTCCCGTAGTTGCAGGTCTGTGCGTCCTTAGTAACATTAGTAATTAAATAGATACATGCATGCTATAACTACATGTCTTAAAGGCCAACGCTTCTAAGATGGAAATGAAAAGAGAAATATTTTCTACAGTTAGATGTCTATGAAGGCAAATATTGACACTTGATCAGACAGTTTTGATATTTTTTAAAATTTTTAATTTTTTATATGTATCTGATTTTTTTATACTTATTCCAATCGTTGGAAAAAGAAGTTTGTTCGCTTCGACATGTATGGAAATAAACAAACACAACACATTTGACTGCAGAGTTAGTTGCTCTTTTCTTGGTAATTTAAACATGTTGCAGACCTACGTGAAGGTTCGAATATCCATAGACCGCCACGCAAATCTCCCACCTTTTCGTTTAGCTGACCAGTCTGAAGCTAGCACAGGATTCAGCCTCACATTCAGCCTCACATTCAGCCTCACATTCTGAAGCTAGCACAGGATTCAGCCTCACATTCAGCCTCACATTCTGAAGCTAGCACAGGATTCAGCCTCACATTCAGATTCAGCCTCACATTCAGCCTTACATTCTGAAACTAGCACAGGATTCAGCCTCACATTCAGCCTCACATTCTGAAGCTAGCACAGGATTCAGCCTCACATTCAGCCTCACATTCTGAAGCTGGCACAGGATTCAGCCTCACATTCAGCCTCACATTCTGAATCTGAATGTGAGGCTGAATCCTGTGCTAGTTTCAGAATGTGAGGCTGAATGTGAGGCTGAATCTGAATGTGAGGCTGAAAATGGGGTACTTTCAGAATGTAAGGCTGAATCTGAGGCTGAATCCTGTGCTACTTTCAGAATGTGAGGCTGAATGTGAGGCTGAATCTGAATGTGAGGCTGAATCCTGTGCTAGTTTCAGAATGTAAGGCTGAATGTGAGGCTGAATGTGAGGCTGAATCCTGTGCTAGCTTCAGAATGTGAGGCTGAATGTGAGGCTGAATCCTGTGCTAGCTTCAGAATGTGAGGCTGAATGTGAGGCTGAATGTGAGGCTGAATCCTGTGCCAGCTTCAGAATGTGAGGCTGAATGTGAGGCTGAATCCTGTGCTAGCTTCAGAATGTGAGGCTGAATGTGAGGCTGAATCTGAATGTGAGGCTGAATCCTGTGCCAGCTTCAGAATGTGAGGCTGAATGTGAGGCTGAACCCTGTGCTAGCTTCAGAATGTGAGGCTGAATGTGAGGCTGAATCCTGTGCTAGCTTCAGAATGTGAGGCTGAATGTGAGGCTGAATCCTGTGCTAGCTTCAGACTGGTTTTAGCTGTCCATCCGATCAACGAGATCAGACCGTTCTGAGAGATCCAAGGGTTAACGTTACAGGTGGCTTGTGATTTTGTGTAGGAGGACTTTCACGTGAAAAAGTACCGGGCCTTGGTGTTTTAAGGTGACTAATGCAAGTTGAGGCTAAGGGCCACCGTGGTAGGGTATTTCATCAGCTGACAGAATAGCAACATGCTGATATGATACTGTGTCAGTGACACTGTGACTGCGTATTAATTAGTGTAGGCCTATTGCCATTGGTATACCGTATACTGTACTCGCCTAGTGAGAACTGTGTGTTTGTAAGTTTGTAATAGTATAGCCATTACATGTTGAGTTCACCACTCACAAATTCACATTTAATATTCACGAGTCAAAGCCAAGTAAGAACTGATTAAATCAAGATAAATTAAGTTCTGATATGTGTGCTAGGCACTTAGCCTAGTAGGCCTATTTGATGCGAGGTGAACACTCAAAACTAGCCTCTTCAAAGGTAAAAGTATTGCTCTGCTGTATGATGGTTTACGGTCGTTTCGCCCCCTTGCCAGTTCGCCCCCAACCAGTTCGCCCCCAAGAAACCAGTTCGCCCCCAAGCGATGACCAGTTCGCCCCCAAAGACCTACCAGTTCGCCCCCAAGTGCTGACCAGTTCGCCCCCTAATTTTTAACCCTCTAAATTTCGACCTATGCAACATTCCAAATGCAAAGACTCATTCATACGTCTTTTTTTAGGTGAAATTACCATTTTTTTTCATATTGTGTACATCAACTCTCTTTTTTTTAGTCTATTTTTTCATTTTTTGTTTTTCGTCCTTTGCACTTAACTTGCGGCAAAGGCTCATACAGCATTTAATTTTTTTTTTCATTTTTATTTTGCATTCATATTTCCCAAAAAGAACTTTTTTTTTTAAATTAACTCTCTGCTGAACCCATATTTCAGGGCCTTCTCCACGTTGTAATATATCGTTATGTAATTCTGCATACGCTAGGAACCCATTTGGCGTTCCTTAGTCGCTAGCTGGATCGAGAGCCATGATATTGCCACTACCGAAATAAACAAGAATAAACGTGAACCTTCTAGCCTTCTCCAGTTATAACCCACGAGTATATTACATGGTAGTACGAGCAAGGGTTAATAAAGAACTGTTTAACACTGGTTATGTTCGAGATACTGGGTTGATTTGTGAAAATAAAGAATTTTCCAACAACGTCAACAACAGTGCTGTACTCACGTGTGTGAAAGAGCCCAGACCTACCGTACAGTGTAAGTAGCTTAGCACTACGTAAATCAGGCTATACATAAAGCCTAGCATCTGAACTAGATACGAAGCTAACGTTGTGATATTACGGTAACAGGGCCACAGTTATAACCAGTTCTAGTAACAAATTGATAACATGGCTATGAAAAGTGACAAACCAGCCATGAACTGGCAAGCCCAGGATTTACATAAAGAGTGGAGGAGGTTCAAGCAACACTGTGAATTTTGCTTTAAAGGCCCACTAGCTGGGAAATCTGAAATTGAAAAGGTGAACTACTTGATGACGTACATAGGTGACAAAGGCAGGGACATCTATCAAACGTTTCAGTGGCAACCTGCAGGAACTGGTACAAATGGTGAGGCAGTACCAGCAGAAAATGAAACCTTAGAAGGTGTATATAATAAGTATGAGACCTATGTCAAGCCCAAGAAAAATGAAATAAGGGCAACAGTCAACTTCCACCGACGAAAACAAATGGAAGGTGAGAAATTTGACAGCTTTGTTACAGACCTGAAGCTTCTGATTAAAGATTGTAACTACCAAGAAGAAGAAAGAATGCTAAGAGATGCAATTGTTGTAAAAGCCCTCAGCCAGATAGTGAGAGAGAAATGTCTTAATGAAGGGGATACTCTCACCCTAGCAAAAGCCATACAAATTGGTCAGAATTTTGAAGTGGCTCAAGATTCAATTAAAGTGATCAATAAAGAATCAGAAGTGCATGCTATGCATCAGAGAAGAAAAGATCACAAGAAATCAAAAGGTTATCAGAGACTCATAGAAGGTCAAAACCTAAAAGGAAAGGAAAAGAGGAAATGTTCAAAATGTGGGTACAATTACGACAGAAATCATAAATGCCCAGCAGAAGGAAAAACTTGTGCGAAATGTGGCAAACGCAATCATTTTGCTGCTGTATGTCGTTCTCCGAAGCCAGCACATGCAGTTGAAGAGACCACTCTGGAGGTACAAAATGAAGGAAGTCCTCTGGCTGGTGGCAACTATAGTTCAAGTGATGAGTCAGATGACTTTGCATATCCCATTTACACAGTGAATGAGTTTGAAAAGAAACCACCAGATATGGATGAGTGGTATGAAAATGTAAACATAGATGGGCACAGCCTGAAGGTGCAAATTGACACAGGATCAGCTCAGTCTATCATGCCTTATAATATTTTTACGAAATTGAAGTGCCAGCAACCACTTAAGAGATCCAAGCATAAATTTGCATCTTATACAAACCATCATCTAGAAGTAAAGGGCTGTGTTACCCTACCAGTGAAACACAAAGACAAGTGTTCATATGTGAAATTCTATGTTGTGAATGTTGCTGACAAGTTACCATTATTGTCAGGAGGCGCCAGTGCAACCCTCCACCTAATAAAGAGGATTCACAACATCGACCAGTTTCCTCAACTTAAGAGTCTGTCAGGCACCCTTCCTGGCACATACTCACTTAAAATTGACCCAACAGTGCCTCCAGTAGTACATGCACCTAGGAAGCCACCACATGCTCTTCTGGCTAAAATTAAAGAGAAACTCAAAGAAATGGAAAGGGAAGGTCACATTGCAAAGGTCACAGAACCAACCGACTGGGTCAACTCCATGGTAACCATTGTTAAAGGGGGCAAAGTAAGAATCTGTCTTGACCCCAAAGACCTTAATAGAGCCATAAGAAGGGAACACTATAAAATCCCCACAGTGGAAGAAGTGGTAGCATCTATGCCAGATGCTAAAGTCTTCTCAGTGCTGGACGCAAAATCAGGCTTTCTGCAGATCAAAATTGACTATGAATCCAGTCTTTTGACCACCTTCAACACACCCGTGGGAAGATATAGGTGGCTCCGCCTACCGTTTGGTATTAAAAGTGCCCCAGAATTGTTTCAGAGAATCATGGATAACATGTTACACGACATAGAGGGAACCAAAGCAGTAATGGATGACATTCTGGTAGCAGGAAAAGATTTAGAGTCACATGATAAGATTCTTGAGAAGGTCATAGCAAGGGCCACAGAATGGAACTTGAAGTTGAATCTAGAAAAGTGTCACATCAGACAGACACAAGTCAAGTATGTGGGTCACCTGTTGACAAGTGAAGGGCTCATGCCAACCCCTGAAAAAGTGCAGGCTGTTAAGGAGATGCCCAGACCTGAAAACAAAGAGGAGGTAAGGCGTTTCCTTGGGTTTGTACAGTACTTGTCCAAATTTATGAAAGGGTTGAGTGAAATTGACAAACCTCTCAGAGATCTGACCAAGAAAGATGTAGTATTCCAGTGGGACCAACCACAAGAACAGAGCTTCCAGAAATTAAAAGAATTGTGCTCAACAGCTCCAGTGCTAACTTACTATGATGTCAATAAGCCACTTACAGTTCAATGTGATGCCAGCAGTTATGCACTGGGGGGAGCTCTGTTGCAAGAAGGTCAACCCATCGCCTATACTTCCAGAGCTATGACTTCCGTAGAGATGCGGTATGCCCAAATCGAAAAGGAGATGTTGGCGATTGTACATTGTTGCAAAAAATTCCATCACTACATCTTCGGAAAGAGGGTAAAAATCGAGTCTGATCACAAGCCGCTACAGGCAATATTCAGAAAACCACTGCTGTCTGCCCCCATGAGACTACAAGCCATGATGCTAAGGCTCCAAGCCTATGACTTGGAAGTCAATTATGTTCCAGGGAAGGAGATTCCCTTAGGAGATGCTCTCAGCAGAGCAAATCTAAAAGTTACAGAGCCTGACACTCCACCACTATTGGTCAGCATGGTAGAGCACATTGCTGTTTCCTCAGATAGATACAAGCAATTTCAACAATCAACGGCCAACGAGATGAATGAATTATACAACATGATCCGGAAAGGCTGGCCAGACAACAGGCATAAAGTTCCACATTCTATCAGAGCATACTGGAGTGTTCGGGATGAGTTAGCAGTTCTGGACGGTGTCATCTACAAAGGTATGAGAATTGTGGTACCACCCAGTATGAGATCAGACATGTTGGCACAAATCCACAAATCTCACATGGGCATTGTGAAATGCAAGCAGAGGGCCAGAGAGTCACTATATTGGCCAAGCATGAACAGAAGTATTGAACAGATGGTGAAGGATTGCCATGATTGTAATACTTATCAGAATGCTCAACACTCAGAACAGATGCAGCCAAGAAAACTTCCTGATCTTCCTGGTCAGAGGTAGCATCAGATCTCTTCGAGTGGGAAGGTGAGCCGCACATAGTTACAGTTGACTATTACTCCAAATTCATAGAGGTTGATCAGCTCACCAACATTAACAGTAAAACTGTTATAGAAGCCTTGAAGAGACAGTTCAGCTGTCACGGAATTCCTGAGAAGCTGAGGACAGACAATGGCCCTCAGTATGTGTCAGCAGAGTTTAAAGCATTCTGTGATGACTATAACATTGAACACTCGACTTCGTCACCTCATTATCCACAGGCCAATGGCGAAGCCGAGAGAGCCGTTCAAATAGTCAAACGACTGTGGAGGAAGTGTAAGGACAAATATTTGGCTTTATTGGACTACAGAACAACACCTCTTGCTAGTTGCGGTTTGTCTCCATCGCAACTACTCATGGGCCGAAGACCACGAAACAAACTACCAACCAGCAGAAAACTTCTGCAGCCAAACCCAGTTAATCCAGCAGAGGTGAAACATCGTTTGAACAAAGACAAGCAAAGGCAGGCTTACCACTACAACCGTAAAGCAGGTAAAAATCTGGCAACACTTAAACCAGGCGATCCAGTGAGAATGTTGCCACTTCCAACAACCAAAGAATGGCTGCCTGCAACAGTGGTAGAACAGCATGAGACTCCCAGGTCTTATGTGATTGAACATAATGGCAAAAAGTACAGACGAAACAGACAACACCTGAAAACAGCCACTACTAAAGCCAATATTCATCAACCGACTACTCCACCCAGTCTGTCCTATGGGGCACCGCAGAATAACGCAGAACCTACAACAACTTTAGGCCCGAAACTGTCCGAAGGGAAAGTTGGTGAACCGGCTAAAACCACTTCGTCCGAAGGCTTACCAACGTCTCTTACTTCCTTGAGTGAGAACCAGGCTCCAGTCCACACCGAACCACCTAGTTACAAAACTCGAAGTGGACGCATGGTTAAAGCACCAAACCGCCTTGATTTGTAAATAGTTTAGTTATAGTTCTCTTAGTGAACTTAGTGTTTTCGTTGTCTTTAAAAAAAAAAAAAAAAAAAAAAAAATTAAGAGAGAGAGAGAGGAAAAAGAAAAGATTCAGTAGACATAGAAAGTTGAGTTAAATTAACCAGATGTATTTATATGGGTAACAAAATAGAAAGTGTTTGAGATAATCGTCCATGCAGTAATCAGTGAACATAGTGTAGGGACCTGGATGGTAAAGATCCAGCGTGAGGGTGATGTGCTAGCAACCTCTCCCCTCTAAGTTCTGTTCTCCAATCTTGATCTGTAATTGCTGAACTTAATCATTCATTCCTTGATTGAACTCTTGAACTTTCATAATTGAACTCTCAATCATTACTCACTTTGATAATCTTGTTCTTTTATCATTTTCCCAGAAAAGGGGAGATGTAATATATCGTTATGTAATTCTGCATACGCTAGGAACCCATTTGGCGTTCCTTAGTCGCTAGCTGGATCGAGAGCCATGATATTGCCACTACCGAAATAAACAAGAATAAACGTGAACCTTCTAGCCTTCTCCAGTTATAACCCACGAGTATATTACACACGTCATGTTCACCCATGTTTCAGGGCCATATCTTCTGAACCCATATTTCAGGGCCTTCTCCACTGCTGTCGTAAAAAAAGGTTTTCGAAAAAACAATATCAACTTAACAACTGCAACTAAGATCTAGGGGGCGAACTGGTAGGTACTTGGGGGCGAAACGACTTCCAGTTTGGGGCGAACTGGCAAGGGGGCGAAATGACCGGGACGAACTGGTTGGGGGCGAACTGGCAAGGGGGCGAAACAACCGGGTACCTGTATGATACATACTAGCCTAGGGTACCTAGGCCTAGTTCTGACGTACACTTTGTTCCCTGAACTAGGCCTAGGCTATTGCAACACAAACTTTTGACCGCATATTACTGTGAGAGTAATATCGTCTGCGTGCGTTGCTGCAGTGATTGTTGCTATATACGCGTATGCACGTGTATGAACGTAACTATAGCTATGGACTATGTCACAATTTAACAGCAGTGCGTGCTATTTAGCATACAATAGTGTGAACGTCCTAGTTACACGATTTGGCAGTTTCATAGAATTTTAAAAAATCAAAACAGGATCGTTTGTGTAAATCAAAATTTTTGGCCTTTTTTTGGACACTAAGTGCAAATAATCTTAGAATGAAGGGTCTTAAACATATAAAGGACCCGTAGAGGTCAACTATGTAGGAGTATACATGAATTTGACAAAGTTCGAGACTATTTAAAATTTTTGAAGGTGCGGTAGCCCAATTTTGACAATGGGTATATTGCTGACCTAGTATGGGAAGCCCCAAAGCTTCCCAAATACTAGGTCAGCAGACTGCGGACTAGATACATACCTGCATAGCCATGTTATGCCAGATTGGAAAGTTTGCCCTGCGCGGGGGATTTATCCCCCTGCGCAAGAATATGAATTTCGAAGTTGCCAGCCGTGCAAATTTAACAACTGACAACTGCAACAGTGCAAACTTGTTGGCAGCAACCACACAAGGTGCCTGGGAAAGGCAATTTCCTGCAATGTAGGAGGTGGTTTTGGCCAAAATTTTCTCAGTACGCTCCACGCCAACCGATGGTGGCACTCCGCTTAGATAGTATCGGCCGTGCAATTCTCTTGGCCATTATTAAAATCCCCGGCGCACCATTACAAGCTTTCCAATCTGGATGGCACATTAGGCCTTCTCATTAGATTAACATATAGTTCCTTCATTTTCTTCAGCAGTAAATGAGGAGAAGGGTGACTACTCCCAACTGAGACCACCCCTGGTGCACATGCAAAGCATGCAGAAAATTCTGGTAAGACTGGTATTCCAGCATGGAAAGTATGGCAACTGCACACCCGAGATTTTTTCCCCCTAGATTTTTATTGCACACTTGAAAATTCACATTGCACACCTGATTTTTTAAGCTGATGGCGATTGCCTCGTATAACCCTAGGTATATGTTATATTTTACTTGGCCTATTGGATGATCTCAAGTCGTGATCATGACGTGCTGATGACTTGATTGAATGATGTATAAAGTGTCGGCCATCACTCGGCCAAGACCCCTGGAGTGAGGCATATTTGGAAATTATGATCCGGTATTGATGTCATACTTTCCACTCTGGATGTTGATGAGGCTTTCAAGGGTTTTGTTTAAATTTCTCCCAAGTATTTATTTCACACTTGACTTTTCATGTGCACACTTGAAGTGTACATTTGACACCTTGTTGCACACTGCACACTTCAATTTTTTTTCCATGCACACCCGAGATCTCAGCGAAAAGTGCCATACTTTCCACTCTGGCTGGTATTAACTTAGGCTGTAGGTCTAGGCCCAAATTAAGTAAAAGTGTTCAAAGAAACTTATGTGCAAGTAGGCTAAACGTTAGTATTTGGGCCAGAGCCAGAAATGGTCATCACCAAACCTAAAATTTGAACGATGTCAATTTGGTTGAGTTCACCCATGGTAATTTAGACAACAGCTCAAAGTTATGTAATCTTAAGAAAAAGTTTTGATTATTTCATTATTATTGCATGTATCAGTGAGATGCCGTTATTCAAAGATTCAAATTGCACATTAAAAGTGTGGTGGGATGGAATAAGGAAATAGGGACATAATAACATGTATAAAAAGAATTTGAATTCCCTTTCTTTTTCTGTATCAAAGCTCTTTAGTACACACAATTTATGCACCGAAAAAATGCCAAACATACTTTTAATGAAGACAGTAAAAATAAAAATGAAAATGTACATCTTGCCAATGTTGGATTATTGTACTATATGGAGGAACTGTGGGAACTTGGCAGCCAAGGAATCTGTGCAGTGGTGACGTTGTGTGTGTATGTGTGTGTGTGTCTTTGTGATGCTTGTTGTAATTACGATATCTCAAGATAGGAATGACTGACACTTTTCATATTTGCTATACAAGATTTCTCATGTTGAAAGGAAGAATCCTGTTATTTTTGGTGGAGGTCAAAGGTCATTTGAGGCCACAAGATCAAAGACTGAAAACCTTGTAATCATAATATCTCAAAAAAGGAATGAAGGACACTTTTCATACTTGGTGTATAGATTTGCCATGTTTAGAGAAAGAACCCTGTTGTTTTGGTAAGGTCAAAGGTCATTTGAGGTCACCAGAGATCAAAAACCAAAACCTTGTAAACATGACATCTCAAGATTGCATTGACAGACACTTTTCATTTGATATATAGACTTGCCATGTTGAGAGGAAGAACTATTGTTTTTGGTGGAGGTCAAAGGTTTTTAGGTCACTAGAGGTTTACTGCAAAACCCTGTAAATGGCTTGTAAACACAATATCTCAAGGTAGCAATGACATACACTTTCCATATTTGGTATGTAGATTTTTCATCTTAAGAGGAAAAAACCTATTGTCTTTGGTGTAGGTCAAAGATCATTTGAGGTCACCAGAGGTCAAAAAATTTGAAAACCTTTTAAACATGATATCTCAAGATAGCATGATTCATGTTTGTTACAATATATCCATATGGCAAGGAATCACTATTAGCCTTTTGACTTTCTGGTTATGTTAACCAGGATGTTTGAACTTTTTTTTGTCATCTTTTTCTGCCTGTTCAATACTGCTGAATGTGAGTGGCATGATTTCCTGTATAATTAATTGTAAAGGGTAGTCATATAAGACCACAACGTGCTCATGTGTAGGCACTTACTGTAGCTGCCAGCCGAGGGTAGCCCAAGTGGTGGCATCATGAGTCTGTCCTTTGAGAAACATTTTGATGCTTAAAATATAGAAAACATGAAATGAATGAAACTAGTTTCCAGGAATAGTTTCTATTGTGTTTGCTTAAAGTTCTGCGATATTTTGGTTGTGGAACTGGAGAGAACAGTCCCTAGAAACTGAGTTTGAGGTGAAGGTCACAGTGCATAGCACATGCACACTCTCCCCCCCCCTTTTGGCATTGTAAGCTTTTTATTTTTTTTTTATAATTTATATTTTGCAGTTGTAACTGATTTTAACTTTTTTTTCCAGAAGGAAGATGGCAGCTTATCTCAGCACACATCAGAAATCTTTGTTGAGAGTCTTGCTAAAACAAAGTAGGACCTCTACCTGCTTGAAGAGGAACAAAGTTGCAACTTGGTCACCCCTTGCTGCTGTTTTTAATGCAAAGTCAAAACAAAAACTCAAAACTTCACAACAAAATGTGGTAGGATATATTACCTATTTATTTTAGATTTAGTAAGCATATAGGTCTTAATACAAAGCCACAGAGATGAGTCCTTGACCTTTCATTTACTATGAGACAACTAGGAACTTCAAGGGGAAAGAAAGTGAAGGGGATTGGGTAGCATTGGGTTTTGGGTTTGAGATGAGTTTGGGAACTGAAATTTGATTACACAGGTTGAATACTTGTTTCTTGTCATTCTAGTCTGAAACTCACCCAGTGGTCAAAGGCAGATACAGTACCTGTTTGAATTAACATACACATGTATGCTAAATCATGTACCCATTTTTTTTTTTTGTATCATCTGACCATTATTTGTAAATGAGTGGTTTTTAGATGTGTGCTTTATTTCTGAGTTTGCTTGTGATATTTACAGCACTCTCAAAGTGCCATACAACTTGTCATGATGGTGAGATATTTTATCTGACCAAGACAACATACAACGGAATAGAAGTCGACATGGTTAGTGAATTTACCTGACTAAATTGACATGCAAAATAAGTAAGTCGACATGGTAAGGTAATTCATCTTACTAAGTCGACATCCAAATTTAGGAAGTTGACATGGTGACATAATTCATCTGACCAAGATGACATGGAAGTCGACATGGTAAGATGATTCATCTGATCAAGACGACATCTGAATTGAAGAAGTCTACATGGTGGAATAATTTATCTGACCACGTCCTTATCCTAGATAGGAAGAAGACGTGGTGAAATAATTTTTCTGACCATGTCCATATCCTTATAAATTTTAGGAAATTGACATGGTAAGATAAATTGTCCTACCAAGATGACTTCCTAATTCAGGGTTCCAACATGGTGGGGTACTTAACATCATGTTAATGGAATACCATTTGGGCAATATATTGTAAGTTAATGAACGCAAGCACAAGCAGGAGGACAAGAAAAAGTAGTGTGTATTGTACTGTAGCTAGTGGTATCACTAGGCAGTGAATTCAGTGTAGCTTCATGCCTAATGTGGAGATCATACCTCTTAAATGAGCAGTAAATTACTTTCTTCCTATACTGAATATTAAAATTTGATGTGGGCATCCTTGAGTGCACTCTAGATGTACTCAAAACGGGCACTAGCTCTCCCCTTAATAGCTTTTATTGCTGCTGAAAATGCTGCCCCTGTGAGGCCCCGAATCTGCTGCTGTACATATTGCCAGAGATACTTTTATATACATGGGTTCTGACCCCCAGAGGCATACCTCGCATGCAATTGTCTCACCCTAAATTCCTTTTTGGAAGCATTAGTTGAAGAATTGTTCTGAAACCAAATGGAACCCCTCAAATGGTCCATCAACCCTTCTAAAACCCCCTCCCCCTCTGCATCATTTAATTTAGCTAGTTAGTCCAAGTGAAACTATGTGCTACCAAGCTTTGTCAAATTGTAAATTTTGTAGTTTGTTGAGTATGCATCCAAGGCCATTTGAAGGTAGTTAAATGCTTCATTCTGATACAGTAGTCACAACTTCGTAGTTAGTTAGATAGGGTTTTACACCTCAACTTATAACCTCATGGTTTAATCTAGCGGCGGCCACAGCCTTTTTTCCATTTGTGGGGGACTGGATTGTTTTTGCTTACTCCATTGCTTATGTGGAGCATCACACACAATGGCAGTAGGTTCCTTTTTTTAAAGTCTTTGGTATGACTCTACCTGGGAATTGAGCCCGCGCCACCTGCGGTGCTCTACCACTAGACCAAACACGCAGTCTTGTAACAACTTTGTAAATACCCCAGTGCTCATGAGGGCTTCCCCCTGATATCCCACAGGGACGTTGTCCCTGGACCCAGTTTGGGCCCTGGGGCAAGACCTAGACTCCACACCCACATGGAAGCACTTCTCGCTGCCATGGCATCCTTGGTGCCACTCAATCTTACATGTTGGTGTGCCCATCTGGTGGAACATTATGCTTCCTACTTTGAAAAGTCCAATATTGCCACTGGCTAAACACCATTTTTTCTCCTCCTTCTTCTAGCGCTTGTGCTCGTAAATTTGTATATTGCCCAAGTGGCGTTCCATAAAATTGTTCCTTAAGTATCTAGCTATGTGGGCTTCCTAAATAAGGAAGTCATCTTGGTCAGATAAATTAGCTCACCATGTCGACCACTTTTATGAATAATGTCGATTTGGTAAGCTAATTCTTTCTTACCTGTTACCATGTCAACTTCCTAAATTAGGATGTTGACATGGTCAGATAAATTATCTCACCATGTCAACTTCCTAAATTTGGATGTTGTCTTGGTCAGAAAAATTAGCTCACCATGTTGGCTTCCTAAATTCGGATGTCGTCTTGGTCAGAAAAATTATCTCACCATTATGACTTCCGAAGTACGGATGTTGACTTAGATAAATTAACTCACCATGTCGACCTCCTACTGGTAGTATGTCATCTTGGTCAGATAAATTATCTCACCATTGTGGCAAGTCATATCGCACTTTAGAGGGCCGTAGATATGGGGTATTTGTATACCTCTGGCATACTACATGGTGGAGCAGGGCTCATGCTGGGTAGGTCACTTGGAAGGACGAATTATGGTCTACATTAGGTCTGTAAAAATGGAAGGGGGTATACCCATGTAGGAGAAGGGGGCATTTCCTGTAGATGAAGGTCCTTGTAAAGTGAGGATGATAGTATTGTACTCAGTTATATGTTGTTAAAACATACGTAAGAAAAAGATACTTAAACATGCAATTGTTGCTTTTACAGGGTCTGTTTGAAATGCCTGAACTTACCAGTCCTACAGGATTTGCAGAAGCAGAGAAGAAATCTTTAAAGGAGGCAGATGAGCTTGTTGAGGCAGCAGTAAATGCTCCACCCAGTCAAGAAGTTGTTGTTATCTTTGATAAACTCTCAGATGCTCTATGCAGGATTGCTGATTTGGTAGGTCACTCATTTATTCTCCATGAAAGCCTTGTTACCATGTTGTTACACAAAGTTTATCAATGTTTGTTGTTCATGAAGTGTTGTGATGGAGAGGTTTAAACGCTAACTACACTAGACTACCCTGGATCTTATCTCCATTGGTAATCAGGAGGTACAGTACCAGGGTATGCCAATTAAAATCACATCAATTTAAATCTGATCAAAACTCTTATCCCAAGATTTTTGAAAAATTCCAACATGCTTTCGGTTAAGTCAGCTTTGCTTTACAGTTTAAGGTTAAAGAGATAGTATATACCAGCAACATAAACATATGAGGCAGGGGCATTGTGCCCCCCCCCTCTCCCATTTTTGGAGAGCCCCAAAATTTGCACAGATTCTGTAGAAATATGGGCAAAATTTGTCTAAAAAGGCACAGAAATTCAGGCAAAAAAAAGTAGTTGTGCCCCCAAATCCAAAATGGTCCCATTAGCTTATGACCAGCAAAATGTCCATCTGAAGAACATTGTTGTATATAGGTCTATGTTCCATGCCATGGAATGAGAAAAAAGGTGACTTTAATAAAATGCCCAATTTTAATGAAAACATGTATTCTTTCTTTGGTTTCGATGATAAGCAAAACCTATGCATTCATGATGGCATGTGTGTGTATGTATGTATGCATGTGCATTTGTGTTTGTTTGTGATGCTTAGCTTGTTAACACAATATCTCAAAAAATGAAACTCTGATGGTTCTCATATTTGGTACGTAGATGTCCCATATTGAGAGGAAGAAGCCTATTCTTTTTGATGAAGGTGAAAGGTCATCTGAGGTCACAGTCAAAATCTGAAAACTTTCAGTTGTTAAGACATTATATCAAATTAGGAAACATTTTTCATACTTCTCTTTCGTTAAATCCAGTGCGAAAACCCTATTGGTTTTGGTGGAGGTCAAAGGTCATGTGAGATCAAAACAAATTTTTCCAAGAATTTCCCATGTCAAATATGAACACAAAACTGTATTTTTGCAACTTAATAAGACTGCATGCAACCATTGACTGAAAAATGGAACTGTCTGCCCTACCAGCAAGCTTGTAGCCTGGGGGGGGGGGGGGGGAAGAGGCATGCATTGCCTTCCTAGAAAAATGCCTCCCTAGAAAAATTTCTTCCCCAGAAAATTCAAAATAACCATTGCTGTAATGCCTTTTAGTATGTCTCAACCCCCTAAAAGTAATTTGCCCCCTCCCCCACAAAGCTATTGTCTCCCTCCCCCGGTTCCTTGTCTGGCTATGAGTCTGTCTGCCATTGGATTATTACAAAGTAACTTTAGTATCTGATTTAACAGCATGGTCCAGTAAATAAATCACCTCACAGTCAATTTATAATTTGATCTTTCTTTCATCTTTCTTCAAAACAGGCTGATTTTATCCGTGTCGCTCATCCCGACAAACGTTTCACCAGTGCAGCTGAACAGACTTGTATGAATGTCAGTGCAGCAGTAGAAAAGTTAGTCAAAGTTTCTTAGAAATTGTGATCAATTTTTTCTTTTCTCATGTAAATCATTGACATACAGTAGTCTCAGTAAATTGTTCTCATCAATGGTTATTTAGCATTGCTTGCATCAGTGTTGGTACTAGGTGTCAGAATTTGAGGGGGAAATCCCCCCCTTTCAAAATAGTTTGGGGGTGTTTTGGTTCTAAGAGGGGGGATTTTGATAAGTTGCAACATGAAAAGTGAACTTTTTCGCAAAAGTTTTTCCCAACAAGTGTGGGGAATTCCTGGTTACAATTTGAAATGTTGTGGGATTGTTAAGAAAAGTGGGGGAATGGTGCTATACCACTGCCTAATGCAAGCACTGGCCTGCTTATGGCTTAGGCTTCTCAAATAGTTTTGGAGAATATCGGTCATTCCTGATTAAGGAGCATATACTACAGCAGTAATGAAGTGTCTATTACTAGTCTACCAGTGAGTGTAATTCACCAGTCCAGAAGTCCTGCAATTTCAATGCTGAGCTGCGGAATTGCCCATGTCGGATAATTGTTGCATCCATTTGAACGGAAAATTTGTGATGGTATAAAGAAAAAGATTAGAGTCACTTTTGTTATCAAACTTTAATTAAACCTGTTGCTTTTGTTGGTATTTGTGACAGTATTTAAAATACCCCAGGAGTCTCAACTCCATGGAAAGTGAAGAAAAATGGCCAGGATTCATAGTTTTGAAAGAAGAGTTGAGTAGGCCGCCCACGCCAAGCTAGCATGCTATTTAAGGGATTAGTTGGAAGGCATTACTAAAGTTTTAGACATGATCATTTAAGGAATTGCAAAGAAAACTTTGATTACATATGGTTATCATTGGGGTGGGGGGTCATTTTTCATTCAGAGGTCAGATGCTGTGAAGTGACATTTGTGTGGGATGCCTAAGGGAAGTGAGTGGGGGATGAGTGTATGGGTTTGTGAAAGTAAAAGAGACAGCTCGATTTTCAACAAAATCCAAGTTTCACTATAAATTGAGGCTAAGCCCCCTCCCCCCCCCCCCCAACACACACACACACACACACACACACAAATATTTAGGAGGTTAAATAGTTGTGAACTAATACATGGTGGGGTGTATTGTGTTTGTGAACTACTGCATTAAGGTGGGGTGTAGCTACCAAGCTGTTCAAGTCTTTGAGGAGGTTGATTCAGCCCACCTCAGCCCTACCTTGACTAGAGCTGAGTTGGCAATTTCCAAATTTTTGACTGTCTTGATAGCAGGGAAAGAACTCTAACATTTCCCATACATGTTACTTTGTATTTCCTGCCAGTCTATATTATCTGAGATTTATGGGGGTTTCCTTGAGACTGGATGGTTGGTATGAATTCATTACACTTGTGGAAAATCTGTGAAACTCACCAGGTTTGGTGGAATTTAAATGACATTTCCTCACGAGGGTTAATTTTCCACACTTCTTCCTGCAGACTAAATACAAATGTTGGTCTTCATCAGTCCCTGAAACGACTTCTAGATGATAAATCTGCTTTTAATGCTATGGATGAGGAATCACAAAGAGTGGCAGAGCTATTCATGTTTGACTTTGAACAGAGTGGTATCCATCTCCCAGAGGCTGAGGTTTGTCATAATAAAATACTCTTGGTGGGAGAGGTTGATGTCTTTTACAGAAGATTGTTGATCAGGAAAGAGAACACTGTAATGGAGCAGTAAAATCATTTGGGGTACAAATATTGGGGCATACCACAAGATTGGAGATGATGGTGTCTTTTAACATAGCTCTGGACTTCACTTTAATATGTTCAGCCTCACTCAGATTTGAAATGTTTCACATTTAGAAGGTGATTTCAGATGGGAATCGCCAGCAGTTTTACTATTGGATGAAATGCCACCTGACTATGACCCAGCAGGGAATTTAACAAGAATCTCACAATTGCTATTAGCTACATTTGCTTCAGATGCCTTCACCTTTATCCCCACAGTCATAGCTTTAATGCAGTTGGAAATAAAAGAACACTTATTTTTTAATTTCAGAGAAAAGAGTTTGTACAATTAAATGCAGAAGCCATGGTTCTTGGAAGTCAGTTTGTACATGGATCACATATGCCTGTATCTGTTGACAAGAGTCTTCTACCAGATCATTTGAGATATTCATTCTCAGTTGATGGCAATCAAGCAAAGATTAATTCTCTCCATGCAGAAAATCCTGATGATTTGGTAAATTGTTTCACTTTCTAAAAATAAGCTTCATTTCCCTCTTGTAAGAGAAATCTTAATTATGTACTTACAAATCTTGGGACTGGTTATGTTTGAGAATTGATTTGTTTGTAATATTTCAAAGCATGGTCAGATTCAGAAAAGCTCTTGCATATTCAAGAAAGGAAATGATTGTAACATATTACATAATCTGTGCATAATATCTGGTAATGAAATTGTTATGTAATAAAGGAGAACATTGATTATGATACTAGCAAATATTACCATTAACTTGGTTTTGGAAATAAGCAATACATAAATGTTTCATTGAAAATGAGATATTCACCTTCTAGTGTCTTTGTAGCAGATCATTGAGAGAATTAGGAAATCACCTGAATTGCTTGCAGATGGGCTGTACCAAAAACCAGTTTTTTGGGAAAGAACTGTTAATCCAGTTTTGGTTCAGTTTGGTTTAAAGTGAAATAAAAATGAAACTGAAAAGTAGAATTGTAATATGTAGCTACCCCAAACAGCTGTTTGTATGTCTTGTGAAGTAAGACTTTTGTACTTTGAACCCCTTTAAATTCTCATTAAAAAAAAAATCAAAAAGTTTGAAGAAAGCAGCAGGACCAATTTATTGCATTCATGATCATAAGTACACTAAAACCCTGTTTATCCACACACATCGGGATGGAAGGTAGTTCAGATAACGGAAAAATTTGACTAAATGGGGTTACAAGTTTTGGCTTAGGTACGGTAGATTGGATTTCTAAGAAAGTGTGCCGGAACATCTCCCACATAATTTTGAAAAGGCTAGCAAAATTACCGAAAAATGCCTCAGAATATTTAGTTATTTCTTTGTGACTGATGATATGGCAAACAATTTTGTAAATTTTCTTAAACCCAGAGATTTTACTCCAAGCATTCGAGCCTACAGTCTCATGAATGACTTATGCTTTGTATGCAATAAGTGTGTGCATGTGTTGAAGAGAAGCGATCTTGAGAGGTATCCAGAGTAGAAATTCAGCATGTACCATTGTTTCTTGTAGATGCAAAGCCCTGTATGATGCTTACTTTTCAGAGTCACTGGCACTAGGTTTTATGTTATCCTATTGTTAGGGCTGTGACCGTTTAGCGATTAATCGCTAAACGATCGCATGTGTAATAAACGTTTAGTACATCGCTACCGATGATTAATCGCAAAACCCATTTTTCCGTACGAAATAAAAAAACAATCTGCATTCATTACAGAAAATTAGATGTTCACTCTTTTTGAAAAAGTGAAATACATAATTATACAAGTGGCATACTCGCAAACATACAACATCAAAGTTGAGCTTCTATGAGGATCCATGTTGGAGTTCATGGAAACTATGTTCCCCGGACGTCACTAACGCATTTTACATATTCGTCATGATCAAGGGCACGTTTAAAGTCTCTCTGTTGATCATAGGTATTGCGATTAATCACTAAACGATCGCAAAATTTTGCAATTAAACATTTAGTAATTTTGCTAAACGTTCACAGCCCTACCTTTTGTATATTATATGTAGAATATTAAGGCTGTACCATCTCATGACTCTTAGTAAGAATTTTTTTCCCAAATTTGACAAAGAGTTTTAAAATGTTTTTAATACAAATGTTTGCTGCTTAAGACATTGTGATGTCATAATGATATTACAGTGACTGCATAAGACACACATAAAATTAGTGTATTTCTGCTGAAATGGGCCATCGAGTTTGGACTTGCGATTCATTGAAAGCTTTGTGGATATTACTTTAATTGTTTGGAATATTAGCCTGGTAAAATCGCGAGGCTGATTTGGGGTTTTGGATAAACAGGATTCCATTTAATAAATGGGGATTTGCTGAAATCATTTTCCCATGCTTGAGAGTGTAAGTGTTAGAACTGTATTTGCCTCTGGGTACAGGCCTAACTATAGTTTACACATAGCTATAATAAGCATTGCAATAGACTAAGCCAAGGCACCACCCTAAACTCCACTAGGACAGGGAGCATACAGGACCAAAATAGACTCTTCAATTGGAGGTAAAGTCATCATTGTAATGGAAATGAACCCTCCACTGTGAATAAATACTTTGATCAAACTGTCGATACTAAAAATAAATGTTTGTTAGAAGTAAAACTAAGAAAGGTTCTTCAAACTTGCAGGCATGATTAATTAAACTTCAGGTGACTGCACTTGGATGTAAAATAGTCAATACTTACAGAGTTTCTTTCCAGGGAAACTCCTTTTCAGAGTCGTGTAAAATTTTCTGTTTCATTTAAAGATTTCATTCTTCTCCATTGCCTTTGCAGGTGAGGGAAGCAGCTTACAAGATTTACCTTTATCCAAATCAAGACCAAAGTGATTTACTTGATAAATTACTGAAATGTCGACACAAGATAGCTAACATTGCAGGGTTTCCAACATATGCTGAGCGTGCTTTGAGAGGCACCATGGCCAAAAACTCAAAAACTGTTTCCCAATTTTTGGAAAAGGCTTCCAAGAAACTCTTGCCAAGGTAATGATGTGTTTGAGGAGAGAATGGAACAACATGATGTAACAATTACTAAAACTGGGACAAAATGTAGAGCTTTATATGGCAGTTTTGAAGTTGCTAAATTGAATAATAATAATGTATTTGGCCCACAGCTAAAGTGATTGGTACCCATTAGTTTAACATGTGCTTTTGTTATTTTCTTCGAGTCATTAATGGTAATATTTTGTCACTGACATGAGGGGGGGGGGGGCATTTGCCCAACTCCATTTAGTGTAAGGGAGCAATGAGCTGAAAAAGGTTTGGAACCACTCTACTAAAATTTGTCCAGTTTGGGAAATGATGTTTTTATGAAATTCAGTGATGGTAGCGAAACCGTGTCATAAAAGGTCCTCACCTCCCAAAATTGAAGTGACTGTAGGAAGTCAGGAAGTATATTTTATCTTTGTTGTAGTAAGAAGTTCACCACAAAATTAGTTGCAACTCAGAAATAAAGTAACTGGAAATTGCATAATACCAAAATTTTATGATTGTCAGCATGCATGTATTCATGTAGACATTCATTTGGAGTAGATATATCAGGGAAATGCAACTCAAATGTTATTTCTTAGGCCAAAAATGAACAAAAAGACAACATGTCCTTTTACTGTTATTTTTGCCTTCTTTTGAATTTCATTTCAAAGTTTTTGTATTTTCAGTGTAACGGAAGAGTTGGAAATGCTGAAGGAAGCCAAAGCAAGACACAATCCATCTTCAAAGGTCCAAATTTAATGAAATTTAATATTTTTTTTACTGTTTTGTTTTAAGTTCCAAGCTCTGTAGACAGACAGACAATACCTTAAGAGTTTTAAGTAATAGGAGAGGGTATTTTATTGAAGAAATGTAAGGTTAGCACTGTTAGCTAAGGAATGCCAAACCGTTCGTGGACTAAGATCTGCTATTACAGCTTTGTATAATACTGTTAAGCCTAAATACAAATTTCATTTCACACAACCAACAAGCAAATAGTCATGACTGAGTAGCTGATGGCCGTCTTTTTGTAGGGTCCTGGTATACACATGAAATGTTTGGTTAAAGGTCAAATTTTAAATAAATCTAAATGACATGCATTTATTAAGGTTCAAGCAAAAAATGAAAACAAATATTGATCACAAGATGGGTTAATAACTAAATTATTTTTAATTTCTTTCCTGTTATAACAGAGTTTGAAAGCTTGGGACTCTCATTTTCTCATTCAACATGTAAGGAATGAAAAGTAAGTTAAGAATGTTTTGTTTTCTTTCAAATGGTCAACAAAATGTAACATAAATGAGAAATGGTTAGTTGAATAGTATTTAGTTGCTTGCAAATGTACACATCATCATTTTGATGAACAAAACTGTGAGTACAAGTGAGTTTATGCAATTCAAATTATGTAATATCCTTGATAAGTTGCTTGTTCCTGCAAGCATCAAAATTAAAGGATCAAATCCATTACTGATCTTACTCTAGAACTATGCTGTTGAGTGAGTACAAGACTTAATCCAGAGCATAAGATTGGATCCACATCCATTTTAAAAGCACTCTAGGATGGACTTTTTCTCTTGAGACCCTGAAGGTGTTGAGATTGTTCATAAGATTTGTTTATAAACTTATCAGTGTTTTTCCTAATTTATTTAGGTTTAAGATCAACAACTCAGAATTCATGCCTTACTTTTCACTGGGTGCTTGCATGGATGGACTGAATATTATATTTCAGAATTTATACGGAATCTCCCTGGAGAGTGTAGAAGCTGAAAACGGAGAGGTTTGGGCACCAGATGTGCAGAAATTAGTAAGCATTTGAAAATTTAGTCCTTTTTGAAAGGAAGTAAAAATTGTAGTCATTGTTTGAATTTTAGGATAATTCTGGCATTTGTTTGTAGTAGTCTTTTTCTAATTGATGTTAAAGTTTCATATGAGAATTTTTCAGGATCATAGCACAAATAACATATAAGTACTAAATCGTGGCATATATATTTGTGTTGAATATTTCTCAACAAATTCACTGCTTCTTTCATGAGACTGTGCAATTTGTTTTTGTTTCAGTTTTTTACCAAAATTAAAATACTGCACAGTGTAAAACTTCGTCTTGAAGAAACAGGTAAAGATTTGTGTATAGTTAAATTCACCTGGCACTTTTAATTTTAAGAAGCCACTCATGACTCAGATATACCTTTTACTTCATTTTACTTTTTTATTCACAGGAAGTTAGACATAAGGAAGATGGCATTTTGGGATACATTTTCTGCGATTTTTGTGACCGAGCTGGCAAACCACAACAAGACTGTCATTTTACAATTAGGGGGGGCCGTTTACTGGATGATGGAACCTATCAACTCCCCAAAGTTGTCTTGACATGCTGCTTTAGGTAAGAAGTTTTACAGATAGAATGCAGTGTGTAGGCTTGTGAAGATTACCATCGTGCTTTACCAATCAGGACAAACCTGTTTCATTCTGATGAACCAGGCCTGCCTGCACCATGCCCAGGAAAACTGGAAGCTATGTTTCTTATGAGGTGGGGACTTTAGGAAAGTCTTGGCAAATAAGTAAAAAAATGTATTATATTATGTAAGAACAGTGCTGCCTTACAGTCATAGTTGGGTTGTATAGGTATTACATAAGCATTACAGATACAGTGACCCTTTGCAGTAAATACCTTTACCTCTCAAGACATGGTTTAAACTAGGGTTTCCCAATCTTTTGGAACTTTTAGCCCACTTTACATTGGTGAGATTAACCCAGAACCCTCTTAACCTTGCCTGCCCCTGGATGAGATATTGCTCCTGCACCCACCCTGACTACCCTCACAAATACTAAATAGTGTGAACTACTAAAACTCCTGTGTCAGATTAGATATTAAAAGATAAGGATGGACATAAACAATTTTCCACTTTTTAGTGACCCACCACATAGAGCTCCATGGCCCACCAGTTGAGAAACTGTGGTTTTGACATTATTAAAGGAACTTGCTTATCCCCAGACATTTCAACATGGTCAGGGTATTCCTTGGTTTGTCTAAATGTAACATTTGATTATATTGATTTCACTAGGGTAGGTCTCATCTGTAAGGAGATGTTGGGTAGCTTGTTAAGTAAACCTTTTCTTAAAGTCATTGTTGTTTTGAGTGTGTGTTTGTAATGATTGAAGAAGTTGGGTAGCTTGTTAAGTAAACCTTTTCTTGAAGTCATTGTTGTTTTGAGTGTGTGTTTGTTATGATATGTAAAGAATTCATGTTTAGAAGGTGAATAAATATTTTAAATGTTGAAGTAACATCTCACTATACTCTCTTTTAATATATCTTTCAAATTACCTTTACTACAGCCCACCTACTTCAAGTACTCCAACCTTACTAACTCATGGTGTGAGTATTTAAATGTATTTAATGAAATTTCTCTTTACCTTGACCTCTTTCCACGAAAACTTTACACATTAAGTTTGAAGCGTTCTGAAAGTGTGCATGTTTCCATTACATCATGGTGCCCTCCTGAAAGTTCATGAAAGGAGTAGCCGTTCACTCCAGAGTATAAATGTTAGAAAAGTCAATTTGCAGTTGATATGCAGTTTCTTTGTACATAAATGATACTTGTAAAGGTAAGAAAGAAACACTTGTAAAATATATCTCATATTTGACAATATTTAAATTGGGTGACTGTTTTTGCCCTTTCAAGCTGAGTATTATTTTTTGTGTTTCAATTTGAATTTGCTTAACATTTATGGAAAGAGTTTCAGAAGCAAAATTTATCTAGTGAGAAAAAACGTAAGTTTGTTTTATGTTTCAATTGTTAACTTGTAACTTCTGTCAGTCTTTATTCTGTTGGAGTAGTTCGTGTTATGACTTCAAACTATTGTTTCTACACAGATGATGGAAAATCTGTTCCATGAATTTGGCCATGCTATGCATTGTAAGTCAAAACTTCATCAAATTGAAAAGATTAGATAATTGATAAAAATTTTCACATCGATGCTGACATGAGGTTAAAGGTAAAAGACTACTTTCAGTTGGAAGGCTTAAAATTTTTGCCAAAACTTTTAGTGATGTAGGGTAGCAAGGTTGATCAATAAAGATCGTAGTTTACAGAAAAAGAGTGAAGTTGGTGCCAAGTGCTAGATGGAGCCACTCTATCCCCCTGTATGCCTATGGATGTTGAGTATTTAAATTTGTGTCCTGGTTTTTAGAATGATGATGATAAGGATAGTAGCTGTCACGAAGATAAGAGGTCTCTAAAAGGAACAAAGATTAAGTAAGAAATAGGTCAATACTAAAGCTGGGCTCAGAGGCGGTTTGAAATTACATTTGAATTTACATGTTTTGCAATTAAGTAAATTTAGTGATTTTGTAGTAGGCAGAACTTTCTGACTGCTTCATCTTGTAACTTGTTTAGTAATGCTATGAAGTGTACACAATGTGAAGTATTTTACTAAAAACTGTAATTTTTCAAAATTTTAATAGCCATGCTGGCACGGACAAAGTACCAACATGTCACAGGGACAAGATGTGCTACAGATTTTGCTGAAGTTCCGTCTATCTTGATGGAATACTTTGCCAACGATTATAGGGTGCTGAGACAGTTTGCAAGACACTATCAAAGCAAGGAAGTAAGTAAAATGAGAATCATGTCGCTGGAGGTGCCATTAGCCTTATGCTGCAGCGCTGGAGCACTCTCCACCTATCCCCCTCCCCCGAGTGGTGTCTTTACTTTAATCTCTTGAGCAAACAAGCTTCCAAGTCACTATATTGACTACAACTTCCTTATCACCGAGACGCAGAACTACTTGCAAGCCATCACAGTAGATTCTATTGTTTAAGAGTAGACATGCACCCACTGCATGACTGACTGGTAGTCTAATAAACTAAGTCGGAAACCCCGCCAGGCACCCAGACAGGCATAGGACAGAATTTTGAGTCAGAAGATGGAGCATAATAGTAGTGTTGGAATTAGTGGCATATTTACTTTTTGTCAACGTTGAAATTCACTGTGCATGTTTAAAAAGGATTGAAACACATTGCTTGTATGTCTTCTCAGTGTTGGGACATGAAATGTTAATTCCCCGTCCAAAACTTTATATACCTGTACCATCACTTGTCCCCACTTTTCACCATTCCATGAAGTTTATTTGTGAAGAAAGTATTTTCTGGCCTTAAATTCTTAAGTTATACTCTGTACACAACACACATAGTGTACAAATCCACCAGACGAATTACAGCAAGTTCTTGCTTCTTGCATCTGAACTACTAGACCATAACCTACCTAATGGATTAAACTACTGATGGATAAAATAGGCAGCCTGAACCACAGTAGCTTAGTGAAATATGAAAATGGGCTTGTAGTATCTCTCCAAGGTGGCCTTTATTTGCTTAGCACACTGGCTATTTCAAGCATGTAATGTGATTATCAATATCTGGAATGCTTTGGATGTCCCTACCCATGTTGTCCCATATACAATGGCTTGGGTTCTAAGTTTGTGTTAGGGTTACATGTAATCATGATTTACTAAGTTTTGAAGAAAGTATCATTGGTCTGTGACCCTCTATTCTGATGTACATTTTGTATGTTTGTGAAAATTGTGAAACAAAATGGATGTTCCCCTGGTTGACACGATTCAGAAGCATTGAATTTGACCATCTTGTAGCACCGTAAGCCTTTCATGTAGAACTGTTTTGCAGTTTCCTTTGTTCAGAGATGACAACTTTCTACTCAGTAATTGTGAAGTTTTCTTGTTTTTTCACAGACATTACCAGAAGAAATGATCAGTAAATTATGTGATTCAAAGAAAATGTTTGCAGCTCATAGTCTTCAAACTCAAATCTGTTACTCTATGTTTGATCAAGTTCTCCATGGCAACCATCCTTTGACTGAGGCAAGTAAATGTTGGCATTAATGTTAAGTAGAGTGTGGTCTCATACTGGAAAGTTTTAGTGTATATTAAGTCACACTAGATACCTTTGGCATGAAATCATGACTAATTTAAACCAATTTGTTTTTGTTCATTTTGTTTACACACTGTATAATACAGATATGAACTATCCAGTATGGGTGGGGTCGCATGATCAAGAGTTCAATGTAAACTTTGGTATGAAAAGTATCTGTAAAGAAAGCCTAAATCCAGCTGGTGTAAGTACAGTGCTATTCCTATACTCAAAAGAGTGACACGTTTTTATGGACCCATTTTATATGACATTGTGTTTTATCTATGCTGTCATGTTGGTGGCATACATGGATATCTTGAATGTGTTACATACTATCCACCTGCACCTGTTGTAGGGGGCATACAGAGTATTTTGTACATGCACAAACTGCTTGACTTTGATACATTGATCACTTTGTGTATGCATGACCTTCTGTGCTTCCCTTATTCCCCCAAAATGGCAGCTTTTTGATGTTGCCAGTAGAAATACAATTTATGTGAAATTGGTGTGTTGGATTATGATGGAATGTAAATGAGTGGAGGCTTGCTGAAGTGTTAATGGAAAACTGACAGGGCAAATGTTAGTGCAAGTCTCCCAAGGGAAGACCTCTTGTATATGAAATGCTTAAAATTACTGCTATATGTGGAGATTGTACTAATCCTGTCTAGTCTCTGATTTAACTTAGAACTTCCCAAGCTACTATCAACTAAGTATTGTGCCCTCTATATAAAAAGAACTTTACATCACTTTTCAAGTTTTGTGGTGGCAGAATTGTTTATGCTTCCATCATGCAGTGCAGGGAATAATTTATCTGGTATCACATCGCATTTTGCTACACAAGATGGGCAAATTGCTACACAAATGCAAAATTGTGTAGCAGATTTTGCATTTACAACATTTAATGATTTTGTGATAGAGAAGCCCAGAAACCTCAAAATTGCTATGCAAATTTTGAACACTAGATTATTCCCTGCAATGTGTTTCACAAGTGCATTAGCATGAATTCCATACAGGCTTTTCTCCAGGTAATCTGGCATCCTTGTCATGCCCTGCCATTAAAATCAGTCACCCAGCCAGTGTTGTTGTTTGTGTGTTGGACTGAAGCGCCTTTAGGAGGACCTTGTAAATAGCAAAATTTGCATAAATAGCAATTTTACATCACGTTCACTGGGTAATTCCTACCCTTGACTTAAAATTTATGGAAATTTAATTAAGAAATTTTTCTTTCCACCCCAGTCAAGTATTTCTTATAATTTTCTTTACATGCCATTTTCATATCACTACTGTAAAACATTGTTGTAAATTGGTCTTAACTATGTTGTGTAATCTGAAGTGATCCTTTCTTCCGTGTAGACTACAACAAAAATTTATGAACATATTCAAAACAAGTACTCCAGCATCCCATACGTGCCAAACACAGTAAGTAGAATCTTTTCATTGGTTGAATCATGTTGTAAAAACTATGTAAAATATTGAAGTGTAATACTGTTACTGGCTCCTTATTCCTCTTGGCACTGTTTTTACAGTTAGTTTACTCATTCCTCTGTCTTGCTGTGACTCCATGCCAGTGAGGGCAGTTGACATACAAAGTACTTTATCTTGCAATGACTACAGTATATGTTAAGGTCAATTGGTGTTAACAACAACATTAACATTAACAACAACAACAACTAGGCAATTTATAAAGCACATTATGCTAAGGCCCCAAAGTGCTGTACAAAATATTTAAACATTGAAAAAAATATTAAAGCCACTACAGAATGTCTGTAAAACAAGACGGCATTAAAATGAAACAGTAGAATACTAAAAGTATAAGAGAACCAGAGGTTAACCCTTTATGTGGAAACAAAGTAAAAATAAACATATAAATGATGTAGAATAAAACTATAAGAAAGGAAAATGGGAAAAATTCATAAAAATGAAAACATTGTGAGAACTGCAAAGTAAAAAGTAAAAAAGTATAGAAAAAATAAAGATAAACATAAAACAGTATAAAAGCAGCTATAAATAAAATAAAACATAAAAAATAAAATCAGTCTTTGTGGCAAAGCAACTGAAAAAATGAGTCTTAAGTCTAGATTTAAGAATTCCTAGTGAAGGAGTATGTAGAATGTAAGCTACAAGATAGTTCCATAGGCTAGCAGCAGCAAAAAGTAAAGGACCTATTTCCATAAAATTTTGGAATAGAGTTAACTCCAGTAAGTAGACAATGCGATGAGGACCTTAAGGTATGTGAAAGCCTGTAAACATTTAACAGATCAGATAAAAATACTGGTGCTGTTCCATTTAGTGCTTAAAAAGTAAACATTAAGATTTTGTATTCAGCTCTTTATTTTGCCAGTAACCAATGAAGATGCTTCCGGATAGGTGTAATGTATTCATGCTGCGAACTTGGGCTGCAATATTCTGCACACATTCGTTCACCAACTAAGTAATGCTGAGTTATACTATTGTCCTTTGCCACTGATTGCCTATTTAAATTTCTTATCAAAGGTGTAACTTACCAAGAGAAAAATTTCCTTACCCAAGCTCTGCATGAAGTTTCTTCACTACCACTTTAGCAACTCTTTTCTCTTACATTGGTATGAAGCTTTGAATGACTTTCATTTATCTTAGGCGTGGCATCTCCGATTTGGACATCTTGTTGGCTATGGTGCCAAGTACTACTCCTATCTGTATTCGAGAGCAGTCGCTCATAGAATCTGGACCCAGTGTTTCTTTAAAGATCCATTGAATAGAGAGATGGGTGAGAGATACAAAGAGACAATGCTGGCTCATGGAGGGGGTAAAGAACCATCGCTCCTAGTAGAAAGTAAGTCTTTAGAAGTAAATCTGTATATCTTTCTCACTTCTGACAAATTTCTGTTATTTGTCAATTGTGTTACCTTTTTTGATTGATTGATTGAACCATGGAAACATTTATTATCCATTTCAGTCAAAACAGTACTTGTCATGGATGGGTAGATGAACAAAGATTAAGTTTAAAGCTTCAAAATAAAATGTAAAAATTGTCATAAAATTTGGAAAAAATGTCAGGTGTAGTATTTGACAGCAGTCTTTCATTTGAAGGGCAATTTATGCATCAGCTGCACATTGAATTCATGAAACTTGTCCTACTTAAGATATTCCTATAACCCCCTCCCACCAACCCACCTACCCCCAACCTTCCCCTTCCTTTGAAGAAATATGTTGATTCATGAATTTGTTAAGTTGAACATTTGATAATGTGTCAGATTTAAAAGTAATAATAATTGTAATGATAAAGATAACATTAACAATAACAGTACTAATAAATATTCTGAATATAAATCATCTGTTTTTAATTTTACATACCCCTTTTATACTTATTAATACTTTACCTTAAAAGGGCACACTCCCTTGTCCCAAATGATTCATATTCTCTGAACATTTTCTTCAAGCCCCTCCTTCAGTGTGAACACTGTTCTTTGCACCTTAGTACCATGATCATTCAAAGTCATTTGGCTGATGCTCTAAACACAACAGCAGCTGGTAGGACCTTTCCAAACAACCTGCTTTATACTCTGACTAAATCAGAGAATCTGTTCAAGTCCTCTCCCATATTGTACAGCCATTACATATTCTATGGACTCTAAATAACACTGATCTGCACAGGTGACATTGACCAATCAGAGTGACTTTAACTTTTTTAATTTCTGTTTTCTTTAGTGTCAATCAATTATGGGACCAATCACAAGATTAGATGATGTTACAATAAATGTATTTTGGGATGATGAGTCTTTCCTTACATCCAACCTCATCCAACTCTTATTGCCTCTTACAGATATGCTTGGCAAGCAGCTCACTACTGATGATTTGGTAGACTCCTTGGTCAACGAAGTCAGCAACAGTTGATACAGAAAAATTCCTGAACTAAGGAAGCCCACCGAGATGCATTATAGAATGTCTACCAGCCAAGTCTTTCCATGATTACTGATTGTACACTAGTCAGGGTAACTCTGACGTGAGGGAACATATTTACTTTTGGTCTTTTCACTTATCCCCAGATGTCAGGGAGCATTTTGAGCAGATATTTACTTTCAGTAAAGGTGGAGCTTCAAGTCTAAATATAGATATTTATGAGGAGCGCTGTCACTATTGGTCACTAGAAGTGTTCAGCCAGTAACACTGAAATCATACAAGGTTTGAGTTGCAGTGAACAGTGACATCAGGTTTCCCCATAACAAACTAATCCAGAAAATTTTCAGTGTTTATCCATGATGATGTAGGGGTATGGAGCAAATGCTATCATCCTTTCATGTGCTTGACTTTTTGGTAAGGATTGGATTCAGTAAAAAATGTTTGTTGTTGTGGTACAAGAGAAGCTTGTTTTCCATCCATGTTTTCCATTGGCTTCAAATTCGCAACTGTATAGATATTCATATCAGATGAGCATTCTTATCCCTGATTGGCCCTCCATGTTTTTTTGGTTGGGAAGTGACTTTCAGAAGTGACTTTCTTCACGTTTTGCTCCCTAGGGCAAATGTGAACACGTTCCCTCGCCTCAGGGTTACCCTGACTAGTACAGCACCAACTTCATGGTGGCAACTATATGGTTGCAAAGAAAACCTTGGCAACAGAAAGGGGAATTAAAATGTTATTAAGAATTAGAGGATCAGTTTTGGTTTTCAGAATTGAAGCAACAAGTAGTGCTGATTATCCAATGAATAGATGGTCTCATCTGAGTAGTTGACATTGGGTTTCCATTAGGTAGGTTTTATGTTTGAGAGAGTGGGGGGGGGGGGGGAGGTACCCAGGGAAAAAACATAAGGAAACTTAAGCCTCTGGTTGTAATATGGTGCAATATTTATAGGTTCTTTCCCAATACCTGTTTTAAGACACTCATCATCCCAGACAGCCCCAATTCTCCCAACTAGGTTACTTCTAGGCCTGCCCACAACCGTCTTTGGCTTCTCCTTATGAAGACACAAACCTAGTTAATGGCTTAAGGAGATATCCTTGTGAGCATACAAGACCTAATGTGTAATCAGAACACTCTCTGTTCATGCTGTGTAATATGAAGCTACTTTGCATCTTTTATTTTGTAACTGTGGTGTGTCAAACAACAGACACCAATTGAGGGTTTTGCTTTTCCCCAAGTAAAAGTCATATGTGGGGTAATGAGTATCTGTCTTAAAGTATTGTTATGTAATAACTAACCAGGTCACAAATTCAATGTGAAACGTCTTTTGGAACAGAACACACTTTTTCTCCCCAAATATAGGATGAATGGTCACCCTACCAGAAATGTTGTTAGAACTTGATTCATTGCTTTCACATATCAAAGTCCAATTTCCATTAGTGAAAGTTAATTTCCTTATAATTCAATCAGATCTACCTGAATTCAGATTTTGCACCCTGGTCTTCAGTTCTTGCTTCAGCAGGCTAGGGACATATCTCTACTTTATATTTCCTGAAAGCCTCTAGAATGCCTGTTATTTCTGGGAGAAACTGACAGTCTCAATCAGATGTAACAGGAATGAAGTATTACAGTATTGCAGTTGTGGATATCCCTTCTTCTGCTTAAGAGGGTTGAATCAACTTGTCATTTGAGTTGTTCAAGGGTAACCATAAGTGGAATGATTGGGGGGGGGGGATAAAGTTTGTAAACTTCCAGTGCCTCTTGTGTCATCTACCATATAGAAAGTGATTATGGATGAGGATGTAGCTTTATGGCAAAAGGAAACATCATTTTCAGTGTAATTCTATAGTGTCACTCCAGATCCCTGTTTCGTAAAGAGTTACAATCGATCTTAAGTTTGATCTGTCATGCGATAGTCCTATTGAAATACTTAAAATGTCATACATCCAACAGCATATATCTCTAGAATTGCACTTATGAATTGTGAATATAAATTTCACCAGCATGCCTTTAAGTTTCCCTTTCACCTTGTCATAGATAAATTCATTCTTTTTTAGCAGTAATGCCTAATGAGGCATAAACATGTACAGATTTACTGGGAAAGGATTGCCTTATGTTTCAGTTTGATGCTAAAGTTTATTTTGTAGCAATTTGTATACTTTCTTACCTTATAAAAGCATCTTTCCATTGCCAGAAGTGTCAATTGAAACTTATGAAAATCACTGCAATATGTTAAAAGTTGATTTGTACTGATAATTTTGTTTGGACATAAATTGAATATGCAGCAAAATATAAATATGCATAAGTGACCTTCATGTGTGCTTCATTATATTTTTCAGTTCATTGCCTACCAGGACTGTGAATGGCAGAATACTGTAACAGTGTGTAAAATGAGCATTTTTTTTCATGTAAATTTTTTCCAAAGTTATGCCTGCAAAATAGGTTTTTCCTCCTGAACTCCAGACCTGCACATGCCTTCTCTTCCCCCATGGCTCATGCACATATGCTCTACGTAGAAGTCCTTTAAAAATGGTTGAATTTAGAAAAGTGTCACTTACGAAACTTCTCAGGGCTTGACTTAAGTCTCAGATGGAACACAGCAAAGACAATTACTTTAAGACTGGTGAAACAGACTAGGTAAAAATCTACTGGATTATGTAGTAACTGTGCATATTTACTGTATAGGCTGGGCTCTTGCACTATCTTCTGTTGATAATTCCATGACCTTTACAGTAAGCATTCCTTGACTTTGCAACTTCTCCAGATATTTCATGTGCTGTCTGATTTGGGGGGATAAAATAATAATTTTTTTTAATTAGATGACTTTCAGCAAATTCATTTATTTCCATGACTTTCAAGGCAAACTGGAACATCCAAAGGTGAAATTCCATGACTTTGCAGGTTTTCTGTGACCTGTGTGAGAACCCAGGGAGGGTTAAATTTTGGGAGGCACATTAAAATTGTGCCTTCATGCCATCTATTATTTCAGGCCCTAAATTTTATTAGCATGCCATATCTTTGAGAGGAAAACTTTATGTTGTGTTTACAGAATATCTTACACAGGATTGAAAAGGAAGACACAAAATTCTAATGAAAATGCACTTCACTGCATATTCTGATCACTGATGTTCATGTACAGTATTTTACTACAATAACTGTATGAAAATAGCAGAACTCAGGGCCTTGATAATACTGTAATCAGTGTTTTCGCTAAGCTGCTATGATGTGATTTTGACGCAATGACTTTTTGATTTGACACACTGATGTTTATGACAAAAATTAAAAAAAAAAAGAGTTTTATTTGAGTTGATGCAGTGTGAACCCATCACAATGAAATTTCTAGTGTGTCAAATTTTCTCATATTGGGTATATTGACCCAATGGATAATTTCTTAGAGGAAACACTGAATGTTATCTCAATTACTTTCAATGTTTTCAACAGGCTGCATACGAACCCTGTTATAGTCACAAGCACAACCCCTTAAGCTTAATATAAAAATGTTACTAACCAAATTTACAATGCAACTTAGCATGTCTTTCAGTTTTAATGTTGGTTGGAACTTTTCAACTAATTGGCCTAAGGGTCGGCAACTTGAGTGGAGGCACAATTTTTGGAAGGAATCATGACTCCTATACAATGAAATAAATAATGCAAGAACATCTACAAGTAAACTACAGCAGCTATGAAGTGTCAAGCATACCATTGGATATTTTAATACCCAAGTAGGCCTTCACTAAAGGCTTTGAAGTTCAACAGCTGAGGTGACAAAATGTCAATGTCTGAGAATTGTAGCTGTTAACAGACGAGTTGGGAAACTTCGATGTACAATGCATGCTGGGAAGGAAAGTGTGCCATAACAGAGACTGCATGTGCAAGACAGATATTTTGTATTATTAAGCACAATTTTCAAGTTTAAAACTGGTTTTCTAGACATCAGTCATAGGTCAAAGAGAATTTTCTTTAGCGGAAAAATTCTCTTTGAAGTTAATCTCCTTGTCTTGGACCAAAAAGGTTGGACAGTATGGCAGTAAATTGTGGAAGACAAAAACCACAGTCGCTCGAAGCCTTCGTACTTCGTATCTGTGCAAAAATGTCCATCGATTTGATCTGTGGTACCATATGGTACAGCAAAATCTAATTTCCCAACTCATCCATTGAAAGGAAAACTTGTTATCAAATAAAGCCCAAATCCAAAGGAGTCAGTTTAGTTACACCTTCATTAAAACCTGCACAAATGCACAAAAACAAACCCCAAAATATCATTTGTATGCATATTATGGAAAGTTTCGAAAATTCTTAATGCATGAAAACTCCAAACAACAACCATACAACTGTCATGGACTCCAGTCAGGAAAAACAAACTTTGGTTTCTTACAGTTAAGGGTGACGATACTTCAAACTTGTTGAGAATGGTCTTAAAATTGCAAGTCACAGTTGCAGACAAGGCTTAAGCCAGAGAGCAGTCCAGGAGTCATTTGGACTCCCAAAATTTTGGATTGCCCCATATGTATAAGACATTTTAATACACAAACTTCACTAGAATTTACTGTTTGGACTCCCTGATGTGAACATGCTGGCTAAAGCCCTGGTTGCAGATTCACCCAAACTACTGCAAATGCAACAGTTGAGTTGTGTAGTGCAGATATGCATATATAGTGCGCAGCTAGCTTTAAGAAAACTGCTGAGATTGTTCAAAATGAGTTGTGAAGTCACTTTCTCCTTACATAAACTTCTTTTCCAGATCTCATGGAAAATGTTTCAGCTCTTGCAGAGGCTACTTGGAAAATATCCAGCACAAACACAATGGTCAACAGAGAAAATGCTAAACCTAAAACAGCGCTCTCTCCACTTTCTTGATATTCCATGTACAAGTACTTTTGGAGACACACTATTCAAATTAGCAAATAAAGAGTAACCTGACAAACTAAGTGAGGTAACCCCTCCCATACACACTTCTTTTTCCCACCATTCCCACTTTTAATGTCATCATTCAGCTTCAGACCAAGTTTCTCACTACAACTCACTAGGTTCACAAACACGACTCCCAACTTTACTAATCTGACAGGATACTTTTCCCCTTCTTTGACCTTCAACCAATCCTCTTCCTTTTTGTCCAATACTCTGCTAAAGCTCTTATAATACCAATCCTTCCTTCACTAGAGCACATCATCTACACATTTCCTCCTGGATCACCACTTCATCATGTTAACTGGGAGCTGATCTTTCATCACTGTACCTTTCACCTAGCTAACCATTTCACTGGCTGAATCACACTCTACCACATAACGTGTCAAGACTCAAGGACTTCCACTTGAACTACTGCTCTCAGAATCCGAGGACATCACATCAACATCTTCATTTTCCTTGTTCTGACCAAGATCAAATCCTTTCCCATTTGTGTTGGAGATTCCAGAAGACAGATTCAGGCTGACAGTTAGCTCACTGGAAGGTTGCCATGTTTCTGCAGATCCTGCATCTGATAGAGAAAATAAATCGCTTACTGAGATGAGATTGGAAAACTATTAAGGTGATTGCTGAAGATGAATTTATGAAATTAATCTAAGAACATTGATATTTTCTTGACCATGAAAGAAACTTGACATGCATGGTGTTTGCCATGGTGAATTCTCTGTGGTATATTTGTAGTGAATTGTTTATTTTTCCCAGACTAATTATGATTTCTGCTACTTTCCCCATCCCAACCCCCTCCACAGCTCCCCCATCCTACAACATATACTAGTGAAGCAAACACCACCAGGAATCCAGAAGACGGATCTGTGCAAATGTAACTCAATACTTGAATTACCACCATGTTACAGGTAACAACATGTACATGTAACATGAAAGAAAATAATGTGTGTAATTGTAAGTGCTACTCAGATGACATATTGCAAGTTTGGGAAATAACTGCAGTCTAAGTGGTAAAGTAATTATGATCAGTTTCAATATCTTTCTGAACTGTTTGCAGAAGAAAACTTAAACTAACAGCAAGAAAGAAATGCACATTCGTGCAACCATACTGCATTGTGCAATATCTGACATTAGGGGCATAACTGTATTTGTGTCGTACAGACAATATTCATAACTTTGCAAATAAAATGAAAAATTAGGGTGGAACCCTGGCAGTAACTTTATTTTCAAGAATAAAGGTGCTCAATAAAAGAAATCCACTGCTTTGTTCCTAATGAATAATTTTTTTACCTAAAACTTCAAATTTTCAGAAGTGGCAACATGTGTTACTCTTGTAATGTGTAATATGTTTGGGAGCTATAGATTTTATAGGTGAAACTGAATGTTAGAATAATGATAAAAGCTACTTTCTGTCTATGTCATGTTTGATGCAATGTAAACACAACCTTTCCAAGTAAAAAATGCCAACTGCTGGCCAGAGCTGATCCATGGAGCTCCCTTAACTTTTTTCTAAACTAATTAATGTTGATTAATGAGATCCTGTTTCAGCCCTCAAACATTTTACACTGTAGACTAAGAATATACAAAAACATGGTATCCAAAGGAAGTCACTATAGTATGCCCATAGTACAAGTTAAACATATCCAAGAGCTACATTAGTTATTCTTTAGATGAACAGAAATAGCTGAGAGTAGTGACAAATTTTGTCACTTCTACACTGGTCTAGAACAAAGCACAAAATACACAGAGGCAATAGGCCATTCACCCCAGTAGCAGCTAAAATCGATCTGGAAAGATTTTAAGAGGGATGAAGAGGTGAAATAAATTTGCACTCCTAGTCTTAAAGTACGGTATACTGTATCTGCAGACTTGTATTCAAGTCACGGCTCAAGTCGGAACCTTCTAACACTACCTGACTTGAAAAATTATGGGGAATTTTCCCCCAATGAAATAACACAGAGACTCAAGTTGATGACTCGAGTCACTAAAATAGCTGTTGTTGACCTGACTCGCCGAGAAAAGAGTGACTTGCTTACAACTCTGTGTATCTGTGATTCAGCCTAACAATCTCTGCTTTTACTACAATGATTTTACTGAGATCTAAAATAGATAAAGATTCCTTACCATACTCTACCGTGGAAGAAATTTTGCAATGTGAGAGTCTGACCAATGCACTACTCCACTCTTTTCTTCAGAATGACAAATCATCACAGCTCATAGTAGGAATTTGAGCATGTTTGCAATAAATAAATGTAACATTTACCATGTTTGCCATTAGTCAGACAGGGGGTTTTGGTCCAACTGGGTGGATTGAGGGTAAGTAATATTTGGGACTTGGTCCAAGGTCTGACCTATATTTCTTCAAGAAACACACCAATTACGACTTGGATATGTTTCAAAGGGACTCTTGAAAATGTAATAGTTCTGTTGCTGAAGGTGATACATGACATAAGATGGACATTGAACAGTTGGATTTTAGTATGTCTGACGTATTTGCCAAAGTAAATTTAATGTCAAACTTGATCATGTTATTGCAGCTAACATCAGTCCAACATTGATTCTGATCTACACTGTTCTCAATCCAAAGAAAAAATGTTTCATGGGTAAAGCTGGTCTCATGCTGAATATCTTGCCATGTATTATAATTTTTATTCACTCACTGCAAAGATCTGTAGGCTATTGCAGCACAGGAAAGAGCATATTACATGCATATAGTACAGGAATTGTCATACTTGATCCTCATACCCAAACACGGTATGAAATACTGAGAAAATTGATTGGTAACAATTGTTAATCAATTTTCTAATCGATTAGCACCTAATCCATATTGATTAGCAATTACTTTAATCAACAATTCAACGAAAAGTTTAAACCTACACCTCTTTGCAGAGCATGACAAAACATTCATTTGCCAATTTTGCAAAGCTTAAAATAGTCAAATTTGCAACTGAGATTTCTTGGGACACAAACTTTTTTACGATTTTATCCTTGAGTTTATCGATCTTTTCAAAATATGACTTACTCTGATCCCCTTCTTGGTTGACACCAGACCCACCACCTGGTAAATTGTTTAGTCTGCTTAGTATGCCCATTCGAATTTCAAGATCAGTAGGATAGGGTCTTCTTGGATCACCTACAGAAATAGATCATTACAAATGTGAAAAAGTGAATACTTCAGCACTAACATCATTGGCAACAGTAAAATATTCCATGAAACTGTCAGCGAGTGCCAAGAGTGAAAAAATACTATTGACTTACCAGGAATAAAATTATCAAAAACAAGTTATCTCCTTTGCAGGACACTGACCAGGAACTATTTGTATAAGGCAATCACAAGCTACTTTGATATCACAGATTCTAAGATATACAGCTTTTAACTTACCAGTTTTGTTCTATTTGTTTAAAAGTTCCTACAAACTGTTGTTCCAAAGCTTGGTTTGGTCTAAAGTTTTTTCTCAAATATGATCATTTCTAGTAAACAACACGGTGCTAAAATAAAAACTGGTTGAAGTGGGTTACAGTGGAACTGAGAGATACTGCAGAAGGACTGGGGGAACGAAGTTCCCAGTTCCTATGTATTTTAACCCTTCATGATTATTTTTAAAGAGTGCTTTTCAAGCACTTCTGTTGCAAGTCTCCTCAAAGTGACATCTCTGATTATGAAACAACTCAGTACAAGGTTAATTTACTAATAGAGGCAAGTCCCAGCTGCCATCTAACAATTAATGGATTGAGAACATTTTAAGGGCAAATGTCATTTTACTGAGTTTTGCTTTGTTTAGTTGCCTAGAAATGCTCAGAACTATCACCAGCAATTGAGTGTAGTTTTCTGCCAATTTGCTCACTACAGATCTTCAATACACCACTACAACAAAATCCAATTGGTGACAACCACTAGACAAGAACCAGTATAAAAATATGAAGGAAATATCTTAATGGCTCAAGATTCAGTTTTGATATTATTCACCAGCAGACCCATTAGTCCTGCACACTCACAGATTTTGAAAGCACCAGTAATGATGCACCCAGGGTTCACGATCTTGCGCGTCTGCACATCATGGACCCCATTCTTTCACGGATGGAAGTGTGAATAAATTCCTTAGCTTTGTATTCAGGTCCAACGAGAAAATCTCGGACATGCAAGGATCTCCGCTCTCAGTGCCTCTCACTCCCTTCCTTAGCATTGCAACAATCCAAGCCAGAAAATAGCACAAACCATTGTTTCCATTGTTATTTTCCCATCGTGGACGGGTACTGTTAGGGTGCATTGTTTACTACGTGTATTATGCACTTGTTATGTTAAATTCGAAAATTGTGTTGGACCCTTTAAAATTGCCATTGGACCCTAAAGTCACAATGTTCGGGAAATCTAAAGGGTCCAGTATCAACATTTTGGACCCTTTAAATTTGGAGGTAACCGATAACCCTGGATGCACTTCCATTCAATTTTGCACTCATGGTATTAAACTGGTTTCTTTAAAGTGTCCAGAAATATCAGCAAAGTACTGTACCATCAAGAACTATTATGAATATAATAAAGAACAATGATCAAAAATATATCTTTAATGTTTCATTCTTGAAATTGTATTATGTAGTTTGCACGCTGTACATCAAAACTTCCATTATTTTACTAACATTTTGATAATAACATTTTTGCTGCTAGGATTAAACATGCTAAAATGGCAAAGTACTGATTACAGGACTGGAAAAAATGTTTATTTTCCAGCAAGCAAGTCAACTTGCCCACAATTTTTAAACGTTTCCAAGTAGAAAACTACACAAATTTCCTTCCAAATCCCAAAATTTCCCTGCAAGAAGCTTCCCACATTCCTGATATTTTCCACCCATGGTACTGAAAGTGCCATTTCCTAATGTCTCTGAAGTATTTACATTAGAAATAGAAGAAACTATCTTAAGTGCCTACCCCACTTTGCAGGAGGGGGAGGCAGCATCTAAAGAGAAACTTTGATCAGCACCGCCTGCATGGGTGGAAAAAACCAGCAATTTGGGAAGCTCATTGCCGGGAAATTTTGGTATTTGGAGGGAAATTTTACTTGTTTTCTATACATAGCCATATAAAGTCTGTGGGAAATTTTGATTTGCTTGCTGGGAAATTTGATATGCTTGCAGGGAAATTAACGTTTTTTCCAGCCCTGACCGCCTGAACCATGTGGGTGGAAGAAATGGGGGAGAGGGGGGTATGGACAGTAGATGCAGAATTGAGAGTTTTGTTTAGAAAAAGGTGACGCTACAGTATGTCAACCAATTTAGAGGTGCAGCCGCCAAATTCACCACTCCGGTTGTACTCCAGGGACTCACTGTCAAAAGTTTTGTTTTATGAAATTAATGGGTCATTATCTCATTTATCATTTTATGGGATATCAATTGGTTAAATTGTTCCTTTTATTTGTGAGAAGGTAAATGCTTATGTGACGTAGAAAACAGACATGAACATTTTTTTGATATCTTTTATTAGGCTAAGCTTTGTGATTATATGCATCAACTATACCATACTTTGTAGAGTAAGGCTAGTTGTATGGTGCATAGTTACTGTAATTTAGTATAGCTCATATGTTCAAGCAAGATTTGCAAAGTCATTCTTGTATCTTTGTTCTTATTTTCGCAGGTTGAACCACTTATTCACTTAATACTCCTAACGCATATTGTGCATTCAATACAAGAGTAAAGAAAGGAAGGTGAAGTGTCAGTTCAGCCACAACTAATTTTGTTATTCCAACACAGGGTTTTATTTCCTGCATTGGAATTCGATTTTCATGAGTTGACAAGCCTGAGTACACTAAAACTTACAAATATTTCAAACCTTTACACCTTACCTGGAGCCCAGGTCAATGGAGCAGCTACTGAATTTGTAGCACTTATTCTGTGAGCATACTTGATGAGCTGTTCCACAGATAGAGCTCCCTTGTTGGCTCTACCAATAGCTTTCAGTTTCTCTTTGGCTTGGTATAATGCTGTTGACTGTGGCGGAATGGAAACACAACACAAGAGATAGACAGGAGATAACAAATGAGATCTGCAAACTTGCCAAATACCGAGTATATCAAATCTGGATTTAAAACTTTCTTATTTATGCAATCTACTTGTTGATGTTACTTAAGTCTCTTTTGAGAAGTGCTTTGAGCCTTCACGGGGAAAAAAGCATTACATAAATATTTTCAGTGTATGTATGTACACCTCTGTGTGGAACTGACTATCACCCCTCAGCTTAGACAGCCACTGTGCAGTCTAGATAGTAGTTCAAGTTTTGGTCAGTGTGTACCTTTATACCTCTAGTAGGTTGCGGAATTCTCTCCCAACTGAGCTTCACACTTCACACTTCCACTATTGTAAACTAGACTCATTGTGGCACATTAATTTGGCAAAGCATTGAATTTCTTTATGATATTGACACTGTTATGGGGACTATTTAGCAACTTTGTTTGTTATGCTGTACATATGGTGTAGATTTATGCTAAACCTACATGGAAAGATACTGAAACATTCAAACGGTATCAAATTTCAAGGACAACAGGACATTCAATTATGAAGGAAAACAAAAGAAATCTGAGGAAATGTGCCCACTTTACACAACATTCTGTGACCTTGATGAGAACTGGAGGTATTTTTTGACAAAAATAAGTAGTTTTTAATATTATATACCTCAAGTAAGGAACAGAGTATCACTACAGAGTTTAGAGGGTATGAACTGAAATTTTTTCTCTCTCACATGGGACCCTTGTGAAAAGCCACAGGAAAATGCCTTTAATGTTTTTAAATGGAAACTGAATTAAAAGTACATTTTTGACTTACTTTTAGCTGAGGAATCCAATGTTTTTACCTATTTTTGAGCCATTTCTAGCTTTCAGCTGGTTTAACATTTTTTTCTTCCTCTTGGTATCTCTCTTTGTGTTGTTTTACAGTTTTGTATTTTTGTACAAGGACCACAGTGAAAATAAGTCTGCTGGTCAATTTTTCCCTGTCACCCCTACACCTTGCATTCTATTTGTGCATTTTATCTTGATGTAAATAAATCCACTCCAATCCAATCAAGTCCAAGAGTTACTTGGACTCTCTGGAACTCTGGAATTTCAATGCAAGTATTTCACCAAGATAACTAGTTTATAGTCTATAACCATTCTGACAAAAGCCCTTCCCCCAATGCAAACTTTAAGCTAAATTTTTCAATTTCGTTGGGAAACACTAAAATATGAAGTACCCACACCAAACAATCACCTCTGTGATTTACTTGATATTTTGCTGTAAATGAGGGTGAATCCTTTAATAAATCCTCCAAAATTTTCCACTTTTGCTAACTGAACACCCAAATAAGCACCAAAAAGGTTGTTCTCTACAACCTTTTGGCAACCCGTCGTCCTTGTCAGGCTTCAGGCTGCAGTCCTGCGTCGGGGAGCTTGGAACCCTGGTAGTGCCAAGAAGTGACAATCAATTCACTTCATGCATTAGATGTAGTACTACTGGTTGAGTAGTACTGCTATTTTAGGTAAATTTTACTGATACCGACAGAGGGCTGGTACTGTATGATAAATATTGGCCGGCACTGATGATCTGGCCCTACTCCAACCAACAAAGAAAACATATGAAAAGTTAACACACCAAGACATGTTCAGCTTCCTTCAGCTGTTTCTGCAACTGTTTAATGTCTTCATCTCTTTTATCAACTTCTTCTTGCAAACATTCAATCTCTTTCTTTTTCTCTCTGTGAACTTCTGTTTCCTTCAAAGTAGCTTCTAGTTCTTCATTCTTTTTAAGCAACATTTCCATAATCTGCAAAAAAAAGATAATTAAAAAAACAAATAACCTTATACAGTATACAATACCCATTCAACTGCTGAATGGTAATTATGGTTAGTTATGCCAACTCTCATTGCTTTCACTGGGAGTCTCCTGGCTTGCAACCAATCTCCCAGCCTACCAAATTCATCCCCCAATCTCCCCATTTCATCACACTCATTACTCTCATCATTTGCTGGTATCCTTTGAATGGACTTCCAACATAGTTTCAAATTGCAGAAAGTTTATTATGACATAGACCTAATTATATGTTCTACTACACTACTACCGCTACAAGTAATTCACTACAATATCAGTGCTAAATACTGTATACAATAGACTGTGCAGTGTAATCATGCAGCAACATTTGTGACCTGAGTTTCCATACTCTGCAGTTTCAACAATTCTGCTGTCTTGCTTCCAAGGTTTTCAAAGTATGACCTCTGGTGTGACCTAAAATGGTCTTTGACCAATGGCAACATCTTCAAGTTACTTGCCACTACCTATGGCATATTGACAAACTGTATGGATATATCAAAAGCACCTCTGTTGAACAGGAGACAGACTTAGCATCATTTTTTGACTGATTTCCACAGGTTGATCAGTGGTAACCTCAGATGGCTATTTTTCTACATATATATCACAGCTACATACAGTACTAACCATGAAAAGAACCCATGCTTCCTACATTGAGGTATTATGTTATTAAGGTTTTCAGATTTTGACCTACAGTACCCAAATGACCTTTGGCCACCACAAACGATTGGGATTTTTCCTCTTAATACGATTATGACAACTGTCAGACTTTTCCCTCTTGAGATTTCCTGTTAATAAGCTACAGTAAAAGTCACAAACATCCCTACACCATCTTGAATGCACAAAATTCTCTTTTTCATCATATGGAGCCAAAAATCTAGAATCTCCCAATTTTGACAAAAAAAGTTGTTGGCAAGTCTAGATTAGTCACCAAAACAATCTAACACCTACAGTTCCATTTTCTAGGAGATACATCTCCAAAATTTTATCAGAAAAAAAAAAACTTTGTAAAACAACAAATTAAATATACACCTAGCTATAAATCCCTCTCCTTTCTTGTCCTAATGTCAAGTTGTGCCAATGTCAAGTTGTGAACCTAACTCATTCATAATTTATACATTGAAACATGCTAATACAATACATTGAGACAACCAAACACAGAGAATTTCTGTAACAGTTAAAGCCAAACATTTTAGTTTCTAAGGGGACTCAACAGCATTGAATCTAAGTATCACAAACATATACACACACACTCTAGCATGATTGCACAGATTCCTGCCTTTGGCAAGGGATCAAAAATCTTCCAAAGGTTAGAGTTAGGGTTTATAATAGAGTAGGGGTAGGTTAAGTATTAGAAACACTGTAGTATAAGTGCAGTACTTGAGCATTTCAGTAGATCACCAGCTATTGTCCTTATTCTTTATCACCAATTCACCTTCTCTGTGTACTGTAGTTTCAATGCATGATGGAAGCAAGTGAAATGACGGTTTTCATTAATTATTTCGGTGTAGGTAAAGTTTGTTAGGATGAAATAGATACAACTACCCATTTTTGCTGTCACATTGATCATAGAAACCCTTAATATTTGTTAATGGATCATGAGGGTCTAGTGTTATAATAAAATGCTAACCAAGAGTACAGTGTATGCCAGCAGAGTTGACATGGAGTAGGCATACTGTACGGGTTTGTTTGTTTCTGGACTACATTTGCTTTGATTCCCCTGAAATTAGTAATTGATGACTGTTTGTACATATTCTTAATCTGCACTTCTTTTGACTGTTTCAGAGATAAACCATCGATTAAATTGTAAATTATAGGTGCATCTATTCAAGCATTGTTTTGTTGAATACCATCGCACTTCCTCTACTACCGTCAAACATCATACAATACAGTCGATCTTCATTATTCACCATTTCCTGATACCAATGCCACATGGATCTCAACTACACTTGGCCACCAAACTATTGCCTTTCTTTTAAGGTTAGGGTTAGAGTTACAATAAGGGTTAGTGTTAGCACACCTCATGTCTACAGTGGACCTTCTACTGTAGCACTAAACCTAGGATCTATAAGACCTTCCTTCTTGTTAATGACTATGCTCCTTTTTCCCTCTGTCATAAATCTGGTGAGGTTTTAATAGTATTTATATGAACATGGCAAACCTTACAATACATTTGCTTGAAGAAATAAATGTACAAACATTATTGAGCTATTGAATACTGCAGTCTGCAGGTACTGTAGTAACCTATCTTTTCCATTACCTGTGGATCATCTGGATGGACAATTTTCTGCCTTGCTGTTGTTGTGGTTTCAAGAAGGTCTCTGTCGAGAGAACAACAATGCCATAATAAAAGAAAACACTTTTCAAATTCAAATTTTTTTCTCAATTTGCAGAATACACAAACTTGCAAGACATGTAATGAAGGACATTCTTGTACCAAGTGTTGCAAACACTAAAGACTGGTTAACAAACAAAAGCAGGAGAAAGGAAAAGTACAGAAATGCAAAAAGTTATTGCTGACTGGACAGTACTAAAAACTATAGCATACAGGCCCTATGTTTTTCTCTATAAAAGTTTACAGAAAATTCCATGTTTCAGGTATAAACCTTTCACCAGGTGGCATAAATGCAACTGAACAATGAAATAGGCCTAGAAGTAGAGAAAACACATTAAAATTGGGCATGAACAAACCAGTTGTAAAAGAGGAGCACAACAAGAAAACTGCGGTATGGAGACCGAGTAATGTTAGAACTAGTAAAATGTGAGTTCACAAAAGAAGCAAGTTAAAAAAGGTCCATCCCAACATTTAGACCGTGTGGAGAGAGGGCTGCGAGTTTCATGAAAAGCCAGTCTTTGGCAGTAAGATGATCACAGTCAGAGCCTCTGCACACTATAACTTGGTGAACCGTCACCCTGCTATTTCCATACGGTTTGTCGTATGGACTGTATAGTGTGTTGGCCGTCGAATGCGCACTTAAGAACCTTACCATTGCAAGCTTTTTGTATGATATGTTATGCTAGATGCGCACTCGACGGGCCCACGCAGTCGACGGTCACCCCATCATATATGGTGAGTTCTTGGCGAACGGCCAAAGTGCATTCCATGTCAGGCCTACGCCGAAGATACGCCAAGAAAAACAATAGAAAACATAAGGAAAATGTCAACTCCACGCCGAAGACCTTCAGATTGAAGTGAACGAAATGCAGACTGGGCGAACGGTCACACAAACCTTTACTGCGGACTAGAAGTGAGCTACTATTTGTTAATATTAGGCCTAACTTAGGATTAACATCAGGCTAGCCAACCGTAACATTAGGCCTAGGCCTAGCCCATACAGTAGGATACAGGAACTAGAGTGTGCACTCCTAATAGGCCTAGGCCTACTGTGTACATATCCACTGAAGTTGGCACTGTGATTGCATGGGGATCACTGTGATATTGCCTCCACCTGCCATTACCGGTGGAGGCAAGAAGCTATGCTGTGCGCGAGCATGTGTGTACAAACTGTATGGCGGCCGAGTCCCCATGCGATCACAGCTGTTTCGGGGAGTGAGCACACTAGTTCTTATATCCTACTCTATGGCCCAGCCTAACTTATCACAGTCAATGCCTGCTGGCGTAGCCTAGCCTACAGTAGGCCTAATTAGTGTATCGTAAGGCCTAACAGTGTCAGTGAGTTGCGACAAACCGAGTGAGTTGCTCTGCTTCCTCCACCAAGGAAAGTAACTTAGATTTAGACGCGATCTTTTCACTGGATGTTGCCATTTTTGGATTAACGCTTCTGTCTTATACGACTTTCTTTGTGTCCCTTTCACATGAGAGATACACTAGGCCCTGTATCATTGTATAGAGAATATGCATGAGAGCAGCAAGTCGGACTGACTCCACCGGTGTGAAGTTAGTTACATATTCCTCGTACACTCCTAATTCGACATAACATTCGCGATCTCACGAATTATTGGTAAACTGAATAGGTTGCTGTTTACTTATTCGACATTCAGATACGCCGCTTGGGGCATATGAACTTGTGAAGGGTTAAATATGCCGCAGACCACCCTTACCACTGGTAGATGTGGACCTTATGGACAATGCTCAAGGCCAATATGTTACAGAGGCGTAGCCAAGGGGGGGGGGACACACCCTTGAGCATATTTTTTTGTACTTTTTAATGATTTTTATGATATTGCTAGTAACTCAAAATAAGCAAATGTTTAGATGCAACTTACAAGGCATGGGAAGTGCCATTTCCAGCGACCTGGGAGGTACTTTCGGCCAAATTTTCTTGGCGCTTCGCCCACCCCCTCCCTCCCCCCACACCCGCTCCCTCCCCCCACCCTTGGCAAATTCCTGGCTACGCGACTGATATGATGAGTGCTGTAATTTGGTCCAAAACTTTCTTATTTACTTATTCGAATAGTTATGGATCCATTTAATTTAGTGCCCTAACGTGAGATCGATACGCCTTGGCCCCCGATATTCAATCGGTCCATATGGACCCTAAAAACAGGTCAAAGTCAACACTATAAGTGTTGCCTGGTCCAAAGCGTGCTTGACTTTTCAGTGAAAATAAATTTTACTTATTCAGATACCGCACACATTTATACCTGGTCTATTTACTGTGCATTGGCGCTTATCTACAATCTTGGACAAAACTGTTGGGACGCTTTGTCATAATATTCTTGAATCTCCGTTCCCAGGTTTACATGAAGCCCCCGCTCCCCCTTCCAAAGTTGCGCAGAGAGAATGACTGTATGCCGTGAAAATGGTCAACTTTGTGAAGGGGAGCGGGGGTGTCCCAACGAGTTTTGTCCAAGATTGTCTGAGTTTTAAGTGAGCGATTTACGAGAACAAATTCAATAGAAAATGGTTAATTTTCCGAGCAGCTGTATTCAGTACACTTTTTCGGAGGCTTATAGGCCTGAGGATTTTACTCAAATGAAAGTATAATTTAAAATTGTTTAAATGTGTTGTTTTGTTTATTTTTTTATACTGATTTATTGTTGGTTGGCGAGATCATAATGGATAGACTGTTTCAGGTATTCGCAGGGAATGCCAGGCAGAAATGTTTCAGTTCCGTAACGACGTCTATGGCAGCCATATGCGTTGCATTTTTTAGCAAATCAAAAGGAGGATGACAACTCTTCTTAAGTTGTAAGACAGAAAACAAAACAATTTCTTTCATGGATAGATCGAAGAGTCTCACTGCTATTGCAAACTACTGGTGGAAAGAAGGCAAGATTTTAACTGAAAGAGCGCCACGATCTACCATGAAATGTTAAAAGCAGAACTGCAAGCCAAGCTTTTAATTATAACGATGGTAGATCGTTAATTAGGGCTTGAAAGTTACTGCGTTATAAAGGTGAAATGAATATACATTTAAGTACTTTTAAACTTATTTCTGGTAAATTACTTTAATATAAAGTAATAGGCAGGATACAACACGTACTTCTGCTGAATGTTCTTTTTATTTGGTACCTGTTCAGACAGTGTGAGTCCAAAATACGTGACTATTGAAAATGTCTTCCTGAACGAGAGGACGCTTTGAACTTATTTAGCTACCTTCCCAACGCTTTTAGCTTCAATAGTATTATATTAACAAGAACTTCAATATGGACTCAGAATATGCTGATTATTCTCTGTTACTGTTCTCTTATACCTAACGAAAAGACACCTACCCTTTTGCGAATCAACGCAACTCAAAGAAACACTTTCCACCGTTGGCCGCGAGCAGTTCTAACTTCTCCAATTTCTCAGACAATCTTGGACAAAACTGTTGGGACGCTTTGTCATAATATTCTTGAATCTCCGTTCCCAGGTTTACATAGAATGGTACGCCTTTGATCACCTGACTCAACTGTCCGTTATGTACCATAATGGTTTAGGTCATCACTGTGCGCGTCGCGCGGTCCAATGTGTGCTTGACCAGGAAATATGACCAATACTCGTTTGAAAAATCATATATTTCCATCCGGTCCACGTATTTGATGTGGAGCCTTAGGAAGAACATACGCCTTGGGCCATTTCACGACTGTACCATATGGATCCTATGGAAATTTTTTAAGATCGGCACTCAGAGTGCGTTGCCTGGTCCAAAACGTGATTGACTATTACACGCGACCGTTACTCATTCAAATACACAATACAGCCTGTCAACGAACTTGGGGGTCATTATTGTGAACGGTAAAACGAACACGTTGGGCCACCTTTCAATTGGCCATATGAACCCCCGGAAAATGCTCAAGGTCGACGCTGTGAGCGTAGCCCGGCCTAAGGCATAGCCTATCTCACCAGTAACGATCATCATAGGCTAATTTAAAATGCTCATAGGCTATACATTTTTATCGGGGCCATTTCGTTTCGGGCCCTAAATGAAAGCGATACACCTCCTACCACTTTAACGCTGCTCAATATGGACCATACGGACAAAGGTCAAGGTCAATACGATTAGCATTTCCCGGTCCAAAGCGAGTGGTACGCCTTGGATTACCTTAAAACTGTTCAATATGGACACTATGGTTAATACTGGAGACCTCCAGACCTCATTGAGCGTTGTCTGTCCAAAGCGTGCTTCATCAGAGAAGATGGCCCGTTACTCATTCAAACACATACTCATACAATGGGTTCACGTAATTTTAGCCTCTTACAGAGAAGGGTACTCCATGGACCACATTACAACTGATATGATTCATATGGACGACACGGAGAATGTTCAAGGTCAACAATGTGAGCTTGCGCCGTCTAAAGAGTGCTTGATCAGTGAAAATGAACCGATACTCAAGGTTAATACTGATACACTTTTATCATGCCCATTTAATTTCGGGCCCCTATTGAAAGGCGTACTCTTTGGACCACTTTACCTCTGTTCAATGTGGACCCTAAGGACAATGCTTAATGTCAACGAGAAAAGCATTTTCTAGCCCAAAGCGTGCTTGTAAGTAGGCTACGCTTGAGAGCGGGCAGGGATCACAATTGGTAACACAAGGCGATCTCCGTAAGGTTCGTATCGATACATGGCAAAGTGGTCCAAGGCGTATCGCTTTATTTAACGGCCCAAATTAAGTGGACCCGAAAATGAAAGAATTTTCCAGTGTGTCAATTACTGGTTAGGAAAACTTTTGACCGGTGACCTTAACCTTTTCCGTATGGTCCGTATGGACTGTTGTAAAGTGGTTCAAGGACTCGTACTGAAATGGAACAGATAAACGTATTATTGGAATGAGTAATGGCCATTTTCGCTGGTCAAGTACGAGTATAGCTCACCAGTGCTTTTGAAAATTTTCCATATGGTTCATGGGGACCAGTGCTAAAGTTCAAGTCTTATCGTTCTCAGCAGGGGGCCCAAATTACGTAGACTGATGAAAATATATGAGTATTTGAACGAGTACTAGTCATATTTACTGTTCAAGCACGGTTTGGACCAGGCAATGATAGTTTTAACTCACACCGTTGATCGTAGGGTCCATAACGGACAGGGGTAAGGTGATCGAAGGCGTAACTTTCTCAATAAGGGCCCAAATTAAATACACCCGGTATAAATATAAAGTTTATCTTTACTGATCAAGCACGCTTTGGACAGGGCAACACTCATAGTGTTGACTTTAAACCCTGCCCGTAGGGGCCAAATTGATCAATTGTATGGTGGTCCAAGGCGTACCAATCTCCATAAGAGCCCGAAATTAAATGATGGACTCGATAAAAGTTTATGAATGAGTAACGTTCATCCATACCAGTTCAAGAAAGGACCGAGTAAAGCTCACATTGTTGAACTTGGGCATTGTCCTCGTGGTGTTTACGGACCAGTGGTAAGGTGGTCCAAGGCCTATCCCTTCCAATATTTGCTAGAAATTAATTGGGCGTGTATAATTACTTGAATGACTAGCAGTCATTTGTAATTGTCAAGCACGCCTTAGACAGGTAATGAGTAACGTAAATTGGTAAATTGCCAAACCCACACTATATAGTGCACATCCCTTGCTGTTCGTACCTGGCACACTGAACAGTAACGCCACTTCATCCTGGGGGACTTCCCATAGGAGCAGCCACATACAGTGCATCACTATACAAGTTACCTCACAGGTACGGTACCCATTTAACCCCTGGGTGGAGAGAAGCAATCGAGATAAAGCATCTTGCTCAAGGACAGAACACATAATGACCCAGGTGGAAACTGTGAACCGGCAATTCTTAGATCAAAAGTCCAGCTGCGCCTTAAATAGGCTCCCACGAGATTTTCAAATCGTAAATGAGAGTTTGCTTCTTGAGAAGAAAAATTCTGAAATGCTGAAAGACCAGACCAGACTACTTGCCAATGTATAGCATATCAGACATATTGATTTATTAATGCTATTGCACATGTTTACCATTAATGAGGTTATGGTTTTGCCTCACTTACATAGTCTGGCCTCCTCAGTAACTAAGTTGATTGTTTGTAATCATATTTTACATTTGTACATTGTGCGCAAATAACAAGGGAACTTTATACTAACACTGTAATTTTCATATTTGACAGCTCGGCTGGAATGGACTCCGAGTCTTAGTCCATGCAGTTACATCACTCTAATTTCGATTCCGGAATCTTCTACTCAGCCTCACCATTTTAATGCATTGTTTCATATCAACACAAAATGAACCTTGAAGTTTGTTTTCTGGGAATATTACTTATAGCCACACTTTAGACAGTGACATTTTAAAATTTAGGATTTTACAATTATAGGGCATCATAAAACAACATTTATGCCCTAGAGGAGTACAGACTTTTGTCACTGCTATGTTCTTTAAGGGAATTAAAACCGGTCGAGCGGCTTTCGCCACTCCTTCGGAATTTAGCCTACTATATAATAGAGAGGTTAACAAAAGCCTGTAGCAGTAAAAGGATCAATGGATTTAAATTGTTGGAGTGAAGAAAAAAGCACAGAGTGCTAACCAGAGGCGGGATAATGAGAAGAGCAGAGCGTATTGGTATGGAAAAACCCCAGGGGAGGAAAAAAAATTAACCTACACCCCACCTCTGACTGCACCGTTCCCTGTAAGAAAACAGGACATAACTCACAGGTGCTCTAGCCAGAGGTTACTAACCTATCGGGCCCCCCACCCCCCACCCTCAACCAACCGCTCTACTTCTTCCCAGTTTCTATAATTTAAAATATCGAGAGGAGTTTTTGTATTAATTTTTGGGTGGGTGGTAAGGAGTTTAATTAGAGTGTTAATTGCAAGTGAGTCAGAGAATAAATAAGACCTAGTTAATTCGGTGTTTAATTCAATAATTCGGTCGGTGATAGTTTGAGAATGGGTAGTTTGAAAGACTTGCTTTTTAGAAATGTAGCTTGGGATTTTATAGGCTAACCTGTTGGCTGTGGTATTAATTCTTTCCAATTTGTTGATATTAGAGGGGGAGGAGGTGAGATAACAAATACTACCATATTCTAAGATTGGTCTTATGAGTGTTTTATAAATTTTAAGACCTGTTTCAGGTTTAAGTTTACTATTACGTAACAGTTCTTTTAAATTTTGGAGACGACCCCAAGCTTTGGCATTTATTTTATTAATATAATTTGTGAACAGAGCATGGCGATCAAAAAGAACTCCCAGAAAGGTGGCTTCACTAGAATTTGAGACTATGTTATTAAAAAGAGTAACAGTGGTTTTGGGATCATTCTTGTTAATTTCCTGAAAATTTACTAGCTTGGATTTTTGGGGGTTTTTTTTATACGCCATTTATTACACCAGAGTTCAATTTCCTTAATTGCCTTTTGGACATAGTCTATGGAGATATGGGTTTTGTTGGCAGTGCTCCAGATAGCAATGTCATCTGCGAATTGAGAAATATTGCAATGATGGCAATTTTTAGCAGGTATGTCATTGACATAGATTATATAAAGGAGAGGACTAAGGACAGATCCTTGAGGGGTACCTGCGTTAAGTCTAAAACTGTTGGAGAGTTTTCCTTTAAATTGAACTAGCATTGACCTATCACTGAGGAAGGAGGAGATCAGTCTTATGTAATAATCATTAAGTGGGGTATTTTTAAGTTTATATCTTAAACCATTGTGCCAAGTATTATCGAAGGCCTTTTCGGCATCTAAGAAGAGAGCAGTAGTTATTTTCCTTTGAGATAGACCTATACGAATGTCATGGGTGAGCCTAAAAAGTTGGTTAAAAGTCCCCCTTTTAGTTCTAAAACCACATTGGTTATTACTGAAAAAGTTGTTTAATTCTAAAAAATTTCTAATACGACTGGCTATAATTCTCTCAAAGGTTTTTCCAATACAGGACAGTAAACTAATAGGTCTATAATTTTGGGGGTAAAGATGATTTTTGTTAGGTTTGGGGAGAACAGTTATTTTAGCTTGCTTCCAACTTTTGGGAAAATACCGTACTTTTAATAGGATATTAAACAAATTACACAAAAATAGCAAGAACTCCAGTGGGCAATTCTTAAGCATCCTATAAGTTACCATATCAATCCCCGGGGATGAGTCATTTTTACTTTGTTTAAGCGCATCATTTATTTCATTAATGTTAATAGGGTCAATGGTTAATTCCTCCTCCTCAGTGAGGGGTTCAAAAGTTAATGGATTGTCATCAATGAAATTATCAACATAATCTTTAAAGTTGTGATCACAATCAGGGGTATCATGGATTTCATGAATTTTGTTAAGGGTTTCAGCCAACAGATTAGCTTGATCTTGGTGGTCTTTTATTCTTTTACCATTACTGTCTATTAGTTCAGAATTAATCTCATTGCTATTTGGATTGAGTTTGCTTTTGACTCCTTTCCAAAAACGTCTAGGGTTAGTTTCATTATTAATTTGATTACAAAAATTTTCCCAATCACGAAGCTTTTGAAGTTTAATCTCTTTTTTGATTTCATAATTTAATCTATTGATCTGTCTTTTAATATTGAGGGAGTGATTCAAGTTATAATGTCTTCTTAGTTTACGTTTTGCTTTAATTAAAGCCATAATTTTAGAGTTAATATTCCAAGTATTTGTTTGCTTTTTAAGTAGGGGGCAAGTTTTATTAAAAGCTTCCAAAACAGTTTGGGCCGCTACCTTGGTAATATTATCAAGATTTGTTTCATTAATATCCATGCTATTTAATTCAGTCTGCAAATGAGGGACGTTAGTGTTAATTAAAACTTTAAATCTTTCCCAATCAGTATTTTTAGGATTTCTGAAATAAATAGTTTCCTGGGTACTATCTTTGACTACTTTGAAAGTTTTTAATAGTATGTAATGGTCACTTAAGTTGGGTTCTTCATAAATATTGGTTGATACATGTTTTTGGTGAAAATTATCAGTTACAATTATTAAATCCAGAAGCTCTTCAGAGTCGTTAACAGGGTTTCTTCTGGTTTTTGTGTTTGCGTTACTGATAATTAAGTTATGAGTATGGACGTTTTGGAAAACGATTTCGCCATTAGAATTGGTTCTGTTACTACCAAAACTTTTGTGGGGAGAATTTAAATCTCCTATCAGAATGGCATCCCTATTCATGTAGTCAAAGACTTTTTCATTTATTTTACTTTTGGGGGGGTTATAATAGGCAATAATCTTTATTGGACAATTAGAGTTTTTAGTCATTATTTCAATACAAATAATTTGATCATTTACAAAGGTATCAGTGTTCGTTTGGGAAAAAGGAAGGTTACTTCTAATGGCTACCAATACTCCCCCTTTATGGCTACTTATATCTTTTCTAATTATAACAAAGTTGGGAATTTGAAGTGAGTAATTTGGAGTAAGCTTAGTTTCGTTAAATAATATAATGTCGGGGTTGTACTCATCGATATAGTCAAAGATTAATTCAAGTTTGTTTTTAAGTCCGTTTATATTAACATGAAGTAATTTGAGATTATTAGTGTCATTCATTACTACTTGCCTGAGCCGTAGGTCTAGGCGCAGATGGAGGCGGTTGCACTGGTTCATTTACCGTCTGATTAATTATCATTTGGAAAAGCTCCTCTCCCTTAACATTAACATTGAGGTACGAGAGGGCGAGAGTGGCAGAGTAGTTTGCAATATCACTCGTTGAAATTTTTAGGTTTACTTTTTGTAGGCATGCTTTTATTAACTCAGCCGTATAAACCATAAATTTGAGTTTCTCAGTTTTTTCGATTTTTGTGGTTACCTCGACTGGAGTAGCTTTAGCAACACTAGCATAAGTTTTTGAATCTTTTGAAGCCTCGAGTCTGGCTTGCCTGTAACTCGGGCAACCCTTATAAAGGGCGACATGGTTTCCTCCGCAATTTGCGCATTTTTTGTCTTCTTTCGGAAGAATGCAGTCTTTTACCTGGTGCAGCCCTCCACATCTTAGGCATTTAGAATTATTGGGGCAGTCTTTTAAGGTGTGGCCAAAGCCTTGACATTTGAAGCATTGGACTATAGCAGGTAATTCTCTATATGGTTCAACACGGTGTCTAACATACCCCAAGTAAAAGCCTGACGAAATTAAGTCCTCAGTTTCTTCAATATGGCTAAAGATAACTTTGATTTTCCATGTACTCTCTTTAGTTACATTAGATATGAGGCGTTTTATATACTTTGGTTCGTATGCTTGATCAATAAGAGAAACCTTTATTTCATTTTCGGTGATCTCAGGGTTTACCCCACAAATCACAACCCCATAGCTTGGAAGGCTTTTATTTTGGGGTAACTTTGGCTTTGGCTTTCCTAACTCAGATTCTTGACTCCATGGCTTTAACAGAATATTGGCTGATTTTTCATCGGATGGATAGATAAGAATCGCATTATTTCTAATGGGTTTTATTTGCTCAATAGTAGCATTAGGTTTTTCTCGTTTAATTAGACCAGATAATTTCAGAGCATTTTTGACAACGGTAGGATTTACATTTTGCACCAGTATCGGTTGAATTTCTTTTTTTGGTTTCTCAGTTGGCTCTTTATTTTGGTTTTCTGTTTTAGAATTTTCTCGGTTACGGCGAGAAGCCACTTTTCTTTTTTTTCCTTTACTTTTAGATACCACAATGAACCCTTCGTTGTCGCTTTCAGACTGAGGGCCCGCTCCCTCCCGTTCGTCCGCCATTTTGGCAGACTAACTAAGGATATAAACAAAAACAAAAACAACTTACTCCAACAATAGTAACGAACAAAACAAAATAAATAGAAATAAGGTGATTGACTCTCAATCGACACGTTAACGCAGAAGAAAGAATTTAAGCAAAGGCTGGAAACCGCAAAAACGAAATCCTGGAATAGCAGAGCTCGGCAATACGTCATCAAGACAAGCTTCACCCCTTTATTATATTCGCTCACGCTCCCTCTTTTATAGCTGCTTAACTCTCTAACTGTACAATGGGATTATAAGGATGTACATTTTCAAAGGGTTATAGTCGTAACTGGAAAACTTTTGGTTATAACAAACGTTCGTCCAACAATTAGTTTGCGTAAGCTCCGGCACAGTATTCTGATTCGCTGCCGTGTGTTGAGAGTTAAGAGCCTCTGCTGGGATCCCCAGTGAAGATCAGCTGGGATCGTTATCTCTCTTTCTGTCTTTAGAATACACTTCAAACGAACCGACACAAATGAGGACGTCTCGTTTCTCTCATGTGGCCCCTTCTTACTATCAAGTTATATCCCCTATCTCGGAGGAGGTACCCTGTATTCACGTTCGAGTAACTAGTTACTTTTAAAAGGTAGCCAGTTACTTTTCAGTCAAAGTAACTGTAACTAGTTACTTTTTCAACATTGTAACTAGTAACTGTAACGAGTTACAATTGTTTGGAAATGACTAACTATAACTAGTTACTTTCAAAGTGTAACGGGAACAACCCTGGTTAATACTAATACTCAACTGTACAGCTGTATGACAAACAAGTAAAAGTGCCCCGGGAGGTTGAGTGGTAACAAACACCGCTTTTCGCCGGCATCCTTCAGTATACCGTACTCTATATTGCCTGAAACACACCCAAATGATGTTGTTTCAATGCTGGATATTCCTTATTTTGTCTGTTAATGTTTCGCATTTATCCTGTAATTTTTCGTAGTTAAGTCCTAGAAAATACATCATAAGGGGTGGAGTGAGGGAAGGGAGCACAGGAAGTCGTGGTTTCTCCTTGGTAGAATTTTTCCAATTTCTTCGGAAGACATATAGTCGGGATCGTAAGTTGCGATAAAATGTGTAATCCCGACGTAAGGAAAGCGTCAGGACTGCGCGTCAGGGGACAAGGCTCCCCCACTTGGGGCCGCAGCCTGAAGCCCCGACAAAGGCAACGGGTTGCCGAAAGGATGTCGAGAACAAAATTTTTGGCACGCAGTTTGGTTTTTAGTTCATAAAATCGAAAAATTTGGGCTTTGCCCTGATTTAGAATCAAGTCTAGTTAATCACCGAGTCGACTGGCAGTTGTCGGATACTTCCATGGCGGCCGTAGCTTTCGGAGGGGGTGGGGGGGGGGGAGAGGTAGCCCCCATTAGATTTCCAAATCGTAAATGAGAGTTGGCTTCTTGAGAAGAAAAAATTCTGAAATGCAGAAAATTTCACTGTTCAAATGATGATTTCAAGGTTCCCAAAACCTGGTAAATTGCATGCCAGGGTTCCTTTTGCCCAAGTTTTCCGGGGCAGATCCCCGGAGCCCCTCTGTTGACGCGTTCTTATGTGGATGTTTCTTCGTGACGAATGGACCATCTTCTTCCTACATGATATAACGCTTGTATACACCAACATACTAATACATACTATGATAAAATTAAAATAAATGTTCAATGGAATAAGCCTACGTTAAATTTGCAGACAGTATCTCAAAATACAAGATGAAACACCCGTATAGTTCGAAATGTGGTTCGATTCAAAGGAACGATTGTTTTCAAAGGGTGAGGTTCGTCTGAAAAACTACAACATAACTCCCTCCCCCGTATCCATTTTAAAAAGTGTCTAAACCCAATCGCTTATGCGTTACAGGGCTTTTCAAGTATCTTTGGTTGCCTTTTTCAATTTCTATCATATGTTATATAATTTTGCCCAATTTCAGATAAAACATTAGTGTGTGAAACAACACAATCTGATATTAAAAGCACTAGCAGCTCAGGCCTTTCTTTTTAGACTTATAACCTAAGTAACATGTACCTTGCATTTTATCGGAATTGTCTGGGTTGGTAATTGTCCGGAGTGCGAATTGTCCAGAGTGGGAATTGTCTTAACCTTTTTCAATCGTCCCATTCCCACCTTTCCAATCAGCCACCCTATGTTTCCCCCTCCTAAAATATATCAAAACTGGTTTTCTCCATAGTTCACATTCACAGCGAAGAGAATGCCCGTGGACAATGACAATGACTTTTAGGATCTCTTTATGGTCATAACCTGGTAATAACTTGACGTCACTGAAAGAACATGCCCAATATGATATCCCTGGAAAACATGCAGACCCTAACCTGTTTTCCTAAAGTACCCTCACTTTAATTTGGAGACAGTATATTCCAATGAACAGTCCTTTATGCTTCCATAAAGCGGTCCTAAATGGGTTTTGGTTAATAATCATCTCCCAAATATGTGAGGGTCTGGTACCGTTATCGAACTATGGTTCAATACTTCCATTCACCACAGTGTCAGAGCGTAGGACTCGGGAGTAATCTTACACAACTGAATAATAAAGAAAAAGATACTAGACAGGATCGGCGATCATTAATTACCCACCTGAAATACCAAAATTACCCCCCCCCCCCGCCCGAGGATAAATACCCACCGGTTAACCTTCAGCTAGCATGTCTAGAAGCAATCAGTCCTACATTGATCCCCTGCTTGATTTGGGTCCGTTTCAGGGAATTAGTTAGATGGGGGTTTAACGACACACCAACACGAATGTGTTATACAGTGTCACCGTTTCAGGGAAACTTGTAGCATTCGAAAGTCAAAGGTAAATAAAAGTGAGAACTTTTCAGCGAGAGAAGGGCGCCGACAATATTTATATTTGTATTGGAGGATTTTTGCTTATGACGAAGACCAAGGAAAGTCAAAAAGATGGGGAGGGAGACTGATCGTCGTTGGAACAGGGGTGACGTCAGGTGAGGGAAGGGGCTATGTCCCCCGTCTGGGAAGAATCCCACACGGTCGGGTAAATTTTCCAGTTTCACCGGGAAACGATAAAATATGAAGTACCCCATAGACAAGGGCCAGTCGCCTCTGACATTTACTTGATATTTGATTTAAATGAGGCAAATCTTGTAAAAAAATCCCTCAAATTTTCCAGTTTTGCTACCTACGAACCCAACATTCGCGCCAAACATTTTTGCTCTCGACAAATTTTCGGCAACCCGTCGCCCGTGTCAGGGATTCAGGCTGCACTGGCAGTTCCACGTCGGGGAGCTTGGATCCCTGTCACGTAAATCCCAGGCCTGGCGCTATCTCAGCGTCGGGTTTACTCATTTATCGTACCTACTATCCTGACTATAAGTCTCCCGAAGAAATTGAAAAATTCTGCGGCGGAAGACCACGGCTTCCTGTGCCACCCTACCGCCCCAACTCCCCGCTTTCGGCCCACTCCCCCCCCCCCCCCTTGATGTCATTTATAGAGCAAGCAAAGAAACATTTTTAGGCCATGCTAAACATTACCAGGAAAAATCTACAACATTCATGGATTGAAACAACATCATTTGGACGTTTCAGGCAATATAAAGTGCGGTACCAATACTTTGGATGCTACCAAAAAGGGGTGCATGCTCCAACTGACCAGCCAGCTAGTCAGCCCCCTCCCCCCACTCTCCACTACTTCTACTTTTATGTCATACTGTTTTACACTAGTCGAGTATTAATATCTTCCGAATGGTTCCAACATTGTGGTAGTTTAGTTGGTAAGGCACTCGACTCCCAATCTTTAGTACGTGAGTTCAAGCCCCCTGGAGACTCGACGGTGACTCTTGTCTCGTTTTGCGTTAAAAGTTATCGAACTGTCGAGTTGATGCAGTTGCTTCATCTTTTTTATCTTCTTTATTCTAGCTGTTATCGACTAGCTGCGCGTTCACCCTTTTTCCTTTCTTAATTAGGTTTCGTTTTGTTAATCATTTCCTACTGTAAATTTCCAAATCAGGTCACTAGACGCTATTGCATATAGCCTACATTATCAGGACGCGCAACCCCTATGCACCCTTTCCACGTTGCTCTTTTCGGTTGCAATTGATAAAAGTTTTATAAATAGTTTCGCATTTTGAGATGAAACCGATTCCATAGTTAATGTAATTAGCCGTTGACACGAAAGGTCTCAATAAAATCATCTCAATAAAATCAGAAGCCCCGGCGACGAAGGTCGCCAGGGCTTCTGATTTTTATTGAGACCGAATTCGCATTACTTCCCAAAGCAACTCTTCGTTCGACTAAAAAGCTACCCTGGGGTGAATATTCAAAACTTACCGACTTCAAAATGCTTTTATTCTATTGCAACTATGGATAAAGGCATAAAGCCTCCTCGTTTCAAGGTGCGATGATTTGTAAAAAGAAGAGATTGGGTCCTTTAAACTTGACCAAGTCTCCGTCCGCGTTCGTTTTTCCTGCTGTCGTTTTAAGGTCCCCCATTTCTACGTGCAGTCCATTTGTTCGCCTTCAAAAATATCAACAAGAGGAGACATTGAGACAACTTTTGTAATATGTTACCGAATAGGACGGGGTCTTTTGTCAATTTAATATAAAAGAAGTTTAGAGGAAGTATCGCTGGTGCCAAAATGGGGTCAATTGAAACAGTTTTGAAGAAATTATGAGCTTAGAAGCTGGATGACGTAAGATCAGGCTTTGAGTGATTAAAAATGTCTGGGTAAAGGACTGAAACTTTGAGCCCCGCTAGCAAAAGTTCTTCACGGTCATGGTATGGTAAAGTAAAATTGTCATGAATGGCCAACTTGTCGGCTTTATTGTGAGGGGTAGGTTTATTATACCTGGCGAAAACGTCTGCAAGGAAGTTTAGGTAGCGAACCACTAATTGTTGCCCCATTGAATTACACACTAAATCAGGTCAGTTCTCCGCCCATAGTTCCTTATAAAAGTTCTCAACCTGGACATGCCACCCCTCTGGTAAAAGTTCACAGTTAGGGCTCGTCACCTTTGAGATTTTGGGTCAGTCAGGCTTAAAAGCCTTGAAAAGTAGGTACATGTTTCCAGCCCTGCTCACTGCTCAAAGACCTCTCTTTACAAAGCGGAGTTATATAATCAAAGTATGGCACTAAAATTGGTCAAATTGCCTTTAACTTTGCACAGTCTGCATTTTTGCTCATACCCTACAATAATCAAGTTAAAAGTTGATCGTATTTAGTAAGTAACACAGTAAAAAACAAACGAGCTGCTCAACATTTTCGATTGATTAAGTGGTTAGTCAATATCTTACGCTTAGAAAAACTTGAATGAGTGGTCCGGGCCACTTTACATTTTCAATTTAGTGTATAAGTCAATGAAGGATTTATTGGAGGGTGTGCAAAACCGCAGTGTTGCCACCCGGCGGTAGTGAAATTTCACTTCATGTAGTGAAATTCGGACTTTAGTAGTGATCTAGTGAAAGAAATATGAAATTGTCAAAATGTAGTGAAATTTTCACCAAATTCAAGTCGAAAAATATTCTCCTTGGTCTTTTATGTCAAACGGGGATGTTAAGCCAAGCTAATATTTTTCCAGAAAGTTCACACTGACAGTGCTCTACTAGCAGGCTGTCAGCAGTGTCTGTATACGTAGAGTCATGTGTGTGATAATCTTTTGGCCAAATTTGGCCGTGAAACCAAATCACGACCTGACAAATCAGCCTGACAAAAGAACTGCCACCTTCATACGGTAGGTTTTAACAAATAAACTGACTCCACAAAAAACAGAGTAGTTGTTTACTTTCTCCAAGTTTTCTAACTTTTTCTCCTTTCACGGCTAATCAAATGAGTGTAAATTTTCATTTGGCACCGAAAACTCAAGAATGTACACAAGATCTGCGAAAATAAAACCACACTATAATAGCAAATTAGTTGATCTGAACATTATCACAATTGCGTTTTAAGGCTATGGATTACATTCCTCTTCCTCTTTCGCGGGTCCAATTGGTTTATAATTAGGGGTGGTGGTGAGTTACTATAAGAAGGTAGCCCCTCCACCAGCCCGAGTGACGTTTGCAATAAGCCCTTTCGCAATTTCAAGGCGCGATGCATCATGGGTACTTTCGGGGGATAAACAAACCACGTCGTTGCGAAGCAACACAGCGATATTCGCCGGTAGCTATACTTCTATTTCTTTGCATTCTTTTAATGTTAGTCTTCTCCCAAGTGAGAAACTGATGTAAATTGCATCAGTGACATTACAAGTTCTGAATTTTTTGTCCATGAAACATTCAAAACAAACTGTTATCCAAGTTTTGGAAGTACGGTCCACGCAACTTGGCTACGTGCATTGTAGGCATAGTTCCGCGAAATCTATTTCACACTGCATGTGTGCGTCATTGGCATTGTTTTTGTGGACATAGGCCTATAAGTCTGTAACTTTAATGCTAAGAAATGGAAGAAAGTGAATTGTCTTTTGAAGAAATATCTACATGGACGGTGGCATCCCTGAAGGATTACTTGAGAATTCGTGGCCTTAAACAAACTGGAAATAAGACTAAACTAATTGCTTTAGTGTATGGAGCATCCCAATTGGGTGTGCAGCCTAAACCAAATGAAGTTGAAGAGGATCGGAAGAGATCAGAACAATATCGAAAAGTCTTAAAAATCTGTGGGAAAACACTTCCAGACCCACTCTCAGAGTTAAATGATAACTGGAAAGGGGAAAAAGAAGGGGTACATTGTTGGCCCCCAGTCAGCTACTACGAGATAGCCGAGTGGCTTTTGCGAGATGCACCATGTGTGAGTCAACCTAGCATAAGAGACAAAAAAAGAGCTTCAACTTTGCATGACAGACTCTTGTCTGACTACAAAGAAGGCAAGGCATATTCTTATTTTTCAAGCAAATGGTTGCATGAGATACTGTACCATGATGTTGAATCACAAAGCCCTGTTTGTTATGTAAAGGCAAACTGTACACCATCCCAGGCCATCAAGAATGTTCCACATACTGCATGGGTTGCCCTTTCAAAGGAAAGTGGCAAAGTCTTCAGTGCATACTGTACTTGCTTTGCAGGGTAAGTATTGCAAGATTACTTTTCACCTTCTTTTTATGTAGTTCTATTTAACTATGATGACTATGTTTTGGTTTGGTTGTTTTTGTTTTTTTTTTTTTGAAAGGGGATTTGGACTTCAGGGCATCTTATGGGGCCTTAGCCCTCCTTTACCCCTCAGGCTGTTATATTATGTTATGTTATGTTATGTTGTTATGTTATGTTATGATGAATGATGTGACCAGAAAAAATCCTGCTGTAGAGTGTTGTATTTTTGTTCACAAAGTTTAGCATCCACCAACAGTCTAAGAGTATTTAGAGTAGGCTAGTTATAATTTAATAAATTGTAAATGTTTCATTATGTTTTCAAATTATCACTTCAAGTTAAAATTACAAACAATAGTTTTATAATGTATAAGTTTGTTCATCATCTATCAAGCTACAATTTACATAATTTGTCTTTTTTGCAGTTGTGTCAGGTTTCCTTGTCCACTGTTTTAAATCGAATCACCATGTTTTATCCTTGCTTTCCAGTCTGATAGAGAAAACCTTAGTAAGATTATTTTACATGTATTTAGGGTGGTCATTCCTCCAAATTTTCACCAGCCAGTCTGGTTCTTGAACACCCTGTCCTACACTTGGATTTCAGCCCTGCCAGATGTGGAATTTGCTCAGGCTCAAATTTTCAGAAATAATTTTATTTTCAGACACAACACCCAATTTTCACAACTCTAAGTATGCAGCATAGAACACCAGGAACTGCCATTTCAGGCCAACTGGGAAGTTTGTAAAGACAAAAAATTGTCTATGATTTCAGTACATTATTTTATGATTCGAAATTTACTTGAACAAAGGAATCATGGGTGCAAGTGATAACAGCATAATGCCAAGTCTAATGTTTGAAATGCTTTTAGGTACAGTACTTGTATTTAATGCCAAGTCTGGTTTAAGATCTGTTTTTTCTCTTTTCATTTCTCTTCCAGCTTGGGCTCAACTTGCAATCATATAGCAGCAATACTTTTCAAGCTAGACCATGCCTTCATGACTGGAAAGTCAAAGAAAGAGGTAGCCTGTACATCAAAACAATGCACATGGAATGTGTACAGTGGAGGTCAGAGTGTGATAAAAGGGAAGCCAGTATCAGAACTTCAATGGTTTAAGCCAACGTACACAAACACAAGTAAGAATTGAATACTATAAATTAAGTAGATTCACAAACATATATATTACTCAGTGTTCTCCACAGATTTTCAAGAGAGGGGGGCAGCGGCCAAGTACAACAGGGTCGCTAATCACACTGGCCAGTAGACAACATGATTATTCCCTGCCAAAAACGAAAGAATGTATGTAATTTTTTGCTTCCAGTATGATGGCAGTCGTTTTGGGGGGGTTGCCTTTTTACTAGGGGTGGTTGCTTTTTCAGGGGGCTACAAATTTCACTTGGGAGAGCAGTCCCATCCCTAAATCCCCTTGTGGAGAACACAGTACTATATACAAATTATTCCATGCCAGGTTTGTGTTTCATTATGAAAGCAAGTCAACGAAATCTGTAGCTTGCAGATGCTGTATATTTGTAAAGTGTACTTGCCCAGAAGAATGATATGTCTTCCCAAAAAGCTAAGTCCTTCCATTGACCAAAAAGAAAACTACAGTATATATGGTATTAAAACAGGTTGCCTGATCTGAGTATAAAGGAATTTTTTACTAGTACAGAGAAAACTTTTACAATAGTTACCCCAGACAAAGGGACTTGTTGAATGTTGAGAGGCAGGCATCCCTGCTCTAGGTACTGTACAATAGTTAAGTTATTGGTTAATGCATCTGTGTTAATAATTGGGCAAGATGGTTACAAGTATATACTGTACAGTATCCGTATTGTAAAGTACAGTATCAGTCCTGGAGTATGAAAACCTGGCAATAGCAGGGCACCCTAACCTCTAACCTCAAATCATAATGCCATGTTAAATTAAATACTATTTCTGTCATGACTAAATTGTAATTGCAACATTTCTTTTCAGAAAAGAAACCCATCAACACTTTACCCAGGAAATTGTTCAACCCAACCTGCTCATCAAAAAAAAGTCCATCCACCCAGGGGCTGTATAATGCAATGCTGGCAAGTTGCCAGGACTCAACACTTTTCAGGTATCTTGAAGACGATCATAAAATATTAACACCTATATACCCACACGATGCCACCTTTAATGAGGTACTGTGGGTTAGTAAAGAAGTTGAGGTTGAAACCATACCTAATGTCCCCATACCCCAACCTTTACCAGCACTTGCAGTTGGTACCAACACAATTTCTGAATTCTTAGATCAACTGCCAGAATATACTGTGGAAGAAGTCTCCCAGATTGAGCTAGCCACTCGTGGCCAATTTGACAACCCTCAGTGGAAAAGGATGAGGGAAGGTCGTATAACAGCTTCAAAGCTAAAATCTGTTGTGTCAAGGAACAAGACCCTCCATAGTGATGAATCCAATCATAGTAAAGACCCTGTACCTATTATTAAGCAAATAATGGGTTATGAAACTATTAATGAAAACATTCCAAACTTAAAATATGGGCGTCTAATGGAACCGAAAGCCAGAGAAGTGTATACGCAATTGCTACATGAACAAGGGCACCAAGATTTAAGTATTAGAGAATGTGGACTGTTTGTTGACCCCCAAAATGTATTTATTGGTGCATCCCCAGATGCACTGGTGGATTGTTCCTGCTGCAGCAGTGGGGTGCTTGAGATAAAGTGTCCCCGTTCAGTGATTGGTGAAAAACCCACACCAAGTAATTACAAACCACTGTCACATACAACAGGCTTGTTGGACAAACAACATGCATATTTTTTTCAGTGTCAAGCACAAATGGCTGTAACAAAAAGATTGTGGTGTGATTTTTTTGTGTACTCGCAGGAGTCATTTTTCTATTTAGAACGTATACACTTTAATGAATCTTTGTGGGATGAAGCTGTGTCTTCTGCAAAACAGTTTTTCAGTGAGTACATTGTTCCTGAACTTCTAACTAACAAAATCAGAAAAGAAGTTCAGAGTCAAACTGTGCCACATGTACCAGCTGATTCAAAACATGCAGAGCCTCCACAGACACAGGACACTGTAGTTTCCATCGCATATGAATACAATGAGACCCCATCTTCCTCAAATGAAGGCTTTATTATTGACAAGGGGAAAAGAAAATTCAAAGGTAGAATTTTAATTAAAGGTAAACGACACAATGGGGGTGGTGGTGCTAATCCTATTTACCTGTGCAAGGTATGCCAATCTGCTTGTAAGGATGAGGTAGATATTGACACTCCTTCTTATTTCAGTATTGGATGTGAAAACTGCAAGTCAAGGTATCACTGGATATGTGTCAATATCACATCCCCTCCATCTACTGACTGGTTTTGCAAAGATTGTGTCCATGGGCAGTAATGCATTTCAATGTATTTCTTTGGATTTTCATGAATTTATAATACAGAAAAATCCCATGTTATCAGCTGTTTACAAAAGTTTTATTTGAATGTACTTTCACAAAACTGCATGGGATATTGATACATTTTTTTCACCAAATTGTTTTCTAAAGTTTTTTAATCATATACAGTATTTAACAATGAAAATTGAATATCAATGTTTCTTTGATGTCAATGTTTCTTTGAAAAAACCATCCATAGGCCAACCCAAGGAGTCTGGTGGGGCAATTTCATGATCATCCTGTATGTACTGTATGACTGTAGACCACAGAATCAACCATAAATTATAGTACTAAGTATTTAAGTAACAAAGTTTTTTGTAAATTTTAAAGCTGCTAAAAGAAATTCATACTTTCTCTTTACTCTTATTGCAATATTTGTGATATTAAGGTGTTTAAAAGGAAAATCAACATACTTAAGAAACTTAAATAAGGTCAAGAGTTTCAAGTGTTACTTAAATTATACCAGCTTCTAAACTGTTTTGTAAGAGGCTGTCTATGATCAAGACTTTCATTAATAAGAAGCTTTCAATATACAAGTTCAGAAAGCTCAGTTGGGTTCCATTGAACTTGGCATACTGGTGTGAATATAATGCCAAGCTGTTGTCTTTTTAAGGGAAGAAAATAAGTCACGAAAATAGGCTTATAAAAGTTAGGCTGGATTGAAATGCCAAAGCACATTGCTTATTTTCATTTGGGGGACCTCCAGGGCCAGTCTTTATTGCAGCTAGGGTAGAAATAATTCTTCAATTACCTGAAACTCTTTAATTCTAAGGCTGCTTTTCTCCACCCAACGAGGTGGGGAGGATACTCAAGATAGTAAGCTAAATTTTCACTTGGATAACAGTGGTTAAGAAAGACTTTTCTCATGTAGGCTAACATTTATTCAATTTCTGATCATATAACAAGAAAGAAGAGCTGATGAAGGGTGAAGTTTCCCTTTGAATAAACAAGTGGTACCTTACAATTTCTGTTCTCTTTCATTTGAGTCTCATCATTTGATATGTACTTAAGTTTCAGCTGAAGAAGTGTACCTGGCTACCTCACCCCCTCTCCAGACATATTTCCCCCACCCCAGGGCCTGTCCAGGTGATCTTGAACCCTGCCCCCTCTTCGATGTCAAAAGGAAGACTGAAGCCCGGTGACGCAACAACAATATTAAATTCATTAACTTTTGGGCTCTGTGAAAGGAATTCTTGGTTATCGCTGGCAGGCTCTGAGGGGAGGCCACCTAAGGGGGGCAGTTATACCCCTACTGTACATGTGTGACAACAGTGACATATGTAACATGGTGTCCACTTACAGTACATGCTTAGACTAAATGTAGATTTTTTTTCCTGAGTTGTATATTATTATACCCTTCTCCAGTATGGGAATACATTTTATGATAAAAAAGTGTCAAATTTTACAAGAGGGCATCAAAATCACATTGCTGAATAAGTGGACACTGTTACTGCACATACAGTATGACAGAATACAGTAATTGCTAATTATTGCTATTCACTGAAAATTTGAATTTCTTAGATTCAAAATAGATTTACAGAAAACCAAGTGTAATTAATATTAATGTACCCTTAAAGTAATGTAGTTACAGTATGTATTAACTATGGTGCAAAGTAAATGTTGGTCTGTAAATGATATTATTATTATTATTACTGTTTTCAAGTTCATGTTTTCAGAAAAAGAAAATTGAGAAAAAAAGATACATTTTTTGTTACATATCTTGTTCTTCTAGCACTTAAAGGTTCCCTTTAAGAAATTAGGTCTGGCAGTAAATTGGTTAGTGCAGCACAGATTGTGATTATATCATCAGCTTGAGGTATTAAAGAAATTGGAAGAGTTCCTGAAAGAATTTTGAAATCTTTTAGTCTGTTAATTGCTCTTTCCACATGTATTCGCAAGTTGGCAACCTTCTTTGTTTGTTTCACATTGGATCGAGTCATTTGTCTGTTTCCTTTGGCAGCTGGTGGAATTTCCAATGAAGAAAAGCGAAGCATTAGGTCTTCTTGAATGGGGAACCCTCTGTCAGCCATAATGGTATCATATGGCTCTATTAGATCTAAAAATCCACTCTCACGAACAATATGTACATCTGATGCCCTGCCACCATAAGAACGTGAAACGAAAGAAAATTGTCCATTTGGAGTTATTCCAACAAGCACCTTTAGGGTATTATGTTTTTTGTAGTCTGACCAAGTTTCAGCTTGTAGATCCAGCGAACGGGGCCTCTCTATAAAGATCTCTGTGCAATCTATGATGCACCGTAGGTTTTTACAACTTTTTTTAAACTGGTCAGGCATATGCTTTGTTATAGTGGCCCTGCTTGGCCACAGTATAAAGCCCCTTAGGATTGTTGATAGAAAACGCAGCCATGTATTGATTATCTGTGAACATGTGCCAGACCCTACTCCAAATAAAATTGCCAAGTATGTGATTGTATGGTCCAGTCTTAATCTCATCAAGACCATAAGCAATTCATCCTTCAATCCAAGTTTGCGCTTTGGTCCTGCTTTTGTTGGTGTCTGTTTGTATTTCCTTGGAGTAGCCGACTTTTTTGGGGTGTTGCCAGTACCTTTCCAGTATTGCATCTCTTTGGCAAATGGTTCAATATAGGTGAAGAAATCATCAAATGCTTCCTTGCTTCGAAAACCAGTACAGTGACTTACTTCACTATCATTCATTAAGCTCTTAGCTGAGAAAAGTGTTTGCCTTTTTGGTTTTACTTCTGACTTACTTTCACCAGCTGGACTGCTTGTGGAAGCAGTATTCAACTTGGCACTGATTAGCTTTTCTTCTAATGTGTTAACTCTGTGTCTCAAAGAATTTATCTCGGACTGTTTTGTTACACATCCTTCACATGTACAATTTAAAGCACAGTCACACTTGTAAATATACCTGTGGTCATGGTCAACTTTAACAGAAGGTGGGAGATCTAGCTCTAGTTTAAAACGCTTAACTGGAAGCCTTTCTTTTGGTGGTGGACGTTTGGGAGCTGTTTTGGGACTGTCCTTTCTCCTTACGTCATATCCCATGTGTAATACAGGATCTGGATAACTTACTGAGGGTTTACCATCAGGAAAGTGTTTTGAACAAATTCTGTCATATGGCTTATTTTGCCAGTTCCTGCCTTTTTCGTCTTGCCTGTTCACCAGTTTGTTCCATCTTTTTCTGCCTTCTGGATTTCTTTTTGCAGTTGGGAAGGGAAAGAGAATAAAAGGTGGAGGGCAGTCGCATGGTCTTTCACCAAAATGAGTACCATGAATGTCACAGTAATTTCCTCGCCACTTTTCCAAATGGTAGGTGCTATTCCCACAATGTTTAACTGCACAGATCTTCATTGTTAAACTGTAGCTGTGGACATAAGAATACCAAACATTTATCAGGTACATTACCCTAACCTACTGAAAAAACTCCCATGTAATGAAAATTGTGATATTTTGCCAGATATCCACATTGATCAATCATTTTGGTTTGGTACTAGGACTGGGAGTTACTGATCTTTTTTCATACCGGTATCAGTATTAGGCCTACGCCTAAGTGGTCCCTTTGTTTTGAGCTATGAAATAGGTATTCTTTCTTGAATAGGTGAGAAATTGGAATTTTTTGTTACACTGGTTATGCTTTTCACCAAAATCATTAAAATTTGCCCATGTTCCAGACAAAAAACTTTGGTGTATTACTTAGTTACAGTTTTTCCAGGGACCATGCACAGTTACATCAGGACCACTTCACAGAAGAAATAAGTCTGCCTGATAGACTTTTCCGCTGTGTTATCCCTGCACTTCCCTGTTTCATCTGTCTTGTTTGAACTTCCGTTTTACTGTCATATCTATTTTGATGTTTTACTGTTATATGTATTTTATGTTTTCAAGTGCAAACAAATCAAATCAAAATCAAATCAAACCGGTATAGCCTTATGCCTAGACCTATGGACCGATTGTAAGTTGTAGTAGGTCTAGTAGACTGTAGTACAGTAGTACGCCTGTTGCTCGGTTAAAGTTACAAGTAACGTTAGCCTAGGCTAGGCCTACTAAGTTACAAGTTTATTCGACCATTTTACTCAGTGATTACTGTAATTTTTTCGCAAATAACAAACCTTATGACGACAATAACAACTTTAAGCAATTTACAAACATTTTGGTGAAATATGAAATTCAAGAAGTCCGGTATTCCTCCAAAATACAAGAGAAGGGGTACTTACGAAGTATCCAACACAACAGTGCAATCATGTATGTAATGCTAGTTCCGCGAAAGTAGCGATGGTTTGTTTATCTCTCGATCATGAAATCTCACGCATGCGCACCCGAAACTCCGAAAGGGCTTATTAAACCAGCAAAATATTGACTTACATTGTCAGACTGTATTCTTTAACAACGTTCTTGAGTAGGCTATGTTTGTTTCACAAGGCTAATTCCCTCTCGAGTGAAAAATGAGCCGGCCTATTTTTGGGAAAAAAGAAGCAAGAAAAAAGAGAGCGTTCCAGGGAGGAAAAATTGGAAATAAATAGAGCAAAAATGGGGTAATACTGGTCGGGGTAGGGTGGGGTATATACTCAGTGTCGAACGTCATATGTAGTGAAATCCCATGTCAAAAAGTGAAATTTGAAAAAGCAGAGTGGCAACCCTGGGTATAATAATACAGTAGTAGGATAGCGGAATTTCCTCTGCTCCAAAATATTGCCTTTGGTCCCTCAAAATTTTGGAGGTTGCAGTGTATACCATGTTGTTGAAGGCATAGGCGTACGGGAAGACATTTCACAGGGGGCGGAGGTACGTGAGTTTGCCCTGAAAATTTTGCGAATTGCCCTGATTTTTCCCTTTTACCACAATAGCACTCAGGACGGGTATGGATGATCCCCCCCCCCCAATTAAATAAAGAATTATTTCGGGAGTTATTGTTTCGTTGTGCAACTAATAAGCATTTTGAACTGTTGGCAAACGCCGCTGCCCGCCGCACTGCCCACTGCACTACCCCTTGCCCTGAAAATACAAGTGTCAGTGCCCTGAAATAAACGTTTTTCCTGCTCTGGGAGCCGGGCTGCAGCCCCCCCCCCCCGACCCCACGCCTCGTACGCCTATGGTTGAAGGGGTGTGCTCAACCTGTGGTGTGGATGTTGTAGCAAATGTACTAATTAAGCAAAATTAGTTGGAAATTGAAGACACTTTCGGCACTGTTTTGCCTTAGCCAATATCCTTCCCCGGAAAAGTGATGGTATAAGTCCAATTATCTTAATATAGACGTTAGCTCGATGCTCAAAACTCCAATGGTCATGATGTCGCACACATTTGAAACACTATGCCGGAACAGCCCGGACTTCGCGACTCAGAAGCTTTAATTAATATTACACTCAGGGCAGGGAAACAGTGGCGTAGCTAGATATTTTTTTGTGGGGGGGGGGGCCAAAGCAAAAAAATTCCGACAGATTATTATGATAGTTGTACGGTTCGAAATCCTGGGGACCTTTTTTTTTCTTTTTCTTTTTCTTTTGCTTTCCGGGCGATTTGGAGACCGACTCTTCATTTTCACGTTGACATATCAATGTGTGATTCTGCTTTCTGCTTAGAAACATAAAAAGTGTTGTAAGTGTTTCAAGTGAATTGTTTTTATTTCCGACAGAGACCAAGGGTGGCGCCAGCGCGGGGGGGGGGGGGGGGCACGGGGGCCATGCCCCCCCCCCCGTCGGGGAAATTTTTCGGTTTCGTCGGGGAGCTGTTATGTATATGATAAAATATGCAGTCCCCGAATTTTCCAATCTTCTTCAAAGCCCCATTTTTTTCAAATTTTCCATGGAAAATGCCGGCAATTTTTTCAAATTTTCTCCAAAAAAGGCCCAAAATTTTCGGAGCGCTTCGAGCGCCAAAATTTTCCTTCAAACATCGTTTCGGCACTTTATTTCCTTCGTTGAGACTTTGGGTTGCTGCCCCCCCCCGTCGGGGAGCTTGGCCCCCTGTCGGGGAAATCCTGGCGCCACCCCTGACAGAGACTAGAAATTTCCGACAGAGGCCTTCGGAGGCTTTGTGGGGGGGGGGGCGACCCCCCGTGCTCCCCCCTAGCTACGCCACTGCAGGGAAGCTTGTGCTTTTGTAGAACTTGAATACGGACCCGGAGGCCACAAAACAGGCCAGATTTTAAGTGTTTAGCGTGGGTTGGTAATAAAAAAAAAGGAAAGCTTTCGGGTTCACAGCCTTGTACATCAGCATATGCAGGCTTGTTCTTTTTTTTTTAATTTAGGGGGTGGGGGAGGGAAGACTTCAAGTTTGACATGTCGAGTAAAGTGGCCTATGGGAGAGTGTAGTAAAGTTTCTTCAGCCCGAGAGCGAACGGCCCTGACCACCCGGCCCCTCCTCTGTTGATACATGCTTGATGTAAACGTTTTCGTCGGGTTACCAATCACAGAACAACCGACAAGCTGGCTGGCCGTCAGTAGATAGGCCTAGTTAATTTACCACTGGACTAAACCAAGAATATGCTATACAGTGGCCTTATAATTATATGCGTAGCAAAGTCAGCTCAGAGCTTAACTGCGCGCGCAATAGACGCACAATTACTTACGTTACACCCGATACGAGTTGTTTTTGCACCATTGAATCCGTCAGAAAAACAGAACAGGATATCCTGCATTCCTGCCCTGTACTGCACTGGCGCCGGCACGGGGGGGGGGCATGGGGGGCGCGTGCCCCCCAATGAAAATTTTTTGAAAATTTTAAAATGATCCCAAAAGGCGATTAAGCTATTGATTTCTGTAGGGGGTAGGGAAAGGTGTGCTTCAACCGAGTGATAGATCTATTTAATCATTTTCTATCACAAATGTTTCTCAAACTATCAGAATTTTCGCAAATCCTTCGCAAACTATCAAAAATTTCGCGCGCTCCGCGCGCTTCAAACCTTACCTCTGTGTTCTTATTATCAATATCTTCTGATAGCAACTCCCGGAGAAGCACAGCAGCAAAAGTTGAAAGCTGTTCACGAATTAACAGGTAAAAGACTGGCTTTTTGAGTGGCATGTAGGTTTGTTGGGTAATTGAAAGTGTCTCGATGCAGATTCTGAATGCAGGTTTTGTCATGGAAATCTCATTTAATGAAAAATTTCGCGCGCTTTGCGCGCATGCTTTACGGTTTGCACTCCATCTTATGACCATTATTAACATAATAATACATGGAACTATAATCACAACATCTGTAGGGGCCTATAGCATCAATATGCGATCTTTCAATCTAAGTTGTTGAAGCATGATTTGGAAAGTTGAAATTATGCCGTTATATATTTTCCAAAAAATTTTACCGAGCGCTTTGCGCGCAGCCATTATAGGTATAGATGGCAGACACGTAGCCAAGGGGGTTGGAGGGGGCATACGCCCCCTTGAGCATTTTTGGGGGGTTTTTTTAATGTTTTTTTTTTCAATATTGCTAGTGTTTCTCCTATTTATATGCTGTAAAATAGGCTTGGGAAGTGCCATTTCCAGCGATCTGGGAGGCACTTTGGGCCAAAATTTTCTTGCGCTTTGCGCCAACTCATGGTGGCGCAAAGCGATGAGAATCTGTCTATGGGGTTCGCTCCCTTGACAAATTCCTGGTTACGCCCTTGATAGATGGTGATCTTTAATACATTTACGACAAAAAAAGAATTCTGAAAACGCCTTCTTAGTCCTTCACCCCTTTTGCTATACCTATCAGGGAGGTCTAATATCACCTTCCTGCACAAATAGTCTCCCTCCCGCCCGTTCTCCATTGCTGGAAGCTGTTCATCTGGATTTTCGTTCAAAATTAGTAAAAATACGATAGTTGTAAAGTGCTCTACTCTATATTATCATTTGGATGTCACGTAATAAGCATTATGTCGTTGCTCCATTTTATGTACTTTATCTAGAGCTTCCGGAAGGCCCTATACAGGTATCTGCCAGCCTTAGATGCCTTTTTATAATGCACAATGAAAGGGAGGAAAAAATTCGTTATATTCCAACAATGTTTCTGTGGACTCCACGCACGTATTTTTGGATAACTTGAAAACATTGCCAATAGAAGGCGGTAAAGTAGCCAAAAGGGAGTCTTCAGGAGGTTTGTTGACAACGTATTCTTCTCTTAGACAACATGCTCTCCTTTTTCACCTAACCAAAAATTAGAATTCACTAGATTATGGACATTTTCCAGCTATATATCATCAGCTCCAAAAATATTCCAAAAGATAGCACCATTTTGCATCTAAGAAACCTTAAATAAGCAAAAATTTCTCAAAGGGGAGGGGCACCCCCTCCCCTTAGACCCCTCCCCCAGGACGGCACATTTATGTAGTGACAAAGGAAAAATCCTCACTGCTGTATTCAAAGCGCAGGCGCATAAAAAACGAATATTTAAGCGTCGCCACTCAGTTGGATAAAAACATCCAGCCAGTCGGAAAAATTAGAATTCACTAAACTATGGACATTTTCCAGCCATACAGGTATGTGATCAGCTCCAAAAATATCATAAAGATAGCACCATTTTGCATCTAAGCAACTTTAAATAAACAAAAATTTCTCAAAGGGGAGGGGACTCCCCTCCCCCTTAGACCCCTCCCCTTAGACCCCTCCCCCTTAGACCCCTCCCCCTTAGACCCCTCCCCCAGGACGGCACCTAGCTTAGTGCAGTGACACCTGACAAAAAGGAAGGATCCCCACTGTGTATACGAACGTAGGGAGCACACGGGAAAAACGCATTTTGTGCAGACTTGATTGGGAGGTTAACTGAAGTGCCGTTACGACATCATCTGTTGTGCCCCCCCCCCCCCCAATCACCAAAGTCTGGCGGCGCCACTGCTGTACTGTGACTATTAACATAGTTTATTGAGTTTGAGCTAATAATATGCCTAAACTATTAAAATAAGGTATTCCACCTATTAAATTCTTCCTTGAATCCGTGCCCTGCGTGTTTCCCGGAACCGCATTTTTGTCGGTGTTTGTCCTGGCTGCGTGCTGTGCTAATGTGTAGTACAGTTAATTAGAGGATCGGACAATCGGACGAGACATTCGACTGTGTCACAACACACCTGCAGTGCGGAATCAAGATTTTTATAGGTAAAGCAAGTCATAGTTTAACTGTAAGCGCTGATAAAGTTTTATTGGGCTGGGCGAATTGTTAGTTGGATTCTCTGCTCCAGTGTCAGTATTTTGCCGAATAGGCCTAAAGTTAGGCTGTACTAACGTTACTAAATAAGCAAGCACTGGACTGTAAACTGTAGGCGTTATTGTAGTCTGTACGAAGGCTAGGCTAGTTACTCAATCAGGGCTAACGACTAACTTCATGCTCTGTTTGTCAACAACGCTCCGAATACAATCAACAACAAGACGGAACAAAGTGCCAATGGGGCTAGTGTGTAAGGCCTGATTGAGGACTACGTAGTCTGTGTAGTTAGGCAAAGTTAGAAATTGAATTTGCATGGCAAATCCTGTGTATACCCTCACAATGAGTTCAAAATGTTGGGATTTATGTCACTTGAGATACGACAGGAAGCATGGAGCCAGGTCTAAAAATAAGCCTAACGGTTAGGTGTAGGACTAACTTAAAAATGCAGAACTTAGGCCTACAGTATGTATGTCAGTAAGATTTTGATTGATTTTGAGGAGAAGGAGATGCAGATCTTCTATTTTGCAAGGTTGTCCAGTTAAGATCATGAAGGAGCTTGGCGACTGCTTCCATTGTACAATAGTTATGGTTAATAGTTATTGTCCTAACGCATTTTAATATGTATCCCCCCCCCCCCCCCTTAAAAAGTTTTGCTGCCATATGACATATGTCATCCCACCCCGTCGGTACCAGTTATGTGGTCCACACCTCATGGAGCTGCACCTTCTGCTGCTAACGTGAAAAAAAGCAAGTGAGTACTGGCTATCTGATTGTTGGCTTAAGTGAAAATTACTCAGTTAAAAGTGGTCCTGATGTGGTCGGCCTAAAACTGAAACTTCAGAACACGTACTTGCCCATGCTACTCAGTAAATCGACCAAAGAGTCATGCGAGACCTGTGTTACGAAGAAACACACACTATATACTGGTAACAATTATCCATCAGCAAGGACTCTGCATTATTCCAAAGTCATCTTTACAAAAAAAAAAAATGCATCATGGCACATGTGCAGCAGTGCTACTGTAAGGCCTACTTTGTGTAGGCTTAATTAATTAAGTATTACTGTAGTAAGTTTGCTGATGATACGAAGCTCTATAGGAAGGTTAACGATAAGGATGATGCCTCCTTACTGCAAAAAGACTTGGATAGGTTATCTTCATGGTCTCAGACTTGGCAGATGTCTTTTAATGCAGATAAGTGCAAAGTCCGCCTTCACTTTGGTCCAAGAAATTGCAGCTATGTTTATAACATGAATGGTAGTATTCTGAGTGATGTGACTTTTGAGAAGGATCTGGATGTAGTTATTACAGGCGATTTAAAGCCTTCTAGACAGTGTGCAGCTGCTGCTGCTAAGGCTAATAGGATGCTTGGATTGATCAAGAGGAATTTCAGTAGTTTTAGTAAAGAAATTGTATTAAATCTGTATAAGCAGTTGGTAAGACCTCACCTCGACTATGCAGCCCAGGCTTGGAGTCCCTTCTGTGATAAGGACAAGTTTCTTTTAGAGCAGGTTCAGAGGAGAGCCACTCGCCTTATACCCGAGGTGAAACACCTACCTTATCATGTTAGACTTAAGCATCTTGGGCTTACCACCCTGGAGTTGAGAAGGATTAGGGGGGACATGCTTCAGGTGTACAAATTTCTCTCTGAAAAGAATCCTTTGTCATCTTGCAATTATTTAAAGGTGCAAAGTAATTCTCGGGTTCGAGGCCATTGTAAGAAGCTAGTTAAGTGTTTTGCAAGGCTCGACATTAGGAAGTTCAGCTTCTCTCATAGAGTTGTTAATGAGTGGAATAGTCTGCCTGAGTGGGTAGTTAACTCCACATCGGTGCACAGCTTTAAGGTTAACATCGACAAGTTCTTCCATAACTGTGGTAGAATCTAGCTGGGCTGGGCTCGTTTGGTGTTGGTTGGTTGTTTGTTTACAGTTAAGGTTGTATGGACTTCAGGGCATCTTATGGGGCCTTAGCCCTCCTTTGCCCTTTAACCTGTTATGTTATGTTAAGTATAGCCTAACGTTAGTACCAGCCAGAGCAACTCTTTGGTAATACACGGGCTTGTTGCACTTACTACTCTTTAGTGCAACGTGCACTGTTCAATGTGTCAACTTACTACAGGCGGCGGGAGAAGGCGTGGGGGTGTGTGCCCCCCAATCCATTTCAGAAATTTTTTTTGAAAATTTTAAAATGGCCCGGAAAGGCGTTTTAGCAATAGAGTTCTGGATGGGGTAGGTTGAGGTGTATTTTTACCAAGTGATGGATCTATTGTAATCATTTTCTGTCACAAATGGTTCTCAGCTGGTTGTAACAGCAGAAAGTACTGTAGCTTATTCTCTATGAACTTAATGATTCAGTTACAAAAATGTTCTATGATTGAAAAGGCCAATTGATCATGATTTAGGATTCCAGTTTGTGCTACTTCACATTGGGTAGACTTTGTTTGCCCTTCAAACTGCATTAGTTGTAACAGTAAAACCCCATTTATCTGAACACAGATATTAACTGGGAGAAAAATTCAGATAAATTAGTTTTCAAGTTTGGCTTCAAATGGTCCTATATTGGGTCCCCAATAAAGCCTGAAAATGCCAAAACATTTGCATAATAAGTTTGATATGACTAACAAAATTAAACTCAACAACCCAAATATGTTAAGTTTTTTTCTTGACTGATGATATGATGAACACTTTTGTAGACTTGAAAAACCCAGAAATTTGTTCTGGAAATTCAAGCCTACAGTGTCCTGACTGACCAATGCTTTGTACACACTAAATGTGTGTATGTGTTGGAGAGCAGCTGAAAACAATATTTCAATGTATCCAGAATATTAATTCCTCATAAATTCCCAAAATTATCAGCTTCCCATGTTTAGAAGATTCTCAAGCAGTTGTTCACATTACTCATTAGAGGGAATGTCCATTAGCCAGGATTGAGAAAAACTGTAATCACAACTAATCCTCTTAGCAAATAAACTGTGCAGCTCAACTTCCTGGCAGGCTTGGACCTCATCTTGACTCCTGAGAACTTGTATTGTTGAAAGTCACTCATGCATGAAACACTGAATATCTGTGCTGGGCCTGAATGGGAGAGCCTCCTCAACAGTTGTGAGGAGGAAACCACAAAGCAAACAAATCAATAAGGAGCCTGTCTTATATCATGGAGCTACTACTTGGACAGGAGAAGAAACTTCAAAAATCCCTTTGAAGACGACGAGCTTGCCGCGAAGGTCAAACTCATAAAACTAGTTAACACTTTAATCCCTCTCCCTTTGTACTTCATTGAAGATTCAATGCGCTTAAAAGGTGTTAAGAACTGATCACAATAGGTACATGTCGTCTGCTACATCTTGAAGAAGACATGCTTATCACTTCAGCGTTGCCAGTCGTTTTAATAAATGAAAATTGAGTTGCTCGTTTCGTCGCGTAGTGTCGCTTATACATAAGTGCTGCTTTGATTCCTTGTTAAAAGCTGAATATGTATAAAACCTTTTCAATATGCGCAATAATGGAGAAATTGGTTAAAAGTGAACAGCAAAGTATAGACTCGTAACTAGTCCGCTCATTTGCATATGTCATTAACATTATTCCTAGCACCAGCACCTATTCTTATAAAGCAATTACCATTCGTTTTGAATTTTTACTCTGCGTTTCTTATTTAGGTGTCGGCAAATTCCCCGGCATCAAATGATTGTACTGTTTAATCCATTTGTTAGGCTCTCAGTAGAAATGAACGTGGTTGTCAATGATAAGAAGTCTAAATTGTGAGTGAGAAACAAAAGAAATGAAAGCAGTGAGTCTCATCATCGATCGTTTTCAAGATAATCTCCTCACGTATGTCTGGGCCTAATTGGATTAGCATAAATTAAAGTCGAACTTTCTTCTCCTGTCCAAGTAGTAGCTCCATGCTTATATTACTTCCCTGACTTGCCACTGGCAGATAGGGCTAGAGTAGGTAATGGAAGATACCTGTCATGTTTCACAGGTCTACAGTTGCTATTTTTAAGTACAAAGCTGGTTTTGGTACTTTCTTTTCAGAGTTACTGAAACCAGGATCTACGCTATCCTAATACTGTATGTTGTATGTGGAATATTGAGCCAATATAGACTCTTGTCTCCTAAAAGCCCAAATTTCAAAACAATATTTTTTCTTCCTAATTGTACATAGAGTTGCAACATTTTTTGTGTCCAGATAGGCATAGTGACATCCCACTATGCCATAGAGGATGTGAGAAAAATATTGTATTTCTGCTGAAATTTCCTATCAGTTTTGCCTTGTAATGTGAAATATGGTGGGTACAGCCTTAATTGTGCTGAATACTAGTCTAGTCAAATCATGAGGCCAGTTTGGATTAACTAGGTACTATATAAATTTAAATTTGATAAATTCTTTCATCATTGCAGATTCTAAAGAAGTACAAACTCTGAAGAATTTTTCAGTCTGGTGCCATAGAAAATGAGGTTTGAGTTTTACATTCAGGTTCCTTTCCTTGTAATTTTTGCTCTCAATGTACAATGGATGGAAGCAACATGTCCTGTGACGCAACCCACGTGCAATGGATCTTATCCAGTGAAAGGTACTGTATAGTGAAAACACTTAAGTTTTAGCATAGGGGGCTGCCCTGTTGTCCTACAGCAGCAGTGTTCAATTTTAAGGGTAGTCCTGTCGCCTGAGACAACCAGAAATTCTGCAGGACTACCAGATTTTGCAAAAACAGGTGTGTAAGGTTGTCCGTCGGGACAAACAAATCTTTTGAGGAAAGTGATGTTTACATTTAGCAGCTCGATGAATTGTGCTAGCAAGGAACTTTAAAAATTGCATCAAAAGATTTGCAGCAAAGTGCAGTGATCATGCACGTTCACCACAACTTTCCACACAGTCACTTTATCGAAATGTATATAGCACTATCAAGCCAAAATATGTGCCCCATACAAACTCCACTAGTAGGCCACTAAGCCTGCACTGTACACAGAGAAGCTGAATTCCTTCATGCAAGCTATGAATTCGTAGTGCTGATGTTGCAACACCAGTGCTTTCAATCTAGAAATGTTTAATTTATTATCCCGCAATGCGAACATCATAACATTAACTATGTCCACAATGTACTCTAATGCACGCCACGAGGCATCACTACTCTTATACAGTAGATATCTGTTTTTGTTTATTTTTGGTGGGGGAGGGGGTTGTCTAAAAGTGAAAGCCACTTTGGAAGACTGTTGATAATAGGGCATTATCAGTTCCATGGTTGCAAAAATGGTTACACTTGGGACTACCTTATTTTGAGCAGGACAACCAAATTTTACAATGTGGTAGTCCTTCGGACAACCATTGCTAATTCCTTAAAATCGAACACTGAGCAGCCTATTGGTTCTACAGTAAAACATCCTTTTGGTACTACATCTCAGATAGTACATTCTATTAATCATACAATATGGATGTGTTTTCATATGATACTGAATTCCCTTAACTGCAGGACCAACTGGTTCTAGTATCATTGGTTACACCTCTGTGTGAGTGTGACAACATCTTTGTGTTAGGACATCTCTACAGTACCTGTGTGTTCCAGCACTATACACCCAGACATGTAGCTTTGGGCAACAGATCCACATTTTTGTTTTCATTTTCAGAGGCACTGGGATAAATGGCATCTGTTTTAACTTTATCCCAGACCATGACCCTCATGTAACCCTGAAGGTACAGTAGTCTATCTCCAACACCCTTTCCTGTTAGGTGTTGGAATGTGAAGATGTCAGAACAAAGAGAGGTTTGAACATAGAGGAGTCATTATACCCATGGTTTGTTACCAACCTGCTGTAAGACCAAGAGGCTGCAGAACCAATGAGCAGTAGGACTACATACTGTGCAGTCACCACAGAATTGACATCCTGTATAAAAGGAAGGCAGCTAAGCCTTAATCATGCATCCTTAACTGCTGCTCAAACTTTTCAACTAAACAGTTTGCATACTTCCCATGGGAGACAACCTTTAAATCAATGTAAAGTTTTGAAACAGACATGAAATATTAGAACAGTTGTGCATTTTTTTATTTTGTTGTTTGTTTCTTTGTGTGTTTTTGTTTCAATTGTAATTTTTACGTGTATTCAGGGAGAGTGCAGAGTTGTAGTTGCCAAAGTGGCAAATCTGCATTATCCAACTGTCCATTGTTACTTTGTTTGCTAATAACACTTTGCAATAGCTTTTCTGCAAATAATACTGAAAAAAGAGTGAAATGTAGGAAGCTAGATTGCATCCTGCCTTTTGTATGAATGTTAGCCTATGACATGCTATGACTTAGGTTTCAAACAGAAATACATAAGTTGCAGTTTCTGAGAGTCAAAAAATAGTGTTACTTGAAGTGCCATTTGTGAAGAAATATTTGAATTTCCATGGTTTTATTTTTAAGGAGCAGAGATACATCTTACATTACATCAAGGTGGCACAGACAGAATTTTTTTATCACCATAAAAAATTCTAGTGGCACCAACAAATTCTTACAGTAGCTTTTCTTCAGAATTTCACATCACCAAGAATTGTGAATGCTACATCATTCGGAAATTTTACAGTTTAAACCAGCAAATGATTCATTCTGCTGCAATGTAGCTGTGCAGTACTTTCTGTGAGAAATTGGTTTTTGAAAAGAAAGTAAAGCCACCTGATTTTGACAAGCCTATCATTCCATAAAAATGGTGATTAACATTTGCAGAGTCTGTTCAACACAAATGGCAGTAGCCAGACAAGTCATTGAAAGGGGGAAAGGTAGCTTCTGTGAGGGGTGAATGGGGCAGGAGTGTGGGTGTGTGAAGGTTTAATGAGGCAATTGCTATTTTCTCAAAATATAGGGGGAGATATGTCTTGGGGGAGCCACCCTCCTGCCCCTTGACTACAGACCTGAAATATGCTAACCACCTTTGCCATTCTAATATACTGTGTTGTTTTCATATTCACAGGTCCGTTAGAATTTCTAGAGGTAGAGCCATCACAGGTGTGCTGTTCTGGTGGAAAATGTACAGCCTATATTGGGGGGATTCTATGCTTCACATGTGCAGCTCAAAACTTTTGTCACATAAACTGGGTTGTAAACGATAGTACACCATATCCGTTTTGTAATCACTGTGAGTTCTGTTCGTATAATAACCATACACTGGTTATGACAAATAGTGCTTTTTCCACAATGAAAGGGAATTACTCATGTGAACTCTCCAATGGAACTAGCAGAATCTACAGGCATTTTGAAGTGGAAAAAATATGTGGTAAGTTTTGTTGGCTGGAAATGACTGGGAGTGACTCTGTTTTAATCATTGCATTCTGCTCATAACCACTTGTTACAAAATTGTTCCATGAGTTTCACCCTTATGAGGAAAGTAGACCATCTTAGTAAGGATCAGCATGAATGGATTTGTAGGTGGTTCATCATGATGCAATCGGGTGGGGTGGGAGATAATGTTTTCCACTTTCTCCTGCCCCCTTCCCCTTTAAACAGTTACGTGAGTGACTCATTTCATAACAAGAAGTGCAGACTGTAGCAGTTGCTAGAGGATAAGAAACATTTTAGCACCAAGTAGAGACTACACTGTTACCCACAACACACCCCTCACCTCAAGTATTTTTTGCCATTCTGGTTTCTATTGTCTCCCACACCCTTCAAAGACATCTGTGGCCACAGTTATTACATAGTCAAGTGGGTCATGGTTATTACATAGTCAAGTGGGTCATGGTTTTGGAGTCGAGACACACGATACAAGGGGCTTGTTTTAACGTTTTCTGGGGAATTTGCACCTTATTGTTGGAATTTGTTTGTGCACCTTTTTTCTAGGTAGATTACTAGATAGTGAAGAAAAAGTTAATTGCCCTCAAGACCTACATTTTAATATGACTGATTTTGCTTTTAGTTTCAAACAAGTTTGGTTCAGATGATTGATCAAAGATAGGTTCATACATGTACAATATCTTCTCACCACCGGTGATGATCAAAATTTATTTCCCAGGCAGATTATGATACATCTAAAATTGTAAAAGTATAGTATAACTACACAGTAGTTGTTCTGTGTCTATACAGCAGTTCTTGGTGGTTTGTCTTAAAATTGATATGTGTAGCAGTGCAAATGATTGCTTATTGTATGTATATTTTTTTCTTTACACACCATTCTCAGATAAACCTGTAGATGATGACTACGAACCAAAACCTCACCAGTTAAATGACGGCTTGTGTGTTGATACTAATGCTTCTCTTGGCAAAAATGTCACATTTTACTGTGAATTTTGTACCAAAGATAAGTATAGTGAAACAACATTACAGTGGATGAAGTTGGTGGGCAATGCAAGTATGCCAAGCTTGAAGACATGGATTCCTGTCGAAGAATTGAATATCAAGGGAACAACCTTCACCACAAAACGCAAGGAACTTGTAAACTGCTACAACCCTCCTTACATAGATCCTGAGTAAGTTGAACTGAGTGATGTGCTGTTGAAGAGCAAAACTGATGCGATATTTGCATTTTACCCCACCCCCTCTGGTTAGGAATCATTACTACAACTTCTGTGAATTCATTGGTACTGGTTGCACTATTGCCCAGATCCTCTACATGCCATCTCCATCACAGCCAAAGCCTAGGGTTGCACAGATCTAACCCTGTGTCTGACAATGCAGAAGTGTATATAGACAATTGGTTTGACACAAACGTCTTTTAGAAAATGCATTAAGCTCTCATTTTTCAAATGCACACAAAGATACCAGAGGAAGTTTTTCTTGCAACCTGCATTTTAATATAACCATTAGCTGAGGCGCAAAATAAGTAAGAAGTAAATAGGGAATATTATTGTTGTGGTGTTGTTTGTAACCTGAGTGGAAAAGAATCCATGTGTTGTGATAAAAAAGCCTTAATATATTATAGGGTTGGTATTAAACATGTTTATACCCCAGTAGAACAAAAGAAAGGTGGAGTTTGAGAAACAGCTCTAAAAGGTATGCAAAAGGGTAGTAAGGGTGTCATTCCCCTCTGGGGTTTTTGGTTTTGGGCATGCATGTGGTTCTCATCCAGGAATGGCAAAATGTGGGTTTGTGTCAATTGTAGCATGGGAACACAATATTTCAAGTACAGTATGGTAATTTGAGGTTTCATATTTAGCATGTGAATGGTCCAGGATGGGAACTAGACATTTGGTGTGAGATGCCATTCATTGTATAGGTGGTGGTTCATTGAGATGCAGGGTAGGTGACATGGTGTGGGTGAAAGGGGTAAAGTTCTTACAAGTGTACAGATGGGTATAAAGTGTAAAAGTATAATGTTGCTGGTGAACATGATATCTCAAGAAGGGTTACCTTTAGTCAGTGTTCGAATTAGAAAAAAAAAAGTTACATGCACCTGTGCATGTAGCTACAAAATTTTACCTGCACAAATAAATTCTTACATGCACCATTAAAATATGATAATGAATTGCATTTGTTCTATCACCAACTCACAACAATGTGTTAGGGATGTCGATTTGCGATTTATTAATAATGAGTTACTGTAATCATTTAATCACATGGATATTTTTGCAATTAAACATCGATTAATTGCACTTGTATTCCAGCCTGCTGATTCCTCAGAATTGCAGAATCATTTCATGTAATGATTGGCTGAAATTAATTTACAGTTTACGTAGACACAGTGTTGGCACAGCCTGATTTTGTACTTTGTTGTTCATAACTTCATTTTAACAATGGCAAAGTTACAAATAAACAGTCGTTAAAATCGGTAGTGAATAAGTCAGACTTACTAATTTTATTATGGCTCCAGTTCTGTGAAGCATTGTGCAGTAATGTACAGTAGGCCAATACAATCTCAAGGCAGGCCTACTGGACTATGGACTATAGGCTATTCATTACTTGCAACGAGTCTACGTAACTCATTCTAGGCCTTGTGATTTTTCCCGCCGATCATTACTACAAGTCCACAGCCTTGCACAAAAATACTGCAGTGATGTGCTGAATCCCCCATTATTTACTTTCTTTTAACTCTTCTGAAAAATATCTGTAATACACACAGAATGTTTCTTTGTGTCTATGACAGAAAAAATTATGAACCTTAGCCTACTCGTCTTACTTCCTCTAACTAATGCTAATGCTACGATTTTTTCGCATATGGATTACTGTAATGGTCTGTTCTTTAATCTCCCAGAGTCTACGTTGCATCCTCTCCAAAGAATTCAGAACCTTACTGCTAAATTAATTCTCGGTCGTTCCAAATTTGACAGAGCCTCTGAGGCTTTGAAAGAACTACATATCCTGCCTATCAAAGCTTGTATTGAGTATAAGATTCTCCTTCTTGTGTTTAAATGTCTTCACAGTTTAGCTCCAGCTTATTTATCCGTGTTGCTTGAATTAAAATCCTCCTATTATTCTACTAGATCCTCGGAGGGCTTACTTCTCAAAGTTCCCTTTACTAGTCGCAAATCCTTTGCGGATCGTGCTTTTAGCGTCGCTGGCCCTAAGCTTTGGAATGCCCTACCGGTCGATATTAGACAGTCTTCAACCATTGTTTCTTTTAAAGGTGCTTTAAAAACTTATCTTTTCAATAGACCTTTTTCTTGACTCTTGTTTTTGTACAGCGCCATTGAGTGTGGTTACACAGGAATGTGCGCTATATTAAGTTTTTCAACCTTAACCTTAACTGAGCTTATCCCGTACATTTGTGCATGTACGATACGACATAGTAGGCCTATAACGCACACTGTTTAGTACAGTGCATGTAGGAACGTTTTGCAAACTGGCGATTTTATATACGTCAGTCGAAGTCTCACCGAACTGTAGTCTAGTATAAAATGAAAACGGACATTGCACAGTTGCACTAAATATCCTAACGTATGTTTTGTATGTTCTTTATGCCATATGCTACACATGTGTTTCTTAATTTACGCAAATGAAGGACACATGAATGACACACTGTCTACATGCGATCCAAACATAAGTACTGCCGTGCACAAGCTCCTGCAGTCACATATAACAGGAATTAACAAGTAGATTTCTGTCTATTTAATCTTTTTTATTAATCTCCAACCAGTTTTTAGGTTGTTGGAGAAATCTATCTCACTCAAATGAAGGACAATTTTAGGCAAGAAAAAGCCAATCTTTGTGCCCTAGACCTACATGCACGCGTGCAGGTAAGCAATTTAAAGTTACATGCACCGCGAAAAAGTTACATGCACTGGTGCACGTGTGCATGCGTTATTTCGAACACTGCCTTTAGTGATGGGTGGACAAGGTCACAGCCTATAGTATCATATGTTATTGACTACTATCTGACTTGTGGGTTGTATTTCCTACACTGGGCAATTTTTATATTCTCTTTTCTATTAAGAACAGCCCAGCATGCAGACCAGAAGTAGACAGTGTGGGATCATTTCTATACATCAAAGGTGTTACCCATGGTTCTCTGGGCCAGTATAAGCTTGTAGCCACAATACAATCCACACAGAAAACTGGAGAAACATCACCTGTGACATTAAGTAAAGGTAGGAATTTTTTAAAATAGTTGGGATAGATCTTTAGTCCATTAAAGATATTGTTGAGGTACCTTCTAGTCCTCCCTGGTAGTACAGTTAATTACCAAGTGAATCATTCTTGGCCCATTCTCTGTTTGGCCCCACCACCTCCCATCCAAAGCTTAAGCCAAGGTGGTAGGCTCAAGTAGTCTAATTAGTTGATACTGGTAAAGTTCTTGCAATGAAATACGTACTTTAATACAGTAATAAATGAGGCAATCCAAGATTCCTGGGAGTCCAAGAAGGAATCAGAGAATCACAAAGGACTCTTGGATTACTTTCTACCTAAAGCCTTCCCCTTCCCCATCCCCATCCCCTTTACGTCAGATAGTTTGAATAAGTGTAAGTGTACTGTATTTGTATTGATGAGTCGACATAAGTTTCCCATCTCAGGGTGTGAATTTAAGGAATTTTTACTGGTAGTCCGAAGGACTACCTACTTGTGAACATTTCATACAATTCGATCGTCCTTCATCGTTGTTGGTCGTCCTTCAAAACACGATAAAAAACAGCAAAATATGTGTTTGTATAAATCTTACACGAACTGTATTTCTTTTAGGCATTGTATGTGCATAGGCCTACAATTTGTGACTCGACTCATCGGCCCTGCTTCCCTGATCGGATCGATCAGATAAAAACTATACATCACAATGCTTTACTAAAGTTACTTCATTTGTGCCACTGGTTCTTAATATTGTGAGTTTGAAAATCAGACAAAAGTATTTAATTTGACCATATAGGCCTTCTTTAGCACAGTTAATGAGATGTGCAATCAGACACATTTTAAACAAGTCCTACCTTTACCTACTGTGGCTTTGTGTCCAGTGTGCCGTAAGGTGTGCATAGTAACAAATCAAAACTTAATTGTGAGTAATTAATTGTGAGTAATTAAAAGTTTCCCGAAACTAGTTTAAGTTGGTGTTGACATCTTATAGAGGTCAACCCTTTAGTACTGAAAATGTTGTTTTACTTACATTACCTTTCAATAGGCTGTACTGGTATTTACGTAACTACCCATGAAAAGGCTAAGGGATACACAGTCAGGTGTTGGCAGAAACAGTTGATACTTCATATGTTAAATATGTCTTATTTGAGAACAACTCATTGTCAATGGGAAGAGGCTACGAGGATATGCAGTCGTATTCAAGATATAATCATAAGAGGGTACGAGGATATGTACTCACAATCATGGAGGATATAATGTAAGAAGCTACAGGCCGGCAGTTGGAATTTCTGGATATGGGGCTACAATGATACATAGGCCTAGTCAAACCATCCTTTTAGAAGGCTACGACGATATGCAGAGGGAATGTCGCAATTTTTTTTTGAATAATGGATAAAAAAGGAAAACTATCCTTTAAAAGGCTACGAGGATACGCTGTCAGAATTTCTTTAAAAAAGGATGGCTATCCTTTTGAAAGGCTATTAGGCTATTCTTTTAAAAGGCTATGAGGATACGCAGTCAGAATTTCTTTAAGAAAGGATAAAGTTCTACCTTTTAAAAGGCTATGAGGATAAGCAGTCAGAATTTCGAGATATAATTTTAAGAGGCTTCAAGGATATGTGACTGCGTAGCCCGTTAAAAAGCAGAGCTTCAATCCGGTGGGGTATTCTGCAATTGTGCCTTACCACAGCCAATCAGTTTATTACAGTCACAAAAACAAAGGCCTGACAGTATTGACGATATTCCTAGTCCTAAGCTAGCCACGAACCAGTCGCCAATAAAGTTTATACGGTTACAATTACAGTTACAATATACTGACGATAATATAGGCCTATAGCCTAGGCAGCAGGAGTGGCAGCTCCCTGTATACTTAGGTAAGGCTACAAATAACGAGTACACAAGTGGCTACAAATACAATGCCCTCTTTAACGGTTACAGTGTTAGTCTCAATCTGTCAATGTTGACAATACCCTCTTTTTAACAGTTACACTACAGCACTAGCGTTAGTCTCAATCTGCCAATGTTCTGAAAACTTTCGTAGGCTACAGTAGCCGAAGTAAGTTGGCCTCACGTTCTAATGGCCTAACATTAACTGAACAGTGAAGTCCTCTACAGTTCTAAAACTTCTAGCTAACTGTACTTCTTACGAGCGATCGAATTGCGTTTTTCACGTTAGACCTAGGCCTGTGTTCATTCAATTATAAATCTTTATTAATTGTTGGTGAAGGATAATTGACGTAAACTTGTCGTCGTAAGCTGACTACCGAAAATTTACCATCTCTGCTTTTCTTCACAACAAACGTCGTACGGTATAGCTACCTATAGTGGTCGAGTTTATAGTCAAGGCATTTCATTCCATCCTCGAATCTTAACGCGCCTACAAATCAAATAAGCCCCGCCTTCTTTCTGTTTTTCGAACGTCATCTTTCAGATAATTCAACGTTGTACCGCCTACTTAGGAATGAGACACCTTGAATCTAACACATGCTGCTAGCTAGCAGTGCAGCTCGATCCCCGGCCCAAGGCTGGGAATATTTTCCAGATGTGTGACTCTATTAATATGTACATATCTAACACGTAAACATGTAGGTGTCATATGCAGACTGGTCCCAAAATACAATTGCACAGTTTAGTTGCACTGCTCAGCAATTCGTAATTAGATTAATTAGAAGACATTAAATATTTATTTGATGCATTTATACCAACCAAAATGTTTACTTCTCAAAGTAAACACATTACTTGAGACATACCATATCCAAAGAACCTCTCCACTCATAATGGTACGGGCAGAAAGTAAAGAAAGACGTTGGCTTCATACACGAAGCCAAATGTTCAGAGGTTAGAAAAGAAAGTTTCAGTTTAAAATAAGGCTGGCACTATAGTTGGAAACGACACCACAATGCACGAACCTACACTTGTTTTGCAAAGGTTACGTCTGCACGACTACATAGGTATTCCCTTTCAGGAAACCAAAAATAACATAAGTTTGTCACTGCAACTTCTGTAATGTAAAGTACTGTACCTCAACCATGTGTTCAAATTTCTCCTTGACTGCTTTCTTGCTGCTCTTATCAAAAGTCCACTATCTACTGTACACACTGTTCTTTCATCATAATGACAGTAAAATCTTTCAGAATCATCTCCTGGGCTGAGATTTCACTCATACAGTACCGGTAACTGTACGGTATGATACGGCACACACTGTGCATGTCATTATCACATATGAACGTTCGTTCGTATCCTGGATGCTCCCCATGATATGTTATGCGGAGCAGTGTACGTGACTTTGGTATGCTCCACTTTAGCAAATGGGGTTTACCAAAAAAATGAGGATAATATTTTGCTCTTTTTTGCCATATGTTTGGTAACTTTGGATGCGAAAAAATTTGCAAATAGTTTGAATAGCAATAAACAATTATGAACAACATAGAGATAGGTATCATTTTAATATTTAAGGGAGTAGTAGGATAGAAGTAACTTGGACAGAAGATTTTTTTCCTGTGCACACGGTGCAAGGTATCCCTTGAAAGAATGTGTACGATGCTACAGTTGACGAAGTGAATTTTGTTTCCAAAAAAGTATCTCCACTAAGAATACGAAGTTTTAGCGATTGATTTGATACAATAGAACCATATTTTGTTTAAATATGTGCATAGCTTATGTATACATAAGTATATTACCAGAATTTTTTTCTGTTAATAATGGAAGCATGTCATGTAAGTCATAAGTATGAAATCTAGTAAAAGTCAAGCCAATTGATACATATCTATCACGTGTATGTACTGTACGGCAACGGAATGTACTAAAATTTCCAGCACTTTCTTTAACACTACTTCTCAGCCTTAAGTTTCCAAACGTTCCCGATCAACAGGCACTGCGTGCAAATTGTTCATGAGCCATCATCTGTTTTTAGGGTTCATCTCCCGATTCCGCGAATTTCGCGGAATTTCCGTGCCACGGAAAACTCAGACCTTTAGCCTAGGCCTAAACTAGGCTTACTGTGTTAGACCGAATAATTTTGGTCGCCTGCAGGACGACCATGCAAACATGTTTTGGTGCATTTCAGTGGTCCCACAGAAATGTTAGTCGCCTTGGACGATCAGACGACTGCTAATTTCGCACCCTGTATCTTCTCAACCTCATGTACCTAGGATTTGGAAGTTGAGAATTTTTACAGTGCCAGTGTGAAAAGCTCCTGGACACAGGACCATTATTGTGGCTTGAGCCTTTCCTTGTAAGCTAATACCTCAGCCTTGTTCCCTCTAGCCTCTGAAATGTAGCTGTGGCTGATTCAAGGAAAGTTGTTCAATATTGAGTAACGGTGTTCCAAAGATCCCATACAAATATGTATTTTTCTGTTGCCAATAATTTTTCATTGCCATAAGTTTAAGAATGTGTCTCATCAAGTCTGTGATATGGTATTGAATAAAGTAACATAGGCTATTTCACAAACTGAAATGGTCAGCCCTTATGTCATTGCATATAGTGTCATATAGGTATATTGATAATAATTGATATTGACACACTCTTAAACAGCTTGCAGTGAGAAATTGTTGGAGAGAGAAATATGCATATTTGCACAGGATCTTTGGGACATTGTAACCCATCCTTGGTTTTGGCCTTGCAGGGTGTGACTTTGACCTGAAGTACTGTGGCCTAAGTGACAGCATTTTACAGTAATAGTGTAAAATGTTATTGGTGTATTCGATCTATTACGCTCCTACTTACCTCCCCTATTACTACTATTGGACAGTCCATCTACCGCGAAATGATCACTGGCGATGAAATTCCCTGACCTGGTGGCGCTGTACTAACTAAAGCTACTCTTCAGAAGAGCCAGTCAATATGCACTGGTGGTTGGTAGATATTGGTATTGAGCTCACCGGACAAGTTTGGAAAGTTTTTTCTTTTTGTATATCTTTTCAGAAATCCCTCCACCAGACAAAACAGGGGCTGTGATAGGAGCTACAGTGGGATTTGTTTTGCTGATATTGCTAATGATGGCTTTGTGGCATGAATTTAATTTAGACATAAAATTGATTTACAAGGATAGGTTTGGTGTTATAGAAAAAAGAGGTAAGTGTAATAGCATTTGTTTTTTTTTTCATTTTACATTTTTTTTATGTAACAACAAGTTTTTTTAGGTAGCAACAACAAACTTTACACATCAAAGTGCTAACATACTGAAATATGGTTGGCTGTTAAGGACTGGAAATAAATGAAAGACACAGAGGCCATGACCTTTGTATTTTGAACTTCTTAACAAAATGGAACCAAATGTATACCAGGTAACACAAAATCTGTTTGAATTGGCGCCCTTTGAGATGTATAAATGTGCCCTAAAAGCTAATATGAAAATGGCCTTGCCCTCATGATATCTTATTTCCAGCCCTGGCTGTTTGTCAGCCGAAGTAGATGCTGTTTCATACTTAGGCTCTAGTCTGCTGCAGAAGGCCCGTTTAGGTATGATTTGGACAGGGAGAATACTGTATGACCAAGAAGAACAAAATGTTGAGGTTTTGAGAAACTTTTACAAAGGCAAAACAAAAAGAATCAGCCAGGCTGACATATATGTTTCTCTACTAGGAAAGTTGCTCAATTGTAGGTCCAGTAAGGATCATTTGGAGGTAGTGAGCTTGATTTGTCACAACCTGCATTGTGAGGTACTTGGAAGTGTATGAAGAGAGTCACCCCTGAATAATTTGTATGTGTGCATGTGTGTATGTGTGGTGAGGGAGGGGGAGTGTATGGGGGAGAAAGAGAAAGATGCCATAGTGTCATCTCGACATTGTGTGTGTGGTGAGGGAGGGGAGAGTGCAGGGGAACAGTGAGAAAAATGCCATCGTATCATCTCTACATAGTCTGTGTGTTTGGTGAGGGAGAGGAGAGTGTGGGGGAACAATGAGAAAGATGCAGAGAAGTGTCAAAAGCCCTTCAATTTCTAAATTTACACTAGTCCTACCCTTAAAAGGAAGTGAATTTCAAAAATGCAGAAGGTTATGTTGGATGAGATATACAAACTTTCCCACATTTTGGTATGAGAACAGAGATGGTTTTGATTTCATTAAGATAATTTAGAAAGGAGAACAAAATTTTAAGCTCCATTTAAGAAATCATATCTTGTTTGGTTAAACTCATCACTTCGCATGATTCATCCACATGGTAGCTACCATTTTCCAAAAAGTTATAGTTTTCACCCCAGTCAAATAAAAACATTGCATAATGTATTTGATTCCCCCTCATCATTATTTCCTGCATCTCTTCCCTCTCTCCCCAGCAGAATCTAGTTATGAAAAATAATGAGACTTTTCTATGAGTTAGTTAGTTAGTTAGTTAGATGAGGTTTAACGTCCCAGTTTCCAACCAATTGGTTCAAGTCGAGATGACCACGGCCTTTTTTCCAGTTGTGGCTCACTGGCTTGTTTTCCCTACTCCATTGCTTATGCTGAGCACCAAGCACAAAGGCAGTAGGTTCCATTTTTAAAGTCTTTGGTATGACCCGGCCAGGATTTGAACTCTAGACCTTTTCTATGAGGGTTTTTTTATGTATTTTTTTTATGTGTTCACCAATATTTGGAAAGAACAGTAGGTTTTGATGAAGACAGGATGGTATTGTAGCCGAAGGAATGTTTTGAACATGCACCTTTCAGCTGCTTTAGAGAATTGTAATGCAACAGTTTGTTAGGATATGTATTCCAGGAAAGTAGGGGTGGGGTGTTGTGGGGTGGGATGGAATGACAGTTTCCTGCATTTTACAGTACACTGTGATTTTGATCTTAATAAGGGGTAACTCATGTAGAATTGAATTAACTTGTCTTGGTTTGAAGAACTACTTGACTTCATTGTAACTTAGCTCGTTTTTGATTCCTTGTCAAGTGGAGAAGTAATCTATGCACTAGTGATGTTGTGTGTGTGTGTGTGGCTGTGACTGTAGGTGACACTTTCCTTATAAAATGGTGTCTTAAGAAGGGTAATTTGCAGGAATCTCATGAGTATTGAAGAGATATATTCTCATAAGAAGTAGAGGATCCCTGTTGTATGCAATGGAGGTCAAAGGTGATTTGATTATTAGAGGTCAAATGGTAGATACCTTGTAAACACTGTATGTATCTTCAGGAGGGAGTCTCTTACTTTGCATGTTGATGTTCCATATTGAGTAGAAGGAGCTGGTTGTTTTTGTGAACACTAAAGGTCATTTGGGGTCAACAGAAGGCAAATGACGAAAACTTTAACTGCTCATAAAAACAGTAACTCATGAAGGGTATACCTAGCATGTGAATACCCCCATAGGGCCCTCTTATTGGTGTGAATCAAAAGGTTGATTAAGGTTGCACAAGATCAAGTCGTGAATACTTTGTTAACACTGTAACTCAATGAGGGAAATGGTGATGAATCAGATACTTAATGTGTGAGTGTCATATTATGCAGAAAAACCTTACTTCTCTTGTTATAGCTCCAAGGTCATTGTAGGGTCGTCAAACTGTGAAAATCTTGTAAATACCATATCTTAAGAGGGGAACTTTGATGAAGCTTATGCATGGCATACAGGTGTTACTACATTGAGTACAAGAATGCTACGGTGTTTTGGGATCATGAGAGGTCAAACTCACAAGAACCTTTTAACCACAATATCTCAAGAAGGGAAATGGTGCCAAATGTATGTGAAAGCCCCTCATTGAGTAGAAGAAGCTTATTGTTTTGGATGGGAGTTCTGAGGTTAATTGTGGTCACTTAATGTCAACATAAAAACCTTGTAGGTATGGTATTATGAATTAGTTAAGCATGTCTGTATCCTGTATCTGGTGTGTTATGCCAAAAATTAACTGCAAAATGAAGAAGCTAATTCATTACCATGTAAAAATGACATGTATGTGCTTGAACAGTGCTTTTAACTTTCTAAGTCTAAAAGTAACTTTACAACAACACTTTGTCAACTTGAAACCACAGCAGTAGAAATAATTTTTCATGTCATAGCTACAAAGAATCACTAAACCTGTTTTTGTTCTGGTTTGTGTTTACTGATTCTCTTTTTATTTTGCAAAACAGGTCCGTGTAGTTATGACGCTTTTATTGCATATGACAGCTCATCAGACAAAGACAGGAAGTTTGTGGTAGAGGACATCAAACCATTCCTAGAGAAGAACAATTGTAAGGTGTTTGTTAAAGACATAGATACTATAGGAGGAAGCTGTAAGTATTATGCTGATTAGTTGGGGGACCCTCCCATCAATTGTTATAGAGCTTATGCACGTGACGTCAGCGTGTTTCAATTTGGCTTACTGGATGGAACTGCCATACGTAGTAGGTGTGTTAAAGATACACGCTCACGATAGCACCTTAGTAACAATTGTTGCACAAGGTACGCTTGGATGGAAAAATAGAGGAACGTGACGTAGGTGCATAAGCTCTATAGTTATAAATGCTACAGAAATAGCTTAATAGTGAAGGCTGAATTAGCAGCCAAGTTTTATCTGTTTTATTTCTTTTAATAAAAAGCCTACAGAACTTATTAACAGGTGCCCTTATTACAGGGTGGATATTATGTAGAAATGGGTATGGCTGGGTTTAATAGTACTAACGTCAAGTCTAAAATTAGAGACATTTATATTATTAAGGGTTGACAAATGAATGTAAGTTGTAAGTGGTCAAACTCCCATCTTCATAGCTTCTTTATTTGCTGAGAGATGAAATGTTGAAATTTAGTCCCTTAATTTTAAAATGCCTCTCTATGCAATAATTTGTGATGTACTTGTTCAACTCATGCTCTCTGATTTTGTTTCTTATGTAAACAGAAAAGTTAACATATCCTTGAATATAATTACCCATTTCTTACATAGCATATTATAAGGAGAGGGCTTGTAAAGTCAATCACCCTGTAACAATAGGACAGTGATAACATTTTGGGACAAGCTGCAGTTGCTTTAGGAAAGACAAAGAAGAACAAAGATTGTAATGTGAGCACAAGACTGACATCACAAATTACTGCACAGTGTGCAGTGTCTTATAGAGTGCATAAAGTTCACCATTTTATATTTCAGCACAAAAATGTCCAACAAAGATGAGGGTTGGGGCCAATGGGATTTTTTTTTCAAATTTTGTATCATATATTTTGACAGTTTTTGACTTTGGTAACACTTTTAAAAAAAAAGTAAAAAAACTGACAGAGGGAGAAAGAAATAGAAGCAGATGATGTGCCTGACATTGCTAGAAAATGCCCCCTCCCCTATGATGGCCTAGTCCCTGCTTCTATCTTTAATATTGTACGTATTTCTAAACTTCCTACTTTAAACAGGTCTGAGATTCTGGCATCAGATTTAGAGGACTTATACTGAAGAAAAATGTCTAATGTTTTTACTGTTAAAAGTCTCTCAGTTGTGGTGATTGCTTAAAATAACCAGTATACAAAACCTGTGGAGCTGTCAATGACTTGTGTTCACTAGTACTCTACTCGTATTGTGTAATCATGTGTTTTCAATCTTCTCATCCTTCCTCCTTGAAATTTTTTTAACTTTCCCTTCAATGTGCAGAAAAGATTAAAAGTGTGAGTGGCCTCAAATGACCTCAAATGACCTTGAATTTTTAACTTCAAGAAACAAGATTTGTGTATGCTGTGTAAGATATCCACTTGCCAAGTATGAGATCCATCAATGTTACTATCCTGAGATATGTCACATTTAAAACAAGGTTTTTAGTGGTTAACTTTTGATGACCTCTACTGACCTTTCAGTTTCACCAAAAACAAAAGTGTGTGTCTACTCAGTTTTGTCCAAATAGTAGTCATGAAAGTATGTGTGCCTCATATCTTGAGACATTGAGTTAGCAAAGTTTTCAGCATTTGCTTTTTGTGAATTCAGATGACTTTTGACCTCCACCCACATTTTAAGTATGAAAAGATCCATGTTTCATGTTGAGATGTCTAGTCTACAAGGCTGTCATCGTTGACCTTTGGTGACCTCAAATGAACTTAAATCTTTGCCGATTGAAACGGGGGTTTTTATTTCATAGTGGAACATCCACATGCCAAGTAATCCTGTCAGATTTAGTATTCTTTGAATATTGTGTTTACAAGCTAGACATTACAAAAAGCTGTCACACATGCACCTAAAATGTAATGTCATTCCATCACAAATATGTAGACATTTTTTTCTTATCTAAATCTAAAGGCCTGTCTACATGATCATACATTTGCCCATGAACAGTGTCACGCAAATATTTGAAAACTTGTTGGGAAGTTGAAACATGCAGCTAAAAGTTTGAAAATCTTCTTACATGTTGGAAGGTGTTTAAATTTGTTGGGAAAGAAGTTCACACGATTGTATTTTTGTTCTTGAGCATCTTTATATGTACAGGTACAAATGTTTTTAACAAATTAAAGATCATGGTGGAGAGACAGCTTAAAAGGTGTATGCACCTTGTATGCACAATCAGTCAAATGGGTGCTTTAGTGTTAGTGTTATTTTCTTATTAATATTTAGAGCACTGTGATGGTTTGGGACTAGTATAGACTTAACAATGGTGTAACTAGAGCATTTTTTTTGGGGGGGGGGGGGACTTTTACAGTGACACAACAGTGGTGTATTGGAATTTTTTCAAGGTTATGCATTTATGCCACATTTGATTTGTCAAGAGGAAAAAGTTTGAGCTATGGCATTATATTGTGCCTAGTGATACCTTGTTAAAGGTCATTCGAAGTAGAGTCATGCAGAATTACATGACAGGGATTCCCTTTTACACAATGATGAATGAACAAACTAGTATGCTCTCAAAACCTTTTCCCTTTGTTCCATTATGTATTTTTTACCTTCTAGTTTTAGCAGAAGAGTTACTGGAAGCCATGGATAATAGCCTACGGTGTATTTTACTAGTGTCCTCTAGTTTTGTCTCATCCAGACACACTGTCCTTCAAGTTAATGCTGCCATAGCTCGAATGGCTCAACAACATACCAAGATTATCCCCGTTTTGTTTGGTGAGGTAGATACCAAAACACTGGATGAAGTCCAAGGTCTAGGTCGACTTTTGACTGTCCTTCGATGTCTTAAATATCAGGAAGGAAAGGTGAACAAGACAAAATTTTTGAAGAGATTGTTGCTTAGACTACCTTCAAAACCAAGATCAAATAAGAAAAACACTTTATGTGACGTTGAAGAACTCCTTTGATTGTTCCTTTGTGAATGTTCGTCGACTTTTGTGAATGATGTAATTGTTAATTGTTATAAGTCACGGAAAAGTGTAGTTTTCAGTTAATGTGAGAATATCTGATCTAAGTGTTTGAAGAACATACTGTTTGAATGAAGAATATGTTCTCCTATTTCTTGACTTTGAAAAATTAGCTGTACTGCCAAAGATTCATCATAATAACATACAATAGACTTTCAAAAAATGTGGTCTTTTCAATAAAAATTACAAATTACAAATGTATACAATTTATTAATCAACTGTGTATTTACTTTGAAAGATTTTTGCTTGCCAAGCAACAACCCTATGAAGAAGTGCCAAAATTTTTTGGAGGTGGTTTTGCATTTGTGTACTTCTGCCTAAGCACAAAACAATGTTTTATCTTGCCTGAAAAGCAGAATGAGGTTGTATAATCAGTGTGTGATAAGAAGCAGATAAGCTGTGATAGAAAATGCAAAAATTTATGCTTTTTTTCTCATTTTTGCTATAAATACTTGTGAACAAATCAGAAACTTGATCTGGAGAATTTGCGTTAGTTTTAGGTGGGGCCTATTCATACGAAAATTTTCGTGTGAATAAAGGGCAGTGGAAGCACTATTCATACGAAAATTGTCGTATGAATAGTGGGCAGTGGAAGCACTATTCATACGAAAATTTTCGTGCAAAAGCTTAAAATTCAACTCTTTTTACAGGAATATGGGTCGATGATCTCAGATTGACATGTTCTATGCCTACGGTCTGAGTACGAGTGCGTTTTTCACATGCACATGCACCGATCATTTGTACCATACCGTAATCATACTATCACGTTCACGTTCAAGTGCGTACCTATGCAGACTGTACATACGCAGAGCCATTTATATGGCTTTGTATATACGCCAGTCGGCTCATGTTTTCTTCGTATGAATTGTGACTACAGATAGACTTATTCATACGAAAATTTTCGTATGAATAGTCACAACGTTAGTTTTAACTCTCAACTACTGATTGAAATAAAGTAAGGCATAGTTATGTCATGATAAATATTATGTATGGGGTGCTGTCGGTTACCTGAGAGTCCTCGGGTGGCAGGGTGGTTTGTGCTGCTGTGCATCAGTGTGTTCCACACAGGCCTTGTTTGGGTTGGAATTCTGCTCCAGGTACAATGGTTCTTTAGCCATGCACTCGGTGGTTCCTCTGTCATGGTATAGACTGCCATCCAAATCGCTTGCGCCGCTGACTCGGTTCGTTTTGTGACATACCTTGAAGCACTCTCAGGCACACCGCTCAACTACCCATTTTGTTTGCTTGCCATCCAATTTGGATGGTGATGTTGTACAACTTTCATTGCAATGAATCAAGAGCTGCCATATTTTTTGAGAAAGGTTGAAAACAGTATGTAAACTGCATACAAACTTGATTTTGAAGTTCAACAAAAATTACAAATAGTTGCCATATTGGAAGGTGTGAATTCACTTTGCAGCCAACCATGCGTTGCATATTACCATAAATAGTCAATTGTAAATCTATAGTGCCTTGGTTGTCGAGTGGTGGCCAGTGGGCCATTTTGGGCCTGTGACGTGGACAAAAATGGCCCGCGGAAGAACCAAAGGGCCCAAAACTTTATAAGAACAAAAGCCCTAGCTACAGCAATAAATTTAAGGAAACAGCATTTAAAAGTGGCCTGTGGTGTGAAACACTACTAGAGAAACCTTGCTACTGTATAGTGTTTAATGAAAGGTCTTTTAAAATTGGACAATAAAGACAACTATGAAGTTGGAGAGATGTCCACGTCAAAGATGATAGGCCCACATCCTGAAATATCGGACTTACGGTAATTTTATTCAGCATGGTATAATTCTTGTATTTGCCTCATTGATAAAAGGTGTATGGCATCTGATATGTACAGTAACACCCATGTGGGTTTTCTTACCTAAGCAATTGTATTTTTTAGCTTTTGTAGGTACTGATTTTATCACAGCATAATTTATGTTGTGATATAGTAGGCCTACCAGATGATCTGTTACAGAGCATCAAGTCAGCTTTTAGGATGCTTTAACTGCTGGATTGTAAATAATTAACCATAGTGTTATTATCAAGCCATTTTAAAATAGATACATGTCAATTTATAATATATATGGATAGTTTATTAGCATTTGTACCTGTTTCACAAATTTTTTTCATTGGTACAGGTATGGAGTAAATAAATTCAGTACTATTAGAAAAGTTCTTAATATTTTGGTAGCTTAAAGTGGATGATACTTATTGATGTTCTTAAATGAATAGAAATTTATTTCATGTTAGACTTTGTTTTAAATAACTAAAGGGCTTCTGCTTTGTCCATTTTGCAGACAAAATTTAATAACATACCGGATTTGTACATAGCCTTTTATACTTTGAAAGTACATTAGTTAATTGGGACATTGTTACAGCCTTGAAATTTTATCTGCATTTTGTAATTACCATGAGCAGGGGAAATGTTTAAATTGTATTTGTATATAAATATCATCACACAAAGTACATGGGGGTGTTGGGTGATTCTACCCCACAGCAGGCAAAATTGCCTTCACAGAGACATTGAGGAGGGCAAAAAGGACCAAGTGTTTCAAAAATCACCTTCCTCTCATCCCAGATAATTGCCCTGACAATAAAATAACACTTGTGTATTTCAAAAGTAGGCCAGGTGAACTTCTTAGGGGCTTAGCTTTGCCAAACATGTGAAAAGATAAACATGTACATATCTAGATATATACAGAATTCAGTCAAAGTTTCTTGGGAGGGGGGGGGGGGTGGCGGAAGGCGGGTTAGACTGGTAGACTGTCCTAACGAGGATTTCAGGTAAAGAGGACTTTCACAAGTTTTGTGAAATTATTGTTTATGTAAGGTAGCTTATTTAGTTATTTGCAAAATAAAAATGGTTCTCTCTTTTGATAAAGCTTTGGACTCTAAAAAGTCTAATTCCACTATGGCTATTTTGAGGGCAACTTTCATTCCGATAGAGGTGGTATGAGGCATCCTTTTAAAACTTTTTAATATTGTGAAGGTGGGGGGTCTTGAGTAAGTGCTTTTGTTACATTCTGGAATATGATGAAAAATTTGCATTACCCATTAGACAATTATTTAGTATTATAGTGCATATCTTGTAACTGGTGCTGGCATTTATTAACAATTTGATGGGACATAAGGAAGTGATATTTAAAAGTTTAATATTCATGCAGTTTCTAGAAGTAAATCTACCTTATTAGGCAATTATTTAATGTTATAGTGTATATCTTGTTAACTAGGCATGGTTAAATTGATGCTAGTTTTATTTACGTTTTGATGTGACTCAAGGAGGTGCTATTAACAAGTTTATTCATGCAATGTCTAGAAGTAAATTCACCTCATGATTATGTAGAAGTATGCTCAGTGACGTTATGAAGGTGTCATTTATGACTGAAACTATGCTGTATGAATAATAGTTTTATTTACTACAGGAATGGTACTTGCTCTAGCAGCACCTTGAGAGCAACATTTGCACTGACCTACTGAATTAAATTTATTTATACTTTGCAGAATGATGCTTTTCTATTGTGTACATGAAAGAGGAAGTATTTTACATTTGAATTCAAAGGGAATCTTTTTGGAAGTGGATGGGAAAGGATTTTCTGGATGACCTTAAATACTGAGTTTTGATATACCTGTATGTATACAGCATAGAAATACTTCGCACTGGCAACAACATACTACGCAGTAATACACTTTGACATCTTTATTCAAGTTCTGTTTAAATCGTTGCTTAATGACAGCCACTTAAATAAGAGTGCTTGACTGCGGATTTCGTAAAAGATACTATTGTGGAGTCAGTCAGTAATGAATGATGCAGCAGTGCAGTTTAGGTCAGTGACTTGAGTAGCATTTAATCAATGACCATTATAATTGTTAATAAAATAAGCACTGCCATCGTTGCATAAAATAAATGACTCCTCAGAATTTCTCTTAAAATTTATTCAACACATCAAGAGGTAACAAGATTGATTAAAAAGGAGAAAAGTTTGAGGTGATAATGACATAAGGGATGGAAAGTAGCCAAATCCTGGCAGCATTTTCTTTAAATTTCTCCAGGACAGGTAGACAATTACAACCAATAAAATTCTCAGACGTCGATCATGTTGCTCACTTTTCAAAAATTATGATCTCATTTTCCTTGTTTCGACAAAGATTATGAGATACTATCATTGATTCTGTTTGGCTGTGTAACCACGACTTAGCTTTTAAACCCTACCCCTAATTTGGAAACCAGATGTCAAATTTGTGAACTGAAGAAACAGTTTTGCTTATCTATCCTGCACAAAAGAAAAAAATAAAATAAAAAAAAGTTACCATAAAAATAAGGAGTCTAGCAGGAAGGCTTTGCATTAGGAGAGGGTTGGAATGCAGTTTGCAGTGGTTCATGTCAAGGTGTTTTTTTTTTTTTTTTAATCCAAGAGCAATCCACAGTTGTCCCACTTGAGATGACCTAAATTTATTGAAACATTTCCAAATGTGAGTTCATATGTTGGATTAAAAGCCACCCGATTTGAAGTAACCTGTAAGCTATAGGCAATTGTGTTTGCTGAGCTTGGTACAGTTTGTATTAAACTTAGCAACCTCAAATTTCAGTGGCTTGTGGTGCTTTGAGCTTGTAATGCCTCATGCTTGTGATGCCCGTATACATGTGATGCCTTACGCTCGTGATGCCCTACGCTTGTGATGCCCTATGCTTGTGATGCCCTGTGCTTGTGATGTCTTATGGTGTTAGTGGAATGCCTCAAGATACCATCTCCTACATGGACCAATCAGTTAAATTTCAATAAGAGAATGCAAAATGATAAAAGTTGCATGCAACAACACACATACAATAGATGTTTAAAAATGGATGAAAGTGACATTACATAGACATGAAATGTCCATAGAATATTAAATGATCCATGAAATTTCCCAAAAGTCTGTATGTGGGAAGTCTTAGATTTCTAAAGCCAAGGACAGATGGCTCATCCAGGCTCTGAAATGCAATGGCTCATTAAAGGTTACAAACTCTGTGAAAAATTGGAAAATGTGGCACTTTGGAAGCATGTACTTGGGGTGAGTGGTCACCCTCCTGTACCCATACAAGACTGACTACCATTTTTGAAGCATTTTATAACTCACATTATTTTGGGTGACTCTTTTGCCCATTAACTTGATTCTTTTCTGTGTCATTTCTAGAAAAGAAATGTGTTCTTTGCAGCAGAACTTCCATAAATTGTCAGTGGTCTTTCTTAGGTGATTAGCAAAGTGTATCCTTGTTTTGTCATAATGAATGATTAACACTGCTGCTATGTCTTGGATAGAATTTATGATGTATTTTCACATTATTTGTAGTAATTTTCAGAACTATTATTAGGCCTACTAGAATTGCTCTATTATAAACATAAGGGTTTTTGTCTGACCTTGTCATGACAACAGGCATTAATCAGTACTAGGAAAATTTGAATAATTCTTAATAATATTCTCTCTAAATAATATATTGCTTACTGTTTCATGTATGTGAACTTTTTATTAAGATGCAATAAAGTGGAGTCTACTCCTCTGTTGTTTGTTTCAAGACCATTGCTTCTAGTCCCTGATTTAAGCAATTATTAAACACATGTAGAACATGGTACTGCAGCCCATAGTTAAGCTAGACAAAGTGTTGGAGGGTGAGGCGTGATAGCTTGGGGGAATGGGAAGAAGATATGTTAAAGCAATAGCAATATTTATTCATAAACTTTGAGGTCAACATTTTTATGGGGTTGTGCATATATGGGCCTTTGGCCCCCATGACTACACAACTACGAGCCAGGATACCAATTTTGGAGCTATATTTCAGTCTGGAATAGTTGCTGTCGGTCTTGTGCGCCAACTTGTCGATCGCATGATTTAACGTGGATCATACATGACCATGATTAGTGGATAAGAATGATCATGTAAAGTACATACTTATGACTAATACATGCCTCTGCATAGCATTGAGAAGTTGTTTGTTAATGAGATGAAATAATCATATCTCATTAGCATAAACGAAAGGAGAGCAGAGCAAAATGTATGCACTTTATTTTCTGTGGTTGTGGCGATATTGCCAGTATTATCGTTTACAAGAAACTTCAAAACGCATGACTCGTCGTAAGTCTGATTTGATCCCTCAGACTCGCTCTTTTTCTGAGATTTCTTTGTTCTTTTTGATTCCTTGCCGTAGGCAGGCAAGGAATCTATGCTATGGTGATGTCGGGTGTGTGTGTATGTGTGGGTGTGCGTGCGTGGGTGTGTGTGTGTATGTGACGCCTAGCTTGTAAACACGATATCTTGAGATAGCAATGACCGACACTTTTCATATTTGGTATATAGATTTGTCATGTTGAGAGGAAGAACCCTACTGTTTTTGGTGGAGGTCAAAGGTCATGTGAGGTCACCAAAGGTCAAAAACCGAAAACTTTGTAAACACGATATCTCAAGATGGCAATGACCAACACTTTTTATGTTTTGTATACAGATTTTTCATGTCAAGAGAAAGAGCCCTATTCTTTTTGGTAGAGGTCAAAGGTCATCTGAGGTCCCCAGAGGTTAAACTGCAAAAACCTCATAAACGGCTTGTAAACACGATATCTCGAGATAGCAAGGTGTGACACTTTTCATATTTAGTACATAGATTCCTCATGCTGAGAGGAAGAACCCTATTGTTTTTGGTGAAGGTCAAAGGTCATTTGGTGTCACCGGAGGTAAAAAGCTGAAAAGCTCGTAATCACGATATCTCAAGATAGGAATGACCAACACTTTTCATATTCGGTATATAGATTTGTCATGTTGAGAGAAAGTACCTTATTGCTTTTGGTGGAGGTCAAAGGTCATTTGAGGTCACCAGAGGTGAAAGAACGGAAACCTTGAAATCACGATATGTCAAGACAGGAATGGCCGACATAGATTTGTCATGTTGAGAGGAACAATGCTGTTCTTTTTGGTAGAGGTCAAAGTTCATCCCAGGTCACCAGAGGTTAAAACTGCGAAAACCTTGTAAATGGCTTGTAATCACAATATATCAAGATAGCATTGACTGACACTCTTCATATTTGATATATCGATTTGTCATGTTGTGAGGAAGAACCCTATTGTTTTTGGTGAAGGTAAAAGGTCATTTGGGGTCACCGGAGGTAAAAAGCCGAAAAGCTCGTAATCACGATATCTCAAGGTAGGAATGACCGACACTTTTCATATTTGGTATATAGATTTATCATGTTGAGAGGAAGAACCCTATTGTTTTTGGTGGAGTTCAAAGGTCATTTGAGGTCACTAGAGGTCAAAGACTGAAAATCTTGAGATCGCAATATGTTAAGATAGGAACGGTAGATATAGCTTTGTCATGTCAAGAGGAAGAATGCTATTGTTTTTGGTATAAGTCGAAGGTCATCTGAGGTCACCAGAGGTTAAACTGGGAAAACCCTGTAAATGGCTTGTAATCACGATATCTCAAGATAGCAATGACAGACACTTTTCAAGTTTGTCATGTTGAGAGGAACAACCCTATTGATTTTGGTGGAGGTCAAGGTCATCTGGGGTTACCAGAGGTCAAAAAACAAATTTCCCAAGAATTCCCAAGATTGTCATCTGGGGTCACCGGGGTCAAAAGCAACATTTCCCAAGAATTTGAAAGATTGTTACGTGGGGTCACCAGAGGTCAAAAAAGCAAAATTTCCTATGAATTTTCAAGATCCAAGATCCATTGGAGTTGAATCCCTTTCAAGACACTTCCGTTTTTCTTTTTTGTTATATTTTGTGGGGTTCAAAGTTCATGTGAGGTCAGCAGTGGTCAAATTGTTAAAACGTCGTAAATGATGTCATCAAGAAAGATCAATTTAAGGGATAAACCTCAGTGCAACAAAGCATCCCCATTTGGCAAGGAATCACTACGCCTTTAGGCTTTCTGGGGTTTTTTTTGGGGGGGGGGGAGATTCACAAAACAGGTAGGTTTTTGGTTAATCTACTTCTGTCATTATTTTTGCCCATGTGGATATTTTTTATGCCCCTTTCAGGGATATTCTCAGTTCCTTGCCTGTTCTTATTGTAAGTTCACACTGAGTGGGCAATGGGACTTCTCCCAACCTGTACAAACCACCATATATCTAGCACCCTATCCACATTATTATACTGATGGATTGTCACTTGGATGTTGGTCTGTAAAAGTGGAGTACAGATATGCTAAAATCTTCCATTAGTTTTATGGGGGAGATATGGAATCAAGCCTTCTTAAGACAATCTTATAGGTCAGAATTATCAAAAATTAGGCCTACATATATTCCTATTATAGTGATCAATCAGAGCACAGAGATACAATTTTGAAGATGGAGTACTTTCAAACTATTCCTGCAAGTACTCCAAACCAATGGACATTGTGTAGAATTAGAGTAATATGTAGATTTGCTATAGCTTCTGACAATCCTATCTGAGACATTTGAACGGATCAGCATTTATCAAATTAGAATTCAGAGCATTCACAGAAAACACTGTTTTGTTGTAAACAAGTCTAGAAAATCAAAAGGCGTGTAAAAAGCTCCTGCAATTTAGCTGAAAAGTTTTTCAAGTTTGTTGTATAAAGTTTCATGTTATCAACATACTGAATTTTCCAGGAGACAGTGAATATGTTTAGGATAATGTTACCGTCAATTCAAGTGGAAAGATAAAATAACAGTGCCATAGCCTGGACGACATCCGGGGAGGATTCATAACACTGGCTCAGCAAAGCACCAAGTGGCATGCCTACAGATAGTTCACATTCAAGAGGACCCTCCCAGGGGCGGTGATCTGTTAAAATTATTGAAGGGGACATCTGCTTGTGTGAAAGCTTTTCACCTCTGTCCAGGAGTACAGGGGACTGCCATAGGTCCCCTGTTAGGGTCCAGGGGCTTTGCCCCTGGAAGCCAAGCAAATTGGTGCATTCTAGACTACACGTATCACATATTTCTGATGTAAGGTTCTCCCTACCTGCCATAAAATGGGATCCTATAACCTATAGGCTCAGATATCCAATTTGGATAGGCTTATAGTGTTGACCTTTTGCCAGCAGTGATCGTTGACAGTCAACTTATAGATTTATTGGATAGCAAGTTAATAGGCTAATATCACAATTATATGTATCAAAAATGTGTGTAACAACATTTAATTTTCTGCATACCCCTCAATATTGGGGAGAGAGAATTTGATATTATATCTCCTCACTAAAGATATTGAGGGGGGACATGTCCCCCTGTCCCCCCCCCCCATGATCGCTGCCCACAGACCCTTCCCTTTTTACATGTGCATGAGTGCCATCCTGGAGGAGGTTGCTGAGGGGAGGGGTACATGTTAGGCCTGACTTAGGTGCAAAATTATTCTATTGTAACCTCTTGACTTGTGGGTTCAAAGTAAGAGGTGCTCTCTAAGAGACTAAGAGAAGGGGATGACACTCTATACTCTGAGAAATTTGTGTTTTTGTGGGTGGCTTGAATGAAAATAATGCTTTCTCTGGTAAGGTTTTATATGTTTAGAAGTCCTCCTTATTTAGTGAGTTTTTTTGATTCCTTGCCAACGGCAGAAGGAATCTATGCGATGGTGATGTCGTGTGTGTGTGTGTATGTGTGTGTGTATGTATGTATGTGTGTGTGTGTGTGACGCTTTGCTTGTAAACACGATATCTCAAGAAGGGTAACTATGACTGAGCTCATACTTGGTGTGTGGGTTGGTCATATTGAGTAGATGATCCCTATTATTTTTGATGGAGGTCAAAGGTCATTTGGGGTCACAGGAGGTCAAAAGGTCAAAACCTTGTAAACGCGATATCTCAAGATGGGTAACCCCGAGGGATCTCATACTTGGCAGGTAGGTTGCCCATATTAAGTATAAGATTCTTATTCTTTTTGGTGGAGGTCAAAGGTCGTTTGGGGTCACCAGAGGTCAAATAGTAAATACCCTGGAAATTGCTTGTAAACACGGTATCTCCAGAAGGATAAATGTGAGGGATCTCATACTTACCATGTTTATTGCCCATATTGAGTAGATGATCCCTATTGTTTTTGGTGGAGGTCAAAGGTCATTTGGGTCACCAGTGGTCAAAAGGTCAAAACATTGTAAACACTATATCTCAAGAAGGGTAACTGTGAGGGATCTCACAAGTAGCATGTGCATTGCCCATACTAAGTAGATGACTCCTAGTATTGGTGGTGGATTTCAAAGGTCATTTGGGGTCACAGAGATCAAAAGGTCAAAACATTGTAAACACGATATCTCCAGAAGGGTAACTGTGAAGGATCTCATACTTAGCATGTAGATTGCCCACATTGAGTAGATGATCCCTATTATTTTTTGGTGGAAGTCAAGGTTCATTTGGGGTCATCATAAGTCAAAAGGTTAAAACATTGTAAACACTATATCCCATGAAGGGTAACTGTGAGGGATCTCAAACTTAGCATGTGGATTGCCCATGTTTAGTTTATAATTGCTATTATTTTTGGTGGAGGTCAAAGGTCATTTGGGATCATCAGAGGTCAAAACGTCAAAACCTTGTAAACATGATATCTCAAGAAGGGTAACTGTGAGGGATCTCATACTTAGCATGTAGATTGTCCATATTGAGTAGATGATCCCCATTGTTTTTGGTGGCGGTCAAAGGTCATTTGGGGTCACTAGTGGTCAAAAGGTCAAAACCTTGTAAACACGATATCTCGAGAAGGGTAAGTGTGATGGATCTCATATTTAGCAGGTAGGTTGCCCATATTGAGTAGGTGATCTCCATTGTTTTTGGTGGAGGTCAATGGTCATGTGGAGTCACCAGAGGTCAAAAGGTTAAAACTTTGTTAACATGATATCTCAAGAAGGGTAACTGTTAGGGATCTCATACTTAGCTTGTGTATTGCCATATTGAGTAGATCATCTGTATTATTTTTGGTGCAGGTGAAAGGTCATTTCGGGTCACCAGAGGTCAAAAGGTCAAAACCTTGTTAGCACGATATCTCAAGAAGGATAACTGTGAGGGATCTCACACTTGACATGTGGATTGCTCATATTGAGTAGATGATCCCAACTATTTTTCGTGCAGGTCAAAGGTTATTTAAGGTCACAAAAGGTCAAGAGCTAGTAAACATATTTCAAGGAGGATAACTGTGAGGGATCACATACTTAGCCTGTGGATTGTTAATATTTAGCATGTAGGTCATTTTGGGTCGCAAGATTTCAAAAGTGTTTGGCCGTATTAACATGATATCTCAAGTAGGATAACTGTGAGGGATCTCATGCTTGTCATGTGGGTGATTCATGTTTGTTACAATATATCAATATGGCAAGGAATCACTAAGCCTTTTGACTTTCTGGTTTTCTGTTTTGGTAGGATGCAATTGAAAGGGATGTTGCCATAGGGAAGGGATGACACCTCTGCTCTTCCAGAAATTTTTCTTATTCTCAGTTAATTCCAAGGTCTAAAATGGTGTTATCTTTGGAAAAGCTTTAGACTGATAACACGATCTGAAATATTAATTATTTACTGAATCTTTTTGCTGTGGCATGGCATCCTTACAAGTTTAGTACCCAGTGTAGGTTTCTACCAAGAGCTCTTAGTACGCCACTGGGGGAATCATCGGTTGGTGTGTAGGCATAGCATAGGCCTGCAAGTTCGGTCAAAATGTCTCGCAGATGGGGGGAAATGACAAATTTAGACCTCAAAAGCTGCATCTGAATATTCTTTACTTTTGGATTTCATGCTTGACAACAACTTTAGATTTCAAAAAGAAAAGTTAGAGTTGCATTTAAAGGGAAAATGCAGTCACCCCTATTTTGTACCCATGTATCCTATTTCATGAATGACTTTTGAGGATCATGTTACGATATGTTTCTCACTGAGGTGTGACATTTGCGTATAGAGTAACCCTTTGGCTTACCTGGAATATGTAATATTTATGTTCTAACATATCATGAAAGTTACTTAAAGTGAAATAATTAGAGGATATTTGTGAGATTTAGCTGAACGTTGTTGCAAAATAAGTTTGTGGTGACTGCTTATGTCCTTTAAATTAAAGTTTTGTTTATACCCAGCTCATTGAGCTTAGCTAATAATTAAAGGTAATCATGAGCTATTTCATCTTTAGATTTAGTGTATATACCGGTGTATTCAAGTGTTTGTATCTTGTAAAAGGAAGATTGTTCATTTGTCAGGAGAAACCAACGTGCATCCATGGAGGGGCCAATGCTGGGACTTCGAGAAAATGTGGGGAGAGAATGAGCCGTTATATGGGATTTCCCAGGTTTCGAGCTGCTTGAAATCATAATTTGGACAGTGAAATTTTCAGCATTTCAGTATTTTTTCTTAAGTAGGCCAGCTTTCATTTATGATATGGAAATCTAGGGGGGTAGTTTCCCCCTGCCCCTGTTTCCTGCAGGCTACACCCCTGGAATAATAACAATCATTAATTATAAACGATAGACAAGAAAGTTATCCTAATACAGCAGTGCTTAACTCAAACCAGTAATATCCATGGTGTGGTGCCAGGTGAGGAAAGGGTGGCCGGACAGTCCCCCCTCGTCCAGGAAGGCTGGGGGCACCCCTTCAATTTTATTTCATGAAAAGTTTCGGCGCGCTTCGCGCACATTCGTCACGGTTTGCACCGCATCTCATGACCATTATTTAGGTATTAATAATACATAGAACTACTCTCAGGCGCGTAGCAGGGGGGGGGGGCCAGGGGCAGCTGCCCTCCCCCGTGAGCATATTTTTTGTATTTTTTAAATGATTTTTTTTATGATATTGCTAGTAACTCAAAATAAAAAAATGTTTAGATGCAACTTACAGGCCTGGGAAGTGCCATTTCCAGCGATCTGGGAGGTATTTTCGGCCAAATTTTCTTGTACGCTTCGCATTAACCTGTGGTGACGCTACGCTTAGATAGTTTGCCTACAGCCCCCCCCCCCCGGGCAAATTTCTGGCTACGCGCCTGACTACTCTGATCACAATACTTTTCCGAAAAACAGGGGTACTTCTCCAACCTCTGCGCTTCGCATCAAAATGGGATCTTTCAATCTAATTTGTAAAATGTGGAAGGTTGAAACTACGTATTTGCCGTTATACATTTTTCAAAAATTTTTACCGAGCGTTTCGTGCGCAGCCATTATCGGTACAGATGGTGATTGTTAATACACTTACGACGAAAAAGGATTCTGAAATGCACTATTTAGTCCTTCACCCCCTTTCGCTATACCTACCAGGGAGGTCTAATATGGCTTCCCCGCACCTATAATCTCCCTTCCATTCCCCACTGCCGGATTGTTGTTCAAAATTAGTAAAAATATGATAGTTGTAAAGTGTTCGGCGTCATACTCTGTGGTATCATGTGGATGTCAGGTAATAATCATCATACCAGTGCCCCATTTTATGCACTCCAGAGCTTCCAAGTACAAATTTCTCTCTGAAAGGAATCCTTTGTCCTCTTGCAATTATTTAAAGGTTCAATGTAATTCTCGGGTTCGAGGCCATTGTAAGAAGCTAGTTAAGAATTTTGCAAGGCTCGACATTAGGAAGTTCAGCTTTTCTCACAGAGTTGTTAACGAGTGGAATAGTCTGCCTGAGTGGGTAGTTAACTCCACATCTGTGCACTGCTTTAAGGTTAACATTGACAAGTTCTTCCATAAGTGTGGTAGAATCTAATTGTGCTGGGCTCGTTTGGTGTTGGTTGGTTCTTTGTTTTCAGTTAAGGTTGTATGGACTTCAGGGCATCTTATGGGGCCTTAGCCCTCCTTTGCCCTTTAACCTGTTATGTTATGTTATGTTATGTTATGTTATGTTAAGTGGTCCTATAGAGCTTATGCACCTACGTCACGTTTCTCTATTTTTCCATCCAAGCGTACATTGTGCAACAATTGTTACTAAGGTGCTATCGCGAGCGCGTATCTTTAACACACCTACTACGTATGGCAGTTCCATCCAGTAAGCCAAATTGAAACGCGCTGACGTCACGTGCATAAGCTCTATACCGGTGTCTGCCAGCCTTAGATACCCTTTTATGATGAAGTGAAGCAACGTTTTCCTAAAAGTCCAAGCATGTTTCTGTGGACTCGACGCACGTATTTTTGCGTAAAAACTTCCCCTAATAGAAGGCAGTAAAGCAACCAAGGGGGGGGGGGTTCAGGAGGTTTTTTGACAACCCTTCTCTTAGACAACATGGCCCTCTTTCACCTAACAAAAATTAGAATTCACTAAATTATGGACATTCTCCAGCCATATATGATCAGTTCCAAAAATACCCCAAAGATGTCACCATTTTGAATCTAAGCGACCTTAAATTAACATAAACTTCTCAAAGGGGGCGGTTAGCGCCCCGGACGGCACCTTTACGTAGTGACAAAGGAAGGATCTCCCACTGCTGTATACAGTCGCAGGGGCGCATAAAAAGGTATAGCTTTACGCAGGCTCTGGGAGTTAACTGAGGTGGCATTACGACGTCATTTGTGGTTCCCCCATCACCAAATCCTGGCCCACTGCCCTGTTTGTCAGACATCGCTGGGCTAACCCATAGAAATAGGCCCACTTCAGTACAATTTCAAGACTTAAGAAATCCTGTACTTGGGACAAAGAAGGAGATTCCGCTGCCAACTTAGCATTCCGCACAACCAACTATTTCCCAGTAGCATACCAAATCCACACATATAGCTTTTGTAGCTTACGTCGCGATTACCCAACAAAATTAATCATATATGCATTACAATTGTGAAGTGAGGCCAAGTCAGTCTATTTGTTTCTGCGTTGTTCCTCATTGAATTGCTTCCTGTATGCTAATTTAAAAAAATCGTGAATTGGATTGTAAGGTATATGACAAAGGACAGGAATGAAGCGTAGAGAATCTACTGTTTTGCATAATATTGTGCTATCACCATACCAAAAGAATGCGTGACTACTTACGTAAGCGTATCTCCCAAACGTCACTAAGACATATTACGGGATCTGAATGGCGGGAAATTCGAAGTTAATGCTATTATACTTGATCATGGAGTGAAAAAAGTCTGGCGTCTTCTTTCACCTGTGTCGTTGCGCATCCGAAAATAAATGCTCACTTGACGATACCTTGCACCACAGAGCACTTCGAATATTCTCATACAGTGTACTTATTGTGTAGTATCGTGAGGTTCTCAAGCAACTAAAGAGTCATGATGATGTTTTACATCGTTTTAGCAGTATGTTTGGTTGACTACGTTCTTTACTTCGTTTTAGCAGTATATTTAGCTGTCTACGTCGTTCAGAGTTCAATATCTTACCAGTTTGATCCTGTGCGTGAACGGCAAACAACAGATGTTGCTTCTTCCGGACCAGCTCGCCTGGAGGTAAGTTCTTATACCAGCACGTTTTTAAAATCTTGAATTTCTAATTACTGCTTTAAAGACAGTAGCGTAGCTAGGGGAGAGCAAGGGGGGCAAGTTGCCCCGGGCGCCACCTTAGGGGCGCCAAATCGAGCTACCATTTGCCATGAACATGATATTGATATAGCAATTTCATCTTTTAATAAAATAATATTTACGATATTGCTAGTGTTAATTCCCCTTTTTATATGAGGTAAATAGCCCTTGGAAGTGCCATTTCCAGCAGTCTGGGAAGCATTTTGGGCCAAAATTTTCTTGCGCTCCGCGCCAACCCATGGTGCGGTGGCGTAGCCAGATTTTTTCAGGGGGGAGGGGCAAGAGCACCACGATTTCCCCCAGTAAGTGATCTGCTTCCTAATAATCAGTGTTCTCCGCAGGTCCAAATTTGGTCCGGATGCTTTCCTCTGAGTCTCACTTGGCTGATGTGACTGATCGCCGTCCTGGGGGAGGGGTCTATGGGGAGGGTATCCCCTCCCCTTTGGAAAATTTTTGGTCATGTAAGGTGGGCTAGACGCAAAATGGTGCCACATTTGGTGCTAAATGTAAACTGAATTCATTACCAAGAATTCCTTTTTTAGGAAGCTTGTTTATCTTGCTTGTCTTGGTGAATTTTTCTTGAGTCCTACTGGTAGTTCAGAATCACAATGGGTGAAGTACAGTAATTAAGTGAACCCTGGTACACCTTTCCCTTCATCAGTGTACCACATTTACCACAATCAGTCCAAATTTTACGAGGACCCGCCCTAGTATCAGAGTATAGCACTTTACCACTGACCCATTCTAACAAACTGCATATACCACAATGCTGCTACTTTAATTATCAAGAAACATTGGAAGTATACGGTAAAAGGACAGTGTCCCTTGTCAGAGGTCCAGAAATCCCATGCTGTATAAAACAGATAGTAAAACATACCTAGTACAACTATAAGCATGGTGTCAGCATCCCATCTCTGAAAACCTTAATGAGGACTGGTTGTGCCAGTATGGCATATACTTTTAAATAAGTAAAGTGTATTGGTTGAGAAATTTAAAATTTTACCAGATCATGCGCAAATTTCACCATATATTCACTTTCAAAATTTCCCCCAAGATTTTTCCAGAGGGGGCAACTCGCCCCCCTGTCCCCCCGGCTACGCCACTGTCATGGTGACGCGGAGCGGTGAGAGTCTGTCTCTATGGGCTTCGCCCCCCCCCCTCTTGACAAATTCCTGGCTAGGCCTTTGTCAACACTGTGTGACGTAGCATCTAAACTCTTTTCTGGGAGTAAAATATATCCCATGAAAAAAGTTGGGCCCCCTAAAAAATTTTGCCGCCTGAAATTTTGTCTGCGGACGCCCATGGACATTTGTTCTTTTTAAGATCTTGAGTTGTGTAAGTATTCATACGATTACCCCCCCCCCCCCCGAAGATGGGGGTAGGGGCGCCAATTTCGTTTCTTGCCCCGGGCGCCACAAACCCTAGCTACGCCACTGTTTAAAGAGTAGACTCTTTTTATGTAATTTGTATAAGAAATAATTAGCGTTTGAGCTTTGTGCAAGGGCGCTGATTTGCTCTCAGTATTGGGGGGACATGACCCCTTTTTCAAAAAAATTTACCGCGTGAAAAATCAGTCAATGGGCGATTTTTCAAATATGTCCTACCTGTCTCCGGGATCGCCCCCGATGGCTTTGTGGAAGCTGCTCCAACTCTTTCTGGCACAATTGCAAGACCCTCACGTGACTTGTCCCTCCTGGTCGTAATTAATTCTTCGAGGTCAATTTCAGGTTTTCTAAGTGTGGGAAATAGTCCACAGAAACTGAAAAACCTGGACAGTGTTAAAACATAGTGCTGGTAACAAACAATCAGAGGCGTATAACTTTGGTTCAGGCTGACCGAATGTGGATTGGGATATGCCCCATGATCAATGATGTGCATGGTACAGCACTGCAGCTATGTGTTAAAGGCTTCCCCTTACCCTCCTAGGCAATTATATCCATGCAGATAAAGTATTATCGTATTAAAAAGGATATCCTGTCCTGGGTGCCCCTTAGATCGGGTGCCCGGTGTTCACACCAAGAGCATAGGAACCACCCCTCTGCAACTAGTATTTAAGATCCTCAAAGACCAACAACAGTTAGCAGTGCAACCTTGCGTTAGTAAAACGTCCGCTACATTAGGTTCAAATCTCCTCTTATATCCAAAATACTGTTCAGGCTATAATGGTTAAAAATTTAAGTATGTGATGTATGATAAAATATTCCGACCCAGTTGTTAAACTATCCACTAGTTAAAACAGTCTGCAGGAGTAACAACATACGTGTCCTCCCCCTCCCCATCCTCGACAGCCCACTTTCTACACTAGTGGTTTCATACTCAATTTGTCTCGACCGTGGCCACCTGCCCCTCTCTTTCTTGAGGTAGCTTCTTCCAGATGAGAATTGTGCATTGAGGATAGGAGGTCAATGACCCATTACTGTCCCACGTCCATTAGTCCTCTTTCAGTATGGGTGCTTTAATTTTATCAGGTCTTTTAGTTATGGGTTCGATGTTACAAGGGCGTGGATCCATCTCCAAAGGTATGGGGGAACTTTTCACCATTGCGAATCGCTGTCCTGGGGGAGGGGGCTCCTCCCTCCCCTTTGAAAAAAAGGAAACTGGAAGGTGTCTGTATGGCAAATGGTGCCATATTTGGGCGCAATTTAGCTTTTAAAATGTAGTGTCAATTCTTAATCTATGTTATATTATTTACACCTTTTACGTTAAAAGTTGCGACCCTGTCATCGTCATGTCTTAATCCAAAATCAGATATCGTATTGGCTGATGTTCAGTATGTATCGTCAAAACGTACGATCATGAAAATTCCCATAAAAATCGTCGTTTTTTGGCGGTTTTCAACCTAATGAACACCTTGTTTTTTCATATGCGTTTAGATACTTTGCTGATCGAAAAACAGTTGTAAATACTATCAAAATGTGCTCAAAAATATTGATTGGCGAGATCATTTAGCTCCAAGCCGTACGGGGTGCACAGAAATGTCACAATCCATTCCCTTTTAGTTTAGGTTTCATCATTTTTGAGAAAGTGGGGGACTTAATGGAGATGTCCCCCTTCCAAAAAAGTGAGGGGGACGCGTCTTCCGTCCCACCATGATCCTCGCCAATGCCATGTTATCCAAATACTCGGAAAATTAGTTTAGCGTTTGATGGTCAGGAAGCCAAGTGGCGCATTGAGGACACTCTACCAGAGTAGTATAAGTTTCCTCTTACTCAGTCTTCTCTTGAGGATTTGGGTCTATGCCCCATCATAATATCCCTTCTTTCTATATTGACAACATTGTCTAAATCTATTAGGAAGTTGTCTTTGTCCGATAAATACAATTATAACATCTTGACTTCCGTGCCTTTGTTCAAGCGTCTTTAAATGTACTCGAAGAAGGTTTTTTTTTCATGTACGTCTTTTGTGGTAACGGCCTCACCGGAACCCAGGGCGCAAGTCCATTTCTATGGTTCTGTGATTCATATGCACATGACGTCACAGGATACAAGAGCGCGTGCGCTCTTGATTCTTGGAACCATTCATGGTATTAGGCCTATTTCCAGCACAGTACACGCACAAATTTCAACTTACGCCATTGATGGTCCTCTGACATGACGTTACGTTCGTTGTCAAGTGGATGAAGACGACCAATTCATAGCTCCTTCATAAGCGGGAGTGACGTCACATTTTCAGTAATCCCCGCCCCTAGCACTGGTTGTACAGTAATAACACAAAAGTTGAACGTTCGCACGTAAGCAGAGTGACTTTCTTTGGCAAACGTTGTTGCCGTATTTGAATTTTTTCTGCATTCATATTAAAGTTTAGGTCTATGTACTGTAATATCCATAAAAGGCTTAAAGACAGACAGTCGTCACCCCAAAGAATATTTTTAGTGTGGGGGTATCACAATTCTCAGTTGGTGACTGCTCTTTGATTGACATCAAAGTTTGAAAATTTGAAAGATGCAGAGTAACCCACATTCCACACAAGGCAGAGAGAGTACTTTTATTACATTTTATAGCCTTGTATGCTCACCAGGACATAGCCTTAATCAATAAAACAGGTTTATTCCTGCAACTTACCATTCCTTTCAAAGGTTATTGAAAAGATAGCTACACCTCGGTTAAATGACCACCTGATGGAAAATAATCTCCATGAAAAGATGCAATCTGCCTATAAAAGGTACCATAGTACTGAAACTGCTTTATTAAGGGTCCATTCTGATATCCTTCGAGCTATTGATCGGAAAAATGGTGTCATACTTGTATTATTAGATCTTAGTGCAGCCTTTGATACCATCGATCATAATATTCTCATTCAACGTCTGAATAGCTTTGGAATTAATGGTGCTGCCCTCGATTGGTTTTGTTCGTATATGGTATCCAGATCACAACGTGTTATTATATGGAATGAATTCTCAAAAATCTCCATGCTTCCGTTTGGTGTTCCACAAGGGTCGGTTCTCGGACCCATCTTATTCATTTTATACACAAAGCCTCTAGCCCATATTTGTAGGAAACATGGAATAAATGTGCATTTGTATGCGGACGACACTCAACTTTATCTGCCTTATAACATCGTTGATCCTGAAAATGCTAAGCGTGCTGTGAATCAAATGGAGTTGTGTCTTTTGGAAATAAAGCAGTGGATGGCAGACAATAAACTGAAGTTAAATGAAGATAAGACTGAAGTATTGAACATTACATCTTCTTACTTCAGACACACATGTCAAGCACTGCCCCTTAGGGATTTTGACAGAAATTGTGCAGCCATGCATGAAATGCTTATTACCTGAGGCCTCTGTCCAGGTATACTTCCATTTCCTGTCAGCAATTCTTATCCCTCATTAGCTGATTATCTTTCTCCAAAAAGTACTATGTACACAGAAAAGCTTGTTTACACAAGCCTGATAAGCATCTCTGCATATGTGCTGAAGGTGGTAACTCCAGAGTAAACATTGTGCTAAAAACCCGACTAAAGGCCCGTATATCGGGTTTTTAGAAGTGTGTGTTTCTGTAAGGGGCCTTGTCATGGCATGAGTAATTTGGTTCAGTCTGTTAATGTTGGTGACACTAATGTTCCAACATCTCCATATGCAAGAAATATCGGTGTTTTATTTGATAGCACCCTTACCATGGATCGACATATTAATACCGTCTTTAGAACGTCCTACTTTCACTTAAAGGATATTAGGGCTATTCGTAATCTACTTACCTGAGCCAAAACTGAAAAACTTGTTCATGCCTTTGTTACTTCTAGGCTGGACTTAAATAATTCTTTATTCTATGGCATTTCGCAGTCTTCATTAGCTCCCCTCCAACGTGTGCAGAACATGGCGGCCAGGTTAATTAGTAGTGCCTTGAAATACCATCATATAACCCCCATACTAAAGGATTTGCACTGGTTACCTATTTCTTATCGTGTAAAATACAAGATTGTTTTAATTGTTTATAAGGCTTTAAATGGTCTAGCCCCTGAATACATAAATGACTTGGTTATTCTCTACAAACCCGTCCGTACCCTTTGCTTGTCTGGTGACAACCTACTTCAGGCCCCCAAAACAAGAACTAACGCTGGTGACCGTGCCTTCTTGGGTGCGGCCCCATCACTGTGGAATAGACTCCCAGCTGACATTAGGCATGCCCACAATTTAGAATCGTTTAAATTAAAACTTAAGTCTTTCTTGTTTCGTGAGGCCTTTTCTGTGTAAAGCGCTGCCGAACATATTTCTTATGATGGCGGCGCTATATTAAGTCATTTATTTATTTATTATTATTATTTACAAGAAGAGCTTCATACAGTTATGGGAAGAGCTAGAAGTTGCATAGTTGGGAGAATTGGAATTGTCTGGGATCATGAAAATTCCCTTTTAAACAAAGGAAAAAGATGATATACAGGGACCTAGCCAAGGCTAGATGTGAATTGTAATGATAATGTCGGTGTAGGCCCTTGGAAATCCTCTGTAAAGGCTTGTGTATATGTATGATGTGCAAGCATAACACTCTAATAGTAGCTGACTCTGTCGAGCCATAGCTGATGCTTAACATGTTGGTCACCTTCAGGAAAGGACTGAGTACAGCTGGTCACCAAATTGCTTACTACATCAGTAGGATAAGGGAGTTTAGAAATACACAGTGTGGGGATTTTGCTGTGCTAACAGATCAAGTATGCAGATGTTCTGACTGAGATCAGGGCTGTAGCCTGCAGGGGGGCTACTGTCCCCCTGAGATTTCCAAACCATAAATGAAAGTTGGCCACTTGAGAAAATATACAGAAATGCTGAAAATTTCACTGTCCGAATTATGGTTTCAAGGCCCCCAAAACCTGGAAAATTGCATTTAAGGGTTCTTTTTCCCTGGACCCCCCACCCCACAATGGACACATGTTTATTATATGGATTTCCCTGCCTCAAATCAACCATCTTCCTCCTTCAAAAACACCACTTGAATATACCACCATATACACTGGCTAAAGATAAAATAGCCAATGATTACCTTTAAATATTATCTTAAGACAATGAGCTTATAAAGTAACTTTTAATTTAAGGGCATAAGCAGCAGACATAAACTTATTGTGAACAATAGCTAAATCTCACAAATATCGCCTATTTTACTTCAAGTATCTTTCATGATATGTTAGAACATAAATATTGCATATTCAGGGTAAACCAAGGTGTTAGGCTATGCTAAAAAATTTTCAACTGATGCAGTAGGAAACATATTGTAACGTGATTTTCCAGAGCCAATGATAAAATGAGACGCCAGGGTACACTAATTCAAACTGAGGTGAATGCATTTCCCCCTTTAAATTAAATCTAACTTTCGTTCTTGAAATCTAAATTTGTTTCTAACGCATGAACTTTAAAAGTAAAAAATGCTAGATGCAACTTTTATGGTCTAAAATGTGTCATTTCCCCCTCCCATATTCTTGCTATTGCTATGCACCAACTAATGGTGGCTGTCCCAGTGTCGCACTAAGAGCACTAGGGGAAGCCTGCTTCGGGCGTCAGCCTTGTAGGGTGCCATGCATGCCACAACCAAAGAATCCAATAAATAATTAGAAGTTTGGATCATGTTATGAGTCCAAAACTTCAACAAAGATAACACCATTTTTTATCTAGGAGAGCTTAGAACAAGAAAAAATTCTCAAAGAGTAGAGGTGTAATCCCCCTCCCCTTTGCCAATATCCCCTTCAAGTATGCCCTAATGGGATAGAAAAATATCAATCAGGGTTCCTAAACATAAAATCAACTCAATGTTTTATGAAGCTTTGGAAAGATAGCACCATTTTGCATGCAAGACACCTCACAAAGATAAAAATTTCTGAAAGCGTATCTAGGACATCCCTCCTCTTAGACAGTACATCCTGCCTTCTGTGCAGCCATAAAATATGAATAATATCACTAAATAGTAACAATTTATAAAAACTTCATCTGTTCAATGCATTGCCAATGAAAGCTTGAACCTAAGCCAGACCTTACATGTGCTCCTCCCGCCATTCCCCCTTCATGATGGTACCTAGAACATGTGAAAAGGAAGGGTCCACCTGGGTGTTAACTATCTGCAGGCATACCACTTGGTGCTCTGCTTAGATAGTGTCATGTACTGCCCCCCCCCCCCCCCCAGAGATTTCCTCCAGGCTATGGCCCTGGAGATACACACTCTTCAAGTAAGTTTTACCATTTTTGCTTTCAACAAAGAATTGTTCCTTCATTCAATTTTTAACTTTACTCAAAGAATTTTTTTCTTCAAAATGAATTCTCATTATTCTGTGATTTATCAAAACAACCAGAATTTGAAAATAGTGTATAATGCTTCAAAATATACTACAGTTTTATACAGGCAGTCTCTGTGGTTGGTAAAACTTCCTTCCCAGCATGCAAGGTGTACTGACTTTACTTATTGGCCAATGCAATGTATGCTATTTTTTAATATCACAATAATACAGTTATGGCCTAGCCCATATATTATATCAATAGCCAACCATATCTCAAAAAGGGTAAGGTGATAGGGTCTTATATTTAGCATGAGGCTAAAGTCTATGTAGGCTGTAAAGACCCCATCAATTTTTGCTGCAATAAAGAATTGTTTGAGGCAACTACATTGTGTACATAATGAAATCTGTTACACATGTTTTGGACTTAGCTTGAGAAAAGAAAATTTGATGTCACATTTGCAATAATGGTGCCCCTTTTTTAAAATACACCCAACAGCAAGGAGCATCAACAGATTGGGGACAAGGTAACATGTTCCCAAACATTTAAATGTAGGGGTATATCATCCCCCCCCCCTCCACATTTTCCAGGCAACCAACAAAAATAGAAGTACATACTTGATGATAGCTTACAAAAGCTGATTCAGATTCAATGCAATCAAACTTGAGAATGGTGGAACCTGCAGCAATTTTAATGGGTTAAAAACTTGGAAAAATAATCTCAGACAACACCTCACATCATGATTTCCAGGGATCTTAAGTGGCCAGTGGATCCCACGCCGCTAGGGCTTCATGATTCACAAATTAATTAGTACTGGTCAGTCAAGGCCTGGCCCCTCCCCCACTTTACAGCTTCTTTTGGTTCTCCATTTATTCAGTTTCCAAACTTAATTCAGTGTAGTACATATTTTGCAATATCATTCATAACTGTGTTACATCCATAAAAGAAATGGATACATCGTTTGAAATATTGTTAGTACTGTGAATGACATAATAAACACAAGTGGAAGACCCTGTATAGAAGACTTCTATCCACTTAATAAAGCGGCTGAAGAAGCTGTTGACCCCTGAACCAACCTTAATTCACCATGTATACCTGGGCCTAAGTATCAATACCCCTGTACAAATCTGCTCTGATTCAACACCTGGTGGCATCCTGGGACATAAATACATCCACTATATTACAGGCTGCCTCGTAATTAATGTCTGTTGGACAGCTTGTCTGGAGTTACCACTGCCCTGACATTTCAGTGGTGTGAGCCTGTGACTTTCAGTTAGCATGTCCATTTGTAATGCTTACTCTACCCAGTCCCGTCACTTAACCCTGTAAAGTGGAAGTTAAAATGCCAAAGTACTCTCAGCCCAGAAAGTCAGGTGTCACCCTAAGTAGCTGTTGCGGAAAAAGCCTTTAACTGGTTTTGGTGGATGTCAAATGTTTCTCAAAATCATTCAACTCAAACTCAGTGTGTGTAGTAGCATCACCCATGCATTGGCATTCTGATTCTTTGCTGTTTCTCTGTCCTCTCTCCAGATTCACATGATCATAAAGGTTGCGATCACATAAACTTGAATAGGTCACTCATTCTAAATATGTCTATGGCTCAAGAAACATGAGGGGAGATATAGTCTTCGGGCGTATGGTGAAACAAATAGGGCCAGGTAAAAGTTCTGCATGACTGAGCTTGTGAAATTGTCCATTTTGACATGTACCCACACAAAAGAGCTTGAAGCGCTTGAAATATTTATAGGCAGGGTCTTAACCACAAAATATGGAAAGTTTGAGTGATCAAAATGGGCACAAGAAGCCAAAGAATATAGGTAGACCTGCAGTTCTCATCTGTGACATGTGCACTGCTGAAGCTCTAATTAATTTAACTAATTTAAAAAGTTTTAATTGTCAAGTTCTGCACAAGTCCATGGGAATCATATGTCTACATACTTAGGTATCTGCAGGGCAGTAGTTACAGTGTTTGGGGGAATGTCCAGTGGCGTAGCTAGAGGGGGGCAGGGGGGCGACCGCTCCCCACAAAGCCTCCGAGGGCCTCTGTCGGAAATTTCTAGTCTCTGTTCCGGGAAATAAATAAAAACAATTCATTTGAAACACTTAGGACACTCCTTATGTTTTTAAGCAGAATTACACATCAAAATGGTTACTGACAAGGCCTGGAAGTGTCATTTAAGGCAATCTCGGAGATATTTTAATCTAATCTTTTCCGCACACTACACGCCAGATGATGGTGGTGCTATGCTTAGATAGCACATCATTACTTCAAGATAATAATCTGTCGGAAATTTTTTGCTTTTGCAAATACTTCCTTCCCCAGTAGCTAGCAGTTTTCATGTGCATTAGCACTTTCTACTGTTTAACATGCAGTACTACTTTTTATATGGAAAAATATTCCTACACTTGCTGCATAATAGTTTGATGAAGCAATCTTCAAAGCACCATCATCATAACATGATGAGATCATGGTTTTTGTTGGCAGAGTTTGTGTACATCATGTCAGACATAGAAGAAAACAGTTATTTATAATCAAAATTTTATTCTCCAATATTCTGAACTCCTTCTCAGAGCTTATAGTTATGCTAGATAAGAGTGTTATGATAAGTTCATCTTTGTCCCATGAAATACAAAAGTCACTGGAAATCATGGCACTGTCCATCACAGGGGATGTTGCATTTTTTACTGATCAGGTCAACTGCTGTGATATAGTTTGGAGCCAGGGAAAATTATAAAAATGTGAGATTAAGCAAAGCATTTTCAAACAAGAAATAGTGTGACCATGTGTGAGGAAAATACAGCATAGGCTCATAGAAAAGCTTTCTAGACAAAAGTTAGTTGTTCTGCCACAGACACTACCAGTATGGTGTGCAGGTGATTGTGTATGAGTCAGTCTTAGATTAAGGGTTGCAAGGTAAATTGCATTGACTATTATTTCTTTATCGGTTTTTATCCTTAATGCATATATTTATACATAATTTGTGTACATATCAGTATCAACTTCAAAATTCCTCCCCCTCCCCCTAAAAAAGAAAGTTGTGAAATGTTTGAGGCACCCTATATACTTTTTCAAGTGCCATGCAAATGTCACCCTGATAATGTGTAAATTCCATATTGTAGCCCTGAGCACAAGTACAAAATGAACAGTGGCTCCTGGCTATACTTCAATAAAAATTTCGTCACCAACACAACCAAAGCTGCAAATCACACAAGTAAGATCCCTAAATCCTAATTGTTTTATGCTCCCTTGTTGCAAAGAATTTAGTGGATGAACTCATGTCATCACCAATGACATCTGGTAGTGAAATTTTGTTATCTGTTTGGGGTTTTACATGTTCATGACAGAAAATGATTCTCTAAATTATTTTGGGTGACCAAAAGTGCAAATGTCACTCACCACTGGCTAGTGGAACAAATAAAATGATGGCAAAAACTTTGGTTCAGGATGCCTGGGGGCAAGAATGGGTTGGGTGCTCGGCCCTGACTAATGACATGTACGTATCATCGTGGGTATCCCCCTAGCCCAGGTGCCTTGGGGTTCGCCCAAGCACATATTAGTTACGCCACTGGTGGCATGGACAAAAAACATTTGACAATGCTGCCAAAACAGTTGCAATGTACAGCATTGCCTAAATGACATCTGAACAAGACAATGAAGGTATTTTTCAGTTGCATGGATGCTAATAGGGCAGTTGTAGCTAGGAGTGACTAATATGTTTAATTTTCATATTCCATGGATGAGTGATAAGTTGTCTCCCCAGAAACACTAATTTGTTGCGTAAGGTTACCATGATTATAGTTGACCTAGTAGTTGTTACTATGTAGCAATTACAATATAGTTATCCCCTTTAAACTTTAGACACATAAAATTAGTTATATACCTGTGTTTCTATAAACCAGTGGGGCCTTCTTTTATAGTATGAGTACGATATAGCTTGAAGAATTGTTTTAAGTAAGACTGTGAATTCACCTATATATACTCTTGTGTAATCTGATACAGTGTGACTCTTATGTAGCCAAAAGAGCTTGAAAAAATTCCCATGTAGCAAAAAAGTGATTTAAAGACCCCCATGTGCCAATGCTCACAGTGCTACACAGTACATCAACACGTGGTTTAATAAATGTCTCAAACACATGTTTATGACATTTGGTCACGATGCTATCCTGAATGTGGTTAGGAATTCACAAAATTTCAAGGCACTCTTAAGAAACCCTCAAAAGTTAACAGTTTTGAGGTCATATTTTGAAGGCTGTGTATCTAATGATGTTTATGTACAGATATTAAGGCCTTCAAGCTTAAAATTATTGGTTTATTATGTTCAAGTAATGCCTAATTCGTGATTCAGAGGACTGAAGTCCTAGCTGCATGACAGAATTCCTTTTCATTCTTTCCTATCATTCCTTTTATATTGTAATAAAAACCTAATTTCTCTTTACAGCAAAGGGAGGAAACCTGTGATTTGGCAGAGTGGATGGAAGTGGTGGATCTTGCCAGTGACAGAATGGAGCCTATCAGCCAAGCTGGTCATAGTTCAATCCCTGGTCAGGGGAAAGTAAGGTGCGTTTTTCACCTGCTTGATATCTATGCATGGTTCTCTTCTGAACTTACCTACAAAGGAGAAAGTCATATTTAATTAAAATATTAAATAGGATTTTTCCATATTAGTGGTTGCTTTATAGTGACATAGTAGTTGCTCTAAAAGCTGGTTTCTTTTTCATTTGATAATGAAGGTAAATTTGTATAACTAGCAGGATTGAGTGGAATGTCAGTGTAAGTTGTTTTGTACATCCTACTGCTCTGAAGGGATATTACACTCTATTTCTAACTAAAAAGAGGAACTAAGAATGAAAAACCATTTGGGATTTACTTCCTTTTAAAATCATTTACATGCAGTGTTGAAATCCTTGCTGGATAACAAACATTGACCAAAATTTATACTGTATTTAACTTAAAAATTTAACAGGGTCCTTCTCTGCCAACTCAAATTTTCCGTAAATCATGGTCAGGCACAGACTCATACTTTGCTTGGAAATTCCTAACATTGTTAAGTAGTGATCAGAACACATGCACAGAAAATGACCTCACTGAGATCCACTTGAGTGGTGTGGGAGTTGCGCGCAGCTCATTTAGAACTGGCTTTGACCCCCTTTCTATCTAGACAGATTAAGGAATGAGCAATTCACCTGGCAGACATATACAGGGGGTGACGATCTGTTAAATAATTGGGGGGGGGGGAATCTGCTTATGTGAACACTTTCAGCCTCTGGCCAGGGGTACAGGGGACCGCCACAGGTCTCCTGTTGGGGTCCAGGGGTGACGCCTGGTAGCCAAGGACCCAAATCATGTATTTCTGGTCTAAATTTCTTCCCAGCTGCCATTAATAGGCTAATATCACAATTATTCATACTGCAAATTTGTGTAACATTTACTTTTTTTTGCAAACCTCTAAATATTGGGGGATATTTGATACTATGTCCCCCCGCTAAAATATCGGGGTAATGTCCCCCATGATTGCCCCATGGACATATACTTACCCCTTGCTACATCGAATTTGCAGGTTCAGTCATAGCTTTTTTTTTTGAGGGAAAAATTCCTGGCATTTTTGAGGACAAACATCTTCATTGTGAATAATAGGTTTAATGCATAAATTACCTACCTGGGGTATTCCCTATCTAAATTGTAATGAATTTGGCATAAAAACAAATGCATCCAGCCTTATTTTGTAGCTGTGGAGCTCTTTTGAATTTCATTTGGAACATCCATATGCTATTCAGTACTTAGAGTGCCCCCAAGTCCAATGGACTTGAATTAGCAAAGCATCATTTTGGTGATGTGCATCTAATAAGATGTATGACCTTACATACTTTTATTATAGTGAACAGCGGATGCAAGGAGGAAAACATGGTTCAGTACAGGGGAAATGTCATTTAAATGGATTTCAGATTGAACCTTCCCCATTGTCATATCACTCCAACAAAATTGTTTCATGTAGCTTAATTTCAACCTTTACAATGCTGGGCTAAAATTTCATGGAAGGGGCCATTTTCCACATGTTGATTTATTTTTATGGCAATTTAGTTCGGTACAGTATAGCACTATGTACAGAATACTTTAAACAAGGAACACGTATCCTCCCGTACAGCTCGAGGCAACTGCAGGACAAGGGCACAGTGAAACCACTGGACTGTAGAGTGGCATGAGACTGCCAGACCTCTACATGCATGTAGAGCAGGGACTCAGTGCTGGGAATAACCTACCTGATCATCAAAGGAGACAATAGGCCATTCATAAGTGTCAGCCAAGTGTGCAACTATGCTGTTATTCATGAGTGGGTGGGTGGGGTGGATGGGGGTGAGGTGGGAAGAGGAGCTACATTTGGCCACACTGCCCCTCAACCTTATTGTGTGCTGTGCAGCCATAGAGTGTCTACATGGAAGAAGTAAGGTATATGGGAATGTAGTCCACATACTCTAGATAGGATTTATGAAAATATCTTTTCTATTAAGCCAACCTTATTTATATTGCAACAAAAGTATCCATCTAAAGAAAATGATATCGTGCCCTTCATAGACAAACTTGTTTCCTCAAAATATGAAGTGGCTCATGAAAATTTGCTCCAAGTTGCTGACCAACTAGCTTTCAGGTTTGCAAAGTATCATGGAGAGAACTGCATCAGAATTTTTGCAAGATCCTCAACTGATCCTTCCAAAATGTTCACAAATATCTGTAAGAGTATGTCCGCTTCGGTTACACCTTTATGTTCTGACGTCTCTATTTTCCAAAAAGACGTCGGAACAGAAAGCTGTCTCTGTCCGCTTCCATGCAATATTCACCAACTGTTATATGTAGACAGCACCAGTACTGTAGCCTATGCCATGCAATACACCATATTTTCCAGGGAGTGTGTTCTCAAGTTGCCAAGCCCGCCAGAGTTTTTTAGCACACTTCCCCTTTCATTTTATATTTTGCTTACATGATGCCCTGTAAATTGTTCTTGTATGAATGATTCTTTATGTGAAAAGAAACAATAAATGAAATGATATGATATGATATGAACTGTAATGAAATTGTTGCGGATCATTCATGTAATAATGAACATTTTTTAAATTATCACCATGTGCCTGCACATTTGGCAGTAATTAAATGGGGGCTATATCATACAACCTGGGGGCTGTACCATACACCCTTTTTGTTGAACTTGATTCCTGACTGTGATGTTATGAGCACTCACAGACACCTCCTTAGCGGCACATAGGCAGCCGGCGAGAGCTAAGCTCTCGCACATCTTTCCTAGCTCATGCGCGGCTCGAAACTGGTGTAGCTGCCCGAGAATTCCGTCACTGGAATGAGAAGTCTCGCGCGGCTGCACGTGCCTGCCTTGCGAGCAGCCCGCCCTCCAGACACGTACGTCTACCGGGTGAGTTGGAGGTCGGCCAAGCTCATGGGGAAATCCCATGAATTCCTTACCGGGTCCTGTGTACATGTACCGGTAAGGCAGCGAAGGTGCATATGGGTGTATTTGTATGTGTATGCAAGTGTGTGGTGTGTGCATATATGTATGGTATGTATGTGTGTATGCATGTATGTGACATGAAAGGATATCCAGAGGTACCTTATACTTGCCAAGCACATTTTGAAATGTAACTAAATTGAAGTATCTTCACAATAAAATTGTCAACTTGAAAGTAAAGTACTGAACTCATATCCAACAGGCAAGGAATCAAAAGCCTTTTTCCTTTCTGCTTTTACAGAAACAATTGTCCAGATGTGCCAATGGATATTGGAATGAACTTTACCCAAGGAGCAGTCTGGAAACCACTTGACCATCGACTGGGTGATACCAAGATGACCTTGATGGTGGCTCAAAGACTTACTTGTAGGGAAGTTGACATCTTACTTTTATCCCTAACAGCTTGGTGTTTGGTTGTGGTTGTGTTAGTGGTGGCGGTTGTACTTGTTGTTGCTCTCCTTCTTCTCCTACTCTTTCTCCTCCTGCTCCTCCTTCTTCTCTTTCTTTCCTTGCCCTTTCCCTTCTCTTCTTTCTCTGCTCCCCCTCACCCCTCTTCTCCCCCTCACCCCTCTTCTCCACCTTTTCCCTTTTTCCCTCTTCTCCACCTTCTCCCCTTTTCCCTCGTCCCCTCCTTCTCTTTCTCTGCTCCTTCCTTCATCTCTTTGTTCTCCTCTTTCTGTTGCTATTTTTCTTGTTTTATTTTGCACTGGCTGTTGTTGTTACAAAAAAAAAAACAAACAAACAAACAAAAAAAAAAACAATGACAGTTCTGCACAGTGTTTTTAAAATTGCCTGCACTGCACTGCACTGCACTGCACTGCACTGCACTGTTCTTTCTGTTGTGTTCCATTGTTTTTCTTGTTCTGTACTTACTGTTTTTGTTGGTTTAAAAAAAAAATAAAACAATAATAAAAGTGGAAAAATTTTCAAATACTCTCCACAGTTATGTGGTTACAATTGCCTGTACTGCAAAGTTTACTCTGTTGGTCTACTTTCTATTGTTTTTATTGAACTTGTTGTTAATGTTGTCACAAAAAGAACAATAACAAAACAACAAAACCAAAATAAAAATATTCAAAAGAAAACAAAACTTACGACAGTGGAGAAATTTGGAATATTCTCTACATTTGTTTTTACATTTGCCTGCACTGCAAGTTCTTTCTGTGGTTCTAGTTTCTATTGTTTTTCTTATACTTGCAGTTGTTATTGTTACAAAAAAACAATAACAAAATAAAAAACAACCAAAATAAAACAAAAAATTATGACAGTGGAGAAAGTTCGAAAAATTATCCACATTTTTACAATTTCTGACACTGTTGTTTTACTTTTTGTTGTATTTCTTGCACTTGCTGTTGTTTTTAAACAAAATAATAAAAAATTTACAAAAAAAGAAAACATAAAAAAAATTATAACAGTGGAGAAATATTCACCACATTCACTTTACAACAGCCTGCACTATTCTTTGTTGTTTTTGCACTTGATGTTGTTTTTGTTGTTGTTACAAATAAGGCTAAAAACAAAAAAGAAATAAAAAAAAAATACAGGAGAATTTTTGAAATATTCTTGTTTTGTGTTTTTGTTTCAACAGATCAGGATGTTTTCATGTCAACAATTTTTTGTGAATGACATTAAAGTTTCCTTATTAAAAAGAAGTACTGAAATCTTGTGTTCATTATTAATGTCTACATCTTTTTTATCATTTCAGAAGTCTGGCATCAGTTCTACACACAATATGAGGCATTTTAAATATGTTCACATGAACAATGGGAATGTTGTTCCAAAATATTGCCTAATCATGTTCTGTTTTTTTTTTCTTCAGCAGACCAGGAGCAACACCACCTTAAAGACTTTGGCCATTTTCATCATATTGAAAACAGCCATTTTTGATGAGAATACACTTTTTAAGAGTACATCCAAATTTTGAAACATTCTTTATGACTGACAGTTATAATTATCTACTTTTTTAATTGTTATTGAAATTTCAACTATCTTTCCTACAAGTTTTTATCCATGGCGTATAAGACAAGACAGATTGACTGCTTTGTTTTTTTCTTTCATGTTTTTATGCATTTTAATAATGACATCTGAACAAATGTATCTACATCGCCCCTCTCTTACCTCCTATCTACAATTGTAACCCTCACTTACCCGTATTAAGGTCCTGGCAAGTTTGATCACACAGAAGAGGAGGCCGGCCTCCGCTAGAGGGCGGCCTCCCCCGTCCTCTTCTCACTTGCCTCGTCAGAGCTTAGACACGTATTTTGTGATCCTGCGCATTTTTCAGAGTTTTTCTGGATTTCTATCGAAGTTTGGAGCTTGCTTCCGTGTGGACTCCTTCAGAATTGGTATCAGAAGTGTTCTGCAGTGGGTTTTGATGAGTATATTTTTCGTTTGGGATCCTTTTCGGGCCTTTTTTAGGTTCCGCCCTTAGTCACGTTTTTGCAACGTGTTTTTCGCCATAGGCCTTCTACAGGGACCAGTTCCGCGATGTAGCCTAGTGCCTTGAGGGCGGGTGGTTTTCGGGGTTTCGTGGACGCGGGAGTCCACCCCCCCCCCCCCCCTCTTGTCCCTCTTCGGGTACGATTCCATTCGTTTTTAGTGAATTCTTGTTGGGGAGCTTGTCCTTGGTCTCCCCTTCGTGTAGTTTGCTCCTTCCGGAGCTTCTCATGCCTAGTAGTTTACATGTTGTGCATGTTGTGCCTTATGAGGTTCATTTGCATGCTGTGTTTTTATACTATTGCCTTTCAGTTTTTCTTGCTCCGGGAGAAGCCCTTCGGGACTCCCGTGTTGTTACGCTTGTTTCGGCCATTTTGTTCTAGGTGTTTTCGTAATGGCCGCCCTTTTTTGCTTGGTTGCCTATGTTGTCGTTTTAAGCCTTGTTGTAGCCATTGTATTGAGTCACCCGCTATGCGGGCGAGTCCAGTGGACTGGCCGGGGTTATCCTTTCGTGCTCAGTGGAGCGTGGAAGCGCTGCCTCGGTTGCTCGTTAAGCCTTTCATACTTGTATGTATGCATGCTTTTCTCTCTCCTTTGTTCCCCGGTCCTCGACGGAGGACCGGGCGTGTTGGCTAACCTTTTATTTATTATCCTTTCAGATCATGAGAGCTAAATGCCGTACGTGTAAGAAGGTGATGGCTATGGAATGGGATGAACACGACCTCTGTCCTTCCTGCCGATCGTGTTCTCAGTCCGCTAGATGTTACATTTGCCGTGATTGGACTGATCAGTGGAAGTGGTTAGCCAAGTGGAAGGCTGAAAAGGAAAGGGCAAAAGCCAAGAAACGGAATGAGCAATCGGCAAAAAAAGCCGGAATGAATGGTTCCCATGCGAACCAAGAGGGTATATTGCAAACTATGGCATTGGTGCCGAGCAATACGGCCTCCGTTGATACGGATGTAACGAGCCGACCCTCCCCAAACCACTCTCCAGGCCAAGGTGCTACTTCGGCGGTTATTTCGGTGCCTTCTTCATCGATCTTGGTCACGGCACCTTCTACCTCGACCTCCTCTACGGCCGTGATAGCCTCGACGTCCACGGTCCCGACGGTACTGGCTACCCAGATGACTCCGGCTTCTCTGGCCTCGTCGGCCCCGATGTTGATTCCGAGCAACTATCTGGAAGACAATCCTTCTCGGTCGGAGGGACATTATGTAACGGCAATCCTGGTGGATCCCTCCCTGCCTGGGCCTTCGGGCCTTTCCGGTAGACAGGTTTCGACAAATTCCGAGGGGATTCCTAACTTACGCCCACCACTGGTAACTGGTGGTAAGGAAATTCTCATTGCCTCAGACTCTGGCTCTCCCTGTACAAGAGCCCCGCAAGGAGGCCCCGATTTTGACGATCAAGGACGGGCCTCGGAAGGTAGAGGTCGTTCCAAATCAAGGAAGTCCCACAAGGGTCATAAGAAACGTCGTCGTAGACACTCGTCTTCCTCCGACTCCTCATCATCACGCTCACCATCACGATCACCCAGGCGCCGTAAGCACCGGCGTCGTAGTCCGTCGGAGAATTCACAAGCCTTGTCTCAGATACTGAACCTGCTGACCAACCTCTCACAGGGCGGCCCTAGCCGAGCCCCCTCTGTGGGCCAGTCTTCAGGGATGTCGTCTCAACCTGAGGCCCAGCCTTCAAGTACTCCTTTGGAAGACCCCTTAGTTTCTGATCAAGGGGAGGATTCCCAATTGGAACTTTTTCCCCCTATGGAAGTTGGGGGTTCGGGGTTGGACTCCAATGCTTCTGGTTCGGAAGATGAACCCTTGTTTGGCACCGACATACCTCCGGACATTTTTGATAAGGCGGTAGGAATTTTGCGTGCTCAGCTGGGTTACCCAGCCTCAGCCCAGCCGGAAGTGTCTTCCAAGTCTAGACTTACTCTAAACAGACCATCCTCCTCCGTCAAAGAATCCTTACCGGTAGACGCGGAATGTGAAGACCGGTTTAGAGCAGCTGCGGCGGCAAAGAAATGGACCGCGTTTCCTAGAAACCAGAATGCTGCCTTCCGTGTCGACGAGAAAGACTGGCGGGATCTTTTCAGAGCTCCCTCTGTTCCCCAAGCTGCCGAGGATTACCTACGTTCTGTCGGATCGGCGGACTCGTCGGGTAGACTGAGATCTCTCACTGCTAGACGCTCTCTTAGAACTTTGCACCAACTGGACTCAGCCTCGCGGGTTGGTTTGAAGTATTCTTCTGCCCTCTTACTCATTGCGGAGGTTCTCTCGAAGGCTTCCCGTCAATCGTCCTCCGAAATCCCGAGAAGGGATCTGTCAACTCTCACTAGCTTGATCGGACCCATTGCGAGACGAGTTTTCGACCAGTTCGCAAGAGTTTTCCGTGAGGTCGGTCTTAGACCAAAGGGAGTTAATCCTGGACTCCATGAGGCTGCCAGGAAGGGACATTAGGCGCCGTTTTATGGGATTACCAGTGTCGGGTGAAGATGTTTTCGGCGGCCAATTTGATGCACATTTGCAAACAGAGGCTAAGCGGAAGAAAGACCTGCAGAAGGCCAACCTAAGTTCCTCTCGCCTTCAATATCAGTCGTCCCGTCGGAGAACAGGCTCTTCCACCCAGTCTCGCCAAGCGTCGGGGACATCCTCCAGGAGACCCTCCTTTTCCTCTACGAGGCAGATTAGACGTCCCCAGAGGGGAGCCTTCAACCCCTCGAGAGGTACAGCTCGACGGCCGGCTTCGTCCACAACATCCAGAGGTCGGGGGTTCTCGAGGCCCTAAGGGTGCCCACCCTGCCGTCCAGCCTCCGGCGGTGGGGGGGAGACTTATGCTGTTCCAAGACAGCTGGGGAAGAATCCAGCCGGACTCTTGGGTCCGGAACGTAATATCACATGGCTACCTGATAGAGTTTTACAAGTCCGCCTCCAGTAGGGGGCCTGCTCAGAGTTACTCCAGTTCCAGCCCATCTAGACAAGCGCCTGGCTCTCGAGAAGGAGATCCAAGACTTACTCTCGAAAGGAGCTATTCATCAGGTTTCTCCGGAAAGGACTCACGAGCTTTACCGATCCAGTTTCTTTCTAACGCCCAAGAAACCCAATACTTGGCGTCCCATCCTAAATCTAAAGCCTCTCAACAAGGCGTTCATCAGACCGAAAAGATTCCGTATGGAAACCCTGGCATCGATCATACCCTCTCTGTCCAGGGGAATGTGGGCCACGTCAGTGGACTTAACAGATGCTTACCTGCACGTACCGATTCACGCATCACACCAAAGATTCTTAGCCTTCCGTTACCGAGGAAGAGACTACGCGTTCAACGCGATGCCCTTCGGACTCTCCACGGCTCCAAGAGTATTCACACGCATAACCAGGACGGTCCTAGCCTTCCTAAGGAAACACGGGGTCCTCGTCTTCGCTTACTTGGACGATTGGCTTATTCTAGCTCACTCGGAACAACAGGCCGTGGAGACAACTCAGTTCGTGGTCGAAACACTCCAAGCCTTAGGTTGGATAATCAACACCGGAAAGTCGTTACTGACCCCCTCCCAGAGAGTTACCTACTTAGGAGCGATCCTAGATTTCTCGCTAGGCCAAGCCTTTCCAACTCCAGAGAGAATCCAAGCCTTGGCCGAGGTGGCCACCCTGATCCTCTCCAGAAGATCCCACCAGGCCCGGACATGGTTAAGACTACTGGGATTGATGGCCAGCCTTGTAGAAGTGCTACCCTTCTGCAGACTCTACATGAGACCGGTTCAGTTCCACACGCTGTTCCATTTCAAACCGGACACGGATCCGCTCACTACTCCGATTCCGGTCACAGAGGAGGTGATTCCGTTCGTAAGGTGGTGGACCCATCACGAGAATGTCCTCCAAGGGAGACCGTTCCGACTTCACAGGCCCCAAACGTCGATCTCCACGGACGCTTCTCTCACCGGCTGGGGAGCCACCTGGGGCCCGAAGTCTCTAGCCGGCCAATGGTCCGACTCCGAGAAACTCCTACACATCAATGTATTGGAGCTGCGGGCGATAAGGAATGCTGTTTTGGGGTGGATCTCAGACCTCAAGGGCTTCGACGTCACGATCTTATCCGACAATTCGACTGCAGTGGCATACGTGAACCACCAGGGGGGCACGAAGTCCCTACGCCTCTGCCGAGACACCTGGGATCTACTCCTGCTCTGTCAGAGGAACGACATCAACCTCAGAGCGACCCACCTGGCAGGGAGGCTAAACCTCCAGGCAGACGCCCTATCCAGGGGTTTACGGAACGAAAACGAGTGGGAGCTATCACAACCATGGGCCAATCTAGTCTTCGACCTGTTCGGACGTCCGTGCGTGGATCTGTTCGCCACTTACAGGAACACCAAGCTCCCCACTTTTTGCTCCCGGTTCCACCATCCTCTAGCGTGGAAGGTAGACGCTCTCTCCTTCGGATGGACCGGCCTGTCGTCCTATGCCTTTCCACCTTGGAGCATGGTTCACACAACCCTGTTAAAGCTGGCTCAGTCGCCGGGAGAGATGCTGTTAATCGCCCCCTTCTGGCCGAACCAGGCGTGGTTCCCGCTTATCTTGGAACTTCTAGTGGACCTGCCATTCGCCTTTCCGACGGACAGCCACATTCTAACTCAAGACAACGGAAGGGTCCGGCACCAGAGACTGACCGACATAAAATTGACAGCTTGGAAATTATCACCAAACGCCTGCAGGAGGAGGGAATTTCTGAAAGAGCTGCTAGCCTTGCAGCCGGAGCTAGAAGGCAATCCACCTCTAAGACTTACGACACCAGATTGGAGAAGTTCTCATCATGGGCGGACGCTAATGCTTGCAATCCCCTGGAAGCAACGGTAAACGAAGTCTGCTCCTTCCTCGTCTCCCTCTTTGATGAGGGGAAGCAGGTGTCTACGATCAGAAACTACAGGTCGGCGATAGCTTCGATTCACCCCGGCTTCTCCGACGGTTCCCGAGTCGGCACAAATCCAACAATCTCAGGCTTACTGAAGGGAATGTTCAACAGAAGGCCACCGACTAGAAAGTTGGCCCCGTCTTGGTCAATCAACAAGGTTCTTGAGACTCTGTCGAGACCTCCTTTCGAACCCATTCAGGACGCTCCGTTGGATGTCCTTACTAAGAAGACTTTGTTCCTAGTCACAGCGGCCTCGGCCCGTCGTAGGAGCGAGATCCACGCCCTCTCAACGAAGAAGGGATTCATCAGGTTTTCCCCCCAGGGGGTCTACCTCCTCCCGGACCCGGACTTTTTATCCAAAAACCAGTCGGAAACTTTCACTCCGAGGCCCATTTTTCTACCGTCGATTGCCTCAACGTCTTCAGTCAGGGAGGACCGGTTCGTCTGTCCAGTTAGATGCCTCAAATGGTACCTCCAAAAGACCTCTACCGTACGGACGGCCGATAATCTGTTCCTGCTACCAAGGACCCCCTACTCTCCGGCCTCCAGAGACACTATCTCCAAATGGATCGTGCAGATGATCTCACCTCACGCTAACCACGACGAACGGGTCAGGGCTCATGATGTTAGGGCACATGCCTCATCCGCCGCCTGGTTTCAGGGTATCCCTCTTCAACAAATCATGGAAGCAGCGGCCTGGAAAACGCCTTCATCCTTTGTGGCATCCTATTTAACCAACGTCATTTCTTCCGAGGGTGATTTCGCCAGAGCAGTTCTCACAAGTTCCAGCTCCCGATCGCAGAACCTCCCACCGGTGCCTCGGTGCTAGTCTGGTTACAATTGTAGATAGGAGGTAAGAGAGGGGCGATGTAGATTCCCCAAAACTCCCTGGTTTGTGAATCTACGAGCCCCGATACTTACCTCCTATCTGCATTCCCGCCTCCCAACCCCGCTGTTGACCGATGGATCCGATCGCTGGCCCTTGTGACCATGTATTGTTGTCTACACTCCACACTCATCCACTAACCTCGGTGTACAGGGTCTTCACTCGACACCTGATCCTTTGGCGTCTGGCATAGTACCTGTTCCTGACACCGAGAGAGGGCCTTCTGGCGGGACCACCTGTTTGACGTAATAACAAGGTGAGAACGGTCTCTGACCTTATTATTTTACTTGTGTCAGTGGTTCATGTTATTGTGGTGTGGAGTATTTTTGGCCTAACTAACCTAACCATGTGTCACGTGTTTAAATGTTGTCACAGGGGTTCTCCAAAGATCGGGTCTGTCTGACTCAGCAAGCGGAAGAGGACGGGGGAGGCCGCCCTCTAGCGGAGGCCGGCCTCCTCTTCTGTGTGATCAAACTTGCCAGGACCTTAATACGGGTAAGTGAGGGTTACAATTGTAGATAGGAGGTAAGTATCGGGGCTCGTAGATTCACAAACCAGGGAGTTTTGGGGATTCTTTCATATGAGTTCAAATAATGACATCTGAACAAATGTTTCTTTCATATGAGTGTGTATTGTTCATATTTTTTTATGTTTTTTATGTGCCAAGTTTGCAGTTTGGTGACCGATTTACTTGATATCCCCAAACAAAATCCAGTTATGTTATGACCTTTACTGGAGAAAGTTCGAAAAATTATCCACCTTTTTACAATTTCTGGCACTGTTGTTCTACTTTCTGTTGTATTTCTTGCACTTGCTGTTGTTTTTAAACAAAATAATAAAAAAATTACAAAAAAAGAAAACATAAAAAAATTATAACAGTGGAGAAATATTCACCACATTCACTTTACAACAGCCTGCACTATTCTTCGTTGTTTTTGCACCTGATGTTGTTTTTGTTGTTGTTAGAAATAAGGCCAAAAAATAAAACAAATAAAAAAAATGACAGAATTTTTAAAATATTCTTGTTTTGTGCTTTTGTTTTTACAGATCAAGATGTTTTCATATCAACCATTTTTCATGAATGACATCACAAAGTTTCCTTATCAAAAAGAAGCACTGAGATCTTGTGTTCACTACTAATGTCTACATCTTTTTTATCATTTCAGAAGTCTGGCATCAGTTCTACAAACAAGATGAGGCATTTAAGATATGTTCACATGAACAATGGGAATGTTGTTCCAAAATATTGCCTAATCATGTTCTGTTTTTTTTTTCTTCAGCAGACCAGGAGCAACACCACCATAAAGACTTTGGCCATTTTCATCATATTGAAAACAGCCATTTTTGATGAGAATACACTTTTTAAGAGTACATCCAAATTTTGAAACATTCTTTATGACTGACAGTTATAATTATCTACTTTTTTAATTGTTATTGAAATTTCAACTATCTTTCCTACAAGTTTTTATCCATGGCGTATAAGACAAGACAGATTGACTGCTTTGTTTTTTTCTTTCATGTTTTTATGCATTTTAATAATGACATCTGAACAAATGTTTCTTTCATATGAGTGTGTATTGTTCATATTTTTTTATGTTTTTTATGTGCAAAGTTTGCAGTTTGGTGACCGATTTACTTGATATCCCCAAACAAAATCCAGTTATGTTATGACCTTTACTGGAGAAAGTTCGAAAAATTATCCACCTTTTTACAGTTTCTGGCACTGTTGTTCTACTTTCTGTTGTATTTCTTGCACTTGCTGTTGTTTTTAAACAAAATAATAAAAAATTTACAAAAAAAGAAAACATAAAAAAATTATAACAGTGGAGAAATATTCACCACATTCACTTTACAACAGCCTGCACTATTCTTTGTTGTTTTTGCACCTGATGTTGTTTTTGTTGTTGTTAGAAATAAGGCCAAAAAATAAAACAAATAAAAAAAATGACAGAATGTTTAAAATATTCTTGTTTTGTGCTTTTGTTTTTACAGATCAGGATGTTTTCATATCAACCATTTTTCATGAATGACATCACAAAGTTTCCTTATCAAAAAGAAGCACTGAGATCTTGTGTTCACTACTAATGTCTACATCTTTTTTATCATTTCAGAAGTATGGCATCAGTTCTACAAACAAGATGAGGCATTTAAGATATGTTCACATGAACAATGGGAATGTTGTTCCAAAATATTGCCTAATCATGTTCTGTTTTTTTTTCTTCAGCACACCAGGAGCAACACCACCTTAAAGACTTTGGCCATTTTCATCATATTGAAAACAGCCATTTTTGATGAGAATACACTTTTTAAGAGTACATCCAAATTTTGAAACATTCTTTATGACTGACAGTTATAATTATCTACTTTTTTAATTGTTATTGAAATTTCAACTAACTTTCCTACAAGTTTTTATCCATGGGGTATAAGACAAGACAGATTGACTGCTCTGTTTTTTTCTTTCATGTTTTTGTGCATTTTAATAATGACATCTGAACAAATATTTCTTTCATATGAGTGTGTATTGTTCATATTTTTTTATGTTTTTTATGTGCCAAGTTTGCAGTTTGGTGACCGATTTACTTGATATCCCCAAACAAAATCCAGTTGGTTATGACCTTTACATGGCCTTTTGATTTGGCCATTTTCATGATGAATACACCTTTATTTGTTTAAGAGTAACTGTTTTCTTTTTAACAAATCTTTCCACAGGAAGTTATAATTTTTTTTTTCCTTTTTTTTTATGCTACCTCATTATCTTGCATGCATCCCCTGAATGTGAATGCATTATTTCTGTAATTAAATTCCACCTTCTAATATGTAAAATGACTTTAATCATATTTTTTCCACAGGAAGTCTATCAGCCAAAGAGATATTTTAACAATTTATGTATGATGTCTATCTTTCATATGTTTATATATCTTAATAATGACATATTATCTGAACTTATGTTTATTTTATATGAGTCAGACTGTGTATTGTCATATTTGTGTGTTTTTAATGCGAACATTTTTGCAATTGTTGTGATCAATTAATTTGATACCCCCAAATAATACCTAATCATGTTATTCTTTCTTTTTTCAGAAGACCAGGAACAACATGAATTTTCAAGCAATTTTCATATTGAAATTGGCCATCTTCAAGATAATGAATACACCTGTAACAAGTCCCTCCAAATTTTGAAACATTCCTCCCAGTGACCATTAAAACTATTGGGAGTTAAGTTGTTATTCAGTTTTAATGTTTGGGGAGAGCAGAAACGGCTCAAGGATGGCTCTCACAGGTGCAGGCGAGGTTGGAGCCCGTTCCATCCCCCTCCCTTCTTATAAGTCCCTTCCAAATTTCTTAACGTTAATTTGTGTTGGCAATTAAAATTACACAATTTTAAACACTGACATGAGGATTTAAAGCTTCCGTAATGTCAATGTACTAATTCCCAGAGTGCTGGGTTCAAGGGTGTGACAAAAGCAACTCCAGAATTAGGAGATTTTAACAAATTGCACAGCATATTAGAAGAACAAACAATCCCTGTTTGACTACCAACCTTTCAAGAATGCATGTTTCTAATATAACTTTGTTTAATCATTTTACAGACCAAGCCATCAGGAGTGACTGGGCAAAAGCTACAAATAGCAGGAGTTGACAAGGAGGAGACAGGATTCTTCCTATTCACCTTCCTGTCTTACCTGCAAGTCTGTAAACCTAGCTTTTTAAGACAAGGCAGACTGGCTGCTTTCTTTTAACAATTTTATGTGCAATGTATATATTATATGTTGTTTTTACATTTATGCACAGGATATTTATTTCTCTAGAGGTATATGTATATGATTTGCTTCTGTATTGTGTTCTATCATATTGCAGGGAGTTGAAATAAACACTACCTCATAATGATTTTCTATTAATAACAATTTTCTCTTTTCAGAAATATTTTTGCAACTTACATGCACTGGGCATGTAATCATTTCCAGAGGTGGAAATCAAAACTTTTTTTGCATGAGAATGCTACCTCATGTTTAGTGTGTGCACCCCTGAGTACTCATGTGTTATTTCTATGATCATCACTTTCGTGTTAAAATTCAACATTTTGATTTTATAGCTAATGAAATGATTATAATGTATTCCTCTGCAGGGACAATTTTAAAATTTCTGTGCATTGTGAATGTAATCTTTGGCAGAGTTAAAATGATTTCTTTCATAGTGGTGCTGCAGCATGTACCTGCAGAGGGTACATATTTCTCTTGTTGCATGCGTCATTGTTTCTGCCATCACCATTGTATGAAGGATAACCTTTCGACAGAGTAAAGGTGAAATGTCCTTTTCATATTTTCTTCACTGGACATGTCAATTCTCTAGCGATGCATTTATATTGTTTTTTTTTTTTTTGTTTTTTTTTTTGTTTTTTTTTTGCTTTTTGCATGCTGTTATTGCAGAAGCTTCAATGCACTCTTTGCTTCAGGGCTGCAACCTCATATGACTAGTGAGATAGCTGTATCCCTCTTTGCATGCTCACATTTTCTATGATTGCAGCTACCATATTAAACTTCTTACAGAAAGTTCAGCAAATTTTACTCCTAGTGCTTGGCAGTGTTCAGCAATCTTGACACCGAGTGCTTAGCATTATTTCTGTGATCACCACAGTGCTAGAGTGGTAACTGTTTAGTGATCTTAATACTTTCTGCCAGGAAGTGTATTTCTCCACAGGAGTATTTTTACAGTTTGCATGCACTGTGTATGCTATCATTTGCAGAGGCAAAACAACTTTCCTCTCTGTGTTGCTTCATATGCCTGTGTAAAATGTAGCTCTTTGTGAGCACGCATTGTTTCTGGTATCACAAAGGTACTGAAATTTCAACCTCTAATAGCGGAGAGGTGAAATTTTTAAATGCATTTCTCCACAGAAAATATTTTCTTCTGTTTTGCATACATTTTGCATGTGATCATTGCCAGAGGTAGAAATCAAGGAAGATTGATACACACCTCCTTATGTGCATGCAAACAGTACATGAAATACAACCTTTTAACAGAGCAAGTTTTAAATGTTATTAACACTTTTTCCACAGAAATACATTCCTTCACAGGACATACCATTTCCTGAAGGACATTCATTGTGCTACAGAAAATATTTCTATGATTTGCTTTCCTGGAAGATAAGCAAGGTTAATAACGGATGACAACAATGAGAAGTACGACCACAGCAAAAATTACAAGAAAGATGTGATTCATGAGAAAAGAGGAGACAATAAGAAGCATAAGAAGTAAAACTGAGAAGAGGAAGGACAAGAAGATGAAAAATGACAGTAGGAAGAAAATAACCAGCAAAATAAAAAAGCACTTTTAAGCAGTATACATCTAATAACAAGAAACCATGAGAAGAGGAAAGACAAGAAGATGGAAAATAACAAGATGAGAAAACCAACAAAATGAGATAAAGTACTTGCAAGCAGTGCACATATTATATGAAGAAAACATGAGCTCGGAAGGTGACAAAAAGATGGAAAACGACAAGTAGGAAGGAATTAACCAACAAAAATGAGAGGAAAGCGCTTGTAATTGTGAAGTGAGGGTTAGGGTGAATACGTAACAGTTTATAATAGCATATACCTAGGTGCATAAGTATGTAAATATAGGCCTAGGGACCTATGTAACTATATAAGTACAGTATGATAGCCTCTTATGCCTAGAAATATACATATTTAACTTATGTAACTGATTGTGTGTACACATTTATATGTTAATGAAAAATGTTCTTTCTCCATAGGATTTTCATCTCTCAACAAGAACAACAGAAGAGGAAATACATCAGAAGATGGAACTCGTGTAGAGCAACGGGGAATTTTTTTGCTTAATAATTAATATTCTTTTTACTTCTCTCCACAGGACATTCATTTCTAACTAGGAAGGAGACGAAGCAGAGAAGAAGACAACAGGAGAAAAGCATGCAGGAGGTGCCACTGCATATATGCCTAGTAGGACATGGCTTATGTCACTGTTTGTCTAAGCACCACCATTCAGCCTATGGGTCTGACACACCTGGCTGAATGGCTGCTTATTATAGTAGGGCCTAGGAATGAACTGGTTCGGCCTATGGGTCTGACACACCTGGCTGAACCACTAGTAGGGCCTTAGGGATGAATCCATTCAGCCTATGGGTCTGACACACCTTGCTGAATGGCTGCTAGGGATGAAACCAAACAGAGACAGGGCTGTGTAACTGCTGGTGTGCATGCATGTACATTTTGAATGCTTTCGCTCCACAAGAAGACCGTCATCAGAGATCGACAGCAGAAGGAGACTAAAGAGGAGGACATTTAATTCAACACAGCAAATTGATTTCTCTCCATACTAACTTTACTTCTCTATCTCTTGCAGGTGTGTGTTGGTGGCTATGCCACAGAGTGTGTGTGATGCGTAATGTGCAGCTATCACTTGGTGCTGCCACTGGCTAGCTTCGGCAAAAAAGGGAGCAGATTGTGTAAGCCTTCCTCTGCCAGTACACAGCCTCTCCACCACTAAGACTCTTATAGTGCCTCCACGTGGCAACACACGGTAACTGGGCATCTTTTGACTCCAGGCTAAACTATAAGGGATCTCGGAGTAGCAAGGACCCCAGAGGTGCAGTGCACAGGTCCATCTTTGATTGTGGATATGCTTTAGCACTGCTCCATCCTTGCCCCAACAATGGGTCAAATTGTCAGGCAGATACAGGTTGTGAGCATTGGTAAGCCATCATATGAGTGGTGTAACCCCTTCAAAAAATACTGCATTCCATTTTAATATTTATTAACATTTCAAAGAAGGGCAAGTGTGGGTAACCAAAACTGCTAGTCTCCCACAGGGCCCTCATACAAAAAGAGTGAATGTACAGAATTTAAAAGACAAGTAAAATAAGGGAAACAAAAACTGTATGAACACAGGAACCAAAGCAAACAGGATATAAACCAAAATAAAGGAGTTAGAGAAAATTAAACATATGAAATGGAATAGGAAATGGGCAACCGAACCAAACATTTAATGAAACAAATGAACTACCATAAACACATTTTTGATATTATAAATTTAGACAAAACTGTGAGAACAAGTGAAAATATGAAAACCCTTATAAGAAAATACATTTTAGAATAAACCAGGGTCAAATAGCAACTCCCTGAATAAAGAGTGGCTATATAGAAGAAGTTACAATCATTTGTTAAATCTATTGTAATATCAATGAATCATTCAGCTGTAGTTGATAGGAGGTTACTGAGGTTGGCTTTAAAAATGTATTTGGAGATGTTGCATTTCTCAGCTCCATAGACCTTTTCCATAATAGTAATTACACATAGGTTGTGGGAAATGTAGTCTAAAATAGGTAAATTAGCCTATAGCCATTATGAAACATTAAACTGGTTTGCATATCAATAAAAGTTGTATTCTCTAAGAAAAGCTGGCCTCTGGCTCACTCTGCTTGCATTTTCCATGTTATTTTATCCTGAATAACTTTTCACAATTATGTTCAGCAGAGTAGTGTTGGCAATCTTTACATGGAATGCATTCTCACTCTCAAAGGGGTGCATATTCCTCTACCTTGAACCTGTAAGCATCCTTCTAGTTTTCTCTGCATTCAGGACCATTTTATTATCCTTACACTAATAATTAATATGCGTTAAATCTTGCTTTTTATTTAGGTCCAGAACATAAGTGGTGTGAAAACACTGTGATATCATCTGCATACATGCATGTATACTGGCTAGGTATGTAGTATCCTTTTAGAACAAACAGCACAAGGGGACTAGGCTTCCTCAGGAAGAGTATGAAATTAAGCACACTTAGCTGCCATTTCACAAAAATCAAATAGAAAATTGGCACACATAATTCCTTGTACTGTGGAATTGACACACTCTCAAAAAAGATGTTGCATGCTGAAAAAGAGGAGGGAGGGGGGAGAAGCCACCCTATGGATCGGCCATGGGTAATTACTTCCATATGTGCATTGGTTTGGTGATAAATTTCTTCCAGGGATCTTTGCTGTTGGTTTTTTTTTTCCTTTGTGTTGTGTAAGGACCCAGAAGCTGAGTCTTCTAAATTGTGTTGTGTATGTTCCCTGGAGGGTGGGTTTTACATTGAAGAGAAATTAACAATGACAAATTTGCCATCTCAACTGGCCTGACCTGACATGTTGCATTGTTAAAAGAAGGATAATAAATCTTCAGAATTTTCTTTCAGATTTGTTCATCCTGGTGCTCTAGCCAAGTGGATGAAGGCATTTGGTTTTACAATGGAGACATCAATACATGGTTTTCCCCATCCAAAGTGACCAAAAGTTTGAAACAATTCTGGCTCTGATAGTGTTGCCTGTTGTATATGTAGTAGGGGTATTGAGTCAATAGGTATCTTGAGTCAATCACTACATTCCAAAATCTCTCATAGTGCTTAGGCCATGTGGTTCAAATGCATGCATGGCCTGCATTGAGCATTCTTAGTTAGTTTTTGCTGTAGTATTTTTCATTTTCTAATTGAGAAATTTTAGGTATGATGCAACTTTTTTTAAGTTTCAGCATTAGAATGAAACATGATTTACAAAACAAAAATGTGAATGCCAAGTATGTATACTATGCTACAAATTGTTTACATGCTTCAGTAGGCAATTTTTTTTAGAAAATTGTACCCAACACTATCCATCCAAATGGACAGGTGAATTAAAATGAAAGGCAGCCTTGTGGGGTACACTGTTTCTGAGCCAACTTTTATTGGTCTATGAAAGTTAAAGAATTTAAAATGTCAGGAAATTCCACCAAAATGCACAACAATGTTTGCAGGTTGACTATAGCTATCTCTTCATTACCCTTCCTCTGAAATTGTTTAACAAAAGGAGAAAGCATTTGGTATTGGTCAGTATGGGACAAAAAAATTCAACAAAGGTTCCATACATACATCACTGCAACACTGATCAGATGGAAATCTGAGTTGTAAGACAACAGCCTAAAAATTGTAAAGAATATGACCGAAGGCAAAATATTTTAACACTTAGACAAAAGTTTGTGCAGTTTGTAAGCTTAAAATTTGAAAGGCTTGACAATTGTGTGGTTACATTCATGGAATGGACCTTAGCATAAGTAGTGATGCCAGGCATTGTAAATGACAATAGTTCTGAAGTATTTTTTCTTTTCAGAACAACCCAAGGATCATCTGGACAAAAGCTGCCACAAACCGTCAGCAAATGGGGGGAGGAGATGTTTCTTGTTTACCTTCTTTGCTAAAAGTTCCCAACCCCATCTTCTTCAAAAACAAACTAGACTGACTGTAGGTGGACCTGATTTACATATTGTGAGTATTGCTTGTGTATTGCATTCTACTTGAAATGCAGAACACTGTGGCAACAGGATCTAAGTCTCCATTATGCCTCCCTCTTCATTGTTACTGTGTTATGGGATTGGTAACGGTGACTCCAAGAATTATTAGATCTTACCAAACTGCACTGCCGACTATAAAAAGGTGGCATTTACAGTTTGGCTTCCCAACTTTTCAATTGTGCGTGTCTCAAACATCTTGTCGTTTTATTATTAAACCTGATAAGAGACTTGCTGGCATTCCTTCAAACAAACTATCTCTTAAAGTGTACCTAAAGTCTAAAATTTCAAAAATACATGTTACAAGGCTTGAAAAATGCAACCAGATGGCCCAACTCCCATCTTCCACAGGACATTCCTGAGCTGAGATATAAAATGTTGAAGGTAATTCGCTCATTTTAAAATGGTGGATTGCGCAATAATTTGTGATGTCATTCTTGTACTACTCAAATTACAGTCTTTGTTGTTCTTTGTTTTGTCGAAAGCCACTGCACCTTGTGCTAAAATGTGATTACTGTCTTACTGTTATAGGGTGACTTGGATATATAAGTCCTCTCCGTACAACATACCATGCAAGGGAACTGTAATTGTTTCAAGGTCCTATAAACATCTTAATTTCAAAAGAAACAAAAGCAGTTCATGTGAGTTGTACAAGAAGGACTTCAAAAATTATTGTGCAATGGATTATTTCAAATTAAGTGAATAAATTTCAACATTTTATATCTCAGCAATGGAGTAAGCTATGAAAATGGGAGTTGGATGAATGAAATTCATTTTCCAAACTCTAAAATATATATTCTTGTAATTCTAGACTTTAGGTCCACTTAACAGTCAGACAGTGGACTTTAGGTCCACCAACAGTCAGACAGTCACAACAAAGCTGAGTTAAAGCTGCTAAAGATTCTGATTTTCCAACCACACTTTTCTATTGTCTAGGTGTGTTATCATACAACCAATCTCCATCAGCAAATTTTCCAAACAATGCTAGGGTTACCAGACATCCGGGTTTACCCGGATATGTCCTCATTTTGAAAGCTTACCTAGGCATCTGGCCAGATTTTTATAATTGCCTAATGTCTGGATTTTTTAATTTTTCTTCTACAAAACTGGTGGGATGTGACCAAATTTACAATTAAAAATTGCTATTTAAGAAAACTTTTGGTCCAAAAATAAATGGCTCATCAAATTAGTCACCGAACGTGACCATAATGTAATCCTTTCCTAAGGTAGCCACTCTTTAATACCAATGGAGTAAATAGTATAGGAAAGTAAAGCCACAGTAGGTTCAAGAGCTAGATCAAATAGGCTTTTATAAATATACTGAGTATCAGCATGGTAGCTAAATATAATAATTAGCAATTGTGGACAGTATAAAAGGCCTATGTAGGCTACTTGTTGCTGCGAAAATTTGTGCAAACTATTTGAACTACTACAGCACAAACAGGCATAGGTGGGGGGGGGGCATACCCCCGAATCCATTTTGGAATATTTTTAAAATGAACCAAAGGGTTTTTAAGCTATAGATTTCTCAAGGGGTTAGGGTAAGGTGTCTTTTCAGTATTTTAGTAACTAGCTATCACAAATCATTTGCAAAATATCAAAATTTTCACATGCTGGGAGCTTTCAGCCTTGTTGCTATGCTTATTTTCATGAATACCCTTCAAACATATGCGCACTACTCATCTGTGAGGGGTTTACAATGCTGCCGATTGTTCATGGGCTTAGGTGTGATTATGGAGGAGCACAGCATTGTAAGAATGCTGGGGAATTCCTTTTGCCTTCCTATACTTTTGGCAGATATATTTCATCAAGTATGTACCCCCGAACTGATTTACAAATGTTTTTAAAAATTAACACCTCAGGAAAGGCATTCTCAGACATGTTTGTAAGTCCATGACCCTTTGGTAATTCCAAGGAGAAGGAGCACCTCCCTGGTTATTGCTACTACCCTCTCACTCACTCCCTGTTAGGCCTTACTCGCAGTGGCATAAAAAAGGGGGCAGGGAGGGGCAGCCACCCCTCCCTACATGGGCCAGGGGGAGCAAAATGAAGGCAAATGAAGAAAGAAAAATATAGAAAAAGATAGGTATAAAACAAAGAACAAGAAAAAAAAATAGAAAGAGAAGGAAAAGGAAAAAGAAAATGAAAGCTTGTGTACTTTTTGTGCCCATTTGCCTCCGGTGATGTGTTTAATTTGTGATGGCAAGAGCACTTAAATTGATTGATTTGATGCGGGTCACGTTCTTTTGTTGCAAGAATGACGCCGCCAGCTGGGAGTTTGCTGAGTTCCCACTGGGGTTGATCGAACAGACAGGTAGTCCCCAGGCTCTGGGAGTGCATGTCAAGTCAATTGCCCCCCTGCAAACAACCCTTCTGACGCCACTGCTTACACGCTGATTATCTGAATTTTAATTTCACAGATCTTCCAGGTCTTCACCCGATAGTCCTCTACCACAATATTCCTTGTGAAGAGCCCGGCAAGGGGTCACTGGAACGCACGCCTGCTGGAGAGTGCTCCCCGTGAAGCAAGTATCACACTTCTGGTCATTTGTGGAGACTTTCTACCAAGCAGGGCCTGTTAAAACAAAGGTGTAAATTTCTAAAAGATGAGATCACATAGTAAGAAATGTTCAGATTGAACTTAAAGACAGTAGGCAGTCACCCAAAATTTGCTTTGAAAAATCATCAATTTCTTGCAAATCTCCTCTTATTGCATTACAAGCAACTCTGAAGACGTTTTGAACATAACTATTACAAACAAATAGGTGAAGCAAGGAGAAATTATCCTTGAATTTCACAATTCACTACAAAAACATTGTCACATGATCAAAATAGGCCATTCATGAACTAGAGTGACAGGGCATACTAACTCTGATTGGAGTGACTGCATGCCTATTGCCTTTAAGGCCTCTGATATGCCATTTCCTGCCTCTACCAGGTATTTTGGAGAAAACTTTTCCTCATTCTCCCCCCCACCCCCCCCCCCCCCCACCCCCCCCCCCCCCCACCCCCCCCCCCCCCCACCCCCCCCCCCCCCCACCCCCCCCCCCCCCCACCCCCCCCCCCCCCCACCCCCCCCCCCCCCCACCCCCCCCCCCCCCCACCCCCCCCCCCCCCCACCCCCCCCCCCCCCCACCCCCCCCCCCCCCCACCCCCCCCCCCCCCCACCCCCCCCCCCCCCCACCCCCCCCCCCCCCCACCCCCCCCCCCCCCCACCCCCCCCCCCCCCCACCCCCCCCCCCCCCCACCCCCCCCCCCCCCCACCCCCCCCCCCCCCCACCCCCCCCCCCCCCCACCCCCCCCCCCCCCCACCCCCCCCCCCCCCCACCCCCCCCCCCCCCCACCCCCCCCCCCCCCCACCCCCCCCCCCCCCCACCCCCCCCCCCCCCCACCCCCCCCCCCCCCCACCCCCCCCCCCCCCCACCCCCCCCCCCCCCCACCCCCCCCCCCCCCCAAAGTGTAAAAGTATTTGGGGGGTCCATTTAGGGCCCCACCTCTCCTTATTGCCCTAAATGCTGCACTAAACGAATGGGTTTTTTATTCTTTACCCTATGTCCTTGACACAACGAGATCACCAAACCTTTTCGTTCCCAATAGTGTCATGATTCGTGGTCTAGCTCCCTAATTCTTCTCATCATGTAGCGGATATTAAGTTCATTATTATAGAGCAGACTTACAGCTAGTCTAATGTAATCAGTCTCCGGTATGTTAAACAAAGTTCTAGTCTTTGTCCTTCCATTGTCTTTGATCAATACTTTTAACCCGTTTTACTGTATGGATGTGAAATCTGGAGGTTTCAAGACATCTAAAACAATAGAGAATTTTCATATAATTTCCGTGAGTCTATCCTAAAGCTTGATAAAGAATACTCACTTGTATTGTGTATGGTAAGTCTTGTGCCGTGCACAAATTACTTAAAACAATTGAAATTAGAGGTGATTATATTTTGGTATCGAATTATTACTAATAGTGACTAGCTGTCATACGTGATTTATCCTTCTAAGAGCTCTGTATAATATGGTTTTTACAGTCCCTTGGATAGTTTAAGTGTCGAACTAAATAAGTCTGTAATGTCTTTGTAACCAGAACATTTAGGAGTGAGTCAAATAGAACAGTAGCAAGTCCTCTTCTCGAAAATCCTGTTAATAACGCCATAAGTAGGGACCAGTGATATTTATGACAGAATGGTTTACAGAGAAAAATAATCTCTATTGTAAATATATACGATATTCAAAACAGAGACTTAATTTCGAGAATTATTAGTAAGCCAAGTCCCCCTTGATCTGTAATTCTTTGTTAATAATTGATGTAGATAATACCCACATTCTTCCATTGTGTATACCAAGGGTTGATTTATATAGTTTGTTTTTCTGTTCTGACGAACCAAATCGGAGGACGAATTGCACTATCTTTTGAATGCCCTTTTCAATGACGTAGTATGTATTTCAAAATATTAGATCAGAGTCCTTGCCACTCAATGGAATTACTTTTTCAGTAAGTAATAGCTGCCCTTCGAAATTAATTTTTTTTTGGTTGAAAAATCATGAAAGTTTCGCTATTTGCAACAGTGCTAACTATTCTTTCTTTCGGTGTAAACCCCGTTTTTAGATGTACAGTAACTAGGATATTATTAATGATAACTGATAATGATAAGATAGTCTAGTGATAGTGATACTGACAGTGACAGTGACTGAAAACTCGTTGTTTTTTCGGAATGAAAACGTGTATTTTATTTTGAATGAAAACGTGTTTTCCATTTTCGGATGACACGTGTCGGAACTGAAAACTCGTTTTTTTCGAATGAGACGTGCCATTTCATTTTCGGATGAAACTCGTTTTTCGGAATGAAACGTGTTTCCATTTCGGATGAAACTGTCGGACTGAAAACCCGTTTCTTCGGATGAAGACGGGTGGTTGTTGGGTCTATTTTTCCGAATGAAAAAACTGCTTTTTTTCCGAATGAAACGTGTTTTTTCCTTTTCGGCAATGAAACGTGTCGACTGAAACTCGTTTTTTCGGAATAAGACGTGTTCTTCCAATTTTCGGAATGAGACTGTCGACTGCAATTCGTTTTTCGGAATGAGCGGTTATTTCATTTTCGGAATGAAAACGTGTCGGACTGAAAAGGTGTACCCGTCTCGTCAAATTAGCATGTATGGCATGTTTTCTGCATAGTTTCAGCTACTCGAATGAAAGTTACTGCGTTATAAAGGTGAAATGAATATACATTCAAGTACCTTTTAACTTATTTCTGGTAAATTACTTTAATATAAAGTAATAGGCAGGATATAACACGTACTTCTGCTGAATGTTCTTTTTATTTGAATTGGTACCTGTTCAGACAGTGTGAGCCCACAATACGTGACTATTGAAAATGTCTTCCTGAACGAGAGGACGCTTTGAACTTATTTAGCTACCTTCCCAATGCTTTTAGCTTCAATAGTATTATATTAACAAGAACTTCAATATGGACTCAGAATATGCTGATTATTCTCTGTTACTGTTCTCTTATACCTAAAGAAAAGACACCTACCCTTTTGCGAATCAACGCAACGCAAAAAAACACTTTCTACCGAGGGCCGCGAGCAGTCCTAACTTCTCGAATTTCTCAGACAATCTTGGACAAAACAGTTGGGACGCTTTGTCACTATTCTTGAATCTCCGTTCCCAGGTTTACATGAAGCCCCCGCTCCCCCTTCCAAAGTTGCGTAGAGAGAATGACTGTATGCCGTGAAAATGGTCGGTCAACTTTGTGAAGGGGAGCGGGGGTGTCCCAACGAGTTTTCTCCAAGATTGTAGCTGTGGCCCCCTTCTTGGTATGGCAGATTAGTACATGTATGCACAATTTCTGTCATTTATGAAATCCAGTATCTCTACAGAGGGAGTACAGTAGGCTTAATACTTAAAATACCCCCATGGAATATTTTCTGCCCAGTGTGATATTATCATACTTCATATTTCATAAAGGCTATGCACAGTGCAAGTACAGTATACAGTATGGAAAATTTGTGCTCTCCAAACTGCCAAACCTTTCAATACTTTGATGACTGAATGGAAGGGGAACAAACATGGTCAGGAGGGAAGATAATGACACCCATTTTTTATCCATTTTTGGCCTGACCTTTGACCTTGTTGTGTACTCCTCCCATAAACTTGAAAATTATTTTGCATGAAGCTTATAGTGTGTAACATAGTAACATACTGTATCTACATTTGGTTAAAATTTCAGGCCAAAAAAGGACCACATTCTGGGAAGTCATATATTTAATTTCATCATTTTCACAAACACAAAACATACTGTACACTGTAGTCTGTAGGCTACAGTTTGTTGAGGAGAGGGACTTTCAGTTGTGAAATTTTAAAGCACAGCTGATTTTCACTGATTCAAATTCCCATCTGTGTAGCTTCATCTTGCTAAAATGGACAGGGCAGAAGATACTGTATGACTTTGAAGTCATTCAGGTTACAGATTAACCAGGCTTCTAGCTAGGAAAAATATCAAACTGGGTGGGAGTTAATGGACATTGCATCATTCTCACATGATGTTGGCCATATCTCAAAAATCTCAAAACTAAAAATTGACATTGTCTGTGGTCAGTTGCATGATTTTTGGGTTTTTTCCTCCAAAACAGCTATTCCAACTGAATGTACAGGTTTTGTGTCCTGATACTGTACATATTTACAGTTTTAGAGTGTGATAAAATTTCATAACTTGGTAGTGAGATTCAAATTGGGTGGTGAAATTTCAAACTGGGTGCTGCATTAAAAAGTAAATTCAAACTGGGTGGCAGCCACCCTTCACTTCCAAAAATCATTTGCAACTTGGGGTAATTTGGACTCCCTGCTAAAGCTGTACTGTTAGCCCCCTCTCCACTTTGTGCAAGTACAGAACTTAATATTACAGTAGTTGGTGCCATTTTGTCCGCTGCATCTCAGGGCATGACGTGTCTTGGAGGTCGAGATGTATGGTCCGAGATTTACCTAGGGCCAAGTTGTTGGTAACCAGTCTGGTGAACTGTTACAACGAGACCAATGTAGTACACTCTCAGGGTATTGTAAGGTACAGCCAGTGGGCTAGCCACTGTATGGTGTCAAAATTTCTTTGCTGAAACTGATCAAACTCTTACATGAATATTGAACTATTTTCAGAGAAAAGGAAATATCAAGACCAGTGAGAAAGTGTCCAGTTTGGAGTGTATTTGCAGCAGCTGTTGTGACTTTTATGAAAAAAGACTCAGAGGTACTGTACTGTAATGTTGAATTTTCAGAAAAAAAAAATATCTGTCGTACTCTTGTATATACGTACAGTATACTATATACTAAATTATGCAGTTATGAGTAAAAGTACAGTTGCATCACACTGTTGTCTGAATTAATTGATAATTACCTTCACAAATTGTACAGTTTTATGTCTAGGAGTAGTAGAGTACCTCTCTTGAACATCTTGTCGATGTCGACAAGAAGTACTGCATAATTTTTAAAAAATCATAACTTTGTCATTTTACACTTCTCAGCCTTCATTCAACCACCAAAGTGAAGCTAACAAAACGTTCTGTCCAGCTGTACCGTTTTGGGGGTGGGTTCATATTGAAAATTTTCCCCAAAATTGAGTTGAATTTCGAATTTTCAAGAAAAATAGCAAAAATTTGAGGATTATACCTTATGATTTCAAAAAAATATATCTGGCAAAATAAAATGGGCCAGCACCTCAAATAACTTTTCTGAAGTAGTCCTGGGCCAACTTTATAAGCTGTGAAAAGCCCAATTGTGAGGGGTGCACTGGGTTTGGAGTATTCTTACAAAAAAGATCAAAAAGTGCTTCAAAATTGTCGAAAATTACTCCAAAATTTGGTCCCACAGAAGGAAATCATATCTCCCCAACGACAAGTCCGTTTTTTGTCATTCAAAAACCAAAATGTTTCTTATAAAATTCTGTATAATCCTCAACCATCAAAATAATGAAGTCATAGCTGTATAGCGCCATCTAAACTGATCAAACTCCTGTAACAGACACTGTGGTGACACCGTGACCTTTGCACACAGCTCATACACACCCACACGACATCACCATTGCATAGATTCCTTGCCTGCCTACGGCAAGGAATCAATAATTAAGATGCTTGTCCAAATGTCATGGGCTTTTTGTCAATGATAAAGGGTTCTTTTAGTTACTTTTAGTGTGTTCATGCACACAAACTTAAATCATGGGGATTATCAAGTACACTCATCAAGAAAATTTGTAATTGTACTCAGGACAGTTTTCGATCCTTACATCAATTCTGAAGAAAAACCAGAAAGCCAAAAGGCTTAGTGATTATTCCTTGCCGAAAGGAGGGTGCTTTGCTACACTGAGGTTCATCCATCAAATTTATACTTCTCTACTACATCATTTTTTATGATGTGGTCACAATTTGACCTCTTCTTATGTCAGCTCATGTCACATGACCTTTGAACTAAAACTTGAATAACCAAGAAAATGAAAAAAAAAGAAGGGATTTGTCTGTGCTTCCTCCCTTGCAATGACATGTTTACAAAGTTTCAGTTTTGACCTCTGATGACCTCAAATGGCTTGTGACCTCCATGAAAAACAATAGAGTTTTTCCTTGCACCATAACACATGAACATACTTAGTATGAAATCTATCCAAGATTCCTACCTTGAGATATCATATAAGGTTTTCAGGGTTTGACCCCTGGTGACCCCAGATAACCTTTGACCTCCAACAAAAACAATAGGTACCTTTCTCTAACCATAACACGTCCACATACTAAGCATGAGATCTACCAAAGCTTCCTACCTTGAGATATCGTGCACACAAGGTTTTCAGACTTTGACCCCCGGTGACCCCAGATGACCTCTGACCTCCACCAAAAATGATGGGGTTCTTCCTCTCACCACAACACATCCACAAACTAAGTATGAAAACCATCCAAGCTTCCCACCTTGAGATATCGTGTAAACAAGGTTTTCAGATTTTGACCCCCCGTGACCCCAGATGACCTTTGACCTCCACCAAAAACAATAGGGTTCTTCCTCTTACCATACCACATCTACACACTAAGTATGAAATTCATCCAAGCTTTCTACCTTGAGATATCGTGCAAACAAGGTTTTCAGATTTTGACCCCCAGTGACCCCAGATGACCTTTGACCTCCACCAAAAACAATAGGGTTCTTCCTCTCACCACAACGCATCTACATACCAAGCATGAAATCTATCCAAGCTGTCTAACTAGAGATATCGTGTAAACAAGGTTTTCAGATTTTGACCCCCAGTGACCCCAGATGACCTTTGACCTCCACCAAAAACAATAGGGTTCTTCCTCTCACCACAACGCATATACATACCACGCATGAAATCTATCCAAGCTTTCTAACTTGAGATATCGTGTAAACAAGGTTTTCAGATTTTGACCCCCGGTGACCCCAGATGACCTTTGACCTCCACCAAAAACAATAGGGTTCTTCCTCTCACCACAACGCATCTACTTACCAAGCATGAAATCTATCCAAGCTTTCTAACTTGAGATATCGTGTAAACAAGGTTTTCAGATTTTGACCCCGGTGACCCCAGATGACCTTTGACCTCCACCAAAAACAATACGGTTCTTTCTCTCACCACAATGCATCTGCATACCAAGCATGAAATCTATCCAAGCTTTCTAACTTGAGATATTGTGTAAACAAAGTTTTCAGATTTGACCCCCAGTGACCCCAGATGACCTTTGACCTCCACCAAAAACAATAGGGTTTTTCCTCTCAATATGGGCCATCTATGTACCAAAATTGAGAACTGTCCAACTTTCCCTTCTTGAGATATCGTGTAAACAAGCAAAGCCGTCACATACACACACACACACACACACATACAAGTCGATTTTACATACAATCCGAGGACCTCTTTGTTATTTCCTTTGTGTTTACTTCCTTAACCCTAACCTTGACAATAGACTCTCTATTGTTCAAACTTTCGAGGACTTGACAAATCTATTGAATTTCCTTCAGAGGACCTCAAATCCATTGTTCAGGTCCTCGGTCTGATAGGAAGACAAGTTCACACCCACACACACACGACATCACCATCGCATAGATTCCTTGCCTGCCTTCGGCAAGGAATCAAAAAAACACCTCTACACTGTTCAGATATTAAAAATTTCTACTACAACAACTATGAAGTTGGTGAAAAAGTAAATGACCAGCTGTAATATGGTAGGTTTCACAGCCTCTTGATTCTTACCTCCTTTTCCAATTTTGACAATTACATTGGCTTGGTCAAGACTACAAGATTGTAACAGGGGTAGAGCAAGTTCAAACAAACAGATTATAATTCAAGGACTGGTCTCAGGGTGTGCTGCATACTCTTCAATGGAACTGTCATTAAACCGAGTATAGTTTACCCTAGCTGCCATCAACAAATATAATTCTCTTTTACACAAGTCTTTCCAAGTCTATAGCCTACAAAAATACTGTTAAGCACAGCTTACACATATTTTTTTTTAAAAAAAAAAAAAACAGAAATTAAGCCCCAAGGCTTAGTGATTCCTTACCGAATGCTTTGTTGAACTGAGGTTTATCCCTCAAATTTATCTTTCTTGACTACATCATTTTACGATGTTTTGACAATTTGACCTTCGCTGACCTAATGACCTTTGAACCCCACCATATATAACAAAAAAGAAAAAAAGAAGTGTCTTGAAAGGCCAGGGATTCAAATCCAGGTGGTCTGTATGAGAAACCAAACACTTTCCCTATGCCATGAACAAACTCATTATATGAATGGTATTTCTAATCATGCTATATAGTCACATCATCCTTTACACCTGTTTCAGGTATGTAAAATTAGAATTATTCCTGTAACAATTATGCTTGTGACAAATGATGTACTCTATCTCTTTGGAATCTGTCAAAAAAATTTAGCCCTTACTTTTGGTTGGTAACGAAATGCCGGACACAATTTGGAGGTACCGCCCACTGCCTATTTAGTTTACAAGGTTTTTGGAGTTTCACCACTATAATGACCACAAATGACTTTTTGAGTTTTTCAATGCTTTTGGTCTATGACCTCTGATAACCTCAAATGTCCGGTGACCCTCCAATGGATCTTGGGAATTATTGGGAAATCTTGCTTTCTGATAGCAAGTGACCCCAGATGATATGATCTTCGGAATTCTTGGAAAACTTTGCTTTTTTAACTCTGGTGATCCCGGATGACCTTTGACCTCCACCAAAAACAAATGGGTTCTTCCTATAGGACTGTACAGCATCCACATTTTAATAATTGTATGAAATTTATCCAAGCTTCCCACCTTGAGAAATTGTGTTAAGGTTCTCAGAGTTTGACCCCGGTGACCCCAGATGACCTTTGACCTTACCAAAGAATATATATGGTTCTTCTTCTCACCATAAGACATTCACATATACCAAGTATGAAAGCTACATCTAAGCTTCCAATATTGAGATATGGTGTTAACATGGTTTTCAAAGTTTGACCCCCAGTCACGTACCCAGATGACCTTTGAACCCCACCAAAAACAAGAAGTTCATCTTCTCACCATCACACATCCACATACCATGTATGAAATCTATCCAAGCTCCCTGCCTTGAGATAGCATGTTAACAAGGTTTTCAGTGTTTAATCCCGGTGACCCAGATGACCTTTGACTTCTATTATAAAAGCAACAGGGATCACCATAGCATCCACATACTAAGTATGAAATCTATCCAAGCTTCCTTCCTTGAGATATAGCAATATGTTAACAAGGTTTTCAGAGTTTCACCCCATGCAGTGACCCTCGATAACCTTTGACCTTCACCAAAAACAAGGTCCTCCTCTGAACATAACAAATCTACATGCCAAATATGAAAAGTGTCGGTCTATCTTGAGATATAGTGATTACAAGTGTCACAAACACATGCACACCGCACATCACCATATCCCATAGATTCCTCTGACTACATCAAACTTAGAATAAAAAAATTGGACAGAAATGGTACAGTTCACATACAAATTTGACGGAAACGGTAGTTCAACAAATTTTGCCAGGAGTATGATAAAGATGTCTGGCAAACAGGGAATGGCAGCTGGTTGAGAGAGAGGAAACGTGTCTAGGCATCCAGGAGCTGCTTCAGGCCCTAAGGTTTTTTTTAACGTACGTGTCTAGACATCCAGGAGCAAATTCGGGCCCCAAGCTTTTTTGAAAAATTTCTAATGGGGCCATTCCAGGGATTCCCTGTCTATTTTTTTTAAGGAAGCCCTTACGTGCGACTTTTCTGGTCCTCATCCTGAGGGTCTTACAATCATAATCAGGACGATGCTTATTTTCAGAAATTTCATCGGCAATAAATCATGCCACTAGAATTCAATAGGCTCATTTAGCCAAAGTTCCCCGGGAAAAGGCCATTTTCCCCGGTGAAAAATATAGACGTATTAAGTCGCCTGATGGCTAAATCCTCCTGTTGAATTCTAGCCTCATGACAATGAATAGCTACTTACCACCTTAGAATGAGACTGACTTTGCAAAATATAGCTGGACACGTACGAGTTGGGCCCCACATGGATACATGCCAGACACGTTATTCATTGGAAGACATCCATGATGTGTGGGCCTGGTTAGCACAAACAATAATTTAAAGGACATACCCATTATATGTAAGCCTTCTTATAGAAGTATATTACTGCATGGTCATAAGATTTTACACCTGTCAGGAACCTTAGGTTTCCAGCATATAATCATGCTGCTAGAATTGAATAGGACATTTTGGCCAATATTCCCAAAAAAAGGCTTTTTCCCAGGTGAAACTTATCTCTATAATTGCAACAGCTAATCCCTTTTACAAACAAACTTGCTCTATAGACCAGTCTTTAAAAGGGTTCACACCCGGCCTTTAACTTTATTGATCTCAAGGTACCTGAACAGGAAGTTCTCTGATAGATTCTGGATTAAGAGTGCTCAACTAGAGATGGCTAAAACTTGCTATTCCTGTCTAGCGTCATGATTCTGGCAACATTGTGAAGCACCTTCATCTAACCGAAGAATCACACAGGGGTCTCATTATAGCATATGATATACAGTTCTGGTCCTAAGTTATCAACGGTACTCTGCAACTTAGGCTTCAACTTTTGCCAAATTTTCCATCTAGCCTCCTTTGAGGTTGAGTAAAAAGCTAGGCTATTTCAGAACTCCCTAAAGACTATAGCAATGTACTTGGCAACATGATCATTATAAATGGTGATGCTAGTGACAGCCAACAACACGGCCTCTGGAAAGGTATAGGACTACCTTTTCCCAATTTTTGTACACCAATGAGGTTTTTGATTCTCTCAATCATCTTGGTTATCCACCAAAATGAACACTTTGAACAAACAGTAGCAAAAATTATGAAGCATTCACTAAACTAAGAGAATTCCTACATATATGAATCATTTTCAATGTTTTGCCCAAGATAGCAACACTTTTGCATCTAAGACACCATATATTTATATACATATAAAATTCTCTAAAGACCCATTTAATGGTCAGCGAATCCCCTGCCAGAACTGACAAAGGAAGGATCTGTCCAGGGGCCAACTATTCTACGTACGCCAATAAAACCGTCCATTTTGAATGAAAAGATGACGAAAGATATCACTTGGTTAAACCATTTTTTTATCAAAAAATTCACCACCGAGACTAACATTACACAAGCAAAGTTATGTGCATGCTGCACTTCATACGAGGTAAATATTTATTCACGAAGAACCATTTTGCTACAATATATTCCAGGTACACCTTGCATCCATGCAACTACCCTTTTCGTTTTAAAATTTTTATGAGCAAGCTACTGCAACGCGAAGAATCTAGGGTAATGGCTACCCATCAGGGCATTGCAATGGCTTCCCACCTCATCAACCAATATATATGTTAAATGTTGTACCATACTACAGTGCTACAAGAATGTATGGATCCTGTAAGAGACACAAACTAGCAGGATAGGCAGACCTCCGTCAGGTGGACACACATGCGACCTTTATAGCAGGACACACGTTGAATATATTTGCATATCAAAATATTAGTATACTTTCATAGAAAATACCTCAGTAATCTTCAAGACTGCTCGTGAGTTGACATTTTATTATCCAAACTAGTACTGGAAACAGTTAAAAATATTGCACCATAGTACATCTAGGAGCTTTATTCACCTCTTCCCCACCTACAGGCATCAAACCTTGTGCCCGAGCCCTGCACCTCTATACACCCGACTATGCTCCTGTGTGCATGTGTCCAGCTGAAACAATGGCGGTTACAAGGGGTGCAAGGGGCACCCCCTATTGGCACATAAAAATAATGAAAAAAAGAAAAATGAAAAGAAATCAAACTTTCAGTGCATAAACATTCATGGGGGGATGGAATTAATTGGTACAACATTTGGCATGTAATTCCCTTCTCAGAACCAACATTGTGCATAGAGATCGTGAAGTATATGAAAGTCAATGGAGAGCACACGTGCAGTACGTATAACATCGCCATGCTTATACTACAGGCATGGGCGTCCGGAAGGGGGGCACTTGCCCCCCCACCCGAAAATCAAAAACTTGAAAAAACAAAGAAAAAAATGATGAAAATATAACATCAACATTTCTTAACAGTTCACTCAGTGTGAATTTCTACTCTCAAAATAGGAATTGAATAAAAATATCAGCACTCATGCCCCGGCATCCCCCCGAGCATATTTTTGGTATTTTTTAAAGTTTATATTTACGATATTGCTAGTGTTTCCCCTTTTTATATGCGATCTGGGAAGCATTTTGGGCCCAAATTTTCTTGCGCTCTGCACCAACCCATGGTGGTGTGGAGCGCCGAGAGTCTGTCTATGGGCTTCACCCCCCCCCCCCCCCTTGACAAATTTCTGGATACGCCTTTGTCAACACTGTGTGAAGTAGCATCTAAACTCTTTTCTGGGAGTAAAATATTTCCAATGAAAAAAGTTTTGCCCCCCTCAAAAATTTTGCCCCCCCTGAATTTTTTTCTGCAGATGCCCATGATTGCAGGTAAGGGCTACAGCATAGCCTGCGCCCAGCGTTTCTTCCATGCCAATAGAAATTAACTAAGCATATGTGCATATAATATAGGGCACTGTGCATCAGGAACATATCATGTGCAGGGCAGTGAGCTCTCGCACCACTCCTCTTTGAACACTGTGATATTCAGGCCCCTTGGACTCCACCCCTTATGGGTTTTGTGCTTTGCACTTGACCTGCATGCTACTCATGCACATTTTGATCCCCACTTATAAAGAAGTTCTGCCGCCACTGCCCTTACCAACCATTCAGTTGCACCCCCCCCCTACCCCCACTGAATAATCCTGGATACATCACTGTGAAAAGCTGTGCTTGAACTGTAGTGGTGCTGGAAAGGATTTCACTTAAAGGTACTACATAAGGATAAGACCAATACTGGTTAACATCCCACAATATGTCAACACTATCAAATATAATAGGCCATTTAGAGTTGTATCTTTGGTAGTTCTTTTATAATTTACAGTGGCAATACAATATTATGAAACTTGGTTTCATGGGCTAGTAATGCCGCATTGGACGGCAATATATGTCTGATATTAAGCTGAAAGAACTGCTTTCATCATACACTAATATACACTAACATACACCTGAATTTAGTCACATTTGTACAGAAGCAAAGAGTAAAACAAGAACACACATCATTCCCATGATATTTTCTGAGAATCACATCGGAGTTTGGCATGGGCGTCCACAATTGGGGAACGGGGAGGAAATGTCTCCCCTGCACCTCCCACTTTTTTCCAGAACTCTAACAAAAACAGTAGCCACATTATTGATTTTTCACAGCTTACAACATAGCTTATTCAATGATATCAAACTAAAAAATGGTGGAATCAGCCATTCAATGGATGAAAATCATGGGAAAATGCCATCCCACTACAGATCACCTGGCCTCCAAATTTTTCTAGGGCCTTTAAGTAAACCCTGGAACCCTTGCTTCTAAGGCTCCACGATTCCTACTTGAAGTGCCTCCTGTCAAGGTCATGTCCTTCCCCGCCCTCCCCCCCTCGCCCACCACCACTTATGAAAAGCTGTAGATGCTGTTAAGGATGGGTCTTTAATTTGACTTTCTGCAAGATATCATTGACTGCTTATACTAAAATAGAACCTTCACAATACCATACTCATCCCGGTACAAAACATTTTACAAAGAGAACTGATTTTACTATGTTGAGAAGCACTACCACATGTCCATGATAAGGCATGTCCTTTGACATTATAACCTTGTGCTGGAGCACTCCCTACCAAAAATATTCCAGTTTTTATCAAAAACTGAGATAGATAACAGATGTTTTTCACAGTGTGAAATTAAATTCATTAAAGCCATGAAAACATAATGCATGTGAACTTAAAAACCTACCATTATCATCCTTAACAAGGAACTTCATATCTCATCGAAGTAACTAGCAGGAGGAGCACAAGGGGGAAAGAAGGATCCTTGCCCACCCTAGCATAGCTGGAGGGGGTAGTCTGTCCCATGACGAATTTCTGTGGGGTGGTTCTTTTAAGTCTGCCAAAATGAAACTGTAAACTGTCCAAACTTTTTCCACAGATTTTTTTCCCATGTCATTTCACTTTCAGTGTATTGTTTTTTGAGAGGATGACAAACTCATCAGATGGGCAACACACTCTGCCTACACCACTGTGTTTCCCCACCCCCACCCCACCCTAGTTTCCAAGATCCTGGCGTGCTTCTTTTCTCCAAACTAACACTGAATAAAATTACATACTGCACCATATTACATCTAGAAGCTTTACAGGACCCCATACTTTATCGGTGAGGAAGAAGCCCCCACCCCGCATTTCCCTCCCTATCACTTCATTGTCTACCCCTAGTCCAAAAAGTAATAATAACACTTAGATAAGCAAACCTGAGGAAACAGGATCTCCAAAGGGTGAGGTTTGAATCCTGCAAGTGGGTGCATTTGATTTAATACCAGAAAATGAAAAATCCAAACACATTGCAAACAAAACTTAACAGGATTAAAAATGGGGGTTCCTTTGAACCCTGAACTGCTCACTTCAACCTCACATTATCCCCGCTTCAAACCCATGCATATATGATTTCATACTAACCAAGATAGTTTATCATGGTGAGTCTGAGACCCGCCAACAAATGTCATTTATGCCACACTGAATCATTATACACAAAACCATCCTAATGCCAATGACAATTTGCTAAAACATTAGAATTTTGAAACAATAAATTACAATTGTTCTCCAACTATAGAAACACATCTTCATCTGTTACAGGAACTGATAATCAGTAATCGTAAACTTACAGTCACAGAAATACATTCATGAGGTAGGTATGCTGTAATAAAATTACTATTATCCCTAGTATGTATGACTTCATTATATACATATATACTGTACGATCTTCAATCTTCCTCTGCATTTTTTAAGGAAAGACCAAACCCCTCTCCCCCACCCCTACCCTTTGTCACAAATTGTCATCAAGTAGGTATGCTACAATAGAAACATAATTATTCCTCATAGTTATAACATTCAAAATATACATATCATATTCAATGTTTCTTTGCACTTTTTAGAAAAGAAAAAACCCTTCTCCCACATGCTTACCTCCTGCCACCCCTTCTCATCCCATCCAGTCCTATCTTCCATGCCCCATCCTACCCTTTATATTCCATTTCTCAATTGCATAAATAGAGTTTGAATTAATTTTGAAGGGGAGTTGTTTTACAAAGCCAAGCAACCACGGATGTGGAAGAAGCCTGTGGCTTATAAATTACAACTTCATATTGGGTGGCTAACCAACTCAACAATTTAGATCAAATTTGGTATCTTTTGAAAGGCTGGTTCAGATTTGAAAATGGTAGATTGCTCTTGGATGAAAAACCCACCTTACTTCAGGTTGCCAACTTCATCGCTTCGAGTGCCACCGCCTTCATCCACTTGGCCACAGCACCGATAACAAAATTCAAACAAAACAATTTATTTAGCTTTTGGCATTTTTTTAAAACTCTCTCCTTCTCTTTTTAATCATTTGCTTTTCAGTTTCATTTTATTTCCTCCTTTGCAAACTCTCCAGATTGTGTAAATATTATACAAGTTTAACATACAAGGTTATACTAGAAAGAGCATGACCTAAAGTCAAATGCAAAGGAAAGAGAAACCAGAAGAAAGTTTTCACTTTCTTTTCTAGTCTATCAAATAATGATTATCAATTACATCACATGAAAAGAAAAGAGATGAAAAATCAAAAGAAAAGAAGTTCATATGTATAAATCCAGGTTACTGAAAGAATGCCAAAAGCACAAGATATTCTTTAAAATAATACTATTGCCATTTAAAATAACATTATGAGCTTTTTGTCACCATACTCTTATACAATTTTCATTTTAAAAGAGTATTTATTTCAACAAATAATAGTTTTTCTATCAAATCAAATTTGTTTACTACTGAACAACATGAGGCTGAATGTGTAAATAATACTTAAGGGTTGATAGTATAAAGTTTACCAAATTGAAACTCTTTTGTTTAAAGAGCAAAAAAAAAAAATAAAATAAAATAAACTAAAATATGAATATAAGGCACTTTGCAGAGTCCTTCCAAAATATGTAGAAGAGCCTATTGTAGGTAGCACTTTAAAACTGGCTGCAACCTTCATTACCACAGTTGCCTTAAAGACAGATTTGCATCACCTCAAGTATGACTTTTGGTTGGGGGTTAGCAAAAGTCTCTGTTGGTGACTACTGTTTGATTGACATCAGGGTTACAAAATTCAAAATATGCAAAGCAGCTCATATTACACAGCAAGCACAGAGAATGTTTTGATTACACATGGGGTCTTTTATGCCCACCAGGATGTGGCCTTGAGCAATGAACTGTTTGTGTCTGCACAAGGAGAAGCAGTAAAGACAATTATGGGCGGGGCTTACCACCAAGTAAAAGTCATACTTGGGGTGATGCAAATCCCTCTCTAAAGGCAATAGGCAGTCGCCCCAAAATTTTCTTTGAAAAATCAGCAAACTCTTGCAAATCTCCTCTTGTTGCATTACAAGCACCTCTGAAGGTAACTATGAAGCAGTAAAGACAATTATGGACGAGGCTTACCACTAAGTAAAAGTCATACTTGGGATGATGCAAATCCCTCTTTTAGGCAATGGTATATGAAAATTTTCTAAGGGGTACCAAACTCTTGGCTGCTGGCTTGATAGGTTCACTAGGACTTGAACACCCTTCTGAGTAGATATGTGTGCTATAAATAAATCTCTGTTATCATTATTATTTCTCCAACAAAACTTTTATGTAGCTTGCCATGTCTCATGCACCAAGACCCATGCATGTTGTAGTTGGGTGCAACATGGCAAGCAAGATTCAACAATGCTATGAATCAAATAGGTGGGAAGGGTTCACATTCTAAGTGCAGACCACTTTACAACACCTTAAGCTAAGTATGCACTGGCCTGGACTCATTGACAAAATACAACATCTTACTTAATTACCCATGTATCCCAAAACTTGAGAGAAATATGCATCAACTATTCTCAAAAGTTGCCAGATGAAATTTGCAGACAACAAACTTTCTAAAAATTACAGTCAAATTCAAAACCTACTACACATCCATCATAGTAGCAAAGAACTTTTCACTGCCAAATGGCTACTTTTTGTATCTAAATGGAAATTTTTTTAAAATTAAAAAACCTTTAGGCCATATAATTTGCAAAACATGGCTGTGATCAGAAAGCCAAGAGGCTTAGTAATTACTTGCCATGTGGATATACTTTTAGTACTGTGGTTTCAAGTTGACAGTTTCATTGTGAATTTACTGTACTTATTGTTAACATTCTATGGGTGAAGATTAGACTGATTGTTTTATGTTAACGTGGTCATACATCAGTTTCTTAACTTAAATTTTGGCAATGTATGCCAGATATGAGATCAAAACATGTTTAATATTTGACAAATCATGTTTAGGAGGTTTTCACCAAATATGAGGTCCCTCACTATTACTCATCTAGAGATATCTCTTAGGCTATCATGATTACAAGCACTTTTCATGGTTTACTGCATTTGACCAAGGATGACCTCAAATGACCTTTGACATCTACCAAAAATACTAAGGTTTATGTACACAGTATGGGTCACTTACATGCTACATATGAGATCTTTCACAGTTACCCCTCTTGAGATATCATGCTTACAAGATTTTGACCGTTTGACCCCTCCTGACCACAATTGACCTTTGACCAATAAAATTATAGGGACCATTCACTGGATATAAGTCATTCACATGACAAGTATGATATCCCTCACAGTTAACCTTCTTAAGATATCCTGTTTACAAGGTTTTGACCTTTTAACCTCTCAAGACCCCAAATGACTTTTGACCTCCACCAAAAGGCATAAGAAGAATCTACTATGTATGAACTATTCACATGACAAGTGGGAGATCCCTCACAGTTACCCTTCTTGAGATATTGTGTTCACAAGCTTTTGACCTTTTGACGTCTCATGACCCCAAATGACCTGTGACCTCCAATGAAAACTGGGGGATCATCTACTCTTTCTGGACCATCCACATGCCGAGTATGAGATCCTTCAATTTATTCCTCTTTCAATTTGTTCCTCTTTCAATTTATTCCTCGTGTTTATAAGCAAAGTGGCACACACATGCACACACACACACACACACACATCACCATCCCATAGATTCCTTGCCTGCCTTCAGCAAGGAATCAAAATTGGAATGGTAGCCCTGGTGGTATGTCTAAGATGTATCATGCAAACTGGCCTTAGATTAATTTAACTGTCTCTATCAGTAATACCTTAACTATAGTAGAAAAGAATAGTGCACCTTGGGAGGGAAGCAGCCTCCTCAGCCTAGCTTTGAAACTTCAGTCTTTGAATCTTACAAATAAGCTGTCATTTCCTTTACAAGTTTGTTTCAGAACTAAAATATGGCATACACCAGCTACATAAACCAAAGAGTTCTTTTGTATGAATTTAAAACTTAAATATCAAAATACTGTCACATGATTAACACCATAAATTGCTTTATCCCAATATGCTAAATCAAGTAAAGGTGAATATATTTGCCCTTTAAAGTCTACAAATTCTATGACTGATGCCTTCCCCCTCACCCCCCCCCCCACCCAAATGCTGGGAGTGGGCTTTTTTTGGATAAGTCTAGCATGTATAAGCTTGCAACAAGAAACACATTGAGCAACAATGTGTAGTGTAAGGGTGTAGTAACAGAAGGAGTTAGAGGGGAGGTGTAGGGAATTGGCGGTACAAATTTACAAAGACATTTTTACTTTGATCAACAACTTGAAAAAAAAGTGATAAGGTTTCATGTGTATGTCCTCATATGACTTCAAAGTTGTCCAAGTTATTCCACATGAGTTGTACTAGTTGATGAATAATCCATTAACATGGATTTCCATTTAAAAACTTTCCAAATTACTTGAAAACAAAACACGGTGCAAACCTTTACAAGACCGACATAGAATACAGAGCGCATCTTCGAACAGAAAATTTGAGGTAAAATTGTCAGGATTGCCCAAAGAATAACTTTGCTGCTGGTTGTTGCAAACCCTCGCTACATTACTGTGTAAACACTAAAGCTATCATCAGTTATTGCCATCTTGCTTGCTCTTCTCAAACCAAGAAAGGGAAGAGATTACCCCCAAGGAAAGGGTAAAGGGTTACCATCAGCCTCAAACTTGTAACTTTTTGGTCTCTTTCTCATCAGAACTTTCTTCCTCTTCTAGTAATTTCATCTGATCCAAGTCCTGTGGTAGGAAAGAGTTAATACATAAATATAACTAGACCAATCAAACATGAGGTTGCACAAACTAAGCAGACAGGACAGTAAAACTATCCAAGAAAAAAAAACCATTTTGATGGAGCTTACAAGGCCTAGGTAGTACCACTTCTGGCAACCTGGAAGCAGGTTTGACAAAATTTTCTTGTATTATTAAATGTTACCTGACACACAAAACTGCATGTAGGGAATTGAGATTGCAAAGCAACATAATTTCAATACAATGGTTTTAGACATTTTGGATCATTACATCTTCCACCACTGCCCAAGCTTTATATTAGATTTCATCCACCAAGGCAGCCAGATTTAATTCAAACTGTATGGCCAAACTTTTCAAAAACTATGGCCAAATAAAAGATTGGCAATGTCTACATCATCATGATTACAGCCAAGGATTTTCACAGACACATGCTGCTTTTTTAGTCTGAATAGCCATATCTTAAAGCAACAAATACAGCCAAATTTGCAACATTGGCCAAAAACAGCAGCTTGAGGGCTACCCTGTTCACCACCAATACAATGGTCTTGACCATGTTAATTATGGTTATTTCTTCCAGAATAACTATAAGCTTCACAAAGGATGCACAGTGTAAACTAGGGGACTCCTGCAACATTTTGCAACATGATAGCTCATGCAGGTACTAATAAATTAACTTTTTGCAATTTGAACGACAAACATGAATAGATCGATGGTATTATTTTCCAGAATAACTCAAATTGCTGCTTTTACCATTTGCTTTATTCCTCTTTCTATCTAAATAATATGAGTTTATCTCTCCTTCCTATGGTCATCAAAGAGCAGTGAATAGGGTTCATTTTCCCCGAACTTTCAAAAATGGGTTGATATCATATAATTTGCCCCCCCCCCCACTAATATTTTCTACAATCTTAACAAATATGGTAGGCTTACCAGAGTACACTTATGTTAGATTCTATAGCTGACAATGGCTCATTCAATGATATCAAACTCACCACTAAGCTAAAATGGTGCTTCAAATTACACCATACAGCACATAGAATCCAAAATTTTCCGAGTCCTTGAGTGTGCCTAAGACCCCACATTGCTAAGGCTTAGCCTCTCATACTTATACTACAGTAGTTCTGATCTTAGTCAAGTGTCCCCCTCCACACACACTTCTGAGTTGCCCTGATTCCTGGCCCCGCCCTTCTCCACGCACTTCTACTGATCAGACTTTTTTGTGTTATCACATTGATGGAACATTTCTCCCGGCCTGCATCCCATACAAAAAGATGCCCCTCAATCTCCAGTCACGATCCCCCAACCCCCCCCCCCAGTGGATAACACAAATAGATATGGGATAACTTTGCTCCAAATGTACCATTGTAGTTATTTTGAAGACAGACAGCAGTGGTAAGGAGCCAGCATGAGGGGGCACGACAAAGCTGTGCCACGCCAGGTGCCCCCCACCCCCAGTGGAAAATTTTGGAATGCACAGTTCTGTATATAAGCCCTATAGAGAAGAAGAGAATTCAGAAATTGTGCACCTCTAGGAAAGGTTTGTGACCCCCCAGTACATGCCCCCCTGCTCAAACAATCCTGGCTACGCCACTGGTTGTGAGAAACCCAAATTTGTAGAAAAATCGTGATCCAAAGTGATTTAGCACAAAAGCACCAAAAAAATTTATTAATAGATCCATGTCAATGTTGACAACTTAACTGTGGTCCAGGATATATATTACACCCATGTGGAAACGTGTGTATATTACAGTTTTCAAATTTGGGTGTTGAAATGTCCCATCAGTCACGAAAAAAAATAACCAGAAAGCCAAAAGGCTTCGTAATTCCTTGCCGAAAGGGGGTGCTTTGTTACACTGAGGTTCATCCATCAAATTTATACTTCCCTCCTTCATCATTTTTTATGATGTGGTCACAATTTCACCCCTGCTCACATCAGCTCATGCCACATGACCTTTGAACCAAAACTTGAATAACCAAAAAAATGAAAAACAAAAAAAAAAGGTTTTTGGACTTTGACCTCAGGTGACCTCGAATGACCTTTGACCTCTGCCAAAAACAATAGGGTTCTTTCTCTTGACATGACAAATCCACACACTCAACTATGAAAACAGTCTGTCATTCCTATCTCAAGATATCACGATTACAAGGTTTTTGGACTTCGACCTCTGGTGACCTCGAATGACCTTTGACCTGTCAAAAACAATAGGGTTCTCCCCTTGACATGACAAATCTACATACCAACTATGAAAAGAGTCGGCCATTCCTATCTCGAGATATCATGTTTACAAGGTTTTTTGACTTTGACATCTGGTGACCTCGAATGACCTTTGACCTCTGTCAAAAACAATAGGGTTATTCCTCTTGACATGACAAATCGACATATCAATTATGAAAAGTGTCGGCCATTCCTATCTCGAGATATCACAATTACAAGGTTTTTGGACTTCGACCTCTGTTGACCTCGAGTGACCTTTGACCTCTGTCAAAAACAATAGGGTTCTTCCTCTCAACATGACGAATCTACATACCAACTATGAAAAGTATCGGTCATTCCTATCTCGTCATATGGCGATTACAAGGTTTTTAGACTTTGACCTCTGGTGACCTCGAATGACCTTTGACCTCTGCCAAAAACGATGGGGTTCTTCCTCTCAACATGACAAATCTACATATCAACTATGAAAAGTATCGGTCATTCCTATCTCGTCATATGGCGATTACAAGGTTTTTAGACTTTGACCTCTGGTGACCTCGAATGATCTTTGACCTCTGCCAAAAACGATCGGGTTCTTCCTCTCAACATGACGAATCTACATACCAACTACGAAAAGTATCAGTCATTCTTACCTCGAGATATTGCGATTACAAAGTTTTTGGACTTTGACCTCTGGTGACCTCGAATGACCTTTGACCTCTGCCAAAAACAATAGGGTTCTTCCTCTCAACATTACAAATCTGCATACCAACTATGAAAAGTATCGGTCATTCCTACCTTGAGATATCACGATTACAAGGTTTTTGGACGTCGACCTCTGGTGACCTCGAATGACCTTTCACCTCTGCCAAAAACAATAGGGTTCTTCCTCTCAACATGACAAATCTACATACCAAATATGAAAAGTATCGGTCATTCCTATCTTGAGATATCGCGATTACAAGGTTTTTGGACTTTGACCTCTGGTGACCTCGAATGACCTTTGACCTCTGCCAAAAACGATGGGGTTCTTCCTCTCAACATGACAAACCTACATACCAACTATGAAAAGTATCGGTCATTCCTATCTTGAGATATCGCGATTACAAGGAGTGTCACAAACACACATACACACACACACACACACTCATACACACACACACACGACATCACCATCGCATAGATTCCTTACCTGCCTACGGCAAGGAATCAAAAATGTTGTTTTTAATATTTTCTATACTAATATATGCATTTTTTATTTTATGTTTAATCTATCTTCAAGTTAAAGGGGAATTTTCATGATCCCAGACAGTTCCAATTCTCCCAACTTTGCATCTTCTAGCTCCTCCCATAACTGTATGAGGCTCTTCCTTGTGCAAGAATAAACCTGTTTTTGTGAGTGAATTGTAGAATTCAAGGAGAATTTTGCCTTTCTTTACCTATTGTTTGTAATAGTTATGTTCAAAACGTCTTCAGAAGTGCTTTTAATGCAATAAGAGGAGATTAGCAGGAGTTTGCTGATTTTTCAGAGAAAATTTTGGGGCGACTGCCTATTGCCTTTAATCTATCTTCAAGTTAAGGCTCGTACAAAAACCTGGTAAAAAAGTTCCATGGCATTTAATAACAAAAATACTTAATTTCAAAATTTGCCCTGTCAGTCACATTTTGTCCCATCAGCCAAATGCATTTTCACTCTGTGATTCTCACTTCTGTCCAAAATTTGAGGCAAACATGCTAATATATGCACAATGACATCAATTTTAACATTTTAATATGTTATATGACATGAACAATTCAATTTTACATCCCAAAATAAAACAAATTGTATGTTTCTACATCCCATGCCATACAAGTGTGTGTACCACTAGCGTGAAACATATAAAATGGTGTTCACCAATATCTTAATATTACAGGTTTGCAAGGTTATTTCAATGCTATATGAAAGACTTGGCCTTTGTACTGAATATGGAACAGACTCAATGTAACAATTTGATAAGTTCTGAAGAATACAATCCAAAAACGTGTTTTCATGCTATTGGTACACATGCTGTAGTAAATATTCCCTTTTCAGTGCTTCTCTGGTCTTGCAGGAGGTGGTAGAGCATACAAATTTGAGCCAGAGAGAGATGGTGTTTGGTATAGCAAAGAGGATATTGTGAAAACAATGTCTAACATTCCATCTCTGAACTCTGATTCATTCTAGAGGTGTTTATTACAAAGTTTGATTTTGAGTGAAGCTCTACTGAATTTGAGGTATGTGAGAAAGGAATGAAGTAATTATAGTTATTTCTTAATCCAAATGATATTAAAACTAACCTTTTTCATTGTTCACTACTGTTAAAAGAAGAACATGCATTTCGAAGACCTGAAAATGGCTTGCAAATATGCTGAGAAAATATGACAAAAATGTCCCGTCAGTCACTGTTTCGATGAGCCCAGTATTCGAATTTGTAAAATTTATTATATTGAATTTGTTTTCTGGTTGTTTATGTACCAATGATGAATTCTGCGAAGGTTTTAAATAATAAATCTCTTTTGAGAACAGGTAGAATGTACTTTTTCTAAAAAGTGATGGTTTTTCTTGTCCCATCAGTCATGCTGATTTCAAACTGCAGACATGCCGGTGACACACCTTCTGCGCATGACGTCAGATGGGGACATTAAATGGCGGTCCTGCACACAACCATTTAATCATTTAGTTTCAGCCTGTGCTTTTTTAATGGAGTTATGACTTGTTCTTGTTGATTTACAGTATAACTTTTTTGGCTTAGCCTTGCACATTTTTTTCTGCAAGCTTTTCAAAAAAAAAAGTTGCATGAAATCGTCCCGTCAGTCACGGTGGAATTAGCCACCAGCAAAATGGTTACACTGCATTTATGCATCTAAAACCTAGAATACAAATGTAGCAGACTGGTTTAATTGAGTCTGTTCAGTTGCATGCACAGAATTTTGGTAATTTCCATGGGAAGGGGCCAAGTTCCCACTTTCCCCTGACCGAACACCCCCAATTTTGCTTAGTATTTCTCAAATCCCCCAAAAATGAACCTCAAAGGTGAGGCAGGCCCCTCCCCAGCCCCCTTTGTGCACGCCTCTGAGGTCCTCTTCGAAGAGAACACCCAAGACATGGCTAGGGTGGCAGAAAAGTGAGCAAAGAAGTAGGCAATCTAACAAAACATACTAAGAGAATACTTACAATTTGTCACACTCTGGATATTTCCCTAGTTTCATAACAAAATTTAAAAAAAAAGTGATGCAAATACTACAACACAAGAGCTAAAAATGTCTACTTATGGGTTATCCAAACTTCTTTATAGTCCTCGACACTTTCTCTACCTAAGTGTATTATGTACCACACAGCAAGGTGGTTCAAGCCTTAAACTGACAAAATGAATACTACTGAGGTTGAAAACTAAAACTTGTGGTCTTTAAAACCCTATTTAATGGCAAATATACCACAACTTTTGAAAATCATTCACTCTACTTACAGTGGTAGATTGCACAAGTTTTTGTGATCTCATTCTTGTATTATTCACATTACCTACTTTTGTTTTCTCTTAATATTAAAAATACAATGATAAGGATGAACTACAGTATTTCATTCCAAGTTTTTGTTTTTCTTGGGGGGGGGGGGGGTTGGGGGTTGGGGTTGGGATGCATATTTGTATGACACTAAACCATTATTAAAGAAAACAATATGACACTGATCTTACTCTCAAACAATGTGAAGAGGCAAAAAAGGTATAATAACAAGGGAATATAACCAGGTCAGTACCATAGGAGAATGAAATTATACATAGTAAACATACAAACATAAATAAATTTCAAACATACATAAATTTCAATATTTTATACTTCAGCATGACAATTCCTATGGATATGAGATGTTGACGGATGGTATCACTTTTCTGTTCTTGAAACATAACTGACAGAAATTTTAGATAATGGATTAAAGGACCCTTCTAAATGCTATCAACTGCAGTGTAAAGGACCCACCTTAATTCAACCATGAATAAAAAACTATAAAATATAAAACAAGTTAGTGCCAAACTAGTGATAAATATTCAATACTGATGTCAGCTGAATGAGCTGAAATTGCTCACATTCTAAAGGTTCGACTATTGTATTAATTTATAGCAGTAAAATGTAGCAGCACTGCTGATACTGCAACATTTTAGTTCTGCTGATTCAAGAATAGCAAATTTTTATATGTGGTAAGACCCCAGTAAATGAAATCACCCCACAACATAGTGGCATCCAAGGACCAATAAGAGGTAAGTAATGGCATTGCATAGAACACAGGACCTGACTACATTAAGAATAGTGCTTTCTTTTTAAATAGAAGTATCACTGAACAGGGTACAAATTTGAATTTTAACTTTTAAGAAGGCTCTCTTTAAATGTTTTGAAAAAAAAATATTAAAAAGTTTACAGAGGCTTTTTTGGATTCATAAGGTCTATTTTTTGTTTATGTTGACAATTATTTGTAGAGCCATTTTTTGTGATGCTTATTTTTTTTATCTCTTAAGTGTCATTCTGGGGGCAATTTGATGTCATGGCATATTGCCCCTTGCATTTTGCTAGTATTGAATCAGTACCACTTATTATACAGTCCACATACTGCTCAATCAAAAACTGATGAGGGTGATATGAATTTAACAATGAGGAAGATAATTTCTACTCTGCAAATGAGCTTCTGAATCATGCCAAGAAAACAACCCCTCCCCTCCACTCTTTCCTCCCACCCCACCTCTGGTCCCCCTCCTCTTGCACAATTGGATACATGTGGAGTAAGAGTTCAAAGACCTACTTTTCTGTAATAAATTTTGCAAACAAGGAGAAAATACTGAAACTTTACTTACAGATATTCTACCAGAGACGTTGTTCCCAGGATGAGTTACGTCCTTCTCACCAGTTTTATCTTTCTTGGCAAGATGATAAATATATATAGACAGTAGAACAATCGGAGCTTGCAAGAAGAACTGTGCAGTCGGCTCAAAGTTAGTGAAGAGTATTGACACTGTGATAACAAAAACAGTGTTCAGCTGCGAGCACATAATATGAAACATGTTGTCCCTGTGTTTCAGAACCAATGAAATTGTCAGTCCAAGAGCAGTGTTTGCAATGATCAACAGGAATGCATATCGGTTGAACCCGTGAAACAATCCACACATTAATACTTTCTGCCTGTAGTCAGATCGTATCAATAACAATGCAGAATTGAATATTACTCCGAATGTATACAGCTTGCTGTTCTGTATATAAATACTGTCATTAAATGCGTTACCCTGCTTGAATATTTTTTCGTTATAAACGTTTGCTGTCGAAGCTATGAAGCATTGCACTAAAACTAGAAAATAACCAGAAAAGTCTTCCAATTTAATTTCTACAGAAGAGCAATCCCTTTGTGTGCTCAGTTTTTGCTGAAGTGCATGGCAGACATCCTTTTCAAGAGTAGACAGAGACCCACCATCAACATTTCGTTTTCCCGCCGTGGAAACACAAGATGAAAAATTTTCTTTTGACAAAGAAACAATGGATAAAAAGAGTATAAAGAGAGCTCCCCACTGGATCCTTGTGAATTTATGTCTGCAAGTTGACAAAACAAATACAATTTAAACAAAAATAAAAACTGGTTTTGATGATGAAAAAATTTGAAATATTTCCTTTGTCTAAATTTTAAGAAAGTAACAGATGAAGAATATTATACTCTCATGTTTGCATTTCAAAAATATATGGCAACAAACATTTCTGACTGATAATTGCCCCCATGGAATGACATCTCCTATTATACATTACTGAAGTCTCTTTTCACTGTCTGTAAAGATCATATACAATCAATGTCTGTTAAATTTAGCAAAATTATGCAAGAAAGAAATTTCTTTCTACATAAATTCTGCATCTTCAACATGGACAATAAAAGTTACTAATGTAGGGAATTTCAATATAGGCCAATAAAACAGACAAGGCTTAAGGAAGGTGTGGTTAGGTGAATTCTATAAATACACATAAAATAACTCCAATAGTCCTAATTAGTAATCACACACATTTAATGGTAGAAGCATAAGCAAGGTAAGTGTGGCCCAACTTGCATGGAGGACAATCACTCCTCATTTTGGAATCCAATTCAATCCATTGTCAGGGAGGACAAAGGAAGGTGCGGTTAGGTGAATTCTATAAAAAACACATAACTCCAATAGTCCCAATTAGTAATCACACACATTTATCGGTGGAAGCATAAGCAAAGTAACTTTGGCCCAACTTGCAGGGAGGACAATCACTCCTTGTTTTGGAATCCAATTCAATCCATTGTCAGGGAGGACAATCACTCCAAGTTTTTGGAATCAGCTCCTCGACCCCCACCCCCCACCCCCCACTTCGTCCCTCCTTCACCCACAATTAAGTCTCCTCTGTGAGACTGTCTATGATTCTACTTCACATCAAAGTTTTAGGTCCAATTTTAAATGATTAACAACCCTTCATGAGGTATACTAGGAACAGTACACAAGTAAGGATGAGCAAATCAGCTTTCAAAATTCAACTGAATTGGGTGGGGAAGTGGAATAGTGCTGTAGAATGCCACACACTCATGCTAGTGGCTCTTCCCAATTTTCTAATGAGGAAGACATGAAATGCCAAACACAAGAGAAAACTGTTGTGACAGAGTCCACTATATTTAGAATATTGGTTGTAAGAGCATGAATATTCCACAGAAAAGTGGCAAAGAAATTAAGCACTGGCTATCTGGGAACTATACACAAACTTTTAGTTAAATCAGAGACTTGATAAATCTTGTTTTTCAACTGTCATTTGATATCATCACCAAACTTGCAATCGAGAGTTTCATTTCAATGAGATTGTTACTATTATTGTAGTTCAATGCGGATAAATGTCTCATTAATGACAAAATGAAAAGCTTTGGAAAAGCTCATTTATAATGGATTCATGTATACTCTAAATGTGTGTTTGTTCGTTGTTATTTCAACACATCAAATTTAACTTCCGGGAATCTGCCTCATGGATTCCTAAATTAGCAATCAGCAGGAGGTGAGGACATTTTGTTCTTATGTATCAAAGTCATAAGCCCATAAAAGTTGCAAGACTGTAAGGATATGTCCCCCCCCCCCCCCCAAGCAATAGGACTGACTATCATGGGGGATTCTCCTTTAAACTATAATAGCTTCAAGGAGGCACACCAAACAGAACTGTAAGTATCTTTCCAAAAATGGGAGTTATGTGTGGAGAGTGGGTAGTTCCCAAAAAGCCAGTCTCATAGTCCCAATAAGTTTGTACGTAACGCAGTGATAGTTGGCATCACAGCCATGTGTTATACTAGTGTAACACAAGACTGTGTGTTATACTAGACTATTGCACGATGGATATGATACCACCATGATGAGAGGGCTGAATCACCCATGGCATGTGACCACCAATCCTCCAATCAAATGTAGAGAAATAATAAGGTGTTATATAATATACAAATAATAAATGTTTATGAGTGCGATAGTATGAATAGTTTCATGGGTTGAAAGATTGAACGTTCTATTCAACGAGGCGAAGCTGAGTTGAATAGAACATTAAAGCTTTCAACGAATGAAATTATTCATACTATCGCACGAATAAAAAACATTCATTATTTGTTTTATATAACACCTTATAATTTTGCTAGTTGTTGGTTAAATTTGTGTTTTGGCGGTCACTATGGATTCAAGTTTGTCCGTGTAGTAGCTCCATGGTTTGTCATTTTCTAACTGCGCGTTTATGTAGGCCTGTCTGATATAGAGGGATTCTTTGTGACATCAAGCGCGTTGAATTCTCAGGCACTGTAGATGGCAAAACACACATACGCAGTAAGCGTATTTATAGCACACATGCACGGCATTACCATAGATACTTCTGTGACACAACTGCACAATGGACGCTTGTCCTTAAAAACCAAAGAGACGCGCGATCACTTGACGTCGGTGAAACAATGTACGATCCCCAGTGCCACAGTGATTTATTGAGACGCGGCATAGCTTGTACGTAGCGTGCTCAATGCATCTCTGCCTCATTGCCATGGGTTAGTATATACTGACCAACGACCGTGGGTTAGTATATACTGACCAACGGTCGAGCACCACAATCTTGATGATAGTGCCGAATCACGCATGGCATGTGACCACCAATCTTCCAATCAGATGTAGAGAAATTAATAAGGTGTTATATAATATACAAATAATGACTGTTTATGAGTGCCATAGTATGAATTATTTCATGAGATGAAAGATTGAACCTTCTATTCAACGAGGCAAAGCCAAGTTGAATAGAACGTTCAATCTTTCAACGAATGAAATTCTTCATACTATCGCACGAATGAAAAACATTCATTATTTGTTTTAAATAACACCTTATAACTTTGATCTAGTCATTGGTTCAGTAAATTTTGTGTTTTGGTGGTCACTATGCTTTGTGTTTATCCGTGTGGTAGCTCCATGGTTTGTCATTTGCTACGTAGCTACGCCTTTATGACTTATGTACGGCATGTAATGTGTGATCCCAAAAGCTGCATTGATTTACTGAGTTGCGGCATTAGTTTGTATGTATTGCAATGATAGCTGAAGTCACAGCCGTTTGTTATACTAGACTATTGCATGATGGATAACATACCACCGTGATGATAGTGCAAATCACCCATGGCATGTGACCGCCAATCCTCCAATCAAATGTAGAGAAATTAATAAGGTTATATAATGTATTACCAACACTTCCCCTTCTCTCTTCACATCACAGCAAGTTGCTTGCATCAGTGTAACAAAAAGAAGGAATATAATACAAAAGACCACTGTTTCAGTAAACCACATTGGATCCTGACAAATTAGATTTTACCAGGTACTGCCATGCAGTAGTCAAACCATTTAATCTACAACATGAACTAAACCAGAAAGCCCAAGGGCTTAGCGATTCCTTGCCGAATGGGGATGCTTTGTTGCACTGAGGTTTATCCCTCAAATTTATCTTTCTTGACTACATCATTTTGTTTTAACAATTTGACCTCTGCTGACCTCACATGACCTTTGAACCCCACCAAATATAACGAAAAAAATCTGAAGTGTCTTGAAAGGGATTCAACTCTAATGGATCTTGGATCTTGAAAATTCTTGGAAAATTTTGCTTTTTGACCTCTGGTGACCCCAGACGACAATCTTGGGAATACTTGGGATATTTTGCTGTTTGACCTCTGGTGACTCCATATCATGATCTTGGGAATTCTTGAGAAATTTTGCTTTTTGACCTCTGGTGACCCCATATTGGGAAATCTTGGGAAATGTTGCTTTTTGACTTCTCATAACCCCAGATGATCTTGGGAATTCTTGGGAAATGTTACTTTTTGACCCCAGTGACCCCAGATGACAATCTTGGGAATTCTTGGGAAATTTTGCTTTTTGACCTTTGGTAACCCAAGATGACCTTTGACCTCTACAAAAAAATAGGGTTCTTCCTTACATCATGACAAATCTGTATAGCAAATATGAAGTGTCGGTCATTCCTACCTTGAGATATTGTGATTATGAGCTTTTCGGCTTTTTACCTCCAGTGACCTCACATGACCTTTGACCTTCACCAGAAACAAAAGGCTTCTTCCTCTCAACATGACAAATCTATATAGGCCAGTCCTATCTTGACATATCACGATTTAAAGGTTTTGGGTCTTTGACCTCCACCAAAAACTACAGGATTCTTTCTCTCAACATGATAAATCTATATACCAAATATGAAAAGTGTCGGTCACTCCTACCTGAGATATCGTGATTACGAGCTTTTCAGCTTTTCACCTCCAGTGACCTCAAATGACCTTTGACCTTCACCAAAAACAAAATGGCTGCTTCCTGTCAACACGACAAATCTATTTATAACATAAGAAAAGTGTTGGTCATTGCTATCTGGAGATATCGTGTTACAAGCCATTTACAAGGTTTTCGCAGTTTAACCTCTGGTGACCTCAGATGACCTTTGACCTCTACCAAAAACAATAGGGTTCTTCCTCTCAACATGACAAATCTATATAGGCCATAACTATCTTGATATCATTATTTCAAGGTTTTCGGTCTTTGGCCTCTGGTGACCTCCAATGACCTTTGACCTCCACCAAAAACAATAGGATTCTCTCTCTCAACATGACAAGTCTATAAGCCAACTATGAAAAGTGTCAGTCATTCCTATCTTGAGATATCATGATTTACCAGCTTTGTGGCTTTTTACCTCCAGTGACCTCAAGTGACCTTTGACCTTCACCAAATACAATAGGGTTCTTCCTCTCAACATGACATGACAAATCTATATACCAAATATGAAAAGTGTCGGTCATCGCTACCTCGAGATATTACGATTACAAGGTTTTCGGTTTTTGACCTCTGGTGACCTCAGATGACCTTTGACCTCTACCAAAAACAATAGGGTTCTTCCTCTGAACACGACAAATCTATTTAGGCCACTCCTATCTTGACATATCGTGATTTCAAGGTTTTCGGTCTTTGACCTCTGGTGACCTCAAATGACCTTTGACCTCCACCAAAAATACAGCATTCTTTCTCTCAAGATAACAAACCTATATATTAAATATGAAAAGTGTTGATCATTCCTATCTTGAGATATCACAATTATGAGCTTTTCGGCTTTTTACCTCCGGCGACGTCAAATGACCTTTGACCTTCACCAAAAACAATAGGGTTCTTCCTCTCAACATGACATGACAAATCTATATACCAAATATGAAAAGTGTCGGTCATCGCTATCTTGAGATAGCGCGATTACAAGCCATTTACTAGGCTTTTGCAGTTTAACCTACGGTGACCTCAGATGACCTTTGACCTCTACCAAAAACAATAGGGTTCTTCCTCTCAACATTACAAATCTATATACCAAATATGACAAGTGTCGGTCATCCCTATCTTGAGATAACATGATTACAAGGTTTTCGGTTTTTTGACCTCTGGTGACCTCAGATGACCTTCGACCTCCTCCAAAAACAATAGGGTTCTTCCTCTCAACATGACAAATCTATATACCAAATATGAAAAGTGTCAGTCAATCCTATCTTTAGATATCGTGATTACAAGCAGCATCACAAACACACATACACACACCCATACGCACATTCATTGCTTTACAGGGTACTAGGACAGGACCCGGTAAGGAATTCACGGGATTTCCCCATCAGCCTGGCTGACCTCCAACTAACCCAGCAGACGTACGTGTCTGGAGGGCGGGCTGCTTGCCAAGGCAGGCACGTACAGCTGCGCGAGACTTCTCATTGCTGTGGCCGAATTTTTGGGCAGCTATGCCAGTTACGAGCTGCACATGAGCTAGGAAAGGCGTGCGAGAGCAGAGGTGTCGCCGCCTGCCTATGTACCCGCTAAGGAGGTGTCTGTGAGTGCACACATACACACACACACATGACATCACCATCGCATAGATTCCTTGCCTGCCTACGGCAAGGAATCAAAAAAGTAAAATGATGAAATGGATACTCACTTGAGGATGATTTTGAAAAGCAGAGATGTTGAAATGATAACAAAGTTGTTTAACAAGACCACCATAGCCTAGGAAGGGAAATGTGAAAAATTTGACAAATTACTCAAATCGGAAAATATTTAAGGGAAAAATGGTACTTTTCAGGTATGTACTTAAATTCAGAACATCAGAGTAAAGGGGATTTGAGTCCATAATTCCTAATCCTTGCGGTATGAGTCCTGGAAGTATTGTTGTACAAGGACCTCTTTATACAATATGAACAAAGAATCCTGCACTAAACGTACTATGTGTAAAATGTTGCCACCATATGTACATTCTTAGTCTTACCAATATGGCTGCCTCCTATGTCTCCTGGTTGGTTACTCAAAGATTATGCCAGGAGCTTGGAAAATTTTTGAGGAAATGGAAGTCTTGGTTAAAATCAATGAGAAGTACAAAGCATTTCAATATTTTTCTTCTATTCATGCTTGCAATTTGTTAGAAATGTTGCAAATTCATCATCAAGTTACACAAAGCCCGGCAGCCATCTTGGTAAGCCCAAACTTGCTCAAACAGTGGGGACACTTTTGGTCAGGTGATCTTCTGTCTACATGTACAGGACGTCTGTGGTGCCATAGGAATTCCACTCCTTGATCCTTGTGTCCTTGTAGTATGAGCTCTTGATTACCAAGTCCTTGTAGTCTAATTCCTTGGAGTTGAGTTCAAGTCCTTAAAAGTCAAATACTTTTCCACCAAAAATGAATTATACACTCTAGTTGTAAATTTATAAACTGTGACATAAAGAAAGCCATACTGCTAGACAACACCACAACATATGATACTGCCATAGAAGTATGTTTGTTGAGAAATTTCATCATTTGTGAGAAAAATAACATTATTTTCTAAGAGGAATTTATGGAAAAAAGGTCAAAATCTTTCAGATTCATTCTAGACTGGGACGAGAAAAGTTGGGCATCACATCCAGGAAGTCAAAGTTTTAGCCCTATGTCTTTGGGGTCTTGAGTCCAAATTGGATTGTTTCAAAACCAGACTTGAGTCCTTGAACATATCTACATTTGAGGAAATGAAATTGAATATAAGGCAGCTACTATCCATGAGGGAAGAAAGGTAAAAAACACCTGAAGTACATATGTATGACATATGATTAAAAGTGATTGACACCACAACCATGAATGAAAAAATAAAAAAGACTCATTTAATAATTAGGAACACTGATCCACGGAGACTGAAGATATAAAACCAAAAAGATTTTCCTACTTCACAATCTGTTATAGATCTTAATTTCCCATCAATGTTCTACAGTAATTATTTTGATATCTTTCACCATTCTCAAAAATGCACCTCTTCAAATTTTAATCATTTTTGGGATAGCACATTTAGCTTCAGAAGAGAAAGTGACAATTCATTCAGTGTAAATGGCACCGTGGAACATTGCCACACTTTATACTGTAATAAATGAGAACATAATATATATAGTCATAATATACATATTCTGTTACAAGACCATGTTTCTGCAAATGGTATTGAAAAATAGGGAATTAATCCTTTTCTTTTCAAATCCAAGAGAAAGAAATGCTTTGTCTTTTTCAAGTGAAAATAAAATTATTAATGTCATGATTTCTTAAAAGAGATAAACAAAATTTACAGAACAATTTCTACCTCACAGACATAGCTTTCCAATCTTTCACACTGCACACTAGTTTTGGGGGAAATTTAGTATTTACTTCCAAAACCCCCTTAGAAATTTAACCCAACACCCATTGCCTTCTGGATCATATTAGGGTGGTCACAGTTCCACCTTTTTTATGTTCTGTTTAATGTGCGGCAGGTAGTGGCCTCAAATTAAGTGTTGGCAGCGGTAACACCATTTGAGGAGTTGGGTGTGTGGTGTGGGGAAATCACAAATTGCCTGACGTTGACTTCCAAATAGCAGAGCACTATTGGTAAGACTTCAGATTTTCCATCTGCACCATGCCAACTTTTTCAATATTTGACAAGAGCACTATAGCTTTCATGTAACATGGTCTGAGATCACCACACAAGGCACAATAATGGCCTTTGGTGGAAGAAGAGCAAAGAGGCTCACTAAAATCGAGGCAAGGCAGTAAATTGCCTTGATTCTCTAAAGCACATCAGGACAGTGCCACCAGACAATTGAACACCTGCCAAAGAGATGTACCTACTAGCATCATCCTCATCCATGAAAAATAAAGTTTACAACTCTTCCAACTTTACTTCTAGGATTCAGACAAGTAAAAGCACCGCAGTGACTATAAAGTTCAATACAGAAAACTAACCGTTTCAAAAGAAGCAATGACATAGAATGTCATCAAGTTATCAATGAAGTAGAGAAAAGCTGGGATGCTCCATGGCCACAAATTTAAAATGTCTTGGTGAGAGAATGACTTCAAATACTCCCTCACATTACTCTCTGTTAAGAAGGAAAAGTTAAAGATTTGTTTGGTAACTTTAATATTTATGCTTACATTTTACTATAAAACAGCGATAAAGTCAATATTCTTGACACATGCCTATGTACACATCTGCACTAAAAATATTCTGTAGTACTGAGAGGAGACCCTTTCTTTTGTAGTCCACTAATTGAACAGCTCTTCTCATGAATACATTTACAATCATTAATCTGCTACGGTTACAATGTCACTCCTGTCATTTTTTTTTTTTTGTCATTCTTTTTTTTTTCTCTTTTGGCCAAAATACAGTCAACACAAATCTTTCCAAGTTTTGATGAAAAATCAATTCATATATTACATTTGTAAATTAATGCAGCATTGTGAGAAAACCATCACTGTGCCTTTGGCAAAGGAATCAAAAATTGAGAATTTATTGACAAGATGTTTTAGATATGTCAGCTCCATTTCTAGCAATGTTGACCAAGTTTTATGTTGATCCTAGGTCCATTGCAATTTGAAATCATAAGGCTAGGACTGGACCAATATTGCTGTTAGACTGGAAATCATCCTCAAACACAGGGTTCAACAGAGTCCACAGGATTAAGTGTAAGCAGCATCAAAGACTCAGCAACTGTCTCCTACCCTACAGTGCTGTATCTAAAAGAAAACATTTCCTTTTTAAAAATACAATTTGATTATTTTACCTTTTGAAATTTTGTGAAAAAACAGGAAAGAGCAAACTAATAGCTTGAGAGCTTCAGCACTGACAATGACAGTAGCTGGAAGGTATTCATACTGGTTATCTGAAAGGAAAAATGTTCAAAAATAAGCATTATGTACAGCATTAAGAGGTAGGTATTTTACAAAACTTTAAAATACAGCACAAGAATATTTTTTTTTACTTACAACACTGTACAGGAAAGGTACAGTAAAACCGAAAACTGCGTTACTGCGTTATGATATTCATTCAGGCCTTGAAGAGAGTTATTGTACACAGTTATGATGTTCTGCATCCATAAATGTAATTCTGAAATCAATATCTATGAATTTTGCCTTCATGTTGGATGACTTTACATCAAAGAACTCTCATTTGTAAATTTGTGAGCTGATTTTTATTGTATGATATACTGTATGCGAAATTAGTACCACAATGAAATGGCAAAACTATTTCAATACTTTTCAACTACTGTACTTTACAACAGCATAATAAAGGTAAGAAGTTTAAAGTAAATTATGTTTTGTGTAGGACATTTGAACCATTTGTAACATGAAGGAAATTCACTCTTTAGAAATGAAACAATGCATACACAACAGTGATATTACAACAGTTAATAACTTTTCTTGAGATTGCCTGAACCTGAGATTAGGGGTTTCCTTCTCCAAACTTACCTTCATTTGAAGAGTGTTTTGTGAACAGGATTCTTGATGATGCAAAAGTAATGTACATCACACCTAAAAGCACTGTTTTTACTGTTGAGGTAAACTCACTCCCTGAACTTGATGGTGCCATTCTTCAAATCTGAAAAATTTACATCCATGGCAGGGATTGATAAATACTGATCGATGTACTCATCCATGTGTAAAAAAATACCATTGCACACCCACAGAAATACTGTATACTGTACCAACAATATTTATTGGGATGTTCCAGTCACAAAAGATGCAAAACATTCATAGAATCAAGGATACTCCCACCCCACATCTCCATACCATCTTGCATACAAGTTGCAACACTTTACTTTTATACATTTTGTTGGGATTTTTGGGCAGGGTTCCCTACATCACAGGTTCACTAGACCAAAGATCATATCTCTAAACTTAATCCTACTGTAACCCTAACCATTATCCTAACCCAAACCCTAATCCTACCCCAGGCTAATCCTTACGTTGATCCTAAAACCCAATTCTGTATCTAACTCGAATCCTAACTCTTCCTACCAAAGTACATTTCAGTCAAGTAGATCTTTGGCCTAGAATAAACTTGGGATCTTCTACCGCACAATTATTTCACTATTCTTTCAATGCCTTTTGATAAGCACAAAAGATCTTCCTTGTGTCCAAATTTTGTGTCATATTACCATACTGCGACATTTACTGGTGAAAATATTTTAATGTTTAGGGACAACATGGTGTGATATGTTCAATAAACTTCTGAAAAGTAAAAACGTACAGTAAAAACGCTTGTAAATGAGGTGCACCTTTCTCAGTTTTTCCAATGTTATTATTATGCCTGACTTTGCATTTTCTCTTCAAGTGACAGTAGATCTTTAATTACACATGCAGATCTCAGTCACCCATTTCTGTGATCTGTTGGAAAATGATGATCTTTACCTTTGTTAACATACGTTATTTCTGGTGTCCTCCTGCATAACATACAGTACGTTAACTGGTGGCAAATTTTCATGATTGTGACCTAATCACACACTGCAAAGTAGTGTACTAAGGATTGTGAGTACCAGAAACTCACTACTGACTACTGACATTCAAGAATACATGTGAAAACCAGAAAGCCAAAAGGCTTAGTGATTCCTTGCCGTATGGATATATTGTAACACTTGAGCATGAATCACCCACATGACAAGCATGAGATCCCTTACAGTTATCCTGCTTGAGGTATCATGTTAATTAGGTCAAAAGCTTTTCAAATCTTGTGACCCAAAATGACCTACGTGCCAAATATGAACAATCCACAGGCCAAGTATGTGATCCCTCATAGTTTCCTCCTTAAAATATCATGTTTACTAGGTTTTGACCTTTTGTGACCTCAAATGACCTTTGACCTGCACAGAAAATAATAGGTACCATCTACTCAATACAAGCAATCCACATGTCAAGTGTGAGATCCCTCACAGTTATCCTTCTTAAGCTATCATGTTTACAAGGTTTTGACCTTTTGGCCTCTGGTGACCCCAAATGACCTTTGACCTCTACAAAAAATAATAGGATCATCTACTCAATATGGGCAATCAACATGCTACGTATGAGATCCCTCACAGTTACCCTTCTTGAGATATCATGTTTACAAGGTTTTGACATTCTGTCCTCTGGTGACCCCAAATGACCTCTGACCTCCACCAAAAACAATAGAGATCATTTACTCAATATAGGAAATACACAAGCTAAGTATGAGACCCCTCAAAGTTACCCTTCTTGAGATATCATATTTACAAGGTTTTGATCTTTTGAACTCTGCTGCCCTCTAATGACCTTCAACCTCTACCAAAAACAATAGGGATCATCGAGTCAATATGGGCAACCAACATGCTAAGTATGAGATCCCTCACAGTTACCCTTCTTGAGACAGTGTTTACAACATCTTGACCTTTTGACCTCTGGTGATCCCAAATGACCTTTAACCTCCACCAAAATGATAAGAATCATCTACTCAATATGGGCAATTAACATGCTACGTATGAGATCCCTCACAGTTACCCTTCTTGAAATATAGTGTTTTGCAAGGTTTTGACCTTTTGACCTCTGGTGACCCCAAATCACCTTTGACATCTACCAAAAACAACAGAGATTATTTACTTAATATGGGCAATCCACATGCCTCACAGTTACCCTTCTTGAGATATTGTTTACAAGGTTTTGACCTTTTGACAACTGGTGACAACAAATGACCTTTGACCTCCACCAAAAACAATAGAGGTTATCCACTCAATAAGGGCAATCCACATGCTAAGTATGAGATCCCTCACAGTTACCCTTCTTGAGATATCATGTTTACAAGGTTTTGACCTTTTGACCACTGGTGACCCCAAATGACCTTTGACCTCCACTAAAAACAATAGGGATCATCTTCTTACTATGGGCAACCTACCTACTAAGTATGAGATCCCTCAGAATTACCCTTCTTGAGATATCGTGTTTACAAGGTTTTGACCTTTTGACCTCTTGTGACCCCAAATGACCTTTGACCTCCACCAAAAACCATTGGGATCATCTACTTAATATGGGCAATCTACACGCCAAGTATGAGATCCCTTGGAGTTACCCTTCTTGAGATACCGATTTACAAGCTGATACTGATTTACAAGCAAAAGCGTCACATACACACACGACATCACCATCGCATAGATTCCTTCGGCCTTCGGCAAGGAATCAAAAACTTGTTATTCTGTACAATCTATTTGGTGTCCTCAACATAACGTACATTAAATGGCCATTATTTCACTATGAACTGATAGGTGGAAATATCGAAACATTTGTGACTGGTCAACACTCCACAGACACAGATAGTAAACAGTGCTTTTACTGCTAGCAGTTGAATTCCTCCATATCTGTCACAATTTATGTATGGTGTCCTCATTTTAGCCTGCATACCTTACGTTAACTGTAAAAATCTATTTTAGGTATACTGCAAGAATTTGCACAGAGTACTCAACCCTCTTAATTCTTTAACATATCCGAACTAGAATTAAACTATTTTCATCACCCAATAAATCTAAAACATGGTTGTAGGTCATCAAAACATACTCTGTTAATGTACGTTATGGTGTCTCATTTTTTTGGTGAATTAAACTATTTTCATCACCCAATAAATCTAAAAAATTGGTTGAGGTCATCAAAACATACTCTGTTAACGTACGTTATGGTGTCTCATTTTTTGGTGTTTTCATAACGTATGTTAACAATATGCACTCTGAATGTCAATTACTGAGAAGACTGAGAACTTCCACACTAGGAAACACTTCATTTCCAAGTATTTCTAAGATACTCTAACCAACAAGTGGATGAAATTTGTCATTGTGAGAGTGGCTTAGTTCTATAACTTCAAGTTTCAGTTGTGTTGTTAATGTATGTTATGGTGTCCTAAATAACCAGCCTCATTTACTAGAAGTGGGATGTGATATTACTTCCAACTTTGTTTCTGTATCATAAGATATCATTTGACATTGCTCATTGATATTCTCTCTCACTTTGATGGAGAAGGGGCTATGATACTGGACAACTACACCGTAAAGGACACCGAGTAACATAGGTTAACATCATCACTTGTCCTTTCTATTGGCCTCAAATTCCACTTTTTCAATACTGTATTATCCTTCAACATTACTGGTTGTGTTCGGCATTCACTGGAGAACCAGAATCAGCACTCAAATGGATAAGTTGGTGTAATTCATTTTTGACCATGTATGTCACACTTTAGTAACCCAGTATCATATTATTACATATTGTCAAAGCTAGGCATGTAAAATGGAACACACATGTGTCTGTTTTTTGTTTTACACTTTGATACATGGAAGATGTTTGTTTGTGTAGGCAATCCCCCCTTGGTCAAAAAGTGGGAGATATATCCTTCCCCCCATTCTCCAGGATATCTGCCTGTTGCCTCATCCTGTCCCCTGTTGGGGCTGCTGGTTGCTCACCCAGCCAATCCCCTCCCCCTGTTGAGGAGCCTGGTTCCCCTTTTGGGCAAATCCTGGACAAATTTTGGTGCCACTACTAGCTGCAAGCCTCATAAACATAAGTTCCATGGGCCTTCTCTGGTTGTCAGTACAGTATTAAAACCTGGTAGCTCAAGTGTTCATCAGAAAACAAAACCATTTGCTCCCTGACAAGTATCCTTACAGCATATAATATATACCACTGCCCACAAACCCTTTGAATCATCAAAATGACTGGTTTACATATGACTTAGGCCAGCAAGAGGCCTGGTAAAATTATCATTTTTGTTGAATAGTACAGTACACACCCTAATTTTCTTCGGAAATAATTTAACTTTTCAAACCAACTCTCAGAACTTTGTAAATACCTCAGGACTTCTGTGGACTTTGCCTTACGTTAAGTTGTATTCATTTGTATACCCGTACGTTTTTAATAATATGTTGTAAATGTTATTTTGTTAAACGGTTTTCATGACCAGAAGGTTGAATTAAATTACTTGAAAATTTGAATACTTATTCTCTTCTTCATTACGGTCTGCCTTTTAAAATTCGTAAAAAATCTTTTCGACTTGGGTTTCTCTTACATCTGAACTTCAGTCGTTAAAATCCATTTTGTTCCTAACTTGAACTTCGTAACAATGAGAATGAACTAGACTTTTACAAATATTACCAAAAATGTATTCAAGAATATCTTGGGCAAAACAGTCATTAAAAATTTTGATAGAAAAGAAAAATTTCTCTGTTTTCAACATTCATAATTATTCATGACTTTGGAAATAAACAGTACTTAGCTGCTCTATTTTTCTGTATAGTGATTAACCCAAGGTTAGGGTGGCCAAACTGTATGTCCTGCTTTTCACCAGATTGTCAGGATTTTGAGCAACCTGTCCTCTGTCAGGCCATACCTTTATTACATGTCCTTCGTTTTGAAAAACTGTTAGGTCACAATGAAAGATCTTACAAATTAAGAGTGAAAAACTCAATCACAAATAAATCATTCCTATCATACTTTAGGGATTTGGTTGGGTGGAAGGAACAACAAGACTTAATTTGGCCAATAGGATTTTGGGAGTTGCCTCTTGGGAGGCATTACTTGAACACCCACATGCAGTCACATGGAGAAGACTAGTTCAACAGAGTCTCATGACTTAAGTTCAGGAAGTCAGAGGCAAGGAAGTAGCCTCAGTTTAGTTTGGTTAGTTTACTTTATTTTAGTTTAGTTGGGTTCTGAGTTTGTTTAGGTTGACCTGGGATTTTATATTTGTACTGTCTGTTTTTTTCATGTGTTTTTTTTTTAATCTGAAGGGAGTTATTTTTGAACACAGACAAGTAACCATATTCAAACATGTAACTCTCCTTTTTTCCTTGTGTTCTTGTTTGGAGTCTGGACTTTGACAGCCTGCATTTTTTAACAATCAAGTCAAGACATTTACCCCTTCCTCCTGGACTGGCCATTGGCCTATTAAAATACAAGACCTGAGGCGAAGGATCCCAACCCCCCAACCCCCGAAAATTTTCTCTACTATACTATACTGTACATACAAATACAGAGAATATGTAACAATACACAGAAGCTTACTGTATCATATCGAAAGATGGAAATAGAGGAACCAGAAATAAGTTTTAACTTTTCTGGTCATAAGAGAACAAAACAAAATGAAAAAACAATCTGACATTGTTTTGAAAAAGGGACAAAAAGAGAAAAGAATGGAAAAAATGAAAAAGACAAGCTGTGTTGAGTGGCGCTGCCAGGAGTTGGTGACTGGGGGAAGGGCATTACAGATCTGTTGAAATCACACCCCACAACCCCCACACCCACAAGTCAGTGTAAATTGTACATATGCGTACCTGCCATGGGTTGCACCCACAGCTGATCCTTCCCCTGTCCCTTCTTACAGGCGCTGTCCTGGGGAGGGGTCTAACGGGAGAGGGATACAGTATTTTTGAAAAATTCTTATTCTTTAAGGTGGCTTAGATGCAAAACGGTGCTATTTTGGGGAAATTTTTGAACTGATCATATACTGAAAAATTCTCGTAATTCAGTAAATTTTTATTTTTGGTTGGGTGTAAGGGAAGATTGTGTTGTTTTAGTGAAGAGGGGAGACAACACCTCTCCTTGAGACACTTTTGTTTATGTTACTGTACCTTTAGGTGACTGAGATGCAAAATGGTGCTACCTTTAGCAAATGTTTGAACTACAGTGATTACATCCTTAGAAATTTTTACTTAATTAGTGATATTTTGGCTCTGGCATGGCACCTGTTCTACAAAAATAGATAACGACAAAGCAACAAATATTACGTTATAGGCTACTCGAGATACAAGATTGCTCTGGGATCCTACCTTGATGCGAGGTCCCTACATAGGTTGGAGATGTACCCTGTACCTCTATTTTTCAGAGGAGCATATTAGTTCGAATATTATAACCCCATGGTCATGGGATGTAAAGTATGAACCGTGATAAATGCACACAAAGTGTACCGAAATTTTACTTCAGAAATCTTTTCCATGACAAAAATTCCATGCAGACTATGCACAGGGAAACTTTCAGTTCCCGTATAACATTTATCTGCCAATTAGATGGTGAGTCTTTTGCCTGATGATTTGTAAAAAGCTTTAATTTGTATGAAGTCCCATTTTCACATACTTGCAAAACTGTGCACCTGTGTAATCACTCCTACGGACACAAACAATCGGCCTAAAGCCCTCATTGACGAATACTGCAAACACATTGGAGACGGTACGGTATTGTTTTTAATAAGCAAAGTGATGAGGTGTTGCTAGGAGTGTGTGAAGTGTGTGAAAATTTTGATACTGTAGTTTGCAAAGGATCTTTGAGAATATTGAAAGGTTCAGAACTACTTGTCATACAGTAGAAACTGTATAAAGGAAAGTATGGTAACTTTTTAGAATGAGTTTTAGGGTTGTGATAGTTTGTATTATAAGTGAAAAAGTCGTGAAGGCTAATGGAAGAAGTAAATGGCAAAATTTGTAAAGAAAACTTCCCAGCTGATACTGTACTTAATTAAAAAAATTGTACAATGTGTTTTTGAGTGAATGGACGGGGAGCAGCGTGTGATTTATAACTCACACAACTTAGCCCTATAGGTATACTGCAGATATGACATGCTTTTGGAGATTAAATTATCGAGTAGGGTGCTTGCTACTGGATGTAATACCCCAAACAAGAAGACTGAAGAGATAGTTACAGTGAGGAGGCACAAAAGCATTAAAAAGAACAAGAAGTTTTTTTTTTGGGGGGGGGTGGGGGTAGGGGTGGTGGTTTGCTTAGTTTCTGCTTTTCCTTTTTCTGCGTTATGTTATTACTTATGTTTATATACTGTATGCTCTCTCGACAAGCCCTCTGGCTTTTAGTTGCATTTCCTTTCACTTCCCATTATTTTGTAATTATGTTAACTTGAAAATGTTACTGTACTTGAAGTGGAAAACAAATACATGAAATCAAATGAAATGAAATCCCTGGACAGAAATTCAGGACTTTAATCTACTGATTACACCATTAGATTTAAAACCTTTTCACTGACCTAAGGTAAATGTTCCTTCCAATTCAAATTTTCATCAATAGTGATTCTAAGAATTTGTAAAAGGTGAAGCAAGAAAGATGGCCATCCAGTATTGCAGTAATTTTACTTGAGTCAGTAACTTTATAATCAAAAATTATTAATCTGGTTTTCAAAATATTAAGAGATAATATGTTTGATCTGAGCCAATTAGAAATATGTGAAAAAAGCCACGAAATAGCCTCAGTATGAGTACCACTTAGGTTCATTGTTTGGAGGAAAACTGTAGTGTTGTCAGCAAATAAGACAGAGTGTGATTTGACAGGTTTATAAATATCACTTTCGGTACAGAAAGAGTACTAATACTGTAGTCCAAAGTATGGAACCTTGCAGTTCACCAACATTAGAGAATGTGTGATTTGACAAGGAATTATTAAACTAGACATAATTGATAAACTACAAAACAAGTTAATGACTAATAGGCACTATACTGCACTGCACCTCAAGCACTGTAGCAAAACAATATACTCAGAAGAATTTGATGGTCCACTGTGTCAATTAAAGGTCTTACATGTCTGTCATTAGAGAAATGTTTCTGCAGTAGTTACCAGACTTGAAAATGTGCACTACTGTATCTTAGCTACTTTCAGCTCAGATGGGAATACCAAATACTCCCTTTAAAATCGAGAGATTGGTACTGTACTGTAATAGAAAAGTGAGGTGGTGTTATGGTAGCAACCACATGCTTGAGAATGTCACTCAGTATGTTACTGTATCATGACCAGGACTCTTGCCATTTTTTAGTCTGGTCATAGAAAGTTTCATTTTGTTGGTGTTTGTTGGGAAAAACATAAAAGAATCTAGAATATTAGCCTAGAATTAGCCCATATTAGGGCTAAGTTAGAACTTTGAGGAGGAAATTTGCCAGCAAGAAGCTTATGAGGGCAGTTGCGTTTGGGAATTTCAACTTTTCTGATACTGACTGGTAGTTATGGAATCTGTAATCAAGGATTGTTTGCTTAAATATTTTTTAGATAATGGGTTACTCAATCTGTCACAGTATGGTTTCCTACCAAGTAGATCTTGTATAGTATTAATAATTTACTAAGCTTTCTTGGAGATGCTTCTTTAGATCTCTTGATTCTGGTCACAGTGTTGATGTCATTTACCTTTGTTTTCAATAGGCCTTTGATAAAATTCCATTAGGCACACTCACGGTTAAACTGTTGTGCTGATCGTGGCTAAATGGTAGATCTCAGAGAGTTGTTGTTAATTGTAATTTCTCTTCTTGGAAAGAAGTCACAAGTGGAGTACCACAGGGTTCTGTTCTTGGCCCACTTCCTTTTCTTGATTTTCATCAATGATATTGATAGCTCTCTCACATCTAGTATAAGTAAGTTTGCTGATAGTACTAAGCTCTACAGGAATGTTAGTGATAAGGATGATGCCTCATTGCTACAAAAAGACTTGGGATAAGTTATTTTCATCATCTCAGACTTGGCAAATATGTTTCAATGCAGATACTGTACAGTAAGAGCAAAGTCCTTCACTTTGGTCCTACAAACTTCAGTTTTGATTACAACATGAATGGTATTGTTTTGAGTGATGTGACTTTTGAGAAAGACCTGTGTAGTTATTACAGGTGATTTAAAGCCATCTAGACAGTGTGCAGCTGCTGCTGCTGCTAGGGCTACTAGGGTGCTTGGATTGATCAAGAAGAATTTCAATAGTTTTGGTAAAGAAATTGTGCTAAATCTGTATTTATAAGCAGTTGGTAAGACCCCATCTTGACTATGCAGCCTACAGTAGGCTTAGAGTCCCTTCTATGAAAAGGACAAGTTTCTTTTAGAGCAAGTTCAGAGGAGAGCCACTCGCCTTATCCCCAAGGTGAGACATCTACCTTATCATGTGAAACATGATACGTACAGTATAACATGATGTACAGTATATCATGTGAAACACGACAAACATCTTGAGCCTACCACCCTGGAGTTGAGAAGGATTAGGGTGGACATGCTCCATGTGTACAAATTTCTCTCTGAAGGGAATCCTTTGTTATCTTGTACTTATTTAAAGGTTCATAGTAATTCTCGGGTTAGAGTCCATTGTAAGTATGCTTGTTAAGTGTTTTGCAAAACTTGACATAAGGAAGTTCAGCTTCTCTTATAGAGTTGTCAACAAGTGGAATAGTCTGCCTGAGTGGGTTGTTAACTACACATCAGTGCACTGCTTTAAGGTTAATATTAACAAGTTCTTCCATGACTGGCAGAATCTAATTGTACTGGGCTTGTTTGGTGTTGTTTGGTAACTTTGGATGTTTGTTTTCAGTTAAAGGTTTGTGGACTTCAGGGCATCTTACATACAGTATGGGGCCTAAGCCCTCCTTTGCCCTTTAACCTGTTACGTTATGTCATTTCTTCATTTTCAGAGAACGAGAGTAAATGGGTGATTCTTTAAATAAGGGGACCATTTTGTCCCATTTAAGTAAAATTTCCAATTCTAGAATTTTAAAAGGTTGACAACAAATGTTAATTGTTCAGATAATGTATAAGTACTAAAAATATGCAAATCATGTTCAAAGTTTAAAAAATATATTCGTGGAAAAGTTATTGGTCAAAACAGGGTTCAGTTTTGCACGTGTAATGGGGACGCCAAACACAGTTTCCATGGGATACTGAACAATTTTCTTACTATTTCCGTAAAAAAAGGGTCTGCAATGTTAAAGATGGTTTGCAGGGTGATCTTCTATAGAACGGAAATGCAGTTTCAGTGAGGAGATTGGTTTACACTTGGAAAATACCCTTCTTAAAAGTGGGACACTATTCAGTATCCAACGGTGTCCCTGTTACTAAGGGAAAGTTAAATCTCAAAACTTTGCTGTGCACAACTGATTGCAATTTTGCAAACTATGTATTTCTTGACAATGGCTATATAGTACAATGGAAATATATCAGAATACTTGTGAAGATTCCAAGCCAAATATTAGTAAAATGATGAATTATTTTTTGTAACAGGACACCAAAAAGTTACACGTAATATTACACGTGGCATCATTACTTTGATCACAGTGCTATTCCATGTTCCAGACACAGAATTAGTGAAGCTGCAAATATTTACTATACAAGTGCTTACTAAAAATGCATCTTGCTACTATTTTCAAATTTTGGGGTTTCACACAGATCCTTTTCAAAATTAAAAGTGCTTTACTACGTTTATCAAAGTTATGCCCTTGGTGTCCAAGCTTAAGTTACGCATGAGAAAAAACTCAGTTTTTGGACATACTGTACCATCATAACCACTTGTTTAGGCTACCCAAGGCCTATATAATACTGAGGCTAGGCCTATATGTTTTTTTTTTTTTAATTTTAGAGTAGGCTAGCCTATGTCAGACATCATTATAGCTTATGACTGGGACTGTCTTCCACTAATCCAATGCTTCTATGTGCTTACAATCTGTTCGCAGATGGAATGTTGTTCACTTATGGGCTACAGCATGCCTGTCAAATTGTAACTTGTAAGCAGTAACCAACTCAAACCAAAGTACACTACAGTATGTATATATGCTGTAACTTGTGTAACGCATAGGTGGGGCCTATTCGCACGTCGACTTGCCACCGTGCGGACAAGATGCGTTGATTGCTTATTCGCACATCGACTATAGCTACCATACTTTACTACATACGACTACGTGATATTTTGTGTTGTAGGTAGGTAGCATGCATGGTGATATGTACGTATATGGTGCGCATAGCGTGCCATCAGTCCTGAAATCGACATATGTCGAATTAAATTGAATACGTACGTAGTTGAGCTTATGTGTCATATGTTTGTAGGTATTGACCGACACAAAGCATCAACCAATGCAAGTCAATTAAGGTACACTATTCTGTATTTTTTAGAAGTTTGAAAGACACATGCTTAGCCTATTTGCTGTTCCCTCTGTAGTCAAATCCCTCCAAACAAAACAGCTTTATTTTCGATATATACTTCATGTGAGCCAACCTCAAACTGAAGTGAATAGACACCTACTAATCCTATTCACTTTTAGCTATTCAGCCTATTCATTTCCCTTCAGTTGTCTATTCACCTCAGTTTGAGGTAGTCTTACATGAAGTATCTCCCTTATTTTCTTCATTCACCTCCATATTATTGCACTAGCTTGCGATATGCATTTCAGCAGCACAGAAATCATGCCTCTCAGTGCGTAAAGTATTGCAACCGCTACTGATTTGTACATGCTGTGTCCCTCAATCTTACGCGTACGTATGTGCGGTCAGTGTGCCGTGCGAGTAAGCAGTCACTGCATCTTGTCTACACGGCGGCTAGTCGACGTGCCAATAGTCACGACGTAACGCATAACGTATATTTCGCAAAAACAGTTTCTATGATCTACACTGCAGGAGCTACACGTAGGTAGTTTCAAGTTTAAACAACACTTAATGATCAATAAATTTGCTCACAAAAATGTTCCTGAGCGTTTACCGCAAGCTGTCTGACGTTACCGTTACATGTAACTTCTAGTTGGCTACCTCTAATATCCCTGAATTCATTGTGATGTGGAAGATTCCTACACAGAAAAATGCCACGAAGCCTTGTTTGTTTGTACAAAGGAAGGTAAGGTAGTACAACACTCAAAGAGTTCCTAAAAAGCGCCGAAAGATTCGTGCTTTGGGTATGCATGCTGTTATCTGTATCTTGAGCGCACGTACGTATGTACCAGTATACGTAGAAATCAATGGTTGGGGGTGTGAACACAACTTTATATAGGCCTAGCATACAGTACTAGCCCTACTTGTCAATAGTGTAACAGAGGGGACGTTCACTGTCAGACTGTAAACATTGCTGTAACTTTAGCTGGGCCAGCAGCAGCCAGCAGTAGAATAATCCATACTGCATATTTTATAGGTGAGAAAAGAAGACATTGCATATTATAAGGGGAAATATTGCATTTGGGTCTAACGTCATGCCTAAGGGCCTAGGCTAGGACATCCTAGCCTAGGCCTAAGTTAGGGCTAGGCCTACAGTTCAGTTCAGTTCAGTTCAGTTCAGTTTATTTCGTTTATAACACATTTACAAAGATGCAAGCTAAAAACAAGATGCAATGGTGAAATGTAGAGTTATAAACTGGACGCTAGAAAAACAGTAAAATGTTTATCGTAGCTAGCGACCTTAAAAGTAAGAAAAGGAAAGATAAGAAAGAAAAGTAATAATAATAAAATGATACAGAAAGACTTAACAGTACATATAACCAGGCGGAACAAGGCAAAAGGTGAGGGGGGGTAAAATTGGCATGAAGCTTAGGCAGAGTAATTGTCTATCAAAAGAGATTTCACTTTATCCTTAAAAGTTGCATAAGACCTGGAAAGTTTAATATCATTAGGAAGATCACTCCAAATTTTGTAACAATAATTATTCAACAGTAGTTTCCCATGTTTAGAATTGTGCCTGGTAACTGAAAAGAGTGCATTGTTTCTTGTTGGGTTTGGAACATGTGAAGACCTCCTAGGGTTAACAATGTTACAAAAAAGCTGAGGCAGTTTACTATTTACATACTTGAATACAAAGGTACACATCCTAAGAGTGTGAATATCACTGACCTTGAGAATCCCGAGATTACTATGCAGCTGGTCTGTAGGGTAACGCCGTTGTGAAAAAGTAATGGTTTTAAGAATTCTGTTTTGTAAGAGTTGGAGGGGTCTCAAAATGGAGGCTTTAACTACTCCAAAGATTTCAATTCCATAAGATATTTTGGAGTAAACGAGAGAATAATAGAGTTGAATAGCAACTGCTAGGGGAAGCGAGGTCCTGAGACGATAGAAAATGCCGTTGTATTTAACGAGGCTGTTGCACAGGTCATCGATGTGATTTTTGAACAAGAGTTTATCATCAATCAATAATCCTAGATACTTAGCACAGGCAGTTCTGCAAATTTTAGTGTCGTTTAATGTGAAATGATCGGGACAGGTATGAGCACCACTTTCATTAGAATGAAAGATCGAAAAGGTAGTTTTGCCTAGGTGGAGGGTAAGTTTGTTGGAGTTAAACCAAGTTTTGAGTTGACTTAAAACGGCTTGTGCTTTACAAACAAGCTTAACACAGTCTTTATCATGAACGAAAACATTGGTGTCATCAGCAAAAAGTCTAACAGATTCATTGGGAACAATATTACGAATATCATTAACATACATCAAGAAAAATAAAGGTCCAAGAACAGAACCCTGGGGAACACCAATATTAATACTTGTATAGTTAGATAAAACACCGTTAACATACATGAGTTGTTTTTCTTCCAGAAAGGTAGCTAGAAATAACATCGTAAGCTTTACCACGAATTCCATAACTATATAACTTCTGAAGAAGAATGCGGTGGTCAACAGTGTCAAACGCTTTTTTTAGATCAAGGTATAGGCCTAAGACATTTTCCCCGTTGTCAAGATGCGTACGTATACAATTTATGGTTTCTAGGAGTGCGTGGCTGGTATCATGACATTTCCTGAAGCCAAACTGGTAATCAAATAGTGTATTATTATCTTTCAAGAAAATCCTAAGACGTTTTTCGATAGTCTTTTCAAGTAACTTATTAATAGAAGGTAACAGACTGATTGGGCGATAATTCTCTGGGTAGTTGCGATTCCCTTTTTTGAAGATTGGAATGACTTTCGCAACTTTCAGAGCATCAGGGTAGACTCCAGTTGTAAGTACAAGATTAAAAATATGGCTTAACATCGGAACAATAACATGACAAATGGATTTAAGAATTTTGGAAGTAATTTCGTCTAGGCCGGGAGATTTCCCATCTTTTAAAGAGAAGATTTCCTTAGAGATTTCCCCCTCAGTGACGGGTGATAAAAAAATTGACTTAGTGTTACTAGGACATAAAAACTGCATGGGGTCAGCATCACAAGAAATGTCTTCAGCAAGTTTGTTACCAATTTTAGAGAAATAATCATTGAAAGCATTTGCAATGCCAATATTATCCTTAACAATCGTGTTGTTGTGAGAAATACTACTTATTACGGGGCTTGACTTACTTTTCCTATTTAGGAGCTCATTTAAGACACTCCAAGTTTTCTGGGAGGAGTGCTGCTGTTCTATAATCATTCTCTTGTAATAAGATGATTTAGAATACCTAATGGATTTGTTTAAGACACGTCTATACCTCGCTAGAGCAGCATGCTTTTCCGGGGTAGGATTATCGATGTACTTACGAAAAAGTAGGTTTTTACGCCTTATTGACGTTTTGATACCAGCGGTTATCCATGGCTTATTTTTAGATAATATTTCTAGATAATATAGTCTTGGGGAAACAAGCATCATGAAGAAAAGTAATTTTAGATACAAAAATATTGTAAGCATCATTCGGATCAGATAAAGCGTAAACTTGTGAAAAGTCGGTACATTCAACTGATTGGATAAACCTTGAAAAATTGCTACTGCTATAAAACCGAACCATTGGCCTACTAGCGCTCTTTACGTTACAGCTAGAGTTACTGATAAAACAAAAATTTGGTAAATGATCACTAATGTCACAGTACAGGTTGCCAGAAGTAATTTCTGAATTGATAAGCTTACTCGGAAGACGAACAAAAATATGATCGATGAGAGAGATAGTGCTGGCAGTAATCCTAGTAGGTAAGGTAATTGCGGGAGTGAAAAGGTTGCCAATCATAAGATTTAGGTAGTCTTTCACTGCTGAGATACTGTTACACTTGAGAAGGTCGATGTTTACATCACCTGCAAAAATGCATACAGTGTTCGGATCTGTGGTCAATAAGGCAGACTCAAGCGCCTTAATGAAATGATTGACATTGCCCTTGGGGTGTCGGTAACACACGATGATCAAATAAAACTTATTATTATGTTGGACTACTAGCCATAAATCCTCAACTTGGCAGTTGGAACATTGGCAACTTAGGTGTGAACTAACAACATTTTTCTTGGTAGTAATACTGACAAATTCTCTTTTAAAAAAGATACCGACACCTCCGCATTTGTTTGGAGGGGGCACGAACTCAAAATCATAATCACGTAGAATGTTACTGAAAGACTGTGAATTACAGTGGCCTATTTCTGACAGCATAATGACATCGAATTTGTGCGAGATGCATTCAAGAAAAGCTACAAGCTCAGTAAAGTGTTTTGGAAGACTTCGAATGTTTATGTGAAAGACTGACAAGTCACTAGTTGCTCTACAGTATGTGTACAGTATGTGTACTAATAGCGTGAAACACATTTATTGATTGTATTTTTCAGAACTTATCAAATTGAGTATCATCCATATTCAGTACAAAGACAAAGTCTTTCATACAGCATTAAATAATCTGGCAAATTTTATTAAGATATCGGTAAACACAGTTAGGCCTATACACTAAGCCTAGGGTTTATGCTATTGGTACAGTACACATTTGAAACAGTACGTACATACACTACACATTATAAGTATATACTAACACAAGTGTTCAAGCAAAGCAAAGTCGGCTAGTTAACTGGTCCACCCGAAGGCGCTTCAGTCCGGCGCGCAGCCGACTTCGTCGGCTGGGCAACCGATTTTAGAGGCAAGCATATGCCAAGTGGGAGGAAAGCCGGAGTACCCGGAGAAAAACCCACATACATCGAGCGGGATTCGAACCCACGCACATGTGAAACACATTGGTGCACAGCAGCTGGAATAGACCACTCTGCCACTCGACGACCCCATGTGTTCGAAACAGTATGTACATATATAGCCTACTGTACTACACACTATAAATGTACAAACAAGGTAGGCCTAGGACATCTCTCATGACGAAGCACTAATCTTGGCCTATTTTTACACTCTTACTCTTACCGTGAACCTCAAAAAACTTTGTTAATCATGTCATCTTTTCCTGCAGAACATCCAGCACCTCATTTTGATTCAGTTTTGTGCATAAGATTAATTCCAAGCAGTAAAAAAAATGTGAGAAAATTAAATTTGGAACACAAGCAGTCGGGTCACGCTTCACTGTCTGCGATACAGATGATAGTAGCCTGCTGTCTTTTTCACGGAAACATACAACAGAAGGTGAAGTGAAGCAAAAGAACAATAGTGCCCCATGCAACTTAAGGCATATTTTCTACTACTAATGTAAGGTGACCATATTTTGGGGGTTTCAATCAGGGATGCTACAAGACTAGGCACTGTGTAAATTAGTTAGATAATATTTAATGACACACCAACACAAATGTGTTATGTAGTGTCAACTAGATAAATACGGTTAAAGTTCGGTTTCAAATATTGTTCAAATACAGTGCAAGTCCTCCCCTTTAGTCGCCTCTTATGACAGGCAGGGAATACCGTAGGCATATTCTAGGGCAGCACCGTGTAAAGAAAATATACATCGTTAGTGTGCAATTTGCTATAGTAAAGTGTGTGATAACAGCAGTAATAGAAAAAAAGTGATGCTCTTGACTTTTGATCTCTGTGGATTGCAGATTGCTGTTATTTGTTAGCCTATGTATGTTGTACTTGGGCGCTACGATACATATCTCAACGATGTTGATGTAATACTAGGCCCATAATACGTAGCTAGCCGGCTGTTCAGCTCCCGTCCGAAAGGTACACAGTAGGCTATACAATCTACACAATATTATTTTTTGCAATATAATTAATATCTTGCTGCTTGGGAGTTTTCAAAATTCAAGGACGTTTGTTCAAATCGGGGACATTTTCGGGGACATTTATTCATTGAGGACGGAACACTTAATTCGGGGTCTGTCCCTGAAAATCGGGGACGTCTGGTCACCTTATACTAATGCCACTAAATATTTCCCGGAGGGGAGTTTCACTCTACCACGGGTGATGCACCCAGGCGTCAGAATGACTCACTTCGTATAGGCTAGGTTTTAAATGAACCCAGCCGGATTTGACCTGTTTTACCAGCATCTCTTTGTTGGTCATTCATCAAAGGACGTCTGTAGTGAAAAGGGGGGGGGAAGTAGCCTAAAGGACTCCCAGAAAATTCAAAATTACCACCCCCTTAATGCATTTTCATATGTCTCTCCCCAAGAAAATTTCTGTCCCTGGTACTGCTTTTGCACCCCCATCAGTGCCTTGTCTGGCTATGGACCTGCATCAAATGCTGGGGAGGGGGCTCATTTATGCAGGGCATTCACAGATTCACCATCCTGGAGGGGGGATTCAAAGGAGCATGTTTTGAATTGCACATTTTATGTTGTTTAGTTGAGTGGCCAAATGGTGTTATATTTTCCACCATTTTGCCCCATGTGCATTCATTTCTCCACATGTGTGTTAACTCCAGTAGTTGGAAGAATTGGGAAGGTTTAATTGTGCCCCCTTATGTCACCTCCCTCATGATGGTTAAAGGATGTCACAATTTTTGTTACACAGGCTACTATTTTGATATCACTCTTATGGGCTTTCATAATGTTTGGGTGACCAACTCAAAGTACTTACCGTTCTTGAACCTACGGCATCTGAAACTTGTAGTGGGAATTTCTCTGTCTCTTGAAAGTTTGCCAACAAAATTTACTCTAACTTTCAGGGTTAATAGAAAACATGTTCATGAGAATAATGGATAAGTTTAAATTACATATTACTACCTTATACGTATGTTTTTAGGGAAAATTTCCTTAATTGACCAACTCATGGTACCACCATCATACAGGTACTGTAAATGTACAGTGTTTCCATGTACCATATACTAAACCCATGAAAGACAGAAACTGTTGTTCCAGCACCTATTGCTACCCCAGTTATTGAGTGAAAAGTTAAGTTTTGCAGGAGATGGATTTTCCACACAGTTTCTTACATTCATTACCTTTAGCTCTGTTTGGCTCTGACCATGTTTTGCAAATGGCCCAAAAAAGCAATATTCAATGAAAAATAAGGATTGTAACAGTTGTCAACTGGCATTAATGGAATCACAACAAAAAAGTACTTTATATTCATTCAATTCCTGTGGTGCTTCTTATTACAGTATGTTTACAGTTCTAGCAGTCTGCTAACTTGTAACTCCAAAATTATAAATTAATATATAAATTATTTGGGAATACCCAGTGTATGATTGTCCCCTACACCCCCAGCCAATTAAATTTACTACTGTATGGTATATGTGTACAGCCTGAATATTAAGTACTGTAAGCTAACCTGTACAGTACATGTTGTTTTATGCCTACCCTGAAATTTTTTGGCTCGATTTTTGATTCCTTGCCGAAGGCAGGCAAGGAATCTATGCGATGGTGATGTCGTGTGTGTGTGTGTGTGTGTGTGTGTGCGTGCGTATGTGACGGCTTAGCTTGTTTACACGATATCTCAAGAAGGGAAAGTTGGACAGTTCTCAAACTTGGTACATAGATGGCCCATATTGAGAGGAAGAACCCTATTGTTTTTGGTGGAGGTCAAAGGTCATCTGGGGTCACTGGGGGTCAAAATCTGAAAACCTTGTTTACACAATATCTCAAGTTAGAAAGCTTGGATAGATTTCATGCTTGGAATGTAGATGCATTGTGGTGAGAGGAAAAATCCTATCATTTTTGGTGGAGGTCAAAGGTCATCTGGGGTCACCGGGGGTCAAAATCTGAAAACCTTGTTTACACGATATCTCAAGTTAGAAAGCTTGGATAGATTTCATGCTTGGTATGTAGATGTGTTGTGGTGAGAGGGAGAACCCTATTGTTTTTGGTGGAGGTCAAAGGTCATCTGGGGTCACCGGGGGTCAAAATCTGAAAACCTTGTTTACACAATACCTCAAGTTAGAAAGCTTGGATAGATTTCATGTGTGGTATGTAGGTGCGTTGTGGTGAGAGGAAGAACCCTATTGTTTTTGGTGGAGGTCAAAGGTCATCTGGGGTCACCGGGGATCAAAATCTGAAAACCTTGTTTACACGATATCTCAAGTTAGAAAGCTTGGATAGATTTCATGCTTGGTATGTAGATGTGTTATGGTAAGAGGAAGAACCCTATTGTTTTTGGTGGAGGTCAAAGGTCATCTGGGGTCACCGGGGGTCAAAGTCTGAAAACCTTGTTTACATGATATTTCAAGGTAGGAAGCTTGGATAGATTTCATACCAAGTATGTGGATGTGGTATGGTGAGAGGAAGATTTCTGTTATTTTTGGTGGAGGTCAAAGGTCGTCTGGGATCACCAGGGGTCAAACTCTGAAAACCTTTTTTATACCATATCGCAAGGTAGGAAGCTTGGATTGATTTCATATTAAGTATGTGGATGCGTTATGGTGCGAGGAAGAAGCGTATAGTTTTTGGTGGAGGTCAAAGGTCATTTGGGGTCACCAGGGGTCAAAGTCTGAAAACCTTGTTTGCACAGTATCTCAAGGTAGGAAGCTTGGATAGATTTCATACTAAGTATGTGGATGTGTTATGGTGCGAGGAAAAACCCTATTGTTTTTTTGTGGAGGTCACAAGCCATTCGAGGTCACCAGAGGTCAAAAACTGAAACTTTGTAATCATGTCATTACAAGGGAGGAAGCACAGATAAATCCCTTCTCATACGTTTTTTTTTTTTTTTCATTTTTTTGTGGTTATTCAAGTTTCGGTTTAAAGGTCATGTGACATGAGCTGATGTGAGCAGGGGTCAAATTGTGACCACATCATAAAAAATGATGTAGAAGAGAAGTATAAATTTGATGGATGAACCTCAGTGTAACAAAGCACCCCCTTTCGGCAAGGAATCACTAAGCCTTTTGGCTTTCTGGTCGGTCAATAAACCAGTCGATACTACAGTTCAATCAATAAATCTTTGTAATACCCAAGTTCCACTTTCTAATGTTGCCAAATTCTTGGGGGTTTTAATTGATAAGCACGTATCGTGGAAAGACCACATTTCCTTTGTTGCTAAGAAAATTTCTAAAAATGTTGGAATCATCGGCCGTTTACGCTCAACGTTGCCTAGGAAAATTCTCATTACTCTCTACAATACTCTCGTCCTCCCCTTTCTTTCTTATTGTAATATTGTTTGGGGTTCTACAGTACTTATCCGTCTAAGTTACAGCCATTGTTTATCCTTCAAAAAAGAGTTATCCAGTATATTTTTAATACTCATCATCTTCATCATACGCCCCCACTTTTTAAAAAATTGAACCTTTTGTCAATTTATGATATAAATCGTTATCAATGTGGAATTCTTGTTCACAACTTTTTTGGTAAAAAATTACCCGATATCTTTAGCGATTACTTTAAGATGTGCTATGAGGTAAATACCTATCACACTCGCTCAGCTAACCGCTTGACAACACCACTTTACAGACTTCAGTCTTCCCTTCATTGTGTGCGTTATGTTGCTCCCTGTATTTGGAATTCCCTTCCCTCTTCAGTTACTCAATGTTCTTCTATATGCATGTTCAAAAGAAACTTAAAACGCTTTTTAACAAAAAACAGTCTATGACACTTTCTATATTTAAAATGTGCCACGTTCTTCTCTTCTTCATTGCAGTGTATTGTTCTGTATTTGTTAGTTTTTCTGTAATCTATTTAGTTGTACTCTTTTTCATGTTGTAGGGGTATCCACTCTTATAAGCTTTGTCAAGCTTCCTGTGGGTACTCCCCGGTCTGTCTCCTGTATCTCTGTATATATCTTGTATTTTTGTCCTGTATGTAAATGACCGAAATAAAGTTGTTGAAACTGAAAAAAAAAAAAAAAAAAAATTGGGGGTTTGCTCAAGTTAACATGATATTATTCAAAATGAAACAAAAATAATGGAGGATTGTGCACAAAATCTTGAGTTGACATGTCTGCTATACAGTATGACTCTTAATCATAGTTTTGTAGCCTATTCAGTACATGTACCTTGATAACTCTCTCTTCCACATGTTCGTTTTACAATTCAGTACCTAGTTATCACCTGTTTGAAATTTAAGTTAAACGATTTATTCAGTACGTGTTAAGAAGGGTTGTAATATACTTTTGATGATAAGAAATTCATAATGGGATGTTGGTGTATGAGTATGTGCATTCATGTGTGTATGTGTTCACGGGTGTGGGTACAGGTATGTGGTGGTGTGTGTTGTTTTACATGACACTGAACTTGGTAACATGATATATCAAGAACGGAAACTCTAGATGCCCCATATGGCAAGAAAGAAGGTACCTGTTGTTTGTGGTTGAGGTGAAAGGTCGTCTGAGCTAGGTCACCGGAGTTGAAAGTGTGAAACCTTTTCAACATAATATCTTAAGATGTCACTGCTTAACCATTAGCACCAAAATGTCAGCCTGGTTATATGACCCCCAGGGCTTTAGCCTGCTGTAAGCAGGCTATTGTTGAGTTTTATCAGCTACAAGTACAATTCTTAATATTTGCTCACCACTTATGTACAGTATACAGACAAAGTTTAGTACAATGCAAGAACCTGCCAACTTTCTAGCCAATCTCATTTCCGATACAAAAATAACTTCATGATAACATGTATGTACAGTAATCAGCGTTGGTAAGTGGTGGAGTCAACATGAGTGACTGGTTGCTTCACTACAGCAGACAACTCTTTTCACTTGTATACATGTTACAGGGCTCGAAATAACGGGGGCCGGTGGGCCCGATGCTCCTAGAAATTCGCTCAGACCCGTCACTTCTTCAGGGTAAGGGGCCCGGTTGGCTCATAAATATTTCAAGACTAGTTGTATAGTCTGCATGTGAACCTCTCCATACACAACTCAACGATCTTATATCTTGCACAGCCTGTGTATCCTATACTAACAGTCACTAACAACCTGCGAAACACACATTATTTCTGAAATCAGTTCACATCGCTCATAAAGAGTCTGCTTTGTCACAACACGGAAGATCACTCACGCAGATATACATAACACCAATGTCAGTCACGAGTAATGTAGGCGGAGCCTCATGAGATCACCTGACGAAGACGGTCAGCGGGAATTGAATAGTGCCCTTCATTTTACCGGGTAATAACTTCCGGAGTTACGAGAAAATTTTGAAAATGTATACTAGCCTACATGCAACATGGTCTAAGAGGGTGTGGACATGGTTTCAGGCTACCGTACTTTTGTTTCAGCCTCAACTTGCCTTCATACCCATACTACACGTTTTCAAGCACGTTAAAAGCACCGGTATACTTTATCAGTCCTTTTTTATTTGTAAGTTTGGGCCCCTTGATTTCTCATGTAGCCCCTAGATTCCATGGGCTAGGGCCCCAGCAGGCCCCCAAAGGTTGGAGGCTCATTTCGACTCCTGTGTTATGCTGTGTAGTACAGCTTAATACTGTACTGTATAGTTGCTGGCTTTGCTGCTACCGTGTACATGTGTACAGCTGGCAAGAAACATTGTCGTCTGTCCATGCGAGGGCCTTTATACAGGCCAGTTTGTACAAACCGGCAAGATCTGGGACAAGAACTTTACACTTAACGTTAGGCTTGACTTTTTACTGCAATTATTAGCTCGATCTTTAGCCCATACATGATAACTACATACCTTTTTAAAACGTCACTGTATCTTCTGAAGTATTCATATATGTCCATCGTCGCAGGCAGTTGATAAACATGAATAGTCAGTAGCAGTGAATACCATGTGATCTTCTTATTCATTATAATCTATCCAGCATACTGGGGATTCAGGTAAATAAAAACTGGACGAAGGTTTGCAGACTCAGTATAGAATATATTCAGGGGTGTATTATGATTTCTGAGAGAGCGCCATCATTTGGAAGGCTGCTACAGAGTCTGCTCCGCAGGCTACCAGGGCTTGAGATGGATAAAGGATTGAACAGGTTGTGAACAATTTATGTGTAGTACCTTGAGCATTCATTAGGATGGATATGGATACAGTACTGTATGTGATGGATATACAAAGTAAATTGTTGAAGGGGAATTTTCATGATCCCAGACAGTTCCAATTCTCCCAACTATGCAACTTCTAGCTCCTCCCATAACTGTATGAAGCTCTTCCTTGTGCAGGAATAAACCTGTTTTATTGCTTGAGGCCATGTCCTGGTGAGCATACTGTACAAGGCTATAAAATGTAATAAAAGCACTCTCTCTCTGCCTTGTGTGGAATATGAGCTACTCTGCATCTTTCAAATTTTCAAACTTTGATGTCAATCAAAGAGCAATCGCCAACTGAGAATTTTGATACCCCCACACTAAAAATATACTTTGGGGTGATGACTGTCTGTCTTTAAATTATTATAGGAAGCATGGATACTTCCATATGGGACATCTTGTTTTTTGTGGAGGACAAATGTCATCTCAGATCACTGGTGGTTAATTCTAAAGACCTCATCAGCACAACACTAAGCATGGATTCTTTCCATACTTGTCTTGTAGATATAGCATTTTGTATTGTGTAGTAAGAATGTTAGTGTTTTTGATGATATTTCAAAGATTTTCCAAGGTCCACGGGGCTCAGGTCAAAGTCTAGAAACTTTGTAAACCCCAGTGTTTCCCCTAAGAAATTATCCATTGGGTCAATATGCCCAATATGAGAAAATTTGACTCACTTGGAATTTCATTGCCATGCATTCACACTGCATCAACTTAAGGAACAAATGAAACCCTCTTTTTTATTTTTTACCATGAACATCAGTGTTTCAAATCGAAAAGTCATTGTGTCAAAATCGTGTCATAGCAGCTTAGCAGAAACTGGTAAACACAGTACTTTATCTCAAGGTAGGAAGTTTTAATACTTCCCTTACATGTAGCATGTAGATGTAATATCTTGGGTTAAGAACCCTAGTGTTATTGGTTAAGGTGAAAGGTTGTCACCAGGGTCAAACTCTGAAAACCTTGTTTACACAATACTGTATCTCAAGAAGGGAATGATGGGTATGTTACATACTGTACTTGACAAGTACATACATTTTGCTGAGTAGAAGAACCCTACCATTTTGGTAGTAGAGGTTAAAAGTCATCTTTGGTCACTGGGGGTTACAGTCTGAAAATCTTGTAGTACGATATCTCAGGGTAGGGAACAAAGATACTGTATGTACTGTCCTTTTCATACACTGTGTGTGGAGCATCACATAGCAGTTACATAGTGGTACAGAATATCAGTTACAGTATGGTAAAAAGTTGAGTGAAATACTAGCTAGTAACCAAGGAGGGCTAGGGGGACAAATTTTGCCCCTCAAAAAAAAAAAAACATTTTGTTCTCCCCGCAAACTATTGTGCCCCCCTTCAGTACCTTGTTTGGCTATGGGCCTGGTATAAGTGACATCATCAAACCTTAAATTCATTCTTGCAATGTGGTTTTGAATATCTTTAATGTGGTTTTGAATATCATTTAAGTACTATAATGCACAGGTGGGCCAAAATTGTTTAATGTACATTAAAGAAATTTTGTGAACAAGTTACTGTTTTTGCATTGTGCAGTATTGTACAATTATTACAGTACAGTACAATTCCATATATATAAATAATTATCACGAAGTAATTCAATTTTTCTTTCTTTTGTTGCAGCATTAAAAAGAGTGGGAGGAACCTTGCTGACTAAGATGGCTTTGCAGCCATGTAGAAGGGATGTGATATTGTCGGTTTTTTTAACTTGTATGGTTTCTATCTTTTTATGTGATGGTGCACTTGGAGACTGTATGCCGAACCAGCAAAATGGAAATGGTAAATATCAAGTCTCATAAAAGTAACTCATGCATTGATTATCTCAAATGCATTTTGTAGGTCCCTGTTATTTGAAATCATTATTATACTTTGATTGACTTGTGCAGACCGTGAAATGTCACATGCATACTACCAGTATAGTCTGAAATGTCACGTGAATACTGTACCAGTGTAGCCTCCATCATGCAGTAGCATACTCAGTTGAATATGGTCTTTGGAAATGTGCATATTTGCCTATAGGGCTTTAGCTGGAAGTGGAAGCTTGTGCCAAAGTTATTTTTCATTACTTGCCATGAGGTCAAGGAATCTATGCAATCATGCAGGCCCGTTTGTGCATGTATGTCTGTGCATGTGTATGTTTGTGACAACTACTGTAGCTTATTAAACAGGATATCTCATAAAAGGAAACTCAGATAAGTGCCATACAAGAAGAAAAACCCTATTGTTTATGGTGGAAGTCAAAGGTTATAAGGTCACCAGTGGTCAAATACTGTAAACCTTGTAATTACAATTTCTCAATAAATCAAACTCAGACAGGTCTCATACTTTGTATACATGTACGTACAACGTGTTAAGTAAAATACATTATTGGTATTGGTAGAGGCACAGGTCATATGAGGTCATCAGAGGTCAAAAACTGAAAATGTTGTGAACACAATGTTGTAGAAGGGAAATTAAGATTGCTGTCATACTTAGTATGTGGGTGAACCATGTTGAGAAGAAGAACCTTATTGTTCTAAGGGTTGGTCAAAGGTCATTTGGGATCACTAGATGGTCAAAAGGTCAAATGCATGAAAGCATTTTATCTCAAGAAGGGTAAACTTGATGAAGTTCATACTTGGCATGCAAATGTCCCACATTAAGTACTAGGTCCCTAGTGTTTTTTTGTGGAGGTCAAAGATCATTTTGGGTGAATGGAGGTCAAACAGTGAAAACCTTAAAAAGTGCTTGTAAACATATCTCAAGATGGTTAACAGTGGGGGATCTTATACTTAGTATTTTGGATGAGCCATATTACAGTAAGTAGATGATACCTGTCATTTTTGATGGAGGTGGAAGGTCATCTGGTCACCAGAGGTCTAAGGGTGAAAATCTTATAAACACAATATCTCAAGAAGGGTAACCTTAATGGATATCATACTTGGTATGTGGATATACTGTACCATGTTCAGTACTACATCCCTACCATTTTTCTGGAGGTCAAAGGTCATTGTAGTCGATCAGTATAGGTCAAACAGTGAATACCTTGAAAAGTAATCGTCACGCCTGCAAAAAGCAGGACGCAAAGACGCATTGCGTCCGCGAAAATCATACTGCAGCTAGAAATTTTCATCTTAGTCTCAAATTAAGTAGACCAGGTGAGCTAGAAATTCTGGTTTTCAAAGTATGTGTGCCCGCAAAGTTTTGCAAGTTTTGCAGCCCTGGTAATCATAAACACTATATCCTTAGAAGGGGAACCACCAGGGATCTCATACTTTTTTAATATGTGGATGGCCCATGTGGAGTAGATAGTTCCTAAAATTTTTGGTGGAGTTCAGTGGTTATTTGGGGTCACCAGGGGCCAAAAGGTCAAAACTTTGAAATCACTTTTCATCAAGAAGGGTCCCCTGATGGATGCCATACTCAGTATGTGGGTTACTTGCATTGAATAATAGCTTGCTTGTGTTCTTTGTGGCTGTCAAATGTCATTTGGGGACAACGGAGGTCAAAATGTGAAAACCTTGAAAAGGGCTTTACACTATATCTCAAGAAGGTTAACAGTGAAGGATCTCATACTTAGCATGTCGATGAACCATGTTGAGTGGATGACCCCTGTCATTTTTGTTGGAGGTCAATGGCCATTTGAGTCACCAGAAGTCAAAAAGTCAATACCTTGTGAACATGATCCCATTTGAGAACTTGGTAAATCAGAGAGGTGCTTTCATGATTTCAGTCTGTTTGATCTCTGTTCATGGATTTTTCATTCTGCTCCTAAAAGTCAACACAGTAATTTTATAAGTTCTACATAATGAAACTGTGCTTGCAAATGACATCACTGTACTATTTTTACTGTATTCCAGAGGCAAGGGATCACTAAGCTTTTGGCTTCCTGGTTTAATTGAAAGAGGAGCTACAGTACATGTAAACTTTATGGTTGGGACAATTGAAACGGTTGAGATGAAATGGGCCGTAAAGGAGATGAGACTACATGCCAAGTTCCATGGACTTTGTCTGGAATCATTGTCAATTTACATATTCACCAATAAAGAACAAATTATAATGGACTTAAGCAAGTCTGATTGGCATCTATTTCATGTGACAAAGTCAATATAGGTCTAGTGTGTATTTTCCCTTACTAACAAGTCACTCAGCGATAAGGTCCGATTGAGTTCATTCATTAAGAGTGAAAAACTAAAAAGTTGGAGAGTTTTGGTTTTGCCTTGCGCTATGTGTTTTCATATATCATATATCAGAACCAATCAACAGATGAGAAATAACTTCAAATAAGGTTAATTGAAATTGGATAATATCTGTCATTGTTTGCTGGTGATACAATATGTTCATAAGAAATATACATATGGGCATTTCCATGAAAATAGGGACAAACCAAAAATTTTTAAAAGTGTTAACTTTGATAAAATTGTGGGTTATCGTTGGAGGAAACATGCTATATTGTAAAAAAACATGTGAAAATTTTAATGTTTAGTTGAAAACAAATGTGGCAGAATGAGAAATTAGTATTGCATGCCAAATTAGGAAAAATTTGATGATTTATGGTGTCAATGATTAACTGTTAATTACCTCCAGCTTCCTTTGTGGTTATAGTTTGTCTTCTTTCCTACTATGACTTGACACATTGGTTAATGCATTTTAGCAGTTAAAATTTACTCAAGAACTCTTCGTTCATTTTTGAATGTCATTTAAAATTGTGCTGTATTTCAATGTAACGTGAGTCACAAATTTTCTCAATTTTTTTTTCCTGTTAAAACTACCGAGAATCTAAAAGTGGCAATTATTATTTTCCTTCTAAGGTTGATGCCCTACAAAACAACATGGACATTATCCATCTCTGGTGTTTATGTTTTTTGTTATAGAACATTGAAAATGGTAAAGTGAGTCACAATGTAACGTGAGTCACAGATTAGCGGTGATGTAACGTGAGTCACACTGTTTTCAAATGCAGTAATTGATGCATTTTCACAAGTTTCCACTAATTTTCTTTCCATATCACATTGTACAGGTCTTCAATTAATTGCCTGATCCAATATTATGTCTTCTAATTAGTGATTAGAACAATAGTTTGCAAAAAACATGGAAACTTGTGTGAAAAGGTGATCACTGGCCATTTTACATTACCCTTCCATAAAACCTGAACTCAACAATGAAAGTGCACTGTAGCACTTGGCTTATAGCTATGTCCGTATTTGTTCTGGTTGAACTGAAGAAACAAAGTGGTTGCAATCCAGGACACATCTCAGTGTACTGTTAGAACCAGTTTACTCACTTTAACAGTAAAACTCTTGAACTTCTTCAAGAGAATCCAGATAATGAAATAACTTGAGTACTGGTACTGCACATGTACAGTAAGCATTGGTAGTGCTGTTAATGTTGCTGATACAGGGTCCAGCATAATGAAAGTTGTGAAAATTAAATAACTTTGATGTCAGTAATAAAGTTTGGCCCTTATAAATTCACATCTGTGCCTCCCCCTCTCCTTCTGAGGTACTCTACTTGGCAGTGTACCAGAGGAAAACAAACTTTCCCAAGCCTGATCTTCTCTTTTAAGGAAATATGACAGCAATTTACCCACTCTTGACAGTGCTACTGCAAAATAGAGTATGAGGGCAAAATAATGTAATAACTTCACTTTTCTAGGTGGTTCAGTAACACAACAGTTAAGAAGAAACTGGATGCCCAAGACCAGCATACAAATTACTGTAAAAACTGTGAGGGGAATTTAAATACAATGCCTTGCTTCATGAACAGTTATTGGGAACAGGTACTGTGCTTTACAAGTTTAAGCAGGGAGGTGTTAGGAAGGAGGTCCAACATTCTACAGATTCTTTGAAGCAACGTTTGTTTCGGACAGATATCTTGCCTTTCTCCTCAAAATTCTTGTCTCAATACCTAGATCAACTAGGATCAGTGATGCATTGTCAAAATAACAATGAGAAGACACACCTCTTACGTTGAACTCGTTAATTTTTCATTGCCAGCTGTCATGCAAAAATGTGAAATTTTAACCTTTCGTCGTTATTCGTCAAGCTAAATATCATGCCATTTAAAGTCAGCTAAGAATTTCTTTACAACTTACTTTTCGAATATATTTCCTAATGATGGGAAAATTAATTAAAAACAAAGAGAAGTATAGGCTTGAACAATGTTTCCAGCAGGTGACATACAAAATTTGTGGGGGCACAGTTGAAGTACATTATCTAAACGTTTGGTGCCAGTCGTTTTACTGAAAATCCTGATTAAAGTTTGTTCATTGGCGAAACAAATCTTACTTCAAAACATGTATAGACAATGGCCTTTGTCTCGGGATTAGGTGGAAAAGAAAGAGGGAGATCTTCATTAAAGGGGTTTAGTCAACAGAGACTTAACAATAGGAACAAAGAGACCTGTCAATCAAATAGCAGTGCCTGAAAAGAATTAAATCATTTTCAAGTACATATTGTTTGACAGATTTGGCTGTTGTATCTCCTTCCTAACAACTCCCTGGTTTAAGAGTGGCAGTGGCTATACAGTACAATACCTGTATTAAAATGAAAAGTAGCTTGGGAACATAAGCAGCCAATGTAGGGCCATTGATAAAATTCAGTGACTTCTTTGGTTAACTTAAAGTACAGTACAGTACAGTAGTGTAGTGTAGTGGGCATTAAACAACACAACATACAGTACTAGTCTCTTACCAGGTCACAAAAGTTGCAGTTGCAACACAAAAAGGAGGTCCTATGGTTGTTAAAAAATGTACATTAAAGACTGTCAGAACTGAAGGTAACATGAACATTCAGAGCATCATACTGTAACATGGCTTGTGGAAATATTGTGAAGTTTAGTAAAGTACTATGCAAACTGTGATACTGCATAAAACCTATAAAAAGTACATTAAAACTCAAACTTAAAACTTTTGTAGTATGCATTGCATTGCTGTAGTACTATGCACTCAGAAGATTCTGCAAAGGGCCTCTTGCTTATCTGTGGTGAAAAATGTACTATTTTAATTTAAAATTGGGGCAAATTTTAGAATAGATGTACAGTACCCTAGGCCTGTAAATAAGTGTTTGCTATATTCAGACTGATAAGGGAGATAGTTCCTACACTTCAGAGAGAATGTGTGACTTTGACTATGCATAAAGTTAACAGTATGGACAAAGTGTAACGTGAGTCATGGTAATGTGAGTCACACTAATTAACATTTTAATTACATGTAATGAAATTTATAAAATTTATTTCATGTTTTGTGAAATAGCAAAGAGAAAGCAGATTACTGATAATACTGATTGTTTCCTGCTGGCTATAGTTTGAGGAGAAATTCAAAATGAAAAAAGGTACTTTTTTTTGGTGTCCTTTTTATGTAACGTGAGTCACGCTGTCATAAGTGCTAATTAAAACACACTGATGAAGTGAAATAAAAATTTCTTGGTACTATTTTATACTTTATACCAACATGTTCCAACACAAATAAAATGGGAGGATTAAATGTTTTACTTTAACATTTATGTTGAAATGTATGCAGAAAATATGCCAAAAATGTAACGTGAGTCACGGTGGAATTGCCCATATTTTCACACCTGCTGTGAAGGTTCCTCACTGCCATGGCCAATTCCCTCTTAGTGGTTTAACTGAGTAAATGCTGAGCTTGCTCGTGTGTGTCATTGGTTCAATGCCAGTAAACTATCTCTGAATGTCAAAAAGACACATTTCATGCTGTTCAAGTCTAGTAGAAAGAAACCACCCGATATAAGTATTTGCATTGACGGTTCTATTATAAGACAATCCGATTCTGTAAAGTTCTTAGGGCTTCTTATCGATCCCCACTTGACTTGAAAGTGCCACGTTGACTTATTATGTAACCCAAATCTCTAAGACTTTGGGCGTCCTTCATAAAATCAAGCATTTTGTACGTTGTCGTGTTCTGCTTTCTTTGTACAATACTCTTATCCTTCCTCACTTATCTTATTGCAATATTGCATGGGGAAACACCTTCCAATCTTATCTTAATAGACTTTACGTACTGCAAAAAAGGGCCATTCGTTTAATTACTTCCTCTCACTATAGGGCTAAAACAGCTGACCTTTTTAAAGAATTAAATATTTTGAATATTTTCGACATTTATAAGCACCAGATGGGTATCTTTATGTTTAAACTTAGTCATGAGTTATTACCTCCTATGTTTCAGAACATCTTTCATCATAATAATACTGTCCACAACTATTGTACCAGACATTCGGAAAACTATCACTTATATAGAGTTAATAGTGATGTCAGTAAAAAGTCATTTGTTACTTCTGGCTCTCAACTCTGGAATAACCTTGATCCCCAGCTAAAACGCATCTCCTCACTTCCCTCATTTACCAAGAAATTCAAATTATGTTTAATTGATAAGTATTGATGTCTTTTGTTACCTATGATCTTTTTTATTTTACTCTGTCATGGATGGTGGGTGGATGCGGTTTAGTGGGAGGGAATGGGGCTGTTACTATGTCTGTGTTATTTGATTTCTCTATTGTGTCTGTATTTCTTGTTGACTTTTTTTTATAAAGGTGGCCTGCTTTGTACAAGCATTTGCTTTTTGCAGGCTTCCTCCACTGCTTTCTATAAATTTATATCTGGCTATATTTTATGATGTTTGTGGAAAAATAAATGAAATGAGTTACCAGGACAAGCTCCGACTTCAAACATGCATGAGTATAACAAACAAGTAAAATGCCAAATTCTCCCTTCCAAGAAAATTAAAATTCTTCCAACTAAGTTTACTTTTAGCCCCTCCCTCAGTTTCAAAATTAACTATCTTCCACACCTTGCAAATAAAGGTCTGCTCTTCAATTGCCCAAGGCCATATACTGCTGAGTACACTTCTGATCATTATTGACCAATCAGAGTAATGAATATATGCCAGTCAAAGTGCAGTCACCCCAGTTGTGAACTCTGTATGTCACAGGGTATTGAGACTTGAAGGCATGCTGAGTCTCCATCATTTCAAGTCATATTGAGTCTTTCCAAACTTTATTCGGATTTAAGGCTCCTCAAGCCCTTGTGTACTAAGGCGGAGCCACTGCAAGTCACCCTATTATGTACTTCGGTTGAGTCACCTCAAGTTTCTTATTATACAGGAATTTGTGATATAGATCATTACTCAGTTTGGGTCTCTCTGAGGTACTGTAGATTTTTAAGATGTAGACATACTGTAAGTTAATTTTTAAGTTACTGATTAAAGACTGTCACAGTGCTTCTGTTGTATGTGATTTAAACAAAGTGGAGCTGCTGTGGGGCAAGTCATGTCTCTTCAAGACTGACAGTAAGTCACAGCAAGCCTTAGGAGCTTATTAGAAACTTAAATTGAGTGAAATCTTTTGCAGATAATGACTCAAGTCTCAAGTCCCTTGAGTATGATGCTTGAGTCAGACTGGAGTCTGAAGTCTCTTTATTGACTAAAGCCATCATAACACTTTTCTTTCATTTCTTGGCAGGGTCATTACACTTTCTCCCTCCTGACAAAGAGTGTTGTCAAGAACTAGAGTGTGAGCTGTATCATGATAAGCCATTGTGCATCAGTTGTCAAGCGGAGAACTTCTGCTCTGTAGCTTGGTCAAAAGATGGCTCCATTGATTATCCATTCAATTTAGATGATCAACTTATCCTTACGGAGGAGGATACGGTGATAAATTTTTCAGTTCAGACTGATTCACAAGACTTCACAGGAATATACAGTTGTACAGTGTCTAATGGAACTTACAGTATAAACAAAACTTTCCATGTTACTCTTGTTGAAGGTGAGCTTGTTTTCATTTTTTTTTTTTGTGTAAAACTAAGCTTAAGTGATGCTTAAAGTAATCAGTTGTAAAATGTACTGTAATGTGGAAATAGACTTCTTGTATTAAAGTGTAGAATGCCTTTGTTGAGGAAGATTTTTTTGTTGCTTCAAGTCACAGGCATATGTGCTAGGAGTCGGAGGGGCTGCAGCCCCCTCCCTTGGTAGTTGAGGCAAAACCCATTTCTTCTGGCAGTTTTGGGAAAGATGAGGAATTTTCCTGGTGACAAAGACTCCTCTCAGGCAAATGCCCCTTGTTTCAAATGTTGGAGAATATTAGCAGACTTTGGTTTTAATGTGTCGGTTGCAGTTCAACAGCATTGTTTCATTTTCCAATTATAACATGGTATAGATTTTGTTTCAAGTAGGAAAAAATACCTGGAGTACTTCAATATCAGTATCTATGTAGCCATGGTATCCCTTGGAAATAATACAGCTGTGTAAAACAAAAGTGGAAACAGTTCTATAGTTCTATGATCTGTTGTTCTTACACCCCATTGGTCATACAACCCATGGGTCCCACACTGAACACTCAGCCCAGTGGTCCTCCAACTTCTACCGGTCCTAAAACTCAATGGGCCTGCAACCCAATATGTCTACCCAATGGTCCTATGTCCTTTGTGGTAGTATCCATTGGGCCTACAGTACAACTCATTGATTCTACAGCCCTTTGACATACAGTCCAGTGGACCCAGAGCCCATTGGGTCTACAACAGAGTAAGATAGGGGGGAGATGGACCACTGACTTTCATTTTGGAACTTCTAGTGAGGGAGAATGTTTTGAAATTTGAGAGTTCAGACCAGTTATTTATTAAAGAGACTTTGGAATCTTAATAGCTTTGGATTATAAGGGTGCACCATGGAATTCCTCTACATTTTAGATGAAATATTTTGGTAAAATAATAAAGAAAATTATTGATTGCTTTGAGAAGAATACAGTATTTTATGAGGGTCAGTTGAAGCAAAGTTATGTTTATTCTAAAACTTGAGAAATTCCTTCAGTTTCATAATACTACTCTCTCTCAGATATACCATACACAGGAGCCCCGATAGAAGAGGAGACTGCAAACTGCTCTAAGCAGCAGGTGGGATTGGGTCAGAATGCTACTTTTTACTGCAAGTTTTGTGCAGAGTCCAAAACAAAAGAATTGGAGTTTTCATGGTGGAAAAATGAGGGAGAGGAATCTGAGGAGAAAAAATGGGTGCTTGTGGACAATTTGAACATTTCTGGGACAACGTATACCAGTGTAGATGTTTTTAATCCAGTTGAAAAGGGGTAAGTTATTAATAAAGGCTGAGATGTGATCTTTGGGTTTTACTTTGGGGGGGGGGGGGTGTGTGTGAAGGAATTGGTGGGTTAAAGGGGAGTAAGGGTTGGCATTGGATTGGATGCCATGTCTTGAGCAGTGAAATGATTGATATATGTTGTGGATGATATATTATGATGTACAGTTGCATGTTAAGGCTGTACTCAGAGTTGGTTCAGACATGAAGGAAATATGCTTACTTTGCAATTCAGTGTGTGCATGGGTGTGTGTGTGCACGTATGTGTTATCCCTTGTTACATTCAGTCTGGTGGTGTGACCAAAAGAATGCCAGGTGCAACATTACTGTACATTCTTATATCTTGTGAACTGAATTGACTGCCAGCGTTTACCTGTCAGCAACAAAACTACACATACAATACTACTTGATCAGGGTTACTACAGTATTACATTAACAAGAAGCTGAGAATGATGGTACAGTACCTCAAGTTTTTGAATTAAGCAGAAAATCTTTAGTCGTATTTATGGTTTAGGAAGAGCTTTTTCAGACCTACTCTACAGTATGAGGACATCTTTCTTAGTACAGTGTTTTGTATGATTTCATATTTAAGAACTGGCACACTACAGTGCCCTTTGTTTGTTCAATACAGAAACAACGTGTTCAGTATTTCAAAGATCATGAAAATGAGCCACATTAAAGGGATAATGCAGACACTCCAAATTGAAGTCATGACACTGTTTGCATATGTAAACTGTTAGAGTTTCTTAGCTTCCCAAACCTACCCTTTTCTACTTCTGACCCCACCCTGATCCCTAAGAATTTGGTTCAATGGGGAACTGGTGTACATGGCACTTACCAGAAAGCAGAACACTATCATAACATTAACCCAATGGGTGTTCAAAACTTGCATGACAAGACTGCACATGCCCTTTAAGAATGTGCTTAATAGAGTATGTAGTGTCATAACCGAGTAACCTCTACAGTAGGTGAAGCAAGGAGGTTCTACCCCCTTGGGTGAAGAGTGTCACCAAAAAAAAATAAGATTGTGCATCCTGGATTAAAGTGCCTCACTGTTTATTTAAATACCCTCAGGACTCTTGCTTCCTTTATGTCAACAATAGATATACCCACAAATGAATAACAAAAATTAGTTGTTCAGTGTGTTGCATTTGGGTTTTCACACCTTGGTGAAGGCTTGCTTTGTTCCCATACCTACAACTGTTACAGTGCCTGTTCTATTTGGCTTTATTACTGTAGCTTCCTTGTTGATGTCATTCTAAAGCAACACTGTAAGTTATATTGAGGTGCACAGTGGCACCGCACTGCATGAAATGTGTTCACCAATGTGAATTGATTGCCCATGCAAGAAGAATTGACTTTTAACAAAAGGCATGGTCATCAGAAGATAGGGGATGGTGGGTGGGGCATGTCTCCCCCCTAGTGGGGAATATTATACAGGTCTCTTCCCACTTTTTTGCAGAATGCTAACACAAATAATGCACAGCTGCTTGTTTTATTCCTTAGCTTGAAACAGCAGAGTCAATGAACCTAACTCAAAAAGTGGTGGAAACAGCTTTTTATTGGATTAAATTGTGAGGAAAAGGCCTCACATTGCACTACAGATCATCTGGAGTCCAATGTTTTTCAGGGCACTTACAGTATGCAGGCCTCAGATCCAGTGCTACCAGGCTTTATGATTTGCACTTGAATTAATTCTGTTCAAGGTCGTGACAGTTGAAGCCCCCTCCCCCCTCACAAGTCCCCACCCACACACACACACACACGCACACACACTTTTGAGAAGATGTTGAAACTCTTGCCAATTAGTGTTGTTCTGACATTGCAAGTAGCCGATATTACAAGTCTGACACAGATATTTCAATTTTTTACTTGTCTGTTGCGTATCAAGCCTGTATAGACTCAAAAGAATTTGAGTTTGTCTATGCTGGTAATCCACTTAAATATTTACTTTGGTGTAAACTTTTTGGTTAACTTTTCAAAATGTCCTCCCCCAAATATGTTGCCCAGTGCTATTTTAATTGATTCCAGGAGTACTCAAAAGCTTTGTGCCGGCTCATCCTTAATTATCCAGAATATCACCACTGGTGCATATGGCCAATACAAGGTGGTTGCCCTTATTCCATCTACCAACCAATCCAGTGAAAAATACTCTCCCTCGCTAACACCAGGTAAGTTTTAATCTCTCAGTGGCAGAAGAATTATTTGTTTAGTGAGGGTAAACTAGTAAAGTCACACCCAGGGTTTGCGTTTTACGCCGAAATGGGCGTTTTTTACGCCGACGGAAATTTTACTTACGACCAGAAATACAATTCAGTCGTAAATATAAATTTTGACTTGCCCATCTTTACGACGGATAATTCACCTCACCAAACACTGACCTGCTGAAAATCCTAGTTTCTTAACACTAAATAATTAAAAAGAACACCCCCAAAATAATGGTCTATCCCAATGTCTTGCAACTTTTGACAAGTGACAACGAATGTTCCGGATCGGATCGACGGCAAGTACTGCTATACATGCTGTATGTACACTGTATGGAAATACATTTGTCATGCATTGTGTTTAATCTAATATTGCTAACGTTAGGTAAAGATACACCTGTAGTTGGATCATACACGGAGTATATTGGATATTTTTGGCTAAATTTCTCTTCGAGGGAAGTGAAAATATTTTGTATTAATATCCAAGGATCGTTTCTCATCATAAAAACAGGTCGGTATTAAATGATTTCATTCATAAGTTGCGCTAACGTTGTTGTAGGCTATAGACTTGGCCTAATGTTACCGTTTACGTGTTATCGTGGTAGGCATTGTATATTTAATCATTTACGCCAGAAATTTTAAAAAGTACGGCACGAAATTTTGAATGGTCGTAAAAAAGAAAATGCTTTCATGAAAAATTACGATGACTTTTACAGAGGAACGCAAACCCTGGTCACACCACCCCTACTGAAACTGCTATAGTAAAACAGACAGCCATTATCTGTTTATGAGTTTCTGGAACACTTGTATTCAAAGAAACAGTGGGAGACAGTGTTATGCATATAGCAGTTTGGGCAGGGTGGTAAGGGGGGGGGGGAGCTATGTGGCCTAGTCATCCAACTTTCCCTGTTTATGCTGCTGTTGTTCTACCTATCAAATTTTGCCCATTCACTGCCTTCTTGATCCTTGTTAAAGTTTTTCAAAGGCATGTTATACCCTTTGTTACTCTGTTTTCAAATTTGTATAATGTGTGCATTAAAATTTTGATATATGAGACCTGTAATATGGTGGTGCTTCAACCTTTAACACTTCACTCAAGGCACACCTTTATAGTGTACAGCAGGGGGATCTCTTCGAAAGAAGCAGGGGTGCCACAGGATTTGCCTGATGGGGGGGGGGGCAACAGTTTGGAGCCCTGACAAAGTTGGAAGGTTGGCAGATGGAGAATTTTCGGTGTACTTTGTGTGCCAAAAATTTCAGGTTGTAATTGAGAAAATATGAAATGTTTGAGACTGCTGTGAAAAATTTGCAAATTTTGGATTTTTATGGAAGCATTCGCTTTCCTTGGGAGCAAAATGAAGTAAACTGTCTGGAGGGGGGGGGGGTTGCTGGTCATGTTTGGAGATTACATACTTAATTGTAGCTATCAAGGCTTCCACACAGGAAAAAGAATATTTCCCTGACAGGAAGGGGGGCAGCCTTCTGCAACAGGGCGCATGATCTCCCTACCTCCACCTGGTGCCACCCTTGCAAACAAGCATTGTTCTCCCTCCCCCCTCCAAGTATTGCATACTTACTTATTTGCCCCACCTTTACAAATTTTGCACAGAAAGAGAGTTGTGTTTGCTGAAGCAGTCCCAAGGAGTCATTGTCCCCAGGGACACTGGTAGCAAATTTTAGGTGCATGTTTAGCATACCAAGGGACCCTCAGTACCGTGCTTCACCACTATCACTACATTCAGCCCCCTAAGTTACATGCAATGGTATGAATGTGAAATTTGATGGCAACATTTACAGTTGTGAGACCCATATACTATGATTTGATTTTTTTCTGGAGCATAGCATACTTGAGGTCAGTAGACATTACTAAAATTCATTCTCAGTTTTCTCTAAAATATTTCTGCTCCTGCAGTTTTTGACATGCCTGCTGGAAATTTTTCATACCTGCCAGAACGTTAATGTCTACATTCAGCATGGGCAGTGCATTACTTTGTTTTTATGTATTTGAGGTGATGTATTAAAAAACAAATACATACTGTGTAAATAACAAAATCATTTGTTTTCTCATCAGTACCTGGGCCTTCCGATGTAACTCTGACCATACTCGTTGCCATCTTTGGAACTTTTGTGTTAGTTCTTCTGGTAGCAGTTCTGTGGCAAGCAGTACACTTGGAAGTAAAACTCTTTATTAAAGACAGATTTGGTGACATCGAGGAAAAAGGTGATAATGTCATAAATTTTAGATATTTTTTGGGGCAAATATATCAATCAAAACTTAAAGACAAGGAAAGAATGTGAATGTAGTAAGGTAGGGAACTACATTTTCCAAGTGAAAAATGTTCTTTTTAAATTGATGTGGGATAGCTTCTCTGGTGTATGATACATTGGTTAACAGTTTGGTAAAACAATTTTAGCATGACAGTATCTAGTCTTGTAGAATGGGTAGTTTTATCATCAAAGAACAACACAGGAGAAAAAAAAGCATTTTGTACAATGCAATTAATGTTCATGTAGTAAAAGTCGTCAGTGGCTGTGAGCATGTGAAAATTACCTAGTTGTTCAAGCCAGCTGAGGGCTCACTAAGAAAACATGGGAATGTTATATGTGCTTGATAGCAACTCTTCCATGTATAGAAGAGTATTCAAGGGACCAGACCAGAAAGGTTTAACTTATTTCTGGTTCCTCTACTTCCATCTTTTGATGTGTTAATTTTCTGTGCATTGTTATACATTCTGTGTACTTGCATGTAAAATTTTATTAACAATATGTACAAAACTCTTCTTGTATGGAAAGTAGAAAATAAACTTGGGAAACTAAACTGTGTATCTGTTAGCTACAGGAATTAGGTTGATTAATTCATAACATATTCGTGAAATTCCTTTTTTTTTGTATAATTCATAAATATTTGTGAAATTCTTTCTTTTCTTTGTTTGTAATTTGAAAAATATAATTAGTTTTACTTCTTGGGATATTAAAAAATGTTGGAGGTAACTCAATGAAAATGAAGCAATTTTTACTGAGAGTTGTTCAAGCTGTGATTTTTTTTTTTTTTTCGTCACTAGGTCAAAGAAGTCACGATGCCTTCATTGCATATGACAGTTCTTCTGAGGAGGACAGGGCATTTGTCTTGGAATTTATCAGACCCAAACTTATGCAGAATAATTATGCTGTATACGTCAAGGATATAGACACTAATGTTGGAACATGTGAGTAGATTTCCATTTCATGTTACCCGACTTTACTGATTGTAAGGTCAGGTGTAATTTTTTCTTTGTGCATTTTAGCCAGTCTCATTCTGTCTGCGGCTGTGTATTTTCTCTTTAGCATAATGACTGGAATAATCTGTGGTCCATAATGGCCGCATTCTCTTTGAGTATGTTCATTTATGTAATAGTCATGTGTATATTGCATAAAAACAGTTGGTTACAAAGTGCTTTTAACTATTATAAGGGGATATAAAAAAGAATAAGATTTCAAGCAATTGTGAATAGTACATAAAAGTGGGACAGACTAATGAGTTTTTAAGCAACTCTTAAAAGGTAATACCAACTTTAAAATGCCAGAGAATAAACAAGGCATTTTTGCTTTAGTTGCATTGGGGGAGTATCATCATGGGATGGGGATGGGGGTATGGGAGTGGGAGCTAGTCGAGGCAGTCATGGTGTATGCTCCCTGAAAACACGTTTTGATTATAATCCTAAATTTTTTTAAGTCTGGCTTTAATTTAAGACGTATATGAAGGATGCACACAAACATTGCCGCTATCCTCAAACCAGCCCCCTGTCCCTCCAGTGTTGACAAAGTGGGTCATAGTTATGGTAACAGGTTAGCAAAAGGAAACCCATGCTATTATCCATTACTATTTTCTCTAGCTTTGATGTTCCTGGTTATATCGTACCATGGAAGAAACTATTAATCAACTTATTAACGTGGGAAAAGTGGAAAAAGTGATAGCTACTTGTATTGGTTCCAGTCTAACAGAACTAGTTTTTTTTTTAATTTTACTTGTTAAAGTTAGAATGTAGATAGCAAAACCTGGCCTTGAAGCTGCTTGGTGTGACCGTGAACTGATTTTACCTTAAAACATTATCAAATAGAGGAGAAACTGTACATATTTGAGGGAAAATGCAAACATCCATGTATTTAAAGTCTCTGTTTTATAAGTCTCTAATGAGACCCATGTCAGGGGCCCAGGGGAGGAAATAAGGGGAGGGGGATGATCCCCTTTTGTCTGCAGTCTATACTTGAGAAATTTATTGCTGGTGAAAATGTTTACACAACTATATTGCCTTGTCTTTGAATGCTAGCATTGGCTGAAGAGGTCTTAGAGGCAATGGAGGTGAGTCTACGATGTATCATCCTTGTTTCATCAAGCTTCATCTCCTCCCGTCTGATGGGACTTCAAGTCAACGCTGCTGAAGACCAAATGTCAGAACAAAAGATGAAGGTTATCCCCATCCTCTTTGGAGATGTTGATGAGAAGAAGTTGAAACGAGTAGAGGGTCTCTCCAGACTGATGTCCGTCCTTCGATGTATCCGGTACAAGGAGGGCAAAACAAGTAAGTCTAAGTTCATCAAAAGACTCTTGTTGCGCATGCCAACTCAGTCAAAGAAGGGGCCAGTCAAAGATATGCTCCTTCATCCTACTAATGACACCACCTTGTTGACACCTCATGTAGATACTTGATAAATGTATTCAAAATGAACATATCAGAGGGAAATGTATCCCACAATGCACTTTCAAATGCACTCTTACATTGGACAAAGTTACAACTTCAATAGTCAAAACATTCCTTATACTGTACTTCAGACTTACACATTTATGAGTTCAGCTTTCATCCACAGTTTATAACCAAGAAACCCTTGAAACATTAGCCAGTACCAAGTAGTAACAGTTTTTGATGTACTTGCCAGAAATGGTAAAAAGTAGCCAAAATAGTGCCAAAATATTCATTGCTCAAATTTTTCTGCGTTTCACCTTTTAATGCCACTGAATTTTTCAATATGTTTCTGTCTGTAGTATACTTCCTAGAATCTGATAATCTTATTCTTCAGCAATATCTCCCTATCTGTGAGATGATCCTGTTGCACCAAAAGTTACTCTTGATCATAAGTTTTTTTTTACCGTGCACAAGGTCTGTGTAAACCAAATTTCAGATAGAGCATAACTCTTACTGCAGTGAGTGTATGTTTTCGCTAAGCTGATGGGCAATTTAGCTCTTGAAAACAGGCAAAGGGATAAACTATGTAAGTATGTACATCTGTTCATATGTGTGTCCATATAAAATATAAATTTGGTGTTTCAAGATGATAATCTAAAGGGAGGAGGAGTCAGTTATTTCTCCTTTTGTTTTAAATCAGAAGCTGCATCAAGACATATTTTGGGTTGAATAAAACAATGTCTCTGTTTTCGTAATATGTTTCCTCAACTTGCTGGGAACTATCAACTCTTCACAGTAGTGATATTTAACATTCCTTTCAATGGAATGGTTTGAACTGAAAGTAGGTACTCCTTGTTATGTTAAACATATCAGCTGGATCTGATCACTTTGTCTGCTCCCTTCAGTTGTTTTCATTTGATCTAAATTAGAGTGAGTTTCCAGCCGTAGTCTTGACAGGCATCACTGTTCCATGGCCTAGGGGTAGGAAGGGGGGGGGGGCTAAAGCCCCATATTCAGAAATGTGGTGGGGCAGAAGTATGTTTTTCTTCCCCTCAGTTAAAGAACAAAAACCCCTTATTTGTTCCCTCTGTAAAAAATGTTAAAAATTTGTAGTAATTTCCCTTGAATTTGCCCAATATGTTGCACCAAATTGCTTCTAAGGACCCTCAAATATTCAAAAAATTTTCAGTGGGGGGCCCCCTCTCCTTAGACCCCTCACCCTGGAAGGCAGTCTGAAATAATGTTCAGCCCTGTCAGTGGAGAACAGTTTCCAACGCCTGTGTTGCATGGGTTTCAGATTGGATGCACACCCTTCAAAAGGGTGTAAAAGAATTACTTGTAAGTCTCCTTCAAGTTTCCATACATAAATAAGCAATAAGACAGGAAAAGTGGTGCTCTAAACACATTAAACACAAACATAAAACACTTCTTGTCTCATAATTTGCAGACATTCCTGTTTCCTTTTTTCATAATTATAATACCTTGACAATATACACACAGACTCACATACACACACACACTCTCACATACACACATATATGCACTAATTGAGAGCATGATCTCCACATGGCTAAGGCATTAGACTTGTGATGCAAGGATTGCTGGTCTCATTCTTGATCAGTTTATTGCATTTTTTCCTTGGGCAAGATGGGTTTTTTTTTAACAGTTGAGTGTCTCCAACCAGGGAGTTGTCACTAGTTCTGACTTCCTCTTTTTATTTCTTTTCTCACTCAAAACTTACTTTACCCCTAAAGCAATTGCTTTTCTAAACTCTTTACATTCCTTAGTCACCAGAGAGCCTGTCTTTCCCCCCCCCCTTCCAACCCAACACATGGAACTTCATTTAAAGATAAAGTAGTAGAAGCCAAGGAGATTTTTACTATTATGTAATACCTAGACAGTCTGTTATGCTGGTCATATTTTTATTGGCAATACGCCTGCTTAGAAGGAAAGTAATGCATATGCATAGATCAAACACATGTGTAGTAACTGCTAATAGTTTTCTGACTTTTCTCTAATACATGCAAAATGGTTTTTCCTTGCAATTCTCTGGCAAACTAATGGTGTGTTTATTGGTTTCTATGATAAGAGAAACCAGGCATACATTGATGGTGTTGTTTATGTCAAAGTCTAGTCACCACTTGTGAATTTGGAGACTGAGGGTTCCTGAATATGTGTGCAGTGGAGCATGACCAACAGTGCTTTGAGTGTCAGGTTATGCTTACTCATAAAAGGTCAACCATTTTAATCAGTTAGTGTGTAGAAGAGTTGTGTTATTATTATTTAGAAATCAAATAAAAGCTTTCAATGTCCTCTTTCATTGGAATTCAAATCTCAACATAGTCAGTGGCTGACACAATAAGTGATGATACAAGGTGGGTTACATGTGTGAAGTTCTTAGATTCGGTTTGTCAAGATGATATGATGGCCTTGATGATGACTGTGCACATTATTACTATTAAATGTAAAGTGATCGCTTTTGAGGTTTGATGTTCACATAGGTAGTAGCTTAGGCCATACCCTCATTGTTCTGTAGCAGGCTGGCATCACAGCTGTGCTACATGTTAGGCTAAGCTAATAGTCTGAGCTGTTTTTCATTGCCTGTGAGCATTAACCACTCACTATGGCAAGAAGCTGGTGACACCCACATGATGTCAAAGTTGTATTTAGTATAGTATAATAATTACTTTACATGAATCATGACTGAACAACTGCCTCTGGACTATTCCCATGGGTCAATTTCTCCCTGGACTACTTTTCCTAGATGATTTACACTGTGGAAAATTTCCATCCGAGGCAGTTGCCCGTCTGACAACTGCCCCCACTGCAAATTCAGAATTGCTTAGGTTGGAAATATTCTTTGATGGCCATTATTAAAGTGGGAATCATTCAAGGTGTAATTGTCTGAAGGTAGTTTGTCTGGAAGAGACTGTCTAGGTGGGAATTGGAGAGAGGGAGGGGTGTGCAGGAAGCACATGAGTTACAAACCACTAGATATTAAGAGGACTGTACATATCACTGGAATAAAAAACATTCCATAATGTTATTACTATTCTTGCTTTTCTAGTCTTGAAATTTTTCCTAAGATTATTTTCATGCCATTTAAATGTAATGTGTGCTGCCATATGAAATTTCTATCTTGTGTGCATATGTGGCTTTTAGTCTGTGTTTTTTTCTGAAAAGTATAGAAATTTTCAATCTTTGCAATAATTTTTCAAAATTTCATCCATGTTCTTTTCTCTTTGTTTAAATGTTTCTTCAGAGCAGTACTTCATTCTTACCTAGACCAATATATATGTAATACTTCCATACTTGCCTCTTAGCCTTAGTTGAAGGCAGTTTTAATTGGTTCTTATACCAAATGTTGACTTCATGAGGTTGTATGGAGGGAGGTGGGGTAGGCTTGGGTAAACATGACAATTTTGAGTTGAGATTTTGAATGGTTGTGCACCTCCAAACTCATATTCTTTGCAATGACCTAATTTTTGCCTTAAACATATATTTTGGGTTAGAAAGATGTGTAGACTGGCATATGAAGTACCAATTTCACCTGTACATGTAGTTAGATTGGAGATTTGTACAATTCGTTCTGGTCAATTGAAAATTAAAGTTTGTACTTGTGTAAAGAAAAAATAGCCAAGTTTTTACCATATTTTATCAAACCTTGCAAAATGATGCTTATGCCAACTTTTTTGTAAAACAAAGAAATGATTTTTGTGCATGTTTTAGACAGTACTGAAAATTCCCTTGAGAGTCAGAGCTGGAAGGAAAGTGCAGTCTCTATTTTACCGCAAGCTAGGTGCCTCAACACTGAAATAGATCAAGTTTGGTGTGAGGTGCAGGGTGGGGTGGGGTGGGGTGGGGTGGGGGAAAAATGTAACAAGCTATCAAGAGGCCAAACTCTGATATTTGTCCATAAGACCCAGCATAATTTTGAAAATGTTGTTCAGTAGTGTCTCCAAAACTACCCAATTAAGGAAACCAAAGGGATGTGTTTCTTTTTTTTTTTTCTTTCTTTGTTTTTCTTTTTTTGTTACCCTGCAGGGCAGGTGAATCTGCAAGCCTTTTTTTGTGGATATGGGACGTTGAATGTAAGGACCATGCTCACACATTATGTAGTTAGATAGGGTTTAACAACACACCAACACAAATGTGTTATGTAGTGTCAGCTAGATAAAAAAGGCTAATGGTGGGGTGAAAATCAACTAAAGAAAAAAGCAAAGATGGGGCAAAATTCTACTAAAATGTCTAGACCTCACACATTATGTAACATTTCTATCTTAAGAACAGTAAAAATTGACATTGTAACCTAATTGGTGCTATAAACTTTTTCATTACTGCAAGTCCAGTGATACACCTCAGTACATGCTTACTAACTAGCCATTTTATACATATACCATTGTCTAGTACACATTTATATTGCATTTATATTACCTAACTATTACATTTATGTTACATAACTGGTTTCATTGATCTTATACTTTAAACGCTCTGGTAAGAGATGTAAGATAAAAAGAAACTTTTATCCCGAATTTGAAAGAAGTAAAGTTTTGCAAACATATTTTGAAGAAAGCAAGCCAGAATCTAAGCTATCAGGTAATCATTACAAAGCTGGACACTCAGGTGATAGGAACACTGCTTTGAACAGAGCAGTTTCTTGCATTAGTGGGGCCTTTTGTTAACTTCCAAGCTTTTACTGAATCTGCCCAACATCTGCATTAAGACATGCTCTGAAAAGACAAACTTAATTCAATCATTCTGGTTAACTTGGCATTCCATTCCTATGTTTGTGAGGTATTAGTGCTTGAGTGTATCATATGTGCTACTCATGGTAAGCTTGAAGAAAGCAGGAGGCATGTATGATGAACCAAAGTTTTAATTTTGTTTTTTTTTTTCTTATTCATTTTTTAATTTGCAAAAGAAAGGTTACAAAATTAAGACTTTATTTAAAAGATATGTTTCAGTGTGAAAAATTACAGCTTTAAAAACACTCCAATTGATAGGATTTCAAAAACACTGCACAGGAATTGATTACTGAAAATGTCTGAAGACAGTTAAGATCAAGTTCCTCTTTTACTGATTATAAACAAAGTTTGTGTTGGACTATTAATTGAAGGAACAATTTTATAGCAAAAAGAATTTTTGTGTTATATTACATTCTTTCAAAAGACTGCAACTTATCCTACTTTCTTTCATTTGAGCCTCCAGCTTTCTTTCTTTTTGAGACTTTCTCCTAATTTTTCTAGAAAATCCTACTTTTTTCCTACTTATCCATTTTGTTTTACTGAAAGGAGGTGAGTAAAATGACATTTTAAACTTGTGGGGAGTATGTGTGTAAGAGGAGTGAAAATGATGCTGTCAACATTGCTAAGTATTGATGAAATATGTTGGCAAAAATTCCTACTTTTGTCCTACTTTTGATTGTTTATAAACTCTCACTTCTCCTTTTATTGTGAATATGTATCTTCCTTTATCCTACTATTCCATCTGGGTTCACTTATAAGCCTGATATTATTTTCTGAAACTTTCAACAATGTGCATGAAGACATTATTTTGATGAAGCAGTTGAAGCAGGATTAAGAAGACAGTTTATATCAGTTCTACATTTTGTATAAACATGGTGCAAAGTTGCAAATTATTTTCATCAATTGACTTAATACTTGCCTGAAAATAATCTGGAATGTTGAATGAATGATAACTGCCATAAGCGACATATTTATCTAATATTTAAAGGAAAAGTTGATACCAAAGTTTATTTTTGATATGTGAAAGAGAAAATTAAAGAAATCTGCATCCTTTTCCTGTTTGTATTTCTTGACAAATTAGCGAATAAAGTATCACCTTAACAAACCAATGTGAACTTGAAGCAAGCAAAGGTGATGCCATGTCTTCATATTGGTCATCACTTTTTCTTCAAAGGTTGCATCGAATTTTCTCTTCAGTGAGGTTATGCTTCTGTATTGCCACATCATGGGAGGCATGGGAATTTTACAAATTGTATATGCCCCATAGGCAAACCAGCAAGCCCTATCCATTACAAGTTCAAGCACTGTATCGGAATACAAAACCTTAAAATATATGTATATCACTGTAAAATGATGGCATTACTCCAGTTACACTTAAGTTCACTTTATATTAACCATTGTAGCACTTTTATCTGCCAAACTCTTGAGAACCACAAATTGGAACTGTATGAAAGATGACCACAAAGCTAAGATCCAGTAATTGTCATTTGCATTTATTTGAGCTGTAAACTTCTTTTAATGGAATGATAACTGCCGTAACATATCTATCCAATAATTGTCTATTATCTGAAAAGAAAGGTGCTATTACCCCTTTGTTTATATTTATTAACATTGCTAAACAACTATTAAAGCAATCAAAATAAACAAGTGCTCATGTAATTATAGATATTGCATTTTGTAAACTTTTCACAAATATTGTGCCAAAACCTATGTATATGTAGATTAGAGAAATATGCAAAGATATTATTTTCTACAAAGAAACTATTTTAAATCTGCGTAAAGGTGCTATACACAATCGTCTTGGATGCATTGTATTTGCCTTTTTGATTCCTTGCCGAAGGCAAAAGGAATCTTTGCAGTTATGCTGGCAAGTGTATGTTTATATATGTGTTTGTAATGCTTGGCTTGTAATTACAGCATCTCAAGGTGGAAATGATGGATACTTCTCATACTTGGCATATTGATTTCCCATATTGAGAGGAAGATCCCTGTTGTTTTTGGTGGAGGTCAAAGGTCATATGAGGTCACCAGAGGTGATAAATGGAAAACCTTGTAAGCAAAATATCTTTAGGTAGGAAGCATGGATACTTTCCGTACTTGGCATGTGGATGCATTTTAGTCAGAAAATAGTCCCTATTGTTTTAGTAGAGGTCAAAGGTCATCTGAGGTCACTGGAGAAGAAAAGATGCAATTCATAAAGATTGCTTGTACACAAGATATGTCAAGATAGTAATGGTGGACACTTTTCATAGTTGGTATGTAGATTTTTCATATTTAGAGGAAGAACCCTGTCCTTTTCAGTGGAAGTAAGAGGTAATTTGAGGTCATCACAGGTCAAAACCAAAAACCTTGAATAAACTCGATATTTTAAGACTGGGATGATGAATACTTTTCATACTTGATATAAAGATTTGTCATTTTAAGAGAGAAAGAACCTATGGGTTTTGTTGGAGGTTAAAGGTCATCTGAGGTCACCAGAGATAAGCATATGAAAACTATGTAAACTAAATAGTGGTACCTCCCAATTGTGTTGTTTTGTGATCACCAAAAAGTAAGGGCTGAATTTTTGTACCAATACAAAGATAAAATTATAGAGAACAATATATTTTTGCAAAAGCATAACTTTTACAGTTTTACCTAATTATGAACGCATGTGAAAAAATGTTGTGACTATAACATAGTAAAAAATACCATACATATAACGAATTTGTCGATGGTGTAGTGCAGCGCTTCTCAACCGGTGGGCCACTGCCCACTGGTGGGCCGCGAAGCTCTCACAGGTGGGCCGTGAGATCCGCCATAAAAAATAAAAAAAATTGAGAAAAAAGAATAAACTTTTTGTAAGGTGGGCCTCAGAAAAATTCTGAGAGTGAAAGTGGTCCTCAAGTTAAAAAGGTTGAGAAGCGCTGGTGTAGTGGAAAGTACTCAGTTTTCACACAAATGACCATGGTTGAATCCCATTGAGGACATTTACTTTTTCATTTCAAAGGCCATGTGAGGTCACTAGAGGTCAAGTTGTGAAAACTTCATAAAACATGATATCTCAAGGATAATAATTTGAGGGATAAACTTTAGTGCAACAAAGCATTTCTTGTCGGCAAGGAATCACTTAGCTTTCAGGATTTCAGGTTTATATATTTACTTGCATTCATAATAAGAGATTGTAATTTTTGGATATGAAAAATATACTTATTGTAATTTTATATTGCTAGTATTGAATGACTTTTCATATTTTGAGTTTTGACTGTGTAGCTGCATCATAGAATGACACCCTTCTGAGTCAATTATATGACCCTCATCAATTCTTAAATATATGGAGAGGCAAAGGGCTGGGGGCAATGTTAGAGCATGTGTTTGAATCTTCACTATATTCATGGATCGATCATTAGCTTCTGTAACTGAAATAAAGCGTGGAAGAAATTAGGGATACAACTCCCTCATCCCACCCCAAGCCCACAGATCATTGGTTTAAGGGCCTAAAATGGCCATTTTCAGGGCAAAAGTCATATCATGTGGGTCTCCTAACTAAAACTTCTTTCTCCCTTGTGAAATGTCTTTCCATATGCCCATAAATGGGGAGAGCTATGGACCTGGGCAGAGGTGCATGATGTACCTTTCCCTGTCCCATGTGAATGTAGCCTGTAGTGTGTGCCCGTGGAGGTAAACCAGCTTCAGGCACGGATCATATGGGGGGGGGGGGGGCTTTCCCGGCCTCAACCCCCTTTTTCGCCACATCAACAATAAAAATACGCGAAAATTAGCATAATGTTAATCTGGGAGTATATTCAAAGGGGGGCTTTTCAGCCCCCCCCCCCCTTTTCGAAATGTCTGGATCTGCGCTTGAGCTTTACCTAACCTGTATGGTATGTTTGGAGGGATCTCTTCAGCCTTTATGAATTTGTTGTTACTGGAGTGTCCAACATCAACTGAAAAGGAGGGCAATTTTCATAGCTTGTAAATCAACTTTATCATTTTACAACAAACAGCACACCTGAGTTACATGTGAGTCTTGGCGGGTCAGGCCTTTCTTGAACTCCTGTAATAGTTCATGCAAGAGCTGGCAAAGGGCACATGCTACCCTCCTAGCTAAATTCAAAGATCATATAGGAGCTGTGTGCATATTCCGGCGTTTGTCTCTCAGCTAGCAGTCTTCACCTTGACTTACGGCTCACTCGACAAGTGTCACCTTCCATGCAGAACTAGATCTGTTTAACTGACTTCCTATGGATTAGCCAGCTAGGACCAATGCTCTCTGAAAAGGGACATGTAGTTTTGCCGCGTTGCCGATAAGGCGATGTACACCAATTTCCTCATCTAAGGTCAGCGTATAAAATTATTTTTCGCTGAGAAAACGTACCATAATGAAGCACATGAGGAATGAACAAAGTCACATTTCAAGTGAAGTGCAGTTTACCTTCAAAGGTTCTTTGTTGTATTCAGACATAATTCATGTTTCAGCTTCAAAAACTCAAAATGTAGTTTTCTCCGTTCTTCAAACCTTTAACTGGCTGAACTTTGTAGTCTACGTACATCTTCCATGCTGCAATGGTTTCGTTAAGAAAACTTCCTCCCCATTATCAATATAGATGGCATTGTCTTTGTAATGTGATATGAGGGTGTCCAAAGAAGTGAAAAGATGTGTGCTGACTTCATATCTTGACAACTTGACGTTTATCTGGAATTTAGCTGTTAAATGAATCATTTTGATGGATAGCACAAAATCCCCTGGCTGCGCACAAAATGAAAAAACAACGGTAGAAGCTGGTTTATTTGAATGTCACGGACACTGAACTAAATCTGTCATGCTCTTCCTTATATTTTAAATTCGTGCCACAGAAAGATGATAAAAATGAAGTGTTTTCAGATGTGAATCACAAAATTGTGTACATCAATTTGAATGCTGTGTAACGTTAGGTGACAGTAAGGGAAACGTGATGTCGGATAAAATTGAAGGCTGCTTGCCGCTTACCTTCCGTGAGATATCCAGGATTTTTCAATAGGGTGTGGGCCAGTAGCGTAACTGAAGGGGGCAGGGGGCGGTCGCCCACTTGTCGTCCTGGGATGGTCTGTCGGTACATTTGCTGACCTTGAAGTTTGGCTGTTTCAGAGGGTATAGTCCAGGTGGTTTCGATATAATGTACATTATCCCCGATACGGTCTACAGCCCCTGCAGTTTTTTTTCAGTTTGTTCTTAATGATTTCGCTAAACTTAGTTAATGTTCTCTTGTGTCTGTCGTGCGGTACGGCTAGTGACTCGAGGAGGGAAGTAGGCTACAGTCTAGTATGTGCCCGACAGGGCCCAACTGCCAGGACAATTTACCTACATATAAGCTTTAAATAAGTTTAAATTCTTCTTAGTGTAGGCTTAGCCCCCCCCCCCCCGAAAAAATCGCGCTTCGCGCGTTTTCCCAGTTTTGGATCCGGGAAAAACATTAAATCAGCGCAGAACTATTTCCCTCTAGTTTATAAACATTTTATGCAATATATGCCCCGCAATGGCATGGTATAGTACACAGGTTTTCCCCAAATCCTCCCTCACCAACCCCTCGACGCTATCGGGGCTTTCGGGGCTTCGGGTCGTTGGCCCTCCCGTCGGGGAGTCTGCCCCTGTCGGGCAAATTCTGGTACTACCCCTGGGTGGATGGAGGGGGTTCACGGGTGCGGGGGTGACTTTTTAAGTGATAACCCTTTGAAAAAGTGTCGGTTCATTGACTTTATGCTGTGGGTACTTTTACATTATTTTCATCCCTGCCCCCCACTTCTATCACCCCAGTTAAGCTACTGATGTGGGCGCGCAACTGAATAGTCGGCTGGAGTCAAAGTTATAGCATCAAAAGCAACGAACACAACGAACAAATTGCGAGGATATCCACCTGTCTTTTACATAACGATTAAGGATTAAAAAGTAAATGTTTGGAAGCATTCGTCGTGTTGTATTTTTAGGTGCCAGTAGGGGAGCCTGTTTCTCCCTCTGCCAGTGGTGGCGCCAGGTGGGGTCAGGGGGGCCATGGCCCCGTCGGGGAAGGCTGCCCCCCCCTCCGTCGGGGAACTTCCGGTTTCGTCGGGGAGCTGTTATTTAATACGATAAAATATGTAGTCCCCGACAACGCCCAGTTGCCCCGACGATTTACTTAATTTTGGTCTAAATTAGGGAAACTTTTCAATTAAAACCCTTCAAATTCTGCATTTTTTTCCCTTAAAATCCCATTTTTTCAAATTTACCATGGTAAAAGCCTAATTTTTTTCAAATTTTCTCCAAAAAGAGCCCAAAATTTTCGGCGCGCTTCGCGGGACAAAATTTTCCTTCAAATATTGTTTCGGCACTCTATCGCCCTCGTTGAGGCTTTGGTTTGTTGGCCCCCTTGTCGGGCAAATCCTGGCGCCACCCCTGTCCCTCTCCCCTCCCTGTATTCGCAACTTTACCTTGAACATATACAATCATTCAGTTCAGTGCATTCAGTTGAGCGCTTCACGTAACAATTATTCCATGGATCATAAATAATAAACTTCAATTTAACAGTCCCTTTCTCTGTGTAGTTCTTTGCCCCACCAGCATAGATCCCCTGCCCCTTGCGCATCCCGAATGGCTACAAATAGTTTGCTATATCTCCACCAATGGACCAACCAGGTTGAAAGGACTGAAACCAGGAAAATGAGTCAGTCCTTGCTAAAACTTAAAACATGTCATTAATGCATGAGTCCTCGGCATGAGCATATTAAGGAACAGGTGTGGGCACCCCCCTCCCACACACACACCTGAGTACATCCCCCTCCCTCCTTTCATCCTTTGCAGGCTGCTAATTTACAGACTTGATGAGAATTTTTCAAATTTAATTTCTTTGCATTGGATTAAGTCAAATCGCATATAAGGGTTTTGTTCTAAATGTGGGAGGGTAGTCCTCCGGAGGTCCTGGTGTAGATGCCCCTTGAGTGCTCCTATTTGGGCCCCCAAAAATTGTTTATCTTCATCCAACCGACCGTGTAATTTGATCCCGACCTTTTTCTTTTTCAAAAAAATGTAAAAGTTTTCCCTGACGAAAAATATGGCATGTGCACTTTTCCATAAACATTCAAGTGAAAAATGTTTCCTTTGTGCTTTTAGATTTCAGTTTGAGCGCCACTGACTATTCTGCCCGAGTGCAACTCATGCCAGGACACAGGTGAGGAGCCCATCTCCAAAAGGCTGCGTCTTGGAGTATGTGGCCACACCACTTTATAGCACTCTGTAAGTCTATACCCTGCATAACTAGTCCGCTCCTCTCTATAGGATTTTGGCCGTCCACGCATCTCTTGCGAGATCGTTGAGAATTTATGAAGAACAGGTCAATGGCATCTTGATGACATAAACATGGTCAGAATTGTCTCCTCTTACGTAATTTAGTTTTTGGAAGTGTAATTTTTTTATACTAGCACATATTGCACCTTGCCGAGTGTGAATACACAAACACTCATTAAAACACACACAAATTACCGACTGACTCCACCTTTTGAATGACATCAAAGTACAAACAACAAATTTTGGCCTTATGGCATTTACCCCTTGGGAATGAGCCCCCTTTCTCCAAACCTGAATCAGCCCTGTCATCGTTTATCTGAAATGAATTTGGATAACGTGATATAAATGACAATACCTTTGAATTGCATTCCCGAATAAAGAACGTTCCAACAGGTTCATTCTTTAACAAGTCGGATACTGAATGTCTCCTCGAACATTTGAAGAACCATTCTCTTTCCCACAGGACGGGACTGACACCAGTCAGAATTTCACACTTGTCCTTTGGTACCAGACCGATTTCTCCTTTCAGGTTCCGGGCGACGTACTCATCAGACCAAAGAGAAATAACGTCCAAACGCTCTCCTTTAAACAAAAGTAAACGTTCATAGCCCTCTAGTTCCGTGAAACCACCATCAGTTCTATCCAACGGATTGCAATCTTCAATAAGCCTGATGACAAACTGAAGACCATTCCTTGGGCCCATGGGGCTCATGGGCGATGTTAACGGGCTGTGGCTTCTGCTGCCCCCTTCATCGCTATCGGAGGCGGCATCTCGTTCGATGAAAAGGCGTTTGGGATGGGTCCCAAACCCTGGTACTTGTGAAAGGCAGAAAATGAAAGAAAGACACACAAAAGAATTTAATAGGTTACTCCAAGATGAATAACCGCTGACAATTATAAGCGAGACAAAATATCCAGGATTTCCTTAACGTTTGGGCCTCCATAAGTCTAAAGTTACAAAGAACATAAAAACAAAGGTTGAAAATGAATCTTATTGGCTCATCTCCATATTCATAGCTTATTTATGGTTGCTGAGATATGGAATGTTGAAATTTATTCACTGAATTTGACATAGTCGATTGCACAGTAATTTGTGATATCCTTCTTATACAACTTACATTCGCTCCGCTTGCTTAGTTTTGAAATTAAAATGATGACCTTAGTAACGTAAGTCTTTTCTTAACTGATGTTGTGAAAAGAGGTCTTGCGTAGTAATGTCATTCTATAACAGTGAGAAAGTAATAACATTTTGGGCCAAAGTGCAGGGCTTTAGAAAAAAGCAAAGATATACAAGGGTAGTAAAACACCTATATCGTAACTGACTTTCCAATCTACCATTCTAAATTGAGTGACTACTGACCCACACATTTCTACCTCAGCACCAAAAATGTCCTGTGAAGATGGGAGTCCAGTCTTGATTCATTTTTCAACCTTTGTAACATTACGCTATTTCAAAATTTAGGCACACCTTAAGCTGCACAGACTCTTTCGCTCTATCGTAACGCAAAAAATTGCCAAATTCATTCGACAATTAGTAGGATTGGTACTACAACAGTAAGCAGCAACATATTGAATATAGCTTACACAACATATGCGATCTACACTTTATGCTGACGTCTAAATTTGTTTCCATAAGGGTTTATCTCGTCTGTTTACGGTATATTTTAAAGGAAAAGTGCAGCACCCTAATCAGAGCTAGTATGTCCCATCACTCTAGTTCATGTATGGCCTATTTTGATCATGTGACAATGTTTTCGTTAGTACATTGTGAAATTCAAGGAGAATTTCTCCTTGCTTTACCTATTATTTGTAATAGTTATGTTCAAAACGTCTTCAGAGGTGCTTGCAATGCAATAAGAGGAGGGAGATTTGCAAGAGTTTGCTGATATTTCAAAGCAAATTTTGAGGCGACTGCCTATTGCCTTTAAATTAGACACTGATTGTAACTCTCTTTTCTATGTTTGTAATCAAAACAAAGAGTTTAAAGGTAATAAATAATATCACATAGCATAAACGAAAGTCCTGTCTTTCCCCCTCCCCCACCTTGGTCCACCACAAGCTTCCGTTCCAGAAGTGGCTCTTCTTATGTAACACTGGCTTGGCTCCCTTTATACAAAGAAATAACAATTAAACAATTCATTGCTTTCTTTTGTACAAATAAGAAGAGGAAAGATAATTATTCTAAAAGTTCTTGTTTTGGAATTGACAAAACTTTAACGTACTTATTTACTTATAAGATGTTTAGATGCAACTTAGAAAGGCCTGGTAAGTGCCATTTCTGGCAGTGAAGAGGGTTTTATTTTTTGCAACAATGTTCTGTCTACACACTATGTGCCAACCGTTGTCAGGATGCCCTCCCCTTTGTGTCACATATTAGCCCTTTACGGTAAACACCTGATGAGGACCCATATACCTGAAAAGCTGGGTCCGCAGTGTCCAAGTACGGCCTCGCCGTACTACCTTTCCTGCTACGGACAATTAAGGGAAAATGCATTCACCCTAATCAGAATTAGCATACCACATGATTCAAATTCATGAATAGCTTTTTTGATCATGTGACAATAATTTTGTTAGTGAATTGTTAAATTCATGGAGAATTACACCTTACGTTATCTTTTGTTTGTAATAGTTAACATTTTCAGAAGTGGCAAATGAGAGAAGATTTGCAAGACTTTGCTGATTTTTCAAAGCAATTTTGGTGCGACTGCCAATTACCTTTGATGGGGCATGGCTTCCTCTGTTGTTAATTGTTTCAATTTTAAATAGTCTTACCACCTGAACAAATTTGTCAACTTTTCTTCGTTCATCCCCTCCCTACCAGTTACTTTAAAGGAACTGGGGTTTGAGCGAAAAATTAATTTTCATATGTGAAAGAGGAACTAAATCTACGCAATTTTGTGAAACTTTCATTCAAATCGGACAATCATGTAGTATTCGAGATATCAGCAAATGAAGTTACAACATTTGTGACCCAAAGTGAGCTTGAGGTAAGCAGGGGTTATATCACTCCCTTACATTGATGAGAAATGCTTTCTTTCCTTTGTTCAGTCTCTTGTGCTGACCTTGAAGTTAATAGGGATTCGACCTCCCCATGTGGAATGTGAAGTTTGTAAAATTCTTATGCCTCTCATGCAAACACATTCCGATAACATGTGGTTGTGGAGAAGAAAATTGGTTGTGAAGTTAAAAGAAAAACAAAGGACTGGCCATTAATGTGAGGGTATGATGTCATATGTGCTTGCTTCAAGTTCACTTTTTGTTGAAAATGTGAAAACTTTATCTGCTAATATTTTGAGAACCACACATTGGATTTCAATGCAAATTTCACCAGAATGCTTAGAATAAGTACCCCTCTATGATACCAAAACTTAATTTGAGCTTAGACCCTTCTTTTAAAGGTGTTTATATCATTCTCACCTGTCTGCGACGATGAACGAGTAAGTTTAGGCATTGACCGGACCAGAGACAGCAACTGCATTGGTTTTATCGATTCTAAGCCTGTCAAAGAAAACCAGTCGAAAAATGTTCTTAGACTAAAGCCAAAAGACAAATACTCATCAATTCAAATATTTTATCTTTGGGGCATCCGAAATCCACATTTGGTGACAGTACTTACATTAACATATAAGCAATGAGAAAAATTCAAACTACGCCCTCAAAATGAAAAACTATTATTGGTCAACAACTCGTGCAGATTAGTGGAATGTGAGATGCAGTGTCACACAAGGAGTACAAAAATTGATCAGACTGTAAGAGAATGTAATATTACACACAGTAGTGTTATCGGTAGAAAAATGGCCTTAGGCAATTAAACCACAGGTAGAAGGGGGCTTGAGGCAGACTTTAGAGGAAGAGTTTGGCGGAAACTTAGTTGAGAGAATATTATGTTTGCCTGGAACGAGGAAGTGTGCCCCTCAATCAACTCACATATATTCAAGAATGGTAGTGTGTTTGCATCAACATGGTCACATGGTTCAAGCAAAATATCTTTTGTCATTATTGATCCAGTCAGGCAACAAACTTGGTCATAAGTGTACTTGACAAAGTTACCATGCATTACAAGATAGTTGTACCATTCGAAAATTTGACAGTTTGGGCCAAAAAATATTCATAGCTAGGACACTCAACTGAAAGAAAATTCCGGGGGGGGGGGAGGATTTTCGGAGTGGGAATGGTTCAGAGATTGTGATCCGGGGGGAAGTTGTCCCAGATTTAATTGTCCCCTAAGGAATTTTCTGTGTATTTTTCTGAGGATCAAGTCACCTGGCATGCATGCCCTGGTCCAGTGACATAGTATGGCTGGTTAGAGGGTGTCATTGGACAAGAAAAAACTCTCTGTTGGCTTGGGTATTTACTTGTCTCCACTTCTTACGTCCAATACTCGATACGATAATCCGAAAGTTGTAAATCTGTTGGAGAAGTTAAACATTTGAATGTATACTTGTATAGAATACTTATTGCATGTGGACAACATGCAACATTGGTTTAAATGAAACGAATAAGCTTTGCCTACTTCCTGTCGACTCGAGTCGGCCACGCCTTGGAAGGGTTCTTCGATTGCTGCCCAGTTTTGTTATATCCAAGCTCCCTGTTGAAAATCAAGATGGAAAAATATTTCGTAAAAGAGCATACATCTAATCAAAAGGATGACTCAGCTTGGACATCGTCTAACGGACAGGCCCGTAGCCAGACAAAGTACTGTTGGGGCGAAATAGCTTTTTAGGGGGAGGGATATACTTTGATGCAGTAAGGCAATATTATTCTTATTTTCACTTGGCTAGGTGCTTGTTAACAGGATCTTTTTATGTCATCTACAATTGAAAGTGATGCGGCGTTATATGAAGTCAGCCATTTAGTATTATTTTTAGAAATTCTTGGTTTTTTTAATTTAGACTGGTGGTTCCTTTATGGCAACCTTTCCTTTCTCATTCATATTTCGTATAACCATAACCGTGCACTTACCTTGAGGGCAAATACACTCTACATAACAACGAACGAGGTCGCATATTAGCCTACCATTCTCTGGTTAATGTATCCAGGGACGTCTAAATAAATTGCACCAGGAAAACTTTATGATTTTTCTAGATTTTTTAAATTAGTCATGAATGTAACCATAAATTTGTTGATTTGGGCACTGGTTTCGGACACAATTTCATGATTATTTGTAATTACAAAGTGGTTGCCTAATCTGTGACCACGATCTTGGTCAGATTTAACCGAGATGTTTTGCAGCGAGAGCGCAGTCTGCCTGAAATTAGGATCCCCTGAGTGTCCTTCTTAGTCGATGACTCTTTTTGTTGGTGAATTGCTGTATTCATGAAAGAAATATCCTTGAGTTACCTGAAACTTTGGAAAATATTTATGTACTGAAAGATCATGAATGATACTTGTAACGGCCATAAGGTCATATCTGAAAGATTTAACACAAATTTCAAACGTTAGCGGTTACAGCTCCATACTCTCCGTTAGGCATGCCGGCATGATCATGAACTCAGTTTATCCATAGTCGCACGAGGCGGGGCTGGGGGCTGCATCCCGGCCCACATGGGCAGAAAGTTGGTTGTTTTCAGGGAAAAATGGGTTATTTTCTAGCAAACATGCATTAAAATTTTGGGCAAAGTGCTGCAGCTCTCAACTGGAAGTGGTCCTGTACGCTAATGAACTTATCACTTTGGAAATAAGAGTTAACCTTCACATGAAGAAGATTCAACCCGAGCCAGTAGGTACCTCTTCCTAACCTTCCTGTGTTTTTGTTAGACCTATACAGTTACCCTTACAAACTTACCTCTCCTGTCTAGGGAACGTGATCCTTTCGCTTGGCCTTTGCTGAAATCCTGGGCTAAATAGTAGGGACTTTCTCTCTCCGTTGGTTCTTGTGAGAAAAACTTCCTCGTAGACATTTCCGGACGGGGACTACATGGGAGTGGGGGAGGTTCCACTTCTGACGGTTCTATGGGTTTCATCTCCATGTAATGATCACTATGATTTGCTAATTGAACATAAAACAAGAAGTATTTAAACAACACTCCCTTAAAGAGAGATTTGCATCACCCCAAGTATGACTTTTACTTTGTGGTAAGCCCCGCCCATAATTGTCTTTACTGCTTCTCCTTGTGCAGACACAAACAGTTCATTGCCCAAGGCCACATCCTGGTGAGCATAAAAGACCCCACGTTTAATCAAAACTTTCTCTTCTCTGTGCGTGCTATGTAATATGAGCTGCTCTGCATCTTTTGAATTTTGTAACTCTGATGTCAATCAAAGAGTAGTCACCAACTGAGACTTTTGCTAACCCCCAACTAAAAGTCATACTTGGGGTGATGCAAATCTGTCTTTAAGGTAACCTGAGTGTCTCTTGACCAACAAACAGTGTACCTCCTACCCTCGAAGAGCCCCTCGCGTATCGTCTGACGTGTCTTCAAACTATCGTGCCCATTGAGTTAAATCACAAGAATGTCAACGCTGATTGAAAAGTGAATCTGGAATATTGTATCCTCAGTAATTAAACTCAACCCTTGAAGACACATTTTAGTAGTATTTGATAAGGGGACCTCACTTTACACGGAAACTTTTTCAATCGTTTGATCATCCACAATGCAGTAATAATATGCTGTTCATACCTCAAAATTTCTTTTCCGACGATCTACGTTGGTTGTTAATTACCTCCAATATGTGTACTCATGCTAAGTTACATATTTACATAATGTCGGCATAAAAGTTAGCGGACATTTCTGTTATTCTTAAAACTGACTTGCTTGTTTGGTCTTACTATTTTATATTATTGGAATTTCCCTGTATTATCCCATCTGATCTTACAGAAAACTTTGAGGAAATTTGAAGAAACGGGGAACACTTATATGACATCTTCCAGGTTTAGGGTTCCTTGACATCATAATCTAGACAGTGAAGTTTTCAGCATTTCGGCATTTTTTTTCTGAAGAAGACCAAGTTTCATTTACGGTTTGGAAATCTCAGAGGGGCAATTCCCCCTGCCCCTACGATTTAATATTTACTTCAAACTGCATGTTGTAGTGAGAATGTGAACACAACAACGTGACCTATCAAATCAACAACAATAATGAACATAGGCCCTCTTCCAAATAGCAAATTACAAAGGATCGTGGGACAGAGTACTGGTACGGGTCGTTTTTAGTCACTGCACAATGCCATTGACAAAAATGATACATACTACAGCCAGGGAGCTGTAAGGGAGCTCTCACAGCTCCCTGCTAAAACCCTACCCCGTAATCCTTTGTAATTGCTATTTGGAAATGGGTCTATGCGCAAGTTCTTCATTTCGAGAATTTTATGAAATAGTGTAGTCAATTGAGACGTTGAATTTGTTTCATTAAGGCCACCCTTACCTTTATAAAACGGTCCGGTTCAGGGGCTCGTAAACGTCCAGTCAGAACTTTTGTCAGACCTAAAGGGACCCATGTACACACTCAAGAATTTGACTTCCTTTAACACATTAGCCTAATTAATTACAGCCTATAGGGAATCCAAGAAGTTGACTTGTTAGTAAAGATTTCAACTCTAAAGTCAGGTGATTAGCTAGAAAAGGTACGGAAGGGGTGAAATAGATTGCAGTGGGTAAAACAACATTAGGGGGCGAAAAATACTTTCTTGAATTAAGGCGATCGCAATTTAAATTTTCTAGGGGTGCCGCCCCTAGCCCACCTTGGCTACGGGCTTGTCCAAACTACGGTATGTAATAAAAGTTTCCAAATGTAAAAGAACACTTATTTTTACAGACTTCTGTGTTTTTCATCCATTGAAAAGTGACCTTTTGCCCAATGATTGAGGATGATTTTGCTAAAGGCTTGCTTATTTTTTAAAATTACACAAAATTGATAACCATTAAGTGTCTGGCAGGATTTCTAGACAAGTTATCTCTTGTGGGTTAAGTGCCATCGGTTCATTTATTTTGCTGTGACATGTTACTGCAAGATATCGAAAACTAGCCAAAAACTGCAATGCTACGAACGATTCATGAAGGTCATTTCAGGCTCATAGCCAGGCACGGTATTGAAGGGGAGAGTATAGCCACCAGACAGCACAAACTTTCTCAGGTACGAGACATGTTAAGAAGTAGTGAGGCATTAGTAAGTTTGCTCTCCAAAAATTATGGGTGGCTACATTTTTTCTAAGGGGCAGCGCCCCCTCTCCCTGCTCCTGCACCAGTTCCTACCCCTGCTCTTAACTACGGGCCTGGGACATTTGAGAGGGACTCCAAAGATACCCCTCAGCAAAGCGTGAATAAAAAGATGACAATCACAAACCTCAAATAAAGACTAAACATACCTTCTTCTCCTTTCGTGTTCTCCTTTTTCTTAAACTTGTCAAAAAATGTGATCAAATGAGCTAACTGGTTGTCTTCTAGAGCTTTGAAAAAGGGGCTTAAATCGGACTCGTCAACCGTCTTATTATCCAGTAACATTTCTGAGAGATCGATGGAACCATTGCAAGTCACCCCGATACTTTCCAGTAAGGTTCGACCCTGGTTTGGAGGTATCAATTTGCATACTTTGGTCATTGTATCAATAAATTTCTCAGAATGAATCACTTTCGGTCTAGGGCTGGGCAAGGTATCATAGTTTGACGCCGGTGATGCTTTAGAATTGAAAAAGTGCATAAAAAGAAATTAAATTGAATAAAATTGAATTAATTCTCTTGATAGCGTTTTTTTTCAAGAAGCAAAGGCATCCGTAGGTGTATGGAAAGACATTTTTAAAGGGAACAAAGGTATTTTCCATGTAGTATTCCCTAACTGGCCCAAAACTCATGACATGAATTTTGCCCTAAATAAAAATAGGCCTATGTTTGCCCTGAAATGGACGATCTTCGCTGGGAGCTGCCGCCTCAGACCCTAACCTAGCACGCCTATGACGACATCTCGGCATGCATGCAGTAGCTCGGAAAGTATGAAATATTTAAAGTACTGAAATCATAATAACGAGGTACTGGATATAGCATAGAAAATAACAAAATGCCTCCTGGCATTATACACACGACAGCAACCTACAATAAAGAAATAAAATACAAATTAAAAACCACGGTGGTTAACTAAATATGAAAATACAGTAATAAGAAGAACGTTACGAAAAAATGGGGGGTCAACCAGCAGCTCATTAACAAGGACAGAATCACTATAATAGAAACAAATAAGGAAATTATTGATGCATCTTTAAGTCTTGGGAGAGTTTCAAGGACCCTCAAATCGCGAGAGCCCCAAGAACTGCTCAGTGTGAGGCGCATGTGATAAAAGAGCCCTGCATAACGTGGGTTTTAGCGCAAATTTAAGGAAGTAATTTTAAACGTTCACGAAAACACTGTTGTAAAAGAACCTGGTGACCTACGGCAACTCGAGCAACAATCAGATTTCCAGACAAAAGCAGCCACCAACTTACATTTTGTGTTTACTTTTTGACACGGCATTATAATCTGAGCACACAATGATGTTTGCCATTTGCGATAAACAATAGTCTTTCAAATTCCTGACGCAACATACTATACTGCATTATGGTACGTTGAATATGTACGTGCCAGTTTAGTATTGCCAAACTTCGGAAATTGCAACGACTGACACATTGTTAAGCATAACCACCCGTAACAAAAAAAATGTCACAGTGACATAGCTTCCATTTAGTCAGGGGATACCCTCCCCCTCCTGGACAGAATGTCTTCTACCCCCTTTCATAGCTTTACAACTTCTTACGGTTATTATTGACCTAGCTGTAGTTGTCACGTATAAGAGCCACGAATATTTCAACCATCTTTAGTTTCTTTGTCCGCAATTCTGCAGGTCTAAGATGGATCAATTTTGGCGATGTAGCAGTTATTTTAACCAAGTGTTTTCTATACTCGCTATACTCGAGGATCTATGGTGCGGCTTTGTTTTTATAGTAAAGCGGTATTAGCTTTCTCCTACTACGTAGCGCACCCAAACACGACACCCCCTTTAAACACGGCCAAACCTCTCTAGCTTCGTCACTGACAAGTAATAGAGCAAACCTCTGGATAATTAGGAAGGGGGGTCACACAAAGGAAACAGAAATTTTCGGCCTTACTGTCCTGTGGAGCCAAGGTAGCATGTTCACTCATCCCTGGCCTCATAAGCTAATTTCTGCCAATATTAGTGGCAAAAGTGTTTCCAATATCGTCAAAAACTTTACTTTGAGGTAATTCATAGGCGTAGGAAGCGGAGGTGCGCAAGGGTGGAGGGATGAAGTCCACCTACTAGTCTCCGACAGTAAGTAGGTATCAGGCGCGGCCCCACAGGGGGGTCAGGGCAGGCATTTGCCCCCCTATGGTTTTTCAACCCCCAAAATAAAATCGTCTAATAAACGTTTTAAGACAAATAATTTTGTAGGGGGTGGGGTGGGGTGTTACAGTATGTCACCCATCTATCACAATATTAGCTAAATTGTTCGTTACAAAATACCTGAAACTTGCAATCCCCGCACGGATAACGTTTTCTGTTTTCTCCATTGTTTACGTGAATGCAGGTTAAGTATTACATAAACACTAAGGCCATTATACATAACGCGCAAACAAAAAGGGCATAGGAACCGAGAGTAAAGCTATACCAATACATTAGTATACCCTAAAGCCAAGTTATTGTGAGACCTCACACATATGGAGTCACAGAGCAAAAAGTTTTCCCTCTCTTGGAGAAAAGGTGCGTATCATTGCAAGTTACACCAAAAAATACAGACAGCTAATTTGTGCATCAGGTGATACGCCTGATCCATGAATCTCTGTCTAACCAAAACCCCAACCTTACCCGTAACTCGGAATATATTTTCGTCCGGGGGAATCTTCGGTCTTTAGTGAACCTTCGACCAAGTGAACCTTCCGTCTATGGGTATTCCCCCCTGTTCAGATTATGTAATGTTTGACAATCTCAAACATTTACTGTCTCTCCATTCCCAGCATGTGACCATTTAAAATTTAGAACGTGAACATATATATTTTGGGTATCATGAGTCAATCACTTAACGAAAATTTTGACAATAAAAATATAAAAAACATTTAATAAAATGAATTAAACTTTGAAGTAATATTATATGTCTCCCTTGTTGCATACGCGCAGGAAGCGGGGGGCTGGGGGCTAAAGCCCCAGTCAAAAATCTACTTCTGCCCCCAATATCCAAGGTCAAAACCCCCTTATTTGTCTCTTCAGTAAAAACTGTAAAAAAATTGCAGTAATTTTCCTTAAAATTTGCCCAAACTGTTGCACCAAATTGCATCTCAGGACCCTCAAATACCCAAAAATTTTCCAAAGGGGAGGGGGAACCCAAAGTTTCAAAAAATACCAAAGACATCACCATTTTGCATCTAACCAATCTTAAATTGATAAAAATTCCTCAAAGGGGGGGACACCCCTCCCCTTGGACCCCTTCCCAGAAAAGCATCTTTCCCCCAAGCAAAAATTAAATTCAATAAATTATGAACACTTTCTTACATAAATGATCAGTTCAAAAATATACCAAAGATATCACCATTTTGCATCTAAGCAATCTTAAATTAATAAAAAATTTCTCAAAGGGGAGGGACACCCCTCCCCAGAAAAAGCATCTTTCCCAAAACAAAAATTAAAATTACTAAATTATAAACTTTCCAGTCATGTATGATCAGTTCAAAATATGTACCAAAGACATCATCATTTGCATCTGAGCAACCTTAAATTAACAAAAAATTTCCCAATGGGGAGGGGGCACCCCTCCCCTTAGACCCCTCCCCCAGGACGGCGATCTCTCATCTCACGCTTTGCCCCCCTATCGAAATACCCTGGCGCCGCCCCTGGTAGGTCTACTTACTGTCGGAAACTAACCATTTTCGACCTTACACTATCTTTCAAATTGGGCAAAATTTTGTACAGGGCATGTATAAGGCCTTGGCCTCTAGTCAATAGATACTCTTAGGGAAGACCAAAACCTATTGGAAAGACTAAGATGCTCATAATATCTTTGTGAAAGACCAAAAACAACGCCCCTCCCGACAGGGTTACCCTACCTAGTCTTGTTCGCACCTTCGGTATCAGGGAGCTAATAGAGGGAGGCAAGGCCACCGAGAACCACTAACAAACCGTAGGACAAATCAGGGTCAAGAATACTCGCCATATGATGTTCATTCATAAATGTCATGGATTATTATAGTCATTAAAACATGACGGAAACAACTCTCAGTCCTGAACCAAAACAGTTCGGACAGCCTGTCGTAGTTGCGTAGAAAAACGTAGAATGGGGAAGTTGTAAAGTGCTCCCACCGACTAGCTACTTGATTTACTGTTCATAGGAAAGATATGAGATTGTAAGATGACTAAGGTTAAGGATGAATGCATAGTACAGCGAGATGTTACTTTGAAACTAATTTGGGCAATACCTCGTGAACACTCCATGTCTGAGAAGCACTGCTTAGGGGGCAATTATTTTCGAAGACTTTCTACATACTAAGTAAAAATATTCAATTAAAGAGAGCCAGGGATGGAGGTACACTCACCTTTGCAGTTTTCATAACGAACTTTTTGCTTTCTGTCTGAGTCAAAAAGCGACTGACTAGAATCCAGGTTATTTTCCTCTCCTTTTACCCCGTCCACAGTCGAATGGATTCCCAGAATATACGATAAGCAATACTGGACTTCTTTCAGCTGTTCTCTTAACGTACATTTCCGAGCCGTTTGCGTCTCTCCTTCGTCATAGGTTTTTAAAACATCGGCGATTGTATTGAGATTTAGGGGGTTATCAATCAGGAATGATAGATCAGGCAATCTGTGGCTAGGAAATCGACTGGTCCAAAGACTTTCAAATTCTTGTAGTTTAATATCCATGTTGCAGGTTAATTACGCACACAAAGACTATGCAGGCTTCACAAGTCGTCCAGTAATTTGACGTAACAGTTGTATCACAAACTTGATCTCGTTAGGATCTCGTTTCCATCCATTGGTGACATTGTACACATGCATAACTGGTGTCCCAATTGGAAGAACTGTGATAGGCCTGCAGTGATTTCCGCATGAGCTTTCTACTTTGAATAAGGAACCAACAACAGTGTTACACATGACTGCACATTATTTTACCGTCATTGAGGTCATATGGCAGAATAGTGGCTGATTGCGTACGGTGACCCACATTTTGAAATGTAAAATATGCCTATATAGTAGACTACAAAGCCATTTTCACAGTAGAAGAGCTTAAGGGTCGATAGATGTTTGTACGGTAGTAAGTGAAGACTCGTAGCCAGGCCTAATCTTAGGCTGTTTATCACTGCACAAACTGTTAAATTTGCCACTACTGTGAAGCGCTTCCTAGAGTTGGCGCGTAGCGTACCCCCCTCCCATATCAGAAATTAGAAATATTTTTTTCAAGCGGGGGAAGGTGCTTGCCCTGAAATTTTCCTTAATTGACAAACAATCACATGACCTTTTCCCTGAAAAGCCACTTATGCCCTAAAATCAACGTTTTCGTTCAGAGGCAGCTGCCTCTTCGAGACCCCACCTCAAATGCCTTTGGTGGTAGCTTCATTTTGCATGTAGCAACTTTTGCAACCAAAAATATCCATGGACCATTAACCCACATAGATTCTTTATCCCGCGAGTCTAAAATCTACCCCCTAGCTAGATCTCCGTCCTGCAGAAAAAAGAATCTCAGATGACGTCAGAGAGGATTTTCGGGCTAGTCCCTTTGTCACTTTAAAGTCACACAGAGTGTCTGGGTTGGAAACTTGGCTGTTGAAAGCTCAGTTGGAGGCTGAAATTGAATCAATTCGATCTCCTGTTGGGAGTTCAGCTGTGGAATAAATCGTTCTAAGGCTAGAAATGTGAAATTGTTCGGTCAAACTTTGTAGGCCTGTATCATACTTAGCCTTACTTATTTTTGTCAGCTGATTTACAGATTAGAGGAAAGTATGTCGGCTTTAAAATAATTTGAAACTGCAGGTTCAAGCCCGCAGCCAGGAGGTGGGGGCGGTCCCCTTACAAAAGTTTTCACCCCTCTGGAAAATTAAAATGTACCATTGCCTTTATGCATTTTAGAATGTATCTCCTCCCTAAAAACTATTTCTCCACCCATCCTCAAATTACCAAAATTTTCTTTGTAAGCTACACGCCTTCTGATGGTGGCGCTCCGTTTAGATCAGGGCTGTAGATAGTACCACGTATTAGTCCCACCCAAAAAATAATGTCACCACAAACGACTCGTAAATGGTGCGACTGCATGTGCTTTTTAAGGGCGATCCAAAGCCTGTTGGTGACATCTTCATCAGTAAAAATTAAGGAAAATAATAAAATTAGAAGATATTGAACGACAAAAAAAAAAAAAAAAAAAAAAAAAGGAAAGAATTATAAACAGGTCAGCAAAATATTTATTATTTCGAAATACGATAGAGGAGAGATTCACATTAACACTGATATGAATCCATATTTTACGTGGTGATAAAATAAGTCACCTTATTTCCTTCCAAACTACACTATGTCATTATCCAGGGCCCCTGTCCTTCACAATCGAAAATATCGAGCATGTGGATGTTGCAGGACAAATGAATTTGACGTACTTTACGCAATTAGTGGTTGAGCTAAGGGGCTCGGACTCCACAGACGGACGAGAATGATGTGTACGGCGCTTTGTAGTATGAAGATGCCTAGCTAGCATCTCGGCACTATGTAAACCAACGCGTCTCAAGCTTTTTCCTTAGTTTCTTCCACATGGGTGAGCGTTGTTTCCCCCATTCCCCTACCATGTATGTATTCGCAATCATTTCTTCACATTCTAGCTTAAAAGTAAACAGTAAAATTCACTCATGTTCACGTTATCCATAATGTTACGAAAAGAGACCGGGCTTGTTTTATGTGGGTGAGGATTAATCTTACAAGGGCTAAAAGCAAGAAGACCAAAATGGGGGTCTGGGGCTCTCCCCAGGAACATTTTAAAATCAAGAACCGTTTGTGAATTCATGGCATCTATTAATCAAGATAAGTACCAAAAATGTCAACTTGAAATTGAACACCTTGCTACGCAGGGAGACCGTGCACTCTGCAGTGTTGGTAAAGACTGCGTAATAAACATGATTATGTTCCTGTCAAAATGAACAGGATAGGAAAAACTCAACCATATTCATCAGACTGGGTTCTAGTTCTCTTTTATTTTAGCCATTCCCGTCCTCCCCTTCCCCTTTTCTCCTCAATTGACCCCATGATTTTGCACTTTCCCAAGGGTTACGTATAGACCCGGTTGAATGGCAACCCAGGCGAAGGGTAGCCATGGATTGACACGCAGTGTTTAGGAAATTCTTGGGTAACTTGAAAATATTGAAAATATCTCCGGTGAAGACCTTTTCCATTAAAGTTAATTGCCAAATGACCGCTGTTTGAGCATTTCGTTACCAACTAACTAGGTCTCGAAATAAACACGATTAAACTATAGTGTTACTTAAAAACAATTCCAATAATAGCAAATAAGATAAAAGCAAGGTATGAACCTAGAAAGAGCGCTAGTAGTCAAATTGAACCCATCAAGGGGGGGGGGGCAGCAACCCCCTCTGACTACATGGAAGCTCAACCACTGCACACAATCGTTTTCATTACATCCTTTCTGCCTTGTTAATTTGGCATTTTGAATGAAGTGTCAAAGGGTGAATCAACACCTCGTAGCTTACATTTCAGTATTCACGTACAAAACTTTGAATACGGTGCGGTAGGCCTTCTTTAAAGCCTTCCTGGCAGTGGTAAACTTTTAGCTGTTTAATACTTCTACAAAGGTCCAGAGGCGTCGAAACGTACCACATTTAATGCCTTAATCAAATAATAATTGTCACTGCATTTCCTATAAAACAGTGCCGGATTTAAGTTCGAGGACCCCAATTTCATTCAGTATACCCTGGTATCCTAGTCCATGAATGGCTCTTTTAATTACGTGATAAATTATTCAACTGATTTGTTAAGTTGATGCAGAGCAGCTTTATTTTTTCAATTTCACTGTTAAAGTTCTGAAACATCATGAAAATGTTCAAAATAATTACAAGGAAACTTTTAAGAATTATTTAATGTTCACAACTATGATTTGGGTGACTGCTTATTCCCTTTAAGATACGGGCAGCATCTGGTCGAAAAAAAGGAGGGTACGGTACAGGGGCACAGTCATGATTGAGACAGTTGGGGTGGCAATAGTTGTGTGTGTTGCTACTTTATATCTTTTTAAAGGAGCGGACTGGTGCAAGTGGGGGGGGGGAGAGCTCTTGACTGAGGGGGAAAATGTTCCCCATGCTCTCTTTTAAAGGAGGCTACTGACACGGTAAGACGAAACAAAAAACAGGAACATATGTTTTATACGAATAATTTTACCAAAACTAGTTAAAACACGTGTGTTTTGGCTAAAATGTTTAATTCATTACTTATTGAACTATGGATTGGATCCGTAAAGTTCTGTATAAAATGTATTGGGCAAATTGAGCTACCAGCATTTAGTTTATATCGGAGTTTGTAGCTCCTACTCTTATGTGTTTTAAAGTATCTCATTTGGGGACATTAGGAGACGAATTTCCGTGAAGTGTATTCGACACAATAAAAATTCACTTTACATAAAATTATACAGTCATTTTCTCCTTTTATTTGAGTATAGTTTTAACTCATATGCATGCAAAGATTAAAAAGAACAATCATGCAAGGCTGGACCAAGCTTTGTACAGGATATTAATTAAAACAAATATGTAGATCAAGTCAAAGCAATATGAAAAATCATTTATATCAGAATGCAAAAAAAAAAAACTTTTCCCTAAAGGTAATGAAAGGCACAAAGAAAAGAAACTTTTTTTCTTGAGATGCTCGTGATAATTCATCATGTATTATTTCCATGTGTATTGCAAAATGTTATGTTATGTTATGTTTTGCTATGCATTAATAAACGGTTAAGGCCTGCCTTAGTACATTGCACCAGGCAGGCTATATGGCTTCCAATATTTCACTACACACTTTTACAATATCCAGATAAAATTCATCCAGGATTACTGTCACCGGTTATCCAACCTTTCTGTGGTTAAAAGAAAAACCATCCAACCTGACGTTAACTTTAAACACAAAAATGTTAATTTTTAACCAGGTTTTTCAAAGATGGTTGTTAATTTTACCAAAAAGTGGTGAATTTTGGCGAGGATTTCCTGGTTATATTCAACCACGGAATGGGTGGATCATCAGTGACCAAGATCCTGTTCAAATATGACGAGGGTATTTTACAGTCTCTTTCCTGTTTAAAGCATTTGCAACATAACAAAGGATTGGAATATACAGTTATTTTTTATACAAATAGAAAGAGTGACTATGCTCAGTGGTGCATTTAGAAGGAGAAGTAACCCCATGATGAGTGATTTCTTACATCTATCTACCAAACTGCCCCCCCCCCCCTCCGATTAAGGCAGACGTAGAAATGCAAGGGCAAGTTTGTGTCTTTAAGTTGGGTTTCAGTCAATATACGGGATGCCCAACTTTGTCACCTTACCTCCTCTAAACTATGAAAATCCTGGATTCGTCACTGGTTTGTTAATGGCTGTGTGGAGTCTGCGGACAAAGTTCTCCATTCCCCTCATTGCCCTCGTGTTGGAAGTGTGAAGTTTACAGACGGTAAATTATTTTACAGGTGTTAGTGTATTAGTTAATATTTACAAGCACACCAATTAGGGATTAAATTTACAGTTTAAAATGGCTTTTACCCTTAGTAACGAGCGACAGCACCTTCTCAATAGTGTGTGTGTGTGTGGGGGGGGGGGTGGAGAGGGGGATGACCTTAAGCAGAAATAGTAAGCCCTAAGGGCGTGTTGGGGGATGTAGGGTCCTAGATGCTCTGTGCCCAGTGGTGTGATCCAAGGTAATTTTCCCCTTCCCTACTCAATAGAAGCACACGGCAATGGCTCAATCGCCATCAGTTTGATATGTTTATGAATGAAAATGACCGTTTTTTTTTTTTTACAATTTTCGAGTTTTGTTTCAATGGAGGAAACATTATACGCTAAAAAATCGATCGTATGCTAATATGTTTACCAGAGTTCTTCATAATGTGGGGGTGGGGGCGATATCCCCTCACTTTCACTCCCCCACACAGAAGTGGTGGAAGATGTCCCCCGTCTCCTACCTGTTGAAGCCCGTGCCTTTAGTAAAAGAAAGTCGTGCAAAAGAGGAGAGAGATTGAGATTTCTGAAGGTACTGTAGTCAAAGCAGGGTGTACGTAGTGAAACCTCCAGGTTTTCATACAAAATAACACTAAAGTCAAAAGCAACAATGAACCTTGAAATCTGAAACAAAGATTGAACTTAGGTAAAAATTCTTGCATTTTTAATGTTCCAAGGTATCAAAAAGAATACAGCTACTTAAACAATATACTGCTAAATAGTGTGACACTGCTATAATTACACTGTGAGGCAATGATACACTATTTTACATGGTCTATTCAAGAAGACAAGCATGTTCTATATTTACAAATATCCTGCAAGATGAGAAAGTTTATTTACAACAATTTTTGACAGTTGCATTTTTTCGGTTTGTAACTTTTTGACTTCCTTTTCTTTTCTGTCTTTAAGAGTTGAAGTCTTTGAGTGGGAAGAAAACAGTTTATAGTATATACTAGCCAGAAGAGTCATTTTGCGAAGAAAACAAGCGCGTAAATTTTCTTGAAAAAGAATCAAAATAATGTCTTCCGTGGACTAAGAGTATGATGCTACCCCAAGTTCAATGAATCTATTGTAAGGAGTATATGGTCAACATGAACTACGTGACTGAAAGAAATCTATTGCTTAAATTAGGACTGAAACGCCCGAGTCCTGGCTCACACTTGGCAGGCTCAATTCCGGACTCCAGTCCGGCTTTTACTGGACTCGGAATTGGCCAGAAAGGAAGTTCCCAGAATCGGAATTGGTCCAGGGTGGGACGCAGGTTTAGTGTACCAAGTGTATCGTAAATACACAAAACAATTTCAGTATCATCAAAAAGAACTGAGTGTGTCTTAAAGTTAAAAGTGAAGTAGAAAATGAGCCTAATGTCACATAAACGGAACCTTTAAAAATAAAGTTTGATCTAACGTGAGTATTATCAGGCAAAATGAGACACCCCCTCCCTTTCATTGATAAGACAGATGGTACACCTTCAAAATTTATCAAGAATACATTACGAGGATACATTCAACAAAATAATTCGTCAATGTAGCCATGCCCTTTCAACAGTATACATACTATTATGATTTTGATACACGTAACACTTAGTGCTCTGGTAAAAGTTTAAAGTAAAATTTTCTCTGAGACTGATAAGTAAAAAATGTTTCCCAGGCATTATGTACATGATATACAAATCAAAGCTGTTATAGTATTAAAATTTGAACAATGAAAAACACCATTACACACTATAACAATATGCTCGGTTCGGTTCGGCTCAGTTCGGCTCTGCTAGACGTAGCTCAGCTTAATCCAGTCCAGTTATACGAGTTAGAAAGCTCATCTCATGCTGTGCATGCATTCTATCAGATAGAGCGTGGATAAACAAAGGCGATCGATGTTGTCATCTCATCGATATCTTCCATAGTTTACTCTGTATAATAACTAGCAGCAGGACCGTCGAAAGGTTTCTAACATTGGACCTCGAGCTACTGAATTTTGACATTTTCTAAATCGTCATTTTCGTCCCAGTAGGATACAGTTAATACTAGTTTTTTGAAGAAAAACTTAACTGAAAATTATAAGGGGCCCTACAGCCCTTCCCACCCCCCCATTCCGACAGCCCTGCTACTATTTAGGTCTGCTAGTTTATGTACATGGACTGCATAAGAGAGTGACTACATATTCTCTTACCTGCATCATAAGTTTTAGGATATTTATATCACTTTAGCCTTATGGAAAACGGTTAAAAATGTGTAGTTGCTCGAGTTTTACTGTGACACAAAGATAGACAAGTCATTTCTTTGCTGTTGTTTTCATTGGTATTGTTGATGTTGTTGATGCTACTGCTACTGATGGCGTTGTTGCTGTTGGTAGCGTTGTTGTGTTAGTAGCCTAAGAGTATTTATTGACTAGAGACCAAGGGCAAAATGGAGGAATGTCCCACCCATGGAGGCAAAGAAAGTTAGGTCTAAATTTGCAGTGTCTCAACCAAACAGTCGTTTCTTCCTTGCGTGTACTTTCTCTAACACTTTGCTATTTATTGGGTTTGCCTGCGTATGTGGTGCACGCCGTATCGCGTCTCATAATAAGGAAATAAAGCACACTTTTTAAATACAGCACAAGTAGTTTAGCGCGCGCAAAACGTTACCTGGTTATGTGAATCGCGTAGACGCGCTGCTCATAACGTTTGGATAACGTTTGTGCGTGCGTGCGCGTCCAATTAGCAAACAAATATACACGTGCCTATGAAAGCCCAAGCACGCGCTGACCTGCTCGTCTATATATATATATATATATATATATATATATATATATATATATATATATATATATATATACAAGTTATATAGCAAAAGTTGCATTCGCGTTCGAATTAGCGTTTCCTATTACTTGATCTTACAAGCAGCTGTCTACTCAGTCAGTGTGAAATTCTGTTCGTTTGCCGATTGAATATGCAGCTCAGGATTCGCAGTTCAGGGAGACACACGAAAGTAAGTGCCAATAAGACCTTATGCCAATTAGCTATAATACTGCATGCTGGGAAGGATTATTCCATACACAGTACCGAATCAGCATTGTGACCATTGGCCTTCTCCATGGTAACGATTCACTCCTGTAGTCCTATACACGGAATAATCATTCCCAGGATGCAGTTTTGAAGCGCCCTCTTTTTAATTGGCATAAGGTCTATAGAGGTTATGCATGTGACGTCATTGCGTTTTGCTGGATGGAACCGATCATGCGCAGTAAGTGTGTTACCGATACGCGCACGATAGCACCAAGTAACAATTGTTGCACAATGTACGCCTGGATGGAAAAATAGAGAAACGCGCGACACAGTGACGTCGGTTCATAACCTCTATAGTCGCGCAGGGTTTTGTAGTGAATCCTGTTGTTAAGGTAACGTTTTGTTACCTAAAAGTAAATAAATAGTAAATAAATACTCTTGTTAGTAGCGTTATTGCTGTTGGTAGCATTGTTGCTGTTAGAGGCATTGTTGCTGTTGGTGACGTCGTTGCTGTTGGTGCTGCTGTTGCTGTTGTTTTTGTTTTCTTTTGTTTTGTGTTTAGAAGCATATGTGGAATGAAATTGATGAGGTCATCTTGAAATGCCTAGATGTTAGTTCTGAAGCAATGATCAAAATTCAAACACTGAAACAAATTTTGAAAAGAGTAAAACGTAAGAGAAGGCTAGTTAGTAAAGGTACCTACTCACAGCTGTTTTGTTGAAAATATCTGAATTAAGGTTGTAATTAGCAAGTGTGCAAATGTTTTCGCACAGAGAAGTATTTCTTTTCTCAAATTAAAGTCAAAGTATCAAAATTATCGACATATAAACTAGAAAACATAGATATGTTTAAAACAGATATGTTTTAGCCCTTCGGCCTTGGCTGTTAGGACTCTGAACTTATCCAAAACACAAATTTCTTGTGTAAAGTCTAGTGTTCTACAAAATCAAGCGTAGAAAACTTTGGACTACTTTTGCTTGACATTCTAATCTGAAATCATTCACAAACAAAAAATGACAAACATGACACTACGTATAAAAAGCTATAAACATTACATAGGCCTTACAGTGAATTCAAGTCTTTTTTGTGCAGTCTATAATAGTTTTTGAAGCTTACAACCTCTCAAGATCAGGTCACACCTTCAACACTCACTTTGGACAAGTCTTCGTCAGTCCGTCTTGACACTGAACCTAAAGTGGCGTTAGACCCTATTTGCATCTTTCATGTTGAAGAGGTGTCGTAAGAAGCACGTTTTTTCCTTCATCAACGCAAATGTTATTTATCTTGTAAAACGTGATTAATGTGTCCAAGGAAGAAAACGACTGGTCTATGAGTTCATAAGAAGCCTTGTTGACAGTTATCGAGTACTTGACTGAAGTCGTAACCATTTTCACCGATAATACCAAATCTCCCGGCTGCGGGCAAATGAAGAGAAAGAAAATAAACGTATTTAACAACGTCATCAGTGCCGTCAGAGATCCAATCGTTAGTCGCTTTAGGACGGAAGCAACCTTCGATCTTGCCCGCCCGGCGGGCGAGCTTTTTTTCAGTAGGATGGCAGTGGAAGGTCCATGCCAATGGGCCAATCAGCTTCTTGGAAATAGGCCAAAATAGGCCACACCTCCAATTCCAAAATAACCGCTTTTCGACCCCTTGTTTGTAATTCTAACACCGGATTATGAAAGAACAGGTCAAATATTCCTAATTCACGTAACCGTAACCCTAATTCTAACCCTAACCATGATTTTGAAACAAATTTGAAAATTTTTGGAAGCATAAATTTTCCATAGGCATCCTACGAAAAATAAACTAGCACCTGCACCGCACTTGCAATACAGTTAGAGTTAGATGAGATTAACGACACACCAACACGAATGGTTAGTACATAGGCGTACGGGAAGAAATTTCACAGGGGGCGGAGGGTGTTTGCCCTGAAAATTTTGCAAATTGCCCTGATTTTCCTCTTTTACCACGATAGCACTCAGGATGAGTCCCCCCCTTCCCACAAACTATAAAGAAAGATATTATTTCGGGAGTTTTGGTCTATACTTGTATTGGGTTCATACATCATTACATCAGTGAGTGTCGAAAAATGGTTTGCCCCCTACCAGGCTACCAATCCCCTGCTAACCCCATCCTATATTCAGAAGAAATAGGTATGCCTCTGTTTGTGTTTTGCATAGTTGTCTATAACCTTTCAATGTCATTTTTAAGTACCTCGTTTGCATAAGACCATTCAATATTAATTAAAGCTACCCGCCGCACTGCCCACTGCACTGCCCCCTTGCCCTGAAAATACAAGTGTCAGTGCCCTGAAATAAGCATTTTCCCTGCTCTGGGAGGGCTGCAGCCCCCCAGACCCCCGCCTCGTACGCCTATGAGTATGTACGTCAAAAGAGGAGACATGTTCGACACCTGCTATGAAGGTTAACTTCGATCCATCTCCATGAAGTAAGAAGTCCCACAAACTATTCACCTTGACGTTGGGTTTACCAAAATGAGTACTTCAAAGAGGAGTTCTAGTAATCATAGAAATCAAAGGGAGAACGCTGACACCATGCATCCCTGACTGAAGCCACGAAATTGTCAGGGCGCTTTCGTTATACGGCAAAAGACTGGTTGATTGGTTTGTCTCCGTACGTACAGTGTGCATCCTGCTGCAAAGGTTATAGCTTATTTTGTCCGGTTTTCGAAAGATTTGGAGTAATTTCCACAACAGGAATAAGTCATGGTGCCTTAAGTATGTTGTTTTATATACTCCTGACTTGAAAACTTGTTTCTTTGCCAATACTTGGGGCAAAAGCAATGACGTGATATTTGTATTATGCGCCGGTGTCTCTGTTGCCGTACAGCCTAGACAAATCAATGGCTTCAGTCCAGATCGGCAGACGTCATTCTCCCTTACTTTTATTTCTATGAGTAATATACAGTGGTGCTACCAGGATTTTAAAATTGGGGAGGGGCAGGTTCAGGGTAAGCAAAAATTTGCGGACAATTGATGTTAGTGCGCATTGTTCTTGTATACTGGATACATTCGTACAGGAACGGATGAGGGGCAAGATGGGGGAAAAGGCCTTGACGAGGGCAATGCCCGCCATGTCCCCCCTGTTGGCAGCGCCAGTGATTATATACGAATAATTACTTTTTATTACATACAATATACATTCAAATATTGTCACATATTTCACAAGATTCGGGTTTCAATCTCTATGAATTCTATTTTTTTTTTTCAAACTGATTCAGCTATCGCCCAGGCTCAATGCTATGGAGCCTTTTGCCTAAGAAACAGACTGGTCGACATATTCCTTGTTTGGTCTGGTTTCTTAATGCCTTCATCCTTAACCTTTGGAACTTTTGGAAGAAGAGTACATGTTCTTTCAGCCAGTCTAGAACTTCGGGGACACGCATGAAGCTTGATATAAAAGTTTGAGAGTTGAGCAATAGACCCTTTTCCAAATAGCAATTACAAAGGATTGTGGGATCGAGTTTTGGTGTGTGTCGTTTTCGTCAATGGCATTTTACTGTGGACAAAAATAATGCGTACTTAAAGTCTATCCCATAATCCTTTGTAGTTGCTATTTGGAAAAGGGTCTATTGGTCACGTTAAGGATCCAGATGATTTACTGCCATATGATCTTCTGCTGTTAATATCTCCACTTTGGACGGCACATGTCTGTTTTTCACGCTATGCGCATAAGTAGAAAAAGGCTAAGAACGCCCACCTTATACATAGGCTTACGAGGCGGGGCAGGGGGCAGACAACCCCCATTACTGAGGTCAAAAATTCGGGCAGAAACAGAACAGGTGAAATTCAGGGCAGAGAGGAAGTAAAAGTGAAAAGATTGCCCGAATTCTCTACTGAGTTCCCGAATTTTTGATCGAATGCCCGAAAAATGTGCAAAAATTTTCGCACGCTTCGCCCGCATGTAGTTGTTTGGACCTGAACTGCAACGAAATTCGGGCAACTTATTGAGATTCGGGCCAAAAATTTTCTGCTCCCCCCAAACTGGAAGAGTCTCGTACCCCTATGGCCTTATATAGACTCTTTTGGGTGTAATCTTTGCAAGGAACAAGGAGTAACACACCAAAGACAAATTTGGAAGAAAAAATATTGTAAAAATATGCAAAAAACAAAATAATGAGAAGGGTTTCACCTTTAAAAGTGCACAAAAAGAATGATCAACCTCTGACAATGCTGGAAGAAATTTTACTAGTTTTGACCACATGACTTCATAACCTAAAAAGTAAAAGCAGCTAGAATTGGCTCAATCAGTCTGTGTTTTAAATGTCGCAACCATTGCGTTGTAACTGCTAATCTAGTAATCACCACCTCTTTAACCACGGTCTGCAGTCTGCACGTTTCAGAATGTTCTTACGTACGTTTTAGCAGTCCTACATTATTTTTAATTTTACAAGGAGATCAATACCTTTGAGTGACAGTCTCGAACAAAAAAAGTGCCAGTTGGTGAATCCTTCAGCAATTCTAGCGTTGAATGTCTCACAGGGCAGTCAAGGAACCAGTCCTTCCCACAGAGGATGGAATCCGCTCCGGCCAAAACCTCGCACTTGTCTTTCGAGACGAGACCAATCTCACCCTTCTTATTTCGGGCGATGTAATCAAAGCGCCAAACCCCTATAACGTCGAACTGCTGCCCTCTGATCAAAACAAAGTGTTTGTAATCAGCTGAGTCCTTCTTTCCGCGATCCTTCCTATCAGAAGGCTTGTAATCTTCTGTAATTTTGATGCCGAACTGGAAGACATTGTTCTGGCTCACAGGAAATCTCACCGGACTGGAACTTCTGCTGTCTCGTTCCTCGCTGTCGGAGGCGGCACCCCTTTCGATAAATCGACTCTGCTGTCTCACCTCCATTGCCATCAGAGGACCTGGTTATTATGACAACGAATTGGGGAAGTTTTTAACATTCACAAAGAGTGAGATTACACAAGTGCATTGTATTACCATGTTCCACACATTGATTCATGACACGTTTAAGATGCACGACCATTTGACAGAAGCGTTCGCTCTCACGGCGGTATCAAGCACGTTTAGTTGTGAAACCTTTCATTCTTAAGAAAAATTTTTAAATTCGGTGATTCAAGCAATTAGTTTGCTCATACTTGGCATACAGATTTTTCATGTCGGGTCATAGAAATCAAAGATTATGTGAGGTCACCAGAGATCATAAAGCGAAAACCTTGTAAACTAGATCTATCTAGGTAGGAAGCATGATTACTTTTCATACTTGGCATGTGGATGCGTTTAGTCAGAAAAATACCCTATTGTTCTAGTAGAGGTGAAAGGTTATCTGAGGTCACCGGATGTGAAATATGGATTCCTAAAAAATTGCTTGTAAACACGATATCTCACGATAGCAATGTGGACACTTTTTATACTTGGAATATAGATTTATCACATAGAGAGAAAAACCCTCTTCTTTTCATTGGAGGTCAAAGGTCATTCGAGGTCACCGGTCAAAAACTGACAACCTTGAAAAAACAATATTTCAAGACAGGGATGATGGATACTTTCATACTTGATATATTAATTTGTCATTTTAAGAGAGAGAGAACCTATGGGTTTTGTTGGAGGTCAAAGGTCATCTGAGGTAACCAGAGGTGAAACTGTGAAAACCTCGTAAAATAAATAGACAGTAGGCGGTACTTCTGAATTGTGACGTTTCGTGACCACCGAAAAGTTAGGGCTAAATTTCTGTACCTATTCCAAAGATAAAGTTACAGGGAGCAACATATATTTTTTTCAAAAGTGTAACTTTTACAGTAAGTGGCAATTCTAATTTTAATTACCTAATTATGAATACGTGTGAAGGATGCTGTGACTATAACATAATTAGAAATAAAATAGTATAATGAGTGTGTGTTTGGTGTAATGTAAAGTGCTCGGTTTCTCACACAAACGGCCCGAGTTTAAACCCCATTTATATTTACTTTTTCGCTTCTTTTTATTATTCAATTTTTGGTGGAGTCCAAATGTCATGTGAGGTCACCAGAGGCCAAATTGTGAAAACACCGTAAAACATGATACCTCAAGAAGCATAATTTGAGGGATAAATCTAAGTGCAACAGCGCATGTCTTTTCGGCAAGGAATCACTACGCCTTTAAGCTTTCTGCATGGTTTTCGACTGTTTTTTGTTCGTTTATTGTTTTTACGTTTTTCGTTCTTCCTTTTTCCTATCAAATCAAATGGTGGCTTTTACTACTATTTTGCTCAATAAACGTAAAAATAAAAAACATTCTCTTTTATCATTTTATCATTCCATAACTTGTCTCAGTTGTTACGGTTTTGGCATTGACCTACTGCGCTGCGTGAAAAGTATTATTCCGAGGCGAAGAAAACCTAAATCATCCATCTGTATAAACCTTATAGATATGACGTCACAGAACAGAAAGTGGGCACCCCGTTGGAGGTAAGGGCGTATCATTGCAACTTACACCAACAGATGTGGACAGCTGATTTGTGCAGTGGCGCCGACAGGCTTTGGTGATTGGGGGGGGGGGGCACAACAGATGATGTCGTAATGGCACTTTTTGTGTACCGGTCGGATGCGTGCGTGAGTCTACTGCGTGCGCTTGCGAAGTCTACGTCGTACGTACATTGTGCTTCATTGTTTATCTACCAAAATGAAGTCGCGTGACGTCAATGCATAAGGTCTATATTTCTCTCATACTATCGGAAGATTAGTAAAGTTTACTGTAAAAGGTAAAGAGGACACTGTGACAAAAATAATCAATAATTTACCAAGGCTTTGAAGGCCTGTTACTCATCCAATTCGACCCATTTCGAATTGTCCTTAAAATCTTTTCAAAATTCTGTTCCACAATCGTAGCTAGGTATACAGACCCGTCGGAGCCCAGGGCTGAGGGCTATCGCTCCAATAATTTTCAGTTTGAAGTTAACTGAAAATTATCTGTAGCTGTGCTTGAGAACGGCCAAACATTACCTTGGGAAATACTTAATCCGAGAGCCAAAGGGTCTCAACCCCTCCTCCATCCGCTCCTCTTAGAAATCTTCCGACGCCGTATCGCACAACTCTTTGGTCACTCACCTTTAAAATTTTCAATCTTTCCTTTATAATAAAAATATCTACCTGGTCGACACGACGATTTTAAGATAACTGGTTATGTTTTACATGTAACCAGCTTAGAGTCGCAAGATATATATTTTAGTGACAAGGACCATACGGTAATTCATCAGCATCCTGGTCGTTTGGGCAAAAAAGAAAACACTTCCAAATAGTTGCTTACCAGTGAGCTCTCATTATAGTTCAAACTAATAAGACAAGCCAGGAAGTTGTTCCCAGGAACGTAATTGTGCCAACTGCTAAGTGTCTCAGACTTGATTTGTTTTTAAGAGATTTGATCAGGGTTCTCAACCCTTTTTAACTCGAGGCCCACTTTTGATTTTTGAAATTACCCGAAGACCATGACATTTCACCTTTAAGTAAAAAATAAATAAAATAAGTTCCACTCATACTTATATGTAACTTAACATACGAGGCAAGCGTCAACGCGAAGCAATGTATACTAAACTTCATGTGTCGGATGCTATTAATAATAAAATAAGGATGGACAAAATGAATTCATTTTTTCTCTATTTATTCCGGCCGTCTTCGCGGAACATTAGAGGGCGTTCCCCAGCCTACCGGTTGAGAAACAATGCTCTAAATAATTCCTCACCTTCATGAGAGTTTGATCGTGTGAGTCTATTCTTATGAATGAAATTCAATAAATTGCCAGGTTTCACTGGCTCCATACCTGAAATAAAAAGAAATTTATTGTGAAAGCTCATGAATAAAAATGAGGCTCTTGTAAGTTTGGGACATGCAAATAAACACTACTGATTTAACTTGACAGTCATAAATTTAAACTACATATTTATATTAATATATTTTTACCACTTTTCTTCAAAACTGGACCATTTCTGCAAGCTCAGATTTAGTGTTTCGTGGGCCCTGAAGTCGGTGTGAAAACCGTCGATACTAGCAATTTTCATCGTCCCCTATTTTCTTTGAGTAATTCCTTTATCTTCGTAAGTTTTAGGAAAAGCGAACAGTGGCTAATGTGCCTTTTGTGTAATCCAGCCCTGCATTCTGATATAACTTATTAACCATATGAGTATAATTAATTAAATAATCACGTGACACATATGTAGAGTTCAATTTGGTACGTGATGCTGTCCAGCTTTAAGTAAAGGTTACACTGCTATTTCTAAAATAGACCACTATGTACACATTAACGTTACAACTGTTCTTGAAAAGATGGTTGAATAATGTGACAGACGACAAAATAAGAGACGTGTGAGTCCTTCCGCGTATTTGTGTGTAAATTAAGCTAATGCTTATTCATGTTGCGAGCGTAAAATACAAAATGTCTTGTGAAACGGTCAAGGTTTAATAAATATTCCCCGTGCAAGTTTTAGAAGTCAACAGCCCGGACAATTACCAACCATGAATGAAAGTTCCCCCTGCAACTCCACATCGCCTTAAAAACTGAGAATTTTTCATGGTGGGGATTTTTATTTTGTGGGAGTTATGGGACGGGTAGTCGTCGGGGGCAGGTCGTCATGATGCGAATTGACCAAGTTTTGTCTGGAAACCAGATTTTTGGATTTATAATACCATTTGCTGCCCTTAGTACCAGTATGAGATGTGTTACACTAATATAACTACCATGCAAGTTACAATAAATTCAAATTTGCTCACTTTTCGTGTGCGCATGTCCACGAAAGGGGCTGCTTCCTCTTACCCGCGACCCACGTGTCAAAGATGTGTTTTTCGTACTTCCGCTGTCAAGACTTCCTGTTCAGACCAAAGGAAACATATTCTGGCCATTACAACAAGAATGAAACGATCGTTCATTGTAATATTTCATATGTAAGTAAATAACCGTCCTTTAAAATTGGATTGTTCTTTGGCATTATACCCAGACGGAAAATTTTATTTCTGAAGATGTGTAACACGTTGCAGTTTTGTGACATCACAGATACTTCCATCAACAATCAATCTTAACTGTGACTTACCTCTCCTCGGACTAACGTGTGGGAAAACGAATTTTGCCTCCAGTTTCGTCAAACTATTCTTTATATCGTCGCCCAAATGATGTAGATTTTCCTTCTCCAGTGCTTCCACCAATCGATCGATACTAGCTACATTAACATGATCATTCATCAACAAGAGAGCCACTATTTTGCCATCACTTGCTAAATCACTCTTCTTAACATTTTTTTCTCCCAGGTGGTGCAGTATGGATAACGCTTGGTCAGCCGTCAAGGAGTTGCAAACACGAAACAGAGTCTTGGTAAAACTTTCTGGGCGATTTGGACGAGGGCTGGATGGGACCGGTGGCGGATCGGACACCGTTGATGTCAGGGACTTGTCACAAGTATTGACTTCCATATAAATATCGTCTACCCATTGGCACAAAAAAAGGAAAGAAAATATTGAACAATATCGACCAAAGTAACATACTGTGATAATTATGGTAGTGACGTCACTTTGATGTCACATTACAGTAAAAGCTAGATTATGTCAGCAGTGACGGAATCATTGGAAAGTTGGGAGACCTGACTGTTAGCTGCTATGCATAACATGGACAGTTAAAACTTTGTTTTTGAAGCACTTGAAATTCACTAGTTCTCCTTTGATGCAAGCCCCACCAGAGATCAGAAATGATGCAATTCAGCCGAACAAGAAAGATCATGTCTGATCTCACTGATGAAGGTTCCAGGGGAACAGAAAATTTCGAATTAAATCTTGGATTATTTTATACTTTTCAAGTCAACTAGTGAAGCATTTATTTGTTTCCTGTTTTACGATTTATTTTCTCGGAGTGACACGTGGAACTCTCCTCCTCTTTATATATATATATATATATATATATATATATATATATATATATATATATATATATATATATATGTGTATATACATATTATATATATATAATATATAATATATATATATATATATATATATATATATATTATATATATATATATATATATATATATATCACTGAAGTCTAAAATCGTGTGAATCTTCAAAGGCAAATGAAGGTCTAACTAAAGGCGGTAAAAGTACAAAACGTTTTAAAGTTTAAAAGTTTAAATTTGGCACTGCTACTGTAAGTAAATTGTGAGTGCGCGCATTGATTCCTGAATCAAAAACGGGACTCTGTTTGAGTGCTTATTTATTTTTTTTTCTTACACAAATATGGGTCGTGAGTTAATCTAGATGTGGGAAGTTCACGCTAGCTGCCGAAAATTATTCAGCTCAAAATTCGAATAATCATGTCCCTTGGGTGGGTTGGTGGACAGCCCCTCTAGGGCATCAGTCTAAGGCAGTATTACACCGTACACAATTTGGAGGTACGGCCTACTGTTTTTCTTGTGATCATGGGCGTCAATCCTGGGGGGACAGGGGGACACGTCCCCCCACATTTTGGAAATACACCCATTGACTAAAAATTTTTACACAGTAAATTTTTGACAGAAGTGGCCAAGTCCCCCCATTCGAGTAAAGATTGACGCCCATGCTTGTGGTATCTTGTTTATGAACAATTTACAAGTTTGTCGTATTTTCACGTCTGGTAAACTCAGATGACCTTGGACCTCCACCAAAACCAAGAGGGACCTTTCTCTTAATATGACATTCTATATACCAAGTCTTAAAAGTATCCAATATTCCTATCTAGAAATATCGTGTAATAATTTTCCTTCTGTTTTTGACCTCAGGTGACCTCAAATGACCTCTGACCTCCATCAAAAACAATACGAACCTTCCTCTCAGTATAACAAATTTATATACCCAATATGAAAAGCAGTCCATCATTGCTGTCTTGAGATACATGCGCATACATACATGCACACACATAAATACTCCCGCCAGCGTGATTGCATAAATTCCTTTCGCCTTCGGCGAGAAATCAAAAAGGTAAACCGTAGGGGCCACTGGTCGCCGTCGGAAATTACGTACTTTTCGTACCTATTAAGGTTCCCCGACGAAATTGAAAATATCCCCGGCAGGGGGCAGCCTTTCCTGACAGGGTAAGGGTGGATATGGCCTCCTTGTGCCCCCGGCGCCGCCCTGCTTTCGTTGGTAACCATGCATGGTAGGGCATCCGGGCCTACAGAACCCCTTCCCCGAGCCCATTTAACCATTTCCCTCCTCAAATATTCTTTGATAATAAGGTTTCAGTGGTAGACCCCTTGGTGGATCCATGCAATTACCCCCCAAATAATTATCCTACCCTTTCAAACATCATGTCTCTTCAAAACTTGACAAGCTGGTTAGGGGCCTGTAGATGCCATGCCCTTTCCGATTGACAAACTGGAAATATGGAAGAGAGGCTAACCACTCTGAGATGAGTGAGACCGGTTCCACTAAAAAGCCAGCAAACAAAACAAGGTGATCGACTGCATAGAATCTTAAAGCAAACACATTGCTGAGTTGGTAAATGAATATTTAAGATCATATCCTACCATTTTCCTCTCCATCTGGGCCCTCTCTCTTCAGGAATTTTTCGAAGAAGGGGACAAAATGAGACAACCCGTTGTCCTCCAAAGCCTTAAAGAGAGGTCCTAAATCAGACTCATCTACCATCTTATTACGAAGCAACATGCTGGAAAGATCCATCGAATCAGTGCCGGTCTCACCCAGACTCTTCAGAAGGGCACGTCCCTGGTCCGGGGATAGCATTTCGCAGAATTTGGTCAAAGTATCTTGAAACTCTTCTGAATGAATTACTCTCTGCTTAGGAGAGGGCAATTTGTCATAAATCGGAGAAGGCTGAGGTCTGGCCGCTGTGTGAGAATTGACAATAATGTATGATATAATTAAAACCTGAAACAAATTTATAATACATGCAATTACTTTGGTCGTCGAAAAAGGGTCCAGAATATTAGAAACTACGCGCTTTTATTGAGATCAACGGATGGAAAGGATAGGAAGCGGGAATGTGGAGAGCGGGTAAAATTTTCAAGTTTCAAGTTTATTTCTGCTATTATCACATACAACAAAAATAGATTGTTTTCCAACATAATTAAGTGTAAATTAATAGTACATAATGCAATGGAAGTAGAAACAGATCCTTAAGTAAGTAATGGTGAAGTACGGTACTTTGTAGCTGTAATAACCAGATAATGCAGATTACCAAGGGCGTAAAAAGCGGGGGGGGGGGGACGTGGGGGGCTTAGCCCCTAGTCAAAAATGTGGAGCTGAAGTATGCTTCCGCCCCCAAGATTCAAGGGCAAAACCACTTATTTCTCTCTTCTGTAAGAAATGTCAAAAATTTGCAGTAATTTTCCTTAAAGTTTGTCCAAAATGTTGCACCAAATTGCATCTGAGGACCCTCAACTACTCAAAAAATTTTCAAAGGGGGAGGGGGACACCCTCCCCTTCCCCTTAGACCCTCCCCCCGGACGGCGATTCGAAACAAGGTTCAGCCTCCCAGTCTCGAAAAGCTTCCTACGCCTATGCAGATTACTGAAATGTGATAGGCAGAGGAATCAGAATAAGCAGAGCTTTTCAAACCTACGTCCCTTCTAAGAAAAAAAAGACAATTGGTATAACAACAAAACATCAGCGACAAGAGAACATAATATGTACAGTAAAAGTCATATATACACACTTTACAGAATACATGTTTACACGCAACACAGTGTATGTAACTACGAAAATATTTCCTCAAGAAGAATACGAGCATTGGCCAATATATATTTGAAGACACTAGCTAAATTCAATGAATGAAATTTGAATATAACGCTTGAGTGATGTTTTAAAATGATGCAAGGATTTTGAATCCTTTATATTACTTGGAAGAGAGTTCCAGAGGAAAAATCCCCGACTGCGAATTTGCGATTGGTCCAGTTTTGTCCTGGAGTAATGTACATGTATAGAGTCTTTTGAGCGAGTATTATAGTTATGGAAGTCGCAGTTGTATGCAAAAAACGAATCAAAGCTTTCTGGTAAAAGACCGTGATGAAATTTATACATGAAGATCCCAAGTTGATAGCTGTAAAGATATTTAAAGGAGTCCATAAACAAAGTATTTCCATTATGTCGCCCTAATTTTGTCTTATTAAAGCAGCCAAACGGAAAATAAGGAGGATGCACAACTTCTGAATTCACGCATCTTGGTACATTGTGGTAAGCTTGCCACGTAATGGCATATCTTGTCGAGGAGTTGCGCTTTCAAGTCTTTTATCTGCAAACGTATGGGGATCAAAAACCAAATGTAGGAGATTGGGTAGCCGTATCCGTGTGACATTTTCTTACTCGATTGTCACTTCATCAGACTGTTAGAAAAGAGTTCATTACAAAAGCAGTGATGTAGTCGAGTTCTTGGAGTCCGTTTCCGAATTCTTGGGGTCCGGGTGTGACAAAGCGTAAATGTTCCTCCACCTATACTTTTTGTCAACTCGTTAGCTGTAGTATCTTTCAGTGACTGTGACACGTATTATGTAAAATACCATGATCTTATGGCAGATCCTGCTAAGACACTGTCTGATATAGAAGCACATCAAAAACACATCAAACATCAAAAACTACATAACTGGCTTGACATTTTTTCTCTTGTCATCAATTTATTGCGTATGATTTTGGTGGTTGGATGGACTTGTGGCTCCCCGACTTATATGGAACAGGGGTGTAAGGGAAGGGGCACCGCCTTGCATACCGTTTTGAAGAAGCCAATGGGTGTTACAATACTAGTTTTCATTGTTAAGACAGTCGTATTTACCGATTTGGCCTTACACATAAACTCCTTGAATCAAAACCTGAATCACTTTATGACACAAACTCTGGGTGAGGGGTCTAAGGGGAAGGGACAAGGTGTCCCCTCCCCATGAGAAAATTTTGTTCATTTGAGATGGTTTTGATGCAAAATGGTGCTATCTTTGGCAAATTTTCGAAATGAACATATACTGGAAAACTTACAGTTTAGTGAATTCTTATTTTTGGTTGAATGTAATGGAAGGATGTATTGTTTAAGAGGAGGGTGACAACTCCTCCCCTTGAATTTTGTTTAAGTAAGGTGCCTTTGATGCAAAACGGTGGTACCATTAGCAAAACGCACAAATAAATACTTGCTTAGAAATCCTCATTATTAAGTGATATTTTGGCTGCGGCATGGCATTCTTTTCACAAAAAATGTGTGACGACAAATACATGCTACGAATGCCATTTACCCTATATGCTAATCATGATATTAGATTGTTCTAAGATCGTATATTATGCGGGGTTCCTGCAGAGGTTGGATATGTACCTTTTCTTAGGAAAAGCGTTTTGGTCAGAATAATGTATTATCGCCCCAATAATGGTCATGAAATATGGAGTGCGAACCATGACGAATGCGCGCAAAGGGGGATCTTTACAACAAAAGTTGCCGCAGACTCTGCACCGAGACACTTTCAATTCCCTAATCCTTTCCCATAAGCTGAGTGACTGAGTCACTTAAATCGAGGGTTCGCTTTTCAAAAATTATTTCTCAGTCATGCAACAACCTACAGCCTTCATTTAACCACCAAAATGAAGCCAACAAATATGCCACCATTTTTTTTGTACATTGAAAATTTTTTTACAAAACATCAAAAAATTGTTGTTTACATTCAAAAAATGCCCAAAATTGCTAAAAATGACGTAGTATTTTCAAAAAATCAGTCCAGGTACTTAGGAAAACGTCACCCTACTCACTTTTTTTCTGAATACCTTAGAACCTAAAGAAACACCATGAGAGGTGATTAGATGTCAGGTATAGGGAATTTAGAGACATTTCAAGTATAATTTTTCAAAAATGCGTAATTTTCTTTCAAAATCTACATTTCAATCCCAAAATACCCACCCAACAGAAAAAAATCATAACTCAACAACGGAAAGTCCGACCTTTTCCACTGAAACACCAAAATGTCCGTTATAAAATTCCTTATAAAGAAATACCATGATATAAGAATAAATGGCAAGGGTACAGGGGCGTCAATCCGTATTCAAATGTGGGGGGGGGGGGGACATACATGACTTAGCACAAACCAATCCCTTTGGTTTTGAAGAGGGGGTGTCTTCCTGTAGGCCCTTTCCTCCTCCCCCTCCCTTATGATGACTGACGCCCTATTCTAATAACAGGTCCGTAGCCAGGAATTCTGATATAGGGGGGCACCGACACCTCATAGAGGGGCACCGAAGATTATGTTTGTTGTCAGAAGTACCACCACAGGATTACAGTTTGACGGAACTGCAGGGGATTATATCTCAAGCTTACCACACATAGCTTAAAGGTATCGGTTTTACGTGTGCACACACGAGCGCCGAAGCGCGCGAAAATTTCACTCTTCTGATGGAAATTTTTCCCTTCGCTTGCAATACAGAGACGTAGAAATTCTCCACAAGTGAAGTGAACAACACTATAATCACGATTGATCTTCAGCTCAGCAAGCGCAGGTGAAGCCGTTTAAGTACTTTGCGAAAGGCGAGGCGGGACCAGGGGCTGCCATTAGGCAGACTTGGTGTGATCCAGTATGATTTTGTTAGGACCCAGAGGGAAATTCCCCGAATATGTGGCGAATGAACAATAAGGAAACACTAGCATGGAGCTTTGAGCAGGACTTTGAATGACAGTGAGAGCACATCAATGTCTTCACAGTTCACACTTCGGAGAGTCATTATCGTATTTCTACTTTGAACGAAATTTTACATAAAAAAAAATAAGAAAAAGTAAATTTTGGAATAAATTTTTGGTACGAGTAAATTTAGCTTCAAACCGTATAGTCGTCGCGGAGCGAATGTTACTCAAGGTACTGAATTACTACATGAAAGCCCCTTGATGTCCGGGATCTAACTTTGAGACTTCACCTACCTTTGGCTGGAAGAGTTCACTTGAATTTTTGTTCTAATAATGTTCATAGGTGATATTACTTCGCTTATGAGAATTGCGCGCGAAGCGCGCCGTAATTTTGCAGGAAAATTATTTACCACGGTAAAACCTGCATACAGACTCAGCAAGGGGTGGTGGAAAGATAAGGCCGACGAAGGGACCAAGCTCCCCTAAGAGGTCCAGCAACCCGAAGCCCCGTCAGAAGCAACGGGTTACAGATTGGATACCGAACGCGAAATTTTGGGCGACCGGCGAAAAATTTGGGGTTCTGTTGAAGAAAAATTGAAAATATTTGGTTCTTATTAAGGAAAGTTAGAAAATTTGTGTTTCTGTGGAAGAATCTGCCCTCTTCGTCCTAGACAGTTCCAATTCTCCCGACTAAGTTACTGCTTCCAAAACTGTGTTGAGCCCCTTGGAACCTGTACATTTATAAATTAAGCCAACATATCTGAAACGGGTGTTAAGGCTATATGTAACTAAAGATGAAAGCGCGCGTAGCGCGCGAAAATTTTTGTGGCTACGGGCCCGTCTAATAAGAATTATCATTTCAAAGTTAACATGGCCATCATTCAGATCTGCCAGGTGAAATACATTTTACCATGTCCCCAAAATAGCTGAAACCACGCTTCGCAGCGTGGATCATTGTCGGAGATCATGGACCCGACCAGGCCCGTTGCTAGGGTGACATGTTTTGGGGTGTGAAGGTGACCGTCTCAAATTCTGACTGGCTGGATGCTTTTTCCAACTGAGTGGAAACGTGTAAATTTGCACTTTGTTTATAAGCGCTCTGCGTTTTTGTATACAGCAGTGGGGATCCTTCCTTTGTCACTACATAAATTTGTCGTCCTGGGGGAGGGGTCTAAGGGGAGGGAGTCCCCTCCCCTTAGAGAAAGGTTTTGTTAATTTAATGTTGCTTAGATGCAAAATGGTGCTATCTTTGGGATATTTTTGGAGCTGATCGTAGTATAGCAAAGTTGTGAAGGACTAGCAAGGGCGTTTTCAGAATGCTTTGAAGTCGGAAGTGTATTAACAATCACCATCCATACCGATAATGGCATCGGCGAAGCGCTCTGTAAAAATTTTTGAAAAATGTTTAACGGCAACAAAGTACTTTCAACCTTCCACATCATGCTACAAATTAGACTGAATGCAGTGGCGTCCCCAGGATTTGTCTCAAGGGGGTGGGGCACGCAATATGTTGTGTGACCGCCGGCCTGGGGGAGGGGTCTAAGGTCCCCCTCCCCTTTGAAAATTTTTGAAAAAAGGTGTCCTTACATACAATCTGGTGCCAAATATGCTACTTTCGAAATAAAATTTGTGTTAAAAAAATTATGTATTTTTAGGAACTAAAAAATAGGCATCAGTGAGGGGGCATAAAAAATTTACGTATTTTTTGGAACTTAAAAAATCGGAATAAGTGAGGGGGCATGGTCAAATGGCCCTCCCCTCTGCGTACGCCACTGATTGAATGATCCAATATTGATGAGAGGCCCCTTCAGATGTTTGGAGATGTATTTCTGTTTTCGGAGAGTGTTGTGATCAGAATAGTTCCATGTATAATTACCTTTTTAATGGTCATGAGAAGGAGTGCAAACCGTGACGCATGCGCGCGAAGCGCGCCGAAATTTTGTCATTAAATAAGATTTCCCGACGAAATCTGCATTCAGAATCTGCATCGAGACACATAACAATGACCCAACAAAACTACATACCACTCAAAAGCCAGTCAAATAGAGCCACGGCACTACTCTTTTACGCAAATGTGTGTGGGGGGCATTTGATATTGTGTCCCCCACCCATCGAAACGTGGGGGGACTTGTCCCCCCCCCGATTGACGCCCATGCAAGGGTAGGGTGAGTTAGCGAGGTTCAAAGATCCAGACAAATGCATTTTTCAAAAATGCGTCAATTTTGGTCCAAAACGTGCATTTCTGACCCAAAAATCCCCTCCCAATATCAAAAATTGTAAGCCACAACACCTCCTCCGACTTTTTCACTCACTAAAATGTCTATTTAGAGCTACCTTACAAAGCCAGCTCTATTTATAGATCTCGATCTATCCAAAGTTGTTTACGTTCCTATATCTGCTCTATGATTCCGTTTCACTGAGCACTGCCTCACTGTTCAGTGTGCCCCATGTATATGAAGGTCATATAGGTCAGTGTCTGTAGTTCAGTGTGGGCTGTACAACAAGAGTAAAATGGGCATATCTTCCTCATTTTTGGTCAAATTCCCTCAAATTTGGTATCAAATGAAAGAGAAAAGGAAGCCAAACAATGTCCTGCCCATAAATTACAAAAATGATAGTGATATGTATGGGTTTTCTACGGTTTTCTATGAAAAACCTTATGACGTCATCTGATTTGCATATTTGCATACGTAGTGAGATTAGTTTTCAAAACAAAAATATTCACTCAAATTCCCCATCTTTGCTTTTTACAATGACATATAGGTTCTCACAGAGACTGTTCTTCTAAGTTCACTAAAAAATTCCTGGAAATATTCCTCCGTTTTCAACACTGAAGGGGCTTTATGAGCAGATGAGTAAGGGCTAACAAAATGTATCCCGCCGATTAGAGGGCGATTCTTCTGCCTGGTAATTAGTAAAAGCTTTCAATTTTTTATAAATTATGTCTTCCCGTGGATTCCCCTGCTTTGCATTCTTGCAATGTTGTGCTCCTCCATAATGATTTATGCACAAGAAAAATCGGCGTAACTGTAGCACCCTCACCGATGAAAAATGCGAATATGTTTAAGACGGTATTGATAATAAACACAGGGCGCTAAATTTTTGGTAATTTGCGAAGGATTTAAGATAATTTGACAGTTTAAGAAAGATTTGCGATAAAAGACGATTAAAATACATGCATCACTTAGCCAGAAACACACCTCACCCTACCCTCTACAGAAATCTATAGCTTAAACGCCTTTGGGCACATGTTAAGAAAAAATATTAGGGAAAATTTTCGGAAATTGTCTGGGGGTACGCCCCATGGCCTCAGTGCCGGCGCAACTGAGTTCTTTAAGGCAGTGTAACGAAGTGGTAGAGCTGTCTCCAAAGGTGGGGTACCAACATGTCACAACGATTTACGCAGTGGGCGTAGAGTCTGAGGGGCCCCAGGAAGCTTATCCTAAGCTTAATGATCAAACTTATTTCCTTTTCAAACCGTCTAAGATTCCAGACATATTCCACCGACAAAGGTTTCAAAGGAACCTCTACCCCTAAGGTCCGTCTGCATGATCATACATTTGTTCAAACCTTCATCATACGTTTGTATGACGATGTTCATTAACGAATGTATGAACATTTGACCGCTTTCCCAACAAAGTTGAAGAACGTCCAATATGTCTGACTGTGTTCAACTTTTTAGATGTAGGTTTCATCTATACAACGGATGTTCAAAACACTTGAAAACATTTTTATCTATTCGTATCATTTAACCATACCTTTTCATTAATTGTTTTAACCAACTTTTTTTAGAGTGTGCCCACTGTAAGAAAAAGCATCGCCTAAACTTGCGCTTTATCCGATAATAGGGGTATTTACCAAAAAAATAACAATTTAGGACATTACCGTCGTGTAGACGGGCCTTTATATCAACACTGCAAGTGTATTTTATCAGTCGGCGCTTCACTCAATAATTCATTACAGTTGATTTAGCCGATACGCAGTTTTGTTAAAAAGTACGGAGACTAAATGGAGGTCTTTTCCCCTTCCGAGAAAGTGTGTGGTACGGGCTATGCCACCCTCTATTATCCACGTCCATGAGTGCAACTATAGGTTCTAACGATAAGAAAGGTGTTGCCTTACACAAATATGTCAGGGTATCGTTCGTATGGGGGAGGGGGCACAGATCACACTAATCCAGCGATACCAGATGATTAGTTGGGTTGTAACGTCCTTCCTGTAGATGTGTCCATGGGCCTGCCCCAGGGTGTTTCTTTGTGATTAAAATTGAAGTGGGCAACCAGTCATATCGAAATATTTTCCAAAAACAGGTGATTTAAGGGGTTATTTTTTCTTTGTTTAGTACTTTGTTCATTTTTGTCTAGTACTAGCGTCATGGGGTTAGACCTCCCCGTGTCTACTCACCTGGTATCGTCAACTACTCTTTTATTGGCCGACATAAGCCGGTAGTCGACGAAATTTAAGAGGCAAAATTAAAAGTCTCGTAATGGAAAGTCAAGGCCTGATTTCATCAAAGCTGTTGAATGAAAGTACATACATAACCATCACATATAACCTAGCCTAAGTGTCACTTCTATGAATGTTCCTAAAATATCATACAGTATTTCTGACGGAAAAATTCCTTTCGTCAAAACAAATTTTCATGGTCAACACTTAATTAAGTCAACGAGACCTTGATGAATAAGATATACGGTAGATAAGGAAATGCTTCGAATCTCATAGCTTTCAGGAACTAAGTTGTCGCCTTCACAAGTTTTTAAGTGTTTAAATTGACAGTATTATTATGTTTTATACTTGTGGTTCTTTCTAGCCATCTGAGTTCCGTCGACTCTATTGGAAAAGACAACAAAGACAGCATGACAGCACTGTACGACCAACGTGCACACTCACAACTTAATCAACTGGAAGTGACGTATACACTAAATCATAGGCGTAGGAATCTTGAATGGGGCTGGGGCTAAAGCTTCTACCCTCACTTTAAAAGTACCAAAACCTTTTGTCCAAAGTTTGAAATTTGTCAAACGTTTTCAATAAAACTATCAAACTTTTTAAAATAGTTTACTTCAAAAACTGCCCAAAATGTAACGTCATGTTGCATTTAAGTACCCTTCAATTATATTTAAGAACTCTTTCAAGGGGGAGGGAACTCTTAATCCCCTCCCACAGGACGGCAGTCTAAAATTTTCAGCACCCTCATCAGCTGAGAACAGCTTTCTTCGCTTATATAATAGACTGGCCTCACCGTCACCAAAACCCTGTCGTACCAGTTCCCGACCGTGATATATGACCGTGGAAGTACCCATCACATGAAAGTTGAGAGGTTGGACTATCATGGCAATAACGGTTTACTACGGCAAGACTGCTTACATTCCGTAGTAGAAGTTGCGGACTGCCCCCCCCCCCCTCCTTAAGAGTTACTCAGGTTACAAAAGTCTAACAAAGTCCATTATCTTCGGTGGAAACGCAGTCCAATAATGGTGACGTGGCTTAAGGTGCTTTTGCTGTTTATAGTACTGCATGCAAACGACACAATTGGTCAAGCTGAAAAACGCAAATAATCAGGAAAGTGCCTTGACAAGGTTGAAGAAGTATTTAGATATTCGAAAAATAACTGTCGATGCATACAAGTGAAACAAACATTGTTATTTTCTCAAGGCCGGTCAAATAAGGAATAAGCCAACATTCACTTTCGGCAGTGACGCGTTTGAAGATGATTGGTAATCAATTACCAATATTGTACCTATCTCGGAGTCGACATTTAACTACAATAACAAATTTACATAATCTGTAAATTAAGCATTTCGTTCACTTTTTAATTTAATCAATATGCAAAATGAGTTTTCATGCTTGTCCTTTCAGTTGGCTGATCAAATTTTATTTCCTGTTTTTTGTACGGCTGTAAACTTTGAGGACTTCGGGGCTTCCCCAGATAGTGGTGTTTCATGTAAAGTTCCTCAAACATGTTCCGGAGTGGGGAAGACACCTTAAGTTGCCTTCTAAGGCGAGTTGAACGGTGAGAAATTACTCAAAATTCAGGCCTTGAAGGGCAGTTGTTTTACGACGCTAAGCGACCAAGAATGTGGGAGAAGCCTGCATGGCTTATGAATTACAACCAACCCAACTATTGTTATCAAATTGGTTTCTTTTGAAAGACTAGTTCAGATGGAAAACTTCGTAGATTGCTCTTGGATGGAAAAACCCATCTCAATTTGGCCCGACCAGGGATCGAAACCTGAACCTACCGGTTGCTAAGCTTCATTGTTTTAAATGCCGTGTAAATGACATTAAACAGGATGAGAAAATATTTTCACTGAATGTACACATATCTTTCGTAAATGTATTTTTGGTTCCTCTGATCATAATAATCCTGGTATCCCGAATTGAAGCATAAAAGTGTAATATCCCTCATGGAAGTGTGCTAGCTAACCCTCACAGAGAAAGCCTCACAATATCTAACGTTTGGCGGAAACTGCGGCAAATAAAAGACTAAGTGAAAGTATAAATAAGAAAAAGTCGGTCTTTTTAATAAGAAGTTATGCTTCAGGCGCGAGTCCGCGGGGGGTGGGGTGGGGGAGAGGTGAGATACGATGTTTCAAATGAGATGGGTATTTTGCGTCGAAAACTCTAAAAAGAAAGTCTTAAAAATCTTAAGGTCGGTGCGAGCAGAGGGGTCCGGACCCCTAGGACCCTCCTTTGGACACTCGCCTGTGTTTGTAATGTTCAAAGGGAAACCTGAAATTCAAATGTATTTGAATAAAAGTTTGCCCACAGAATTTTACCTTCTTTTAACGTTGTGTAAATAGTTATACTTCCATTGCTGCAGGATGATAAAAAAAATATAAAATTGCATTGAGAGAATTTATGAGCTTATGTTACAAACAATATCTTAAGAGTCTGATTTTATTACAGTTTTGTGTGTCCTAAGTTTACTATGGAGTATATTCCACACGTAAAACCTAGTGTTTAGAGAAAAGATACCTAGCTTCTTTAAAATGAAACAAATTTTCTAGTTTGAAATAAAATTGTCCCTATTAAAGTGAACAGATTTTGTACAATTAAAAAAAAGAACAATAAAATCTTCGTCTTCGATATGTTTTAAGTAAGGAGATTCCTGCTCGACTCTCTTCATAGTGTTTAATTCAAATATTGACTTGACTAAAGCCTTTTGATCTCTCACATTTTCAGCCGGCAGATATGTTTGATTTTTAATATAATTAATGTGTGTTGTATATTATGCCACTACCTTATGTTAATTTTTCATTATGTTGTTGCTCCATAGCTATTTACTAAATTTTATATGCCTCTTGAGCTATATTTCATTGAGTTGATGTGAAGAAATAATCTGAAACTAAAGAGTCCACTCTTTAAAGTTTGACCATGAAATTCAGAAATGTTAATTAATTTGAATCCTCCTAATTTCACAAACTCCACACTTTCATAGTTACTCTTTCCTGACCGGCATGAACACCTTGAAGGATAAACCCCAAATTAAACTTCTCTTCCAATGATAAATATTCAAAAGATAAATATAAAACCCCGCGAACAGTTACGCAAAAGGTTTTATTCTTTATTTAGATATTGGTAATGAGCGGGGACGACCTCTGACGTCACAATAGGAAAACACCGAAAAAGCCGATGAAAACAAATACTGTCAGTTATTGCCTGTAAATCAAAGTAATCCGGGTGGGTTTGTTTTCATCGGCAACGCGACCTTTGACCAAAGTGACTGTATGACCGCCCGCTCATTGAATATTGAAAGTCTGTGACTTGAAACAAGTTTAATGTCATAAAAAAGCTATACAAAGGAACAAATTTCAACGAATATCTTTCTTTCTTTATTTCCGTTGATTAATGTTTCTGTTTAAAGTGTAAATTAATTGGCTTATAACTTCAAAAAATTTAATGTCAAAAAGAAATATGACTTGGGAGAAAACTTCGCAAGGCTGACTATAATTGAAACACTATAAATAATAACATAAAATAACATAAAATGTTTTAGTTGTTGTGGCTATGTGGTTTCATTACAGACGTAGGCCCTAACTCAAGGTCACCCCATTTTAAAATTGTTGTTGCGTATGAATTCCTTATAAGTCCGCAACTTGGCTGTCTAAATGGAGGCTCGTTTTTTCTATTTGGAAAGGAACTCGAGGTAGAATGCGTAACATTTGAATAAATTTGTGAATGCTCACCCTAGAGGTGGGTAACCTAAAGTGGGTGGGAGGGGGTACATTTAGAATCTTTCAAATAACCAATCATCCGATCCCTCTCTGTTAATAGGCCTGACTTAACAGAAATTGATGGAACGATGTTCTCTGTCGTAACTTGCATACCATTTGCTGTTTATTCTTCTCACAAGTTAGGGCTTGTTTCTCCTTAAATAATAAAATGGTGCTGTAAAAATCCTCCCCAGTAATATTCTTTGGCAGCTACGAGAAAATTTTAGTTCAAATAAGCCATGATACCGGTGGTGTCGACGATTTTGTTTTGCCAGGCACATGAAGTCGTATGAATCGTCATACAAGATAACCTTTTCGAACTTGTGAGGAAGATAAGAGATCATTTGAAATACTCAACTGAATTTTTCGGAGTGTAACGGTGGGCCGTCGTGTGTGACCGTTAGGCCTGCGCCACAAGTGATAGTGCAGCCGAATCGGACGGTCCTCATCCCGTGGGACTTTTGTTGCGGGGGCAATTTCGATCTACTGCACTTAAGGGGGAAATTCTTTAACTAGAGCGACAATCTCAAGGACCATCCGTCGAACGCATACTCTAGTTACATGAACCATAGGTCACAAGGCCTATCAGTGGCCTAGCTAGATGGGAGGCAGGGTGCGGTCGCGCCCCCCCCCTACAAAGCCTCCGAAGGCTCTGTGGGAAATTTTTAGTCTCTGTCGGAAATAAATAAAAACAATTCATTTGAAACACTTACAACACTTCTTGTGTTTTTAAGCAGAATTACACATCGAAATGGTTACTGACAAGGCCTGGAAGTGTCATTTAAGGCAATCTCGGAGATATTTTAATCTAATTTTTTTCCGCCGCGCGCTACACGCCAGATGATGGTGGCCCTACGCTTATAGATAGTACATCATTACTTCCATAGAATAATCTGTCGGAAATTTTTTGCTTACCCCCCCCCCCGCCCCCCCCCCACAAAAAATCTAGCTACGCCACTGAGGCTATACAACTTACAACGCACTTAAGTGGGAGTAGGACGGTGCTACCTTGAAACAATATAGGCTAGGAATTTGAGTGCAAAGTCATGGCGTGAGAAGTCGGAGACTGCGAAAAACTACAGACTTTGAAATGAGCAAGTGAATGCATTCTGAACAACAATAATGGTGCCGATACGGTAAGCACCATCACGAGAGTTAACAGTTTTGGATTTATTTATTGAAAAAAATTTGATAGGCCTGTATTTCACAGAAGGGTCGAATAAAGGTTTTTCGCCCTTTTAAAGGAGGGAGCAGAAGCTTACTTTTTCCCAAACTTCCTAAGCCAGGCTATGTTGACAGGAACCTTTACTTCGGTCTCATTTCAACCATCAGTGTCATAAATGTAATTTATCCACTTACGAATTGTACATTTGATATTTTGGAAAATCCATATATTAGTGACTTCAAGATCTCTTTGCAAAGACACTGTAGCATTTTGTATTATCGCCATAGGATCACAGGATCTAAACTGTGCAACTCACATAAGCAGTGAGTGACAAATATAATAAGTATAAAATTAGTGAGCTGGGTAATGCGAACATTTTGTGGAAATGTTTTGTTTTTCGATGTTATTTTTTTTCAGTTTGTAAGGACAAATTGAACTGACGCAAGCAAAGCCATTCAGAGCTTAATAAACAATAGTTCAGCTAAAAATGCCAGACCTTTCAACCCACATGTATTCTTACCGGAGAGTCCTCTGCAATGCAGAGAAATTACCTGAAGAGCAGTGATCGGTTTGTGACGTCACAGGGATTTTATGGGTTTCCATATTTTTTTTTTAAATTTAAACAGCTCCAAGACACACATGGCGTCTTTTCCACTCGAAATGCGTTGAAAACTTAGCTTTGAGAAGCTCAGCTAGAGCGACCTCGCGAAGCGGACTTGTGTGCTTAACCACCTTTAATGTTATTAGGGATATGACTGCACAAGGAATATGTCGTACCAGGGAGATGTTAGGAAGGAGATACAACGGCCAAATCGGTCAGAGAATATGTACTTGAAAATGATTTAATTCTTTTCGGGCACTGCCATTTGATTGACAGGTCCCTTTGTTCCTATTGTTAAGTCTTTATTGAATAAACACTTTTAATGATGATCTCCTCTTTCTTTTCCAAGTAATCCCGAGAAAAAAGCCATTTTCTATACATGCTTTGAAGTAAGGTTTTTTCCGCCAATGAACAAACTTTAATCAGGATTTTCAGGAAAACGACAGGCAACAAACGCTTAAATAATTTACTTCAATTGTGCCCCCACGATTTTAATACGTCACCTGCTGGAAATATTGTTCAGGCCTAAACATTTCTCTTAGTTTTTGGCAAATTTTCCCATCATTAAGAAACGTATTTGAAAAGTATATATGCGTTGTAAAGAAATTCTAAGCTGACTTTAAATGAAATGATATTTAGAGTGACGAATAACGACGAAAGGTTAAAATTTCACATTTTTGCATGACGGATGGCAACGAAAAGTTCCACGTAAGAGGTGTGTCTTTCCATTGTCATTTTGACAATGCTTCACTGATCCTATGATCTAAGTATTGGGACAAGAATTTTGAGAAGAAAGGCAAGTTAACTTTGGGAAACGAACATGGCTTCAAAGAGTCTATAGGACGTTGAATCTCCTTCCTAACAACTCCTGGTTGCACAGCCTGCTACGTAAACAGAATCTGAGCCCGAAGCTGGCTGAGTGTAGACTACCCATGGGAGTTTAGTTGTATGATGAATCAAATTCTCAGCCTAATGATGGTAAAATTAATGTATGACATACAGGTACATTATTATCGTTGCACATATTTCTCGTTATCACTGCATATTTCTGATTTATCACTGCCAGACTGGTTTTCAATGCGCCTTAAAATTATGGCCTGTATTATTCTTCGCATCCACCTATACTTAGGTAATTCTCAATAGCCTACCAGTATTTGCAATGTGCCGTAGGCAGCTTGTACATATAGACATGCATGCCACCGTCAAACCGCCTACGTAACACTAGCTCCACTGGAAAACAAATAATTCTTTTCCCTTCCACAATGACAAGAATGTGGAATAGGAATTAGGTGACGGAAAATTACTAAAGTGAACAGGACAGTGCCAAATACAGCACAGCATTCTGTATTATAATACTCTTAAGGCATAAGTTAGGTAGTAAACCCCATGCAACCTTGTTTGGAGACATTTCAAATCACCGCCAACCGACCTCAAACTTTATGAATATCACATAGCAGTGGTGGGATTAAAGGGGGCTAGGGCATACGCTCACCACCTTCGTGGCCAGTAAGGGCAAATCACTCAGTCCGGAAATTTCAGGTAAAAGGGAACAGACAGAGATTAAAGAGACAGGAGATGGACTGAAGAGAGAGAACAAGCACCCAGACTTTAGAATTATCAAATTGAGTAATATTATTTTGACGTTACTCTTACACTTTCCGTACAGCACTGTTCCTCTCCCTCCCCGTAATTCATCATGAAAAGGCCCGAGTTTGACTTCCTCTGTTATGGCGTATTCAGGATGTCAAATATCTTCCACATGGGCCTTCTGTGCATGGTTGGCTTCTAAGCGAATTTATTCCTCCTTTTTTGTCCCTGACTTTGCTAGCGGCCTCTAATTTGGGCCTTAATTTGAGTTTGTACCGCTCTGGTTTCACGTCCGCCCTAGGAATGGACAATTTCACGGAACAGCACCAAGTACTACTACATCTTATTACAGAGGGAATAAAATAAAGTTCTCTGAACACACTCTGCAGTTGTAGTGGCAAGTTTGTCTTTTAGAAATTTAGAACACAATTTCCTGCGATTTGGATTGGTAGTCGGTGACGATAGCTTAGTAGACTACAAAGTAATGTCACTAGCAAAACTGTAGTGCCAAATTCGTCTTATTGGCTTAGAATGTAGTTTCCTACTATTTGGGGCGTTTGGGATGCCGAATATTTTCTCACTGAGGCCGACTGGCGACCATGGTACTAGACACATTCCAGTCAGTTTTGTTGTAGAGTGGGGTTGACTGCAAACTTTTGGAATTCCAAATTTCTGACCTCAGTCCTAACTTCGGTTGGGCTGCGGTCGGCTTTGGTCCCCGTACAGTCCCTCTGTAGGAATCCCCCCTATGGCAATTTCTTTAACCCGCCACCATAAGGATTATGGTCGGTCCATTCTCTGTTAGAAATACATGCAAGACGTGTCTCAGTTGTGAGCTGAATGACCGGTCGATAAAGTTCAACGAGATTACTTGGTAGAGTACCGGTACCTTCTCCACTGCTGGAAACAATTCCCTGCGCCGCCTGTTTCAATGCCTCTTGCAGTCTTTGAACTCTAACACCGCCATAGACGTCACACTTTACTCCTACGAAAGTGAAGTTGTCTAAATGCCTCGATAACGCTTACATCACTGAAAGTAGGATCCTAGAGGAACTCTTGTCTATAGCATGTGACATCAGTGGGTAGATTCAAGAGTTCATGTGCAAAGGGGGCACGGTACCGAGAAGCGAGTATTGGTAGGCTACATATCGACTTGTCGGCACAACACAGTTAATTACGCAATAATAGAAAAAATATGTTCAACACTTGATCGATCGCCGGTATCCGCCGAAAGGGGCTTGGGGTGCTGAACAGTCTCTACCACGGAGATCAATGTGAAAAAAAAACAACAAATAAACAAACAATTAAACAAACACCGGATCCCCTTGAAATCCAATACCTACCCTTTACACCGACAATGAACCCACTTGAATCCTTACATTAAGCAGGGGCGTAGCCAGGAATTTTTCAAGGGGGACAAAGTCCATTGACAGACTCTCAGGGCTCCGCGCCACCATGGGTTGGCGCGAAGCCCAGAAAATTTTGGCCCAAAGTGCCTCCCAGATGGCTGGAAATGGCACTTCCTATTTAACTCATATAAGTAGGGAAACACTAGCAATATTGTAAAATTAAACATTAAAAAATACCAAAAATATGCTCGGGGGGGGGGGGCGACTGCCCCCTTCGGCCCCCTTGGCTACGCGTCTGACATTAAACACATTCCACACAGTAAAACGGGTGCGGGGCCTGGCCTTCAGGGCTCTAATAGGACTCGTCCAGTGATACAAGACAGTGTTCTAGGAACAACATGAAAAAGCACTTGCTAAAAAGGGAGTATCATGCATTCTAGCTCGATGAATACATAGCTAGATGAAAGGGTTTTGAAGGACTGCTTCAAAATCGAAGCTTGCATGTGCCCATTGCTGGATTTACGAAGTCATTTGTATGCGGTATTTATGCTCATTCCTTCTTGTTTTTTGTATAGGACTATATTCAAAAGCTCAACGATTCAATGACGTAGTTATGCAGTAAACCTTGACTTAATTACGGGAAACGAGCTACAATCCTCAACAAAAGTACATGGGACAAACCCCACTCCCCGTATCAATGTTGAAGTCTCAGAACACGTTGGGCTGCCGCAACACTGAACAGAGGAGTGAGGATGCAACAGGAGGATGGTCATCTCACTGCTGCTTGTTTTGTGCCATCATTTTTGTCGAGGATTTAGTGCCCATATTGTCGCTTCCTCATTTCATGTGTTCCATAGTGATATTGCAGATGACAACCCAAAGGGCCCCTTAGACAGTGCCGGATTACTCAGTAGGCACAAAAGGCACTGCCGGACAACATCTTTGGGTAGAGTCCGAAGGACCGTTGCCATAGGATACGACTCGAAGATGGTAGTGCACGGGGGAACTTTGGCAGTGTATCTGGCACTACCTTCGTGACACACGTTTCTCCTTTTCCTCTGGAATAAAACAATACGGGGACGGTATAACCGGTTATGACATCTATTCATGATATAACAGAGTAAAAGTTTTCGAAAGTGAAATTAGCAGGTTTTACTTACGTGGTGTCCAATTTTCATAACCAGATCCCCTTTTGCCTCGAAAGTCAACAGGCCTAGTCAAACTGCCACCCGTTGGAGAACGAATGGTTGGGTTACCGAGGGTCAACGGACTCGGATCGCTTCCTCGACGCATGGTCAGACGGAGACTTGACGGGGACGGAGGAGTTCTGAGACTGCCTCGTCTATCCACAGAGAGTTCATCACTTCTCTTACCGCATTCATCCCATCCAACATTAGTGCTATAGTACGTTTGACTTAAATCAAGTTTTCGAATCCAAGTTAAACAATAATTAATTTGACTAAGTTGTTCTGTCAACTTTTGTTTCTGATCGTTCAGCATTTTTGTGTCGCTACTCAAGGCATCAGATATTAGACCTGGATCAGATGGACTATCGGCCAACACTTGCAGGGACGACAAATCAGGAATTTCTTTATCTGGGAAGCGTTTGTTCCATCCAAATGTAAATTCTTGTAACTCCTCTGCCATCTTGGTCCAAATCAAGCACAAATCACAAAGAACATAAAGTGGCTTTTAATTTGATGGACAATTTTAACTTTCAACCTCAGCTCGTTACGAACCTAACTACTACGGGTTATTCTTCATAGGTTGTAAGTCTAAGCTAAATAAATTTTAACGTCGTCATAAATGTTAACAAATCTGACAGCGAAGTTACTTCCTTTAAGTTCCCGTTGAAATAGGAACAATTGAGGGCTGCAAGCAATTGAAGTTTCTCTGTTATTGCCATTTTATAGTCCATATTGGCTTTGGCCCGTAACCCAGTAATTGTTGACAATCTTCGTTTAAGTAAATAATGGGAAAACGTGACCAAATTGCAAACTGTTAGTAGTGCATGAAGGTGCTAAACCCTCTTGTAATTGTTAAATCGTCCGCGATAACTATAAAGTTCCCGACTTTTCTTTAAAGGTGCATCACAAGTACTAAAAGGCAACATTTATCGACGTCACCCTCACTAGTTACATCTGTAATTGTGGCGTCAACTCCCGGAAAATTGGACTCACCATAGACAACTACGGGGGAATTTTCCCATCATAATACCCATCACAAAGCGTAGTCCAATCACACCTCTTATGCTAGGTTGGATCTGGATAGACTCGGTTACGTCCCACACGGGAAAAGGATGTGGGATCAATCAGGTCTTTAACTCTTCGGCAGCAGCGGTAGGGGCGTAGCCCGCTCAGTTGGTCAAGAGAAAATACAGTCTCTTTCAAACCATGGTCGTCGATGGTCACGCATTTGGCCATCGACGTCAATGGTTTGAAAGAATTTTAGGGAAGCAAAAATTTACAACAGAGACTGGAGGTTTCCCATTTCCCTTCTCTAGCAACTCCTCTCTAGCTACCCCCTTCTACCTTAGCGTGTTTCTGAAATAAAAAAGACTTGATGCATCTTTCTTGTGAATGATTAGAGCTGCGACATCTCGGGTATTGTATGAAGTGTATAATTTTCCTCTTTTATGGTACCACAAACTTCGATTGGGACCAGGTCTTATTCATCTGCTTTAAGGGTGACTGCTCTCTGTTCCGATGTCTCTTTGTTCCGACATCTGTACATTCCAGTAAGTCTTCATGAAGGTTAGTGTTAGTTGGGTTATGGTTAGTTTAGGATGAGACTGTTAGGGTTAACTTTGTATCCAGGCCCGCGTTGGGGGGTCGGACGAGGGGTTGGACGATCCTCCCGGCAGTGTCCATGGTCAGCTCCGGGTGGTACAACAGAAGCAGTGTTGTAAGACGTCTGGAGTCTTCACGGTATTCCATATAGCTTTTCAAAAACCTCAAAAGCCGTCCCACGCAATTACTCAGGCGCTATACATAGCAGCCTATTTACTCCAATCTTTCATAAATAAATACAATCATAAACAAAGGACAATATCCACTTCTCCATGGTTTGTCAACCTTTTGTACCTCGAGGCCCACATTTGATTGTTGACATTACACGAGGACCATCTTTTACCATGCATTTACTGACAAAAGGAGTTCATTTGTATATATAACTTAAAAATACGAGACAAGTTTTAACACATGAGCAATGTAAACAACTTACATTCCATCTGTATTGGATGACTCGATTAACTGAATAAAAGATAATGAAAGCAGGGTCGTAGCCTGTGGGCAAGGGGCAGTTCCCCGAAATTTCCAAATCCTGAATGTAAAAATGGCCAACTTGAAAAAAAAAATACTGCAAACGCTAAAATCTAGCCTACATTGCGCTGATTATATTTTAAGGCCCTTAGAACCTGAGAAATCCATAGAAGGGTTCCCTCTTCCCCAAATGTTCCCGGAGGGGGGTCCCGATCTCTGATCGGCAAAAAGGCTCTTAATTCGTATGCAGGTAGCTTGCACTAACGAGTGAACCTCCTCCACGCATGATGTACACAACACAGATGAAGCCTACATGTTACGTTAGTACTGGAACGTTGAACAGCTGGCACGTCTGCAGGACTGCTTCGAACCAGGGAGCTGTAAGAGATGAAAAACAACGCTTGTTCTTCCTTTGAAACTAGGTGTTTTGCCGACACTTAAGCTTCGCATTGTCTTGTTCCCGAAATTCCTCTAAAACCAGGCTCCAGGATTTTGAGAAAGGGGGAGCACACCCGTCGGCCGAAGGCCGACGAGCAACCGCCGAAGGCACGAAGCCACGGCGGGGGGTTTGGAGGTCCTCCTCGAAGAAAATTTTAATTCTAGGTGCGCTTAGATGCTATTTTCCAGCATCTGGGAAGCATATTTTCCATATCTATTTGCTCATTTTTTTCGGAGTATTTAAATCGTTGGTCATCGAAAAGGGGGGGGGGTGCGCCGGGTGCGCCCCCACCTGGATCCGCGCCTGAAAACTTAGAGAGATTAGGCAGTGTAGACGATTGCTCTTGTCGTCTGCTACATCTGAGAGAGTTCATAGGATCATTTCACCCATTGGAATAACATTGCCAGTCGTCGAGGAAAGTAAAATTTATTTCACCTTGTGCCGCCAGGTGCCACTTTTTAAAAGGATACAGTATATCTTTATATTACTTTATGAACCGATACACATTTTCACTATTTCAGGAACAATTCGGAATCTTTTGAAATGTCATCATCAAAATTTAGAAGCGGAATGGTTCACCAAAAGAATGTATTCCTTACTTAATGAAGAAATTAGAATAATAATGGTATTGTGCAACTTAAAGAGTGCGTGTTGTAATGATTGTACATTATTAATTATGCATAGCGCCCTCATTATGATCATTGCAATATGGCGATCAGCAATCACGAAGAGTATCGTAAATAAATAGCCAAAATCAAATCCTTCGCATCTGTTAGAATCTTTACATGGTGTCAGTATCGGGATAAATAAGTAAAGAATGGAAAACCTACGTGCGCCAGAAAAACTTGTTGTTAGTGGAAATGTCGCCGAACAATGGAAATTTTGGAGGCAGAAATTTGAAATATACAAAGTTGCATCAGGCCTAAGCACGAAGGACCCGGTCATACAATGTAGTACGTTATTACATGCGATAGGAGATGCGGGACTTGAAGTGTACAATACGTTCACGTTCCAAACAGAAGACCAAAAGAAGGACCTTAACGTCCTGCTAAAGAAGTTTGAGGAGCACTTTTCGCCGAAGAAAAACGTAACCTTCGAAAGACATGTATTCAACACCACCAATCAGCAGTCAGGGGAAACATTTGAACAATTCTTAACGCAATTGAAAACAAGGGCGAAAACATGTGAATTCGGAGCCTTGACAGACGAACTTGTCAAAGACAGAATAGTTGTTGGGATTCGAGAAGATTCTGTCAGAGCTTTGTTGCTTTCAAAGAAAGACTTGAACCTAGAAAAAGCTGTGGAAATCTGTAAAGCTTCTGAGAGAAGTAAGGCCCAGGTGTCTCACTTGAATACTACAGCCAGAGAGTCAAATGAAGGTGAAGTCAATGCGTTAGGCAACAGGAGTAACGTTAAAGCAAACCGAGGTAATGCTAACGTTAGGCCTAATACGACTCGACACCAGTGTGCTAAATGTGGATTTAATCATAAGAAATATGAGCCCTGTCCTGCTGAAGGAAAAACATGTAATAAGTGTGGCCGAATGAATCATTTTGCAAGAATGTGCAGAACAAAACTAGCAGATAGAGGTACAGATAAGCATAGGTCAGGCTCTAATGTGAGAAATGTAAGGCCTGTATCAAAGCAAAGAAAAAATGTCCATGCAGTTGAGCATGAAAATAACAGTAATGAAAGTACAGAGGATTCAATTTTTATAGATGCACTTGAAACACCCAAAGGTTCAGGAGAAAGAGAGTGGCTTGTGGAGTTGAAAGTGGAAGATGAGAGAATGATCAACTTCAAATTAGATACAGGAGCTCACTGTAATGTGATTTCATCATCTGTTCTGAAGTCTATGAAGAATGTGAAGCTACAAAGGTCAAGAATGCATTTGATTACGTACTCAGGGCACAAGATCCAACCAGTGGGACAGTGCATCCTGTTGTGTGAATACAAGAATCACTATTATACATTGTCCTTTCAAGTCATAGAGGGAACAAACAAACCATTGCTAGGGCTTAAAGCATGTACTACCCTAGGTCTCATCAAACGTGTAGATGCTATGAATTCATCACCAAAGACAGAAGTACAAGAGAAGTACAAACACGTATTTACTGGACTTGGTTGTTTGCCTGGTAAAGTATCTCTAAAGGTGAAGTCTGATTGTATCCCAGTAGTTCATCCACCTCGTAAGCTGCCAATTGCGTATAGAAATGATGTGAAGGAAGAGCTTAAACGTATGGAAAAAATAGGTGTTATAGAAAGGGTTACCGAACCTTCAGAGTGGGTCAGTAGTATGACCACGGTTATCAAACCAGATAAGAAAAGGGTTCGCATATGTCTAGATCCAAAAGATCTGAATGAATCACTAGAAAGAGCTTACTACCCAATGAAAACAGTAGAGGAAGTAGTCACAAGGCTTCCCAAAGCCAAAGTATTTTCTACGCTAGATGCTAATTGTGGATATTGGCAATTGGCCCTTGACACCCCTAGCTCAAAATTGTGTACATTCAATACACCCTTAGGGAGATACCGGTACAAAAGGTTACCCTTTGGTATCAATGCAGCGCCTGAAATATTTCAGAGGTGTATGACAGAATTGTTTGATGATCTTGTAGGTGTAGAGGTCATCATGGATGATATACTTGTATGGGGTTCCAATGAGCAGGAACATGACTTGAGGCTAGAGAAAGTGTTGGAAAGATGTCAGGAAAAGAATCTAAAACTTAATCTAGACAAGTGTAAATTCAAAGTTAGTGAGGTTCCTTATATTGGGCATATTTTGACATCAGAAGGGGTAAAGCCTGATTTTAAGAAGGTAGAGGCAATTCAAGAAATGCAACCACCTACTAATGTGACAGAACTTAAAAGGTTCTTAGGTATGGTGAATTATGTTGCCAAGTTTGTAGATAATGTATCTGCCATGTCAGAGCCACTGAGAGTACTCCTTCGGAAGGAGACAGTTTGGCATTGGTATAATGAACAACAGAAAAGTTTTGAAAACTTAAAGTCAATGATAACAAAAGCACCAGTACTTAAGTATTTTGACACAAATAAACCTGTGACATTGAGTGTAGATGCCTCAAAAAGCGGTGTTGGGGCTGTGCTGATGCAAGAAAATAAGCCTGTAGCATATGCATCAAAAGCATTTACAGAGTCACAAACTAGGTATGCTCAAATAGAAAAGGAATTAGCAGCCATTGTTTATGGGTGTGAAAAATTCCACCAGTATGTATTTGGTCGGCTAATATATGTTGAAACAGATCATAAGCCATTAGAGTCTATTTTTAAAAAGCCATTGAGTATGGCACCGCCAAGGCTTCAGAGAATGTTGCTGAAGTTGCAAAAGTATCAACTCTCTGTATCATATAGAAAAGGCAGTGAGTTACATGTAGCAGATGCCCTAAGTCGAAGTTACTTACCAGACACTTCAGAGGAAGTGAATGATGGTTTACACATTATGGAATGTGTAGTCTCTCCCTTGCCAATTTCACGGGAAAGATTGAAACAGATTGAAAAAGAAACACAGAAAGATGAAATTCTTTCCAAGTTGTACAGTCAAATTGTTGATGGATGGCCAGCAAGTAAGCAAAAAGTAGATAAAGATTTAGCACCTTATTGGTCATGTCAAAGTGAGTTAACAGTAGAAAGAGGAATCATTTTAAAGAATGAGAGAGTGGTCATTCCTAGAACAATGCGTACATTGATGTTAGAAAAAGTACATCAAGGTCATCAAGGAGTTGAAAAAACTAAGAGGTTAGCGAGAGATATCATGTATTGGCCTGGGATGTCTGTACAAATCACTGAAACAGTTGAAAATTGTAATGTGTGTAATCAATTTAAGTACAAAAATGCAAAAGAGCCTTTGATGAAACATGACAAGCCTGCCAGCCCATGGCAGAAAGTGGGAACAGATCTTTTTGTGTATGATGGTGATACATATATTATTATGGTAGATTATTACTCCAGTTATTTTGAAGTTAAGAAGTTACCAGAGACAAAGTCGAGTAATGTAATCAGTTTCTGTAAACAACAATTTGCAAGATTTGGTATTCCAAACATAGTAGTTTCTGACAATGGACCACAGTATGTGTCTGCTGAATTTAGGGAATTTAGCAAATCCTATGGGTTTAAGCATATCACATCCTCACCCTTATATCCACAGTCAAATGGGAAATCAGAGAAAGCTGTGCAGATAGCAAAAAATCTGATCAAGAAGTGTAAGTTGTCTGGACAAGATCCATATATTGCCTTGCTGAACTTTAGAAACACCCCACAAGAAGACTTAGAGTCTCCCGTACAGTTGTTGATGGGTCGGAGAACACAGACAGTACTACCCACCTCTCCAGAATTGATGAAACCCCAAATTCCCCCAAATGTGGAAGAGAAATTCAGGAGACAGTCAAACAAGCAGGCCAAGTATTATAACCGTGGTGCAAAGATGTTGCCACCTATTAAAGTTGGAGATTCAGTTAGTGTAAGATTTGGGAAACAGTGGAAGCCAGGGAAGGTAGTTGCAAAGTCTCAGTATCCTAGATCATTTATTGTACAAATAGGCTTAGAGCAATACAGGAGGAATCGTAGAGATATTAGAATCTCACCAGAGTTCAATACCCCATCATATATTATTGATGATAGTGATGAGCAAGTGACCTTTAACCCACCAAACACAGAAGATGCTCCAATTGTTAGATCCACGAGGGGTAGAATAATCAGGCCGAACAGAGATCCAAACTTTACATATTATTAATTCAATTGTGAATACTGTGTATTCAGTTGTAAGTTAAAATAATGTGATTATCTCAAGAAAGGGAGATGTAATGATTGTACATTATTAATTATGCATAGCGCCCTCATTATGATCATTGCAATATAGCGATCAGCAATCACGAAGAGTATCGTAAATAAATAGCCAAAATCAAATCCTTCGCATCTGTTAGAATCTTTACACCTGTAGAGTCGTTTTGATATGAAACAGTGTATAAAGTTTCACATTTATCGGCTGCACAGTTATCTTCAAAGCATCATCTTGACAACCGTCTTTCGGTTTCAAGATTACTGGGTTTTGAAAGAAGGGTATCATCATTATAAAGAAAAGTCAACAGCGGCTAAACAATAAGAACAAAGAGACCTGTCAATCAAATTTTGCTACCTAAAAAGGATTAAATTATTCTCAAGTACATATTGTCTGACAGATGTTTCTCCATCTCTCACAGCTCCCTGTTCGAACGTATGGATTGGGATATATTTATGAACGCATGCGAGGATATCGACGAACTAACTGATACGGTCAGCGTAAAGATAACGTAGTTCAAAAGAAAACTGTGACAATTTATCCTAACAACAAACCATGGACCACATCGGAACTGAAAATTATAAGGACAAAACAGAATTTTACTTCAAATCAAATGACACTAACATCTTCAACCTCTGTAGGGCCTATGGAATCTTTCAGTCTAATTTGTTGCATGATGTGGAAGGCTGAAACTACGTATTTGACGTTATACATTTTTCAAAAATGCTTACCGAGCGCTTCGCGCGCAGCCATTACCGGTATAGAAAGTGATTGCTAAATAATACACGTACGACGAAAAAGCATTCTGAAACGCGCGTTTTAGTCCTTAACCCCTTTTGCTATACCTGTCAGGGGGGTCTAATATCACCTCCCTCAGTGCAACTATTCTCTCCCTCCCATCCCCGTTGCTGGAAGCTGTTCTTCTGGATTTTCGTTCAAACTTAGTAAAAATGCAATGGTTGTAAAGTGCTCGGAATCCTGAAGTCAGTATCATTTGGCTGTCAGGTAATAAGCATCATGTCAGTGTCCCATTTATATAATTAATCCAGAGCTTTCAGATAGGAGGCCCTATACCGGTGTCTGCCAGCCTTAGATAAACTTTTATAATGTACAATGAAGCAATGGAAAATTTTCGTAATAGTCCGAGAATGTTGCTGTGGACTTCAAGCACGTATTTTTGTGTAAAAACTTTCCCCGAATAGAAGACATTAAAGTAGCCAAAAGGGGGCTTCAGTAGGTTTGTTGACAACATATTCTTCTCTTAGACAACATACCTCTTTCACCTAACCAAAAATTAGAATTCACTCAAAGTATACCCCTCCCCAGGACGGCACCTTTATGTAGTGACAAAGGAAGGATCGCGCGCTGCTGTGTACAATCGCAGCAAGGCATACTCTCCTCTTTTACCTAACTGCCTAACCAACCAGAATGCAAAAATGCATTGAGGTTTCGATGATATACTGTATGTTCTATTCCAAATGAAGCCATGATGTCCCATATCTTTCAGTCAATGGTCAAATGCTATCTTAACATGTTGGAAAAATACAGTTTTGTATTCCTATTTAGTCTTGGGAATTCTTGGGAAATTTGCGTTGACCTCTGGTGACCCCAGATGACGATCTTGGGAATTCTTGGGAAATTTTGCTCTTTGACCTCTGGTGAACCCATGTAATTATTCTTGGGAATTCTTGGGAAATTTTGCTATTTTTACCTCTGGTGACCCCAAATGACCTTTGACCTCCACCAAAAACAATAGGGTCCATCTTTTCACCATAACACATCCACATACTAAGTATAAAATCTATCCAAGCTTTCTCCCTTGAGATATTGTGTTAACAAGGTTTTAAGTGTTTGACCCCTAGTGACCCTAGATGACCTTTGAACTCCACCAAAAACAATGGGGTACATCTTCTTACTATAACACATCAATTTACCATGTATGAAATCTATTCAAGCTTCCTACCCGGAGATATCATCTTGAAAAGGTTTTCAGATATTGATCTCTGGTGACCCCAGATGACATCTGACCTCCACCAAAAACAATAGGATTCATCTTCTCACTATAACGCATCTACATACTAAGTATGGAATCTATCCAAGCTTCCTACCTGGAGATATTGTGTTAACAAGATTTTCAGAGTTTCATCCCCAGTGACCCCAAATGAACTTTGACCTCCACCAAAAATGATAGGATTCTTCCTCTTACTATAACGCATCTACATACAAAGTATGAAACTTATTCAAGCTTCCTAGTTTGAGATATCGTGTTAACCAGGTTTCCAGGGTTTCACCCCCGGTGACCCCAGATGACCTTTGAACCCCACCAAAAATAATAGGGTTCTTTCTCTAACTATAAGGCATCTATATACAAAGTATGAAATTTATCCAAGCTTCCAACCTGGAGGTATCAGGTTAACAAGGTTTTCAGGGTTTGACCACTGATGACCTCAAATGACCTTTGACCTCCATCAGAAATGATAGGCTTCTTCCTCTTACCATAATGCATCTAAATACAAAGCATGAAGTTCATCCAAGCTTTGTAACTCAAGTTATTGTGTTAACAAGGTTTTCAGGGTTTGACCCCCGGTGACCCCAGATGACCTTTCACCTCCACCAAAAATGATACAGTTCTTCCTCTTACCATAACGCATCTACATACAATAAGGAAATTCATCCAGGCTTCCTACCTCAAATATTGTGTTAACAAGGTTTTCAAAGTTTGACCCCCGGTGGCCCCAGGTGACCTTCGACCGCCACCAAAAACAATAGGATTCTTTCTCTTAGTATGGGGCATCTATGTACCAAGTTTGAGAACTGTCAGAGCTTCCCTTCTTGAGATATCGTGTTAACGAAGTTTTCAGGGTTTGACCCCCGGTGACCCCAGATGACCTTTCACCTCCACCAAAAATGATAGGGTTCTTTCTCATACCATAATGCATCTACATACAAAGTATGAAATTCATCCAAGCTTCCTACCTCAAGATATGTGTTAACAAGGTTTTCAGAGTTTGACCCCCGGTGACCTCAGGTGACCTTTGACCCCCACCAAAAACAATAGGGTTCTTTCTCTTAATATGAGGCATCTATGTACCAAGTTTGAGAACTGTCACAGTTTCCCTTCTTGAGATATCATGTTAACAAAGTTTTCAGGGTTTGACACGCGGTGACCCCAGATGACCTTTCACCTCCACCAAAAACAATAGGATTCTTTTTCTTAGTACGGGGCATCTATGAACCAAGTTTGAGAACTGTCAAAGCTTCCCTTCTTGAGATATCATGTTAAAGAAGTTTTCAGGGTTTGACCCCCGGTGACCCCAGATGACCTTTCACCTCCACCAAAAATGATAGGGTATTTCCTCATACCATAACGCATCTACATACAAAATATGAAATTCATCCAAGCTTCCTATCTTAAGATATTGTGTTAACAAGGTTTTCAGAGTTGGACTCCGGTGACCCCAGGTGACCTTCGACCGCCACCAAAAACAAAAGATTCTTTCTCTTAGTATGGGGCATCTATGTACAAAGTTTGAGAACTGCCAGAGTTTCCCTTCTTGAGATATCTTGTTAATGAAGTTTTCAGGTTTTGACCCCCGGTGACCCCAGATGACCTTTCACCTCCACCAAAAATGATAGGGTTCTTTCTCATACCATAATGCATCTACATACAAAGTATGAAATTCATCCAAGCTTCCTACCTCAAGATATTGTGTTAACAAGGTTTTCAGAGTTTGACCCCCGATGACCCCAGGTGACCTTTGACCCCGACCAAAAACAATAGGGTTCTTTCTCTTAATATGGGGCATCTATGTACCAAGTTTGAGAACTGTCACAGTTTCCCTTTTTGAGATATCGTGTTAACAAAGTTTTCAGGGTTTGACCCGCGGTGACCCCAGATGACCTTTCACCTCCACCAAAAACAAAAGGATTCTTTCTCTTAGTATTGGGCATCTATGTACCAAGTTTGAGAACTGTCAGAGTTTCCCTTCTTGAGATATCGTGTTAATGAAGTTTTCAGGGTTTGACCCCCGGTGACCCCAGATGACCTTTCACCTCCACCAAAAATGATAGGGTTCTTTCTCATACCATAATGCATCTACATACAAAGTATGAAATTCATCCAAGCTTCCTACCTCAAGATATTGTGTTAACAAGGTTTTCAGAGTTTGACCCCCGGTGACCTCAGGTGACCTTTCACCTCTACCAAAAACAATAGGATTCTTTCTCTTAGTATGGGGCATCTATGTACCAAGTTTGAGAACTGTCAGAGCTTCCCTTCTTGAGATATCGTGTTAACGAAGTTTTCAGGGTTTGACCCCCGGTGACCCCAAATGACCTTTGACCTCCACCAAAATCAATAGGGTTCTTCCTCTTTCCATAACGCATCTACCTACTAAGTATGAAATTTGTCCAGGTTTTCTACCTTGAGATATTGTGTTAACAAGGTTTTCAGAGTTTGACCCCTGGTGACCCCAGATGACCTTCGACCACCACCAAAAATAATAGGGTTCTTCCTCTCAATATGGGGCACCTATGTACCAAGTTTGAGAAGTGTCAGAGTTTCCCTTCTTGAGATATCGTGTTAACGAGCAAGTGTCACAAACACACATACACACATACACACACACATACACACACACATACATACATACATACACACGCCAGCACAGTTGCATAGGTTTCTCTTATCATCGAAACCAAAAATCAGCCAAGAGCTGGTTTGAAAAGCATCAATCAAGGATTACAAGTGGGTATTATCCTATTTTGATTTGCATCCTTCAGGTATGCATCATTCAGGCTTCTTTAGAGAAGTTGCTATACCACTTGGTTTTGTAAAATGGAAGAGGGTAGATGCATCCAGGTTGCCGACTTCATCCAAAGCTTCTGCAAACAACTTTACCACCTGAAAAAAACATAAAACAAATTTAATTAAATCTATTAAAATGGAAAAATGCAATCATGTTATGAGTATTTGAAGACATGACAACAAGGGGAGAGGAGATGGGTGGGGGTGGGGGTGGAGGGTAGTAGGGAGTTACTTAATATAGCAGTCTGCAACTGTGGATCATGACATGAAGGTGGGTTGCGGAAAACATTTGATGGGTCAAAAAAAAAACTTTCCAGAAAAGTGTAAATATTATCAAGTAAAAATATTCTGTGGAAAGTGTTGTAACTGAAACAAATGTGTATGTCCATAAAACTAAATAAATACCTACTTTGCTCTTGGTGATTACATCAGGACTGTCAAAGGTAGGTTGTGTTTCAACTGTAAAACTTAACTAAGTGGGGGTCAGCAGCAATAGTAAAGTTTAGCTTGGATCACTGATTTAAAACACATGGTAGTATTAATATCTTTTGAAATTACTACTGGTTTGAAAACCCCTGAAAACTACCACTCATTCGAACTCCAGTTAAAACCTTGTATGATGATAAATGGTCCAGTGGCGTAGCCATGGGGGGCACTGCTTGTCCCCCTCAAATAATTTCAAGTGATGTGTTAAAAGAAAAAGAGGGAAGAGTTTCTTTGACAGACAAAATATGACATTTACATTATATACAAGCTTTGATAAATGTGACCAGCTTGGCAATTAATCAATTTGGCCAGTTGGCAGGTAAGATCTTAACTGAAAACAATAACAAGAAATAATGGCACCCTGGTCTAATTTGTCAAAGCATAGCCTAACTGCATGCATGCAGTATCAACATATACCAATACCATAGTCATGTACATTGTACATGCTGCTGCATGCTGCACAAGGCTCCAGTACAAAAAGTGCATAAAAGTTTATTTTGGTTGCCCCCCCTTGAGAAAAGCCTTGTCCCCCTAACAAAAAAGTTCTGGCTAGGCAACTGGAATGGCCGATGTGCTCAAAAACACTTCAGTGCCACTAAAGAGTAAAACCTTTCATGTAGGTTGTCTAACAGCTTCCTGGTTAATGGTCAAGTTGGGGTTTTAATACACAGAGTTGTGTCAGGGATTGGATGGACTGTAATGAGGTATGGGAAAGAAGATTATTTATTTTAAGTACAAAGTTGACATCATGATAATTTAAAAGTTATGGTGACATGCCTCCAAAAAGAGCTATTTTCACCTGGCAGTTAAAGAATAAAATCCCCCAATGAAACATCAGTTGGAATTATTTCAATATCTATTACCATTATCAAGATATACCTCTTCGAAGTCTGATTGTATCTGAAGACTCATTGCCTATGCAAAAATAATGGTGTGGAGTGTTGCAGTGTTCAGATTTCTTTCGTTAACCCTACATAAAATATCTCTTAACCACTGATCAGATAGTTTACAGTTTGGTGAGTAGTATAAATATTTTTCAAGGAAACAATTTTTACTTCCATAATAAATCCCTCAGGGATACCAATGCTACAAGTGACCTTGAAATGAAGGTTGAAAAAACAAAGGCTAATATGAGCCACATTTGCTATGTCCATCTTTTGATGTCAGAATGTTGCATATTTAGCTCTTGTTTGTTCATGATACATACAAGTGTGAAATAGAAATTACCACATAAAATCGTAATATTTGATTACTGATTCTGATGGGAATTGTGGCTATTTTCTGGATTTAAAATGCTTTTTTACAGCAAGTATCCAACAACATAATTTTCATATCACCAGACCTTTGTGTTGAAGAACCCATCAAGAATGCACCTAAGTTCTACCTTTGATCACTCAGGTTTCTCTAACAACCAAAATATATTGGGTAGAGCTTTAATACAAAAAGTGTGAGTTTGTATCCAAAACATCATACATCTAAATATAGTCAACAAAACTTTGAAAGAAACTGATGTTAAGAATACCAGTCATTTTATAACTTGATTTTTACCTTATGGAATTAATAATGAACAATCAGTGATAAACACATTTTCATGTTTTTCTTCACAAAAAAAGTTTTGATATAAGAACATGATAAAGAATAAATCTAAAATCTAAGGGAAGATAGGTACAAGCTGAAAGTCAAGAAATCACAGAAAACACTGTGCCATCTCAAAAGGTAATTGTTTAAGTTGGGCCTATCAAAATAGCCACCGGCTAGCTTAATCTGCACACTTTTGGACAAGATACAACTATTATTCACTGTAATTGTTGGTAGTCACATAGTAACTATTTTAAAAAATTTTGCCGATTTAATTGTCTCTCAAGATGCCACACCACTCTCCAATGTATAACTTGTATGTGGAACCAATCCCATGTAAGGCTGTTGACAGTAGATCTGGGCAATTCTGGGAAGCTAATACTTGTATATATGGGGGCAACACTTTCCTGTATACAATGTGTATAGTGTATGACACTAAGTCTACATGCATAAAATGTCAGCTGTGGGCCTAATATCTTACATTGTCTTAGCGTTTAATTAGGGCTGTAAATGAGTACACCTCACCCAATTCCAAGCCAATTACAGTTTCTAGTAGTCACCATTCTGGACCAATTCTGAGTCCAGCCATTTGATAAGTAACACAGCATACAAATAGTTTTCATACCATTAAAAGCACAGAACCACAAAAGTGTTAATTGAAAAGGTTATTTAAGGAGTCAATTCCAAAGTCTGGCCAACACTGCCATTTAGTTGCCGAGGTGTAACCATTCATATATTACACTGCACACCAGTAATACTGTCACATTACATAACATTTGTGTGATTTTCTTTTTTTGTGGAATCTCCTGGACTCGACTCAGAGTCCAGCTGTAGCCATTCTAGGCCAATTCTGATTCCAGCACATCCCATTCAGGGTCAATTCTGAGTGCATGCAGTGAAAAGCAGACTCGAATCTAGACTCGGGCATTACAGCCCTGCATTCAATTAAAGTCACCCTAATCAGCCTTACCTCAAAGTTAGTGAGAAGGGGAACATCAGAGTCCACTGCAAATCTTATGATCAAATAGTTGTCCTTAACAAACTTTGTGTTGTGAATTGGAAGGTTGATCACTAAGTCAATAGACCCTTTTCCAAAAAGCAATTGCAATGGCTTGCGGGATAAAGTTCTGGTACGCGATGTTTTTGTCAATGGCATTTTGCTGTGGCAAAAATGATGCACACCACAAATCTATCCCACAATCCTTTGTAATTCCTATTTGGAAATTAGCGTCTATGGTTCTCTCCTGAATCAGTCTGCACGTTCAAATGGAAGATCGGAACAACTCTCAGCAATAAATTCAAAACAACATTAAAATACAAAACAACTAAAAATTCTCTATACAAATTTTACAGTTTTCATGCAAAACCAAAGAGCTCTTTCATAACAACTAAGTACTAACTTTGGCTGGCACACCTTCAGGCTCAAACTGTGTTAAGAAAGATTTCCTAAAATCTTAGCTTCAAGTTATTATAAGGTCAACTAAATCAATGAAGGCATGTCAATTTGTAACAAAATATCAAGGAACCACTTGAAACTTTAATTCAGGCCTTGAGGGGCAGTTGTGTAACTATGCTTAGCAACTACATATGTGAAGGAAGCCTATGGGAAGTACATTACAACTGTCAGGCTGCCAACCAACTCAACAATTTAGATCAAATTTGGTTTCTTCTTTAAAAGGTCAGTATGTAGTTCATATAGGAAAACTGTAGATTGTTCTTGGATGAAAGACCTACCTTACTTTGACCCGACTGGAGATTGAACCGTGAACTCCTGGTTTCTGAGGTTTATCACTTCAAATATCACAACCTTTATCCACTGCACCACAGCACAGGTCAAGGGTCATTGGCTTTTTTTAAATTTGTTATATGACTGCCCTATTGGCAGAGTGCTAACCAAAGCCACTAAAACTTACAAAACTACCATCATTGTGTAAAAGGCATTGGCAATATCTATGGAGCTTTCTCTAGAAGGTGCCATAAAGGCATAATGTTCACTCAATTAAAGGTGTCATGTCATTCACAGAAAAAAATATGACGTCACTTCTGTTGAGGTCAGGCTCTTTCTTCACACACTGGTGCATGTCATTCACCAGCTATTAGCAAATTCTTCACACCTTTGATCCAATCTAATTGTTTTGAAATGCAGATTTACGTCCAGGTATTAGACTCATGAAACAGGGAGCTGGAAGACATGGAGATTGCTCGCTGGTAAAATCCTTTGTACCATGTGCTTAGCCGCCGTCATAAAAAATGCCCATTGGGAGTATCAATCATTCCACACTTACAGCCTCCACACACGAAAGTTGGTGCTCAAGGACACTCATATCCTGCAGAGCAGTGGCAGTTTGTTCACTGCTTATAGTGTCAAATTGATTCATAAACAAACTGTAGGGTCAGCTATGGAGGTTATGACAGATACAGGATTACTGTATTTTGAAATTTTGTACGGAATAGCAAATCTATGAAAGTAGGAGGATATTGATTAAAAATTCAGTTGCTATAACAGTAAGTACTGAAACACAGGAAATTACAAAAGAACATTTTAGGATCAAATCCAACACTTAGTATTGAAGTTATATACTGCATTGATCAAGCACTTTTCAAAACTGTAGACTGAGCTACAACTGTATAAGGTTTCAAATAAAACAGAATAACCCATAAGAGGGCAAGGATGCAAATAATGGGGAATTTTCAGTTTTCATTACAGTACAAACATTTCCAAGTTGTTGAAGGAAAATACTTCACAGAGCTTACCTATATATTTTACTGATATTATAAAGGAAAGGAAATAGAAGAACTTCCCTGGCTTTCAGCTTGACAGTACCATGTACGATGTACTTCCCAAGACAGGCTTGACACTGAGAGCCATGAGTCAGATCCCCACCCCCTCCCCTCAACACTAAAAAAAGTATGTTGCATTGAGCTTTAAATGCCCCCTACCAGCTTTGACAAATCTTTAGTTTCAGTAGCTACCACAGGCTACATGGTGGATTCATAAAAATATGTAGGGTTCACAACTTCTTGTTCTACCCTCCCAGGCCCGAAGCCAGACAAGATTCTGTAGGGGGCGAAATAGCTTCCAGGGGGATTTTTATGGAGACCAAATGTGTAAAAATGCATTAAGTTGATGGCAACTTGAAAACTAGGGGGTGAAAAAAATTTTCAAGGGGGCTTTGCCCCCTTGGCTTCCTCTTGGCTATGGGCCTGTCCCCATCCCCACCCAACAAATATTGTATTCTCCCAAAGCTGATTTTTTTTTCAAAAGTTGATTAACTCACTATGGGCCTGGCATCATCTGCCCTTCTCACTTAAATTGATTACAATATTTTTACTGTTCTGCCTAGAAAGTTAAACACAATGAAACATGTACAGTACTGACAATATGACACCTATTTACTCAAAGTATGTCTTAAAAGATTTCTGAAACTGAGACAAGCATAGTTTACCTTGCAGTACTTTAACATACTGTAATTTACAGTATTTCAAATTTTTGTAAATATCTAGTACAGGTACTCTTTTCAATTCTAAACTTGCATTTCTGGGGACAAGTTACATATGAAGCATTTGTATGCTATATAATTTTCCTAACTTCATGTTCCTTTGGGAATAGCTAAAAAAAAAATAATGCAAAACATTTTAAAGGTTTTAAATGCCTACAGTACAGTATGCTTACAGTACAGTATGCTTACAGTACCTTACAAAAGAAGTACTATACAACATGGGAATACACTGAAAACAGTATGCCACTCACCCTTTCAAGAGAAAATTCGTTTCATGTCATTCAACAAAATATTCTTGATATTCAAATCACAAATTACAGCCTTTCTTCTGTCATAAACTGAGCATGGAGGAAAAGTTTCTGATGCAAGAAAGATAAAACCTCTCTGTGAATTCTAATGTAAGCTACATAAAGTAAAGAGTATGAGCACAATACACATGAGTGTGCTTTTGAATTATAATTTAATACTGAAAAGGTCTTGATGAGAAAGGTCCTGATGAGTTAATGAAGCTGCAAACTCAGGAAATTAAACATAAAAATTGCAGAAGGTTTGATTCAAAGAAAATACAAATCCAGAGGAAAATTCCATCAAGCACATGAATAGTAGAATATGGGTCCACATAGACCATTGAAGTATGGTAAAAATGTTGCACTTGTGTTACTGTGTAACAATGAAATCTTCACTCAGACCAGATGCTGGAGGACCTATACTGTAATTAAATGTCTAAATCGGTCAAAATAAAAATTGAGAAAATGCTTCATTGTAAAGTGGTTTTCCAGAACTGCTCCAAGTCTACCATCTCCCAGATGATTTTGTACCTCACAACAACTTCAACAAGTTCACCTGGTCATCAACAAAAGGCTTCACCTTGCTAGAAAATAGTATTTTTTCTCTTCAGCAATGAGATCGAAGCATTTTCCACCCTCTGGGTTACCTTCCAACCAGTAGTGTACTTTAAAACTGTACTGCAGCTCTTGACCAAGCTCCATGGTCTGTTTTTAGGAATACAGTACTGCTTCACCTGGTGCAAAGTTCCTTTACCTTCTTGGAATTAACCAAACAGTAACATTTTCCAAAATTTCACAAAGTCATAGCCCACTTTAGATGCACTGCTGATAAAAATTATTTGCTGCTATTTTGATCTGCTGAGTGTTGCTCACTAGTGTTGGGTGATGATAGAGGGTAAATTACTTCCATAACTTAGCTATTAAACTCCATCCTTCCAAAATCACACTCTGGTTTTGCTAGGCATGTACAATAAATTGCACATAAAAGCATCTCAAGTTCTATCAGCATCTGCAAATAAAAATGACGAAAAGTAATTTATGATAAAATCTTTCATTTGGATGGATATATTAACAAAGTGGAGTAAATTGCAGAATACCTCAGATATGAAACCTCTGTTGGGGAAAAGCCTGGTAAAGGCTAAAGAATCAAGACAACAAATGTAATTTAACGACTCATGTGAGGTTACTGCAATACTATTCTTTGGCTATGACTGAGGTACCATTGCTGGTTACTTTTAAAGATGTTACAAGGATATGCAATAAGTAGTTGATTTTGTTTTTGTAATCTTGAAGGAAAATTGATATTCAGTAAAAATCCAAGTCCTTTACCAAAATATATTTTTAAGAGGCTAGTGGGATACTAAGTCAATAAATTCCATGGCACCTTCAAAATACCTGTCTACAAACTTAGCCTCAATCATCAGGCTTTTCGTGGGATGTACTCTGTAAATTGACTAAATTCACGAAAATATGAAGCATAAATTTACTCTACCCAAGGCAACTTGCTGAAAGTATACTTACTACTAAGCCATAGGGCCCTTAAAGGCTTAATAATACTCCAGTATCTCTAAACACAGTTTTAAGGCTTGGACTAGGCCTCGTTTCTAGCCTATTTCTTGAATTTGAAAAGGCGTTTTGTAGTGTTGTCAATCACATACACAACACTAACAATATCTGTTACTATGGAAACCCTTTTGAGAATGGAAAAAGTGCCAAAAAAGATCGTAATTTTTGGCAAAGGTTTCGCTTGGTGTCGCTCATATGGCTTATACCATTGAATACTCTACAAGTACCCTTTTCGCGACATACTATCGTTAGCTTTAGGAACTCACCGGAAAATGGTCAAAATTGGCTTAATTTGAGGCTAAATTTTGCAAGTTTTTCATCTTTTTGGAACTCTTAGTGCCTATGAATAGAATGACATAACTCACCTTAGGAAAATCGGATTTAAATCGGACTTTTTGTGTCTTCAAAGTAAAAAGTCTGTCTATCACTGCACATCCATACTAGAACAGTGTAAACAAAGCATATTTACTGCGCAGCCGTAGTATGCATGCAGTGAGTCCTGCAGTTGTGAACGAGAAGAATCTCAGTGACTGTGATTACGTAATATATCCTGTCCTGTGGCGGATAAGCACATCGACTTCAAAGGAACTGTTATTGCTCTCAAGGGACAGAAGGAGTGGAAGGAATGTCCAAGGGATAAGTAAAGAGGGAAACATCAAATTTTTACGAGGCAATTGGCTATTGACAGATTTTTGAGAGCGAGCAATCTCCATGTCTTCCAGCTCCCTGCATGAAACAAGACAAAATAGCACAGTTTTGTGATTAAGTGTTACACTTATACACCTCAATTCCCTTATTTGTGCCAGGTAGATTAGAAAATGGAGAAGAAATGAGGTGCAAAAAATTGCAAGCTAGTGCTCTGTTCCATGTGCAAGCACTTGTGGTTATTTGGAATGAGTTTTTCAGCAAATTGTTTAGTTCATCTACAACAGTTATGTAATACCTGGTGGCAGGTGGATATTCTCTCTCCTCTTCTTCCATGACAGCAAGAGGCCAGACCACCGTGACAGTAGATATGCAGGGATGTTGTGATCTTGAAGATACTTGGCTGTCTTCTCAGTGGCAAACAGCTGTAATAAGGTAGAACAAAACATTCTCAAGCCTTTAGGGGACCAACCTTACAAAGGTCTTGGCACGTGCCAAACATTTATGAAACATATATTTCTTTGTAACATTTAGTCAAATTTGGAAAACCTATATTAAATTGTCATCCATTCCAAATAAAATTGCTAGGATTTTTCTCATTCAGCTTAATATCATGTTTTGATAAATAGACAGCCAACAGGCTCTCAAGTTTCTTCTCTGTCAAGAATTTGAATTTGCTTTGTCATTAAAAATCATACAGCTTTTGAGTATCACTGATTTTTTTTTTTTTTTTGAAAAATTGACTTCTCCGAGCCAATAAACTTTCTGAGATGGAACAGACTCTGTTCAGACTTTTGAGAACCTAAGCAGAGAAAAGTCCATATTACCACTGAAAATGTGGAAAACACATTGTATTGTCATGTTCATCAGCTGACACTTACAATGGGTTCTATGCTACATATCTACTAGGAAAAATGATAAATTAGAAGGCTTGCAGCTAATACATGAGCTGTTGTTTACACAGGCATATAGTATGTGGAAGGAGAATCTTTCCAAACCCCAAGCCCTTCTCACCTCCCAAATGTAACTTTTGTCAATAGCTTCTTTGCCATCTGAGTGAAATGCAGTTCTGACACCAGTTGTTTACCTTGTATCTTTGAAATAACTTCAATGCTGTGGAAAGGAAGAATGTGTGGGAGAATCCTTCCCCATCTCTCCTCATCATTCCTCTTCCTGCATGGAACTTTTGTCAATTATTCCTTTGCAACTGTTTTTACCTTGAATTCCATTCTGTGGGATTTAAAAGTTTAGTAAAGGATGAATGTGTGGAAGGAGAATCGTTCCCTCTTCCCCCATCCCTTCTCCCACCCCTACCCCTTCCCTGCTTGCAACTCTTGTCAATTGTTTTTTGCCAGATTTATATCTTTTACCTTGTATCCCATCCAGTGGAATTTCAAAGCTGTAGGTAGGAAGATTGGCTGGAAGTTTCATAGGATTCCAATCAAAATATTTATCTTTGGAAGTTTGAATCCTGTAGATAAAAGTGCTTTCAGAAAAGCTGTATGGACTTTACACCCAAAGCATGCTACCTGATAGAAAAAAAAAGATGAAACTTTCAGAAACTTTTTGCAACTTCACAGCACATCATATTACTGTGACAACAATGTTGTTGTAGAAAAGAAATGATGTAACAAGACTGAACCAAAGTCAATTTTGTTACCTCAAAATCAGTAAAGAATGATAAATAAATGTATTTATCCCACTGTCAGCTACTAAAATGGAAAATTCCTCCTTTCTATTCACAAATTTTTGTCTTACATTAGGAACTCTCCTCCTTAAAAATCTGAACAGTCTGACCAGACCTCACAAAGGGGAGGTCGGGTGTAATAAAATCCTACTTATCTGCTCATTTCTTTGTTGTAAGAAGCCACAATCACTTATAGGATTACACTTAATCCCTGGCCAGTGAGGAACTTTTGTCCAGTTGGTTACACAACGTATAAACAGTTGATATTTCCTCCACATTGCGCAGTTAAATCTTTTATATGTAATAATCACAGGAAGCCCAAGACCAAGTTAAATTAGATTAGGTAAAAGGTATACAGTTAAAATGGTTACAAAATAGGGTCTGAATCTTTAAGCAGAGGAGTTCCTAATGTATACCAACAAAAATTCCCACCATAAAAATGGAAACTGAAAAATTACATCTTGCATGAAGCAAAGTACTCTAAAAGTACTGAGGTATAACTTCTTGATACGTATATCATGTGTAAAATCAGGAAAGGAAGGGAGACACAGACCTGCCAACATTTGAAAACTGGAAATAGGAACACAGTGGTGCAATTTTGGAGAATCCGCCGGCCTGGGGGTGGGGTCTAAGGGGAAATTGGAAATTTTTTGAAGTTTAAATACTCCTAGATTCAAAATGGTGGCATATTTAAGGAATATGTATCAAATTTTTAAACAGGCAAAATTACAAATTTTTTAGGCTGTATTTTAAAAATTTGGATGATTGGTAGGTCTGCTGTAACTGTAGCCTAAACAAAAATGCAAAAATCAACACACCCCATCACAGTGATAAGTCTAAGGTTTTGTTAGTCTATAATGCAAGCAAATTGAACTTTGAACTAGTTCCCAGCAGTGCTGATTACATCCCTTTTTGCATTATAAGTGCACAAAATAAAACTTTCAGATCTTGTTACTGTTAGGCTGGGCAGGCTAGGCTGCATGGTAATGTTTGTCATGTTACACACTTAGGCCTAGCCTAACACAAACTTCGTTTAGGCCTTGGCCTATGTCAACGATTCTTGGCGGGGTTTATGCAATGTATTCAGAAAAAAAATCATATAAAAAATTCCCACCTATTTCATAATTTCCGCGACTTTCGTAGTTCAAACGTTAGACCTCAACGTAACCGATAAGTTCAGGCCTAGCCTAGCCTAGGCTAGACTGCACAAATGTGCTATTTGGCTATGCCGCACTTTCACTACGTTACCGTTAGTATGATACGGCGAACTATGGTACCGAAAAACGCCTGCAGGCTCGCAACTAACTGTCCCAAAGTTTAATACTCAAAAACTTCGTTGCTGGTCTTCCGTTCAAAATTGAACACTGTCATAAGTACTTTGTTCAATCTTCAAATATTCTTTTTCATTCTTCTTTATCTCAAACAACAGCATTGCGATTAGTCCCACTGGTTATCAAACAAACATGCACTATGTATTGCGTATATAACGTATACGTACGTACCACCGTAGGTGCTACACGGACTTCGCGGTCGGTCCGTAGGCGCAGCTGTGGTGCTTTGTAAAGCATTAACTACAACGATCGTTACGGATATGTACTGTCAGTGTGCACATATCCTGAGACATTTTAGCGAGCACGCCGGATGTCGCATACATAATGCTGAAGTCTTGGTCATAGTGTTTATATATATGTACGCGTAAAGCCCATACAAGTTCGATCCACGGAATCATTAATGAGGTGCGTGACATGCGTTTTAAATAATTATGTTGCAAGGATATTTCTAGTTCTATTTTGGGTGGGTGCTAGAAATCGGAACGTTCCGATTTTTTGCTATGTACGGACTCAAAAATCGGAACGGTTCCGATTAAATCGGAACGGTTGGCAGGTCTGGAGACAAAATGAAAGAAGCCTTTTAATTTACTTTAATTTTCAAAAAGACTGCATTTATGTAAATATGGAACTTCCATAAATACTGCATAACTGCAAAGGCATGGACTTCTCATTAAATCACTTCACAATCTTTCAGTTCAGATAAAACTTTATTTGGGAAAACCAACTTGCCAAAAATTGTTAAACAAGCATATTCATCAACTCTATTCCTACCACCGGGAGCTTACCTCTCCTGTGGATGCCATCTCACACCTCAGCAATGGATCAGCATCTCACAGTCTAGGACACGAAAACATAGGTGCCTAGAAAAAGAACATTTTTAAAGTGGTCCTTAAAATTGCGTTTGCCAAATTATACATATATACTCTGGTAACAAAGATGTTTTAAGACACTTCCAAAATGTATGTGACCCAGGGGTGGACTGAGCAGTCAGGCAACCGGGCTCTGCCTGAGGGCCAACATAGATAGGGGGCCCACACTGTCTGCATAAAACTCACTGCATACAAGTATTACTCACCTTAAGCATCACCCAGTGCACATGTGAACGATCCTTTTCTAAGCTCAAAATTTTGAATTCAAGACTCAGATCAACACTAACACAAAGCCATTTGGAACCCCTGGTGTTTATTGCAGTTGAAAAAGACATTGCTCGCAGACTAAAAACTTACAAAGACAACATCTTAAACAGGATTGCTAAGTCTTCTAGTGAGCTGAGTGCACTTCTCTTGATTTAAATATTCTTTACTACCTGTATTTTTCCCACCTTACAGACACTGATTGGTGAACAATTGTCTGATAATTTCCAGAACATTTATTGTTATACAAGTCATAAATTCACGTGTAAATTTTATGTTTTGTTGATAAATATAATAGAATAAGTGGTTAAATACTTGCTATTATTAAAAGTTTACAAGTTGTTACTTGTTAGAGTCTTTAATGTATATATACTGTTAGTAACATGCATGTATAGTAAATGTGCATTATATTCTATTTAAATCATATTATCATAATAATAGTATTTAAACATGTCATGATCTGTTTACTTTATTAAATTAAACAGTAGACTTTTTTAAAAAGTGAGCTTTGTTGATGTGAAGACTGGTATTGAGTTGGTAACCTATGTGGGATAGGTTGTGGCCATTATAAGTGGTGTCGGTGAGGGAAAGTTGATTCAGGTTGGGAAGGAGGATGGCCCCATACCCATTTTCCCCAGGGGCCCAGTTCATTGTCAGTTCACCCCTGATGTGACCACATGGGGTAAGCAAAGCACAAAGACCTTAAACACAATATCATAATGTATCATAGGACATATAAGAAGGCAACATTCACATATATATGCAATCTGAAATTTCCTAAAATGTCTTGCATAAGATCACCAAACAACCAAAATACTAAAAGTTCACAGTCTTTAAACTTTGACAAAACCAATCCCACAAGCTGCCAACCAAAGTCCACAAAGCAACTAGAACAGTTTAGACACATTAGCTAACACTAATGCCTGTACCAACAACTTTTGACCACAAGTACTTGAGGACTTGTATCCTGTTGCAAAATACTCTGCTGGCCAGCGCTTACCTTAACCGAGCACTGGGAGATTTTTACCCCATGGTCTTTGCAATTTTTTGCGCCTGGAATGCCTTCAGGATGTACAGCCAGGTGACACCTTACTTTCATATGAAGCGCCTGGTCATTTTCTACTGCGTGACCAAAATCATTTTCTCTTATCAATATATATCTTCCAAAACATAAGGCAATGTCCGATCTTCTTGATTTTAGAGAATGGCGCCTGGTCCTGGGAAAATGGCTCCTGGTTCTACCAAAATCCATGGGACCAGGAGCCAAAAGTGGGATTTACTGTCTCCTGGTCCTTGACAGCTTAATGTAAAGCTTGCTGCCAGCCATTACAGCCCTGACTATAGCAAACTGAGACATACTGATCCTAGCTGAGGGTCTGATCCTGCCAAGCTGCAAAGTAATCTCAAGAAGATAATGACAAAACTGTGTGAAACTTAACACTCTCATCAAAAAGTAAAACCATTTTGTCAAAAGCTGTATGTAAAGTTATCCACGTGACATTTATACAGATTAAGATCCAAACAGAACAAAAAGAAACACAATATGAACATTACCTTAATACCGACATAATCTTCAGGGGTAAACGAGTTGTTGAGCAAGGGCAGCAAACTCTGATCAAAATGTTCACCAATCATGGCCTTGGTAGCAATGTTTATCATGTCACAAATGATAGTTTTTGACACGAATGGAAATGATCTGGATGCTCGAAGATTGCACTCAATCACCTGTAAGAACATAAGGCTGATGGTAAATGACTTAAGATTAAAGACTGTATAATTCCTCAGTAATCACTAAAATCCATTTAATTCCCTCCAAACTCTCTCTCTCAAATCATGTTTTAAGTTTTCTAATTTATGTGACTCAATACTAAATTAACTGAAATGCCTTATTTATTTTTGTTTGGAGGGTTTAGTACTATGAAACTGACTTGTTAAGGAGGAGCACAGCAACTAATCATGTGCATAAGAGTCCTTACACTGCACATTGTTCAAATGGTGTTAGGCAAGAGTAATAACTTTGCCATCTGTAAAAAGTTATAAATCATTGAGAAATTTTCTGATTGCTGAATAACTATGACACTTAAGCCCTTCATCCCAATTTGAAAAAGTCCTTGGTGTAAAATTGTACTGAGGTTTTACGGGAAAAGAAATCCGACAAATTAAGCAAACACTCTGAGTACAGTCAAAACATTATCATAAAATCTCTGTGACTGTGTTGTCCATAGTTGCGTGCTAATCAGTTTACAAATCAGCTACTTTCAAAGTAGTTGTAAACTGAAGTAGAAGGGTGCACATGTAACTTATCTCTCCTATTATCCACTGAAAAACAAACTCACCATCACATCATTTTTCTTGGCAAGAAACTGCATGTTGAATCGACCAGAAATTTGAAATCTTTCAGCAACTTTCTGAGTAGCATACTTTATCTACATTGGAAAAATTAAAGTAATTATCTTGACAAATAATGAGTTTTTATACATAACAAGAGCCCAATGGGCACTGTGGTTCCTTGATGAATGCAATGACACTGAGCCATGAGCATGCAAACAAAATATTAGCTAATGTGAAGTTTGCCTGTAACTCTGGTGACTGCTACATGACCTTTAAAGTTGTTGGCAGTGAATGTTGACTTCATCTACCAAGTATCCTATTAGACCACAACTTCACCTCAAAATGACCTCTGATAACCTGCAAATGGCCCCCAGTACGTGACCCCAGATGACCTTTGACCTCCACCAAAAACAGAATCAATCTTCTCACCATAGCACATCCACAAACAATATGAAATCTATCCAGCTTCCTACCTTGAGATATTGTGTTAACAAGGTTTTCAGTGTTTGACCCCCGATGACCTTTGACCTCCACCAAAACAACAGGGCATACCATCTCACTATGGTGGATATATACTAAGTATGAAAACTATCAAAGCTTCCTACCTTGAGATATCATATTAAACATTTGAGGTTTTCAGTGTTTAACCCATGATGACCCCAAATAACCTTTGACCTGAACCAAAAAAAGAACAGCATTCATCTTCCCTCCATAACCCAACCACATCCATATGGATCTATCCAAGCTTCCTACCTTGAGATATTGTGTTAACAACAAGTTTTCAGTGATTGACCCCTGGTGACCCCAGATGACCTCACCACAAGCAATAGCATTCACCTTCTCACAATAACACATCAATATACCACAAATGAAATCTATCCAAGCTTCCTACCTTGAGATATTGTGTTAACAAGCTTTTCAGTGTTTGACCCCTGGTGACCCCAGATGACCTTTGACCTCCACCAAAAATGATAGGGCACACTTTCTTACTATGGTGGATCTATATACTAAGTATGAAACCTATCAAAGCTTCCTACCTTGAGATAGCTCGTTAACAAGGTTTTCAGTGTTTGACCCTCGATGACCCCAGATGACCTTTGACCTCCACTAAAAACACCAGCATTCATCTTCCCACCATAACCCATCCACAAACTAAGTATGAAATCTATCCAAGCTTTGATCCTATCTTGAGATATTGTGTTAACAAGTTTTCAGTGTTTGACCGCCTGCTGACCCCAGATGACCTATGACCTCCACCAAAAGCAATAGCTTCATCTTCTTACCATAATGCATCCACGTACCAAGTATGAAATCTATCCAAGCTTCCTACCTTGAGATATCTTGTTAACAAGGTTTTCGGTGTTGGACCCCTGGTGACCCCAGATGACCTTTGGCCTCCACCAAAAACAATAGGGAAAATCTTCTCACTATGGTGGTTCTATATACCAAGTTTCAGTTATGTCCAACTTTCTCTTTTTGAGTTACAGCATACCTAAGCAAGCGTCACAGACACAAACACACACACACACACATGCCAACCTGACTACATAGGTTTCTTCTGTTAACGCAAGGAGCCAAAAATAACAATGTATAAACAGAGCAACAAAAATAAAGGTACTGTACATCCACATGGAAACTTTAGTCTTGAAAGATAATTTTTAAGACACTTGACAACCTTAAATGGGTGACAAATATACAACAGCCTGTAAATTACAACTTCATACTCCATGGCCTGTGAAATACAACTTCCAAGTTTTGTGATGTTTATTCAAACTTTTAAATTTTGAGCCTGTCTTTCATTACAAGGTCACTTTAGAATGGAAAGTATGAATGGGTCTTGAATGAAAAACCTGACCCTACCTTTGAACCAGTCAGATATCAAATCTCTGGCTTTCCTGATACTAAGCTTCATTGCTTAAAATGACACCAAAAATGTCCACACTTCTAGGACACCAGTCACACCCATATCATGCCAAATTTATTACATGTTTTTTTTTTGTTTGTTGTGTGTGTGTGTGTGTGTGTGGGTGTGTGTGGGTGTGTGTGTGTCGGGGGGGTTAAGGGTGGGGCTGTTTTATGCTTAGTCAAACAAACTCCCTTTATAGCCAACCACTACTTTAATCCAGAATTTTAGCAAAGAAAGCAAGTAGAGTGTGCTCTTTTGGTGTAGATATAGCATAAAAATTTACGTTATAAAGTGCTCTTTGATGAAGTATCTCACACACTACATAAGGTTAAACATGCATACATTCTTATCTTCAAAGACCCATGAAAAAGTGTGGAAGACTAAAGGGTGAAGGAAGTGGTGCTTTATCATTTTAGGTTTGGCATTATTTATTTAGAATTCTCACCTTTTCAATTGCCTCTGAACTAATGGTCTGAGGTGGTAGAATGAGTGCAGCATCTCCCGAGTGGACACCAGCATTCTCCACATGTTCTGTGATGGCATGTCATACAACCTATGACAAAGGGTTGACAGAACTTGTAATATCTTAAAAATCATCTTATGATGTAACGCCCTGCACTGAAGTACCTTTCAGAATTTCATTACTCATGCAGATGCACCACGGTCTACAAATCTTTGTCAGTTGTGGCTCACTGGCAATTTATTTACAAAATCTGGGCAAAATTCTTGTCACTGACACCATTTTGGTATGTGCTTTAGTCATGTTGAGGTTGTATTTTCACCCCACTTGTGAACACGTGCAGTGCACTGTGTCTTCATCTCTCTCCATTGTGGTTGATTTCTACACAATAGTCTCCTTCAAAAGCATGACCAATTACTACTTTAATGTGTCACAACAACACTACTGTATATTGGGAAATTTTCCCGGGGGTTAAATTTTCGCGCTTTTTGCGACCAAGTATCTAATCGCGAATTTAAGACCCGCGAAAGTACTTTCATTAGTTTGTACAAGACTATGTTTGTTGCCTGCAACAGCGAATTCTTCACTCCGCAAATATGTGAACAAGGTTTAGATTTGCCAAAACTTAGCCTCGCGGAAATTTCCCACTGTAGTAGCACATATGATGATTCATGAAGACCATGCAAAATTATTTCCAAGATGTAGAAACACCCACAAGATGACTACGGCCTATCCTAATGGCTATAAGACTTAACCAGGCATATCAATAACACTCTGACATCTTTGCTACTACTTGCCACAACAGAACATTGATACAAATCAACATCAAATGTGCAAAAGTGGGAAGGGGATTAGTGAACCTTTTACCTGATTTGAAATGTTTAACAAATGTATCTGCTTCCCTCCTCAGTTTTTGGTTTCTCCTTCCCCCTAACATGACCATAAGAATGATCACTGTCTATTTATCAGTATGCATTCCCTTCTGTTATTGATACTACGTCAATTAGAAAAACAACCTGTGTTGACCTTGTGTGCCTGATCCTGCATAGGAAGTGGCAAATTTAACATAGTATCATGGGTAATACCCTCTGGCAACCCTGTGAATTTGGAAACCCCTACACCTCTATAATTACAGGATTGATGAACATTTTCTTAATTTCAGTTTCCTTCAAAGAGTTTTTAACAGATTTCTAGGTAAATTGTGTTTTATTTGCTACCCTTGCCAAATGTATATATTAATAGCAATAGATCTGTTCTGTAAAGTGTGATTACTTGCTCCCAATGTCAGTGGTTCCAACAAAAAAAAAACATATTTTTCACACAAAATACCTGTGATTAGCTATGGCTATAAATAAATTCAATATAAAGATGCAAGGAAGCTAGCTTGCTGAACCAGTGCACCAGCAAAAATATTTCTTTGGTTTTTCATTATTCAATGTGTCACATCACAATTACAACTGTTACTAGGAATTGTGCGATGCATGGAAGACGACTGAAATTTAACAGTTGTCCGACCATCCACAACCAGCAAACTTGCATCAAACAGTTTGTCTGTTTGAGCTTGTACAAAGGATGAGTAAGTTTTTTTTGTAATTGTATAATCCAAAACTTCAAGCAAGTACCCATTTCCAAAAACTTCTAGTAAGAAGTGGTAGTAAGTCAATGTTACTGCCTCTTTTTCATCTCTGAAGCATAAAAGTAAAAGAACAAAACATATAGGTACTTATTTGTTCAGATGGGAAAAGTTTTGAGAAATTTTTTGATAGGAAGTTTCATTCATCACACAACCAAAAAATATTTCAGAGAAGCAAAATTTAGCCTCATGGTTGTCCTAGGGACAACCTGAAAATTGTTTTAAAACCTGGTCTGGGAGATAAACAAACCACGCTGAGCATACATAGCACGTAAAAAACACATAATTTGTGACAGACTAAACGACAATTTTTATGAACAAGAAGATGGTGTTCATGCTGCATGTTCAAGACACAAAACCACAGGTAAGAGCCCCTCATTCACTCCAGTTTGATATAAGAAGGGATGATTTGAATCTTCTAAACTAAACTCAATTTCTTTGCATGAGTTGTAGGAATGGCAGTATCATTGTTTATCTCGATTTAATCAAGACGTGTGCATGCATAGTCAAAATTATAGAAAGGCTTATTAAAGATTACCCTGTTCCACCTTTTCAGCTGAACGAGAAGGGGTGGAACATCACTTTGCCCCAGAATTGATTTTGAAAACCACATCTGTACTGCAAAGTTTGTGTACACTCATACAAGGTATACTATAAATCTGTTTCACTGATGTAATGTCATCACATGTCTCTTTGGTTGTTAGACATTTTGCCAGGTAAGTATCCATTGTCACAGTAGTAGCTATGGCAGGCCGGGGGTCTTAATTTTTTTTGTTGGCGGGCCACATTTTTCTTCATGAAACTTTCACTGGACACAAACAAGGCGGTAAGTTTCTCTGAGAGGGGGATCCTATTGTGAAATGTCTAAACGACGCCCTAGAGATGCTAAGCCCCACACGGTGTGGTGTTTAGGGGGTCCGTCGAAGGGCCCCTTGTGTGGTCAAGGGCAACACTCCTGTGGAACAACAGGGACAAATCCAAGCTCTCATGCACAAACGAAACATTATATGGCCGAAACACAAAATTATCCTTAAATTTCATTTGAGGCGCACTGAACAGATGATCACAAGTATCACAATTTGACCATAATTTTTGGCAATAGCAAAAATTCTTGGCTATGCAAAGTGTATAATAAACTTCATGCTAGATTCAGCGATGAATTTCCACTGGCACCTTGAAAAGGATGTGTTTGGATGGGGATGGTGATGTTTATCATGACACTTGCTGACTGGAGTATCTCCATCGGTTGGTACTCACAGCATGCCAAGAAAATAATTGTTAAAAATATCTTCCAGCTTGTTGGAAATGGCTTTCACCAAGCCTTGATGTGTAAGATGTATCTAAACATTTGTTCAATTTAAGATCTCCTTGAAAAAGAAACTTCAAATGAGAAAAGAAAATAAAAGGCAACTTTTAGGGTTATTTTTCTTCTACCAAGAAGCACAGGTCCCTCAAAATTTGTAAGCCCATGCAACTTGATCTGGCTGACTTTCCCCTTACTCATTCCTCACTGATCTGGCCCATCCTTTTATTACACAGTGGGCTTGTGGATAAGGTAGTCTACTTATTTTAACTTCTTAATAGAACTGAAAGGCACGTGAAAATGTTGGTAGTTTGTTTGATTTTTGAGATCATGCAATCATTCGAAGAGATATGCAGGCCACCTTGCCTAGTGCTTGTCTTCTGTGTTTTTCCAATTCGTCTATTTGTCAATTTCTTCTTATCCAAGAGTAATTAACCAAAAGCAGTACAGCTGCACTGTTTCATATAAAAAACTGTATAGGCGTCTGTCAGCTATGCCCCGACCACTTGTGTTATCAAGTGAGGTTCGTATTAGGCAAAAATGACCCACAGACTACAAAGGGAAACACAGTCGCCCTTTATGCACTTTAATGATTTCCATGGTAGGAATATTGAAACTTTTCTCTTACAGGAATCTGCGAATTGGCCTATACTAGAAAATTTAGTGTGCAACAGTTGAAATTCCAGACGCTCACACCCTAATTGCATATATATTTGGGACAGTATTTGCACCAAAGCTGTCTGTTATGAAGTAATAGTAAACAACTGGCAGTAACAGGTGCTCGCAAAGTGCGCCTTAAAATGGCATTTTCAACACATTTTAGTTATGCTCAACTTCAAAAGTGATTCTTCTGCACAAAAATATATCTCAAAGAGATACACGATTATTCATTACGAGTACAGTTTGGTTACACTTTTTCAGAGAATTTGTAGCCAGTCAGGCAGATAATATGTTTATTTGCCCACTCTGCCATATGCTGATAGGCCCACTCGAGTGTAAATATTTTGATTACAACTCCCTCACACAACAATGAATACTGTCTTTGATTACAATTAAGTTACGCATTCACCATGGCATGGTGTTAATCTAGCCGGCCACAGGTAAGAGGAGGAATCCGGTCTTTTTTTCTTATTGCTTTGAAAGAGGACTCAAAAGATACAAAACGGTTAAATCTGCTCTTTATCAGTGTAAACTTGCAAAAATTGTTGAAGTATTTATTTTGAATGTTTGGGAGGAACACATTTTCATTTATTGGAGTGCCACAGTGCCCACTGAAGAATTTGATTGTGAAAGGTTCCATCACAAGCTTGTTAATTACCGATACAAGAATCAGTAACTTAAGTCATGTATGAACGATGCGGCTTCTGCAGAGCAAGCCGTTAGCCAACTCAACTGTGTAGACAGGAGATAACGTTGCAAAAATTTGGTCACGTGACACCCAGGCAGACTTCAGTAAATCGGGTGAAATCTGTGAAACACTTGAAACCTGGGAAATCCCATATAACGGCTCATTCTCTCCCCACATTTTCTCGAAGAAATGCCAGCATTGGCCCTCCATGGATGCACGTTGGTTTCTCCTGACAAATGAACAATCTTCCTATTACAAGATACACCACTTGAATACACCGGTATATACACTAAATCTAAAGATGAAATAGCTCATGATTACCTTTAATTATTAGCTAAGCTCAATGAGCTGGGTAAAGAAACTTTAATTTAAAGGACATAAGCAGTCGCTGCAAACTTATTTTGCAACAATGTTCAGCTAAATCTCACAAATATCCTTTAATTATTTCACTTTAAGTATCTTTCATGATATATTAGAACATAAATATTACATATTCCAGGTAAGCCAAAGGGTTACTCTATATACAAATGTCACAAGTCAGTGAGAAACATATTGTAACATGATCCTCAAAACTCATTCATGAAACTGGATACCTGGGTACATAAGAGGGGTGACTGCATTTTCCCTTTAAATGCAACTCTAACTTTTCCTTTTGAAATCTACAGTTGTTGTCAAGCATTAAATCCAAAAGTAAAGAATGTTCAGATGCAGCTTTTGAGGTCTAAAATTGTCGTTTCCCCCCATCTGCGAGACATTTTGTCCAACTTGCAGGCCTATGCTATGCCTACACACCAACCGATGATGATGCTTCCCCCAGTGGCATACTAAGAGCTCTCGGAAGAAATCTGCACTGGGTACTAAACTTGTTAAAGGATGCCATGCCACAGCCGAAAGATTCAGTAAATAATATTTCAGATCGTGTTATCAGTCTAAAGCTTTTCCAAAGATAATGCTATTTTAGATCTAGGAAAACTGAGAATAAGAAAAATTTCTGAAAGAGTAGAGGTGTCATCCCTTCCCTACAGCAACATCCCTGTCAATTGCATCCTACCAAAACAGAAAAAAATCACCAAATAAGGAGGACTCCTAAACATATAAAACCTTACCAGAGATAGCATTATTTTCATCCAAGCCACCCACAAAAACAAAAATTTCTCAAAGAGTATAGAGTGTCATCCCCTTCTCTTAGTCTCTTAGAGAGCACCTCTTACTTTGAACCCACAAGTCAAGAGGTTACAACAATAGAATAATTTTGCACCTAAGTCAGGCCTAACATGTACCCCTCCCTCAGCAACCTCCTCCAGGATGGCACTCATGCACATGTAAAAAGGGAAGGGTCCGTGGGCAGCGATCATGGGGGGACAGGGGGACATGTCCCCCTCAATATCTTTAGTGAGGAGACATAATATCAAATGCTCTCCCCCAATATTCAGAGGTATGCAGAAATTTAAATGTTGTTACACACAATTTTGATGCAAATAATTGTGACATTAGCCTGTTTACTTGCTATCCCATAAATCTAAGTTGACTGCCAATGACCACTGCTGGCAGAAGGTCAACAATAAGCCTACCTGGATTGGATATCTTAGCCTATGGGTTATAGGATCCCATTTTATGGTATGTAGGGAGAACCTCACATCAGAAATATGTGATACGTGTCCTCTAGAATGCACCAATTTGCTTGGCTTCCAGTGGCAAAGCCCCTACCCTGATAGCACACCATAGTTGGGCCAACGTCAGACCAACGTTGGCAGCAATGTTGGATCATAGTTGGCCCAATGTTGGGGTTTGGTTGGCTGCTCATCGTTATGATGTTGGCTGCTGACGTATATCCAACAATGATCGAACACTGGCCCAAACGTTGGGCCAACGTTGGAAACAGTACATTGGCCCAACGTTGGAAACAGTATACAGGACCAACGTTGGCCCAATGATCGGCTTAATGTTGGCATGATGTTGGATAGACGTTGGCCTAAGATCTATTAACTGTAGGAGCATGCACTGACTGTTGGGGACCTGTGCATATGGTGACATAGCTATGTAAATTCAAAGCATTAAAAGAGTTCACTCATTCTTAATGCTTAAATACAAATTTCATTCAAGTAGAAGATACAGGATGACAAATAAATGTCTGCATGATTAATTGCTGACTGTTTAAGTTATGTTGCTTCTCTTAAAAATAACTATAGCAGCCCTATAACTGACATCCATTTTGCTGAGAAAAGATGAACATATCCTTTTCTTTGTATTAGCAGTAGCACATTCAGGCAGCTGCATGCATGAATTCAATTGTCACTGCAGTTTAAAATTACTGCATAATCTGACATGACAATATTGTAAGTTGTATGGTTTAACTTTAACAGAAAAGATAGTCCAAAGAAAATTGAAGCTTCAGTTAGGTTATCCAGTCAATATGTCAGATTCTTCCAGTCTCTAAAGAATATCCAAAAGAAATAAACTACAGAATCAAATGGTTCCGTTAAACTGGATTTTTGGATACTGCAGTCCTGAGCTGTTTTACAGCAAATGTTTTCTCCAGATTTTAAACACTGAGTGTCCAATACACAACCTTCTTTTACTACAACTACAGAGTAGCCTGCATCATACCGCTACTGTCAAGGAGTCTGTTAATACACTAATGCAATATAACACTGCTTAAGCAGGCCCACACCACATACAAAGTCAAATCCATGGCTTCAAACAGCACACTGCACATACAGATGAAGCATTTCAAAAGCCCTTTGTTGTGACACAATTGACTTTGCTGACCAGTCACAATGGAGTTGAACCGGCCTCTATGCATCCACTGCATGAAGTAGACAGTATGTTGTTAATACACTCTTAATTCCTACAGGAATGATTGAGCCTTTCCTGAATGGGAAAGTATATAACATATTCTTGTAGTTAGTTTGTTAGTTAGATGAGGTTTTACCGCTCAGTTTGTAATCAATTGGTTTAAGTCGGGCCGGCCAAGGCTTTTTTCCAGTTGTGGCTCACTGGCTTTTTTTCCTACTCCAACAAGTTCCTGTAGGATCCTTACAAGAATTATGCTTGGAATTTTTTGGCGGCTGCATATCCATCCTGCATTTTTATTTAAAAAAAAACTAGAAAAGATGAGTATACTACTGAAAAGTCAGCTCCATGTAAACGCCCCGCTGGTTCGACGTTGGGCCAGTGTCGGAATTCCACCGTTGGGTGGTACATGTTGGTACAACGTTGGGCCAATGCATTTCTGCCAACGGTTGGACACCTTACGCTGGCCCAATGTTGGCCCAACTACCATCAGCCAACCGCGACCAATGCCAACGATCGCCAACCATATGACAATGTTGGCCCAACGTAAGTGTGCTATCTGGGTAGACCCCAATAGGGGACCTATGGCAGTCCCCTGTACTCCTGACAGAGGTGAAAAGCTTTCACACGAGCAGATGTCCCCTTCAATAATTTTAACAGATCACCGACCCGGGAAGGGTCCTCTCAAATTTGAACTATCTGTAGGCATGCCACTTGGTGCTTTGCTTAGCCAGTGTTATGAATCCCCGACCCCCCATGTCGTCCAGGCTACGGCACTGTTATTTTATCTTTCCAATTGAATTGACAGTAACATTATCCTAAACATATTTCACTGTCTCCTGGAAAATATCTGGAATTCAATATGTTGATAACATGAAACTTTATACAACAAACTTGAAAAACTTTTTGGCTAAACTGAGGAGCTTTTTACACGCCTTTTGATTTTCTACACTTGTTTCCAACAAAACAGTGTTTCCTGTGAATGCTCTGAATTCTAACTTTATAAATGCTGATCTGTTCAAATGTCTCAGATAGGACTGTCAGAAGCTATAGCAAATCTACGTATTACTCTAATTCTACACAATGTCCATTGGTTTGGAGTACTTGCAGGAATAGTTTGAAAGTACTCCATCTTCAAAATTGTATCTCTGTGCTCTGATTGATCACTATTATAGGAATATATGTAGGTCTAATTTTTGATAATCCTGACCTATAAGATTGTCTTAAGAAGGCTTGATTTCATATCTCCCCCATAAAACTAATGGAAGATTTTAGCATATCTGTACTCCACTTTTACAGACCAACATCCAAGTGACAATCCATCAGTATAATAATGTGGATAGGGTGCTAGATATATGGTGGTTTGTACAGGTTGGGAGAAGTCCCATTGCCCACTCAGTGTGAACTTACAATTAGAACAGGCAAGGAATTGAGAATATCCCTGATATGGACATAAAAATATCCACATGGACAAAAATAATGACAGAAGTAGATTAACCCAAAACCTACCTGTTTTGTGAATCTATAAGCCTCCCCCCCCCCCAAAAAAACAATATGAAGACAACAAGGTTCAGAAAGGACACCACTGGTGCATGCTGTTATGCAGTTCCAGTTTGCATCCTCTACATGCAAACTAAACATGCTGCTAGAATTGAATAGGACATTTTAGCCAATATTACCCGAGAAAAAGGCTTTTTCTCGGGTAAAGCTTATCTCTATAATTGCAACAATTCATTCCTTTTACAAACAAATTTGCTCTATTGACCAAACAGTCTTCAAAGGTGTTCAAACCCTTAAACTTTATTGATCTCAAGATACCTGAACAGGAAGTTCTCTGATAGATTCTGGATTAAGAGTGGTCAACTAGAGATGGCTAAAACTTGCTATTCCATGAGGCTAGAATTCAATAGGAGGATTTAGCCATCAGGCGACTTAATACTTCTTTATTTTTCACCCGGAAAAATGGCCTTTTCCCGGGAAACTTTGGCTAAATGAACCTATTGAATTATAGCGGCATCCGTTTCTAGCGTCATGATTAGCCTACACTAAACTTTACTTACCAGCTAAAACCCATTTGTGGACAATTCCAAGAGAAATTTGAAAGAGTTCTGTTTAAGCTTTTAAGCTTTCAAGCAATTTTTACTGCCTTCTGTGTGATTTGTAATGTACACTTTGCTTTGGATTTCTTTTTTCCTTTTCGCTTAAAATGCTGCTCAAACTTGCAGTATGCCCACTGTGATTTATTAGACTTTCGGGGAAAATGCAAATGAGTGAAAAATGTTATGTCACATCTTTTGACAACTGATAACCAAACTGAACCTACATACTAACACTATGGTATGGGATCTCTAATGAAATTTTATTTACAATGACATTTGAAAGGGTAAAAAGTAAGAACTTTGCAACATTACTCTCTAGTAGACATGTTAAAACCTTGATGCCTAACACCATTTGTTCCATGAAACAAGTTAACAGTAGAACAAAACCCAACATTTCTATACTTTATCGGTAAATATATCCAATAATAATTTTTTAGAACAAAATCAAGGAAATTCTAAAGAATTTACCTTACAAAATCAACAGCTGTAGTGGACAAAGCATTCATTTCAGATTCTGACTCAAACACCTCAAGATAGTCAGTCCCTGTCCAACCATCAAAGAGTAATAAATCTTGGAGCTTAACAAGCAAGAAGAAATTAAAACCTTCAATCTGGCATTTCTGTGTTTTAAGAATTAGTTACTGCTAGAGTTACACATATGCCTCCAATCAAGACAAGATGTTTACTGTCACTTCTTTGGTAGCATTAAAAGACAGTCCACTAGAATATCATCATTTCTTAAAAGCATTGCAGGATTTTTGTCCCCATTCCTTTCAAAATAAAAACACCTTAAAAAGTTTTGATAAACTGTGCTGGGTACCACACAATTAAGTTCCCAAGTGTCATCATTTAAATTAACTAAACTTCTACAAATTTTCTACAACATTACGATCTTCTCAGCCCATAAGGAATACCACCCGAGACCCCTGTTTTTGGCCAAAAACAGGGGAGATTAAATATCTGGTTACAGCCCACGAGACCGAAGGTTCACGAGACCGAAGGTCCGCGAGACCGAAAATGAAACAGGGTCCACGAGACCGAAGGTCCGCGAGACCGAAAATGAAATAGGGTTCACGAGACCGAAGGTCCGCGAGACCGAAAATGAAAGAGAGTTCACGAGACCGAAGGTCCGCGAGACCGAAAATGAAATAAGGTTCACGAGACCGAAGGTCCGCGAGACCGAAAATGAAAGAGAGTTCACGAGACCGAAGGTCCGCGAGACCGAAAATGAAATAAGGTTCACGACACCGAAGGTCCGCCAGACCGAAAATAAAATAAGGTCCGCGAGACCGAAAATAAAATAGGGTCCGCGAGACCGAAAATGAAATAGGGTCCGCGAGACCGAAAATGAAGTAGGGTCCGCGAGACCGAAAATGAAATAGGGTTCACGAGACCGAAATTAAAAATCCGCTCGCGAGACCGGAACGCTCATGCCAGAAGGGTGGTGTTGCAAGGGCAACGCACTAGTTTGCAAAATGTAAATACTACAGGGTGCCAGCATTAACTTAAAGCGGAGCGGAGCAGTACGGCGGACTGACACTTCTGTCGGTCTCGCGGACCCTTTCTCATTTTCGGTCTCGTGGACCTTTTCTTATTTTCGGTTTCGCGGACCTTTTCTCGTTTTCGGTCTCGCGGACCTTTTCTCACTTTCGGTCTCGCGGACCCTTTCTCATTTTCGGTCTCGCGGACCTTTTCTCATTTTCGGTCTTGCGAACCTTTTTCCATTTTCGGTCTCGTGGACCCTTTTTGTTTTTGATTTTCGGTCTCGCGGACCTTCTCTCATTTTCGGTCTCGTGGACCCTTTCTCATTTTCGGTCTCGCGGACCCTTTCTCATTTTCGGTCTTGCGAACCTTTTTCCATTTTCGGTCTCGTGGACCCTTTTTGTTTTTGATTTTCGGTCTCGCGGACCTTCGGTCTCGTGGACCTTCGGTCTCGTGGGATGACCCCAAATATCTACCCGAGTTTGTAACATTAGCCTCATTGAACACTCTACTGGACGAATTGTTTCTTAGATAACCACCAGTTGACTCTCAAAGAGAGTGGACTACAAATGTTCACAATAGCATACAATGCACTCTAAATAGCTTACTTGTACAGTTGGTCAGTATGTCTACAAACACACAAGGCTGGGTGCAATTAATTGTGTGCACTCAAGGGTAAATCCTACTACTGGCAGCACTTTTGGTAGTTAGCTTACTATCAAGTGTCAAATTATTACACCCTCAATGAATCTCAGGACCAATCTTTAATGGGCTGCATTGGCCTTCATGAAAATGGAAGTAGAGAATGACTTGGGCAATACTTCCAATCAAAATGTTGTCAGAAAGGACAATATTACCTACGTAACCAGAAAGACTAAGGGCTTAGTGATTCCTTGCCGAATAGGGATGCTTTGTTGTACTGAGGTTTATCCCTCAAATTTATCTTTTTCGACTACATCATTTTACAATATTTTAACAATTTGACCTCTGCTGACCTCACATGAACTTTGAACCCCACCAAATATAACAAAAAAGAAAAACGAAAGTGTCTTGAAAGGAATTCAACTCCAATGGAGTGGATCTTGAAAACTCTTGGGAAATTTTGCTTTTTGACCTCTGGTGACCCCTGATGACTACCTTGGGAATTCTTGGGAATTCTTGGGAAATTTTGCTCTTTGACCATTGGTGACCTCAGATTACGATCTTGGGAATTCTTAGGAAATTTTGCTTTTTGACCTCTGATAACCCCAGATAACAATCTTGGGAATTCTTGGGAAATTTTGCTTTGTGACCTCTGGTGACCCCAGAGGACAATCTTGGGAATACTTGGGATATTTTGCTTTTTAAACTCTGATGACCCCATATGATGATCTTGGGAATTCTTGGGAAACTCTGCCTTTTGACCTATAGTGACCCCGGATGAGAATCTTGAGAATCATTGGAAAATTTTGCTTTCTGACCTCTGGAAACCCCATTAACAATCTTTCAAATTCTTGGGAAATGTTGCTTTTGACCCCAGTGACCCCAAATGACAATCTTGGGAATTCTTGTTTTTTGACCTCTGGTAACCCCAGATGACCTTAACCTCCACCAAAATTGATAGGGTTTTTCCTCTCAACATGGCAAATTTATATACCAAATATGAAAAGTTGCTGTCATTGCTATCTTGAGATATCGTGATAACAAGCCATTTACAAGGTTTCTGTAGTTCAACCTCTGGTGACCTCAGATGACCTTTGACCTCTACCAAAAACAATAGCATTCTTTCTCTCAAAATGACAAATCTATATCCGCCACTCCTATCTTGACATATCCCAATTTCAAGGTTTTCGGTCTTTGACCTCTGGTGACCTCAAATGACATTCGACCACCACCAAAAACAATAGGGTTCTTTCTCTCAATATGACATATCTATATACCAAATATGAAGTGTGTTGGTCATTCCTATCTTGAGATATAGTGATTACGAGCTTTTCGGCTTTTAACCTATGGACCTCAAATGACCTCTGACCTTCACCAAAAACAACAGGATCCTTTCACTCAACATGATGAATCTATAAACCAAATATGAAAAGTGTCGGTCATTCCTATCTTGAGATATCGTGATTACGAGCCTTTTCGGCTTTTAACCTGCGGTGGCCTCAAATGACCTTTGACCTCCACCAAAAATAATAGCGGTCTTCTGCTCAACATGACAAATCTATATACAAAGTATGAAAAGTGTCGGTCACTGCTAACTTGAGATATTGTGTTTACAAGCCATTTACAAGGTTTTCGCAGTTTAACCACTGGTGACCTCAGATGACCATTGACCTCTACCAAAAACAATAGGGTTCTTTCTCTTGACATGCAAAATCTGTATATCAAATATGAAAAGTGTCGGCCTTTGCTACCTTGAGATATCGTGTTTACGAAGTTTTCACAGTTTAACCTCTGGTGACCTCAGATGACCTTTGACCTCTACCAAAAACAATAGGGTTCTTTTTCTTAACATGACACATTTATATACCACATATGAAAAGTATCGGTCATTGCTATCTTGAGATATCGTGTTTGCAAGCCGTTTACGAGGTTTTCGCAGATTAACCTCCGGTGACCTCAGATGACCTTTGACCTCTACCAAAAACAATAGGTCTCTTTCTCTTGACATGACGAATCTGTATACCAAATATGAAAAGTGTCAGTCATTGCTAACTTGAGATACTGTGTTTACAAAGTTTTTGGTATTTGACCTCTGGTGACCTCAAATGACCTTTGACTGCCACTAAAAACAATAGGGTTCTTTCTCTCAACATGACAAATCTATATACCAAATATGAAAAGTGTCGGTCATTGCTATCTTGATATATCGTGTTTACAAGCTCGGCATAACACACACACACACGACATCACCATCGCATAGATTCCTTGCCTGCCTCTGGCAAGGAATTCTTGACTTTGGAGAATAGCAATCTCTTAACTGCTGTTTACTCCACTGTGTTGTGTACTACAATGTTCCATTCACAACACAGTTGCTAGGGACTGTTCTTTCCCAAAAGAACCAAAGTACAGCAGTAAAAAGACCCATTGGTGATATTTCAAAAAAGTTTCATCGATTTTTCTGCATGTTTTCTGTATTTTTTACCATCAAAATGTTCATCAAGGGATCGAATCAGTGCTATCAGTATAAATGACTAAATGTTACTCGATCCATCAACTCATGGTATCACCAATCTAAATACTTTTACTTCAACAAACACTTCATTCCACCAAATTTGGAAGTAAATGTAATTACTGTAACAAAATTTTTTAAAAACAAGAGCCCAATGGGCACTATGGTTCCTTGCTGAATGTAATGACACTGAGCCATGTGCATACAAACAAAATATTAGCTAATGTGAAGTTTGCCTGTAACTCTGGTGACTGCTACATGACCTTTAAAGTTGTTGGCAATGAATGTTGACTTCATCTACCAAGTATCCTATTAGTCCACAACTTTACCTCAAAATGACCTCTGATAACCTCCAAATGACCCCCAGTGACCCCAAATGACCTTTGACCTCCACCAAAAACAGAATCAATCTTCTCACCATAACACATCCACATACAAAGTATGAAATCTATCCAAGCTTCCTACCTTGAGACACTGTGTTAACAAGGTTTTCAGTCTTTGACCCCTGGTGACCCCAGATAACCTTTGACCCCCACCAAAAAACAATAGGACACACCATCTCACTATGGTGGATATATACTATGTATGAAACCTATCAAAGCTTCCTACCTTGAGATATCATGTTAACAAGGTTTTCAGTGTTTAACCCTTGGTGACCCCAGATGACCTTTGACCTTAACCAAAAAGAACAGCAATTCATCTTCCCACTATAACCCATCCACACACTAAGTATGGAATCGATCCAAGCTTCCTACCTTGAGACATATTGTAATAACATGTTTTCAGTGGTTGACTGCCAGTGACCCCAGATGACCTCCACCAAAAGTGATTCACCTTCTTACAAAAACACATCCACATACCACATATGAAATCTATCCAAGCTTCCTACCTTGAGATATTGTGTTAACAAGGTTTTCAGTGTTTGACCCTTGGTGACCCCAGATGACCTTTGACCTTCGCCAAAAACAACTGGACACACCTTCTACCTATGGTGGATCTATAAGTAGGGGTTAACAGACAATCCGATCAGATATCGGATCGGGCCGATGTTTAGGTCTATCGGTAAAACATTGGATTGGCAAAATATAGCAAATTGCACTTCACGATGTTTGCCGATGTTCCATGAGTCGAAAATAATTCTAAGAAGAACAAGAAGGGCTTAGACGCGGCCACATCATTAATCATTAATAAAAAACATCGTGATTGGCTCAATGTTTAACCAGCCAATCACAACTCGCAACACGTTCAATGCAAGTTTTGTGTGTAAAAAATCTCGCAAGCACGTAGTTCAGTCACTGGAATTTCCCCATTGAGTTTGTGTAATTGTGTCACACAGTACGTACTGTTTCTGAGTGAAAGTTAATATGCGATCCTTGTGGTAATAATCTATGCAAGAATTTACGGCGAAGACGGCCCAGACTTGTACTACATACAATATACAGTACAGCCAGTGCACGTAACATATATGCAAAGCACAAGGCCAATGTCATTTTGAATGGCTGTAAGTGAACGTTAGCTTACTTCGTATTTCACAGTAAAAATCCCGTACGTATGCATCCATGGCAGATTAAACAGGACAGTGTCAGTGTTGTGTCGTATTTCAAACTGCATCGGAATTATGGATTATTGGAATTATACGCAATGATCGAGCGACCTTTGCAAGTTTGCATCTTTTTTCAGAGAGTTGTCTGTGAGTTGCAATGACAGTTTGTATGATGTAATTCTAAAGGCGTGGCCTCTTAGCCTACCGTAGCAAACGTATCACGTAAATATACTATATAATGCATAAACGGTTTGGGGGAATATAATATATGGGTCTGGGAGGGAAACACAAGCAAGCCGTGCTTATTTTATGTGGGTGTAGTTCCTCCTTTCCCAGATCAATGATTGTGGTCACTAGGATTGGACGTCAGCTGATGTTCCAAATTCCATAAAGCTGATGTGCATGCATAGGCATGCTCATGAGGTATAAGGAATGTTGGATCCCGCTGTGAAATGATGCAAAAACATTGATAGAGAAAATATTGGATCGAATTGGACATCGGCCGATGTTGTGATAAAAATATTGGACATCGGATCGGGAGCGAAAAACCACATCGGTTGAGCCTTAATACTAAGTATGAAACCTATCAAAGCTTCCTACCTTGAGATATCTTGTTAACAAAGTTTTCAGTGTTTGACCCTCAGTGACCCCAGATGACCTTTGACATCCACTAAAAACACCAGCATTCATCTTCCCACCATAACCCATCCACATACTAAGTATGAAATCTATCCAAGCTTCCTACCTTGAGATATTGTGTTAACAACAAGCTTTTGGTGTTTGACCACCTGGTGACCCCAGATGACCTTTGACCTTCACCAAAAGCACTAGCATTCATCTTCTTACCATAACGCATCCACATACCAAGTATGAAATCTATCCAAGCTTCCTACCTTGAGATATCGTGTTAACAAGGTTTTCGGTGTTTGACCCCTGGTGACCCCAGATGACCTTTGACCTCCGCCAAAAACGATAGGGCACACCTTCTCACTATGGCAGTTCTATATACCAAGTTTCAGTTAAGTACAACTTTCCCTTATTGTTTTACAGCGTACCTAAGCAAGCGTCACAGACACACACACACACACACCCACCCACACACACACTAACACACCCACACACTCACCCACACACACACACACACACACACACGGACACGTTTTGACCCCTCCCTCCGTTATGGACTTTTGGTCACCCTGGGGTACCCCACCATGGGTTAGGACTTTAGACTAGTAACTTGTGAAAATTAACTGTTACCATGGCAACGGCTGTTATTTCTGCTGACATTGCCGAATATAGCCCAACAGGTCAAGTGACTACAATATCTCATCCTCCTCACGGAGCGATGAGATAAAAAGGACCGGGCGACGGATTTTTTCAGAAGTCAGTGATGAGAAACAAGTAATTTTTTTTATGGGGCCTAATGCAAGTTAAGTTCTTAAACCATTTACCTTTTTAGGCACTATGGTGAAAATGTTATAATGGAATTAAAGGAGAAAATCTCGTCATACCAGACACTTTCAAATCTCCCAGCTGAGTCATTTATTTGTAACTCCTCACATAACTGAGCTCCTCTTGTTTGATTGCCTCAAGTCATGTCCTTGTGAGTACACAATGCTGTAACAAGTAGTCTCAATATTCTCCCTAATTATGTAGAATGTGAGTTACTCTTCATCATTTGAATTTTCAACCTTTGACGTCATTCAAAGAACAGTAGCAAATGGGTATTTTGATACCATCACACTAAAAACGTGGCTAATGGTGAGGGTGATAACTGTGTTTTTAAGGAACGCTGACAAAGTCCGAATGCACAGGCGAAAAAGAAAAGACAACTCTGGCACAGAGGACGAATACACCAAATCGTCGTCAGTAACATCCACTTCAAAAAATCCAAATGCTGCAAAGCTCATTTTTAATCAGCCCATCACCGGCATCTCTTGTCCTTCGCTTATAGACTCATTCAACACGAGGCTCATCCCGAGGCTATAGTAACAACTCCCTGGTCCCACAACGACAAACTTGGGAAGCATTATCTTGCGGAATTTTGGTATTTGGAAGGAAGAAAATTTTGGCTGCTGAAGGAAAGTTGTGAAAATTAGGGAAGTTTTTTTTTACTTCGTTGAAAAACATCCATGAGACATCTAGATGTATAAGTGTTTGTTAAGTCTTGACATAGCAGGGTATTTAAAAGGCACAGACAGTAAAATTTGGAGCTTAAGACTGGGCTTTGTAATGCATGATGAGTGTGTGGTAAGGGTATTCTGAAGTGATCAGTCGGAAAATGTTAGTAGGATGGGGGGGGGGGGGGATTGGGGTTAGAAATTGGCTCTTGAAGTAAAATCAGTTGTGTGAAAATGTGAGTCAATAGGAACATGGCCAAAAAGTGTGTCTTTGGGAGGGGGAATGAATAATATGTTTTCCAGGTCATCCTTCCTGGTATTTCCAACCATGAAAGTAATGATGCAAAACAATCAGTACTGAGTGAAACTATCAGAGATGTTGATGATTGGCATTCACTCTGTGTAAATGTACATAACGTAAAAAAGCATGAGGAATTGCTAAACAGGTGATGAAAGCAGGAGATGTCAGTCCTAGATTTCAAAGTTTTCTTAGCCACAGAATCTCATGGACAAAGAAGAAAGCTAATTAACTCCCTAGAGATATAGAATATCACCAGCTAGTGATATGAGCCCTATGCTGGTTGGTAAAGTCTATCTTTGCCCATGTTGGCCAGAAAGAGCAGACTGAGACTTGCAGTCACTGTCATGAACAGGATTCTTGCTATGCTGGTAGGCACCAGCTGTGAGCATTCAGATCTCTCATCGCCCAACTTGTGCATACATTATGAATTTGCAGTTTGCAGACCGGCAGAGAATTGAATGAAAGACCCTGGAATGGAAATGCATTAGTATGTTAAGTATTGGTAGAACTACATACTCCTCCAACAGTATACAATACCAGAAGACCAGTAAGGTTTAGGAGCTCAATTAGTGGGTGTTCACCTTGGTCCCGGACCCTCTCTGTTAGACATTCAGCTTTCTACATAAGGCACAGGACTAGTTATAAAATAAGCTGGCACTAAATGGCCTTTCTAGAACCTTGGTCATGACATTGTGTTCAAACATTCTTATTTATTATTTTGGCTGACACATTTGCCAGCAAGGACATTGTGGATGTCACATTAATAACACTGGTGTAAATAACCAGCTTTTCCTGGATTTGTAACAAGGGTCCAAATATAAGCTGTGGTGCAGGTTGACCTTCACACCAATCAGGTTGGGGAGATACCTTTCCAAAGATGATAAACAATTTTCCAAATAAAGAAAAGAATATATACCAGACTTTTATCTTGCCAGTTACCCTGGTGAACATGTTTGTGCCCTCAGTCAAAGCCAGCTGATTATTAGTGTCATGATGGAAATTTATGGAGATAGGAAACATACAGGACTGCAAAAATTTACATATCTTTCTATTCTGTGAACCTATTACCTTAAATCATTGCTGGTCAGAAATGTCAATTTGTAAGCGTAGCAGTGGTCAGTATGTCTGTGTTCTGGTCAGGCCTGACAGTGCGGACCAGCAGGGGCAGATCACTGTGTCAAGATTTCAGATCAGGGGTAAGATTTCACAAGCCAGGATTTTGAAGTGATTTTTCAGACAGGTTATTTTAAACAGAAATATCATTTGCTGTTATGCACAGTGTTAGAGTCAGATGATTGTAATCAGCTGGCTGTATTTTCTCTCTCTTCCCAGCCAAGTTTATCAGAAATTTTTAAACCTGCTTTAGGAACCTGAGTGTGTGATTCCTGCATGATAAGCAACCTTGCTGATAAAGTGTTGTTTTAGTTTATTGTTTGTTATATTTTGTTATTTCGTTTAATTCCCTTACATTTGTCTTACCTCTTCTAATCTTTTACTCTTTGTACTTTTGTGGTATCTTTTATGTTTTATCAGTTTAATTTTGTCTTATACTGTTTTTATGTTCCCGAAGCCTTTTGTGGTATTGTTTTATTCTGTCTTTTTTCTGTAGTTTTTTCTTACATCAATTCTATGTGTTTAGTACTTTTCATATTTTTATTTTATTTTGTACCCAGGAAGAGCAGTCCCTTGAGACTCAACGGATTACCTTAGTTAAAGAAAGTTTATAAATAAGTAAATTTGTGATAGAAAATGATTACCGTAGATCCATCACATAGTTACGTAGGCCTTCATACATACACAAATATTCTGTGACAAAGGACAGTTTTGATTCGATTTTACGTGAGGAAAATAACGTTTGGTTTTATTCTCCGTTGATCTGGTTGGAAAATATACAAAGTTGTTATAGGTCCAGTCGGAAAAAATGCGCTAGGCTGAGATATCAGAAATTCCAACTGGTATTTCGGATTTTCCGACTATCGTCGCTCTGAGACACCCCCACATCCCCCGGTCCTGCATGTTATAGTGAAAAGATAATGCGTATTGATTTTGGTAAAGGTAAACAGTTATCTGAGGTCAACGCAGGTGAAAATACAAAATTTTTCAAACTGCTTGTAAACACGACATCCCAAGACAGCTGCAGTGATGGGAGAAATTTTGGTCTCCATGGTTTCGTGTACTGCATTTACATGATTTATAGGCCTAATAAGCCCTTTTCCTTTTTTTTCCCATTTTTCTTTTTTTTTCTTTCTTTTTTTCATTGTGATACATTCTTCAGTTTTGTATTTTGGAAATGTCCATTTATTCGGGTTTTTTTTGTTGAAAATGCTGTGTTTGCTAGAGAAACAAAAAAGAAAAAATTAAAAAAAAGAAGAAAAACTACATTTGACCAAAAAAAAAAAAATTGTACGAGTGTGTTAGAGTCAGATGATCGTAATCAGCTGGCTGTGTTTTCTCTCTCTTCCCAGCCAAGTTTGTCAGAAATGTTTAAACCTGCTTCAGGATCCATTGGAGAAGGGTTTAGAGCTGAGCAATTTTTGATTCCTTACCGAAGGCAAAGGAATCTATGCATTCATGATGGCGTATATGTGTGTGTATGTGCGTGTGTGCGTGTGTGCGTGTGTGTGTGTGTTTGTGACACTTTGCTCGTTAACACGATATCTCAAGAAGGGAAACTGTGACAGTTCTCAAACTTGGTACATAGATGCCTCATATTGCGAGGAAGAACCCTATTGTTTTTGGTGGCGGTCAAAGGTCATCTGGGGTCACCAGGGGTCAAAGTCTGAAAACCTTGTTAACACAATATCTCAAGGTAGAAAGCTTGGATGAATTTCATGCTTAGTAGGTAAATGTGTTATGGTGAGAGGAAGAACCCTATTGTTTTTGGTGGGGCCAAAGGTCATTTGAGGTCACAGGGGGTCAAAACCTGAAAACCTTTTTAACACAATATCTCATGGTAGAAAGCTTGGATGAATTTGATATTTAGTAAGTAGATGCCTTATGATGAGAGGAAGAACCCTATTGTTTTTGGTGGAGGTCAAAGGCCATTTGAGGTCACCTGGGGTCAAACCCTGAAAACCTTGTTAACACGATATCTCAAGGTAGAAAGCTTGGATGAATTGTATATTTAGTATGTAGATGCCTTATGATAAGAGGAAGAACCCTATTGTTTTTGGTGGAGGTCAAAGGTCATTTGGGGTCACTGGGGTTCAAACTCTGAAACCTTGTTAACACAATATCTCATGGTAGAAAGCTTGGATGAATTTTATCTCTAGAATGTAGATGCCTTATGATGAGAAGAAGCCTGTTGTTTTTGGTGGAGGTCAAAGGTCATTTGGGGTCACCAGGGGTCAAACTCTGAAAATTTTGTTAACACGATATCTCAAGGTAGGAAGCTTGGATAAATTTCATACTTAGTATGTAGATGCCTTATGGTAACAGGAAGAATGTTAGTATTTTTGGTGGAGGTCAAAGGTCATTTGAGGTCACCAGGGGTCAAACTCTGAAAACCTTGTTAACACAATATCTTAAGTTAGGAAGCTTGGATAAATTTCCTACTTTGTATGTAGATGTCTTATAGTGAGAGGAAGAACCCTGTTGTTTTTGGTGAAGGTCAAAGGTCATTTGAGGTCACTGGGGGTCAATCCTTGAAAACTTTGTTTATACGATATCTCAAGGTAGGAAGCTTGGATAAATTTCATACATAGTATGTAGATGTGTTATGGTAAGGCAAAGAATTCTATCGTTTTTGTTGGAGGTCAAAGGTCATGTCGGGTCACCAGGGGTAAAACTCTGAAAACCTTGTTAACATGATATCTCGATGTAGGAAGCTTGGATAAATTTCATACTTAGTATGTCGATGCGTTATGGTAAGGCAAAGATTTCTATCGTTTTTGTTGGAGGTCATGTGGAATCACGGGGCATCAAACCCTGCAAGCCTTGTTAACATGATATCTCAAGATAGGAAGCTTGAATAAATTTTATACTGAATGTGTAGATGCCTTGTGGTGGTCAAAGCTTTGTAAACAGGATACCTCCAGAAAGGCAACTGTTAGGGATCTCTTACTTAGCATGTGGATTGCCCATATTGAGTAGATGACCTCTGATGTTTTTGGTGTGGGCCAGTTGTCATTTGGGGTCACCAGAGGCCAAAAGGTCAAAACCTTGTAAACGCTATATCTTAAGAAACAACTGTGAGGGATCTCACGCTTGACATGTGGATTGTTCGTGTTGAGCAGATACTTCCCTATGGTTTTGGTGGAGGTCAAAGGTCAGTTGGGTTCACAAGAGGTTGAAATGTCAAAACCTTGTTAACAGATTATCTCAAGAAGGAACTGTGAGGAATTTCATACAATTAGCAGGTGGATCGTTATACTGAGTAGATGATCCCTGTAATTTTTTGTGTAAGTCAAAGATCATTTGGGGTCACAAAAGGTCAAAACCTAGTAAACATGCTCTGTTAAGGAGGATAACTGAGGGATCTCATACTTAGCCTGTGGATTGGTGATCCCTGTTGTTTTAAGTGGAGGTGAAAGGTCATTTTGTGTCACAAGATTTCAAAAGGTTTTGACATTATTAACATGATATCTCAAGTAGGATGACTGTGAGGGATTTCATGGAATCACTAAGACTTTTGGCTCTCTGGTTCTCTCCTGCACAGTACATCATTTCTAGAATACAACATTGAAGTTGCAGTTTACTCCTAACCAAAGTCAACATATTGTGTAACCATCTTTCATATATTAATTTCATTTGTTATTCTCTTTACAGCCAGGTGGATCATTCTCTCTTGGCAATTTCAAATTCTCTGGTTTCTCCTCTAACCCATCATTCAGTGCTGGGAGTGGTTTTGGAAGTAGTGGGTTTAATAAATTTACACCAGGTACCTTCTCGTTTGGCCAGACACCCTCTCAATCATCAAACACAACCCCCTCTAGCAGTGCTGGATTTTCTTTCCCTCCTGGAGGCTTCTCATTTACTCAACCCAAACCAGAAACCTCCCAGTCGTCAGACTCTGGAGGTTTCAAGATGTCTGTATCATCATCTTTCTCTTTTACTGCTCCCCCACCACATGATCCAGAGTCTACCAAGTCTACATTGCCCTCAACCACAGAAGAGCAACCTTTGTCTAAGCCGACAGAGGCAGTTCCTGGTCAACAAACAATAACAACACCTAAATTTAACTTTGGTTCAGGAATGCTGCAATTTACATTTGGTGGTACCAATCAAGAAAAACCTAGTCCAGGGTTGTTTGGTAGCACCTCTGCAAGTAGTGGTGCAACCTCACAGGCTGCAAGCACATCATCCTATTCAACAACCAATCAGCCAGGGTGTGTGTTTGGAGCAGTACAGACCACTCCAGTTTTTGGTGCCACCACAGAGAAAGGTTCTTTGTCTGCTTTCAAAGGATTTGTGTTTGGTACCAAGCAATCAGAACCAAGAACTGAAAACAAAAAAGCCATCTCATTTTCTGATTTGGTGAAAAATCAAGGAGAATTTAGTTTCCGCTTAAATGTTGACAATGTGGCCTCATCTCTATCAAAATCAGGAGCAAAATCACCTGCGAAGTCCCCAGTGTTGAATAATTCTAAAAAGTATTATCAAGACGAAGAAAGGGATGATATCTACTTTGAGCCAGTGGTAACATTACCAGAGAACTACAAGTTAGAGACAGGGGAAGAAGATGAAGAAGTCAAATTTAGTCAGAGAGCTAAATTGTATCGCTTTGATATGGAGGGTTCCCAGTGGAAGGAGAGAGGTGTAGGTAATATCAAAGTGTTGTACAACCCAGAGACAAAACAGTACAGAATTGTTATGAGGAGGGAGCAGGTATGTACAGTATTTCCTCTAGTAGCTTTCAAAAAAAAGAACCTGAACCTTATAGATGGCAGTGGCTTCCTTGTTAGTTGAAATCTTAGAATTTGGAATTGTAGCATATATTTCTGCCCAATGCTTTCCTTTGTCATTCAGTTAACCAAGAAAGAGGGTCAAGCTTGAAGTGACAGGATTAAAACAATCATGAAAGATCCTGAAATTAAAATATGCAATGGAAATTAAGTCATGGAATTTTGTAAGGTGTCAGGAAAATTGAAATTTCAAAAAATGTTACTGAAAAGTCATGGATTATTCCAGAACCCACATATAATGATACCGACTACTTTGCCATTACTGTTGGAAAGTAAAGAACAATTATTGCTGCAAACAGTTGGATGACATTTAAGGAAAGCATTAGACCCCTAAAATGGTCATACTAAACATATATCAGGCTTTATATTCATGGCAAGAAAGGTTTGCTGAAATTCTAGCATGTATGATTGGCTGCCAAGTTAAAGAAATGATGATCTCGTATCCCTATATGTACTGCATAGGGGATGAGATATTGTACTTCATCTAACATCTGAAATGTGAAACTGTGTGTGATTGTCTGAGTGATGAGTGTGTGCATGTGTGGTAATGGGTGTGTGCCATGAGCTAGAAAGTGTGTTGCTGATTCCTGCAGAACTGTGAGTCCAATCAAGTTCTATTTCGTGGGTAGGTCCATGCTCATGTAGTGTGGTTTTCAGTTCCTGATATAGGGCGGGAACATGGCCGGAAACTGGTTAGGTAGGCCTATGGAACATTAAATAAAGAAAACCAACTGGAGACTAGGCGGATACCAACATGTTCACGATTAACTATATTTCACCGAGCTCCTCGGCTCCCTCAAGGAAGACTAACAAAAATCTTGGAAAGCAAAACATTACAGAAATAACAGACTCCTTAATTTGCAAAATGAAACATAGCACGAATAACAAACTGTACACAAGCCTTGCATGAACTTTAACCTTACACTCATGTGTAATTGATAACATTGAAAGCCATATCTCAAATTTGCTAACAACTGGCCTTTTGCCATTACTTGTGTATAGGTATGTCCAAAAAAGTCATAAAACCACATGATACGTAGAGAGCAGTTAGAAAAGTTAAAACGTTGCTTTTGGGTTGAGGTTTGACCTTAAAGGTCAAATGTGGGTAAAGGTGAAAGTGGCCTGAATTTTGCCATGCGGTGCATCACAAACGCCTTCTTTACCATAAGTCTTCTCAATTTCAATTGTTTGCATATTAGTAGACTAGAAATTGTCATTAAACCACATGATATGGAAGAACAATGAGACATATTAACTTGAATAGAGCTTTTAAGTTGCTAAGAGAAAAGATCAAAGGTCAAACTGGCCAATTAAACTTTGCAGAAATGTGTTTTGCAAGCTCTTCTGTATCTGAAGTGTGGTCATGTTGAGGGAGATGAGATTTGCAACTCCATGGGTTGCCTACTTTTTTCATTCCTTGCAGGTCTTGAGAGTGTGTGCCAACCATTACATCACTCAGCATGTTAACCTTCAGCCCAACAAAGGTTCAGAGAGGTCCTGGGTGTGGCAGGCCATGGACTCATCTGATGGGGATCCACAGAATGAACAGTTAGCTGTCAGGTTTAAGACAGAAGATGCAGCCAGAGAGTATAAAGAGGTAGTAGATGAGGCAAAGAAGGATCTCTTAGGTAAATACTAGAGAACTAAGGGAATGTAGCCATTTCACTCCTTAGAATCCTAGAGGATTGAACTCAGACCAGTCTATTCACTGTGTGCACCACAGTGAAATGATCATTGCAGACATTGGTAGTCAAGTCTGTGGCATTATTCATGCATGGGAGATGCTTGAAAACATTTCTGTGTGATAAACAAACAGACCTGCCAACCTCCAAATTTGTAAACCTGGAGATTTTCAGAAAAAACCCTGGAGATTGGTACCTCAAACCTGGAGATTTACAATTTGTTCTGTACCTCTAAACAGATCTTATACTCAGGGGAGGCGCAAGGGTAATTTCATAGGGAGACAAAGCATCAGGTGAGTGATTGCCGTCCTGGGGGAGGGGGTTCTCCCTCCCCTTTGAGAAATCTTTGGTAATTAAAGGCTTCTTAGATGCAGAATAGCGCCGTCTTTTGCATATTTTTTAACTGATTATATATGGCTGGAAAATGTTGATAAGTTAAAGAATTCTATTTTTGTTTGGGTGAAAGAGGGCCGTCCTGGGGAGGGATCTAAGGGAGGGGGCATTCCTCTCGCCTTTGAGAAATGTTTGTTAATTTAAGGTTGCTTAGATGCAAAATGGTGCTGTCTTTGGGATATTTTTGGTAATGTGGCAGAAAAATGTTCATAATTTAGTGAATTCTAATTTTTGGTTAGGTAATAAAGGAGAGCATGTTGTCTAAGACAAGGGTATGTTGTCCCTCCTTTTGGTTACTTTAATACCTTCTATTCGGGGAAAGTTTTACCCAAAAATACATGCGTAGAGACCACAGGAACATTCTTGGACTATTGCGAAAATTTCCTTTGCTTCATTGTGCATAATAAAAGGGTATCTAAAGACTGGCAGACACTGGAATAGGGCCTCCTGGAAGCTCTGGATTAATTATGTGGATCAGATATAGGCCTACCCCACCCCTCATCTTCTCTATTTCTTTCTCTTTTGCCTCCTCCTTTCTTCTCTTTCGTTTTCTCCTTTTCTTTTTTTTTCCTCTTCTTTTCCTTCTCTTTTTCCCTTTTCTTGCAAATTATAGGGGGTGATCGCCCCCTGCCGCCTGTGGCACCGCCCCTGCTTATACTATACAAAATCAAACAAAATAAGGGTTTTCAATAGAATCGTTAATGGTACACTAACTATATTTTGCTTTATGACTGTGGAAAACTTGAAACTCAGTTACAAATCTGCAACCTTTCAACATCTTTCAATTTCATTAATAAAATGTTTCACTCTGCTCGTAAGTATGTCTTTCAGCTCCCTGGTATTATCGAGCTGGGTGAATTTACCTTTCTGCAAAGTAAAATGAACTTACCAACTGAAGGAAAGATTGTTCCCAGGAATCTGCAGCTGAAAATAGTACGTTTTGAAGCTCCATGCCCAAATTCCTGTTAGGAGAAATTTTCCGTTTTCTTGTTCTAAACTAAACATTGGCTTGCAATGACCGTGTGTATAGCCTAATATTTGTGATAAAAATATTTTTTCAACAACTCCAACTTAGTTTTTCACCGTGAGTTTTGGAGATTTGACCGTGAGACGACCTCAAAAACCGTGATACTCGATCACGGTGAAACCGTGAGAGTTGGCAGGTATGAACAAAGGAAGGCTTAAAGCCAGAGGTAATTGCTAGCTGTTATTTTCCATGCACCTTGACTGGGTAAAGTCAGTACTTATTCACAAACAATTCTATTCATTCCCCCAAACCTCATTCAAATTCATGGCACTTCTGTCATTTAAACTTGGATGTTAAGTAGTCTGTTGTTACATATCAGAAGGTCTTTCCCATATCTTGCTCAATTACCTCTAGTGCAGCCCGGGCTGTTTGCATTGATGCATGGAGACATGCAACGAACACACAATAGGCAGTTTTCTACCTGCCTGAATCCTAAGAAGTGATTTGGCTATTGCCCATAAACTTTTTAGGTTAAATTTCTCTTGGAATGTTAAGAGTCAATTAACATCATACATCACATTGGAAGATACATGACTCAGTAATATCTGTCCATTACTGTAAAGTTGCTTGATGTGAAGCACAGAAAACCCTTCCATATGGCTTTTTAATCATGTTATTTCATTCTGTTTACTCAGAACACATCATTAAGTTTCTGCTGCCTTCATGAGAGGAAAGTGCTCTTAGCTCAACTGAAAAAGTTGAAACACCCAAGCAGAAAAAGAAGTAAATCTGGACAGCCAGATTGGCTGTGTATTGTGTTCACCTTCACCTAAGAATGCTGTGACACTGCTTTCATTGTGCTGGTCACTGAACATTTCCTGGGCAGATTAATGGGTGAATGTACATACACAATACTCTATTGAATATGACTTATTCAGTGGTGCCCATGCACCGTATGCCTGCTATGGCAATGAGGGAACTTCAAATGTAGCTAAAGGGCTTTTCCCCAGCATGGTAATTTACAGAATGGATTGACTTAATATAATTGTCCAGTTAATTTATTTTTCGATTTGTTTGTTGAGGTGAATACAATGAGAATTAAAAGAAATATGTGGTCATGTGAAACATAGAGATGTAGACGCTAAATTTTCTGTAAATTTGCAATATCATGACTTGTATATTTTTCAGAAGGGGTACCTGGTCATGTAGGTAAAACACCTTAGTTACTTTTAAGCCTTACTTCCTGCCATAGCAGACATATAGAGGGTACCCTTGGATTAAGTCAAGTACAGTAGAGTATTGAATGTGAGCATTCACTCGTGAAGCTTCTCAGGAAATGTCCGGTGAGCAGCACAATGGAACTGCAGTGTGACTATATATACATTCTTCCATGAAGCTGAACACAATAAGCCACTGTGGCTGTCAAGGTTTTCTTTTTTCTGCTTGGGAGATTCAACTTTTTCAATTGAGGTAATTATGGGCACGTTCCTCTCATGGTATGTCCTTAATACCATATTACATAAAATCATTGTTGTTGAGAAATATTGCAAAGAAAACTTATTACATTTGTGCATATTCTATTTGGTATTATCCAACTACAGTTTGTCTGAACAAATGGCTCTGATGAAGCATGCTGTCAAGCCAGATGTTCATTCCAGTGGTACAGTTATATGTTCTAGGAATGTTTCCCATGATGCATTGCATTCTGCTACACCAGCTGAACCAAATGCTGTACAAATCCAGAAATGTTTAGCAGAATTTTGCAATCACAATCCTAGGGTCCTAAAAAATGCTTACATTATATCTCCTTACCCCTTTGCAAAAATATTTGAACACTGCAAATTATGCCCTATATTCTCAAGATTTTCTAGGCTTATACCTCTTGTGTAGCCTAGTATAATGTAAGGGTTATTCTAACAATGGAATTGAAACTGATGCTATATATTGCCCCTAGAAACAGATCTTTGGTGGAACGTGTATATGCTTATGTAGGAAGGGTCCATTAGACCAACAGATGGGCCAGGTGATGTAATCTTATTCTCATTAATTCCATAACTATTTTAAATGAGCCTAACTTTTCATCATCACCCAGAGCTGACCTCACCCCAGGAGGATGAAAGAAACTGTGATGATGGTGCTCAAAACAAACAGCAAGTGAGCTTCTCAGATCTGGTAAAAAGTGAAGGACAATTTACTTTCAGACTTAATGTTGACAAAGTAGCCAGTTCACTCAAGTGCACAAGAAAATCACCAGTGAAATCCCCAGTGTTGAATAAATCTGGAGAGTATTATCATGAAGAAGAGAGGGATGATACCTACTTTGAGCCAGTGGTAACATTACCAGAGAACTACAAGTTAGAGACAGGGGAAGAAAATGAAGAAGTCAAATTTAGTCAGAGAGCTAAATTGTATCGCTTTGATATAGAGGGTTCCCAGTGGAAGGAGAGAGGTGTAGGTAATATCAAAGTGTTGTACAACCCAGAGACAAAACAGTACAGAATTGTTATGAGGAGGGAGCAGGTATGTACAATATTTCCTCTAGTAGCTTTCAAAAAATACCTGAACCTTATAGATGGCAGTGGCTTCCTTGTTAGTTGAAATCTTAGAATTTGGAATTGTAGCATATATTTCTACCCAATGCTTTCCTTTGTCATTCAGTTAACCAAGCAAGTGGCAGGATTAATACAATCATGAAAGATCCTGGAAGTAAAATATGCAATGGAAATTAAGTCATGGAGTTTTGTAAGGTGTCAGGAAAATTGAAACTTCAAGAAAACGTTACTGAAAAGCCATGGATTATTGTAGAACCCACGTATAATGATACCTACTATTTTGCCATTGCTGTTGGAAAGTAGAACAGTTATTCCTTTAAATGGTTGAATGACATTTAAGGAAAGAATGAGACATCTAAAATGGTCATACTAAATGTATTTCAGGCTTTATATTCATGGCAAGAAAGGTTTGCTGAAATTCTAGCATGTATGATTGGCTGCCAAGTTAAAGAAATGATGATCTCATATCCCTATATGTACTGTATAGGGGACGACATATTGTACTTCACCTAACATCCGAAATGTGAAACTGTGTGATTGTCTGAGTGACAGTGTGTGCATGTGTGGTAATTAATGGGTGTGTGCCGTGAGCTAGAAAGTGTGTTGCTGATTCCTCCTGAACTGTGAGTCCAATCAAGTTCTATTTGGTGGGTAGGTCCATGTTCATGTGTAATTGATGACATTGAAGGCCAGAGGTCCAATTTGCTAATAACTGGCCTTTTGCATGATGCTAGAAATGAATAGCAATTAAGTTTTAGCCATCTCTAGTTGACCACTCTTAATCCAGAATCTATCAGAGAACTTCCTGTTCAGGTATCTTGAGATCAGTAAAGGGGTTTGAAACCCTATAAAGACAGTTTGGTCAATATAGAGCAAGTTTGTTTGTAAAAGGGATTAACTGTTGCAATTATAGAGATAAGCTTCATCCAGGAAAAAGCCTTTTTCTCAGGTAATATTGGCTAAAATGTTGTATTCAATTCTAGGAGCATGGCCATTACTTGTGTACAGGTATGTCCAAAAAAAAAGTCATTAAACCACATGATATGTAGAGAGCAGTTAGAAAAGCTAAAATATTGCTTTTGGGTTGTTGAGGTTTGACCTTAAAGGTCAAATGTGGGTGAAGGTGAAAGTGGCCTAAATTTTGCCACACGGTACATCACAAACTCCTTCTTTACCATAAGTCTTCTCAATTTCAAACTTTGTGGTTTGATACCTGACCATTAAAATGTATGCATGTCTTATTATTCATGTCACAGGTTAAAGCAAAAGAGGCAAAAGGTGAAATAACAAATTGTCTTCTAGCCATATTGTTTGCATATTAGTAGACTTGAAATGGTCATTAAACCACATGATATGGAAGAACAATGAGACATATTAAAATGGAGCTTTTAAGTTGCTAAGAAAAAAGATCAGAGGTCAAACTGGCCTGTTAAACTTTGGAGAAATGTGTTTTGCAAACTTTTCTGTATCTGAAGTGTGGTCATGTTGAGGGAGGTGAGATTTGCAACTCCATGGGTTGCCTACTTTTTTCATTCCTTGCAGGTCTTGAGAGTGTGTGCCAACCATTACATCACTCAACATGTTAACCTTCAGCCCAGCAAAGGTTCTGAGAAGTCCTGGGTGTGGCGGGCCATGGACTCATCTGATGGGGATCCACAGAATGAGCAGTTAGCTGTCAGGTTTAAGACAGAAGATGCAGCCAGAGAGTTTAAAGATTTAGTAGATGAGGCAAAGAAGGATCTCTTAGGTAAGTACTAGAGAACTAAGGGAATGTAGCCATTTCACTCCTTAGGATCCCAGAGGATTGAACTCTGACCAGTCTATTCACCATGTGCACCACAGTGAAATGATCATTGCAGACATTGGTGGTCAAATCTGTGGCATTATGCATGCATGGGAGATGCTTAAAAACATTTCTGTGTGACTAACAAAGGAAGGCTTAAGGCCAGAGGTAATTGCGAGCTGTTATTGCCCATGCACCTTGACTGGGTAAAATCAGTACTTGGTCATAAACGATTCTATTCATTCCCCCAAAGCTCATTCGAATTCATGGCACTTCTGTCATTTATACTTGGTTGTTAAGTAGTCTGTTGTTACATATCAGAAGGCCTTTCCCATATCTTGCTCAATTACCTCTAGTCCAGCCCAGGGCTGTTTGCATTGATGCATGGAGACATGCAACAAACACACAATAGGCAGTTTTTTTACCTGCCAGAATCCTAAGAAGTGATTTGGCTATTACCCCTAAACTTTTTAGGTTAATCCTTTCAGTGCTGAATTTATTCCAATGCAACACCAGCAGGGGCTGAATTTTTTAAAGCCAAACTTGAGAGCAAGGACACACGACCTTAAAACTGGTATTAGGGCTATATAACAGCCATTTCTGCAAATATTCTGTGCACAAAAAACAAAGAGAACATCTTGCTCTTTCAGATGGTATTTGTTTCATGGTACTTTACATACACTAACCACTTAAAATTGTTGTTTACTAGTAATCTGTTTATTTATGCAAATTTATGCAAATTTTGGTCATTTTTCAATATTTCTTTTTCAACTGTTAGCTTTGCATAGCATGCTTATTGCCATTACTGCTGAACACAAAAACTGAAGAAAATTCACTTATCTTGCTAATGGTATATGGTTTGTACACATTTTTTCAGTGTAAAACTGAAGTCTAGGCCTATTCTCATCTGCATGGCATGAATACTTGGTCAAGTTTTATTCACATTTCACAGAACTATAGGCCGTGTAATGTTAGTGCTGAAAGCAGCTATGTCTGTATTGTCCTAGCGTTAGAGCTTACGTTACCCACCACTGGACTAATCACTGATTATCGTTATCTCCGACTTGCCTATCAATGTCTTACGTGTTTGATCCTTCGCAAGTAACAATCTCAGAATCAACCGTAAAATCTCACTATCACGGTCAGCCATTATTTCATCAAGGGCCTCTTTTGTAATGTAAACAACTTCCTACCTCACAACGTCATTTTCAATCCTAATTTTCTCGAAATTTTCAATTGTAAATGTATCGCGAATTTAGTATTAATGCGTTGCTGAAATTGCCCTGAATCAATGCGTACAGAGTTCAATGACGTAATTACGGTGGGTGTACCCATATGTGTGGATATGGTTTTTGCATTAATGCATGGCAACTCTCACATGGAGGAGTGTTTTGAAATACTTTAAAGTCATTGGCAAAATATAAATGGCTTTGCAAAGAGCACAGTCAGTATATATCACTGAAGAAAATGATCAAGTGACACAGTTAAGGATTCTGCAGGTGGATGGTGGTCGACGGTGCAATTAATGTGACTTTGAAATGGACTAGAGCCTTGTCCACAATTTTCGATGATACACTGCCAATTACGGGCAATGATTCTCGCAACCTCTGCTTTTGTGGACACTCTATTGATTTCCAAAGTACACACATGTCAGGATATACTCTAGACAGCCTGCCACGGTGGCTATTTCAAAAGAACTTTACGGGCAAGGTGAATTCTGAGTGGAGAAAAAATGAAAATGTAAGGTGCTAAATTTTGATAATGCCGCAAATTTGCCTTTTTTGGTGAGAATATTGAATATTTCCACGTTACTTGATGGTGGAAATATCCCCTCATGTGCAAGGTTCCATGAACATTAATTTAAGGGTAACACATTTTAGGAAGTGAAAACCCGCGACTGTTGTAATATTCACGAGAAATATCTAAAATCTTAGGGTAGAAATGACCAAGTTTTGAGCTTGTCAATACATATACATAAGTTATAACTCAACAATTATAACCTAAAAGGGTGGTTTGGGAGCAGAAAATTGAGATAATAAAATTGCACTTTCAGGGCTTAATTAACCACGGAGATGGCTTACAATGCCCAACATGTCGGGGCCCGGGTCATAATAGGCCACGAACCACGGTCAGTGTGTTTTGAGCATGTCACGGAGAGAAAATGTTTTTCCCAAAGTTATTTCTCTTAAAGCCATTTAAGGATCTCTCTGCATGTTTGCACATTAATATAGATGGTGGATATATCCACCCATGTGCAAAGTTTTATAAACATTGAATTTCGGTGCCACGTTTCAGGGCTTTGAGGGCTTAATTAACCACAGAGATGGCTTAGAATGCCCTACGTGTCGGGGCTCGGGTAATAATAGGCCACAAACCACCGTCAATGTGGTTTCAGGCATGTCACGGAGAGAAAGTGTTTTTCTCCAAAGGTTTTGTCTTAAACTCTTGAATGTTTCCTAAACTAAAATTTGCCTGCGCTCCACCTAGTTCAAAAGAATTTTATGTGTATGGTGAATTCAAAGTGGAGAAAAATGAAAATGGAAGGCGCTAAATGTTGATCATGCCGCAAATTCGCCTTTCTTCGGTGAGAATATTGAATGTTTACATGTTATTTGATGATGGATATATCCGTTCATGTGCAAAGCTCCATGAATATTGAATTTTGGGTAACATATTTTAGAAAGTAAAAGCTCGTGACTATAGTAAAGTTCACAAGAAACATCCGAAATCTCAGGGTGGAAATGACCCATCCCCTCATTTTCTAGGCATAACATACTAGTTCGTCGGGGAAACGAGGGCATAATATCATACAGGACGTGAACAGATTTATGTCATAAATGACAATGTTTCAGAGCTTTCGGGGTTAATTAACCACGGACATGGCTTATAATGCCCAATGTGTCGGGGCCCGGGTCATAATAGGCCACGAACCGCGGTCATTGTGTTTTGAGCATTTCACAGAGAGAAACTGTGTTTTTTCCCAAAGTTATTTCTCGTAAAGCCATTTAAGGATTTTTCTGAATGTTTGCACGTTAATATAGATGATGGATATATCCACCCATGTGCAAAGTTTTATAAACATTGAATTTCGGTGCCACGTTTCAGCGCTTTGAGGGCTTAATTAACAAGGAGATGGCTTAGAATGTCCTACATGTCGGGTCCCGGGTCATAATAGGCCACGAACCACGGTCAGAGTGTTTTGAGCATGTCACACAGAGAAAATGTTTGTGTTTCCCAGTTATTTCTCTAAAGCAATGTGAGAAACTCTCTGAATGTTTGCACATTAGTATAGATGATGGATGTATCTGCCCATGTACAAACTTTATGAACATCGAATTTTGGTACCATGTTTCAGTGCTTTTAGGACTTATTTAACCACGGAGATGGCTTAGAATGTACTACATGCCGGGGCCCCGAGACATAATAGGCCACAAACCATGGTCAATGTGGTTTCAGGCATGTCTCTGAGAGAAATTGTGCTTTTCTCCAAAGTTTTGTCTGACTGAACTGAATTTTGCCCTTGTGGCTCCTCCGGCCAGTTCTTTGAACTTTAACAAGGTGGGTCATTTGAAAGAATTATTTCTTGTTTGCATGTAGGCCTACGTTACTATAAATGATGGATTTATGTGCAAAGTTTTATGAACATTGAATTTTGGTAAAATGTATTCGACAGCAAAAGCCTGCAAGTGTAGTAAACTTCACGGAAAAATATGGCAAAGCTCAGGTCAGAAATGGTCAGATAAAATTTATTTCACTGAGTTGACCTAAGACCCCACCAGGCACAAAACTAAGACCCTACCAGGTACAAAACTAAGACCCTACCAGAAACAAAACTAAGACCCTACCAGATACAAAACTAAGATTCTCTATTTCACTGTGCTACATAATACATATGCTATCAACTCACTGCCTCTCCCAATAAACTCTGAAAACCAAATCAGCCTTATCACCATGCAGGAAGTTGCTCAGAGCAGGGAGTTTGCTCTTTGTTTTGGTGCCTGTGAAATCATCTCCAAGGATCAGATAGCATTTTTAGTTGTCACCCACTGGCCAAGCTGACCTTGTTAGTGGCTGAGTTTGGACAGGAGTGCCTAATTATTGAAACTTACCTTTGCATATCTCCTTGAACTACAAATCCTGGGCTAAATACCTAAAATACCAAACATACAGAATTTCACACTGACTGAGTAGACAACTGCTTATAAGGTCAAAATATGAGCAGAGCATATTTGAACACGAACGCAACTTCTGCTATAACTCTTATGGAGGGTATGACTGGCAAAAAAGAACGCACTCATCAGCACAAATGGGCTTTCATAGACAACTGTATTTGTGCATGTGTACGCACATAAATGTTATGTGACTGTGTACAGCGCGTCAACGAGCTGCACTTAAGCTGATAACGTTTGTGCGTGCACTAAAGTACTTGTGCTGTATTTGCTTTATTTCTGTGATTATGAGAAGCGATACACCACATACGCAGACAAGCCCTATAAGTAGCTAAGTGTTAGAGAAAGTACAAAAATGAAGAAACGACTGGTTGGTCGAGATACTGCAAATTTGGACCTAACTTTTCCTCAGTGGATGGATATTCTGCCATTTTGACCTTGGTCTCTAGTCAATAAATACTCTTAGCTGTGATTTTTTGTTCATTGCTGTTTCATCTGTGTTTAGGTTTTATTCATAGGAGAAACTCATGCATTCATGGTGATATATGTGTGCATATTTATGCCTGTGAGCACTAACCTTGCTAGTGTTATGCTTCAAGAGGGCAAAGTTTGAAAGCTGCAGTGTGGTAGTCAAATCCTAAAAGGTTGGGAAGATACTGCACAATAAACATTAGTATATCTTTTTTGTAGGAAGGTATTACAGTTGAACTTTACAATTGGAAAGTTGCCTGGAAATTTTTAAATGCTTTCTGAATGGTTTGTTGGTATATCACCGTGGCAAATTAGTCGCACACAAAGAGATAAATGTAATTTGTATAAACAAAGCCTCTTGTGTTTTTTTTTTTTTCCCATGGACATGTAGACAAACATAAAGGAGATGAGGAACCATCCAGACTAGCTGATGAAGAGACAGCTAAAGAGGAGAAAGAGGAAAAAAGCAGCATGGATTGCATGTTTTCAGCTCCAGCGGATTTATCATATGCAGATGAAAACAAAGACTGGCAGCTGAGAGGGAAGGGACAGTTTCAGATTCTGTTTGATAAAGATGACAAAAATTTCTTAGTAGAGATGAGAAGAGATAAAGATAATTCATTGTGTGCCAAACATCTTATCACTAAAACTATACAGCTGATGCCAGTGAGGGGACAGGACAGATCGTATGCTTGGTCTGCCGTGGATTCTTCAGACAAGAAGGGTTTTCCAGTGTCTATGACATTTGCAGTGAGGTTTAAGAATAGAGAAACTGCTGATAATTTCCAGGAGGAGTTTCAGAGAGCTCAGATAGGGCCTTGGCCTGGGCAAAATTCTAGGAGGGCAGTTCATAACAAGTGGTACACCTACAGATAGTTAACAAGACCCAGGCAGACCCTTCCTTTGCCACATGTTCTGGGTACCATTGCGAAGGGGGATGAGGGGAGGGGAATGAGGGGATGGGAAATGTAAGGTCTGGCTTAGGTTCAAGCTATCGTTTGCAAAGCTTTGAACTGATTTTATTTTTATAAATTGTTACTTATTATGTAGTGATATTAGCCTAGGCTGTTCATATTGTGTGGATGCGCAGAAGGCAGGAGGTGCTGTCTGACAGGAGGGGGTGAAGTCCTATACTCTTGAAAAATTTTTGCCTTTGTGAGGTGTCTTGGATACAAAATGGTGCTGTCTTTCTAAAGCTTCTTAAAGCATTGAATTGATTATATGTTTAGGAATTCTCATTATTGATTGATTTTTTTCAATCCCCTTAGGGTGTACTTGAAGGGGATATTGCCAAAGGGGAGGAATTACACACCTACTCTTTGAGAAATTTTTCTTGTTCTAAGCTCTCTTAGATCCAAAATGGTTTTATCTTTGGTGAAACTTCTAATTATTCATTGAATTTTTTGGCTGGAGTATGCATGGCACCCCTACAAGGCTGATACCCGGTGCTGGCTTCCCCCTAGCACTCTTAGTGCAACACTGGGACAGCCACCATTAGTTGGTGCATAGCCATAGCCTAGGCCATGCAAGACTATATGGGAGGGGGAAGTGACACATTTTAGACCATAAAAGTTGCATCTAAGCATTTGTTACTTTTAAAGTTCATGCTTTAGAAACAAATTTAGATTTCAAGAAGGAAAGCTAGATTTTATTTACAGGGGAAATGCAGTCACCCCAATTTGGATTAGTGTACCCTGGCATCCCATTTCATCAATGGCTCTGGAAAATCATGTTACAATATGTTTCTCACTGCATCAGTTGAGAAATTTACTTATAGACTAACTCCTTGGTTTACCCTTAATATGCAATATTTATGTTTTAACATATAATGAAAGATATTTGAAGTGAAATAGGGGATTTTGCGAGATTTAGCTGTTGTTCAAAATAGGCTGCTTATGCCCTTAAATTAAAAGTTACTTTATAAGTACATTGACTTTAGGTAATAATTAAAAGTAATCATTGGCTATTTTATCTTTAGCCAGTATATATGGTGGTGTATTCAAGCCTTGTTTCTTGAAGGAGATGTTTTCTTTTTTTGTCAGGCAGGGGAACCCTTATAAACAAGCATCCATGGAGGGGGTCCGGGAATCTCCCCTGGGGATTTTTTTGGAAAAAGAACCCTTAATTGCACCTTAAATGCAATTTTCCAGGTTTTGGGGGCCTTGAAATTATAATTTGGACAGTTAAATTTTCAGCATTTCTGTATTTTTTCACAAGTAGGCCGACTTTCATTTACAGTTTGGAAATCTCAGGGGGGCAGTATTCCCCCTGCCCCCCGCAGGCTACGGCCCTGTCAGATGCTGGTGTTGAGGCCTCCCCAGCCAGAAAGTTGAAAGATTAGAAAGGAAGTTAGAGAAAAGAATCAAAGAGAGAGAAAGGCAGAAAACCTGAGAATGGACTTGTCAACCTATAAGTCTGAATCCTGGTGTATGGTGGTTGTTGTGAGGTTTAGAAAAAAGATAACATGTAAACTTCAGTAGGGTTCTAGAACACCTAGTCTAGAAAAGGAGAAATAGGAAAGAACTGAAAAATTGAGAGAATGAAAAATTAACAATGAGGGCAACTCTATGAAATTGAAGATTTTATGTGGTCCATTTGGAAATCAGTAAAAGCTCAGGAAGGTTAGCTGGACAAAAGTTGGGTATAATGTGAAGTTGGTTCATCTTCCATGCAGCCAGGCAACAGCAATTCTCACCTTGTGCACATTTAGTCAGGTCCAATTGTTTTACAAGGTCATCATGTACATCAGATTTACTATCAAAAACCCAAGATTCTAAGGGTAGACCTTTCTTATCTCTAAAAAGTAAAGATGGCTTGTTGACACTCCATGAGGAAATTATAGCCTGATGCTGTCCATATAGCGCCTTCACGGTTTATTGAGTCAAGTGCACGTAATGTTCACATGTCCCACTGACCACACTGCTCATTGACTGACTACACTGAGATAACAGGACAAAACTACCTGATGTAGTCATAGTATAGCTTCCTGGAGAAGAGTCTTCTGGCACCCTGTCTGCAATTTCATGGTCCACTGGGCCAGGGAGGTGTTACCTTAATGTGCAATTAATGAAGTAGAAATACCCTGACAAAGGCCCAGAAATCAGGGTTTTTGGAATATCGGGGAAGTTTGCCTAATGGTCTTCCAGGTCTGACTCAAACCAGTAAGAATTTCTTACTGACAAACATAAGGGTCGACAAATCTTAAAACTATTACTACAGGTCATGTAGATCATAAGCTGTGGGGTCTAGGAGAGCAATTAGTCATGCAAGAAAATTGTCTGGAAAAACCGTAAAATAGTTCAGATTCTGAGCTGTCAACATTGTTTACAAAAGTAGTAGTCATGGTTAAGTTGCATAATTACTTTCACCAAAAATTTAAAGTCGATGAACATGGAAAGAAAAAAATCAAAATTCAGGTAGATTTTTTCTGTGTCTGGAAATTTTCGGTGTCTGCATGGAATATTTAGACTTCACAAGAATTATAAAACATATTCCATAAGATACTCAGGGTGTTACACATGTTACCACTGGACAGTGAGTTGCAGTTACATTTCTCATTGACAAGTTGCCTCACATTTATCAAATTAACCCCAGATTGAAGAATGGTATTTGACACAAAGCATCTTGCACAAAAGCCATAGTGAAATGAACCTTTCAGGAATTGAAGCAGCCATCCTTGGATCACAAGTCCAAATTTGCCTCAGCCAATAGACTGTATGCATAAATGTCACACGACATCATTTCTTCTATCCTTAACAAGTATGTCGTGTCTCTCTCCTTGCCCATGACAACTGCACTGTAGAACGATTGTTTTCGAGAAGTCCTCTTTTTACAAGTTCGCACTGGCGTCCGGGCAGATTTGTAAAGTTGCCAACAAGGTCCGGATTTCATGTGTTTCAAACATGATCCTTACTTCTGCTTTGCGGGTTAAATAGTTTGAAAGGTTTACTGTTGGTATTATAGGTCTGACCAAGTATAAATATACCGATGACTTGAGTCCGTGAACAAATACAGCACCATTTTGCATCTAGACACCAGTGAAAACTGGAAAAATTTCCAAAGGGAATGGGACAACCTTAGACCCCTACATCAGGATGTGATCTATATCCTCCTTGCTAGAAAATAAATATAGTAACCCTAGGTTGGAGAAAAATGGTATGCGCTATGGAAATGTAATTGAGTTGTGGACATCTAGCCTACGGATAGGGTGATGGACAAGTAACAGAGATATACTAGAAGGTGAATATGGGAGAAATGCATAATTCAGTATGATTCTTGTATTATCTCAGCTCATGTGATATCCATGGCCGTACACAGCCAAAGTGCTCCGTTTCCAACTTTGAGAATATACAGAGAAAAAGCAGTAAAAATATAAGAAATAGCTGTGATCTTAATGATAGAACTTAAACAATTTCAAATAGGCAGATCAATATTTTCATGCATATATCTGTAGACATCACCATCATTTACAGCTCTATAAGGATGTATTTCTAGCCTACTTTTCTAAAATTCTTGTGCTACGCGCGATTATGCATAGCTACAATGTTGCTGTTGTTGCTATAGGTAGCTGCAATCATCAATGGCTTAACGTTTTTAAATCGTGCCAGTTTAGTCAAGAAAACGTTTCATAACCAATAAGACTCCCTCCCGTAAACCCTCCCCAACAACGGAGTTCAATGGCTGAGGTCACTGCTTCACATCATATCCACCACGCTCTCAAAAATGACTTTCGTCGCACTTCGTCATAACTACTTTTCGTTTTCCTTTTAAAGCTGAAATTCCTCAAATATTGCACCATTTGCAATCTATACGTCCTCCTGAAATTACAAATTTTCGCCAAGGGGGAGGGAGACACCCGTTCCCTTTAGTCCCCTCCACCAGGCCACAGATCAGTTATACCCACTTTTTGCCCCCTAGCAGAAAAGTGTATGTGCGGCCTTGTGTATTACCATTTTTCATGGATTGATTTTTTCCCATTATTTAAGAAATGGCAGACATGAGTTTCGAATTTCAAGGCTGGGTACACGCAGCTTAAAACACATGGGAAGTGCCGTTTCCGGCGATCTGGAGGGTTTGTAAAGCCAAATATTTTCTTGCACACTCTGCGCCAACTAATGGTGGCGCTCCACTTAGTCTTGACAAGCCTGACCCTCGGCCATGCCCCCCCCATTTGTTACCTAGGCCCCCTTAAAAATTTCATCCTCGCTACGCCCCTGGGCAAGCAATAAAGCACACTGTATGCATAGACTTCACAATTGCACGTACCACAAGTAGTAGACTTTCGCACATATCCAACTGGTACACAAATCGGCCATCTGCATTTTGTTGGTGTAAGTTTAATGCTACAAGATTACCCCGGTAGAGGGTGTACTTCATATTCCGTGATGTCATATGCATAAGGTTTATTGTCAACCATTTGTCAGGTTTTACTTTGTTACCGTGAACTACCCTCTTGCTTAATGTGTAGACCTTCTGCATTGACTTCACACGACATCATCTTGGCCGAAAACAATGAAGTACACTGCCAGAGATATCCTAAGCTTAGGATTTCTCTGCACGTGTGACACTGCACGCATGATGCTTTTTGCATGCCCATGTAGTAGACTTACCTGTACACAAATCAGCTGTGTACAATTGTTGGTGTAGGTTTCAATGACATAGGCATGCCATCAATGGAGGACACACTTTCTCTTCTATGACATCATATACATTACATGTATCAGAAGTTTGGTAGAACATTTCTCTGGCAGTTGCGCTTCACTCTGTTATCATTTTAAAATATGTTAACTTTTTAAAAAGTGTTTTTTTTTTCAATTATTGTTTTATATTTTGTTACTTTCCAAAATCTACATTATATTATGCTAATAGTCTTTCCCATGCATTTTGCCTTCTAAAATGAATTAAAAATGATCATTATCAGTACTAAGCATGATATATGCATGAAAATTTATTTACTTAGAAGTGTTACAGACCATTATATTACATTCCATAATTTGCAAAAGGAAACACTGAAATATAAATCCTTTATTGACGTTTTTGCAGTAATGGAGTCTTTTTTATAGTAATGAAGATTTTAAAATTGATGGATTAATTTGCTAGGAAATAAATGTAAAATGTTTCTTATGTAATTGTATCAACTATGGCATTTGCTGATAACCAGTAAAGGTCTTAAAATAAGTCTATGATGTCATAAGATATAGTACAAAAGAGAACTGTTTTAAGCGGTTCTCTTTCTTTTCTCTGAACAGTTATTAAATTGCCAGGAATGAAAAGATGGGAATTGGCTCAAAATATTTCAAAATGTACAACATGCATAACAAGTCCTGTAAGAAGACAGTTCACAAATATTTTTGTATCATATGATACAGACTTTAAAAAAGTATAGAAAGTGCCTTAATTCTGTGGCTCTCTGACATGTGCACAGCCATTCTGTTTTTTTAATAGTCTCTTGATAAAAACAGAAAAAGGGGGGGGGTGAGACTGTCCCAATGACAAAACAGAGTATGATGATGCTAATTCGCTAAACTACATAATCTTGTACTTTGTTACATGCATATATTTTCAAATTAAGTTTACTTCTTCAACTAGGTCACAACAGCAGTAGTGGTAGTAGATTTGGTAGTAGATTAAGTAACAGAAATGCATTTTATTGGTACTTTGTTTACAAAATCTAGTCATAAATCAGTACTATATGCTGTAAATTTTACATTAAGCAAGAAGGTTTTGGTCCTCATTTTGTCGATTTTGAAGGAAGAAAGTTGGAGAGCTTTATAGGAGAACAGTTCATTTCATTTAGTGTGTCAAAGAGTTGTAAAGGTTACTTTGATTAAACAGCTTAGAAACTATATGAAGTTTGATTTCGTTTGTGTTGCAATTCACTGTAACTTGAAATTGTGCAACGTAAAGCATTTGTGGGCAAAATTATTTGACAACTGATCCTGGACATGACTTCACTTTCCATTTCCCTTCCCTGGCAAAACACGACATGTGCTTTTATTCTTACGTTTAGCCTCAATTTGCTTAAAAAGCAAGATTGAAGAGGATGTGGGTGTGTGGGGGCAGGAGGGGTTATGCATAATTCTGTCAAAAATTGAATCTGGACAAAATTATTGAACAACCGTTTTTGTACGAGTAACTTTCAAAATGTCTCCAGTTGTATTCAACCACTTCATCATGTTTCAGAAACAATGCGTGCAAACTTTTCTTTGGCTATTAAGATTGCTTTCAAAGCAATACTAAGGACGTAAGCGGAAATTTGTCCCCGTAATACTATCCAGGCAGTGCATTATTAAGGATTACAATAACTGAATAGTTGTAGAACTGATGGACTTTAAATGAAGGATAAATGTCGTTGTTGTAAACCCCTCGATTGCTCTTGAGAAATTTGTGTGCGCAAAAGGGATTAAACAGTGACAACAGTTCTTGTCGTCTGCTAGGTCCTTTAGAGATTTTGGAATGGTGTCATGCATAGCGGTAAAATTGCCAGTCGTAATGAAAGACGATTGTTTTATTTTCTTTTCGCATAGTTACTCTTTGACAAGGTTTAGTACAGCTTTGAATAATTATTTGAACATTGATACATGTTTCTCTATTTCAGGAAGAATCCAGAAATATTTCCCAATGTCGTAGCAAAACCTGCTTTGCTACAAGGAAATATTATTATCTTATGGAGGAAACTAAAATAATAAAGGTTTTGGATCACGTAAGAGTGCATCTAAAAGTCGTTTAATTTAGAGTGGTGACTAAGGTTTCAGCTTCGTCGGCGATGCAGATAACTTTAGAGAATCAGCACTATCAAATCTTTGAGGGGTACGGTAGTATGAAAGAAGCAACCCACCCACTTAGAAGAATAACTAGAGGCCCCTCTATCAATATTTTCTCATGAAAAGGATTACATTTCCCTCCAGTGTGCATTATCGGATAGATGAAATCGGATGGGCTGTTGGACCTTCATCCGTAACAGCTCCCTCTTCTTATAGTTTCTTGCCATTCATTTTGTAATTAATTATCCTACAGGCTGGGTAATCAAGGAAATTGAATTTGAAACCTTTGCGAACTTGTTCTCTTGTCCATTTAAGTTACCTACTTTAAACAGCATCCCATAAATATTTCTTGGTTCCTTGTGTTAGCAAAAGGACCCACACACACACACACACACACCAAGCTGCTGGGTGTGTGTGTGTGTGTGTGCACTCAGCAACATGTCCTTAACAGGACACGGTACAGCCGGCGAGATCTCCGCTCACACACGTCTTTCCTAGCTCACGCGGAGCTCGAAACTGGCGTAGCTGCCCGAAAATTCCGTCGCTGCAATGAGAAGTCTCGCGCGGCTGCACGTGCCTGCCTTGGCAAGCAGCCTGCCCTCCAGACACATATGTCTGCTGGCTTAGTTGGAGGTCAGCCAGGCTAATGGGGAAATCCCACGAATTCCTTACCGGCACATTTCCCGCGTACCGCTAAGGAAGCGAGGGTGAGTTTGTGACGCTGCTTGTAATCGCGATATCTCAAGATAGGATTGACCGACACTTTTCATATTTGGTATATAGATTTGTCATGTTGAGAGGAAGAACCCTATTGTTTTTGGAGGAGGTCGAAGGTCATCGGAGGTCACAGAGGTCAAAAACCAAAAACCTTGCAATCACGTTATCTCGAGATAGGGATGACCGACACTTTTCATATTTGGTATACAGAATTGTCATGTTGAGAGGAAGAACCCTATTGTTTTTGGTGAAGGTCAAAGGTCATTTCAGGTCACCGGAGGTAAAAAGCCGAAAAGCTCGTAATCGCGATATCTCAAGATAGGAATGACGGACACTTTTCATATTTGGTATATGGATTTGTCATGTTGAGAGAAAGTACCCTATTGTTTTTGGTGGAGGTCAAAGGTCATTTGAGGTCACCAGAGGTCAAAGACCAAAAACCTTGAAATCGCGATATGTCAAGGTAGGAATGGCTGATATGGATTTGTCATGTTGAGAGGAAGAATGTTATTGTTTTTGGTAGAGGTCGAAGGTCATCTGAGGTCACCAGAGGTTAAACTGCGAAAATAATGTAAATGGCTTGTAATCAATATATCTCAAGATAGCAATGACAGACGCTTTTCATATTTGGTATATAGATTGGCCATGTTGAGAGAGAGAACCCTATTGTTGTTGGTGAAGGTTAAAGGTCATTTGTGGTCACAGGAGCTAAAAAACTGAAAAGCATGTAATAACAATATCTCAAGATAGGAATGAAGGACACTTTTGATATTTAGTGTATAGATTTTTCATGATGTAAGGAAGAACCCTATTGTTTTTGGTGGAGGTCAAAGGTAATCTGGGGTTACCAGAGGTCAAAAAGCAAAATTTTCCAACAATTCCCAAGATTGTTATATGAGGTCACCAGAGGTCAGAGAGCAAAATTCCCAAAGAATTCCCAAGATCAACATCTGGGGTTACCAGAGGTCAAAAAAAAGCAAAATTTCCCAAGTATTCCCAAGATCGTCATCTGGGGTAACCAGAGGTCAAAAAGCAAAATTTGCCAAGAATTTACCAGATCCATTGGAGTTGAATCCCTTTCAAGACACTTCCTTTTTCCTTTTTGGTTATATTTGGTGGTGTTCAGAGGTCTTGTGAGGTCAGCAGAGGTCAAATTGGTAAAACATCATAAAATGATGCAGTCAAGAAAGATAAATTTGAGGGATAAGGCTCAGTGCAACAAATCATCCCCATTCGGCAAGGAATCACTAAGCCTTTGGGCTTTCTGGTTACTTCTAAGGGGGCTGAAACCAACCTAGCAAGTATCCTTGAAGGAGAGTGTTCAGAAGATGCCACATGTTCAACATGAGGAGAAGATCGGAAGAAATGGTGAGTGTTCATACTTAGACTTGAAGTTATTAAGAGATGTTATATAATAGATATAAGGTAAACAGCACTTGAACACATCATGTTCTGTGTAAACTTTTTAAGTTTTATTTGTTTCAAAAGCAAATTGGAAGCTGAATATTCCAATTTTAAAAAGTCTCATGTATATGCTTATTGAAATTGAACAAGTTAGTAAATATTGCATTAAAGTGAATGTTTAGAGGAAAAGACTTCAAGCTGCTCCAGGAAATCAAGGGAAATAATTTCTATTTTTCAGTTTTACATACTTAAAGGATATTGTGAGAAAAAAGTGTAACTTGACAGAAACCTGCTTGGGTTTATCTCTGATAATAACAAATGTCAGCTAAATGTTGCCCCTTATTCCAGGCTGTTTTTGTTTCACCACCTAAGAATCCAGTGAATTTATTCTACACCAAAAACTTTTTGCTCTGAATCAGATCTTGCAAAAAAATTCTTCACTTAGTGTGTAAGTGAAGAGAGGCTCATGGACATATATTGCCATATATTCAACTAGTTACAATTAGTAATATACTCCCAATTGTCTTTGAAGTACATCAGAGTGTATTTAAACTAAATTATATCAAGCAAACTACATTTTCATATTGTTGATATAAGGGTAAATTGTCTGCTTTCCAATTACAGTGTAAAGAAACAGTAAAGTGTTAAATTGAAAACACACCCGTAGTATTTGGACTGGTTCCAATACTAGTGTGTCTGTTTCTCACTGTGGACTGTGAAAAGCACAGTGCTGATGGTATTTGCAATAATTATTACTAATTCTTAGTTTTATGTAGGATTAGGGCTTTAAAGAAATTAGGGAAGGTTAATCATCCTGAGTGTATATATATGCAATGAGTTGGCCTGGAATAAGTTTTAACAGTTGTCTATTATAATAATAATAATAATAATAATAATAATAATAATAATAATAATAATAATAATAATAATAATAATAATAATAAGCGTGGATACTGACTTAGGGCGACAGTTACATTGACTTGCACACTAAAAATTCAAATTTTCTAACCCTAACCCTAACCCTACCCCTAACCCCACCCTAACCAAATTTAGTAGACATACTTATTAGACCAAAAGGAACAATTTAAGCCTATTTGCGACAGTAAAATTATTTTTCTAAATGGTACCTATTCCTTTAAGGCGACAGTTATGTGTCGCCTTAATTCCAGGTGTCGCCTTAATGTTGTTGAATTAGCACGAAGTGTCGCCTTAAGGCATAATCCATGCGGATAATAATAATAATAATAATAATAATAATAATAATAATAATAATAATAATAATAATAATAATAATAATAATAATAATAATAATAATAATAATAATAATAATAATAATAATAATAATAATAATAATAATAATAATAATAATAATAATAATAATAATAATAATAATAATAATAATAATAATAATAATAATAATAATAATAATAATAATAATAATAATAATAATAATAATAATAATAATAATAATAATAATAATAATAATAATAATAATAATAATAATAATAATAATAATAATAATAATAATAATAATAATAATAATAATAATAATAATAATAATAATAATAATAATAATAATAATAATAATAATAATAATAATAATAATAATAATAATAATAATAATAATAATAATAATAATAATAATAATAATAATAATAATAATAATAATAATAATAATAATAAATTAGGCCTATATGTAGCACCAATCAGTTCCAAGGCACTTTACAAGAAAACAAAAAAGTTTGTTAAGTGAAAGCAGTGTTGAACAACTGAGTCTTAAGTAAACTCTTAAAAATGGAGAGTTTCAAGCAAGTTCATTAGTCATCTGGTAACCTTCTCCAAAGAGACGATGCACAGTACTGAAAACTTCTACAGCCATAGGTTTTCAGGTGTAGTTTTGGTAGAGATGAATAAGATTTGCAAGAGGATCAAAGTGGACAGTTGGAATATATGGCAAGAGAATTAGTTGTAATAGGTATGTAGGCTGTCCCAGGAAGTAAGCCTGAAAGGCAAGCAGTAGCATCTTGTACTGAATTCTAAAGCTGATTGGGAGCCAGTGGAGTTCCTTGAGGATTGGAGTAATATGGCAATTTCTCCCTTTCCTTTTTACAATATGAGCAGCAGTGTTTTGTATCTTCTGGAGTTTCTGGGGGAGAAAAAAACCCCATGCACTTTTGTGATTAGTCTAAGGTAGCCTTTAACTTAATATTTATTCCAAATGAGGTCATTTTGCAATTAATTGCTACATGGTTGCAGCCCTAAATATAGTGTCATGTGTAGGAGCAATTTACAGATTACATGAAAGGTAATGAAAGACAGTTCAATTGAATGAGTTTAAATGTAATTTAATAAGTTTTGCCAATTATCATTTGTTTGCTATTTCAGGATCTCTCTACAGACAGGGCATGTAACCAGTCTTTTGAGATTCACAAAGGTCAGCTTCTTGTAAGAACAAAGTTAAATAGGCCTAGTAATAAGAAAAAATCTTTACATTAGAATATATGTATGCATGTAGGATTTCTAGAGAATCCCATGAGAATCCCCAAAATTACTACTATCCTACAAGGAACTGTAAATTCCAGTGCAGGTAATTACCCATAAAATGAACCAAATATTAAACTTGAAAAGTTGCAGTTTTATGTGAAAACTCCAGTCAAACCGTTTTTTGTTGGGAGCAAATTTGCATCAGTTTCGTATTTTCTATTGCAAGCAGTGCTCTAGGCTAACCTAAATTTTACCTTGTATTATAGACTTGGGCAACTGGAATATTTTTTGAGTCTGATACCTGCCAGTGACGAAGCACCCATATAGTCAGAGGGGGTGGTCACTCCCCCTGATGGACTCAAACTGGCTTTCGGCGCCCTTTTTAGGCTTTTACCAAACTTTACTCTTGAACCGTTATTGGTATTGTTTGCAATAATAGTGTTGTTTTTAGGCCCAGATAACAAAATGCCCAAACAGTGGCCATTATCTGAACTAAAGGCCTATTCTGATGAGAAGGGTCAATTTCTTTCATAGGAGGTAGGTTTAGCCCAAACTTGTCAACATGCTACAGTTTATACGTACTAATGTATGGTGGAGCTTTGCTTAGTTGTGATAATAAGCTTACAAAGTACAGGAATGACCTTTAATTAACCCTTGCAGTACCATGAAAGATGTTGAGGAGGACACAAAAAGAATAATTGAGAAAATAGCCCTGTTTCCATCAGGGAAAATTGTCAACATGAACAATAAAAATATTCTATGCAGATCCCACAAACTGTTTCCCAAATCATTTGAAAAGAACCCTCTGGTTAAAATGAAATAAAACTGCTGTCCTAGTGTAGTGCGGATGACTTTAGAGCATTGGAGTCATATCTGATGAGCGCTTCCTTTTTGTTTTCCTTCAAGTGACCATTTTGAAGGGTACATTGGCATAATAAGCAGTTGGCTTACTTGGTGAAAAGCAGAGTGGTCATCTGACACTGCATGATAATGCCATGAAAATGCTTCTTTCTGTACTTTCGTTATTCTCACTGCCAGAAAATAACATAAATTTTTCATAATTTTTCATGAAGAAGATGCCAGGCAGACTTCGTCTTGGCCATTACCTACAATGTACTTAATTACTGGCTATGTCAACGCGGTCATGTAATGATATACATAATGATACACGATTTCATAATAGCTTATGGTTCTTGGCATTCTTATCTTGATTTTCATGTGCCAAAAATGAACATCTAACAGTGATTTACTTCTAAACATTTGTTCCCCCTTTAAGGTTTCTTGTCTTTGGCTCTAGCAGATTTAATGTTTATCTGCACAAAGTTAGCCCCTTTTTACATAAAATTATGAAAATTAAGTGGATTACAATGGCTGCTTTTATTCAAGTATGTGAAAGAAAGGGACAGAAAATTAAGACATCATTTAATAGAAATACTTGGGGAGGAAGAAGGGAAAGCAGTTTTCCACCAGGTGAGGAAATCTAAAAGAAAAGGTTAAAAAGTTATGACTTAGATCGTGTTGAGACGTAGCCTGGGGTATCTATTTCAAAGCGCCCCTACAGGCCATTCTTGCTCCCTCTGACCGAATTCTCTAGCTCCGCCACTGGTACCTGCAGCCCCATTCCTGCAATGCAGTGTTTACGCTAGGGCTCAGAAAGTGAGGGGAAGTCCCCCTCCCAAATTTTTTGAGGGGGATTTCAAATTCTAGGGGGGTTTCCAGAAATAATAAATGAGTGAAATGAACTAATCAGTTTTGGTTTTGTATAAGTCATTGATTTCCAATTGTTCTTCTGTGTCACGGTGTCACAGACAAGTTTAAGAGTTCCAAACATGAAGTATGTAGGAAAATAAAAGAGTGTGGGCCGCTAGGTCTGTGCAGGAATTTCCTGCAGACAATTATTTTTGTGGTGGGACTTGGAAAGTCAGTGTGGGAATCATGCAATTGCGCACCTTAGCGTGAACACTGCTATAATGACATCGTATATGATGCAGAAAACGTAGTATCTCAGAGGATATAAACCCTTCACAACTAGCCTACCAATTTGTAAATTAATACTGTAACACCAGTAAGCATACTCTACAGACTTCTCACTGTTTGACAAGGTGGGATTTACTCAGTAATGGAGGCAATTAAAGCTGTAGACATCAATTTTCAGGAGAGCACAGCAAACCATGGTCTTCCAGCTCATAGAATTTTCCAATTTCTTCAGGGCAACAGGGGTCTATAAAGCTTCCTTACATGGGACTGCAGTCTAAAGCCCCAACAAGGGCGATGGGTTGCCAAAAGGTTGTCAACAGCAAAATTCAAAATATCCTGCATGCATTTTGGGTTTATAGACATGAAATTGGAAACTTTGGGGGACCAAGTTCCTTACTTCAGACCAGTATGAATTTATGAATGTCCACTGAAAGACATTTAAAGTAGTGGGTATTGTTACTTGATAATAGATCCCTTAATAATTCACCTGACTTTCCAACTTTTCTCAGAAGTTTAAATTGCAAGACTTTGTTGATATCTTTAAAGATTAGGAAGAATTAAGTTATTTCTTGAATTAGGGATCATGCTGATGTATGTGTTCAGAGGTTGATTCTTTCAAATGAATGTCCCTTTACATGCATTTGTATTTAATAATTTCTTCATGAGAGTTGACATTCTCTTCCAGAAGATAGATTCTTTGAAAGATTAAACTACCTGGAGACAATTTAATGAAAATATATATTAATGTGAAAGGAACACTCTACACTCATATTTGTCCCTGGTAATAGAAATTTTAAGTGCTGTAATAATTCAATGTGACTCTACCAACTATGTATTTTCTAGCTCTTGGAAATATTTGATGGGGTAATAAAAACGTCTTTGTTCTGCTTTTGCAGAAACTTCAAGATAACATCACAGGATGTTCACAAAGATGATCTGGAAGATGGACAATGGATTGGTGTTTTATCTAAGTCAAAATGTTTTCTAGGAAAGGTGTTTGAGATTGGTAGTGGATAGGTTAAGACACAGTTTCTTGTGGGCCGGATGAAAGGCAAACTGAACAAAAGGTACAAACAACAAGTGAAATAAAAATTTATTGTTTAAGTAGAAAGAATTGGAGAAAAGGATGGTGTATATTTATGTTGAAGGATGAAGAGAAAGTGATGGACAAAAAGTTTTAGTTTTACAAAGAGAAATACTTTTGGAAAGTGGCAAAGTGTGTTAGGCATATTTTAAAGCATGTTAAAAACTACATAACAGGTTAAAAAAGACTGAGAAAATTTCTTCAGCATCATTGGTGCATTCATGTAGCCAAATGTTTCTTTATGCTACATATTGCAACTTTCATTTTAATTTTCATATGTATGTGACATCATTTTCATAATGCTAATTCTGACCAATTTAATACCACCTTCCATAAGAGTAAAACTGGCCGAAACTTAGTAAAATATTACTGCCTATTGCAGCCATTTTGAGCTTTCACAAGAGCTGTAACTTGTAAGCACTAGTTGTTACAACATGTTTATTTTTTGTACCTTGAGTGTACTTACCTAATATCACTATATGTATTATTTATCAATCTCTAGATATCTAATGTGACTTTTAATATTTTTTGTGTTCACGGCAGATGATATAGATTAATACAATGCATGGTTGCAGATTACAGTGCTTCTCTAGTAGCCATATATTAAACTATGCCTGTCATGCATAAAGCAGTTCAAACCATGGGGGATACACCCATTGACTTAAGATTTTTACACAGTAAATTTTTGACAGAAGTGGCCATGTTCCCCCCCCCCCCCACACACACACACACACACACACACACACATTTGAGTAAAGGTTGACATCCATCGTTCAGACAACACATTACCACTGAGCCTTAAAGACAGACAGTCATCACCTCAAAGTATATTTTTAGTGTGGGGGTATCAAAATTCTCAGTTGGTGACTGCTCTTTGATTGACATCAAAGTTTGAAAGATGCAGAGTAGCTCACATTCCACACAAGGCAGAGAGTGCTTTTATTACATTTTATAGCCTGGTATGCTCACCAGGACAGGGCCTTAAGCAAGAAAACAGGTTTATTCTTGCACAAGGAGGAGCTTCATAAAGTTTCAAGAGGAGCTTGAAGTTGCATAGTTGGGCGAATTGGAACTGTCTGGGATGATGAAAATTCCCCTTTAATAATAATTCAGGCCTGGAAGGGCAGTTCAGTTGTTTTACATGACCCTAAGCCACCACAGTGTAGGAGAATCCTGTTTGGCTTGTAAATTACAACTCCATGTCAGGTGGCTAACAAACTCAACAATTTAGGTCAAATTTGGTTTCTTTTGAAAAGCCAGTTCAGGTGGGGAAACAATAGATTGCTCTTGGATGAAAAACCCACCTTGCTTTGACCCCACCAGTGATCGAACCCCAAACCTCCCGGTTGCCACACTGCATTAATTATATTAATTGCCAAGCTTCATTAATCATATCTTGGCCTTAATTTTATTAATAATATCAGAAGGTCCTTGGTGTAATACATCATATTTGGTGCAGCGTATGTTGTAACAAAACAGCATTTAAACAAGGTACAGCTTCAAGAGTTGGACACTATGGCTGGTTGTGCCTTTTAACAATACAAGGCAGTCGATCAGCAGAGGGCTTCCAAAGGAATATAGGCCTTGTAAGAATCTGTATGATGCATGTATGTCGATCAGGACTGTCAGCTCTCACACATTCAGTGATGGTTGCGCTCCATGTCAGTAGTCTCCCAGCGAATTTCATTCTCTTCAGTCTCCCAGCAAATCTCACTTTCACCAGTCACTAAAAGTTGACAGTCCTGGTATGTGCATGAAGAATCCGGCTTGCAAGCAAAATTGGCCCTGTATCAGTTAAGGCAGTCAAGACTGCAGCAGCATGTGCCTTGCATGGACACTAGAGGCAATCATAATGAGATTGTCTTGAAATAATACCAGGCAGTTGAATTGTACAACAGAATAGGCTCATATAAAGCAGTGCAGTGCAGTTTGTCTATTTTGGATTGATAGTAAGCAGTCAGTAAAGCAGTATAGACCTTGTAATACAAGGCATCAGTATAAAGCTGAACAGGCCCTGAAATAATACAAGGTAGAGGTGTATTTACTTCAAAGATAGACCAGCAGAATGATTTGAATAGTTATGTGTTCTTCTCATATAGCAAAGAGGGGGCCAGCCCCTCCCTCCAAAAAGTTTTACCCCCTTAGAAAATTTCATGTTGCCATTGGCATAACACATTTATATACTTTACCCTCTCCTGAGAAAATTCCTCCCCTCCCCCCAAAAAGCCACCTTCAAATATGAAAAAAAGTTCTGTGTCACTAAGAAAGACTAAGTCTATTTCTTACCAAGTGTAATTTATTGCCCCAATTTCTACCTACAGCAGAATTTCAACTTTGATATATGCCTAAATTTTCTAACTTGTAATCTTTCTGCTCATTGCAAGAATTTTGATCTATTTGAAATATTTGTAGAAGTATTAGGAAGCTGGAACTGCTGCATGATTAAAGAGTTGAAAAAATTTTGAATACAAAATCAGGCTTTGGGCCCTTCAAATCTTTCACAGGGTAGTCTCCACAGGGGCATTGCTGTAGATACATCTATGGTTCCTCTTTAATGATAAGTTCATGGGGCTAGAATTCAATAGAAGTATTTAGCCATTGGCGACATAGGACATCTGTATTTTTCACCCTGGAAAATGGCCTTTTCCTAGGGAACTTTGGCTAAATGAGCCTACTGATTTATACCGTGGCATGTCCTCTTGGAGATAGATTTATTTTTAGTCCCTCATATTCCAACTATGAAGTCCTGGATGGATATGAATTATTTGTCAAAAATGTGATCACCATAAGGTACTATTTGAAGCAGAATAATTTAGTCTCAAGTAATATTAAAGGCATTTCCAGTGGCTTTTCACAAGGGTCCCATGTGAAAGAGACAAAAAGTTCAGTTCATACCCTCTAACCCCCGTAGCAATACTCTTTTCCTAACTCGAGTTATGTAATATTAAAGACTACTTATTTTTGTCCAAAAATACCTCCAGTTCTCATCAAGGTCACATAATGTTATGTAAAGTGGGCACATTGCCTCAGATTTCTGTTGTTTTCCTTTATAATTGAATGTCCTGTTGTCCTTGAAATGTGATACTGCTGGAATGTTTGAATATCTTTCCATGTAGATTTAGCATAAATCTACAACATATGTAGGGCACAGCAAACAAATTTCCTAAATATTCCCTACAACAGTGTCAGTATATCATAAAGAAATTCAATGCCTTGTCAAATAAATGTGCCGCGATGACATCACAGATTTCCCATAATGCACTTTATCTTGAGAAAAAATTGCATATCTTTAAAAATTAGTATCTTCCAAACGCTACAAGCTATTGAGATGCGGTTTTCACCTCTTAAAAGAGAAAAATTTTCTGCATTTTTATAAGTTATGGATTTGTGTCACTGGAAAATCCCTTTAAGTGAAATATTTCTCTTATTTAAACCAAAACATATGCATGTTTGCTTGCAGTTTGAGAGCCACTGGCAGTGCCTTTTTATACAATATTGATCCACTTACTCTGTAGAAAAGATGTGGTACATGCTTCACAGAGGGCAGTAGTTTGGCAAAAGTAGATACACCACACTTGAAAGGGGCACTTCCACATGTCAGGTTAGTCTGGATTTTCCAGGTACAGTTGACCCTTCCAGTTCAAGCCTGTTAAAAGTCCATATTTATACTGCATGTGGACCTTTTAAGAACCCATTTTTGTTCATTTTGGACCTTAGGAACTTAAGAAAAACATATTTTGAGTGTGTGTGTGTGTGTGTAGGTGGGGGGGGGGGGGGCTGGCATATGCATAATGGTTGTATATTTTAGGGGGGGCATTGCCCTGTTGAGTCATTTAACACCACTCTAAAATAGCTCTTGGAGCTAAAGTTCATGTGCAATATTTAGTTTATACAGCACTACATTATCAACATTTCTAATTCTACAATTAGAGTGATTGTATCCCTATGATTAGGAGTAATTGCTACTAGGTCAATTAGAGGTGGGTTATGAGAGGTTTAAAATGTTTTATAGAAAAAATATGGACTACATTGGGGAGGCTGTTTGATGTCCATATCCACCAGGGGGAGGGACAGCAGCAGTTCCCCCTCCAAGAAGTTTTCAAATAAAATTTTTATCACATCAATATATATGTGTAAAGTGTGTAAAGAACCTTGGAGTGCAGGGGGTAAATGGTCAGAGTTGCCTGGGTTGACTGAAATATGGGACACATGGCATAAAGTAAGTAATTCAAAAGGTGGGTGTAAAAAACTTAGGGTCATCAAAGCTGGATATGCTCAGTGTGGCCCTGATATATTTGAATGGCCTTGAGTGTCAGGCCTGAAGTCAGATAGGATGTTAAAGAGGGAAGACTACTCTTAGGACTAATATTTTTACGGGGCAAGATATGTTTGTCTTAATTGGAAATAGAAATTTCTGTTCACAAAAGTTTTCAAGGGAGGAAACATATTTCTATGGAAGAAAACATTTTTCTGTGTGTTACTGCCCTGACCCCAGACCCCCTTGACTAAAGAGCATGTCTGCTTTTTTTCCTTCTTTTTGAGAGAGAGATGGATACACACAAAAAAGGAAAAACCAAGCCAAGCTTAGCAAATCATTCTTTTATTGCAGACATTGATTACCTACTAATCAACATTAAAAACATGCAGAACATATATCAGTTGAGTTAAAACAATATGACATAAATGATAATCAGTATAAAGGCAATAGGAATTTACACACAAAGCATATAATGTAAATATGTTCCTATATTTACTAGTTGTGAAGATATGCAGAATTATTCATAGGATACACAGTCACAGCTAAAACTGTACTCTTTGGTATAAGCCTTAGTAGCACTTGTGAAATTCCATATTAATTTAATACTCAGTTCCCAGGCACATGATCCTAATTGCCCTGATCATCTGAAGTGCTGCAGGTCGAATTGACAAAGAGCTTACCCTTGGACCAAAAACATCGTGGCTTCAAGTTGTTCTTGTCAGAAATCCGCTTTTTCTATCCCAGTCAAGATGCTTAAAGCATATCTCGAGACCTTAAAGTTTAAAGATGGATTTTTGTACAAATTAATAGTGGGTAGATCAAAACCATGCAGGTTTAGGTATTTGATTCATGGCTAGATCTTGGGTGCAAGCTTAGGATTGGGTTGATTGGTTGGCAGAAGGTAAACACATGCCTAGCCATCAAAAAGGATTATGATTAAATGAGGTAGGCAGAAATGTAACTTGCAGTCAAGTTGACCAGGGAATAATTTATCTGGTATTGTATAGCAATTTGCTACACAAGCTGGCCAAATTGCTACACAATTGCAATAATGTGTAGCACTTTTTTGTGTGCATAAACATAGGATTTTTAGTGATTTTACACTACAGAAGGAAAAAATTTTCAAAACTGCTACACAAAATTTGAATTCTAAATTATTCCCTGTTGACCATTTTGAAACTGCAGTATGGATCCCCTTGGATACAGAGAGAAAGGCACTGCAATGGGCCACCACAAAGAAATAGCTTGGGTATATCAGACAAGGAGGATGGCATAGAACCACAGTGTTTGCTTTACCATGACATAGACCAGCATTCGTCAACCTGCTGTCACAGAGAACCTTTTCAATTCATGTGGTAGGTAGTTTTTTTTTATGCCTATCCCTCCCTCCCATTATGGCAAAGCCAAACGACATGGGTGATAATTATATTAAAATCAGGTCCTATATCAGTTTGGAAACTTGGTAGAGTCTAGTCTTTAAAGCTAAGGTTCAGGTCTTTTAATGATGATAGGCCTCTTCTTGTCATCTTCTGACTAAATTTTTGCCCTGATAGTCCTTGGGACTTGGTCTGAAAAGATAAGAGAGAGACTCATAGAACAATACTAAGTGATTGACGTCTGAGCACTCCTTACAAGGAAAGACAGTCACCCTGATTTGAACCAGTCTTCCCTGGAAACTCATATGGCTCCATTATTTATGAAAGCATTGAAGAGGGATTTGTAAAATTTGGGATGCTTCCAAGAAAGAAAATGAGGTGACTGCTTATTCTCTTTAAATGGAAAATGCACTTCCCCGAGTTTGAATTAGTGTACCCTATCATCCTAATTCAGGAATGGCTCTGTTCAATCATGTGACAATATTTTTGTTACTTATTTAATTTATGCAGAATAACTCCTTAGATTACTTTCAATATTCAGTGTTTCTTATACACAAACAAAATGAAAGACACTTGAGTGAAATCAGAGGAAATCAGTAAGATTTAGCAGATTTTGAAAATAAACTTAGGGCAACTGCTTTCTCTCTGTAAAGAAATAAAATGAGGTAAGTATAAACCTACTTTAAAATTCCAAAGATTTTGAACAAATTGTAAGAACCTGGGCAAAAAGGTGCCTGTACACCAGTACTCATAACAGATTTCAAGTTGTACAAACAACCTAGAATAAAGAAGAATTTACATTTGAAGATAATGCATAGTTCAAGGTTTGTTAACTTGTTTTATACATCATAGTTGATGTGTTAAATTGTTCCATACATAATATGAACAGAATGACCTTTAAATTGCTGGGTGGCATTGTTAAAAAATTAAGCGGATTGAGGTCAGAAATATGATATAACACACCTAGACAATAGAACAGTGTGGTGAATCAGAATCTTTAGCAGCTTGCACCCAGCATTGGTGCAACTATCTGACTGTTGGTTTAAGGGATAGTTTGAAGGAGTGCCAGGAAGTCCCCTCCCAGGTTAAAACGAGATCTTTGAAAGATGCACAATTGAAAAGTTGGAAGCCAAACTGTAAATGCCATCTTTTCATAGTCCGCATTGCAGTTTGTAAGATTTCATACTTTTTGGAGTCATCATTAACAATCCCTTAACATAGTAACACAGAAAGTAGGGAGGCATAATGGAAATTTATATCCTGATACCACAGTGTTCCATATTTCATGTAGATTTCAATACATAACAAAACAATACTTACAATATGAAAATCAAGTCCAACTATATAGTCAGTCTAGTTTGTCTTTCAAGAAGATGGGGTTGTGAACTTCTGGCAAGGAAGGCCGTAGTAAGCAGGAAACATCCCGTCCTCCCCATTTGCTGACAGTTTGTGATAGTTTTTGTCCAGATAATCCTTGGGGTTGTTCTGGAAAGAGAAAAATCTTTTAGAACAATTGTCATTTACAATGTCTGACATCACTACTTATGCTAAGGTCCATGGATGTAACAACTCATTTTCAAGCCTTTCAAATTTTTAACTTACAAACTGCACAAGCTTTTAATTGTCTAACTGAAGTTAAAATATTTTTGCCTATAGTCATATTCATTATAATTTTTAGGCTGTTGTCTAACAATCCAGTTTTCCAATTGATAAATTTTGCAGTGATGTATGTATGGAACCTTTGTTGAATTTGTTTGTCCCATATTAATTAGCATTTGTCTAGCAAGAAACTTCTGCACAGTTTAACTGAACAATTTCAGAGGCATGCCGCATAATGTAAAGATAGCTAGTCAACCTGCAAACATTGTAGTGCAGTTTGGTGAAATTTGCCTGACATTTTAAATTAAGGTGACCATATTTGGGGGGTCAAAATCAGGGACGCTACTAGACCAGGCACCGTGTAAGGAAAGTATACATCATTAGTGTGCAGTTGCCAGTTGGCTGCAGTAAATGAGTTTGATCACAGCAGTAAAATCAGTGATGCTCTCGACTTTCGATCTCTGTTATCGTGATATATATCTCAATGATGCTGATATACTAGGCCTATAATACTATAGCTAACCGGTCGTTCAGCTCGTACGAAGGTACACAGTAGGCTACATAATCGACAAAATATTGCTTTTTACATTATAATTGATATCTTGGGAAATTTCAAATTTGAAGGATGTTTGTTCAAATCGGGGACACTTGTTCATCAGGGACAGAACACATGATTGGGGGACTGTCCCCAAAAATCAGGGATGTCTGGTCACCTTATTTTAAATTCTTTAATTCTAATACGACAACTAAAAGTTCGCTCAAACATAGTGTACACAAGCACAAGGCTGCTGCCTTTCACTTTAATTTACCTGTGCATTTGGATGGTTAGTGGTGGGTTCAATTTTCTAATATATTGTCTACTGAAGCATGTAAGCAATTCGCATCATAGCAGGGGCAGACTGAGCAGTCAGGCAACCGGGGAATTCCTGAGGGCCCACACAGATACGGGGCCCACACTATCATTTGGAAATTTAAATGAAAATCGGAAACACAGGAAAATGACAAATCGGAGAAAATAGGAAATAAGCTGAAGCTCGGTGGGATAGGTTGTGGCCATTATAGTTGATTCAGGTTGGGAAGGAGGAGGGCCTCATACCCATTTTCTCAGGGGGCCCAGTTCATTATTAGTACGCCCCTGCAGCATAGTATACATGCTTGGTATCTACATCTTGGTTTTGTAAAATTCTGTTTCATTCTAATGCTGAAACTTAAAAAAAGTTGGGTTATAAGTAAAAGTTTTCAATAAGAAAATGAAAAATACCACAGAAAATACTTGTTTTTGACGCTGTTTTAAGAATATGCAGTGCAGGTCATGCATATGTTTGAACCACATCACCTACACACTATGAGAGATTTTGGAATGCAGTGATTGACTCAAGATACCTATTGACTCAATATCCCTAATACATATACAACAGGCAACATTATCACAGCCAAATTTTTCAGATTTTCCATGGTCGTTTTAGATAGGGAAAATCATATATTGGGATTGAATGTGTTGCATTATGAAAGCCCATAAGAGTGATGTCAAAATATATTCCATGAATGATATCACCATTATGAAAAGAAATCATTAGATGATGGAAGGATACCATTCACAGTGATTTGGCAGAAAATTGTTTAAAATAATTTTTTAGGCCATTTGAAAAAGGTCTCAAGCCACCATTAGGTAAACCTAGATGTAAGCTAGGCTGGGTAAATTTCCGCTAAATTTTTTGATAAACATCCGATAAATTTCCGATTTTTTTTTTTTTTTTGACAGAGTTTGAGTTGTTGCCATGTAGTACTGGAGTTTCTTCACTGTCATATGTTTATTTCTTGGCCACAGTGCGCCTGTCTTATAATTTGTATGCAGTGACTGACTCAAGGTACACTCGCCATATATTGCACGCTGCATACCCTAACCGTTAGGCCTAGTTACTTGTGTGTTAATACTGTACATCCAGTGTACTATTAAAGGGCGGGCGCGTAGTTTTTTCCACAGGACGAGTCAGGCCAAATCTAGCCAATGGACCAATCAGCTTCTTGGAAATAGGCCACTCCTCTAATACCAAAATGACAGCTTTTCGACCCTTTTTTGTAGTTCTGACGCCGGATTGTGAAAATACTGGCCAAATAACCTAATCTCTCTAATAGTATGAATTAAATATAAGTAGTCCTTTGAAGATCGAAGCCAATTTTCATTGGCTCTTTAACCAAGGAAGTACTGTGGGGAAAAGTGGTCTGTGGATATTTTTGACTAATGAAATATGCTCTTAAGACATGAAGTGACAACATCTTTCCCGAGCAAAATGGATACACTCTGACTTCATTGCTATGGAAACCTGAAAATTTCTTTGTCCTTCTTTTGCTATTAAGTAAAGAACCTATGTTTGTTGTTTACCAGGCTTGGTACGGTGGCACTTCAGTGCAGTTTGTATACACAACTTAACTTTTTTGGAGTTCAAACAAAAACAGAATAGTTTAAAGGCTGAACGAACTATTTAATTGGAGTGACACTCAGTAATTGCGATTTCTGTGAAACCCATATAGCTAAGCTGTGACAGTAACCATGAGCGGCTCGCCATTGGGACACGGGGGGCACTTGTCCCCCCCCCCTCCCAAAGTTTGCAAAGCATGGTCTTCAATTTTCCAAAAAAATAATAATAAATAAATAAAACATGCAATTTGAGACGGGTTAGACCCTCCCTTTTCCTTGACTCGGTTTAAAATTAAAGAAGTGAATAACTTTTCAATGCAATGCGAAGGTTAAACATTAATTAAATGCTTTCAAGACGACATTTTTTCGGTGCGCTTTGCGCGCGTTTTCTTATAGTTGCTTGTTTGCTGCTATATATACTTCAGAATCACAAATGGACTAGGCCTACCATTAGTGCGAGCTAAGGTAATCAAAACAAATGATCACGCTGTGATATTTGTAATCTGATTAGAATGTCATTTACAGAGGGTAACGGTAATGCTGGAGTTAAATGTCCATAATTCTGCAGACACTTCAGAGCTTTCGGGGTCTTTAGATACACAACCCATTAGCCGTGTTGATTATCATCCACGACTAAAAGCAATTTTGCCCGGGTGTCACCAGGCCAGATCATGGGCGTCAATCTTTACTCGAATGTGGGGGGGGACATGGCCACTTCTGTCAAAAATTTACTGTGTAAAAATCTTAAGTCAATGGGCATTTTTCCAAAATGTGGGGGGGGACGTGTCCCCCTGTCCCCCCCAGGATTGACGCCCATGGGCCAGATTAGCATAGGTATCTGTCTACAAAAAGTTATAACGGGCATGTAGCCTAAACGTATTGTGTTTCCCATAGAAGGAGAGGTTTCCCTTCCCTTGTCCAAACTGACAGCGTCGTTGGCCCACGAGCGGTCTTATGACTGTCAAATGGCCTGTTATAAGCAAAAGGTTCTCCACCTCTGTACTAAAGTATATTGTTTCAGTTGATTTAAAGTAAACGCACCAGTCAATCTCAGCGGCTCGGTGTAGTGAGACTTTTTGTCCTAGCTATTTGTATATAGGCTGAGACGTCGTACTGAGTTAGAGGAATTCCCCTCCCTCTTTAACAAATTTCGTTTCGGAACGGTACTGAGATCCAAAATAGTGCTATCATTTCATCGTTTTCAAGTGTCTTCAGTGCTCGAAATTTTTGTTTGTTTAAGAAAACAATCCAGAAAACTAACATTTTATGGCCTCTTGGCAAAGTTGAAACATATTGTGACACCATGAAAGAAACAAGTATTTTAATGTGGGGCTCATTTTATACAAGTTAATCAGGCCGCTTTGCCCATTTCACCTGCCTCTTACTCCCCCCCCCCCCCAACTATGAAGTAGCGATCGGCTGGTATGGTTTTATTTTTATTTTCAAAGTAGTCAGCTCATGACTGACTGCCTGAAATGGTTTTTGAAGAGGTCTTGAAAACTACATGGGGCATCGCTGAAAAACATACTAATAACCATACGACTATTGTACTATCCGGAGCTGATCATTAATATTGCTGGGGGTCTTCCGAACCTCCCTGAATACGGAGTTGAGTTTGCCCCCCACCCCCAAACAAAATTCCCTAGAGCCGCCCATGACAGTAACCCCACGAAAATTGAGGTCGCTCTCGAAATGACACAAAACTGCTCAGTATGGGGATCCTTCCCTTGTCACTGCATAAAGGTGCCGTCCTGGGAGAGGAGGCTCCCCCTCCCCTTGAGAAATTTTTGTTCATTTAAGCTTGCTTAGATGCAAAAATGGTGCTATCTTTAGGATATTTTTGGAACTAATCATATATGGCTCAAAAATGTCCATAATTTAGTGAATTCTAAATTCTAATTTGTGGTTAGGTGAAAGAGGAGAATATGTTGTCTAAGAGAAGGGTATGTTGTCAACAAACCTCCTGAACCCCCCCCCCCCCTTTTGACTACTTTACTGCCTTCTATTCGAGGAAAGTTTTACGCAAAAATACGTGCGTGGAGCCCACGGAAACATTCTTGGACTATTACGAAAATTTTCCTTTGCTTCATTGTGCATTTTAAAAAGGTATCTAAGGCTGGCAGAAACCGGTATAGGGCCTCCTGGAAGTTCTGAATTAATAATATAAAATGGGGCTCTGACATGATGCTTAGGCTAGTATCTGACATTCATTTGATACTATAGAGTATGATGCCAAGTACTTTACAGCTATCTTATTTTTCCTAAGTTTGAACGAAAATCCAGATGAACAGCTTCCAGCAATAGGGAATGAGAGAGTATAGGTGCAGGGGGTGATATTAGACCTCCCTGGTAGGTATAGCAAAAGGGGTGAAGGACTAACAAGCGGGTTTCAAACTTTTTTCGTCGTAAGTGTATTAACAATTACCATCTATACCGATAACGGCTGCGCGCGAAGCGCTCTGTAATTTTTTTGAAAAATGTTCAACGGCAAATACGTACTTTCAACCTTCCACTTCATGCTACAAATTAGATTCAAAGATCCCATATAGATGCGAAGCCCCTGCAGATGAATGGAGATGTAGCTCTGTTTTTCGGGAAAGAGTTGTAATCAGAATAGTTGCATGTATTACTACTACCTTAATAATTGTCATGAGATAAAGTGCAAACCGTGTCGAATGCCCGCGAAGCCCCCCGAATTTTTTCATTAAATAAGATTTCCATGAGAGAACCTGTATTCAGGCTCTGTATCGAGACACTTTCAATTCCAGTTCCCCGGCGACATTACAAACCTATACGCCAATTTAAAAGCCAGTCTTTTACCTGAGAATTCGTTAACAGCTTTCAACTTTCGCTGCTGTGCTTCTCCCGGAGTTCCTACCAGAGGATATTTGATAATAAGAACAATATTGAGGTAAGATTTGAAGAGCGCGGAGCGGGCGAAAATTATGATAGTTTGCGAAGGATTTGCAAAAATTCTGCATGATAGTTTGAGAAGCATTTGTGATAGAAAATGATTACAATAGATCCATCACTCGGTCGAAAACACACCTCACCCTAAGCCTTATAGAAATTTATAGCTCAAAAGCCTTTTGGGATCATTTTAAAATTTAAAAAAAATTCCAAAATCGATTGGGCGCATGCGCCCCCATGCCCCCCGTGCCGGCACCACTGGGGTGGTCTGGTCATCAAAATTAAGGCTCACTTTTAGTGCAGGAACAATACCACGTCTGCACGTGTGCCGGGCATGGAACCTGCGTGTTTGGCTCACCAGGCTCTCGTTAGTCCGTGTACTTCATGTTTCCGTGCGGGGAGGAGGATAAAATAACATTCGCAAATTTTACACGGTGGGAATTTTGAGCACTTGATGAACCGGAAACACCGATTCTTGAAAAACAAAAACTTGCACAAAGGTAAAAACATGTTTATCTCTTGAAGGAAATGTTTTGTTTTTCCACTACCCCTATATACTGATCTTATAGAGGAGAGCAGGAAAAAATGTCGTTTAGTAACATGCTTACAAACATCATTCCACACCATATACATCGTAGATTGTCTGGCACACGCTTCCGAGTGGTCTGCTGTTATCAATTTATCGATAAAGGTTAGGAACAAGGAAGTTGAATAATGTTATGATGGACATTTAGGATGTTATACAACTTCACAAAAAGTCAGTCATCACCCCAAGTACATTTGGTTTGGAACAAGCAGAACTTAAAATTGGTGACTGAACTCTTGCAGCGGTAAAGGTTAGCTTAGCTGGGCATGAAGCATCAAATAACTTAGAACAAGAAACTGGAAAGTGCCAATTGGCGGGGATGAAAGAGCATGGCGTTGGGTTTTAAACTGTTGCAAATAACATTGTAAGTGCGCTCAGCAGTTAATAACGACCGAATTTCACAATTATTAATCAAACATCTATATACTTGCCAACTCTACCGATTTGGGGGGTAGAATACCGCTTTTAAGAGATTTGAACCGGCTACCGATTTTTTACTCTGATCTACCGATTTTTGGCAAACCTGCCATAGAATTTGTTGAAAGTATGATTAAAGATACATTTTGCTGTTTAAGCGTGCGTTTTGTGCGTAATTCACCTGAAAACAGCTCAGAAAATATTGATAAAAATACGTTTCATCGATCGATCGAAAGCAGCGCGAGCACGTACGTACGTGTGTTCTGTGTTCTGCAGTATAATGTAAAGTACGGCACAAGAGCGTATGGATATAGTCCGACTGTACTGTACTCGATTGTTTACATCTTTTGCGATCAGAACGTGCGCCGTCTGACAATAATCCCATCACCTACACATAAACTTCCATACAAATATCGATCTGAAGGCAGCGCAGCATTTATTGCCGCTGCTATACAGTCTGTGTGCAAGTAGATTATGAAATTCATAATAATGTCTCCTTATGCATACAAACTACCGTGTAAAGTTTTCACCAGATCACATATTTTCACATTAAAAAACAAAAAAGCTTCAAACCGTGGGAGGGGGGACATCCCTTCCCAGTGTCCCCCTCGCGCGCAAGCGCGATCGGGCTCAGTCGCTTTGCAAATTTACCACTTTGCCATTAAACTAACAGGTTAATATATACAGTTACAATATATCTACTTATACAAAGGCTAATAAATAATACAATACAACAAACTACATCAAAACTACAACAAATAACCTATGTGCTCAGATTGAATGAATAATGCAGCACGATAGATAAAAGAGTTTCTAAAAACTTCTGTATCTGTATATTTTGGCAAGATGTGTGGATTTCATAGATTTCTGTTCGATTTCTGCAGGAGACTCTTGAGTGCAGTATAAAATGGATGATTTTGATCATTATTAATCTTGTAAGCCATCCTTTAAACTCATTTCTTACAGCATCATTCACCTTTTGTAAGATCATAGTGTAATTTAAATGAAGAATAGTTGATGTATATTTAAGAAATTTCTTTAGCCTTTCTTTGTCTTTTGTAATATAAAATGATAACAAACAGGTACTGCATAAATCACATGTGGTAAAATAATAGTACTGAAAGCTTTTTCCTAACATTCTGGTTAAAGAAAGACACAATATAAGCCAAACTCGGTGCTGTGTAATATACTTTGATAATACCTTGGAAACATGGCAAGAAAGGAAACCACCTCAATGTACACTCCCAAATATTCAGTTTTGGGAGTTCTAGTCACCTCAGGACCATCAATAATAACAGGTTATTGCTAAAATTCGGGTCAAGTATACAGTGCAAACACGTCTTAAACGTTCTTCAAAGTGAGGGACAGTGGCGTAGTTAGGATTTGTGCCACACGGAACGGTCCTTCAATTTGCCCCCACCCCCACCCCTCGAACGAAATACGACGCAATAAAAGAAGTGGAAACGACGTTTAAAAAACACGGGAAGCAGTGTTTTCGTGGAAAAATAAAATTGTGTCTGATGTTTGGTATCTTTAAACTGTCCCTCGAAAGACGACAAATATTTTTCATTGCAGAACACCAAAAGTGACACCCATAAAATGCAGCCCCAATGGGCTTCCCTAGCTACCGTACTTTACAGAAATGGGGAAAGATGTACGTCCATTATTCAACTCGAACTAGTTGTTGACATGGCAATAAACATGATCAACGCTTTTGTCTTTCATTGAAACAAAAAATCACTATAAAACAAATTAAAGTTTAACAGTTGCAGTTAGACATAACTTTGAAGTTTCGCTTTTATCTTCTAGACATTTTTATTGCCCCATGAAATTGCTGCTGCGAACATGTTGAGCAGAAACAGGATGTAAAACCAATATCAAACCACGCAGAAAAAATGTTTGCACAGACCTTAGAAGTATCCAGAGTTTAACAGAAGATATTAAGGTCATTGATCTAGGAGTTTAACTTTGTTAATTTGATTATAAAGTTATATGAGGCCTTATCTAATAATAGGCTGAACACAGACTGAAGGCGACGAAAGGAACACATTTTGCTACGGTCGCTGAAGGTCATGTAGTTAAAACATAACGTTCCCAACCAAGTGCTACAAGCGCCACCTTTCAATTTTCTTGTCTGTCAAGATATCGCTGTTTTATGTCTCACAAAGAGACCGCAAAATTTCAAGTTGGCAGACTTGTGACAAGTCCATGCTCACGTTGTCATAGATTCATTTCATATTACGGGGTTTCTGTTATTCTTTGAAATCTACCTTCGAATATTCTAGGTCACAAGAAATTATTAAAATGTTTTCAAAAATACATTTGGTGAGAATAGATGGATGCGAGCATAAAATTGACACTCTCAACTCTCTAGATTGAAAGGAGTCGCGTCCAAAAATACAAACTTGTAAATACAGTTTCTCATACAGTTTCTTTAGTCACCAGTATTTGGGAGAAATTTGGCATCCCACGCGTTCAAGTTTTCAGGAAGTCGCTAATGTTAATGCAAATGTAGTAAATTGGGCATTGCATTTCTGCGTCTTCCACGGATGGGATAAGAAACAGATTTTTATTCAAGCCTTGATGAACAAACGACTCCAGACCACAAATGTGGAGGCCGCCTATGGCTTATAAATTACATCTTCGCGTTGAGCAGCCGACCACCTCAACAATTTAAACCAAATTTAGTTTGTTCTGAAAAGTCAGTTCAGACGAGAAACAGAAAACTTGTCATGGATAAAAATGACCCCTCTTTTTTATCCTTTTTTTTGTGACCGCGGCTGGGTATTGAGCCCTTAAGTACTGGTTTACTAACTTCATTGCTTCAATTGCCACCGCCTTCGTCCACTCAGCCACAGCACGGGCCTGTATATAAAATTTTGAACCCCCATCCCTCAAAAATATGAAATTCACTTTTTGAGGCAGGTTGTGAGGCTCCTAATAGTTTTAGCTTATTAATGCCCCAACCCCTTCTTCCATCGATCGATATTTAGTAAACTTCTATATTCCACAGGATCATGAAGTTATCCCCTCGAGTTCCTACTTATTTTAGCTAGTGCGCCACCTATAGATTATACAATATGTGTACAATGTATGTTTAGATAGATTCACTTCATTTTCTCATATGTACAAGTCACTGACAAAATTTAATGTAACAAAAACTTAGTTTATAATACGTACAATGGACCAATGGGCACTATAGAAGAAGCATTATTGTGTCAGAAACACGGAAAATACATTGACTATTATATATATATATATATATATATATATATATATATATATATATATATATATATATATATATATATATATATATCATTTTTTATATCAGAGTGACAAAAGACCCCATCTCAAGTGACAACATATTGACAAAAGTTGCCTCAGTGTCCCCTCTTGATGATATTTTAGAAGGAGAACTAATGGACGAATAAATATATTTCATATTTGGGGTGTGCTTCCTTTAGGTGAACGTTCAAAATTTAAAGAAGTGATAGCCGTTTAAAACTAAACACTTGATATTCTTTTGAGAAGAATGAAGTAAAGCGCTACAGATCTTACATCAATATTATAACAGTAATTCAGAAGAAGTAATCTGCCATGCACACATTTATGACGTGTTACGCAAAAGTGGTTATTATTTCAAGTATGCATAGTTATTTCGGTTACATGTGACGGTTTTATTACATTTGTCAATGCAAGTTGTTTGTAGTAAGTTATGTCAGTATATTTACACAATTACTTACATACAATAGGCCTACATATGAATATCTTTGTTTTTATGAGGTCACAATCTAAGTACAACAGATCAGTTGAATATCGTCTATGTTTCTTTGTAAGCAGCTTTAGTGATCTATTTTGATTCTATACAACCTCCACACTTGTGTGTTACCATTGTAGATATTAAAGCAGGCTATTACTGATTATGTAATATCTCATAACATTGGGCTAATGGTAGACAGTTTCTTTGTGTTCGGCATAAGGCAGGGGTCGGGATGGAGCGTTACGGTTAGTCCTAGGGCGTAGGTTAAAGCCTCTCCAATCTCACCCAGGCAGTAAAATTCACCCTTTCCAGTTTACTTTTTAACCCCTCCTCCAATTTACACAAAAACACCTGTCTAGTACACCTCCAGAACAGAGCCACAGTACCTACCCAACAATGAGTATAATTTGCCCGAGGCCATATACATTGACGCACAATGACTGTATGAGCTTAATTGGGAACACAACTGACTGAACAAGTCATCGTTGACCAACCAGAGTGAAGCTACATTGTTTGAATGAAATCCAATCAAAGTGAAGTCATCAATTGTATTTAGAACTCAAGGGCATGTTAGGGCAGGGAGTTGCTAGCAAATCCCTGGTTTGAGGAGATGTCATATCCCCTTTAAGGATTAAGTAGGGACAGTGGTTTTTAACCTTTTATCCTCGCAACCCCAACTCCGATACAAAAAAAGATATTCAATTTAAATGGATAAATTTGTTTCGTTTATACCCCTTCATGACCCCAAGAAAACCAAAATAACCCAGCAATAGGAGTCACGATCTCCAGGTAAAAACCTCTGGGTTAGGGTAGAGTCACTTTAGGTGTAAGGTTAAAGTTAAGTAGCAATGTGAGCATTATTCAGTCAGGGAGGAATACTTTTCACACGACGGCATTGGAAATGAATGAACACTTGCACACCCAGGGGTGGGGGGAGGGAGGTTCTTAGATGAACGTGTGCCAGTAGACGCATGCCTTCATGTACAATCATGACTGGCAGACTGGGAAAGTAGTTGGCGAGGGTAACGGACTAAGCAGAGCGCCACCATTAGTTGAAGTTTAGTATACCAGGGAAAAATGCCAAAAATGCTTCCCACATTGCCGGAAATGAAACTTTTCGTTCCTAACAAGTTGCATCTAACCCGATTTTTGCCCGTATCAAAAAGGTTGCCGACATTCGAATAATTCAGCTGGTGTAACGTACATGAAAAAAATAGTGTCAATTGCTTTAAAATGATATCAGACTAAAAGCTGGTCACTACTGCAACCGTAGAGAACAAAGTGTGTTGAATGGAGAAGATTAATATAAAGAGGGCTCCATGGACCTTGAAAGAGGGTTCCATGGACCTTAAAGTTTACTTGCGGAACATTAACTTCTTAATTTCCCCGATATTGCTCTTAGACATGAGCAACTGGCGGTTAGGAGTGAGCTGGAAATATACAAAGTTACCAAGAATCTGTTTGGGTTGGGCAACATGGAGGTGGACGACAAAAGCTAGATCTTCCTTGGGGATCTTACCGTGGATTTGCTGTAACATAGTTTGCTCTATCATTAAGAGGGACTGGAAAAACGGGGATACAAAAAGGCAACCAAAACTTAATATCACAATATCCACGCAAAAGTTGAAATAATTATGTCGCTATTTTCCTACAGAAAAATTCATCTAAAAACCTAAATGTTACAAACAATTTTATCAATAGGGGCACGAGCAGAAATCTTGTCAAATGTTTCACTAGATTTACCTAAATATCAACCGAGTTGTTTCATTTTTAAGCAAATCTATAAATGTTGAACAGTTGGATGGAATCTAGTCAATTTTGACAAGATTCTGGTTTGTGCCTCTGTGCAATATAGACTGTTTTTAGAGCGCCGGGCAACTCGCAGGGTTGCATGTGGACACCCCAATTAAGTGCGTTAATTTGAAGGCCATGAACAAATGAATATAATGTTGAATGTAATATTTGCCTGTGTGTGTGTGTCTAAGAATCTCAGCTATTACCAGGTATTCATATGACAAAAAATGCGCGTGACAAAAAATTGGCCTTTCATGGTCAATAGAGCTAAATATTACCGTCGTTACCGGCATATTACCGTCATTACCGTGACAATTTTGAGTGTGAAGAAAGTTGTACCATTCGTAATGTTAACCGCCTGATGATGCCGTCTTACCCGTGAAACTTAAAGTAGCGGAAATAAATATGAATAACTCTTAACAGGGCTCACTTGTAGTCATTTCTTTATTGTTCTACAACTAACGTATTGAGCACTCTACTATGCCTTTGGTGTGCAGCGTATTCATAATTATATATATATATATATATATATATATATATATATATATATATATATATATATATATATATATATATATATATATATATATATACATACTCCTAACACTAGATTAGTCGTCACCATCCCCTCTGACATGAAATTGTCCTCCCCTGAACGTTCAGTTCTTTCCAAAGGTTTGAATTTTGTCCCCCTGAATCCCCTTCCAGATGAGTTTTCTATCCGCAGAGACGTGTCCTCGTTTTGCAGGAGGCTCCGCCTTCGCTTACATTTTGCAGATTCCGATGAAACCGACAACACTTCATCGGAGGACGTTTTCCGTTCATTCCAGTCTAAGCGATCTCCGTGGACCCCTAAACCTGGTAAAATCAAGGTCCTGGACAGTGTAATTGAGTCCATTAGTTCCGATTTAGAACGTCTCCTTCCTCCCAAAGTAACTCCCTTTCGTAACATTTCTTTGGACGAGCAGAAGGTCCTTCTTTCCCTCAAGAAGAACAAGAATTTGATTATTAAGCCTGCTGACAAGGGCGGTGCCACTGTTGTTTGGCGTCGAGATCTTTATGTCTCTGAAGCTGAGAAACAACTCTCAGACCAAACAGCATACACCGAATTGCCGATGGACCCCACTTCTGAAATCCAAACCTTGGTCAAAAAACTTAGCTACCCTTGTAAGTCAAAAGCATCTTCCTGAATCGGCTAAAGCCCTTCTGCACCCTTGCCCACAAATCTCCAATTTCTATCTACTGCCCAAAATTCACAAGGCCAATAACCCTGGTCGTCCCATTGTGTCTTCCCACAGCTGCCCCACGGTTCTGATTTCACAGTATACGTAGACTCTGTACTTTCCCCATTAGTTTCAACCCTACCTTCGTTTATCCAGGATACTCCTCACTTCCTTAGGTTAATTCAAAATTATGAGTTTCCTGAGAATCCCAGTGAACGTACTTTATTCACCATGGATAAAAGGTATATTGACGATATTGTTGGGGTCGCAGTGGGTCCTCGGAACGATTTGGAAAGGTTCATTAACTTTGCTATAACGTTTTGCCCGTTTTTGAAATTCACTCACTGTACAGTATTTCCAACTCTTCAGTAGTGTTTTTAGACACGGAATTATCCATTTCCGACCGTAAAATCAATTCCAATCTCCACTTTAAACCCACTGACTCTCACAACTACCTCATGTACCCTTCCAACCACCCCAGATCTTGTACCAATTCGATTCCTTACTCACAACGTTTACGGGCCAGACGGATTTGTTCCGACGACCAGGATTTCGCTAAAGTGTCCAAGCAGATTATTTCTTTCTTTCAACAACGCCAGTATCCACAAAGAGTGCTCTCTAATGCCCTGAAACGCATACAAGGAATTGACAGAGCCTCTGCCCTTGCCCCCAAAACTGACCAAACACCCACCAGACGTATCCCGTTGGTCCTATCCTTTCACCCATCTGTAACTCCCATTGTACGTGCCATTTACAGGAATGTAGAGACCCTCCGTCATGACCCATCCACCCGTGACCATTTTTCTGAACCCCCCATCACAGCATTCAGAATTGAAAAGAACATATCTAAGCACTTGGTCCGTGCCTCTCAACCTCAAGCAGTAGTGCCTAACACCCCAGGAACTTTTCCATGCAACCGTGGGAGATGCAATACTTGCCCGGTGGTCAGTTATGACAAAATCCTTTCCATTGTAGGTCCCAACAACAACCGGTTTAACATTCATCAGCATTTTACCTGTACTTCAGCCAATGTTGTTTACGTTCTCGTATGTAAACGCTGTGATATACTGTATGTGGGAGAAACAAAACGTCGTCTTGCTGACCGAGTCACTGAGCACCTGAGGTCAATCAAACAGAACCTCCCAGGGTCCCCTGTAGCCACACACTCCAATCCCCCGTCAACATGCTCAGTCCGTGACTTGATGGATTCGGCGGCCATCTCGTGTCGAGGTTCCGATCATGACCGCCTAGCTGCCGAAAACCGTCTAATCATGAAACTTGGAACCCTGTCCCCACATGGTCTGAACGTTAAACTTGAACTGTTATAACTCAGCAATTCCTTCATTGTTTTTACCTGTGGTAACCACTTAACACTGTCTGTTTTCCTAGCCGGTTTTACCGTGCCCCATTTTTGTGTATTTTTTTAAATTGTACGTTTGGCCGTGTCAACGATCAGTTGCATTTTTGCCACCTGATGAAGGGTTTAAACCCGAAACGTCGTGGAATTTTTCACAAGCTTTTAGCACTATTTACTACTTCTTTTTTACCTACCTACTTCATAAGTGCTACGCAGTACTTTGACCTTATATATATACATATATATATGACCTTATGTGTAAGACCTTATATATATACATATAAAGACCTGTGCCTATAGAGTTTTATCATACGGTGGGGAGCTCAAGTTGAACGGGCCGGGCCCAACGGTTCCGAAGGCTCCTCGAGAACATGGCCATCTCCTGGGGCGGAGGGTGAACATTTCCTTATTTGAAAATTAAACTGAATGCGCACTTAACAGATCAAGTAATCAGAACTTTCAACAATGATGATGATGATGATGATTATTATTATTATTATTATTATTATTATTATTATTATTATTATTATTATTATTATTATTATTATTATTATTATTATTATTATTATTATTATTATTATTATTATTATTATTATTATTATTATTATTATTATTATTGTTGTTGTTGTTGTTGTTGTTGTTGTTGTTGTTGTTGTTGTTATTGTTGTTATTATTATTATTGTTCTTATTATTATTATTATCATCATCATCATCATCATCATCATTATTATTATTATTGTTATTATTATCCGATGCCCCCGGAAGCTCTCGCAATATTGCATTTTAAGAGCACAGAAATCGGCTCCAGTTCTTATGTCAGTGAGATTTTATACCTTTTCATGTTGCATGGAATTTGATGTGTATGGCTCAGTACCGTATAAGTTACTATATGTACCTGCAGAAATTACGGAGAATCTAAGTTATCTTAAAGGTGATCAGTCGTCTTGAAATATTCTTTGTGACGTCAGCCTTTTCTTGACATGTTTCTGCAGTCGTCACTGTTCAAGGATACACCGTACAAGCATGGTATAGCTAATCGGTAAGCAAGAAGAGACGGCTTGTAGCTGTATACCTACTAGCTATACCGATGTCATCATAGCTACTTGTACGGTGTATCCTTGAACAGTGACGACTGCAGAAACATGTCAAGAAAAGGCTGACGTCACAAAGAATATTTCAAGACGACTGATCACCTTTAAAACTTACACGCCAACATTATGAGCCCGTGTAGGTAATTTGAAATGATTTTTGCCATAATGAGTGTTTTATTTTCGTTGTACGGTATTCGGGTATAGGACGTCAGACGAAACAATTGCGCGCGAAGCGCGCCGAAAATTTTAATTTACATTTAAAACCATTGCTATAACTAACGGTGTCAATTCCCTTCATGTGTGTCTGTCAATTAGAAGGTGGGTTCGATACTAATATAAGTTTTCAGTTCTCATAAGAAGAGGAGGGTGAAAAAATGAATATCAGTTGTTTTACATCCTTACAATGCTGACTCTGAAATCACGTTTATGCACACGAATAATTGGCTTATGGCAGAACCCCACCGATGAGTAATGTGAATACGTTTGGGACCTTATTGATAGTAAAAGGAGCAATTCAAGGCTAACAGTGCGCAGATCAAGCAAAAATCATGATATTGAGAAGACTTTGCAAAAATCGTGAAAGATTTCAAATGATTTTTGGTAAAAAGTGATAAAATAAATCCATCACTCAATAAAAACCTACCTCTCTCCGTGAGCGTAAACAATTGCGCGCGAAGCGCGCCGAAAATTTTCGGTATAGATCCTCCCCGGAGCTCTGAATTAATTGTACACTGAAAAGGGGGACCAGCAGGACTCTCAGAACCTTACATCCATATGGGAGGAGAGATGATATATCACCTTCTTTATGGACTTCTGAAGGGTATAGAAATCTATGACCGATGGTGCCGGCGGGAGTTGGTGATTGGGGGAACCGCAGATAACTGCTAAACCGTGCCCTTTTCGGCATTTGAATTTTGTATACGCTATATGCAAGAGTGGGAGAGCCTTTTCTTATTAGTACATGAGAGTGCAATCCCAGGAAGGGATTTACCCTCCCCTTTGAGAAATTTTTGTTAATTTTAGGGGGCCTGTATGCAAAATGGTGGAATCTTTGGGTCATTCTAAAGTGATTGTATGTTAAGAAAATGTCCACAATTTAGTGAATTCTAACTTTTGTTCGGGTGAAAAAGGGGAGTAAGAGACACTTAACGTACTGTCTTCAAACCTCCTTAAGTCCCAGGAAAAATCGTGGGCGTCGATCCATCTCCAAAAGTGTGTGTGTGTGTGTGTGGGGGGGGGGACTTTTTCACTTTTGTGAATCGCCGTCCTGGTGGCGTGGAAGAAGCAGTTGGTGGTAGCCAGAATTTGCGTCACGGGGAGGCAATAAGTTTTGTGATATTCGGCATGGGGGAGGGGTCTAAGGGAAATTTTTCTAGAACTGAATGCCCTCAGATGCGATTTGGTGCAACAAAAGTGTACGATTTTTAGGTTATTTTTCTTCTAAAAATTTCGTTTTCCTAGGCAGAATTGCAGTCTGTTCCATCATTTTTGAAAAAGTGAGGGGGACTTTTTGACGATGTCCCCCTTCCAAGAAGTGAGGGGACCCGTCCCCCCGTCCCCCATGATCCACGCCCATGGGAAAATTGTACACGCAATTATACCTGCGTGGAGTCCACAGAAACATTCTTGAACTATAATAAAATTTTTCCTTTACATTTTAAAAGGATATCCAAGGTCGACAGAGAACAGTATAGAGCCTCCCGGGAGCTCTAAATTAGTTACAGTATACAAAAGAGGGACCAACGGGATTCTCACTACCCGACATCCATATGGGAGGAGATATGATATATCACCTTCTTTTTAGGTATAGCAAGAGGGATGGTGGACAGGCAAAATTCGTTTCAGAAAAGATTTTCGTCATTATTGAACGTCGCGGTAAGATGTTTGGAAAATAAGCTACGGCAATTACGTACTTTCAATCTTTCAAATCATGTGCTAGACTAGATTAGTCAAAGATCCCATACTGATGAGAGCCCTACGGAGAAGGAGATGTACTTTTGCAAAAATGTTGCATTGGAATAATTTCTTCCGTCATAGCTTTGTCAATGGTATATAAAATCGGGTGTAAACCCTGTCGTATGCGCGCGAAGCGCGCCGAAATTTTGCATAAAATATTAGTCCATGACATAACCTGCATTTCAGAACCTGCATCGGACACTTTCCCACCAACCTATGCTATTCAGAAACGAATCTTCTGACTGAGAATTCTTAAAAAGCATTTTAATTTGCTCCTTCGTTCCCCCGTGAGTAGTTACCGAAAACTATTGATAATAAGGACAGCTCTGAAACATAGCTTGACGCTAGCGGAGCGTGCGAAAATTTGGAATTTGTCAAGAATTTCCAAAACTTATGATAGTTTGAGAACAGTTTGTGAAAGAAAATGGTTAGAACAAATAAACCAGTCATGAAAAATACATCTCACCCTACACCCTCCACAGAAATCTGTAGCTTAAACGACTTTTGGGACCATTTTAAAAATTTTCAAGAATCGATGGGGGAGGGCGGGGGACACACGTCACCCATTGCCCACTGTGCCGACGCCACTGTCTGTAGCTTAAAAGCCTTTTAAGTTCATTTTAAAACTTTTCAGACAGTTTCGAAATCGAATAGGGTATGCACGCCGCTACTTTGCCTGCAACAGCTGGTGTCACTGTGCACAACAGCACGTCACCTGACAGCTTGTCTTCTCTATTCATTCTGCAAGGTCTGTATGGCGAAAACTTTGCCTCTCAATCCCACTAGATTACAAAAAATTTCACTCTTCAACACAAAACTGTTACTAAATTTCAGTGCAGCTAGCCGAGCCCATACTACATATGTCACGATGTTTACTTATTTAGATCTTAAGTCAAGGATCATTACTCAGCTATTCACCTGTTTTCAAACATTGTAGCGCTCCTTTCGTCGCCATCCACTTTGAAATATATATAGAGAGATAATCCAGCGATAGCTCCACCCAACCCCTACAGAAATATATACTTTGAATACGTTCTTAGACACTTTTATTCATTTTTTGCTCTTAGTTTTTCTTTCTCCTTTTCTTTTTTTTTCTTTTTCTCCTTTTTTTCTCCTTTCATTTTTTTTTCGTGGCGAGGGGGGGGGGGGCCGGGCCCCCCCTGGATCCGCGCCTGCATTAAAATATACCCCCCTTTCTTTCATTCACCCTTCCTTTCAGCGATAACCTGAGCTATCCTTCAGTTTCCAGCCAAAACTGTCAACGACTTTCCCCGACAGACCGACAGATTTGCTGCCCTTGTGGCACCAGAGAATAGGTGATGGTAGGACTTGCATGGAGCTTTGGAAACGCTCGCTCAATCTGACATCTAATAAATAATGCAACTCTATACGATTAGCTCGAGCGAATAATATTACTATTTTGTAATATTTTTGAGAAAATAGGGGTGGGTGGGGTTGGGATTGGAGGTTGTGTAGGCGATCTTTCCTTGTCAAAAAGTGGGGCGATGTTTCCCCATCCTCGGAGATTCCACCTATATATCTCAGCCTTTTTTTTCCAACTTTTTAGTTAAGTGTTGAATAATGTCAGTGCTCGTGGTAAACCACTGGTAACCATCCCATACATAACCATGCATGAACAGGGTAAATGTACTTTCACGGATCAGGCTGCCGGATCCATGGCCACGCCATTATTGTACTCATTTCAACCGTGGTTTGAGGAATGAATTACCGCAGAAGCCACGCCCCTACAACAGTAAGTGAAATGATGTACATGCACTTGTTTTCATGTCAACTAGCCTATCAAAGCAACAAACAATAGGTTGCATAGTCTTGCTCAAGCCAGTATTACAGTAGTTGTACACACTAACGAACGTCTGTACAAGAGCAATTGTGAACACGCCCTCTATTGGCCCTCAAATTTCATTTCTGTTAGTAATGAAAGAGATACTAGAGTACGTACAGTCTGGTTGACAAGCGCCCCCACTATAGGAACTAGTGTGGATAAAGTAAGTGCTGTACATTTACTAACGTCTTGACCAAGACTATAGGTTGCATAGCTTTGGACTATATTTGTATGACCATCTGCTTTTCATTAGGATCAACCATTTAAACAAACCGGAAACCGTTCAAAGCAATTCGGTTCAAGACTACGAGGCTCTCTTTTCATTAATGACACGACTAAGAAGTAGGCATAATTGTGGGAATTTTCTTCTCTTACACTGACGTTGTTCGGTGTTTATATATCAGAGCTAATCTCAATACCCGCATCACGGAAAGCTTTATATGTTCAAATAGTGCACACTAAGACTATGAAATGATGCGGAAAAACCGAGCCACAACCGCAGCAGCCACAATCCTTGGCGTCTAGACTCATCGGGACATATATAGGGCAGTAAAGTAACTTTGTTTCCCAACATATCGCTCGAGAAAATTATCTTTAAAATTTGGCAATGTTTTTCTTCATAATAGTACTTGTATTGCCTTATAAGAGCTTCCTGACAGTCTTCATTCAAGGGTCGATAAAAGTTCGTTTCCCTTTAGCAGCATGTAATTGTGTATGATTGGTACATACAAACTGCGACTCTGCCAGCAGGAAGGTGTGCAACTTGAAGCTTAGTAGACCATTTGAACTAATTTATGCTTAATGATTAGATTTTAAAAAGGCATAGGACATGAAATTAGTCGTAATTAAAAAAAACTTAAAAGGATTTACAGATTTTGATTTTGAGGGCCCATTGTTCAGTTGTTGTTCTGAGGAACTTAGGTTTGTCCCCCACCGGTGATTGTACTGCCTTCCGTCAGCAAAATCCCCTGCCTAAGTTCAGTGAAATATTCAAGCTTATAGATACAGTTCATGCTATGTTTCAGGCTGAGGGACAGTGTATTTATTTATTCAACAATGCAAGGAAGAGCGACATAATAAGAACTTCCATAATAGTCATTGAATAAAAATTTTATGATATCACGTACAGGTTAATGTATCTTACACAACAACCATTAAGCTATGCGCCGCGTGCATTAAGAAAGGTAATAAGTACGTGCATCAGCTCCGTTAATGTACTTTTTCTATCTTTAGTTTATTGAATTTAACTGTTTTCCATTCCACGCATTGTCTCACTATCTTAGAAGCCTATGTGGGGAAATGGTACAGAAATGATCTCGTTAATGACTGTCAGTTTAAGTCAAATTACAGTCATTTCTGCTGAAATAACTATAAGATTTATGTTACAGGTATAGAGGTGTCTAATGTAGGTCTAACGAGGGAGCTGCCTTGACTATTTTGAACTTAAAATGCAGCGACGTAGTCTTGATATAACAGTCGTTTAGGTACTTCAAGTTTTGGCGTTGATTGTCATATTGTTGGGTAATACAAACTTTAATGGAGTACAAGTAGGGATTCGAGTACACATGTATGTAGCACAGAGACTTGGCCAAGTCTCTCATAGTTTCCCCCAGGTTCCTCCAGTACTTTCCATAATGGAGTACAAGTGATTCGAGTACACAGATGAATGTAGCACAAAGACTTAGCCAATTGAAGTCTCTCATAGTTCCCCCGGGCTCCTCCAGTATATTGTCGTATGTGTTTTTGCATGTTTGTTACTTAGGTTGTTTGTTGCCATTCTCTATGTATCCTCCGAGGAAGCCAAAGATACTAAATGCAAATGAAATAAACCAAAAATTGAAAATATATCTTAAGAGTGAATGAAGCAGAATAAAGTAAGATAAGGAAGACAAGCAAAGAAGGGAGAGTTTCATGGCCCGGATAGCATGTGTGGTAATGTGTGGTAATAAAATGATGAAAACCACTCTTTTCCGTGCAATTTAAAATTAACTCAAGATTTTAGTATTACAAATAGTTTAAATTTAACAAAACAGTTTTATCCCTTGTATTAACCATTCTACCATTTCTAAGAGTTTTACGGTTTCCGCAAGAGCGGCTTTAGAAATGAATCCTTTCTCTGGAGAAAGTGGAACATTAAAAAGGACCGTGATTTTCGTCTCTTAGTTTACTTTGATTACATTTGATGCAAATTGTTTCTATAGTGCAGAGTTGTAATCGAGTCACTAGATTCGTGACTCGAGTCACCAATTCTCAAACTTTTAAGTGACTCGAGGCGAGTCATTGACTCGAGTCACTGTACTATTTCAATGGGGAAATTACTCCTGAATTCTCTCGAGTCACTTTCACTTTGAGAAGAAGTGACTCGAGTCGTGACTCTTTACAACACTGCTATAGTGTGGTATATCACACTGGGTATTCTACTGTTGCTATAACGGAATCTACAAAGATTTATCCTTTATTTTACTAGAAGACTGTGACGTATTTTTCAAGTTTTAAGTCCTTCTTAAACATTCTATCCATCCTTGTTCATAAATATCATTTAATCATTATGCAATTGCATTGTCGAGCCAGTTTAATCAAACAGGTGGCCAACCAATGGCGTGGTCATCAAAGGACTGGTTGGGTCCTGGGAAAACCACGAGACACTAGCAGGTACCATTGAAGGCACCAGGATTTTAAAAGTGAGGGGGGCAAATGGGGGCAAAGAAAATGTTGGGAGCAAAAAGTTTTAGCGCTAAGCGCGAGCTTTATCGGGTGGGGTCCAGGGGCCCGCCTTAGGGCCCCTGGTGGAGTCCAGGGGCAATGCCCCGGGGTGGTCCAGGGGGCGATGCCCCCGGAAGCTTTGAGGTTTTAGCATATCTCTGGGGGGAAAATTAAGTCTCACGGTAAGTGTATTTTGGTTCATAATGCATCCAATGCAAAGATTCCGAATAATTTTTATGTATTAGGCTATCTTCCCGCCAGGCCAGTATACTTCAGGAGCTGAGTGGGGGGCATCTGGGGTGGCAAAGGATCTGACTGGGGGCAAATGCCCTCATGGTGCCGTCACTAGTAGGTAATATAAGTGATTTGAAATATGAGTATAGTCTGTAACGGCATCTTAGTGACAGAACAACACGTCATTCCGTTTTATAAGTTATACATTGAAGCAGTAGGGGCTGCACTTGTCTGAAAGTAGGAAGGGTTAATGGAAGGTTCAATAGACCGTTTAAAATTATGCTGGGACGAGGAGGGCGTACCAAGAAGAAGAATCGGATGCTTTATCCGCTCTAATGTATATGGAATCAGAAAAATATTGGTAGGAAGACAGAAAAACTGCTTAGCACCTTTTAAGAAATGACCGTGACCCCTGTATATGCTGTGCGAGATGAGGAATAAAAGCCCAATCTCAAAGCTTTAATTTTTCTCCACCTTCACGAAAAGGGAAATATCTTAAAATAACACAGAATTCTATGGAAATTCTGTACACGAAAAGTCTACAAATTTCCTCAGATTTTTTCGACAATGTATAAAGAAATTTATAGACTTTCTGAGGTACTTCTACGAACACTTTAAAGGATTTGTGTAAGTTTTTCTGGAGAAAATTTAAGTGATTGTAGTATCTTTGAAGAACTTCCATAACGTCTACAGAAAGTCAAGCTTTCCGTAGGATTTACAAAGAATTCCAGACTATCACAGATATGGGATAAGTAATACATAAATTTCTACATAAAGGTTCTATAGATTATTAGAGATTCTTTAGAAAATCTGTAAATTTCCATAGAAATTCCATGAAAATTGTAAAAGATATTTTAGAAATTCTAAGGTGTTTTTTTTTTTTATAAAATTGTGTATAGCTTTTTTCCTGTAAGGACACAAATAGGACGAAATCATGTTTTCTCCCATCCTGCTATTTTATCCTCTCACCCTCTTCACTCAAGCCCTCTATAGGTCCCCGCCGCATACCTCATCATCCTCTGTTTACCTCCTCACCCGTTGTCCCCTTCCCTTGCACTGCCTATAAATTGTGCGTATTTCACTACAGTTGGTGAATTTGCCTGTGAGGGTCATAACGTCGTATCCTTTACGGGTAAAGGTTTAGACTTCTTGACCCCTGTGACCAGTCTCTGAACACCAGACATGAATGTGGTAACTCGTGGACAACCAAACACTTTGAGTTTACATTAATGCACTCATCAATGTGGAATGAATCGAACAAGAAATGCATTTTGGTGATCCACTTGTAAGACTTTATGTAAAACACAGCTGGTCCACGTGGCCTTTTTGTGACCGTCTAACAACGTTATTACTACTCCAAGTACTACCTGAACATCGTGCTAATGTTCCATTACATCCGGCTGGGACGGTTCTGGCCGCACAGGTGCGTTCTTTTCCTTCCTGGAGAAAAGCTCAGCTTCTAGGGAGCATTGAACGGAGCATAGGGGAGCATGTTATTTTAATGACATTTATTATACGGACACCTCTTCAATTATGAAATCAGAGATTAAAATGGAAATAACAGAAATGAAATTACTTCCAACGTGCCGCTGTTACGAAACCTATGAGCTAGGGAGCAAACAAATAATTGTTTCATCGTTTGAATTTGTCTGAAATAAGCCAAACATTTATAACAGACCTACACAATATACGCTTATAAGAGTGCAAGACAATAACAGGCTTACCTCAAGTTCGTGTGGGGACCTACTTACAGGCCTCCTCAGCTTATGTGAAAGGGGCCCGAAGCGAGGGTAGGATCTGCAGTATGAACAATCTTAAAGGGCAAACAATCTCGCCCAGGTGGTAAAAAGTCTCCCAACTTTACTTCCAGCCCTCCTCAATCCAAATAGATAGCATCAGTCTAATGTACCTCCCAGATAAAACTACATAGTAGCCTAGCTGTACTGAGTGTAAATTGCTCAAGGCCATATCCACACATAACTGTGAGGGAGCTGTCTGCTATGCAGTGGCGTAGCTACGATTTTTCGTTTGGGGCTCTGGGGGGCTAGAGATTTTGTTGAGGACTCCCGATTACTATCTAAGCGGATCGCCACCAAAAGTTGGCGCAGAGCATACGAAGAAAATTTGAGATTTTAATACATCCCAGATCGCCGGAAATGGCACTTGCCAGGCTTGATAGCAGCATCAAGATGTGCAATTTTGGTGAAAAAATGTAAAGTTTGATTTTATTTTATTCTCAAACACATTAAGTTTGTCACAGTCTATCCGAATTTATTCAAAATTCTTCAGAGTGGAGTTATCCTGATGGATTTCAGTGGCTTGATTGGAATGGAGATTTTCCACAGCCAGAGTCTATCATTATCAAGTTGAGTAGCCCAGTCGAGTATTTTTTTTGGCCCAAATCGCCAGTGGGGCGCTTGGGGGCGCGACGATTTGTGGGGACTCGCGCCCTCAAGCCCCCCGTAGCTACGCCACTGCTGCTATGCAATGGGCTACACCCCTGATCCGCTGTTCCGTACAAGTCAGACCAATCAGAGTGGAAATGCATTTATGTCAATTAAAATGCAGTCACCACTTGTTATTAGTATAGGTATCCGGAGATGCCTAGATAAGTTTGGGATGGTGCCACAGCCCCTTTAAAAGGATACCTGATATCGAAACAGCCCCTTTAAAAGGATACCTGATATCGAAATCAGCATCAAAGCGTGCTTGATTACCTGATTTAAAAGTTCGATTATTTCTTACTCCTGTTCATAGGATGGCCATGGATGTCATTAGCTTTTCAAATGTGTGGGGCCATAGACATCCCCTTTCATTCCCTCATTTTTTCATAACGAATGGGGACAATTTCAAGAATTTTCCATAGAAATAATGAAAAATGAAAAAATAACGCCCGCGTTATAGGGTCAAGGTAAGGTTAGATAAAACATTGTAGTTGCCCCATTTGCCTTATGATAAAAATCACGTGTCTCTCCCAGGATGGTCTAGCTATCAGGATAGGCTCCCATCTAGGATGGTCTCTCTTGACTTTCTCTGCCCAGAGATCAATTGGGATAATAATGGTCTCTATTGTCTAAAGCGGGAAGCCTTACTCACTTGATCATTTTGTTCTATTGAAGGGAGGTATCACATTACATCAGCCTAAAAGCTAATAGGATAGGTAATATTTGCATGACAACTAGCATTTATCCGTGACCCCACAATTAGTGCTTCGAAACCCCAAAGTTGTAGACTTGGCCAAGTCTCTCGTGGTGTCATCTTTTCTCTCTGCATAGTAGTGTGCTCTGTGCCGATCTTCTGATTAACACGCCCTCTATCGGATGCTTATTGGTATCGCTTACCACAGAGAAGCAATACAAGGGTGCGTTTTTGTCAACTGTTAGTGTTAGTTTTGATTGGCAGGTCTATTGTGACGTCACCCGAACGACGCATTCGCCATGGTAATCATCTAACACAACTAACAGCCTCAACTGGTTGTTCACGGTTCTGTTAGAACCAGGCCACGCCTACTAACAGTCGACTAAAACGCACCCCAAATAAGCAGCCGATAGAGGGCGTATTAAACCCAAGGTAAATATGGTGAGCTGTAGGTACTAGCAGTACGAGAACACTCACGAGAGACTTGGCAAAGTCTACCAAAGTTGAGGAATCACGTGCTAGAGCTTGTACTTGCCTATATATATATACTGTAATGCAATCACAAGGGCAAATATCCCGGCCCTCCGTTGAGCAGGTACTTTCGTCTATGCTGTAAGATTACCTAATTCTCTTGACCGGATTTACCAGGAGAAAAGACCGGACGTCATTTCCTGCAGTTATCTGTGCAAAACGTTCGATTCACTATCTAACATGTGGATGTATGGGCACCTCGCGTCACCCCAGTTATTACATTGTGTATTAAAGTCTGCATTAAAGTTTGGCAATCGATGAGTCAGTTGAGAACTTTAGGAAGAGGTTTGAACAGCTAGTTTTCACAATACATAGGTTCCTTCTGTTACAGAGGGTTTTCACCGACGTTACTGCGTTGCCCGTGCGTCTCTCTCTCTCTGTTGGACATTTTGACGGCCAGGCGTTCATTGTTTTACAATTGTATCTAGTTCTCTGTGACGTCACAGCTAGGGGTAAGCAACCGCCATGTCTGAGGGCAGGAGTTTAATGAAGACACCATACCAGGTTGTTGAAAGTGCTGACGTTTCGGTCATAGACCTTTATCAAAGTGGCTTTAACGACTGTACATTTAAACAAAAATTACAATCAAGACAGTACCGTATAGCAAAGTGGGGCGTGAATTACCGTTGCGTAGCGATAACTTGGCTACAGATAACAATGATGGCATATTATTGTTACGTAAAAATGAAAGCGTGTTAAAGTTACAAGGCGTATAAAGTTAGTAGAATCGGACCAACGTTATTATTACGCTCAGAATAAAAAGTGGGACACCCACTGTATCGGCTAACCCCATTTGATGGACCGAGACCGCAGCACCCCAGCCTTGCTTAGGCTGGCTGAACTAGTCCTCAACCTGTCATCGTTTGAGTTTAATAGTAGTAGTAGCCAAATCCATGAATAAGGGGTAGCCATGGGTACTAAATAGGACCCTCCTATCTTGTCTATTTTGTTGGTCACATAGAGGAAGAGATGCTTCGCAGTTACCATGGAAACCATCCCGTTATCTTCAAGAGGTGACATTGATGATTACATTGACGTCCAGCACTTCATCTAAACATGAACTTATAAGATTTCATCAAAATAATTTTTCATCAATACAGGAATATATGAAAAAATTATGTATAATAATTAATTTTATAATAATATATTAAAAATTAAATCAAATAAAAAAATCATTCAATATAGATAAAAATTTAATAATATTATAAAATAATATAAATATAAAAATTTTACAAAAATAAAATATATAAATTTGATAAAGAACATATAAAAAAAATCAGATTTTAAACAACTAAAAGAAAATAATACAAAATAATAAAGAAAAAAAAATAAATAAAAAATTAATAAAATTCAAAATATTTTAATAAAGATTAAAAAAAAAATATAAAATAAAAATTAAAAAAAATTCACAAAACAAAAATAAAAAATAATTAAAAAAACAAAAAATAAATAATAAAAATAAAAAAAAAAATATAAAATTAATAAAATATTATAAGATAAAAATTACAAAATATTATATATTAACCAAATTTATTTTAAATTTAATAATAAAATAAAATTTAAAAACAAAAAAAAAAAAAATATAAAAAATATAAAAAATAATAAGAAATAAAAATAAAAAATAAAAAAAATAAACAATCAAAAATTTAAAAATATTAATATAAACAAAAAATATAACAATTTTATTTAAAAGCAAAAATAATAATTAATATAAAATAAATTTTAATTAATAATTAAAATAAATTTAATAAAAAAAAATTATAATCCAAATTATGTAATAATTAAAAGGAAAATTTAATTTAATCAAAATAATAATTATAATATATCAAATATAATAACAAAAAAATTTAGAAGATAAAAAGAAGAAATTTTAATAAATAGACAAAAGTAATATTATAATTAAATATTAAAATTTTATAATTAAATCAATTTAATCAATACAAAAATAAATTAAAATTTATAAAAAATTATATAAAATCAAAACAATTATTATTCAAGTAAATATAATAAATATTTAAATTTCAACAAATATATAATATAAATTTTCAGTTAATAAGTTTCTACCCCTCTTTGAAATTCACCACGATATCTCTGATGCCACTGTCAACTTCCTTGACATTTCAGGTCTCTATAACCGCACATGTCTTAACGGCACTGATTCCAATAGAAACTGACTCACATTCTTACCTTAGTATTTGAGTCTGCTCACCCTCCCTCTGTAAGAACTAGCATTACCTTATTCCCAACTTTTGGACTGGCGCAGAATCTGTGGTGAAGACCAGACCTTCGCATCACGTTCAAAAGAAATGTCTGATTCTTTTTGCGAAAGAGGTTACCCTGAAGAAATTATTGAAAAAGGATTGAAAAGAGCTTCAAAGGCTCACTCCGCTTCATAGTCCTTGAAGGAACGAGAGCCTGTAACAACGCAAGAATACCCCTCTTGTATGAAATTTAATATAACACAAAACATATAGCCAGAGCTAATTATAGAACAATGACTAAGATCCTCCTACCTACCACACAACTCATGCGAATCGTTCGGAACTAACCCAGTATTTTGGCTAACAAACGAGGGAAAAAGCCTGAGTAGATCATCTCGTCCGTTCGGGCTACTCCCCCCCCCTGAAATATATCCTCTCCAGCACAACAAGTTGCCGCCGTCGCACAGATGCACTACCTGCGACCAGAACGCGTTATCTGGGTGAGAAGGTTAACAGGCCCTAAAGCGTTTGGTATGTAAAATAGAGAAATTCACATGTATGCTCGTCTAACATTATTTATGGCCTTATCCTGTTCCCTCGCTGCGGCCACGTATCACATATTGGTGAAACTAAAAGATACGTCTCGCGGCGAGAATCCCTGAGGCATCATTGGCGTTCCATCCGCAATCCAACTGCTGGATGCCGGTTGGCTGCCCATTTCAACTCTCCCTGTCACACATCGATAATTTGAATGGTTTGCGTATTGAAATCTTGTAGAGTGAGTTATAGGGACAGAAAACCATGGGAGAGCGTCATATATACCTCAGCTCGGGACTCATACAACCCTTCAACTGCATCAACTCCCTGTTTCGTCCTTCTCAACAACGCCACCTATGACGTTGTCGACTTCACCCTATAATCTTTTTTTAGCCTAAGACTTAGCCTTATCCACGTGTTTTCTTTTTGACGTAATAATTATTTTGCGTCCTTTTCAATTAATTTTTTGGGTTTTCATCCAAGTCCGATACTACGCTTTGTAATTCGATCCGCACACGCATTCTTTTGTATGTTAACTTTATCGGGGCTTTCTTAATTGATCTGATACCTAAGCTTTACAGACATTTGTCATTTGACACTTTTTATTCTGACGTTATATAAAGAACTTGCGTCCGATTCTTTAATTTCTATACCGCTTGTAACTTTAACAGCTTTGCATTTTTCCGTACAATATATGCGCATCATTTTATCTGTATGCCAAGTTATCGTAGGCCAACTGTAATTCACCGCACTATGCTATACGCGTCTTCTTGATTGTAATTTTTGGGTTGTTAAATGTATCAGTCGTTAAAAAGCCACCTTTGATTAAAAACAAAAAGGTCTATGAGCGAAACGTCAGTACTTTCAACAACCTGGTATGGTGTCTTCATTAAACTCCTGTTTTCTAATTTTAACTGTACACCAATGCATGACTATGTGTTTATATGTCTGAGGGCAAGCGTGTACACACATGCTGGGGTTGCCCTCAGACATGGCTGAAATAATACACGTGAAAAGCTCCTATGACGTCACGTGAGAACTATCAGAGGCTTTTCGTATGACGTCATAATACTCCCTGGCACCATGTTGGAGTACATGTAACTTCGTAGTAGGCCACACTCGACGCGCTTGCTCGATAGATGTGTACAAACCGTGTATACCACAGAGCACAGTGTGCGGCGCGTTCAGTATACTACTGCACAAAACCATGGGTTCTTGGCATGAGTGTCCTCCAGCATGGCGAATCCGTGACGTAATTGCAAAGCCTCTTAAGTTCTTCAAGTGACGTTAAAATATAGGCCCGGTTTTACCTGTGCCGCGCAGCCATTTTCGATGTTTAACTTCGTGCACGCGTAAGAACTATTCTGTGTATACCAGTATCGGCTTATATGCTGTATAATGATCTCATATAAAAAATATATTCCCGTGATATCATTAGTCCCTCACCGGATATTAAGTGAACACTACGCAATCTAGTATGTAGACCAGATTCAGTTCAATATTTCTTCTGAAGAATTCCAGAAACCAATCTTGCTCTACATTGTGTATTTGTTAGAAATCGATAATAAAACTGTAGGGCCTGCGATTTTCTTTATCATCAAGGAAACATTGTTTATGAAACGCTTTGAACAATACTTTTATACACAGAGTACATGCAGCGTTCGATAAGTTTGACGTCCACTATGGCTGATTTTGCTGTTGTCACATGTGCGCGCCTATCAATGACACTCCTGCGCATGAGCTATAACGGCCAACATGGCAAACTGAAACGCGCTGACGTTACGTGAAAAAACCTCGGTAGACTGACACTTCATGAAAACAAGTCTTAGTATGAAAGTATATCATCCTGAAAAAGATAACAGTTTTGAAGAATGAACCATTTTCCATCGATTGATAACAGTTTTCACAATGTGCACACGCTTTGCTAAATTTGTATCGTGACTGCAAGGCTGTCTGACCACGTGTACGTCGACTACAGCATCGTCACGACCACAGCTTACACTAGACGCAGTCCCGGTGACCGTGGTTCCGGGTTTGGTTCACCCTAGACGGAACCATGGCATGAACGCAAATAGGCTACCTCTCGCAATTTAGATTGACATCGATCAAAAGCTGATAATAGGTCAAACTTTACAAATCTAGGTTCTCACATTTGCTGATATGTTGCAGATCCGCTTATTTCAGTATCATTCACTACGTCTGTGATAGTCTATGCGTAATAAGCTTAAGCATGATAACTATTCTTTTATTAACCAACACTAGCAGCTCTGTTATTGTGTGATGTCGTTGAAGAAAACTATTGCCATATTTTGTAGGTGAGACTCAATGGTTTAATAACATTGAAAACAATATTCTGCCTGTGCCGTGTTGATGCAATCAAAGCATAAGAGAATGTGTAATAGCTGGATAGCGCAATGCATTAAATAAATCCGAAAAGAAAAGGAAAAATTAGAAGTAGTACTCGAATAAGCTGTACATACTACTTCAAAAACAGAAACGATAGAACGTGGTACTTGATATGACAAATACCGAAGAAGATTCTCAGGTGTTTTGAGCCGAGAACCACTTTACTTGACCTTTTACTTTAATTTTTATTCTTATGCAGTAGCCAGGACGCCAATATGCAATTTTCTTTAATTAAATTTGGGGACATATTTAGTGGACGTCGCGGGCCACATATGGCCCACTGGCGGCTACTTCAAAACTTAGGACATACAGTATTAGCTGCGTCCCCGTTTTTGGAATAATTTTCATTTCAGCAAATACACTTTAACTCATTGCTTTCACTGACTTGTGAATCACGTTTTCCAAATAAAATTCATTCTTAAGTAGGAAGTTATCAATTCCAAAATTTTATATGAAGGAAAAAAACAGACGCCAATCGACGAATAAATCGACTGACCATTTATTCAGCTGAAATTAAAAAGGTGTCTCCTTTCTATCGTATCTTAATAGGACTACTTCATCCGTGTAGAATTTCCTGAAGTCATATTGGTTATATGCAAACTTCTGACTATATATAGTTTATAATTTCCCTTCAGATTTTGAAGTTTTCTAAAGTTGCTAATTATTTATGGTTTAGAAAGCCCAAATAAATAAACTTATGCAATGCTTGGAAACAGGTCATGTCCATAGCCAAGCAGTGTATCGAAAGGGGACGGGATAACTTCCGAAAGGGGAGGGGGAGGCGATATCTGTTAAGACAAGTTAAGTCAACGGTACTTTTTTGCTCTCAAAATATTTGTAATAAGGCAAACTTTTTTCGGGGGTTTTCAGGGGGTTACTCCCTTACCCCACTTGACAGGGGGAATGAAATAACTTCAATGGTTTTGGAGTATTGAGCAGCACTAAATATCTTTACGTTAAATTTTAGAACAGTCATTTAACATTACGAGCAGAATACAAAAGTTGCAAAAGTGGCAGACATTTTTCGATGAGAAAAATTCACATTTTTGAAAGTCAATAAATCAATATACACATGGTGACCTGGGATGGGTTTTAATAAACGTTTGTCTCTGGAGTACGAGTTAGGGAATTAATTGCATCATATTAAGCCCTGACCTGACAGGAAATGTAAGTACGTGATGTTATTAATGTGCTACTTATGATCTCAGAAAGTAATCGGACAGGAACACAATTCAAAGTACGTTGTGTATATGCACTCTAATGTTATAATTCAAACAACTTCGTTTAATCATGGGAATACCAGACACGAAAATATTGGGCAAAAATTTGACATTGACCATATACCGGTACTGTGCACGTCAGAATTTTGCATTTTTCACCATTTTGTGGTTATTTCTTACATCATCGCTATCTAATAAACTGAATCACCTTTAATATTTTGCTGAGCACTGACATACCACAACTCATATTCAGGAGACTTCAGAAAATTGGCTCCTACAGTGACCACGAACAACTGCAAATAACTTTGTCGAATGATCGGCCTATATAGGCCAATTATAGATTAATACAAATGCAGTTGGATTATATCTTAGTACTGAAGTTATCTTCTTTTGCTAGTTTGTGATTTCAATCACAAAATTTTCCCGATTTAAACAAGCAATTAAGTAGAAATAATAAGTGATTAACGGACTATTAACTTTTAGGTCATGGATAGGATAATTACATTTCACCAGGCACTGAATTTTCAAAGGGGCAATCGTTCCTAGAATTTTGTTTTGCACTTTCGATCGGAAGCTTTTATTACCAACGGTCCACTTCACTTGACCCGTACTTATTTCTACCGTTTCTCATAAATTAATTCTTGGCACCGGCAACACCATCTTCATATAAAGGAACAGGGCATAGATTCTATAACTAGGCCATTTTGTACAAATCTCTTATTTTCTCCTTCCTTCAGCCAAGTTAAGAGTTTAATTTTTAGAAAATTAATATTAGTCTATAGGTGCTGTACGAAACAGGTGTTTGTCAGAGGCCTCGCCAGAAAGACTTTTATGACTACGCAAGCGACGTTCGACCAATTCATGGGGAAGAGGTTTCAAATACGGAAGCGGTATATTTTCTACCTTTGAGTTTTCGGCAGTAGGGGTTACTAAGGGCCCAAGACGTTTGTGGCGCGCCAGCCCCCTAGCCATGCTCCTTGCTGATATTTTCACCTCTTGATATTGTAATAAACGATATTGCATATTGAATTGACTGCTCTGAAATAGACGTTTTTCAGACCCTATCATTCTTTTATCAAAGTGTGGGTATATATAATCACAGTTGTAGAAAGCTGTTGGTGACTGGGTCGGTGGGGGGGGGGGGCTGAACGTTGTTTCGGACCTCTGCCTTAAGGATGGGGTCTGAGGGGCTAGGAAATTGAATTTTTAGGTCCTTAGATGCAATTTGCTGCGATTTATTGGGCAAATTGTAAGGAAAATTACTGCAAATTTTCGACATTTTTCACAGACGGAACAAAATTGGGGGTTTTCGTCCTTACATTTATTTAAACCATTTTCTGTAAGAGTATAGGACGTTCGAAATAAAGCTCCATGCATAGGAGCATGCTAGGGATGGGTCATAAATTTTAGTAACAAATCTCAAAGCCTCAAAGACCTAAATTTAGAAATTTAACAATGCTTGTGATGCATTTTAGAAGATATTTTGGCATCTCGTTTTCTTGAAGAATTGCATATAAATGCAGAGTTCATTTACATATTTAAAGACATTAGTCTCTTTAGCAGAAGATTTACCTCGTGGCCGTAAGAGAAAAAATATCTTGGCTTCTGCTGTAGCTGTTTTACAAGGATCCATGCAGTGGAGTATAAAAGATACAAATTAACAGCGCGACTCAGTACATAGACACACGTATGATAGTACCAACTTCATTAACTACATTTTAATTAATCACACATGAGCTTACAAAGTGAAATGGTCAGGTCGGCGGTCTAATATTCCGAACAAATCGGCCTCTATACAAAGACAGAGCCAGACAAAACGCCGACAACACAATTTCCTTTTAAATACTTGGCCACGTCGCCGAACTCGAATGATCAGCCAAGTTAAGTCACTAACCAGATGTATCTAGAATCGGAAGGTCAACTTGTAATCGAACAAGGTGAGTAGAAAGAATCGAATATCTGTCTACTGACTACTTTTCCACTCAAATTCAAGAAAGTACAACATTTTTGGATCGAAAACACGAGTCAATGATCGGTAAGGAATAGGGTCAGTTGTTTAAGTAATGCAAGGTTCCTTCTTAAGTACACTTGCTGAACAGCTGGTTGCATAAACCCATACACGTGAGCAGTTTATCATAGGTATACCCAGGGGCGTATCCAGGGGGCCAAAATATGCCCCGACACTATCTAAGCCGAGCACCACCATAGTTGACGCGGAGGGTATCGAGTAAATTTTGACAAAAGTGCCTCCTGGATTACAGGAAACGGCCCTTCCTCGGTATTTTAAGTTGCATTTCAACATTTAACATTGTAATATCTCATGTTTTAGAAATTTACAAGTGAGAAAATTTTATACTATAAATTACATTTGTGAGAGAATAATGTGGATTTCAAATTACTTTATGAGCTGTTTTTAGTGTTCGTTTAAAAGGCCTAGGAAGCTGTTTTCTCTACTGGGTGGGGCTGAACGTTGTTTCGGACCGCTGTCCTGGGGGAGGGATCTAAGGGGAGTATCCCCCTCCCCTTAGATCTCTCCCCTCCCCCTTTGGAAAATCTTTGAATACTTGAGGGTCCTTAGACGCAATTTGCTGTTATATTTTGCAAAGTTTAAGAATCTAATTTTGCTCTTATCATTTTTGCAATAATCGCAATACATGTAGACGGACAAGATGACCAACTTCCACCTCCTTTCTTCAGTTCAATCAACTTGGAGAGAATGCACAAATCAGTGAATGAAGAGTTACGTATTTGTTTCAAAAATTAAAAACATCAAACACTTGTAAGCTATACAACTATTAATTGTCATATTGTTAAAAAGAAAGGAAAGAAGCGTATCGTTGTCACTGACAACGCTCAGAACATATGATAATGGACCGAAAAAATCACATTCAGCACAGAAAACAAATGTCTTTCCAAAATAAAGACGTTGTTACACTTGAATGTGCAAGCAAGAAGACACAACCCAGCCTCGCGGGTTTGTCGTGCCGTAAAAAGTGGCGTCGGCCACTTAATGTCTTTTAAAGAATGCAGAGTACTGGAGAAATGGATAGCTAGTTCACTTCGTCTTTAAAAGACATTAAGTTCACCATCATAGAAAAAAATCATTCTTCTTCCAATTCGGAAGCAATTTTATGCAAACGGGAAGGTTATTGGATGGCCCAGTTAAGAACAATTCATCCTTTAGGCCTCAATAAAAGAAAAGAATTTAATTCTCGTAAAAGAATTTGTTTTCTTTAGCTTATCCCTTCTTTGACCTTTTATTTTTTCTTTTTGGTTGTCAAGACGAAGTGAACTAGCTATCCATTTCTCCAGTACTCCGCATTCTTTAAAAGACATTAAGTTCACCATCATAGAAAAAATTCATTCTTCTTCCAATTCGGAAGCAATTTTATGCAAACGGGAAGGTTATTGGATGGCCCAGTTAAGAACAATTCATCCTTTAGGCCTCAATAAAAGAAAAGAATTTAATTCTCGTAAAAGAATTTGTTTTCTTTAGCTTATCCCTTCTTTGACCTTTTATTTTTTCTTTTTGGTTGTCAATTGTCGTAATTGATGTTTTCTTAAGCTTATCCTTTCTTTGACTATTTTACTGTCTTATCCTCTTATTGTTGTTTGCTTAGCGTGTTTTACTCTTCTGTTAAGGAATTTAACTCGTCTTACCTTTTCTTTCTTTATGCATTTAGCCCATTTTATAAGTGTAGAGAATTTTATTGGTCATGCAGTTGGCTGAAGAAGGCTGATAAGATAGCCGAAAGCTTCCAACCAACATCACTGTGTTTGTGCATTTTTTTGTTGGAACCTAGTTGAGTTTGGTATTTTCTACTCCATTTATATATATATATATATATATATATATATATATATATATATATATATATATATATATATATATATATATATATATAACATGATTATATTATACAGGTGAACGTATACCGTGTGTTGGAAGCTGAGTTACAAAGCTTGTTGGATTTCAGTGTTATCTTTTGCTGTTATTGCTATATATATATCCCCCTTTTCTCTCCATTGTTTTTCTTTTCTCTCTTCATTTTTTCTCCCTTTTTCGCCTTTGTTTTCTCATTTTTCAGTGGGGAGGCTGGTCTGATGGACCCCTGTATACCCCACTGGTTATACCACAATGCAGTGATCGGCAACAGCAAAGTGGGTGCGATTTCAAATTAATGATCCATGCTTAAACTAGGAAAGTCCTGTAAAAGGGCGTCCTATTTTCCTTTGCGCAGGTCATTACAAGATTAGAAGTTCCTTGTTTCAAAACTTAGGCTCCCTCATGAGTTGGACGTTTTCTGATGGAGGGTCGGGCCGTGGGCATAGGTTTCTAGTCCTCCTGCAAAGTTTTGACGTGAAAATATAGTCGCTGTGCGAAAAAGGGCGCTGAAACTTATAGGATGATAGCCCAATGAAAAATTTTGCAACTCATTGGTTATTTACACAGATAAAATATGATTGCTACAGAGGCTATTTGTCAAGCTGAAAGGCTTAAAAATCCACACAGTTTATTTGAGTCAGCAGCGTATGTACCTACCGTAGTAGGGTGCCCTGGCGAGTTCTACTTGGAGGGCCTCCTCAGTCTACAGAGCTAAAGAAAACAAAGTCAAGGGAAGGAAAAGGAGGGAAAAGGGAGGGTGGAGTGAACTTATACACCTTATGCATATGACGTCACAGAAAAGAAAGTGCACCCCCAACATGGAGTTTAACGTGTATCATTGCAACTTGCACCAACAAACGCAGACAGCTGATTTGTGTACGGATACGCGAGTAATAGGGCATTCCATTGAGGGTATGAGCTGGTCATTTGTACGTGAGAAACGTTTTCTTGCTCTCAAAACTTGTGAGCTAGTGCGGTGCGCTGGAAATTTCGTAAGCAACTCGAGTTCTCCACTTAAGACAAAATGGAGGACTTAGAGAAGGCGGATAAACAATCAAATTCTTCTCCTATTTTACCTTTCAGCCTGCAAAATTGATACGCAATGCTTGTAAGTTGCAAATCTGAAAAAGCAAATGATAGTTAAGAGCTCAATTTGTTGAATGTTACATATAGCGACCATTTTTCGTATTTTTGATGTAATTGGCTTGTTCGTCGAACATCGTCTCATTTACGCATCCGTCAAAAGTACAGGCTACGGATCGGTATTATTGCTGAAAAGTGTATAGCCATCCGTTTCACCACTTTTGACGCATAAAACGTGTTCCACCAAGTGGTAACAAGGTGCACACGGTGAGCACCTAAGCATTCGTACGCGACATAAGACTACTACGCGCACGTGAGAAGTCTACGTAGTGCGTGCAGTGTGCCTCATTGTTTACCCTCCAAAATTCAACGTCACGTGACGTCAATGCAACCTACAACTTTGGCAGTGCTTGATGCCAGTCAATATGTAATTCTGTAAATGGTTTCTTAAAAGACGTTTCGACGAACCGAGCCAGTACACTGTTCACCGGGTAAAAGCCCATTGGCCCCCCCCTTCCCCTGGTAGTGACCCAGATACGTCACCACACCATTTAAAAGTTTTATTCCCTTGAGAAGAGAAATGTGGGGAGAAAGTCGTTAATCACCTTAAACAATTTTTGGAGTGGATTTATGTTTGCCTCTCCTTTTTCTAATTTTCTGTTAAAAAGTCGATACCGCAGGGTAAGGTATGACAGCTGATGATGAGGGGGCTGCATTTAAGGTCCCCTGAAAGAAAATAAGTTCACTGTTGTATTACGGAAGCTGAATTTTGTTATTTCTGTTTGGTTCTCTGTGTACTAGACTTTTTATGATACAAACTACACTCCTAACAGGCTGTTTACTCTAACAGGCTGTTAGACTTGTGGTGGTAAAGAGGTTCAAAGTACTGTAAAGAAAATCACAAGTTGTCATATTTGTGACTCAAAGCTATTCTTCTAGTCCTCTAATCAGAGGTAATCCCCCGGGCACAGTAAGTTCTCAGTCTGGTCGTGGACGGTATAGCAGACAATAGAGTAATGCAGCATCTCAAACAAAGGGGTGGTTATTGTAACAAGTAACACCTCTCTGTTAAAATAAACGTCTTCAAGAGAATGGCAGGCAGTCGTTCCGAATTTATTTTAGAACATATCAGCTAAATCTTACAAATCTCTGTGGTTCCCAAACATAAATGTCAAGGCCTTAGCCCAGGCGAATTCCCTAAGGGGGGGGGGCAGTTCATAACACCTTCCGGTGGCGTGCCAAGGAAATTTGGCACCCAGTGCCCAGACCCTTTCAATGTCACCCAGTGCCGCCATAGGCCAATGGGCGGGATTTAATAAGAGAGGTCTGAATGGAAGACGTGACATTTATGTAAGGTCACTTTGGTGCAACTTTGGCTGTCTTTGGCAGAGCTTTGAACTCACTACATGTTTAGAAATTTCATTCTAGGCCTAATGTGTCTTTTTTTTTTCTTAAGGGGGTGGGGTAGGGTATATAAGAGCCGGGGTATTACACCTACTCTTTGAGAAACTTTTGTGTATGTAAGGTGGCTAATATGCAAAATAGTGCTATTTTGGGAAAGCTTTAAACTGGTCACATGTTTGCAAAATCTCAATTGTAGAGCCTATTTTCTTTTTGACTGGGTGTAAGCGAAGGGGTGCCGTTCAAGGCCTCTCATCTTTGAGAAATGTTTGTCTTAGTAAGGTTGCTTGGGTACGAAATGGTGCTATCTTTGACAAAGCTTTGAAATGATTATATTTTTGGAAATACTTATTATTAAGGGAACGTTTGCTGTGGCATGATGTGATGCCACAGCCAAAGACTTGGTGGGGACCTTTCCCCTCTTAGTGCGCTACTTTGAAGGTCACTATCGTAGGCGTAGCGTACAGGTCTATTTTTTGTTTAAAGTGCCTCTCAGATTGGCCGAAATGACACTTTCTAGACCAGCAAAGTTGCATCGGGGGGGGGGGGGGCTGGAACGACTTGTCCCAAAAATATAACCCGAAATTTCCGCCCGCTTCACGCACGTTCGACATGTTAATGTACATATCATATAGGCATGCATCGGTTATCACACCGCATGCCAATTACATAAAATAATTTGCCGTGTTTCTACCTTCTTTATTGGTTTTAATTTTGGCTGAAGTCGTTGATCGCCGGCCTGGGGGAAGGGTGTAAGGGGAAGGGTTTTGAAAATTTTTGAAAAATTAGGTGTTCTTACATGGCATCTGGTGCCACATATGTTACCTTTGAAGTAACATTTGTGTTAAAACATTTACGTATTTTAGGTACTAAAAAAATCAGCATTAGACCCAACCCCTTTGAAAATTTTTGAAAAATTAGGTGTCCTTACATGCAATTTGGTGCCACATATGCTACCTTTGAAGTAAAATTTGTGTTAAAAAATTTACGTATTTTAGGTAGAAAAAATCAGCATCAGTGAGGGTGGGGCATAGCTCAATGGCCTCTCAAATACACCACTGATAATCATAATATAAGTTTAACCATTGAAAACACACTGATGAATTAATACGGAATATATAGTTGCTAGTGCAATTCAAATCAAATCTGTATATTAATTACCGAGGAAGTTTTTTTTTTAAATTATTAACACCCTTTAGCTACATCATTGCGTTATTTTTCTTTCCGTACTGGGTTATGTTTAGGTTAGGTAAGGATGAGAATATAAAGGTTACTTACATGTGTCGAAACATGGAGACGTCGGAACATAGAGGTGTAACCCACATACTGTACTCATGGGTGGAGGCGTTTCCCTCCCACTTCTCTATTTCCGCAGGCATTGACTCAATTCTGGTCAATCTCCAGAGTAAATTCTATGTATTTCTCCCTATTTACTGGAGTATAACTTTCTATATTGTACCTCAAAATGAAAGAATGTTTAGGTATTATCTACAAGGCTCGGAAAGTGCTATTTATGGCAATCTGGGAGGCATTTTTTTTAAAACTTTTTTTTTTTGAAAAATTACTTGCGCCAACTAGAGTAATGGTGGCACTCCGATCACGAAGTAGCCCAAGTCCTGGTAGACTTTGGAAAATTTAAGCAACTATCATAGCGGATGGTCGTTGAGAAAATATTGGAGACCCATGCTGTAGAAGAGGTCTTGCATTGAGACCACATGGACGGCATGCATGCAGATTATCCGATACGTACACCTAATCTAACTCGTTCACTCATATTTACGAGTTTGTGACCTCACGCGTGGCAGACCTTTATCTAACATGATCCTTCCGATAATGCTACAATATATTTGGTCTACATTTTTTATCACTTTTTACACACAACATTCTAGTTTTTATCCTTGCTTAAAAGTGTCCACAGTGATTGATGAGAATAAACTGATCCCATAGTCATCCGGGGAAACACCTCGTGAAAGGGGAAACGTTCGACTTGAGTCTTCTGTGTAATTGACCTACTTTTAATGCTATACATTCGATAAAAGGGAATGATCATGACTGCTTGTATGTCATTCTGAAATGTGTGGGTCACCTTGTTTTGAAATCGTGATCCAACCACAGAAAGGTCAGGTTTAACCAGGCTATACTCTTAAATAATCAGCCGTTGGAATAACAATGTTTTCATTCTTAAAACTTTGAAGTAAAGATGTAGACATGTAGCTACTTCATTATCGTTATTAAATCGTGTCTTTAAAAGGACTAAGCAGGTCGTCCCAATATCTTTAGAAACATCTACTTAATCTTTCCATGGAGTTTCCATCAATCACGGGGGGGGGGGGGGTGAGTGGGGATGTAGGTTGGTTATTCCATCATCTTGTACATTTACAATCATCTGATGTCTCAAAGCTGAAAGTTCGGTATAGTATCTTAAAATTGTCACACGATGAAAGAATCATACAATATTCATGATAACTGGTTATACTAATTCAAATCGGGGAGAGGGCATTTGCCCTTTAACTGTTTATAAGGGTATACTGAATATCTTTCCAGACGCCAAAACTCACTTTTAATAGTAATGACAGACCGTCAGTCGCACCGGGTGGAACTGGAAGGGTGGGGGTGGGGGTAATTTTTCTTGGTATCTTATGTCAAAGTCAACAGCTTCAGATGAATCACGTTTATTGCGCTACACGTTGGAGGGAGGAGAATTAGGAGGAACACGTGATCATCAAATTATCTGGGTAGAAAAATCAGAACATGCACGGGAAATGGCTGTACTGATCTATTGCTTAATACGTTCTTTTGAATACAATAACCCACTTCACAATCACAATAAACAGTGTCAAAAATACGTATCACGTATTGCAAAAGGATTTTAAGTTTCTTGGAGCAACTCTAGGTTTTCACCTGCAGGATGATACAATGACGTGCGTAGGATATGGCAGGTGGGGATACATCTTGAGATTCCCCCGACTGACATGCGGAAGATTGGTGTAACGGGAGGGGGTATCACAAGTGTACCGAGGTACACCACGAGAGCGAAGCGTGAGTCTGCACGCGAAGGGTCTAGGAGCCCGCGTTAGGGCTCCTGGTGGGTTCCAGAGGCAGAGCCTCGTGGGTGTCCCGCTCACTTTAAACACACCACTGGGAAGAAATGGAACCAGCAGTAAGTCAGAAGTCAGCATTGAGGTATGGCAATAGGCATTTCCACAGGTTTGGGAGAAACATTGTGTTTGCGGGACCGTACAGAAATTTTTCCTTTAAAACCGTAGGGGTGGGGAACCTCTGGCCCAAGGACCGTATGCGGCCCACGAGACAATTTTATCCGGCCAGCCAGGCAATTCATAAATGTAAATTCAGAATCACCTGAAACGTTATTGATGATACTTATCTTGTTGCCTTAGGTGCCCATCGTTTATCCTGCTTATGATAGTTTTCCGGATATTTCAAGTAAAACTGTTGCGAAACACTATCACTAAAACCTTGTACGCACAATGTTACATGCACACTGTTTCGTTAGACATGAACAAGGTGCAGAATCCTTGTACTTCTGGTTGTAATGCAAGCTATGCGTGGGAGGCTACATAAAATTGAAACGAATTACATTATCGCATGTATAGCTCTATAAATCTTTTACAGTACGAAACTCCGTGAACACTCAGTATTTATTCCGGTCGATTCGGGGGGGGGGGGTAGGACTGTCTCTCCGAGGAGTAAATCAAACGTTTAATTTTACATTTATATTTTGCAATGTAAAGTGAAGAATAAAAAACTTTGTTTCAAATACGCGGTTTTCGGCGGGTTTTGCGCGCACTTTTCGTATGCTCTCTTTCATTACTAGGCTACTTTATAAAAAGATAAAAAGACAAATGGTGTCACTGAGATACTTCTGACCTGTTTAGCTCTGCACATTCAATGCCACTTAAAGATAGTAAATGAACATTCTATTACCTACAAATTTGTACAAACTTCAGAGCTCCCGAGGGCTTCAGCCCATTTCCATGGTTTTTCTAGTCCAGACCCACCAGTACCTGTTTGGGCCCCTTGTCCTGGGCCCTATGGGAAAACTTGTTGCGCCCATAATTGATCCCACGAATGCTGACCCCACGTATAAAGAAACCCATGCAGAGCTTATAATTTGTACGTTGGAAGAGGAACTTCCGTTGTAACAATCGATACTTGGAGGAAGCAGTACTCAACTTTTGCAAGAGGCTGAAGGAACAGTTATCCACCTTGGAAGGAAAACGATTTATAGAACAAAAGTCCAGGAAACGGAAACGGTCTTTTATGAGGGATCTAGTAGGCTTCCATTATACACTCTCACATCTGCACACAGAGGCACATACTGTAGCAGTTGTAGCTCTGTAAGGTGAAGCAGTTTGGTTTGAGTGCATATGTGGAGTAGCCTGTAGGTTCAGGCCCGTAGTCAAGGGGGGGGGGGCATTATACACTCTCACATCTGCACACAGAGACACATATTGAAATTTTTTCGCCCCCCCCCCCCGAGAGTTTGAATATTACCATTGACTTAAATCATTTGTACACATCTGGCCCCCTTGAAAAAATTTTCGCTCCCCCTGGAAAAATTCTGGCCGGCCCCCCTTCAGTACCTTGTCTGGCTACGGGCCTGTGTAGGTTTTACCTATAATCACGGACGTGGATCCATCTCCAAAGGTGGAGGGGACTTTCACCATTTGCTAATCACCGTTCTGGACCCCTCCCCCTTTGAAAAAAGAAATTAGAAGGCGTCTTTATAACAAATGGTGTCATATTTGGGCGCAATTTAGCTTTTAAAATGTAGTGCCAATTCGTAATTTATGTTATATTGTAATTCATCACAGACAGGTTTAGTTTTCATCATTTTTGAAAAAGTGGGGAGACTTATTGGAGATGTTCCCCCTTCCAAAAAGTGAGGGGACGCGTCCCCGTCCCCCATGATCCACGCCCATGCCTATAATGCTTCTCACTTTTGGCTAAGTCAAACCGAGAATACTACACGTACTAAACTACCATCCACTTAAATAGAGACAGCCTCGGATATTTCCATCTTACACGTCCCGTATTTCTGCCCAGAGACTGGGGTAGCTTCCACGTGGTCACACCACCCTGTAAACGAATTACCAAACCCCTTACCTCCCCCCCCCCCCCCACACTGTTGTTGAGTTGTTCTTCCTTCCCAATCTCAGTTACCAGCGGCGGAGTCGACTTCTTTGCTTTCACACACTGTTTATATATTTTCCTTACATAGAATAACAGGTTCCAGGGAAAAGTGCGTCAGCTGAGTAAGCAAACCCTGAAAACTGTACTATGAGGTATTGCTGAAAGGTATCTCCTGCAATGGCGAACACTGCCCTCCTTAAGAGCAAACCAAGAAATTCGTTGGTTAGGCTGGTCGTTGTCCGGGGATTACTTATTTTATCGTACCCATTAAGGCTCCTCGACGAAAAATGGAATGTCCCTGAAGGCAAGTCATGCCCCCCTGCCCCCTGTCTACAATTCTGATTCTAGCATTTGTGAGTATGATCATTTCGATGTTTATGATGCTGTGATGCGTAGGTTTGTGGTACAGGAGAAACATTTGGCACCCCAAACGAAAAAGTTGGTTGTAGAAAACCTAGTACCCTGAAACGGATGAAGTCAAGGCACCTGCGCTATAGTGGCCAGCAAACTCTAGATCACTTATTCTCATCAGTCCTCGATCAGACGGAGAAATGGGGCTGATGTCTAGGGCCGCATTCCAAAAAGTGGAAGAAAACCTTACCGTTGAATGATTCTTTTTCATTTAACAGAACTGTAGAAGAGCGAGCACACGTGAAGTCGCCAACGCATTTGTATGTCATTTCAGTAATCAATCAACGCAAGTTCAACACGATACGATTTTGCATTGCACAATCACCCCACGCAGCAATTAGATTTCCCGGATATATTTTTGCTACAAGCTTCCTTACTACAAATCCCCGCACTCAGCAGCACACTACTGTATAACCATATGCCACCGTGTAAAAAACCTGATTGTCAACAAAACGGTGCACAAAACAAAATACCATATCTTGGCTAGACTCACCAACTTAACACCACTCAGGAGAACAAACTTGGAAACTTCAAAGAGAATTAGTGAATTCAAAATATATAATTTAAAATACATTTGATTGTTGGCCCTTATTCCTACATTGCTACAATTTTTCTTGTCGAATATGATTTTTGTCAAAAGGCAAAATCAATTCAGGGGTCTGGGGACAGGGCCCGGGAGCCACATGCAGCCCTGAGGGTCGCGTTTGAGAATCAAGGGATTAAATTATCCCAAACTTAGAACGCACCCATGACAAAACCCTTGTTTCGCCAATAGATCTTTGGGGTCATACACAAGATCAACCAAATTACGAGTCACCCCAGTGACTGATACCAACGTCACTGATTTTATTTCGAGAAAGAAATATTTGATAATTTTGCATCATTTTTATAATCCATGTTAGTGGAGTGAGCACCGCATTTAATGTACATGTAAGATAGTTTTAACTTGCCCACATGCACAGGATAGGTCTATTTTCATTTCCAAACTTACGGTAAGCTTTTTTCACACTACAGTGTGGGCCTTAAAGGAACACTTCAGGTGTGGTAAAGGAAACGCCCAGCAAATTCCGGCTCTTTTATCAGACCCACGTGTCTAAGAGGAAATATTGTCCGTTTAGAACTGATAAACATTCTAGTAAGTTTCCACCTCCAAAAGATAAAAGTGGTTCTTTATCATGTTACGTAATTTATATACTGAAGTGATCACGCCAGTGGCTAGTGTCATGTTCGTGAACTCAAAGCGACATTGAAAGCGCTGACATCACTTATAATAGATAACTTTTAGGACATGTGCGCCTGTATTAAAGCAACTGACTACGTAGCAGGCTATACGGTATATTCCTTGTTCAAAGGTCTATAGGAAACTTTAAAAATGGGGGTTAGTATAACAATAAAATCCCTCTGGCAATAACGGGATTTCGTACAACAAGAAAACCCTTTTAATTCGTAAATGCAAAAGACGGGACAAGAGTTTATGGTGGTACTGCATAAACCATCTTTGCTTGCTGTTTGCTAAATTTCAAATGAAAAATAAAGGCCAAATGTTTGTTTCTGAAAACAACAGTTTCACTTGAATGCCACCAAGGTATAGGGATTAGGCAAGGGTCCTAAGAAACGGAGACTTTACAACTATTTACTCAATGTCTAAACAGTACCGTGATACTCTCAAGAAATTACAACGTAGGCCGTTACCGGTGTTTTGGTGATAGAACTCCATACTTAGGAATTGATTACTCAGAATTTCTTTAAAAATGAAGTTTCCTCACACTTTGCGTTCACCCTTGAACAGTGGACATCGTGTGACTTTAATAATTTCACAGGGACTTGTGATCACTTGGTTTTATTTTCAATATGATAGGTCTGAGACCCCTCCTAAAGTCCATCCAACCCAAGTGTTACAACTCATGAGAATATCCTGGCTATAGGCCTACATGCCCAAAGACAGTAGCTATTGCTACTTGAAACTGGTCAACGGTTGACACTGTGTTCTTATTTCCTTAAAGTAATATCAGTAAGTATGTAAATGGATGAGATCTCCCTTGAGTTGGAGCTCTCCAACCTTCCCGGATATTCTCCGATAATTTTGCACTGTTCGACGCCTCTCGAACTGCCGTTGTCCGTCTTTGCCCTCCATAGGTCGCAAAGTTTTTAATGTGAGAGCTGACTCGTGACATCCCTGCAACATATTTTAATTTATTTTCAATAATATGCACCATTTGTCTGTAACTAAAACGCAAGCAGACTCTTCTGAAGAAAAATAGACACGAATACCAATTTTGTGCTGACTTCAGAAGTTAACCAAGTTTACACCCCAGTGCACCATGAACGTGGAGGTGCTACCATTCTAGACTGAGTAGTGCCTCTGTGGCTGCCGCCCCCTTAGACTGCCGCCCCTTGGTTTTTTTTTTTCGCGGCGATGAGGTGAACGTAAAAACTTCGTCCGCTCCGCGGGGTACCTCCATTCATGCACTAAAAAGACCGCAGGTAACAAAAATGTGGAAATTGTACCCTAGTCGTTTTTGGTCTTTAAAGAGTGTGCGAACAGTGCGCTGGAGGTTGACCTGGTTGAGGAAGGGGTTAGTGGGTGAATGACCTATGAAGGCTGTTTTAAAGACCATAAATGTCGATAATTAGTTGTCAAGGATCAACAGTTTTCAAAGAACCCACCCGGAAGGGGAGGGGTTAGGAAAAAAAGTTATATTTGTACGCTCCTGAAAACTTTGAAAGATTGATAGCATCTAAGTTAGGAATAATTAACTTTGTTGTAGTTCAGGTATACATAACTGTCAAAATACATCTGTTGTAAGCCTACGCTGTGTCTATTGCATCTGAGCTCTAAATTATCAATCAAAAGGAAGACCAACATTAAAAGATTCGGAGATCTGACCGTCAATTTTCCGGTTGGTAGCAACTTGGAAAGGAAATTAAGGGGCAATCCTCCAAAATATTAAATTGGATCCCTACTTTTCCCAGCTATGATGATTTCAATGAGTACCCTTGGGATGGAACCACCCAAGTGTCCCTTTAAGCAAAAGTACCTCCTACCCATCCCCGTAACCCTAACACCCATCCCGGTAACAATGACCTAAGCCAGTTTTATGTAAGCCTTTATAAACTCTGCAACGAAGCATAAATTGTGATCACATTATTAAGGCTCACGAAAAGCTGTCAAAATTTATTTTAATAAAGATTACTTTCTCTTCTTGCGGAAAATGAAATTTTCAGTGACAAGATAGAAAGCATTTTATGATTTCTGCCTTTGGAGCATGACCATCGTCACCCTTGTCTGGTAGTTTTGTCAAATCCACCAAATTCACAGATTCCGAATTAGCCATCGCGAATAAAAAATTGTGCAAGATTACTTCGTTCAGTAAGGGAACCTTAAAGAAATCTTTAGAGTTAAGGTTCTCAGTTTTATTCAATGTCCGAAGATCCTCTTGCCGCTTTGGATAAATCATTATCTTGGTTGGTCTAGTCGAGCTGAAACGCAGACGATTCCGGGCAGGAAAACCCTTTGATAATTTGGTTTCCTGCTTTGCATGCAGTGTCATTGTGCAAAACAGGGTCGTACCATTGTGAACAGATCTTTTGAGCTCGTTGGCCGAACTTTCCCCAGAGAACCTCTTCTAGTCATGTATCATACGCCGGTTTCGTCCCTCTTTCAACAGTTCAACGAATTACACCAAGTTTTTCTAACCCTTGATTCTAAAGTCTGCCGTTAATCTCGACGCACAGGCAATCTAGACTAATTGATACACTTTTTACTTTCGATTTGGATTTCAACTTTTCGGAAAGCCAGAATTTACCTGCCGCAACTATTTTCCAAGCTTAGTTCTTTGCAATATTGATCGGTTTTTAAAGACCAAAAGAGGTCATCATTTTCAAACATCAAGGATCTATGGACATTTCGTTAAATCCTCCTATCAAATTTTAGTTCTTCTACTGCAATCGTCTTCGCGAAGAATTATTTTCATTCCAGTCTCAATGTTTTGTAGGAGTTCGTGTGCTCGCCAAAAAATAAAAATGGAGGGCAAGTTTAAAAGAGCAAAATATTTTAACACATTGTGGGTAGCCGCTAATTTGCTGGTGATCATTGCAGCTGCCTTTATTTACTTTGACCTGTCTACCAAATTTCGGAGAATGACTCTTAGATGTATTCCAAAAAGTCAATTGTCCATCCCAGATACTCCCCACGAGATTGGAATTCGTGAGGCCAATCATATCAGCGACATAACGTCTCAGGTTGAAATAAAAGTTACTTCATCTGTCACCGACGGAAAAGCGAAATGCCAAAAATCGGTCCTCCTTTTTGGATTGAGACCTTTGTGGCTGCAAGTTTGCACTCCAACCGTTTTCCCTGAGTACGAACATTTGGTACAATTTCCGAGAATTATTGACTGTCCCGTTCTTAACTGTACAGTCCTCTTGAATCACACGGACGAGCCCAGGGAAATGCGAGGATACGACGTGGTGCTGTTCACGAACGTGTACAACTGGCTAACGGAAGACATGTGGGACTGGGCCCACGGGAATCGTTCCGCAGGCCAGCGTTGGGTCATGGTTACTCAAGAGAGTCCCTTGTATGTCCCCGGGGTACAACCACCGAGTAGATATGGCAAAATCACGTACGACTGGACAGACACCTACAAGCGCGATGCTGATTTTTTCAATCCGTATGGCTCCTACACTCCTTATGAAGGCAACAAGCCACTTTACATCGACGAAAGAGAATTCACAAGGAACAAAACGAAATTGATTGCATGGATGGCGAGCCATTGTGAAACATTACACTGGGATCGACTCAAGTTCGTTCATGAGTTACAGGAACTTATCAACGTGGACACTTTCGGCAAGTGTGGAGAGGGGACAGTGGAATGGAGTAACCAACAAGCTATCGTCGATACCTTTTCAAAGTACAAATTTTATTTGAGTCTCGAAAATTGTTGTTGCGACGACTACATCACCGAGAAATTTTGGAGATCATTGAAGCTAGGAATGGTCCCTGTGGTAGTAGGGGCCCCTTACGAGCACTACACGAAGTTCGCTCCCCCTAATTCCTTTATCCATATGGACATGTTTGATTCCATGTCGGAGCTAGCTGCATACTTGTTAGAGCTTCACACGAATGATAACCTATACAAGGAGTATTTCAAATGGAAGAATATGGGCACTCTTTACACACATATTATGAAGGAGCATTTCGTTTTGCCCCTTATTGACGATACACAGTGTTCCTTGTTGAAAAAGCACCTGGACACTGAAGGGAAGGAAGTAACGAAATTAGACTACTTTGGTCCTGAATGGTACCAAAGTTGCACTTACTGTGGAAGAAAATCTTGGATTAATGAATTCATGTATCCAAAGAATTACTCGAGAAATGAACATGATATTTGGGCTTAACACCTGAAGTTGTAACGGAGGTAAGAGACAAGGGTCACAGTACTGTAAAGAACATTGCCACCTTTATATGTTTTGATGCAACCATTCATTACCGTTAGTCATACGTAGTACAGGATACTCATTTACAGGCTTAATGGTCATATACCGGCAAATCGCAACAGTAATAAAGTAAATAAGCTATAACAAGTAATAACAAGCTATGTATAGTGCAGAGCTTCAAGTCCTAGATCAAAGGCTTCTGTATAATAATTGTACGTGGCATAACCTGTCGACTATTTTGAAGGCAAACGAGGTTGTTAACAAATGACAAAAAGCAACGGATTAATCTCCCTCTTTATTATTTAAAACAAGGGGTACCCGTTTCTTTGTAGAGTCAATTTAAAAACTCATAAGACACACTATTGCCGTCCTACTTCGCCATGCATATAATATTTTCAATCTTCTCAGAGTAACATTTTGAAGGAATATGCTTGCTGAAAGAGACGGTAACAAGGGAAACGGATGCCCCGCCCCGACTTTGCCTGTTCCTGTCCGTAGGTCCTGTTTCGTAGGTCTCAGGCACTTAAAACCTAACTCGACACTTCATCAAAGTTATTTTCGTTGGCCCCAGGTTTTAAAGGCCCCGGCCAATTCTTTCACTTTCCTGTTAAGCCCTAGTCCCAGAGCCTGCGTATTTGGTGATTCGGTTTTGCCAGTTCTGCAATGAGACACTGTTATTGCAGGATGATGATTTGTAGTAGTGCCGTGGTGGGAGGTAGGAGCAGCAGGACATTAGCCGAAGGAGAGTCATCTCCATAAAATTCTCGCTCAGTGTGTCCACCTAGTAAAATTGGAATCAAACATTCCTGTTCAGTTTCTTTACGTTCCTCTGTTAAATTATCTCCAACAATTTCTCTGTCTGCGGGCCCAGAAAGAAGGGAGCTGTTAAAGCTCCCATGTGGGGGATACTAGCAGTGAAGTTTGTCGGCCTCATGTAGATTTGTGTGATGTACTAAACTAGCGTTTGGTATAGGGAAGTTTCTTTCTAAGCAATTAAGGCCACATGCTATCACATATGAGAAGAAAATCATCAGTCACTGTGTTCTTTAGCTTTAGGACTCCCCATAGAAGGCTACTTTAATAGTCAACTATTGTCCAATACTAGGCCTATTCAATATCGTACTGATTTCCTGCCTTTTATCTCAGAAACGGTACTTAAATGTACAAATCTTGTGGACAGCTGACCTTCATATTGTCATAACCACCATTGGTATGTTTAGTCTATATGTACAGTAGATATATTTTCATTAATACAGACTCAGGAACTCAGCTTAGAGACCGTCGCTTAGTCATCACTTCTTTCAAAATGATTTTATGAGAAAATATAAAATCGGCGAGCACATGGGTACACTACAATGTTTTCTTTACCCTGAGCTTGTACGTTATAAAGGGCTTAAAAAAATTCTTTTCCCACGTTTTGACATTCCTCCCACGCTTTGTAGTGGATTTGGGAAAAGAATGGCTTCTCTTATTGTTAATGTAACTGCAACTTGGGTCATAAAACAAAATGGCTCTTGCAGTCTTGCAATCTTTACCGCGTAGTCCAAGTCCAATAATGTGTTACAGATATAGCTCTGGAACTGGAAACACATGGCAGTACTTATTGTATCTCTGACATGAGTATAACCACATATGGTAGTAATTAATGGGACTCACAACGTCGAAACAAGCTATCAAGAGTATTATAGCCTACATATATTAGACGAAATATTCTCCAATCTTTAGATGCACAGCCTATCGTTAAAAATCATTTTCAGATCATTTTTCATTTTTTTAAGTATTTCAAATTTATTTCCAAGAGTATTTTAGCCTACATAAACTATAGTGAGATGAGACACTCCAGTCTGTATATATGAAGGCTTACAATCTGTTATGAAAATTATTATATTGGTTGACTTAATGCCATGGAATCAAATAAACTTTATTATGACAAATTGGACAAAAGTATACAAACCATTATCGAAGCGAATTGCCTTTTCCAATGTCGTTACATTGTTGGAATGATTTTAGCCGTTACAATATTACAGATGGACAGGCTGGAAGATGCATGAGGACTGTTCCCTTTCTCCATGATCCTGAGCAATAAGAGTTATGTTTAAATAGTTATAGAACTTTTCAAATTGCTGCTTCCTCGTCTTCCATATTAAAGGCCCTCATACAATAATGCAACAGTGATTTATTCAAGTTGGTCGGCCATTAGTGAGACTTTTGCATCCCAATCGGCCTTTAATGGGGGTGTGGTTGCTGTTGCGGGCGATGAATTCAGGAGGCGTCGAAGGGGGAAGAGGTAAGGTACTCCTAAGCAAAGTTTGTTTGGTAACTTTGTGACAATTTTTTAGGTAACTCAGGTCATCTATCAAGAACAATAATTACCGATGCAATTATAATGATTAGGGTACGGAACTCGAGCAGTGGCGGCAAAGGGTTTAATTGAAAGTTTGTTGAATCATTCGGGGACAATATCAAGTTGGCTGTATAATTGTTTTATCTTTGGAGAGTGACTGGATTAAAAGGGGGGATACCCCTACCCCCACTGGAGGTGCCACTGACCTCGAGGTCGTGCACAATTATTTAACTTGATACCATTCACGGCCTTGTTAGGAAAACCGTCTCTACATTTAATTCAAGAGGATTGTGTTTTGCCCCTTACCTTAGGCTTTCTCTGCCTATGTACTTTGTGAATGAACATTATCAGATTTAATGTAAAATACTGAACACAACTTCCTTTTGTTAAGAAAAGAGGACACCTTTTCCTCCATTTTGCTAATTTTGCGTATTGTCTTTACAAAACTTGTTTTCATTTTAAACATAGAATGATGATTAAGTTGCAAAATAATGTACCGGTATATTTGCATCTGATTGAGTTCAGACGTGTTACGTTGTCTACACGTTGTTCCAGGTTAAGGATATATGGGGTAGGGCTGGAAGGCCCCTGGACAAGCATATTATCAGGCCATCTAAATAGTTGGTAAATTGAATTGAAAACGAGTGAGTTTGACAGCAATTATTTTTCATTTAAAATCAAATAAGATTTATCGAGCCGTCAAGTTCTTTTGCGCTGGTCTTCTCTAATCTAGTCTATAAAAGATCACATGTTACATCATATTGTTTCAAATGTACTACTTGTTCGACACTGTAAACTCGAAATCGACCTTACGCACATGACGTCACAGAACAGAGAGTGCGCCCCCTTCCCGTAGGCAAGCGAATATCATTGCAACTTTCACCAACAAATGCATACAGCTGATGTGTGTAACGATCGGATACGCGTGCAAGTCTACTAGGCGTCCATGTATAGTTTACGTCGCACGTACAGTGTGCCGCAGGGAGCGTTAGGACCCTCCAAAACGATGTCGAGTGACGTCAATGCATAAGGTCTATAGAGTTTTCCAGTTAGAATCAATCAAATAGAGAGCAAGTTTACTGAGTGATAAAATTCATTATAGTGATGTCATGTTATTATGATGTAGATTATTTTGTTTACAAATTAGGCAACATCTAACATTTCCTAGTATAACGATATCTCTGTTTTTGTTGAAAGTAAGTAATATTTAAGGTCTAACTCTGAGTTTATTGCCTTGTTCTCCAAATAAGTGTACTACGTGCCAGTTTTTGCCTTAACTTTAAGCAAGAGGTTGAAGTGTGACATAAGTTTTAAGTTCTAAGTTTTCAACATGTTCAGCACCGAGCAACCAGCCCCGCGAACCGTAAAAGATATCTGCTTGAATAATGAAACACCTTAAATATACCGACAGACACTTTTAACGTTTTGGAGAAGGGTACATGGTCGGGGAAGTTATGGGGTGGGGAAAGTTAGCTGCCAGAAACCAGTTTTAAAGTATGCAGAATGTACTGACGTATCTTACAACTTAATATTTATTAAAAATGTCTTTTTATATTTTTTTTATTGAAAAAGTGCAACCCTTAGCTTTATTTGTGACGTGGCATTTCAGCTTTATAACTCCATACCTCACAATGTTATAAGTCAATCGATAAAGGATACCTCTCAGAAACAGTTCAATTTTGATCTTTGATATAGTCTATGAAAAAATGATCTTTTGGGGAAGGTTTTTGAAGAAATATCGTGTCAGTGGCTGTAAATATGTGTGAAATTTATGTTTGCGTAAGGAAAATTGTATCTAACATGCAGACATGCAAAATATATGAATAAAAACAGATGTTCCTTTTATGGTAAGTAATTTGTACGAGGTGTCTTTGCCCTTCTCAGCTCATCTGTTTCAACTGAAGCAACGTAGTAGCAACGTGTGACGCCACTTCCGCTGACGGCTGGCTTCAGCCTGGCGCGTTCACTTTAAGATTTAGCCATATAGCCCTCTTTTCACGTGAGCGGAATTTCATGCGCAAAAAATTCAGCGGGCGATTGGCTATTTGAAACATCAGATATAAAAAGCCTCATGTTCTCGCAGGGAACCATGACCTAGATCACAAATCCATTTTTGAACCCATTTTCATCAAATCAAAAACATATTGACCTATAATTGTCGAGCAAAGAAATATTTCAAATTTGGCTGTGGATACCTGCACGTGGTGTAAGAATAAATGTTAGGTGTCGTATGGTTTGGTGAAACTCAGGGGAGTAACCAGGGAGACTGAGGTGCTGGGTGTGGGTGGCGGATGGTGTCCTATACCCCAATTTTGGTAAAACTAACAATAGTGGGAACATTTGAGTGAGGCAGGGAAAGCTACTCAACAACACTGCAATTTTCCATCGAGGCCTATTCGTCAATCTCTGCTCTTTGAGAAGTAAAATATAGAGAAAATCGCGATATCGGCTGAGTGAATAAAACTTTCGAGCGCCTACTTTACAAAAAAGTGCATTTGAAGCGCAATCTTGTTTTTTTTTGGGGGGGGGGGGGGCAAATGGCGTTATTTTTCCGGTCATTTATATCACTAGAGGAGAGTGAATGCGGATTATAACTGATGTACTGTCTGTATGAAGGAAACTTGCCTGGTGAAACTGCACTCTTTGTTTTCATTGTAAACTTCATAAGAGCAAGACTTTACGAACAGTGAAAAATCAGATTATACGGGAGTTTGAGATTGCCTGAGTTGCCACAACTTTATCAGGTCATTGTGTAGTTGAAAAAAATCAACGGTATAAAATTTTATAGTTAGTCCATGTAGCCCAACTTTCAGTTAATCAGTTGCAGTAACCGACTTGGGAGGCTGGTGACCCCACAGTGAACCCTGGTTTGGGGCCCCTTTTACAATAGTGGTTCCCAAGCAAGATAGACACAGTGTAGTGACGAATTGTGTTTAGAGTACGATTTCCTGCTGTCTAAGGCGTTTGACATGAAAAATTTAAACTGGTGAACCAGCCATGGTAGACACAGAACTGTAACGAAAACTTTTGTGTTTTAATCAGTGCAATAACCTGCAATCTAGGGCGTTTGGAAAGTCAAATTTTATGCAATCAGCTCTAGTCATGTTAGGGCTGACTTTAGCTTTGGCCCCGTGCAGCTCCTTTCTTAGGAACCGCCCTCTACAAATCCCTGAACCCGCCACTGAACAGTAACTTGAACCCGAGGGCGAGTAAGCTTGTGAAGGAAGGCTCTGGGGGTGTAACTTTATCAAGAAAATTATAAATATACCGACAAACGTCTTTTCGGAAGTAAATTGTTGTTATATGGAGGTACAGTCGGTGGTGCCGGTAAGGGGGATAGGGGACCCGCCCCCTCCAATTGATTTCCGAAAATTTTCCCAAAATGAACCCAAATGGCGTTTAAGGTAAAGACTTCTGTAGGGGGTAGGGTGAGGTGTATTTCGACTGATTGATGGATCTATTGTAATCATTTTCTATCGCAATTCATTCACAAACTATCAAAATTGTCGCAAATCCTTAGCAAACCATCAAAATTTTGGCTCGCTCCACTCGCTTTCAGTCTCATTGCATGCTGGTACTTATTATCAATACCGTCTCAAAAGAATTTCACGACAACTCTAATGCAAAATTTCGAAGCCCTTTCGGGATTGCCATGGTTTACATTCCATTCCTGATAGCCATTATTATCAATGATTCTGGCGAAAACTAGTTTTCGAAAACTAGAGGTGCAATTTCGACCTCAAACTTGCTTCAAAAGAGGATAATGTGGTAGTCTTACATTATGAGTAGCATCAGGGCGTGATATGAAGTACCGTACCGGTGAAGTACCGGTATTGCTCATTACACAAGCTTATTCAAGCAGGGAGTTGTTATTTGTCAAAATAGCAACTCCTTGATTCAAATAAGCAAACGTTTGAGTTTTGTGAAGAGCTTGGTGTGTTCCCTGTAGTTTCATTTGGATGTCAGTTACAAGCATCGTGCTAGTGTCCCCATTTTGAAATTAACTCAGAGAGCTTCCAGAAATCTATATACCGGCCTTAGGCACGGCACCAGCCTTTGAAGGCTGCTCTATTACAGCCAAAGCATATCACTACATAATGAGAATTGCTAACCATGTGCGCAGTTCAAAGCTTTGCAAAAGATATATCGAAGCCACCTTAAACAAACAAAAATTTCTCAAGAGGAGTAGTTGTCACCCCTAAACTTAGACAACACATCCTTCCCTTACACCCTACACAAATAAGAACAATTCACCAAATGAGATGCTCGAAACCTTGTTAAAGATAGCGCCATTTTGCATCTCAGCCACCCTAAATGAACAAAAATTTCTCAAAGAGGGGGCGATACCTCCTCAACCCCTCCCCTAGGACGGCATCCCTGCACGAGGTGACAAAGGAAGGTCTTCGGGGTACAAACTATCGTAAATACGCATATGCACCGTTTACGCATACTTTCCGGGTTCAACTGGGTGGAATTACGACATCGTCTTGTGTGGTGACCCCCAAGCACCAAACCCTAGTGGCGCCATGGGTACGGTGTCTCATTTCACCTATGGGTGGGACGTTGCAGCAAACAGAAACCCATCAACGGGGACATGTTTCAGGAAGGACGTCGAGGCTAAAACCTTAGCCGCGCCCAGCGTTCCAAAAATTCTAAGTTGTAATTGAAAAAATGAAAATCTTGTGTTTTAGATATTCACTATATTATGGACATTTTCCAGCCATACACGATCAGCTCCAAAAATACCCCAAAGATAGCACCATTTTGCACCTAAGCAACCTGAAATTAACAAAATTTCTCAAAGGGGAGGGGACACTCCCTCCTCTTAGACCCCTCCCCCAGGACGACACCTTTATGAAGTGACAAAGGAAGGATCACCACAGCTGTATTCAAAAGGCAGAGTGCATAACAAAGTGCAATTTACACGCCGCCACTCTGTTGGAAAAACATCCAACCAGTCCGAATTGGGGGCCTTCACACCCCAAAACATATGACCCTAGCTACGGGCTTGGTCGGGGTCCATGATCTCTGACAATGATCCACACTGCGGAGCGTGGTTTCAGGTATTTTTGGACATGATTAGAGTAACATCTTGAAGTAATTCCGTGGACTCCAAGTATTTCAACTGGCAGATCATCTGTGATGGTCATGTTAACTTTGGAATCATTGGCGTAGCCAGAGGAGGGGTAGGGGGCCATGCCCCCAATCGAACTTTGAAAAAAATTGTTAATGGAACACAAAAATTGGCTTCAAGTGATGCTAAATGTTGCATCAGATTGCATCTGAGGATATTAAATATTCAAAAATTTGTCAAAGGGGAGGGGGACACCCTTCCCCTTAGCCGCCTCCTCCAGGCCGGTGATCAGGCCCCTCAGTTGGTCCCCTCCAAACTAGAATTCTGGCTACGCCAGTGTTTAGAATCCTAACTCTTATTAGAATAGGACAACGTCAGTCATCGCAAGAGGGGACACAGGGAAGGGTCTATAGAAAGACACGCCCTTTTCAAAAACAAAGGGCTTGATAGTTTGTGGTAAGTCAGGTGTGCCCGTCACACTTCAATACGGATTGACGCCCCTGCTGTCAGGTGCCACCCTTGAGTTAACTGACTATATCGTGGTCAAACTGACGGTATAATTGACGTGTATAAGGTGCAGTTTCCCTACTTGGGTCCGACGGCACAGTTGTTGTCAGTTACACATCTGTAACGACGTCCTCAAGACTCTATGAAACCAGGGAGCTCCCTGATGAAACCACGTAACCCTGTGGCTGGTTTTTGATTAATTTCCGAAGTCGAAAGGAATCCAAGCAATCACGATTGCGAGTGTATGTATGTATGTATGTATGTATGTATGTATGTATGTATGTATGTATGTGTGTGTATGTATGTATGTGTGTTCACGACGCTTAGCTTGTAAACACAATATCTCAAGATGGCAATGATGGATACTTCTCATACTTGGTTCATAGAATTGTCATATTAAGGAAAATAACTCCATTGCTTTTGGTGGATTTCAAAGGTCATTTGAGGTCAAAATTTAAGATTAAAGGTGTTTTGCGGGTTGTTTCCAATTTACATGACTCATGTTGCATGTGCGTGCCAGATCGAAAGGAATTTTCTATTCAAAAAGTTCCGATCTATTTGATGTTATTTTTCGTATTAAAAACAACTTGATGTTTACAGTAATCATGAAAAAAAAACGCATAAAACGTGTTAATGAGATGGCGTTACAGCGTCAATGTGTTAAAGATGGCGTTTTAGACGTTTAATTTGCGTATGTTTTTTATTGTTTTTTCGGTTTCATAAACGCCAAGACGCGTTTATTATCTGTTACAAAAAAGTGTTAATCATTTTTTACAGTGAGACCGGCTGGCCAGCGGCTCCACTTTATCAAATCATTCGTAGTCGGTAAACAAGGCATAAGTATTCTAAATGAAGGCATATTGTCTTATTACGGTACATGGCCTTCCTTTTTGATAATAAATGCATCTTTTTTGCTGTTCATCACAACTCAGTATATATATATATATATATATATATATATATATATATATATATACTGTATATATATATATGTGTGTATATCTACATGTATATATATATATATATATATATATATATATATATATATATATATATATATATATATATATATATATATATGTATATATATATATATACATACTAGCCTATATTACGTTATATATATATATATATATATATATATATATATATATATATATATATATATATATATATATATATATATACCTGTTTGCTAAAATGCACCTTGCAGATTGTCTCCAACAGATTTTGGTGTTCTCTAATGTAAAAATGCCTCTTTCAACTCTTTGACCTTAACATTCGAATTAGATAGTCTTTACGGTAAATTTGATGTAAAATTTTCTAAAAGAAAAGATTAAACCATTAAAAGTGTCAGCCAAATATCGTGTACACATGTTTGAAGAGTAAAGAAATCATACCATGCCAATTCAATTGACATTAAAGATTTCCGATATTGCAAAAATAAGCTTCTGTTAAACGAATCTAATTTGAATGATTCGTATAACCCAAAAGCAATATGCTATGTCATGTGGTTTTACCCTGATTTTACAAATTTAGCAGAAATTGTCACAGAATGTATGGGACTGTAATTCTTTACATGGAATGCCGAAAGTCTCACAACATATTATTAGACCATGGAGTTAGAATCAGATCCGAGGGTCTGGCCACCTGCAGAGCAATTAGAAAAAAAGCAGGATGTTGTACGCCTGACCTACTGAACTTTACTATAACATGGTCACATGTCCCTCGACAATTAAAATTAGAAGAGTATGTTCTAACGAGAACTTCTGATATTAAGCGGCAACTTTCCGGAAGATGAGGAATGCATCTTCTGCCTTGTCTAGACATTTGTGTATTTTTATACATTTAGTCATTTAGGAAGGTGAAAGGAAATAGCGACATCGCAATCAAACTTCTTGTTTACGTGTAGGTTACAAGTGGTTGATGCGCCTGTAAAACAGAAAATTTCGCTACCTTTGAAACCATAATTTAAATATGCATGAAATGATAGGCAATTCAAAAATAAAGCAGCTTCGTAACTTTATTAGCAATTAGGTTCTAACAGCTCAATTTTCACTGCCTGTGAACAAATGATGCGATATTTACAATTTTAGTAATGCGTAATAAGTTTGGGGAATAAAGCGATTGACAGAGTTTATTAGTGAGACTGGCTGATGAGGGCTATATTCTGTCCGTGTCTCCTTTATGCATGTAAATATACCATTCTCCTCTAACAGAAAGAATAGGAATTTTGCATTTTTCTTCAAAAGAGTTGGAAACTTTGAAGTTTTTATTGAAGGAGCTTTGAAAATTTGGGGCGCAGTCGGGGATTACATGCTTTGCCATACCCTGAAAGGCTCCCCCGACGAAACTGGAAGAATGCTCTCCCGGCTAGGGGCCAATTTTTCCAGCCGAGGGAATGGTCCCCTGCCTCCCCCAGGCGCCACTCCTTCTTCGGGCTGCACCGGAGCATACACAAGCCCACAGCAATCGCCTACCCGAGAGCCTACCCCCCAACAGCTACAGAGGATCGGAATAGACTTGGTGAACTGTACCACTGTCATTGCACAAAAGGGAAGATTTATGTGAGGTGATCCAGTATGTAACAAAAACGACACAACGTTATAATATATACCAATGTTGCAATGTAACTAGAGGGCCGTGAGTATGGACAGGGGAAACAAGACATGGGTGGGGGAAGAACCTACACTTGCAGGAGCTGATCCAATGGGGGGGGGGGCTTTCCCGGCCTCAGCCCCCCTTTTCGCCACATCAACAATAACAAATACGCAAAAATTAGCATTATGTTAATCTGAGAGAATATTCAAAGGGGATTTCACCCCCCCCCCCTCAAAATGTTTGTATCCGCGCCTGACTTGTAGTAAAGATAATTTCCTACTGAGTGGTCAGTATGGAGGGGGAGGGGAAGGAACATCCCACGTATCCTCGAGACTACCGTGCAAACAAATACAGACTCTTGGTAAAGCCACATATATTGACAGTAACTCGCTTTTCCACCAATCAATGGTCATTTACTGACTTTACTCCCATGTTATAGTCTTGTAGAGACTCAGGGAAGCACGAGTTAGCAGTAATTTGATAGTTCGTGCATCTTTAACTCTCTGTTCATTCTCAGTGTGTATAAATCTGAGTCTTACGTGTATATTCTCGTAATTGGATCATGTCCACCAATTGTGATAGGATCATATCCCTGCTAGACGAGGATGGTTGGGATCTGACTCCCTCAAGTGGACCGAATACAGATTATATGCTAGATTGCGTGCAAAAGTATGACATTTTGGAGTTCAAATTTCGGGCAAAGGCGCCTAATCCCTCATTGAAAGTACTTTTACATACCGTATCCAATAATAACTGAATGAGGAAATTCTGTCGGTTACACTGCTTTGTTCCGACCTCTCTATGTTTCGACACACGTAACCTTCTCTCTCACCCTAACCTAACCCTTATCCTAACACTCAATTTCATGTAGAGTTGTCCGCATATAGAACGTACATCCGGATTTTATACATCAATTTATGGCATGATCATAAAACAATCTGAGCTGAATGATGGATAGCCTAATTCTCCTCACTCGCAGATCATGAGACGATTACAGTCAAGCACGCATTCAAGTGGGAGGGGGGAGGGGCAGGGTCCCTAAAATTGTTTCGCCCCATACAAAACGTTTGATATCAAAAATTACGACTGCCTTCGTACATCTTAACATTTTTCGCCCCTGGAAATATCCGTTCCGGAAGCTACTGCTCCATTTCAACACCTGTTTGGCTATATCCGGCCTGATTATGGTTATTGTTTTCCAGTATCAAAGTTATTTTGCGGTCACACGTAAAGCTCGTAACGAGTTATGAGCACACTATCACATGGTCATGATCAATTATGAGAATATGTACGTTGTCTTTTTCTAACTTCAGTTAACCACTTTAATATAATTTAGCTTAAAAGTAAGGTCTTATCCTTTGTTTTACCTTTGTGATTTTTCACAACAATAATGATCTCTGCTAAATTTATGCTTTTCGATTCTGTAGCTAGTGCGTATAACATGTGGATATTTTCGAACGAGGTTTCCTCTTTGGAGTCGAAACTGTATAAAGAATTACTCAAGATGGTAATTGCACGTCAACTCCTGAACGACCCTATAATAAGCGACCCTCCTAATAAGCTTATACCACACACGCGTCCAGGGTGGTTGGGGACGCCCGGCCCTTGGGTTGAAGGAAAAGAAAAAGGAGATGAGAAAAAAAAGAACGAGAAAAATGAAAAGGAGAAAAAGAAAAAAGTAAATGTACGATAAAGAGTGAAATAACATTACAAGCAAATCATGTACGTCAACATTACAAGGCCCAAGCTTTTATAGCCTATGTTTATTGTATTGTATCACAAATCTTTGGCAAAGTATCAACATTTCGCGCTTCATTTGCTTTTTACTTCCGTCCAATAAACTCCCTGGTTCTTGTACATAGGAAAGATTACAGAGGAACACAGGTTTTATTACAAGGAGAAGGGAAGACTTTTTCCTGTTTTCTTCTACTTTTTGAAGACATACGTAAAGAAATTTGAAAGCTTTGTCGATTGGTGGGTATTCTTAATGCACACTTACCTTCGTAGCAGACATATTATGTCATAAAATTATAAGCGTCTAAGGGCAGAGCTTGTAGGTGATTTTTATCAGGGAAAGTCACTCTTAATACTAAAATTCAGCGCTTTTCCCTCGCAGTTGTGCAAGGTTCACGTTACATGCCTGAGGACCACTATATACGTGGACAATAATATACGGAATTACCATAGTTCTGATGAACACAATTATACTCGGAATTTTTCTGGAGAAATCCCTTTCCGAAAACCCCGACCTCCTTTAATAGACACACAGAGACCGATCATCAAAAGCGGATCATGAGACAATAAATATCATTCGTAGAGTATTGTACATGAGTTAAGTACCCATAATATACTTTACAAAAAGGCTGTAAACATTTTTTTGGCGTGCGATTCTCTTGTTCTCATTATCGCTAGTATATGGTGCACATTACTACACAGAAAACACGGTGCTTAATCTTCAGTCCCGCTGTTATATCTACTCCCCCCCCCCCCTCCCCTCGCTCACATTCCCTTCAAGTTCGTTACTAGCTGTTCGTCATGACGATTTTTGTAAGATGCTGGGATTGCTTACAGTATTATGTAGGTCAGATAAAAGTTTCATGCGAGTGTCCCCATTTTTTTAATTATTCACAAAGCTTTCGGTGATTACCGACCCCGGACCCCATCACTGAAAAGGGGTGATGGGGCATGTACGGTATCCCACTTTTCAGAGCGGCAAAGGTTTAAAAACGTCCCCGAGTGGAGAGACCTTCTGGATTTAAGGATGTCATGTTTTGCATATTTAAGTGTGGTAAATCTCAAAGCTTCAAGACCTTCCGGGCGTTTCGGGCGCGATTATGCTACCATCTTTACCTGGTGAAACCAATGATGGATGAGTATATTTCATATGTTTATCGAAGCTTGCTGAAATTTGCATAGGCTTCACAAGTTTCAGGTTTTCTTTTTGACATTTTAACATCTGACCACATGTAACTGAAATGACACTTTTCACTTGACGACAACCCTTCCCTTACACTCAGCCTAAAGTGAGAGCATTTCACCAAATGTTGAGAATTTGTGTGTATATATATATATATATATATATATATATATATATATATATATATATATATATATATATATATATATATATATATATATATATATATATATATATATATATATATATATATATATATATATATATATACATACATATATATATTGTCATCCCGGTGTACTACACTATTTATCATCGCCTATATATATATATATATATATATATATATATATACATGATATATATATATATATATATATATATATAAACACATAATATATATATATATATATATATATATATATATATATATATATATATATATATATATATATATATATATATACTGAGTGCAGTGACACAGAACATGAAGGCGGTATATGGTATATACAGTCTTATACGTTAGGCACTGATGAGCGCACCTGCCGCGTACGAAACAGTCTGTCTTGCCTCTAAATCACGCCATCCATTATTATTATTCATACAAAAGCTCTTCTTAAGTTCTTAAGTAGAATCGAACACTTTCAGAGGTGTCAACCGAACTTTTACGTTTTATATATATATATATATATATATATATATATATTTATATGCAAATTTTTGCCAAAATAGCACTATTTTGCATTTAAGCCACATAAAAATAACAACATTATCTGTAAGGGATGAGACCTACACCCCTCACCCTTTGGGAGTAATTTATGACAATCTGGGAGGCATTTTAGAAACATTTTCGATGCACGCCAACTAATGCTCAGAGTCAAAATCTCACTCTTAAAGGAGCTGAGTAGCCGCCAAAGTAGAATAAATTCTCGGACCCGCCGACTTCGTCACGTCACATCCGGTTATGCTTCTTGGTTTATCGATTTGATCCGATACCGATACTTATCAAAGCCATGCATGCAGTGTGTCTGGTGTAACAGTACACTTGTTACTGTCGTTAACAGTACTAACGTTAGACTAACTTAGGCTAGCGTTAGGACCTAGGTCTACCACGAAAAACAAACTCATTGATTGAAAAAAAAACAGTTTCAATACCTGCAAAATCCACAATGTTGTTCATGAACCTCCAGCAGATGATGCGCGAAATAGGCGTGTGCCTTGCCACTAGTAACGCTAATATACTACACACGTACGTACGTTGTGAGTTGTGTGTACTACATGCCTGGGTAGATGCATCGATCAGAACCGATACAAGTGGAAACGATTCAAAATTGCCGTTGCCAGAAGAAAAAGTAGCGAACTAGAAATTCAAAAAACAAATTGTAAAATAACTTCCAAGTGTAAAATCAAATAACCCAAGAAATAGTATAGGAACGTTATGGCAAAATTACTTTGCAAGATTATTTTAAATGAGAATATAAAACCCATTAAGATTAATATTTTAAAATTAGCCCAGCACAGAGGGTAATCATCTCGTTTGGTATGATGTATTTATTTTGGAAGTACGCCACTACTCAGCTCCTTTAATTCTCCAAGTTGCTCCCCGGATAGAAAAACTTTGGCATAAGCGCATGTATACAGGAATATTTTAAATTAGGATCTGAGCAATTTTGACAGAAATTTTAAGCAAAATTTCATACGTTTTCAGAGCACGAGAAATAACATACATTTTGCCCAGAATAGAACATACACTACCCGAACGGGTGTCGACCCTTGCCAACTCCTCTGTTTTTTCAATTTGCATACATATGAGAAAAACTGAGTGCCAAGACGAGATGACATTGACTTAAAATAGAGTCAACAAGAAACAATATTTACAAGGGTAGACAGAAAGTTAAAAGTCGTATCGTCTCTCAAGTTAGTAATAATTATGAAACCTCACATATCCAGGGCTTCATGTATGGTTTTGAGCACTGAAATCTTGTTCAAGTTTCCGTATCTTCTGGCCTGGCAAAGGCTGTGTTAGCGTCCGAGAAAACCCGGCATAAAAGTAGCACATCACTAATTATTTTTCCATTGACTTACCAGGAAGTTATTACTGGTAACAACTCCTTGAAATTACACACTAATTCTGGATCGCTTCGTGGCCACTGAACCCATGTAGGAGTGTTCAACTGGCACAAGCTACCCCCTCTCATTAAAGCTCAAAAGTAGGCCTTTCACACTGATTCCAAATTTGTCTACATGACCTTTGAGATTTTGAGCAAAGATAGCTTGTAAAATGGCATGGTGACTCCAGCCTTTTCACTTCTTTCAAAATACCATTTTTTAAACGCGGAAGAATATAATGTAAACAAAATGCCTGAAATACCTTCAATTTTCTTTACTTTTGCATGATGAGTACTCCAATTCCTTTCATACCACATACACATCACAAACTGAACACATCACTTCGGCAACATGGCCTGTTCTGTGCACCCAAAAATTGACTATGGTGTTAAATTCGTAAGAAAATACCCACGCGAGAAATTCCCTTGAGTAAGTGGCGTTATATACCTTAACGTGCCTACCGATTATGACGCTTGTTTACTTATCAAGACTAAGACCCTCTAAACAAACCGGAAAGTTCCTTTCTTTTGGTACTAGTGAAGCCAGCAACTAGAGCAATGGAGTACTGACTCCTCGAAAAAATTGGGGTTACTTTGGACGCAAATTAAAGTGCAAATTTGCGTGACAATTCTGAGGATTTCTTCAGCTGTTCAGTTTCGTAGAATTGTACCAAAGAGTTATGAGATATGAAGAAAGTTAACTTTGTTCAGTGTTGTATCCATGAGGTGGCGAGGGTTCGGCCCGAGGAACTTTTTCCCAGGCCAGTAGCCAGACAAGGTGCTGAAGGGGAGCGAAAAGGCTTAGGGGGCGAAAAATTTTCCAGGGGGGGCGAAACATACTAAAATGCATTACGGCAATGGTAATTTTTGATCGGGGGGGGGCGAAAAATTTTCCAAGGGGGCCTTCACTACGGGCCTGCTTTTTCCTCATTCTGCTGTGACTTACATCCACTTTTTCTCACAATGTTATAAAAGCACAATTAAAAGAATATTTTATCAGTTTAAAAACAGCATTGTATTTATGGCTTTTTTAAACATAACACATGCCAATTTGGGGAGGAACGGGTTGTCAGCCAATATTGTCGAACACTTACATGTAAAATGCCATATTTTATCTTGCCATCGAATAAACACTGAATCGGAGAGGACACTCACTTCAACTTAACACTGTTGTAAACTGCTTGCGTGTCAAAATTTCTGATTGGTCTGTCACTTGAACGAGTAGGAGCAAATACCATTTTACATGATGTTATTTTTAACCAGGTGTGCAGCACTATTACAACACCTGCCGATGGACAGATATCCGTAAAACAACTTTTTCTTATATCAATGAAAAAGCTGCAAGTGAGACGCATGTAAATAAATCTGCACTTTTGACGTCCTCTGTGTTTACAGCCATGTTATGAAACACTGTGATACAAAAACACTGGCGGGAAGCAATTCGTCTTGTTTCATCTTCTTTTAAGAATCACTTTTTTAAAAGTTTTTAACTGGTCGTTTATGGAGGCGATCCAGGCTCACTGTTAACGGTTAACTTATTCTTGTCCAACCGAACTGTCGGATACTTTTATTTAAAACTTGTAAGGGCAGATGTTGGTTAGATAGCAACCTTTTTCCGGTAATCGTTCTGTATTAAGCCAAATTATCCAACTGTTGTAGAAGAACGTCTAAAACTAGACCTCTGCTAGAACAAGCTCGTGAGTTTGCACGTGGTGTGCCAGTTCTGAGCCGACCAGTATCAGAATCTTGGCGGTAATACCGGATGGAATCTTCAATCAGTCAGAGCAGTCCCGGTCACTCCTGCCCTAAACTTGTACAAGTCGATTTCATACCACAACGTTAACTTGGTGTTATAATTTATTTGTTAAAATCGCAATTGGTCTAGTTACCAACCATCAGGATTTTTCAGTTAGGCTACTAATATCCAATGGATGAGCTCGCATGACGCGTACACAAATCTTGTCAACCAACAGGTACTTTTTTCTAGAGAAAGACAATGAACAGTGCGGTCGCTAAGGGGGTTGGAAGGAGGCCACATCCCCCAAAGTTTGTTGTGTCCCCTTGTGCCCCTACAAGAGATTTTGCTTTTTAAAAAATTCTGCACAAACACATCTTAACAGCTATTAGACCACTGCAGCCGTGGTCCTCTTCATTCGATACAATTCTCTTTTAGTCCAATTTTATGTTCGAAAACTGTTAATATTTTGTTGCTTTTTAAACGCACGTCCAATAACATATGAGGGTTATTAAAAATCTTTATCTCATAGGCTATAATGTCAGTCTATTCTAAATACCGGTTCCTCAAAATTTACAAGTGGAACTTTGCTCTCCTGAATCCTCGCCGGAGTGGACCCAGGCAGCACATCAGGGATCATACAGTGGTGATACCTTCATAAGAAGTTAAAGTGCTTGCACGATATTTTCATTAATACTTAGTCTCCGAATTTTCTGCACGTTTCGCGCGTGCAATAGGGATGGTCTCAATGGGCACTAGCCACTCTTTTATCATTTATTGCTAAACAGACTGCAGGAAATATATTTGTCATAATTACAATTTTAAGGAACCCCAAACCCAATAACCACATAAGAGGGTTTCTATTTTCCCAAAGTTTCCTTGCCAGGCCCCGGAACCGCCTCCTTAGATGCAACTTCGATGCTCTAATATGAGGGATCCCTCTCAGTGCCATATCTGCATGGAAGGTAGTTGTCTCAGCATTAATTTGTTTGGGTAGAATGAATGGATTTATCATTCTTAAGCCCAATGCCAACCTTAATACCTCACAACCCCCACTCCCCGAATCATTACATCGTTAGTGCGCGTTAGACTGAAGAAAATGGTCAACTTGTGGTTTTTATTTTTGTGGTCGGGAAAGTCCGCATCCTTTGCCATTTGGAGATAGTGAAATTCTTCATTCTAATAGTCACAATTTTGCTATTACTCCAGAGCCTTGTTTGGGAGCGTTATTCCTGGACCCCCCGGGCCTGACGGTGAGTCCCTGAGTCCCTGGACTCCAACGCCTACACGGGAGTTCTTCGCGTTACTCCGACTCCTCCAGCGCTTCTCAGTCTTTCATGGTGGTGTGTCCTTACGGGCCCTTCCCCCGGAACTTGAACGCTGCCCCCCCGCACCCCCTCTTAGAAATGTCTTGCGACGCCACTGACAATAGACACGAATTCTAGTATATTCAGAAGAATTAAATGATAGCAATTTGGCCCCTGAAAGAGGCAGGGACTACTCTTAAAAATGTAATTATTATGGAATGAGACACCTGAACACCCCTAATTCCAACTTGTTGAATCACCTATTATGAAACTTAATAACCATGATGGTATCGAGACAAACCCTTTGGAACGACAGTGTAATCCGATGCAATGTACTGTGAAGTAAAAAGTTGAAATATTTTCAAAAATGCAATTTTTCGGTTCGCCAGTTTCGTCTTTCTCATTATTTTTGCCTGTAGGAGGGCTTGAATGGCACCGATATGCCTTTTATAGCCCTGTGCGTCCTCAACCCTCCTTCTTCCTTCCACCCCACCCTCCTTCCTCCCACCCACAGGACAAGCCCCTTGCAGCATCATAGGGAACTTCCGTTAGTAACTATTGAAATACAAAATCGTCTAAGGGTGATTTCTGTAATCTCTTTAATACGCATTTGAGGTTATCAGGTAATCGGAAGATGGTCAAAAATTGATTTACAACGCCCCATTCTTGTAAATACCCCAGAGCTTTCGGGCGCTTCGCCTCTGGTCCCCAATGTGAGCGTTGCCCCAGATCTCCTTGTGGGAAAGTTCCACAGTTTGGTGGGACCACTGGGATCTGTTAAATTCCAAAAGTGTTTCGCTGTCCCTGACTCCAATTTTGTGATTCGCCATCACAAGAGCGAGTGAGCTTTTTGAATCCCGCACCGTTGTTTTTGCCACCCCGGGTCAGATCCATACTTGACAACAATGTATGTGAAGGCCTACCCTTTATTTCAACTTGTGTTTTATTATTGCCGTTTCATTCACAGCAATACTATGCTATAGATGGGGGACGTAAGTTTGCCCAGCCCTTTTCTTTGAAAGGGGTCGATGAGCTAAAAAGGGTTGGGAACCACTGTTCTAGGACAAAGTCTATGTCCTTAATGAATATTCCTAATGACTTATCTGCGCAACACATCCAGTGTAATTCCCAATTCCTTTCCTGTTGGTTCTTCCTTTAGGGCAATCATCTTGTTTGCTCAACACACAAGAAGACAGATTACATCCAGCTGAATTTGTTTCATTATAATTCTGCTACGGCCCCGGGGATTTATCGTGGAAGAGTAATTAATTAGTGGCAGGCATAGGCGTAGAAAGCGGGGGTTGGTGGCTGCAGCCCCCAACCATTTTTTTTTTTGGTGAAAATTCGGGCAATATGCTGAGAACTTTTCGGGCACCTACTGAAAGAAAAATAATGCAATGATGTAGCTAAAGGTAATCAATAGTTTAAAAAAAAACTTCCTTGGTAATTATATAAAGTTTTGATTTCAATCGCACCAGCTTATATTAGTGGTGTATTTGGCCATTGGACCATGCCTCAACCTCACTGATGTCGACTTTTTTAGTACCTAAATATGTAAAGTTTTTTAAAACAAATTTTACTTCAAAGGTAGCATATATGGCACCAAATTGCATGCAAGGACACCTAATTTTTCAAAACTTTTTCAAAGGGGAGGGGAAACCCCCTCCCTTAGACCCCTCCCTTAGACCCTCCCCCAGGCAGGCGATCACACAACATAATGCCTGCCCCTCACCCTCATGAGAAAAATCCTGGCTTCACCACTGATTTTTATCATTACTATTGTAACGACTTCCGCCTAAATTAAAACCTATATGGAAGGTAGTAACACGGCAAATTATTGTATGTAATTGACATGCGGTGTGATAACCGATGCATGCCTACTTGATATGTACATTAACATGAAATTTTTGGTTATATTTTTCGGGCAAGTCGTTACAGCCCCCCAAATCGACTAAGGCTCCTACGCCCATCATGGCAGGCATGCTCACTGTTATAACTACATACGGCCCTGCACTCTGAGGACCAGTTCTTTGTTAGAAGCGTTCGCCTTCGGAAGACAGTTCACCACAAATACTAATGAAACCGTCTGTTTCATCCTTCCGTGTTGCTACCTCCAAATGGATCCTCACCGGTCGTCACCCGGTCAGCTCATTAGCGCCCTTGTCGTTTGTTTTTACTTTCACTCGTTACTTAGTGGTTTCTTAGTTTTGTGGTCTTGTATATGATTTATATTTAGCACTTTTGCACTTTTTTTCTGGTGGTTGTGTCTCCCTTGTTGGCTTCTTAACTGTTGACTGTGTTCTCTGTGATGGCTTTCTTTGCCTTTTTGGAGTTTATTACTAATGACTGAAGCATGGTTCTTTGTCTCTTGATTCCTTGCCAAGACTGACTGAAAAGTTGCAAGAATCAGTTTTGGTATTATCTTTCACCAATCATACTACACCATTCGGTCACATGACTTTACCAGCCAATCACACCTTTCCCCTAACTTTCCTTTATTGGAACCACTCAGAAACTAAGCAAGTAGTTGCTATCCGAATGGAGGTAGCACGAGAAGTTTAATTTATGCTAATACTTTAAGACCTATTTAAGTGTTAAAAGATTACCAACTATTATCTGGTAATAAGGCTTTTAAGGACTTAGGTCCTTTATTTAATGCTTTCAACTTGATTTCTTATTCCTTGCCACATCACTCACCTCTAGTTATACTTTAACAAGGGGCTTATCTTGAATAATGCTTTGATGTGTAGGTTTGTATACCGCCATCATAGAAATGACAGGGCTTTAAAACTCAAAACGGCTGTTTTAAAGAACTAGATCAATACAAATGCCCCTACTCCATATAAAGAGACCACATGCAAATGAGCTAAAGAGACAAAAATCTAACTCTTTAACTGTATTCTGAAAAGTTTCCTCAAGTTTCCCAAAATAACCGGACATAAATCTATGTTCACAATTTTACATAAAATCAAGCCCATGTGGTCTCTTTTTCGACACCAAGCGACACCAGAATGAAAATTTACTTATTTTGCAGGCGACTGGCAATGCTATGGCAATGGGTAAAATCGCCATAGTTCTACTCCAGATGTAGCAGACGACAAACCTCTTTGTGTTAACTTTTAATCCAGCTTAGTGCTTATAGAAATCTTAAGAGCAAGATAATCGAATGATTACTACGTGACCTTGAATGCGCAAACTTCACTTCAAAGGAAGTTTTGGCGAGCTACCTCCATTCGGATAACAACTCCCTGAACTAACTACGTAAATTTTTGTCATAAAGAATTCATAAGGGCCAGATATATGTACATGTCCTATGAGTTTGCTACAATACCATGCTGTATGGTATTGTGCCGGCTAATTATTATAAAAGTGAAACTCCAAGCATCTCCACCACAAAACAAAAATGTTGGAACGATGTGATGTATCGTATTGAAAGGTTTAAGAGAAGTTCAGTGAAGGTGCTAACATACTCTTCCCACTTTCATGCCATACCTGTGCTCCGTATAATGAATGAACACAAAATTTTAGCCAATATAAGCTATGATGCATAATTACTATCAAAGACATTGAACTTGTTACTGTGTGTCCTTCCAAACGCGCACGGGACTACTTCCGATTAGGGGTACTGCAGAACTTTTAAAAGTCAGCCCATGCTTGTCCGAAAAGAGCCTTTATTTCCCTCTAAAATATCACATTTTCTGCCCGAATGGGAGGGGGACGGGCTGCATACGCCTCGCATACGTCTATGTGTCATTTCGCTCTAAACATCTTTCACACTGTTTGCTCGCACAGATACTCTTTGTGTTTCAGGAAGAAACTAGACATTTCTGTACTTGCAGGCAAGTACATATGGAATCCTCTTGACTGAAGATAACGAAGCTTAGACGTATAACTCATTTAGCTCCTCCTGGTTTGGTTGTCTGTATTAGTAAAGAGGTTTGGACTTAGGCATCTTATGGGGCTTTGGCCCTCCTTTGCCCTTTAACCTGTTACCAGTAAGTCATGTTATGTTATGTTTATGTTATGTTATGCTGTGTTGTGTCGTGTTATGTTTGTGTATGTTATGTTGTGTTATGTTATGTTATGTTATGTAAGCCTACCTTCGTTTCAAGGTATCGTCTTTCAGTTTAACTGCTTGCCTCGCACAGTGTGCTATGCACAGTAATTTCACAGCTTGAACAAAAGACTCTGTTGAAACAGTAAAACTTTCCTGCATTTCTATATTTATCTACCATAATTGTCTCTGGTTATTTTCTCATTAGCAAATATTAAGAAGTTAAAACGAAAGCTTCACACAATTACAATTCTGTTCCTTTAAAAAAAAAACAAAAAATTATCAAATGCTAAACAACTCTGATACAAGTAGAAACATTTTTCCCGTACCTTCGCCCGTTGAGGCCTCACGATTCCATTAGAGTAATGTTCTTGAGCGTCAAATGTCCACCCTCAATAAAGTAGTACTATTAACTCCGGATGAGGCCAAATTTTGTCATGATGACTTGCTCATTGGGTAATAAAGGTCACTGAATCTCAAAGAGAACATAGAAAAGTGTGGATGTTGAAAATTTGGGGCAGACTGAAGGTGATTTAGACTGTTTTGTAAATTCATATCAAACAGTGACGTTTTCTGTTCCGTTGAAGAGAATTAGGGGTGGGTGTACCCTATCAAAACTTCAACTCCTTCTAGCTCAAAATGTAAACGGTCATGGTATAGAAATTTTGTAGTGCCATGATTGGCAAACTTCTCAGCTTTCATGTGAGGAGTAGCTCGAAATAGCTGTGAACTTTGACAAGCCTGCAGGGGCCTCGAAACAGATCGAATTTAGTGTGTAAGTCAATGGGGAAATTATTGGAGGTGTGAAGCCTTGAACCAACATTACAGTACGACGACCATGTACTGCATCGATTGCAATGATAATCCATATTACGCTGGCGAAACTGCACCAGCATATGTGCTACTTATTGCTGTAATATATTTCATGGAATTCGTCACCTTTTTACTGTCTCATCGAGAGAGGACAACAATTTGGACTTTTACCCTGTAAAACAATCCCTACAATCGAAGCTGTGGCTCCGATTGATTATAAAAGGTCGATACACATGCATGACCCTTGTCTGCGGTAACCTTGCCGCCCTACTTTTCTGTTTTATATAAAACAGTATTTATCATTTTCAAAAAGTACAACGACTTTTCATTATTCAAGGCCTTAATCAGGCAATTTTTATTAAATCAGGTCAAACGTTTTCCTTTTTGTAGAGTTTGAACAAGGTCAACGTTGCTTCATGAAAACACAATTTAACCAACTACACGAAGCATAGGCATGTAAAATAATCTCAAAAAACTGGTTTTACAAGCTAGGTTTCATACATGCTTAGAAATACCACAAAGTGCTCTCCAGTGACTAACTTACAGACATTATAAAAGCATTTAAATTTCTTCCAAATATTTCCTTTATCGCTGCTCTGTTCCAAACCGCCTTTAAAGGGAAATGTAGTCCTCCAATTTGAATATTAAGTGTACCCCGTCATCCTAATTCAGGAATGGTTCCTTTCAGTCATGTGGCAATATTTTTTGCTACGTATTTGCAAAATTTATGCAGAATAAGTCTTTGGTTTACCTTCAGTGTTCAATGCTATCATACATAATGAGAAATACTTGTGAGTGATAAGAGGGGGGATCTGTAAGATTTAGCAGTTTTTTGAAAATAAATTTGGGGTGACGAGTCCATTAGACCCATGAAGATTGGCAGACAATGTCATCCTCATGCAACAAAGGACTAAGGGGATCATGAAATTTATTTGCTTGTGAGATACAGGATTCATATATGAAATAAATTGACTGCGGTAATGTCTATGGGCCAGTGTGCCAACGTGCCATTCCACAAGTGAACCAGTCCGCCATTGTATCAGTGTGTTAGTGTGCAAGTGCGCCAGTGTGCAGTGTACCAGTGTGCCAGTGTGCCCGTGTGCCTCTGCACCAGTGGGCCAGTGCGCCTTCAACCATTCATATACAGGGTCATGATATTACTTCAGCCACCTCTCTTTTACGAAGCTTGGCTAAAACATGAATAACAGAACTATCTGACTACTCGTTGCAGACCATTAAGAGCGTGGGATATTATGGATTAAGACACAAGTTAAACCTAAGCAATCCTATAAGATCAACCTTACCATGAATGGAAAATCCTTTGATGATTGACCACAGGGCCGTCTTAAGAGATCACCGGGCCCTGGGCCCGGCATTGGAGCGGGGCCCCTCAATCAAGTGTGTTCGAAAAAAGTTGCGTGAAAAATTGACATCCTTGACCATCGCTCAAGCATAGACATGCCTGCATTTACCCCCCCCCCCCCCCCATGTCGCGCATAAAGCATGGAAATTGGAACTTTTATGTGAATAACATATGTGATATATAAAAGCTGAAATACATTATAGAAGAGTAATCTTCCAGTTGAAGTAAAAAAAAAAGTATTTCCACACAAAAATCTTTTACGCAAGGGGAGATATGATTTTTTGCGCAGAGGTCAATTTGCGGGGCCCCTGACATCGCGGGGCCCTGGGCCTGGGCCCAGTGGGCCCATGCGTTAAGACGGCCCTGATTGACCATCGAACTTCACGGGGATATGGCATTCCCCTTATTTATGAATAGCCCCAGAGTTCTAAATAGAGTTGATGCCTACACTTCGATTGGAATTCATTCAAACAATATAGCTTTACTCTGATTGGTCAACGAAGACTTGTACAGTCAGTTGTGTTCCTAATTGAGCCATGGAAGTACTACCTCCGAGGTAGTACTTCCATGATTGAGCTCATACACAGTCACGTGTGTCAATATATATGGCCTTGAGCACATTAAACTCAGTACAGGCTAGGTACTGTGCCTCTGTCTTGGAGGGGTACTAGACAGGTGTTTTAGTTTAAATTAAAGTAAGCTCAGAAAGGAGAATTCTACTGTCTGGGGGACATTACAGTGCCTTTAAAGACATTCAGTTCGTTTTATCTAATATCTGTACACAGTCTGATTCATACCCACTGCTACCTTAATTAACAAAAAGGTTTACACAGACAAATGGTTTAATATCAGACTTGTTACCGATCGATAGTCAGCAACGAAGCGCAGTTCTAAAATATAACCAAACGACTGTTTATCGTCACGGAACAATGAATTGCTGTTGCTGCTGTATGTAAACAATGAAACTAGAGGTAAAAGACTGCACTTTCTTGTTGGATTTAATCATTTTCCGCATTTGTTTCAGAGAATATATGCATGTTCATCATGCTGCATTGAAACAAATTGGTCATTAGCTAAAAACATAGAAACGCGTCGAGACCTGCAAAATAATCTGCTACTAGAGCGACTGAAAATATGACGAAAATGGAAAAATTCCTATATGTTTTTCACATGTACTAAAAGAGGACGTTTCTCCCCTATATTCAGTTCTTAGCACCTTTGAAGACTTTTGGATTTTCAAGAACAACACAAAAAGGCATTGTTGTCGGTTACTAGTAGGGACAATCATGGGCGGAAGGGATTGGCATGGGGGACATATTTCCCCAGTAATTTGGTTGGGGGGGGGGGACCGACCACCTTTCGTCCCACCAATGTTTGGTTTAAGTCTTTAATATTTGCTAATAAGTAATATTGTGAGTGTGAGACATATCCCCTCCAGTTTGGGACGGATACCTTGATACTTTGGCAATTATCGTAATAATTGCTGATATTTGTGTGGATATTAGACTTCCCTATGACTTAAAGCCTTGGTAAAACGATTTTTCCGGGGCACTTTGCGAGCACATGCATGTTCGATGATCAATAAGACAGCCGTAGACACACATTTACATTTCCTCTATGATTTAGTTGTGAACTTAATACCTTTGTTTAATATTCCAGCTGTTTGCCTGTAGAGTTGGCCAACTGCAGTGATATTTTCTAAAATTGGTGTTTGTGAGACTTAGCCCCGCCAGTAATTTGGTTAGGGAGGGCGGAGTACCTTCAAATTGTTTGGCCACATGCATGCCTGGTAAGTAATGAGTCTTAGACACACACACGCAACTATTGTATTTAATCTATATTCAGGGCCTTCAAATTAACGCACTTAATTGAGTTATCACCATGTAAGCCCTGAGTTGCCCCAGCGTTCTAAAAACAATCTAATCCACAGGTACCGAACCAGAATCTTGTCAAATATTTGACTAAATTTGATTTACTATTTATTAGATTTTGTTAAAAATGAAACAACTCGGTTCATTTTTAGCCAAATCTAGTGAAATGTTTAACACGTTTTCTGTTCGTGCCCCTTTTCTTTTCAACGTTTAATGGGATGTTATTAGATGAATGTTTCTCCGGAAAAATAGTGTCATACTTATTTCAACTGTTGGGTGGACTTTGTGATGTTAATTTTATTCCTTTTCGTATCCTAGTGTTTCCAATCCCTTTTATTGATACATCAAATTGAATGACAGCAAATTCAGAGTAGGATCCCCAAGGGAGACCTAAAGTTTGTCGTCCATCTGGGCATTACCCAATCCAAATGGATTCTGGGTAACTTTGGAAGTGTATTTTCAGCGCACTCCGCTCGTCCGTTGCTGATGCCTGAAGGCAATATTGGGAAAAACGTAAGGACTTAAAGGCAAATGGCAGTCGCCCCAAAATTTTCTTTGAAAAATCAGCAAACTCTTGCAAATCTCCTCTTATTACATTACAAGCACCTCTGAAGATGTTTCGAACATAATTATTACAAACAATAGGTAAAGCAAGGAGAAATTCTCCTTGAATTTTACAATTCACCAACAAAAATATTGTCACATGATCAAAATAGGCCAATCATGAACTAGAGTGACAGGATACACTCACTCTGATTGGGGTGACTGCGTACTGCCTTTAATGTTCCGAAAGTTAACTTTAAGGTCCATGGAGCCCTCTTTTTAAAAGTCCATGAACCCTCTCTTCATCAAATCTCTCCATTCGACACGCTCTGTCTCTACAGTAGCAGTCGTGACCAGCAGGAAAAACTCCCTTTTCGTGTATGTTACACCACTGAACTTCATTCGAAATGACGTTTTTAATACGGGCCTCTAGCGTCGTTACCTTATCCGGACAAGTGGATCACACCATGGGCGTATACTTAGGATTCGGTAATCTCCCACAATGTTGTGTTTACGTACGTAAATTTTCTTCAACATGCGATCATTCTGCCCTCTTAGGGTGCGCAGTAAGCCTTCCTGTGTCGTTGCCAGGACTGACCTTCTTGTTATTTTATTTAAAGTTCTCTGTCAACCACTCAAATTAGGGAGCTGTGAGAGACAGCTCCCTACTCACATCAAGCGGTTGTTGGCCTGAAACTGTATGGTAAACGTTAGCTGTGACTGACATTTGAACTCACAATCAATGCTACTTGCGATTAGGAAAGGGGAAGATTCGTGTTTCTTCGACTCCAATTCGTTCCCAGCATTACATGAACCAGAAAGATGGCAACCTTCACGTTAACATTTCCATATACCGCAAGGGTGTACGTTTACGAATACATATGCGTATACATCATACATGTAGGTATATATACATATACCGATATGAAAACGTATAGATCCTTTTGAAGTTTCCGACCCACGTCCCCTCATGTCCAACACAACTCAATCTACATCTCGATCTATAACACCTCCCTCTTGAAAGAAACATCCCAGGCCTCATTCTTATTAACTTACCATAACCAGGGAGCTGTGAGAGACTTACAGCACCAGGCTGCCGTAACTGACGGTCGTTGCTAGAGAGTATCGTGTACATTTGAAAGTGACTACTTATTTTGAATAGAAAGAGAAGGTTACCCCATTTTGACAAGATGTTTTAAATTGGAACCCGTAGTCACAACTCACCAGTATTCACGTATTCTTAAACCTCTGAGTAGAAAGGCCTATAACAATTTTTCATCAGCAGACCAAAATGTTACCCCAAAGCACATGAAGATGGCGCAGTTTATGTTCTTGTTCGCAAGGAAAGACCAAAGTACTAATATGGAGGGCGCACTCCAATCATTCCACCAGGATCAAATACTTCTAAGGAGAGCTGACTTTTGTCTTAGTATCATTCCTACACCAATAGGGACAGGGAGAGCTCTTATCATCGAGGGGGAGGCTGGATCCGTCATTCTGGGGAAGGGGTCTAGGAGGAAGGGGAAGGGGTCTAGGAGGAAGGGGTGTCAAATTTTATGGAAACTGACTGCAAACGTTTGGCATTCTTTACAGAGGGAGCAAATAAGGGATTTTCTTCCTTGAATGGGGGCTAGGGACAAATACATACATCCGCCCATCAGTTTTTTGAAGGGGGGGGGGTGAACTCTACCTACAGCTTCATGTAAGTTCCCGGCAATCTTAGGTAGTTGCGTTTTTGACATGTTTAATAACCGATTCGACGTAACCAGCAGTGCAAGCCTCCCTCCCCTCAGTAAAGCTATCACGATCACAGAAGGAACCGTATACGGTCTAGCCCACACTTCACTTCTCAAATTACAATTAAATTGAAAGATACACGTTTATAATTCAATTTTATAATTATATGTTTTCCATTTTTCGCTTTTTTCATTAATTTATTCGTGTTGTTTCATATTTTTTCCGTGGCATAAAACAAATTGCCGTTCAAGTATAGGACATGACTTTTCCTATCTAAAGGTAGTAGAGTGCTCACCTTACGAAACTTTTTGTATTCTAGGGCGTATCAATAAAGGGAGGGAAGTTGAGGGTTTGGGACTCCCGGGTTGAAGAAACTTTACTACACTCTCCCATAGGGCGCTATACTCGGCGTTTGTCAAACTTCAAGTCATCATCCTCCCCTCGCCCCACCTCAATTAAAAAATCCTGCATACTCGGATGTACAAGGCTGTATTTAACGAACCCGAAACTATTCCCTCATTATTAACTTAAAAGTTTAAAATTTGACCTGTTTTGTGTCCTCTGGACCCTCGTTCGAGTTCTTTGAAAGCCCTCATGTAAAAGCCGAGTCATACCGAAGACTTTAACAATGGAACCAGTACTGTCATTGTGCTTAGTGGTCAGCATAAGCAATGGAGTAGAAAAAACAAGGCAGTGAGCCACAACTGGAAAAAAAGGCCGTGGCCGGCCCGACTTAAACCAATTGGTTAGAAACCGAGCCGTAAAACCTCATCTAAATCTAACTCATGCGAAAGTAAGTTCCGAATCGGCTGTCCATAATGTTTTCAAATTTGTGTAACATCATCATAGGCCATGGGCCAGAGGCACTTCACGGGCAACATTTTTGCGTAGTGAATATTTGAATTCACTTTCTACAACATATATTAAAAGTAGGATAACATCAATTCAAGAAATTTCCTTCGCTCCAAAATATTACCTGCCAAATTTGGTCCCTAACATTTCTGGAGGTTTGGCGGGTAATATTTTGGAGCGGAGGAAATTTCTTAAATTAATGTTATCCTACTATTAATATGCGATTCTTAAGACGACAGAGAAAACTCACGCGGTCAAGTTTAAAGGAACCTCATATTTTATTGTTTCCCGATGAAACTGGAAAATCCCCCGACCGTGAGGGATCGTTCCCCGCTGGGGACATGGCACCTACCCCCACCTGGCGTAACCACTGTCCCGACGAAGATCCATCTCCCCGAGTTTTAGACTTTCCTTGGTCTCAAGACCTCAAATTCTCCAATACGAACACAAAATTTCTGGCGCCCTTCGCGCGCTGTTGAGTTCTTGCTAACTTGTGACTTTTACTGGTAAAAGTTTCCGGGGGCCTTCAAACGGACCAGAATCAAGTACGCGAATCAATGGAAGAATGATTGCTGGTAATACTCTATCTGAAGGTTAAAAATGCTAAGGCTTCTTTCCAAATTCTTTACCGTCACGATATGGTAAATTAAATATCTACTGACGGCCAGCTTTTTGGCTGTTCTTTGATTGGTAGCTTCCACCTAAAGTAATTCATAGTAGCATTCAGACTTGTTTTTAGGACTTTTGCACCTGCTATGTCACACAAAAGAAAACAAAGTGAAAATGTAGCCTAATTATACGATGGATTGAAGTCCTTTACATCTTAAAATATAGCATCAACTGCTCAAATGGGATCCAAGGACCCTTAAAATTCAAAACATTTCAACTGGAGGGGACACCCCCTCCCCTTAGACCCATCCTCTGGACGGCGGTTTAAACCTTTATCCCAGCTCCCCCAGCCGGGAACAGTTTTCTTCACCTATGGGCATATTCTGACAACAAAATGTTGACACAGAACACGTGTACGTCATATATGCATCTACACAGTCATGTAAATTAAAAAACACGACAAATCCTCGTCGCAGATGTACAACAATCAAACCTGCGGGGATATCACACAGGCGGCCGAAAGCTGTTCTATATATTGAGGCGTATAACGACACATCCCACCATTCCTACTGTGCTCTTAAATAAACCCATCTCTTTTTTATCTTGACGACCACCGTGCCAAGTTGTCCAACAATTTCCTGACGCCAAAAATTGTCTTGTTAGAGAGACACAGGTCAATGGAGATGGATATACTCCAGTGGATCTCGCCCTGCCTATTTTAAGAATTTTGGCGGCCAGTCTGTTAGATAATTCGCTGTGTTCTGCTGTAGTTCTGACATGAATATTAATATCTACAGGTATAGGTCTTGAGTATTCATCTTCTTCATTAATTTTCATCTATTGTGACGACGCGTCCCCCGTCAGTCTTTTCCCATAGCACCCCCTGCCATGCACTTTAAGAAAACTCTTAAGGGTCATCTCCATCTTCAATGAGACGACAACTGGAACTGCTCTCAACGGAAGTTACAACCCCAAGTGAATCGAGACTTAACAAGAATTCCTCAAACAGCCTTGCGAAAATTTAAGTATGGACTGTCTTCAACTCTTCAAGAAAGCTTCAGCAAACGTACTCCATAGCTTAGGTGTACAGTACAGAGCCGGAAAGAATAAAAACAGCGATAAAATTGTTATACGCTCGACTTATTTTAAATCATCCGTCTTTGAATAGAAAACTCTGATTATAATAAGCAGGATCCTAGCCACACAAGTTATTAAAGGGGGAGAGATAGCTTTCAGGGGGGACGTACTTTTATGGGCGAAATAATTTTAAGGAAGGAGGGGGAGATTACTAAAATGCATGAAGGAAATGGTAATTTCTAGGGGGGAGTTTTTCTAAGGGTCACGGCCTCCTGGCCTGCATGCCCTCCTTGACTACGGGATTAATGTAAGTATAACATATTCAAGAAGAGATATTCGATAAAATGAAATTCTTTTTACTTTGGTAACAACTTTTTGGGTGAGAAAGTTCGTTGATATATATGCTTATTGTGTTGAAACTTGCATCAGTTGGAATCTGTCTCTTTAGCAAGTAGCAAACTATCCAAATTTTCTCAACTTCGTCTCAAGATATCAAAACTTTTGTGCCTTCTCTGCTCTTTCAGCCTGACTGCTATCAATGCCGTCTCAAACGTATTCGTATTATTAGGGTTAAATATTAACAAACGAGAAATTCAAGTCTGATATCGTCCAGTTGTCGGCAGAACTTAATATATTGGAACAGTATTCCCGGCGAAATTGTCTTCGGGTCTTTGGCATCGGTGCGGAACAATCCAACGAAGATACTGTCTCATTGATAATGAAGCCGACTCTGAAAAACTGGGAGCTGAATTATCGACCTCGGACATTAACAGAAGCCACTGAATTGGCTGGCCAGATTCCAAAGGAAATCGCCCAATTATCTTAAAGTTTACGAATTATTCAGCGCTATCATCGGTGATAAAAGCCAGGCGAAAGGTAAAATGTAGTGGTATCGTTATTCAAGAGGATCTAACAGCAAGAAACCGTGGACTTCTTAACCTGACCACTGCTTATCCCAAAGTGTCCTCTGCTTGGTCCTTGGATGGACGAATCTTCGGTCTTGACAAATCCCTTGGCGGCACTGAAAGTAAAAAAAAGACTCTTCGGACCAGATGACCTCTCTAATCTGTAATAAAAATCATCTCAAGTTAAGTGTTCTGAAGACCGTCTTATGGTATGTGCACTGATAGAGCATTTATTTTCATATAGGCTTGAAAGTTATTGGATATGCGTGTCTCTATTGTCTTTACTATAGCAGGTATTTACAATTTGCGCTTTTTCCCCTTCTGGTACGTTTCTCTTTCGAGTACATAAGTCATATATATATATATATATATATATATATATATATATATATATATATATATATATATATATATATATATATATATATATATATATATATATATATATATATATATATATATATATATATATATATATATATATATATATATATATATATATATATATATAAGGTCGAAATGCTGCGGAGCACTATAGTAGTATGTAGGTCGATAAAGGTTGTAAAAAGTGCTAAAAGTTTGCGGAAAATTCCACGACGTTTCGAGTATAGACTCTTCATCAGGTGGCAAAGAAATGCAACTGAACAACAAAGAAGTAGAAATAGAGAAGAAACACATTGAAGAAAGGCACGGCAAACCAGTCGTACAAAGCCAACACGGTGTAAAAATGCGAAGGCTGCATAAAACTGGTAAAAAGTAATGAAAAGGGGAACAAGTTAAAAAAGGTCCATTCTAATGTTAAGACCGTGTGGGGAGAGGGTCCCGAGCTTCATGATAAGCCGGTTTTCGGCGGTCTGACGATCACGGTCAGAACCTCTGCACATTAAGGCTGCGGTGACGGCCAAGTCTTTAATTGAGCACGGTGATGGTGGGTTGAAATGTGTGGCGACCGGATAACCTTGAAGGTTCTGTTTGATGGACCTGAGGTGTTCAGTGATTCGGTCAGCCAGCCGACGTTTGGTCTCTCCCACATACAGGCAATTGCAACGTCCACAAACTAAAATGTAAACCAAATTTGTGGAAGTGCAGGTAAAGTGTTGGTTCACACTGAATTTGTTGCCGTTAGAACCCAAAATATTAATGAGTGTGTTCTTGCCAACCACTGGGCATGTGTTGCACCTACTACGCCCACAGGGAAATGTACCTGGGGTGTTGTCAGTTGGTTGTTGTGGATGGGAAGCCCGAACTAAGTGCTTGGAACAGTTCTTTTCAACTCTGAAGGCCGTAATGGGGGGTTCGGGGAAAAGATCACGGGTTGAAGGGTCTTTACGAAGGGTCTCTACATTCCTGTAAATGGCACGAATGATGGGGCGTACCGATGGGTGATGGGAAATTACCAAAGGAATGCGTAGATTGGTAGACGTGTTAGATTTCTTACTCAAGGCCTCCTCTCTGTTGATTCCTTGGATTCTATGTAAGGATTTTGGTGGGATACTGACGCTTCTCAAAGAATGATAGTATATTTTTGGAAGCTGCTGAAAAATCAGAATCTTCTGAGCAAATCCTTCTGGCCCTTAAAAGTTGTGAGTATGGGATGGATTTGGTACAGGATATGGGATGGTTGGATGGATACAAAAGGTAGTTATGAGAATCGGTGGGTTTAAAATGTAGGTTTGACTTGATTTTACGATCGCAAATTGATAATTGAAGGTCGAGGAAAACCACTGAAGTGTCAGAAATACAATGTGTAAATTTCAAAAATGGACTGAAGGATCCTACAAATTGGATGAAAGATTCTAAATCTTGACGGGTCCCTGTTGCCACTCCCACAATATCGTCAATATACCTTTTGTACAGGAAAGGGTGAGCACCGGTATACTGCGAAAAAAGTTGTTCTTCAAAGTGGCCCATGGTTAGGCAAGCAACAGAAGGACCCATTTTGGTTCCCATGGCTATCCTTTGACCTGACGGAAAAAAGCGCCCATTGAACTGGAAAACAGTTTTGGGTGAGAACAAGTTCGGTCAGCGAAGGAAAGTAGTTGTAGGAATTTGGGGGTCTTGTCGTTGGTCCAGGTAATGGCGGATAGCTGACAAGGCAGCATGGTGGGGGATGGATGTGTAGAGACTGGATACATCCATGGTGAATAGCAGACGTTCACCGCAATTTTCGGGAAATTCAAAGTCTTGGATAAGTCTCAAGAAATGAGGAGTGTCTTGAACAAAAGACGGTAACGCTGAAACCAACGGGAAGAGAACAGAGTCCAAAAACTCTGAAATAATAACGGTGGGGCAGCTGTGGGAAGAAACGATGGGCCTACCAGGGTTGTTTGCCTTGTGGATTTTGGGGAGCAGATAGAAATTAGAGATTTGTGGGCAAGGGTGGAGTAGTAACGCTGCTGATTTAGGAAGTTGATTGTTTTTAATAAGGTTGGCTAAAGTCTTCTTAACCAAAGCTTGGCTGTCAGAAGTGGGGTCAGAAGGAAGTTCAGTGTATGCAGTTTGGTCCGATAATTGCTTATGGGCCTCTGCTACGTACAAATCCTGCCAAACCACCACGGCTCCACCCTTATCAGCTGGTTTGATGATGAGGTTCTTGTTTCTTTTGAGTGACAAGAGAGCCTCTCGTTCCTCTGGGGAAAGATTGCTAAGGGTAGTTCTCTTGGGGGGTAGAAGGCGATCAACATCCTTATTGATAGATTCAATTACGGAGTCCAGAATGTTGTTTTCTCCAGATTTAGGTGTCCAGGAAGAACGGGTGGAGCCTAACGTGTTAAAGAAATCTTCTGGACTCGTATTATCAGGCTGATCTGTGATGCCAAAATGCTGTCGGAGGCGAAGTTTCCTGCAGAATGAAGAAACATCTCTGCAGATGGAAAACTCATCAGGGAGGGGGTTCAAGGGAACAAAGTTCAGGCCTTTAGCTAAGACTGAGCGTTCAGAAGAGGAAAGCTCCAGTTTTATGCAGCCTTCGCATTTTTACACCGTGTTGGCTTTGTACGACCGGTTTGCCGTGCCTTTCTTCAATGTGTTTCTTCTCTATTTCTACTTCTTTGTTGTTCAGTTGCATTTCTTTGCCACCTGATGAAGAGTCTATACTCGAAACGTCGTGGAATTTTCCGCAAACTTTTAGCACTTTTTACAACCTTTACCGACCTATATATATATATATATATATATATATATATATATATATATATATATATATATATATATATATATATATATATATACATATATATATATATATATATATATATATATATATATATATATATATATATATATATATATATATATATATATATATATAATAATCACATAGCATATAGCACGCTCCTTAGATCTTGTACACTCTGGTATTCATGAGCAGTGTACCGTGAACGGATGGACTGACGCAAGTTATGCTTGCGTCAGCCTTGTCATTCATTCTTGAGACATACTCTGAGCTACACTGATGAGATCGAACAAGGTCGAAACAGTTCTGTCTGCAGATTTAGTTTATATATGTATGTATGTATGTATGTATGTATGTATGTATGTATGTATGTATGTATGTATGTATGTATGTATGTATGTATGTATGTATGTATGTATGTATGTATGTATGCATGCATGTATGCATGTATGTATGTATGTATGTATGTATGTATGTATGTATGTATGTATGTATGTATGTATGTATGTATGTATGTATGTATGTATGTATGTATGTATGTATGTATGTATGTATGTATGTATGTATGTATGTATGTATGTATGTATATATATATATTTATATACATTTTCTTTTTCACATCTTTTCCATATACATCTTGTTTGTTTATTTTTCTGTGTAATGGGAACTAAAAACTGTTATGCAACCCACACTAGTGTTCTTAACAGTTTTACATATACTAATGTAATCGATAGTTCTATTATGATTGATTACACAGTTACACTCAATAAGTACGACTCTGTTTCTTATATTGACGCAAATGACTTGTACAATACTCATGGGCGGCTCTAAGAAATTTTGTTTGGGGGGGGGGGGGCAAACTCAAGTCCGTGTTCAGGGAGGTTCGGAAGACTCCCCCCCCCCAGAAATATTAATGGTCAGCTCCGGATAGTGCAATATCCTCAATAGGAGTATGCATTGGCGTAGGGGCCCAAGTTGATTGGGGTAGGGCGGCTGTAACGATCTACCCTAAAAATAGAATCAAAAATTCTAAATGCTAATGTACATATCATATAGGCATGCATCCGTTATCACACCGCATGCCAATTACATACAATAATTTGCCACGTTACTACCTATTCCATATTGGTTATAATTCTGGGGGAAGTCGTTACAATAATGATGATAATAATCAGTGGTGTAGCCAAGATTTCTCTCATGGGGGTGAAGCAGGCACTATGTTGTGTGATCGCCGGCCTGGGGGAGGGGTCTAAGTCGAGGGGGTGTCCCCCTCCCCTTTGAAAATTTTTGAAAAATTAGGTGTCCATACATGCAATCTCGTGCCTCATATGCTACCTTTGAAGTAAAATTTGTGTTAAAAAATTTACCGTACGTATTTCAGGTACAAAAAGAAAAAAAATAGGCATCACCCCCTACCCTTTGAAAATTTTTGAAAAATTGGGTGTCCTTACATGCAATCTGGTGCCACATATGCTACCTTTGAAGTAAAATTTTGTGTTTTATTTTAGAGACTAAAAAAAATCGGCGTCAGTGACGGGGGCATGGCCTAATGGCTCCTCAAATACACCACTGATAATCATAATATATACGTTTAACTATTAAAAACCATTAAAAAACACACTGCTGAATTAATACCGAATATATAGGTGATGGCGCAATCCAAATCAGAACTATATTTTAATTACCAAGGAAGTTTTTTAAAGTATAGATTTCCGTTAAGCTACATTATTGCATTACTTTTCTTTCAGTAATTGCCCGAAAAATTCTCAGAATATTGCCCGAATTTTCACAAAAATATTTTGCTGGGGGAGCTGCAGCCCCCCCCCCCCGCCTCCTATTATTATGTATTACAGCGATACCCATGTGGTTTTCAAAAGCTCTCCAAAAATCATTTCAGGCAGTTAGTCACGAGCTGACTACTTTAAAAATAAATACAACCATATCAACCGATCGCTACCGTACTGGGGTGGAGCAAGAGGCAGGTGAAATGGGCAAGGCGGCTTGATCCATTTGTATAAAATGATCCCCACCTTTAAATATTTTATTATTTCTTTCATTGTGTCACAATATGTTTCAGCTTTGCCAAGAAGCCATAAAATGTTGGTTTTCTGGATTTTTTTCTTAAACTAACGAAAATTTCGAGCATGAAGACACTTGAAAACGATGGAATGATAGCACTAGTGTTTTGGATCTCAGTACCGTTCCGAAAACGATTTTTTTAAAGGGGGAGGGGAATTCCCCTAACTCAGAACGACGTCTCATCCTATATACAAATAGCTAGGCCACTAGTCAAAAGTCTCATCACACTGAGTTAGATTGACTGTTTGGTGTGTTTATTTTAAATCAATTGAAACGGTATACTTTAGCACAGAGGTGGAGAACCTTTTGCTTATAACAGACCATTTGACAGTCATAAGACTGCTCGTGGGCCAACTGCGCCGTCAATTTGGACAAGGGAAGGGAAACCTCTCCTTCTATGGGAAACACAATACTTTTAGACTATATGCCCGTTACAACTTTTTGCAGAGAGATACCTATGCTAATCTGGCCAGGTGACACCCTGGCAAAACTGCTTTCAGTCGTGGATGATATATCTAATGACCCCGAAACCTCTGAAGCTTGGTGTCTGCAAAACTATGGGCATTTAACTCTAGTATTACCGTTACACTCTGTAAATAACAGTATGATGCCTAAGCTAATCAGATTACAAATATCACAGCGTGATCATTTGCTTTGATTACCTTAGCTCGCGCTAACGGCAGGTCCATTTGTGATGTCTGAAGTATATATAGTAGCAAACAAGCAAATAAGAAAAACGAAAAAATGCCGTTTTGAAAGCATTTTATTAATGTTTAACCTTCGCATTGCATTGGAAAGTTATTCACTTCTTTAATTTTAAGCCCACTCAAGGAAAAGGGAGGGCCTAACTCATCTCGAATTACATGTTTTTTATTCATTATTTTTATTTTTGAAAATTGAAGACCAACATGCTTTTCAAACTTTGGGGGGGGGGGGGGCAAGTGCCCCCCGTGCCCCTATGGCGAGCCGCTAATGACAGTACTTGTCTTAAAGATCGGTTTGATTACTCTATCGTTCACCTTAATTGTCCGTAGAATCAAGGACAAGAATCACGATGCAGTTTTAGACCCTTTTATATTTTTTTTTTGTATTTTTTCTTTCTTTCTTTGTAATCTTTTTCTAGACTTTATGTATCTGTCACACATTGCACTTTCACAATTGCCGCTGTAGCCTAACTGAAACTTGGCTTTATGGTGGTATTTCTACATCGTTAACTGACATTCTAAATTACACTTTTATTATAGGAACGACAGTCTAGACAAGCGGGGAGGGGAAGTTGGATTTACATTAAAGAGGGTTTCTGCTATTCCATTCGTAGCGATCTTAGTAACACTTCTCGCCACTTTGAATCTTTATTCATTGAACTTAAAATCTACAAGGATACTGTCATTATTGGAACTATTAATCGTCCTCCTGCTAACTCAATACCATTTTTCAGTGAGGACTCACCTAAGCTTTTAACACTTATTAACACCGAGAAGAAAACTTGCTATCTTATTGGTGACTTAAACGTTGACCTTATTCAGTACGGTGAGAACAGTCATGTTAATGATTTTATTGACCTACTTTAGTCGGTTAGTCCTCTTCATTTCTACATCGCATCTCGAAACCAACTAGATTAACTGATAACTCATCGACTCTTATTGACAACATTTTCTGTAATAACCATAATGTAACACTTACCTCTGGCATAATTGTGTGTGATGTAAGTGATCGTTTACCTATTTACGTAATTCCTTCCACCAAGCTTTCATCCAAGGTCTTCTACATGTGATGATGAATTTTTCTTTAAAAGAAGCATTTCTCCTACTTCATGAAGTAAATTTTCCAAGGAACTTCATTCAGAAGACTAAAATTTTATCTACAATTATTCTGATGCTAACAGTGCCTGTAGTAATTTCATTCATGTTGTTTCTACGTTGTATAACAAGAACTGTAAGTTCAAAAGATTCCGCAAAGGAAAATTGAAAAGTAATTTCCCTTGGTTGACCTGTTGTATCTTAAAATCAATAAAAAACTAAAAGCAAACTCTTCAAAAAAATTTTCTTAATATGCCTACTGAGAGGAACAAGACTAGGTTTACTGTTTCCAAATTAACTGAAATTATTATACAGGCTAAAGAAAAGCATTACTAAAATCTTTTTGATAATAGTAAAGATAATTTGATCAAACATGGCAGATAATTAAAGACCTCATTGGATCTCATAAAAGGAGTACTAGTTTCTCAACAATAAAAGTGTATCCAATAAGAACGAAATTTCAGACGTCTTAAATAATTACTTCACTACCATTGGTGCAAACTTGGCTCGCAAAATTCCTGATTATTCTTCTACCAGGGAACTAACAGCCCCCTGCTTCTACCACCTTTGACTTAAATTCCAAAATTTTTAACCCTTATTCTTTTTCCTCTCACCCATAAATTTCTCTGAAATAATCAGCGTGATTAAAAAATTACCAAACAAAGCCGTCCCTGGTATTGATAACATTCATTTGAGTGTACTTCAGCAAAATTGTCTAATTACTGCTAGCCTACTGCAGACTCACATTGTTAATTTATCTTTTGCCAATGGAATTTTCCCCGATCACCTCAAACTTGCCAGAGTCTCGCTTTAAATCTGATGATCCTGTTAATGTCTCTAAGTATCGCCCCTTTTCTGTTTAACTGCTGTCTCCAAAATATTTGAAAGAGTAATGCATAATAAGCTTTCTCAATTTCTGGAAAAAACATCTTTTCAGACAACCAACTCAGCTTTCGTAAGAACCATTCTACAAGGCCACACTAGATTCAAGTTAATAAATTACGTTACTTCTGGGTTTGACAATAACGAATACTTTGGGTGTTTTGTGGACTTATCTGAAGCCTTTGATACAGTAAATCACAGCATTCTTTCCCGTAAACTTACTTGATACAGGGTGAGAGCGTTGTTTATGCAGTAAAGTCTTCTCTCCTCGAGGGCATAAATATGGTAATACGACACTCTATATTTGTTAACTGTAAAAATTTTAAAACCTCGCGGTTAAGATTCGACTACGTGATTTCCTAAAGCATGAGTTTCAAGTTCCACATTGTGTCGATATAAAACAATGCATAGACTATGTAGTTACACATGTAGACCATGAGCCCAAAATATTCACTTTCCCTTTACAATAAGTGAAACTTAACCGGTGCGTGGCCGAGTGGATTAAGGATGTGCATTTGAAGCGATGAAGCTTAGTAACCGGGAGGTGCCGGGTTCGATCCCCGGCCGGGTCAAAGTAAGGTGGGTTTTTCATCCAAGAGTAATCTAAGGTTTTCCCATCTGAACTGGCTTTTCAAAAGAAACCATATTTGATCTAAATTGTTGAGTTGGTTAGCTACCCGACGTAAAGTTGTAATTCATACAGGCTTCTCCCGGCCACATTAGTGTGGTCGCTTAGCGTTGTAAAACAAGTGCCCTTCGGTGCCTAACTTTAAGTCGGACACTTCTCTCCTCTTTCAATTAGCTTTGTTAGGATATACTTTCATAGTAACGCCATTTGACAATAAATCTTACTATTTTTCCAGTGTAAGGAGCTACAGACATTGAAAAGAATATCAGATACCCAATTAAAATTCACCAATTTAAACCCCGTCAGCACCACTGTGAATAACTATGATGAACAAGTAAATTATAGTCCACAGAAAATTTCCAAGTGATTCCACCGGGATTTGATCAGGGGACGTCTAGTATACAAGGCAGTGCACTCAACCACGAACCCAGCTTCACCCTCCTTAAAAGTCCTGGGGCTAAAAGTAAGACTGCTAATGAGGCTAAATGTGAAGATGAAATGTGAGGTTGAAACCTAAGCAGAATATGAGGCTGAATGTAAGACTGTGAGTCATGCTCAACGTATGGTTGAATGAAGGACTGAATTGAAGGCTGAATCATGTGCCAGCTTCAGACTTGTGATCATGAATAACGCGTGCGAGGCTGTTTGTCTCGGGCAGAAGGCAGTCAATAACTTTCAGTATGTACACTACGTGTGTGCCGGTTACGTAGATACAGTGGAAGTTTTACTTCCCTTTTCTCGTCTTCATTCATCTACAGTACAAACTTCATTTTCAGACCGAACCCGGAAATGAGTGGAAGAGGACTGCTGTTCTGAAAGTCTGTAGCCTACTAACGTAAAGGAAATTCGAAAACGTCGGTGAGTTCAGAGCTGGAAGTTCCAATGAACCTTGTCATTCTGTAACTTTGTAAGTGTAAAATGAATCACAATTTGGAGATGATTTTAGTCAAACTGGTGACTCACTTGACGTAACGTTAGGCCTAACGTTAGAAAGCATTGTAAGTGCATTTTCATACACAAATGCTAGTCTACTGAAGCCTGAGGGTAATGATGTTTGCTAACAGCTTCTTTTTTATACGCAAAGAATGAAGTGTTAAACTTTGCCTTGTTATGTAGTATACTGTAAGTTTATAGGCTAGTGTTAGGCCTGTAGGCTTAAGTACATAGCCTAACCCTAGTTTATCATTATGCTTAGCTTGTGACTTGAGTTTAGACATGTTGGCTAAACCTACTGTAGGAGTAACCTATTGCATGAAATATTATTAATGGATGCCAGGCCAGGGAGTAACTGCAGAATACCATGGCCAGCCAATTATGTGAAGGACATTGGAAACACCTAGGCCTAGGTGCATATCATGCACTATGCAGTGTAGGCGAAAGGAATCGCTTGGCATAGCCTAGCTCTTGTAGCTGTGTGAGGAGTAGTGCTGATAGTCAAGCATTTCCTTTGTAATCGATTAATTGAGCAGTTCTCGCGATTACAGCGATAAATCGAGAACAAGTATGACGTCAATACACTGTCATTGGTACATAGCAAAAACATATCAGGAAATCTTCTGGAACAGTATACACTGTGTTTATTTCCTCTCTGGTTTCGTGGAGAGTTGGCTGGCCTTAACATTACAAAACAGCTACCAAACAAATGAAAACAACGATAATTCTTTTCCTTTTTTGCACCTGTGTAATAATTGAAAAAACTTATGCATGGGAACCTACAAGGCTACTACTGTACTTACGTTAATAAAGGCAAAGCCAATACTGAATACATTTCACACCTTGCAGCTGTTCTACCAGGATACCCCAGTGTAGTTATTAGTATGCAAGCTATTCTGTAGAACGGTCTAGCCCAGGGGGCCGTTCCAAGTCCAGAGATAATATGCTTTTAATATGCAGAAGCATTAAACCATGGAGATGCAGCTAAACTTAGAAACAAAGCTTGTGGAAATATTTAGCCCATACCTTAGCGGAACAAGGGTCTGTTGACCAATAATATCTGTCAAATGGCTCTGCTATGTTTATTCATTAAGAGCATTGAAATTCAGTCACAACGATCGCCATCAACATTGAGTGAATCAGGCTGGCTAGTGCACAGTGTACAGTATGTGTGGAGGTTTGTTTGTGCAATACCAACTCAACGGTTTGCATGTGCCATGATGAGTGCTGTGTGACAGTAGAACAGTAATAGCACGGGTGGAAGATACAAGGTTATGTGTTGCAATGGAATGATCGAAAATGAAAGTTTTGAACTTTTTGACACAAGTTTGACTCAACTGATAAGTAATGCCACCATTAAAGGTATTGCAATGATGTAAGAAAACTATTAGTGAACTGTTTGAAATATTTCTGACAAATTGTTTCCATGTTTATTTTATTTTTTTTTTTGTTAGTTGTGTATGATATGGTGCTAAGTACTTGTAATCAAGAAATCGTAAGTCTATTCGGACTCCCAAAGTGTAATCACGACTACTGACGATTTAAAATCAGTTACGACTATCAGCACTAGTGAGGAGTCACTCGAGTTGGCATGCAACTAATCTAATTAGGCCTAGCCCACTACAGTAGGTAACCATGAGTTCGTCAGGATATCATGAGTCGATCACTGCATTCTAAATGCTGAGAGCCTACAGCGTGTAAGCTCTATGTGATTCCAAGGTAACATGACCTGCATTGCATATTCGTCAAACACCATCAAAAACAAGTAGGCTAGGCCCATTTGCCATGTATCATTTTACTTGTTCAAACCAAAAACATTAGTTACAGGCAAATTTTCAAGTTTCAGCATAAGAACGAACTAGAAATTTGCACACATTAAGAAAAATGGTGACCAAATGACTTTGATGAAGCTTTCATTAGTTTTGCTTTTTGTTTTTGTTTAACATTATTGTTCCTAATAAAATTCTTCCATGACTGTGGTAAAATCTATTGAACTGGGCTCATTTGGTGTGGGTTGGTTGTTTGTTTTCAGTATTAAAATGGTTTATGGACATAAGGGCATCTTGTGGGGCCTTAGCCCTCCTTTGCCCTTTAACCTGTTATGTTATGTTATGTTAAATGTGGTAATTAATAGCATTTTATTTGCTCTTTTTCTGCATAGTGATTGACTCAAGATTCCTTAAGTAAACATTGTGAACATATTTGCTGCCACCTACAATTCATAGTTCATTTCTATGGATTACTCAATCTAGACAACACCAAAATATAGCACATTGAAGAAGACGCATAATTAGAAAATATCACTGCAAAGTTTCATTTGTTTGATTAAATTTTTATTTTTATTGTCATAAACTTGTATGTGTATCTTTTATGCACATATCAACTGAATGACACACCCCACTACTCGGCATTGTCAGTCAAATATGGGTCATTGACCAGTGATAGTGTGATGCACATGTCCGTCATTGAATCACGTTTGTCAGCCACCAGCGTGACTGAGGTGAGCCACATTACTTCAATTGTCAGTCACTGTTGTGACCAAGGGGTGGATTATTGTGAATCAATTGTTACACTTTGTACAGGGATACCAATTGCCATTCTCAGTTTTTCAGTCAATGTATGGTGACCCACATGTCAGTCAACATTGCAAATTGTGCATCAATTTTGTGACTGAGGTGTGAGTCATTTTACATTAAGTTTTCAGTCAAAGAAGTGACTGAGGACGTCATTGTACAAGTTTTGTCAGCACTGTTGTGGACAATGATTGACCATGTCCGGGGGTAGTGGGGTGCGTCATTCATATAAGTGCATTAGGTAATAGGGTGCTGAATCTGTCTCAGCATGGTTTCCTGCCTAATACTATAGATCTTGTGTTTCTTATTTACTGAACTTTCTTAAGGATTTGTCCTTATCTCTTGATTCTGGTCACAGTGTTGATCTCATTTACCTTGATTTTCAAAAAACATTTGATAAAGTTCCATTAGGTAGACTTATGGTGAAATTGTGTGGGTTAGGTGTTCAGGGCAGATGTGCCAACTGGATCAATTGTTGGCTTCATGGTAGATCCCAGAGAGTTGTTGTCCATGGTGATTTCTGGTATTGGAAGGAAGTCACAAGTGTAGTACCACAGGGTTCTGTCTGTTCTTGGTCCAATTTGTTTTTAATTTTCATCAACAGTAAATTAATACATGAGCTCTTTCACATCCAGTAAGTTTGCTGATGACACTAAGCTCTATTGGAACTTTGGAAGGTCAATGATGGTAAGGATGCTTCACTGTTACAAGAGGACTTAGGTTGTTTTCATGGTCTCACACTTGGCAAATGTCTTTTAATGCTGACAAATGCAAAGTTCTTCATTTTGGACCTAAAAACTTAAGCTATGATTAAGCTATAATACGGTAGTAGTAAAGAAATTGTGTTGAATCTGTACAAGCAGTTGGTTAGGCCACATCTTGATTATTCTGTGCAGGTTTTGAGTCCCTTTTGCCAGGACTAGTTTCTTTTAGAGGAGGGCCACTAGGCCTATTCCTGAAGTGCGTTATCTCCCTTATCATGATAGGTGCAAATGTTTGGGGCATACTCTTTAGGTAAGAAGGATTGTGGGGACATGCTGCAGGTTTTCAAATTGCTTTCTGGCAGGGATCCTATGTCAAATGTTCTACCTGTGAAGATTTGTGCTGATTGTCAGATTCATGGCCATTGTTAGAAGGTGGTGAAATGCTTCTCTAGGCTTGATATTAAAAAAGTTCAGCTTTTCACACAGAGTTGTCAATGAGTGGAATAGTCTGCCTGAGTGGGTTGTTAAGTCCTCTTCAGTCCATTCCATTGTGACTGTGTTACAGTAGCTGGGAATAATTTACTTAGTATTCAAATTTTGCATTCCAGTTTTGATAATGTTTTCCTCCTGTAGTATTAAATCACTGAAAACCCTAAGATTATGCACTCAAAAAGTGCTACACATTTTTGCATTTGTGTAGCAATTTGGCCAGCTTTTGTAGTAAATTGCAATGCAATACTGGATAAATTATTCCCTGTGTAGAATCTGGTTGTGTTAGGCTTTGATGGGTTTTTGATTTGGTTTGTTTTGTTGCGGGTTTGAACAACAGTGTATCATATGGGGCTGAAGCCCTCCTTTTTTTATGTTGTTACTGTATGTTAAGTGATTGATTCATGATAATGTACCCCCAGTATAGGTACTTTGAACTACATGTATTTTGTACTGCAAATTAGACTAAATCAGACTGCAGCTAAAAACTTTCTGCCGCAATATGTTGCCACTTCATTCACACTATATCTCACTATCTCACACAAATATTGATTAGCCTAGTTTCTGCCAAATACTGTAGGATAGAATTAGTCCTCAGTCAGGCCCTACAGAGTGCATTCCTTTAGCACTTTACTCCGTAAAGTACTGTAGCTTGTAGTCAGAGTGTAGTATACAGGCACTAGGCACACACTGAGGGCTAAGGTAACTAGAATTTGGTTAATTTTTGCTTCCAGTGTGATGAATGATCATGGTACAGTATGCAATGCAATTTTACATTGTGCGCACTGTCAATCACACAGGTGTCTGTTTTTTTTTTTTTTTTGTGCGTGTGAAAGCTCATGACACCTCAGTGTAAGTTCAGAGTTGGCTTAACATGGAATACACCCCGGTTAAAACATCAACTTCAAGGTTGTGGTGTGCATCTATTATGTATGCTGTATATGCTTAATGAGCCTCAGGCTCAGCGGAAGTTAATGAGAAAGAGCAGTGACCACAAAATTGGGTGGAAACATGAACTAAATTTTACAAATTTCCTTTTATTTCCTTTATCCTACAAATATCCAGCCAAAACTAAATTCCATATAAATTTCCAAGTCAGGCAGCCACTTCGCCTAGTCAGGCGGCCACTTCGACTAGGAATCTAGCTAAAAATGGTTTCCTAAGTCAGGCAGCCACTTCGACTATAACTAAAAATCCAGCCACAATTGGATTCCTAGTCAGGCAGCCACTTCAAGTAAAGCATCTGTTTTAGCCTACTACTGCTAGACTTTGAAACGAAGTTGTTGGGCTTTGACTTTTTTCAAGAATTACAAAGGACCTAACATATCATCACAGAGTGTCAGCCTTAAAAAGGACAAAAAAGGAAATAAATTTGAAAAACTCGAGCTAAATCTGAGCCACTGGGAATCCGTATCCACGATATCACTAATTATGTCATGTTTTTGACTTTCTTAAGGGAAAACACAGTCATGTGACAATGTTTTTGTTACTGAATGGTTCAAATTATGCAGAATAACTACTGTACTTTGCAAGCAATTATAGAATACTCTGCCATAGCAAAAGGCACTTTTCTAATCAATGAGGGTGGATTTTTTCTTCCAATGACTGTAATGTCATTGGGTACAGCTATGAGCCGTGGTTAGTTTGGCATCCCATTTGTTCCAGTAACTACACTGTACATGTGTCCTGAGTGCATTCACAAAATTCTGAAAATCTTCGGCGTAGACAAAGGGAATCTCGTGGCGTAATGGCATGAGGAGCACTGGAGTTGGTGTACTGTACTCCTAATAACCATCCATTTTAACTGCAAACTAGTTCAACTTAAACTGCAACGGTGCATTCACAAAATTTTCAGCTGTGCAAATATGTGTTTCCACTTTGTTCACTTGTTATGTCACACATCAATACATGGTTATTTCCTTTCAAATAGGATAGAACATGTGTTTTGCTTCAAGTATGATGAATGGTCACTGCATAGCAGACAGTTTACTGTAATTTTAGATTATACTGTAAATCATGCAAGTGTTTTGGTGGTGTTTGAAAGATGAAACCTGGGCATAACTTCAGCTTGTTGGCTTTACATGGAATGCACCCTGGCCTGAGTGGAGTCGTGGTCACTGTCCTCTGTGAGGAGAACATGTGCCTGTGTCCTCATGGCATATGATGCCACATTGCAAAACATGTACGTTATGCCAATATCTTTGGTGCCCGATTATGAATTAGCAAACTGTTGTAATGCTCGGCTCTGTTAGTTTGGTATTTCATCTGTGTAAAAAACCATGTCCTGGAGAGGAGTTGAGATAGGGTATGTGGTGAGGAGAGAATGTGACTGTGATGTCATCACATATAATGTGAGGCAAGATTCGTTAGTTACTGTAGGTATCCCACATTGAGTGGAGTAGAGTTGCAGTCCCAGTCGTTGGTGAGGAAGACTCCTGACTGATGTTATCGTGTAAAGTATGATGTAATCAGTCAATTCATTTGTGAGTCTGTAGGCCAGCCTGTGTGGCATTCTCATTTCCACCATACAGGTCTAGTACTGAGTAAAGTCATAGGGAATTTTGAACAGTTAAGAATTGAAATGCCCCAATATGATAACGTTTTGTTACAGGTGAAGATTGAAGTATTTGCTCACCTACAAGTTAACTTCTTCAGAAAATATAAGTTGCTTGATGATGTTTGGTCAAGTGGGCTCTTATTTTTAACTGGTGAATGAATAATTTGTATGATGTGTTTGAACTTAGGACCCATTCAAACCAAGAACTACCTGGACACTGTAGTTGGAAGATGACTAGGGCTAACAGGCTCTTAGCCAAAGAGTCATGGAAGGTACCCATCCTGGAAATTGGGTCTATGATAACACAACCTTAATGTACTGGCCCACTGTTAAGCTCATCGAAACACTAGGACTCGTGGAGTCAACGTCACTGTGGCGTACACCTTGCTGTTGCAACATTGTAGATGGCACTGGTTCTCCTTGTTAGCTCACACATTGTACACAGTACATGTGTGAGGTTAAAAAAATAAAATGGGGCAGATGGCGTCAACTTTTCAAAAAAAGTCTTCTTCTTTTTGATGTGAGGAGATTTGGGGCTGAAATTTTGGGATATGATTGTTAGTCAACAAAGTATTATTACCTACCTATTTGCATTCCAGTTTAGGAAAGTTTAGTTGGATTTTAAAGCTCTTTTTGTATAGCTGAGTTCACTGTGCCTGCTGAGGAGTTACGTAGCTGGTTATCCATTGTACTGATAGCAGTGTGCTTGGTTGTGTGTTCAGTTGTTATCTTGCAAATGGATATGCAGGCTGTTTGAAATTCACCCCATCAACAGGGTTGGGAAGTAACTAGTTACAAGTAATGCCATTAATGTAATGAGTTACTTTTGTGTAACAGTCACATAACAAGTTACATTTGAAATCATGTAACTGAGCAAGTAACTAGTTACAATTCTGGGTAAAAGTAACTGTAACAGCGTTACATTTTAGTCCTGTTACTTCATTGTTAAAGAGAGCCACCTTGGACACAAAGTACATTTATTTCGACGATCGCTGGACTTTTGAGTCAAGGAAAGAGGCTGAATTTGAGTTTCAGTCACTTGGAAAAACAGTTAAATGTTGTTTAAGATCATAATTTAGTGTGTGTATACAGTTTCCAAAGTTGGCACTTGCAGTATAATTTAGGTTCCGACGTCTAATACTCTGTTTCCCTGCCAAGGAAACCTCCTGTATTTCCTATCCAGTTTGGTAAAATAAGTTACAAAATATCACTTCATTTTGTCACTGCAGTCACACTCATACTCTTCCTCATTATCTACCAAGCTCTGTCCTGACATAAGATCGTAATAATATCCATATTCTGAAACTGTATCAATTCCTGCAGTTTTCAATACAACCAAAGATCGATGCTAGAAAATTGCATCTAACGATATTTTTTATTTCAAAATTTTTCCTGGAGGAGGACCCCCAGGCCCCACCTGTGATGCTTAGCGACCAACTTGCACTATACTGGGCCAATGCAAAAAGTAAATTATTGTCTGCTACGAAGCACTCCGCTCCCCCACAGTGTCATAACTAATGGGGGAAGGTGGTCGCCCCTAGACTCCTTTCTCGGACCAAGTCCTTCAAGCTTTCTCAAAAGATGCTGACTTTGTACATGACCCCATCTGGGCACCAGGGGTCCACTCTTATTCAACTCAATAGAAAAGGGGCCCAACCTTTCTTTAAATAAATCTTCATTAAGAAATTGTTCACTTCCACTGCTGAATTCTGAAATGTCTTAAAATTTGTTTTCCCGGGGCGCTCTGCGCGCACTCACCACAGGTATATAAGAACTCCATACACATCACATGAAAAGGACTATAGGAAACCAGTGTAAGCTTGTGCACCAGTACTAATGTCTTTAGGGGCCCATAATTATTTAACTGAAGTGAAACGGTCCTAACTCCATGCGCACACATTGTAGATACATATTCTCTAATTGGCTTTCTGCCAATACGACAGCTTATGTGAAATTCTTGTTCCCAAAGCCCAGTGCAGCCCTTGCAATCATCATTCATCCTACCTTCCCACAATCCCATGCATGCATCAAACTGTGCAGCCTCTAGTATTGTATCACAAAAAATAGTCAACCTGTGACTTTTGTGGTCGTTTTGTGCACATTAAAGATAATGTGGTTTGAAGGTAGTAAAATGCTTCATTCTAATGTTCACACTTATGAAATTATTTCAGGACCTCCTGGGGTTTCGCTCTCTAGGCCCCACCGGGCAGTGTACCTGGACCCCCAGTCCAATGGCTGTCCCCTGAATCCCACCCCAGGAGAGCTTTGCATTCGGCGCGGTTGTTCGGTCATAATTTTTCCATTACTTCATCTTAGAAGAAGTTAGGCACTTGTGGGGTTGTCCTTTGTCCCCTCTCACCCACAAGACTCAGGCTAGTTACTCGATTGTCCCCGATTGATACACAGATGTATTCAAATTGAGGTAATGAGTTACTTTTGAGTTGTAACTAGTTACTTGTCAGCCAAAAATAATTGTAACTATTTACATTTTCTATATTGAAACAAGTAACTGTAATGAGTTACAATTTTAGAAAAATAACTGTAACTATAGGCTAACAAGTTACTTTCAAAGTGTAACAGGAACAACCCTGCCCATCAACACACATGTGTTTGTTCATCAAGTGGCCTTTACAATCTGAAGCAACTCTGTGGTCATTGTGGCTTAACACATGAAAAGAAAAAGGGTTAACTTGTAATTGTGGGGATATCTCCCATTCTGTTCTGTCCAATTGAGTTGGTCAAGTCAAGTAATTGCAATTTAACTGTTTTGAGTTCAAGTGCAGTAGGAGCCTTTTGAGTGTCTGTTTTGTTTTGATCAGTGCAAACCCATGCAGTGTTCACTTGTGGAATGGAAGGTGCGATTAAATGTTCTTTGCAATACTGGAACAGTTTATAGGTATAGTACATCATACAAACTTTTTTTCGTTCATGCTACTATAAATAAAAGTATGTACAGCCTTTGCAGGCTTGCTTCGTATGAGAAAATATGCAGTGATAGAAAATATGCAGTGATATTTGTAGCCTGTCATAATGATAAAACTATGTCAGTTGCAGGTTTACATGCCTCAACACATTTGTGATTTTACAGATTGGTTTTGATTTCTATTAATGATTACCCTCCTTTCTTCCCTCCCATTTGTCTTGTAAGGTAAGGAGGTTTTTTGGAAGCAGATGAATGAATGGATGATAAAATTTGGTTTTGTGAGTTTCCATTTTTAACAGACAAGAGAAATTGTGTGAGCTACACAACAGCATTGCTGTTCTAGTTACTGATGTCCTTTATAAATGACCTTAAATTGTTTTGTTTTCCCATCATCCGAATGTGAGTCCCACTCAGCTGAAGGTTCATGAGATCGAAGTTTCACTAGACGGAAGACCTGTAAATGGAGGGAAGGTCCAAACTGTTCTATCCCTAAATGTAATTTTTTAAATTTCATTGAAAGAAGGAGTAGCCTGCTGTACTGTATTTGCATCATTGGAAAGCTTCAGTTTAAAGGATTGAAGTTCCTATTTCAGATAAAATGCTTGATAAAATAATGTATGGAATGACAGGCTGCTAATTTGCAACTGTTTTAAAAATGGACATGATGTATGGACTTTTAAAATTTTGTCCACAAGCCAGCTACATGACTTATTTTAGTAATTGTCATTTGAGAACTTGTGCATCCACTCTTCCAAAAATTTAGAAAATAGCCCAATTCTGTCATCTTGTTAATTGTGCTGATTAGGCAGATTCCAACAGTGGATGTCTAACAACCTGTAGGACATACTTTTGTCTATTGATTTGTAAAAGAATAAGATGACAACATTTTTGAAAAATGTTTTGTGAAGTTCTAGTTTCTGGTATCCTTCAAAAAGTTATTGAAGTAGATTTTTCTTATAAATAATTCATGAATGCTAAAAATCAAATGATGAAAGATGTTCTTCAGGACAAAAGGTGACATATGGGACACTGAAATATGCACTTTTGTTGTTTATCAGATGGCATATTTTGAAAACAAGAATGGCCCATGAACATTGTTCTCGAGTTTTATACAATTCAAATTCCAAAACTGATATATTAAGGACGATTTTTTATTTAAAAGTTTACTTAAAGGTTCTCAGGCTGGTGTACACTGGGTTAAACTTCGAATAGCCTACTCTAATATTGCAATTCCTATACTGAACCTTTTAAATTCAGTTGAACACATTACTGTAAAATGTATGGGAAGAATATTGAAATTTTTCACATACTTATCATTAACAGTACATAAATCAGTAAATAATGTACAGTGAAAAGATTGTTATGAAGTACAGGCTGAAATTTAACGGTCGTCCGATCGTCCGTGACGAGTAAAAAGAGCATCTGGCAACCAGTTTCTCTCTTTGAGCTTGTCCGATGGATGAGTAGATTTTACCAGTGACTAAATAATTCAAAACATCAAGCAAAACAGTACTGTAACTCCAAAAATCCAGCACAGATGTGATAGTAAGACAATGGTACAGTATCGCCCGTCATTCATCATCGAACAAAATTAAAAATGAAACAATTTGGTACTTCCCGCATGGGGAGGGTTTTGTCTTAGAATTCTCATTGGTGCAACTTCAGAGAGGGCTGTTCTGTATAAAGAATGAACAATAACTCCTGCATTGTTACATCATGCACAGACACTATTATGGACAATCTGCAGAACTAACAGTTAGTACTGTAGACTATATAGTTAACCGTGTGATCATCATATAGCATACATACACGATCAGCTTGCTAGCACCACATTGCAACATGCAAGCCACCTAGCACATGTAGTGTATTACAGAGGTAAGCAAAATGCAACTTTCAGCGTACTGGGACACACCAAAATAAACCTTGGCGAATGTGCTTAAATATTTGTTGATGGTTGAAAACCACTTCCACTTAAGTTTCATACTCACAAAGACACACACAAAACCATTTCTCACAAACACTCAGTCCACAGCCAAATATGTGCTGATTTTTTTCAGGGGCTATTCGATACAGTAAATTGTTTGTTAGTTCAGGCCTAACCTAGCCTAGCATAATCAAAGTTGAACTTGCCGTTGATGAATTCTGAACGAATCTGTCACGTGAAGATGGCAGCCAAAAGTTGATACTAAAACTTCATGGGCATACTGCTCAACAAAATTTTGTGCTGTGCCAACTATTTTATCAACCATTACGTACTAAGATGTTTAAACAAATTGACGTATCATGCAAATCCCAAATGTATGTACAAGTACATGATGTAACTGCAACCATGCAGTTAGTGTTTGTCCCGTGCCAACGGCCGGAGAGTAAGTGTCTTCCCGCTCATTGCATGCAGCTTTAGGCTTGCATGTGCACGTGTGTACAGCACCTCAAGTCTTCATGAAAGTTTCAAGCTGTTCTGTTGAGCGTACTTAAGGAATTTTGGGCGGGAAAAATGATCAATGGAAACTTAACAAAACTTATGAATGGAATGTTTTGTTTACTTCAGCAGTGCAAACGATAATTGTACTCCGACTTACCACACGGGGGAGTCAAGCATGTGATATGAGTATTCAGTTAGTGCTTTGATTATTACCAATCTCCATATGGGCAAAGAGTTAAATAAAAACACCAGACTCAGTGACATATTGTTAGTCTTGTTTAATGTCATTTTCATTCATACAACCAAAAATTATTTTGCACAACCAACATTTTGTTTTCAGGTTGTCCAAAGGACAATCTGTAAATTTTCTCAAAAATCAGGCCTGCAGTAGTGGCACTGTAGATGGCACATTTTAGAGGAAAACAATGAAGCCCACATGCACTAACGGTGTAGATTTTACATGCGTGTGTAGTAGATTTACGTGCGTGTACGTTTGGCTGACAAATCCACTGTCTGCATTTGTTGGTGTAACTTGCAATGATACAAGCTTTTCAAAGAAGGGAGCACTTTCTGCTCTGTGACATCATATGCATAAGGCCTACATTTACTCCTAAAATGCCAAATGGTGCTGCAGGGGCAAAGCCAGTAGCGGTCATCACCAAACCCAAAATTTGAATGTTGCAAATCGGATCGATTTCTTCTGTGGTTAAAAGTTACTGCAAGTTACGTAATCAATTGTAATGAACTGCATAATCATTTGGATATGACCATTCAGAGATGCAGCTGTATGCTGAAAGTGGTGGGATAGAAATTAGAAAATAGACATAATTATGTATTAAGTTGAAAGGAAGTGAGTTCTTTTTTTTTGTTTTACTGTGTGAAAGGTCCTTAATGTCCAACAGTGAGAATAATGCCAATTGGAAAGAAAAAGTAAAAATGAAAATGCGCAATGCTGTCCCCTACATCTTCATATATTTTCAAGGGGTGAAAGTTATAAAATTGATTGAATCTTTCCAAACTATCAAGTGTGCATGTAACATCTGAGTGAAAAAGTCACCATGGTAACTATTTTGGGTAGCTACAGGAAACGTCTTCTAGCCTTTGAAGAGGGATGCGGGTATCAGTGTCCCTAAAACCCAAGAACACAAGTCTTTTTGCAGGGTACAAAATTTTTGACTCCCTATTGCAGACTGTCATTCCTCACATTTTCAAATCACAATACCTTTACTCACCAAATTTGGACCATCATCCCTCTGGCACATAATTCTTTCAAGGACTTGCCAATAAAGATGTGATTGGGTATCAAAATTTTTAACTCATCAGTTTCCCCAGTTTAGTTCCTTACCCTACCCTGGGGGATCACATAAAGGGTTCCTGGTCACTGTCTTATGACATTGTGTCAGTGACTCAACTCTATTCATTGGGTTTTGTATTAATCAAAGAATTTGAAGTACTGCGCATGACATTACATTTTTTTTTTTTTATTTCATGCTTGCTAATTTACAATGTCAAAGGTCAATATTGTGATTTTATGTAGGAAAAGTATTTGTTTTGACATTGTTTTCGTAATCAGTATAATGTACTGCACTGGTATTATCGCAGGATTACAGTATTTGTCATGTTGATTCTGGCAACATGACATCTGTGTGTAAACATGTCCATCAATTATGACTACAGAAGGATACGTGACATACATTTATACATGTTTAGTCTACTATTCAAAATATGTTTTCCTGAAGAATACTAGATCATATTTAAAGGTTGTATTATTCACATCACTTTTGTTCTACAGAACACACACTTGCTGAACAGTCGGCTCAGAAGGGAGTATAATGCGGTTCATCTCTTGTCTACCACATAGAGAGCAATAAGGCTTTTGTTTTGGTCAGAATTAACAATATGCCGGTCACCATGAATGAACAAGGTGGGCTGCGGGCTTCCCTTGGCAATGGGATTAACTTTGCTGAGCTCCCAGGTGATGACCTGTATTCCAGTGTTTATGCATTTGATGACAACGAGAGAAAGAAGCCAAGGTTGAGAGAGTCACTCAAATCCACCTCTTTGGAGGATTACCTGGCTAGTGATTTACTCATGGGTAAAGAAGAAGAAAAAGAACTACTCTGGTATCACGGAAGAATAACACGAGACACTGCTCTGCATATACTCCAGGAAAACAGAGGTGGAGAGGGTTCTTTTCTTGTGAGAGAGAGTACATCTAGAAGTGGAGATTATGTCATCTCCTTGATACACAATGGGGCCCCAGCTCACTTTCAGGTGCAATGTCTTGGGGACTTTTATTTCCGCATAGAAAATGGACCGCTGTTTCAAGGTCTGGACCAATTAATAACTTACTATCAATCTTCTGCTGATGGCTTGCCTACACAGCTAAAGAACTTTTGTGTTGGTGAATTGCCCCCATCAACAGCAAGGAGAGTGGGCCGTACAACACCACTTCACAGGTATGAAAAATTGTTGTTTTACATTTAATCTTCTGTCCTGATTGTTTGCAGAAAACTTGATTGGATTTTTAAGTTTGTTAAATGGTTTTAGAGCATCCCTTGTGTTACCTTAGAGTGCTATACAGTACGTAAAATGTGTTGGCCCTCTGTAGCACAAACCAGCAAGATACTGTATGTACATAGAACAAGACTTGGCAAAGTTTTTTTAAAATACATTTACACGCGGCAACTTTTGGGGACAACCTTTACTTAAGTGATGCTGTATGATATGCAGGGATTAGCCTTCCATTTTTCATTCCACTTCAATGAAATCATTTTTCAAACGATGGAGGTACCGTACACAGTGCTGTCTAAAGCCTGGATTAATTGGGTGAAAATAAAATTTTGTCCACAGGAGTGGAAGATGTGAGGCATTTATTTTTTTGTGGAACTCATAATGAATGATTTTACATCTCATGAAATATTGTCTTAAAAAACTTCAGCAGTTCATGTCTTCTTGCGGAGACTTACGGTTTTACCCATACCCCCACATGCTCCTGAGCTCCCTCATACAGTGAAATTCATCTTCCTTTTTTTCCAGCAGGGTGATAGTTTGACTTCCTTTAAATAGTCTTGACCTGACCACATTCCTTTAAAAAGACAAATTTATTCTAGATACAAAAATATCATTTAAGGACTTTCCCTTTCCTTTCCTGTTGTCCTTATTAAACAGGAAGTTTGCTATCCCTAATTACGAACCGTTTGTTTGGTCAGATGAAGAATATATACCGCCTGGCATACTCTACAAGGAAATTACTTTCAGGTCTTCACATCTCATCAAATTCATGTCTTTACAGTTAGTCAAAATTACATCTGGGTATGAGTGAATTGGAGAAGAAATGCACAATTTTAAAATCAAGAACCTAGCTGAAACTTAACCCCACTTCTTGTGGTCACTAGATGCTGTTTAAATGTCACAAGATGCTGTAAAAATGTCAAGATATACAGTAGTTGCTATGATTGGCATACAAGTATATGATGGGTTTAAAATTTTGAAGTCATGCATATACTGTAACCCTGGACTACTGTTTGTGCCTAAAGTGTTTTTTGAGCTTAATGGTTTTTACATGTACTGCACGTACTCAATTCATTTAAGGGGGGGGGGGGGGAGAGGAAGGGGGGTACTTTTAAGCTATTGTACTATACTGTCTAAAAATGCATTGCAAAGGTTACAAAAGAAACTCAGTGCTTTAAAGGTATGGTGACATGAAAAATTGCATGGTTGGATATTTGATGTAAAAAGCTTTAAAAGTCCAGAAAATAGCTGTAATTCCCAATAAAAACCATCAAACATTGACCATTTAATAAGATAATTTCTATTACACACTTGTATCATGAATAAAGATGAGCTAAATATGCAAATTTGTGACATGGAAAGATGAACTTACCATAGTGTATACATGGCTAATGTTAGCCATCGTTTTTTCAACCTTCATTCAAGGACACTTGTAGGACACATTGTTATCCTCTGAGGGATGTATAATGGAAGTTACTGTAAATTGTTTCTTTGAAAAATATTGACAGCACTCACCAAACTGTTAGCTATCTGGTCAGTATTCAAAAGATAATTTTGATTGAGTTAACAAAAGAAATCTTCATATTGTGCAACATTCCACATCATTACTTTTGCATAGGCAATGAGTTACTTCAGAAGCCATCAAACTTTGAAGAGGTATGTATCTTGAGAACAGTAAAAGATATTGAAATAATTCCAGCAGACTTTTCATTGGGGGATTTTATTCTTTAACTGCCAAGTGGAAACAGCTCTTTTTGGTGGCATGTCACCAAAACTATTAACTTCAGTCTTTATAGCACATTTTGTGGCTGATTAATACAATGTAGAGATTAATGCATTTAATTTTGGAGGTCATTATCCAAAAATTTGTGATGGCACTCATGTTCTTTAAAAATTGTCTGCAATTGTTTTTATTTTGGTTTTGATGAAAAGAGAATCCTCAGTGTGTGTGTGTGTGTGTGTCTGTGTGTGTGTTTGTGACACTTTATAGCTTCTTAACACAATGTCTCAAGAAGGGGGAGTCTTAAAATTCTCATGTTTGGTACACTGACAGGAAGAACCCTTTTATTTTGGTGGAGGTCAAAGCTTTTCAGAAGTCTCTCTGAAAACCTTGACACTGTCTGTGAATGCATTGCATAGAAAAGTAGTGAATGGTAGTGCATGCATGTACATTATAGGAGTGACAGGTACAGTAGGTTTGGTTAAAAAAAAATTCTAGTACAGTGAAAATTATGGCATCTTCAATTCTTTTTTTGATTCTTGTTTCTTGAAGCCATTGTAACTTCTAGGAAACTGCACAATTAATATCTTGTTTTAGACTGATATGACTAGAGTATGCCAGTCACCTCAAAAATGCTCTGCAAGACATTTTATGGGTCATGTTCTAGGGTTATCAAAAGCACAAAGCATTAAAATTTTCAAAGGATGCAAAATGCTATGAGTACAAGAATAACATCAGAACTTAATCCTGTATTTCAATCTTCTTTTCTTTGAATGACTGGCTAAATGTTAAAAAGAATATATGCCATGAGGATGTGAGTTGGGCGAATAAGTTTGATCTTTCAGGTTCATTAATATGTCGATCCTTTTCAAATTTTTAAGTGGTGATTAATTTAGCTTTAGCATTCATCTTTGTCATGGTTATGAATTTTCTTGCTTTAAACCAGATCTGCTATGGAAAATGATAAAGATATTCTTGCCAAGATTTTACAACAGGAAGAGACCTGGCGGGGTCACATCGATGCTAGGAATGCAATGGGCCAGACGGGTTTACATGAGGCTGCTGCCAGGGGTTATCTTGGTATCATAAACATGCTGTTGGACCATGGGGCTAATATCAACTGTAAAAACAGCTCAGGAGTCAGTCCTCTCTATGTAAGTACATAAAAAGCCTAATCAGCTTTACTGAACAGATGTACTCTTCAAATTACTGCTTAAACCAAACCTATATTGTCACACTGTGTACAAAAAATAAATATTTGGTTGCTAGGTTTACTTTGTGCAGTACTGTAGGTACAGTATCCTTCCTGTGAAAATTTTAAACTGAATAACACTTTTCTGTCAAAATTTCCAAAAGTTGCTTTGGCTTCCTCTGTGTCCATTTGTGTACTTGGCTGTACATTCATCTGACTACCACATGCAGTTAGTCTTTATTTGTGGAAAATTAAAAGAAACTGCATCACATTAAATGTCTCAATTTACACCTGTTCGAGGGAAGTAATAGTGTTTAGAAATTGATTAATAATAGTTAGTTATCAATGTTTATCAGTTTCAATTAGCAGTGATTATATTGACATTTAAAACAGTTAAAACATAAGGAGACAGAGAGTGAGAAAACTTTGATTCTGAACATTTGCAAAGGTAAAACCTAGTGGTGATCAGGGTTCCTTAAAGTCAACAAATTGTGATGCAAGCCTAACTACTTTGTCCCTTCTTGCAGTATGGAAATTATTGCCAGAACAGGATGGGAATTCAAATTTGAAGTACCATGAATTTTTTCCTTGTTAAATTTTGATGATTGGATGTCTGTTAGAATAGCATTCTTGATTTCAGTAAGGCATTCAGGGGGAGCCCTATTACACAGTTCCATATTTGGGGCTCAAAGGGTAATACATCCCCTGATTCTACAGGTTTGAGCTACTGCACCATTGGTGTTCTACAGCTGCAGTTTATTGTAAGACATAGAAATGTTCCATTTTTGTGTGGTTCCTATGGTGTGTAAACATCTTGACAATGTTCTTTAATGTTTCACCTGTGTTCATCATTACATTTAAATTGTTTCATAAAGTTAATATTTCTACAGAATGTAACATTGTAGTAACAGCTCTATGTATTGGGGCTACTGTAAGATGGGAGAAGAGCTACAGTAGGGGAGTTTGTCCCATCTATACCATGCAGGGATTAAAACTTTACTCGTGACATTAAAGAGTTTTAATTTTTACATGTTTTGTGTGGTTTGTGTTTGACACAACATTCGATAATGTTTTACTTGGCACTGCTTGCTTGGAATTAGCATGGACCTCCATCAGAGAAGCTTAAAAATATGGGTCAATGGTATATTAAGAGGGACTTTGTACTGAAAGTGTCCATCCTGTATGTTAGCTGTGTTATATCTCTTTTGGTGTAGGAGTCATACAAAGTAATGAATTTTTAGAGGTTTTGATGCAGAATTGCAAAGGGGGTGGCCCAGAGGACGGAGAGGGATTAGCACCCCGGAAAAAACACTTAATTATAAGCATAATTGACATGGGTACATTGGCACTTTTAGAGAGGGTGTACATGTACTTGATTGGTTAATCTTAATCTTTTATTAATGTTTGGAATGTCTTCTTTCTGTCTTTCATCTTTATATAAGGTATCTTGCTCTACTAAACATCCAGAATCTTGCCAACTGCTCCTCAAGAGACAAGCAGATCCCACTCAAAGACACCCCAGGACCGGGTGGGTCCCCCTGCATGAAGCAGCTACACGAGGCTACATCCAATGCGCCAAATACTTAATCAATTCAGGTGCACCTTGCCATCCACGTAACTCAAGCAACGAAACGCCCATTGATCTGGCCAGAAGATACAACCAACCTAGTATGATTTCACTGTTGAGTGAGTACTGTATTTAATCAAAAGCAAGTGGTACTTAATATTAACTTTCCAGAGATTAACAGGGCAAGTTATAGATACAAGGGTATTTTTGTGTGTGTGTGGGTGGGAATGTGCTATGTACAGAGAAAGTGAAAGAACAATAAAGGTTATAGTTGTGTGAATAATTTATGGTGGATAAGTTGTTGAAACAAAACAGCTCTAATAAGTAAGGGTTGTTATGAAGTTGGATGCTAGAGTACACCTCATTTACTCTTTACAAGTGGTGCAGAAAGTTGAAAAGAATCGGGGTTGGAGAAGCAGATAACAGTAGCAGAACTCCCACCATAACATTAGATTCAGTGTTGATGAATGCATTAACGTAAATAAATAACGGAACAAATTCATAAAAGTACTATTTTGAGTGTATTAAAACTGGCAAAAGATACCATTTTTGCACAACTTTTATGACAAATGCTCATGATGAGCCTATGCAGATGTCCCTACAAACAATAGTTGTGCCCTCCCATGTAAGAAGTCTAGGGTTCAAATCCTGGCCGGGTCGTACCAAAGACTTTAAAAATGGAACCTACTGCCTTTGTGCTTGGTGCTCAGCATAAAAATGGAGTAGGGAAAACAAGCCAGTGAGCCACAACTGGAAAAAAGGCCGTGGTCGTCTCGACTTGAACCAATTGGTTGGAAAGTGGGACATTAAACCTCATCTAACCTAACCTAACCTAACCTAACCCATGTAAGCAGTGCCCCTTAATTGTTGCAAGGGTTCTTCCACAGATCCATTCTACTGTAGCCCACCATGCAACAAGTGCCTTTCCATGCAAAGATTCTGCCTCTCCTTGTAACAAAGGTTTCTCTATACAGGTGTTTCAGCTACGTCACGTGATTGTGCGTCTCTTTGGTTTTGAAGGGCAAGCATCCATTGTGTCCCAGTAGTATCTATGGTTAATATGCCATGCACATGTGCTGTAAATATGCTTATTGAGCGTGTTTTGCCCTTCACTGCAGGACAGTCCCAATCACATGACGTCACATGAAATTCCTCTATACACCAGTTTTACCTCTCTATGCAACAACTTCTCCTCCAAACATCAGTTTTGCCCTCCATGCAACAAATGTTCCTTTAAACATTAATTTTGCCCCTCTAAACATGAGCTGTTGGCTGTGGACACACCTTTAACAATACTACCAAAGATTGTTTCAAACAAACAAGAATTTAATTTTTTTCACATTGCAGCTATAAACTGATATAAGGATGGGGTTTGAGAAAGGAGGTCTAAACAATTGTTATTTTAAGAGTCTTTAAACAGTGCCAGAGAAGATTGTCCTTTAAAATTAAAGATGAAAGTCTGCCATCATGTGCTGGATATCAAGTATGCAAGCAGCATGGGTAGACTAGACAAACTGTTATTGGAATTATCCAAATATATCCATAATACTTTATTTTTGCATCATGTATTAGGTTTCTGAACTATTTCTGATTGCTTATATGTTACAAATTACAAACCAGTTAATTGGTGACATGAAATTCATGCATCTATTATAATGAAAGTGGCAGATTTATTGTGATGTACTTTCTTGACCTAAACCCCTATAATGAGTAGTTGAGGTTGTTATTGATTAACTCAGTCAAGTATAATTGTTGATCTTAGCAGGATTGGAGTTATAAGCTGACCTAAACTTTCATTTTGCTTCTCTCTATCAATAATGCCCATAGGAATATACAAGTGCCATAATGTAGTTGTGCTTTTTGATTCCTTACCGTAGGCAGGCAAGGAATCTATGCGATGGTGATGTCGTGTGTGTGTGTATGTGTGCACTCACCAACGTGGACTTAGCGGGTACCGGCACTGCCGGGGAGAGCTCTGCTCTCGCACGTCTTTCCTAGCTCACGCGGAGCTCGAAACTGGCGTAGCTGCCCGAATTCCGTCGCTGCAAAGAGAAGTCACGCACGGCTGCACGTGTCTGCCTTGGAGCACAGCCCTCCCTCAAGCATGTCCGTCTACTCACTTACTTGGCGGGCAGCTTTGCTGCTGGGAAATTCCCTTGCATTCCTTGCGAGGTCCTTTCCCAGTACCCCATAAGGTATTGAGTGCACGTATGGGTGTGTGTATGTGTTTATGAGGCTGCTTGTAATCGCAATATTTTCTTTTTTGTTATATTTGGTGGGGTTCAAAGGTCATGTGAGGTCAGCAGAGGTCAAATTGTTAAAACATCGTAAAATGATGTAGTGAAGAAAGAGAAATTTGAGGGACAAACCTCAGTGCAACAAAGCATCCCCATTTGGCAAGGAATCACTAAGCCTTTTGGCTTTCTGGTTTAGTTTGCTGTGAATAGAGGGTGAGTGTACTTGTTAAAATGGTAATACATAGTTTACCATTTACATGAAGTGTATTGAAGTAGTAAGAAATTAAGGCTGGACTTCGTATTGTGTTCTTAACCAGTCAGCAAAGCCATTGAATTTGTAAAGCAGTTATTCCAAGTCCAAAAATTACTGGGCAGAGTTTCTTAGTATTTTAGTACAAAAAAAAAATGAACATAACGATACCAAACTGAATTTCTTACATATTCTTGGAATGAATCACAAGTGTATCTATGTAAATTTCATAGCATCCTTGAAAGCTAGAAGAAAGGTGAAGAGTTTTAAGGCAAGTTTTAACTCAACATTTTTAAATTTTGTTCTTCAAAACAAAAAACTTTCATCATAGTTTCTGTGATACAAAACCCAGTTGGCAAAGATGATAGTTTACAGTATGGTCACTTTTAGTGGATGTTGTTCTGACTTCTGCCGTATTCTGTGGGCTGAACCTGAAATGTAACTCTGATCATTCATTTTTTACCACAATTATAATATTTATAACACCCAAATTTGTACTGCAGTATCATTGAAAAAAGGTGTGATAGTATTTGCCTTGTTGAATAGAACATTCAGTCTTTCAACTGAATGAAATCATACTATTGCTCTCATAAACATTATTTGTTTAATATAACACCTAACTTCCTGTACTGTATATATTTAGATCTTGGTCAAAATTTGGTTCAAGGAGAGGATAGGGCTTAACTTGGGCCTTACATTAGAGTACAGTCGTAGCCTTTGTGAAGAAATAGGATTTAGTCTATTCTTACTGTACGTTCAAATATCCTCCGGAATCATCCTGTGAGTCCTGTTTCATTTGTAGTAGTATAAATCAACAGTAAATCCAATAAATCCAACGGAAGGCGATCGATAAATCCAACAGTATTGAACAAACGTACAATATGCAGTGTACGATCCCCAATGCTGCAGTGATTTATTGAGTCATAGCATAGCTTGTATGTACTGCAGTGGTTGTTCGATGTACTCCCTGCCATGGGTTAGTTCAGTATAACCCACGACTGGGGTTAGTACGGTTATAACCTACAGTCGTGGGTTATACCATACTAACCCACAGTCAAGCACCACAACCGTGATGATAGTGCCTAATCAGGCATGGCATGTGACCCAATCTTCCAATCAGATGTAGAGGAATTAATGAGGTGTTATGTGGAAGGCCTAGTGAGTAGCAAACTTTGTATAGCAGTGGGTGCATGTAATATGTCTGACATAGCGTGTATAAATTCAACTGGCCATATCGGTATCAAAGTGTTGTACACTTTACAGCTGTAGGAATTGTTCAGCATGCGCAAGAAATTATGCCCAGCTGAAATTTGACGACAGTTTTACAGTACTATGGTATACCATGGTAACAGTGTGATACATTTTTAGCTGGGCATGCGGTCATTTTGTAATTAGCACTTGGTGGTGATAGCGACTAAGAAAATGGAAATGTTTGAATGCAAATGGGTTTGACATGCTGTTTAAGTATTTTCAATATATTTTACATACCCTAATTTCAACAGGCCCACAGGGCTTGTATATTAGACCTCTTTTTGGCCTAACATTAACTACATAGCCATGGGCCTCCACCTTACAGGCTGAGTCAAACCCTGGTAGTAAGTTGTTTACCTAAAGGACAGTAACATCAGATATTTGATGTCTACTGTGGAGTTAGAGTTAGATGAGGTTTTACGGCTCAGTTTTTAGCCAATTGGTTTAAGTCAGGCCAGCCACAGCCTTTTTTTCCAGTTGTGGCTCACTGGCTTGTTTCCCTACTCCATTGCTTATGCTGAGCACCAAGCACAATGGCATTATGTTCCATTTTTGATTGTATGTTGATGGAATACTGTCAAACAGTGTTTCTCCATGTAAAATGTCTCCATTTCACACAAGAAGTCACCCTGTCTTATGGAGTGACAGCTTTGTGTATTAAGAATGTTTATTCAAACACCAATATTGCTGTTGCTTTCATAGACCCCTACCCCCTTCATTTATATTTGGCAGGTCACAGGAAGGTTCCTGTGCATTAATCATAATTAACAGATGAGAATGAATTGACGTTTACTTAGGTGCTAGTTTATAGCACTGATCGCAGCATTGCTGATAAAGTGTCAGTACAAAGAAGTATTAAAATATCAGGCCATTACATTTAGGGCTGTAAACATTTAGCAAAATTACTAAACGTTTAATCGAAAAATTTTGCTATCATTTAGCAATTAATCACAAGCACCTTTGATCAGTATAGAGACTTTAAATGTGCCCTTGAACATGATGAATAGTATGTAAAATGCGTTAGTGACGCCTGGGGACATATTTTCCATTAACCTCAAACACGGATCCTCATAGAACTAGAAGCTCAACTTTGATGTTGTATAATTATGTATTTAACTTTTTCAAAAAGAGTTAAAGTGAACATCTAATTTTCTGTAATGACTGCAGATTGTTTATTTCGTACGGAAAACTGGGTTTTGCAATTAATCACTGGTAGCTTTGCAGTCGCTAAAAACGGTCACAGCCCTAGTTACATGCACAGTAAGCTTGGCAAATGGTTGCGACTGTCTGGCTAGTCTCTTCTAAGGTTTATTTGTTGAAGTTGTTGGTAAGGGTGTAACCAAGGAAGAAAGCTCGTGTCTCAGTATGATAACTTGAGAATAGAAACATTAGCATGTATACAATAGTGAAGCACAAAAAGTTATTTTTATCCTCACATAAAAATTTACCTTAAGCAGAAAGTGCACATTGTCATCGAGAGATATTTTACTGTTTGAGAAGTTAAGTAATCTTGAAACTAAGAATAAGGAAGTGGTTACAGCAAATGAGAGTATTGTACTGCAGGCATAATTTGTACACTGTTTGTGCAGAGTGAAATGTCTATGTGTGCTATATTTTATTGTTTTTGGGGCATTGTAAATGCCAAGTGTGCATTGTATTACAATTATTGAATTATATCTAGGTTTATGCAGTGGGTGTATAGTTAAGGCAGCTTCTGCCCATAGAGCAGTGTCTGCATTAGCTGGTGTAGCATAGCAAAATGCTCCTCAAATGAGTGTGATTGCTACACAGTTTATGAAATGAACTCAAAACCATATGCAGAATTTCATTTGGCCAAAATGACACCAGAAATTGTTATACAAAACTTAGACACTAATGGGGACTCTGCCCATAAGCTGTGGTTGCCAGCATCTCAATCAGAAGCATGCTGTTGTCTCACAAAAAAATCTACGATGGTGGCACTGGATAAGGGGTGTTATTGGAGTGTGATTTCATGGCAGGTTGGAACTTACATTTTTAGGACTAAAATGATCGGGTAATGATACAGGAACTGAATGATATAGCACATAATAGCTTTCAGTTTAAAACTCTTAGCCACTATATATTCCCCTTCATTCTGAAATACACAGAAGAAAGAAATGTAGGACAGAAAAGAATGTAGAAATGTCAGTAGCAGAGTTTGTTAAGAAGGAAAGGCAATATCCCAATGGCACAGTCTAAAATCTGAACTATATGTAGAGAATAATCACAAGATATAATAATTAACAAAGTTTTTGGAAATTTGTCTTTCCTGTATTTCATCCTGACATTACCCTGAACACTGCGTTTGATATCATACAGTCATTAAAATTTCCTTGCCAAGTTTCTGGTGCTTGAAATTAACCTGTTGGATGTCTGCATGATATTAACAACTCCACAGTATTTCAGTACTGTAGAGTCTGTTAATAAAGAAGTATTAACTATTACTGTACATACCTGTGTGTGACCTTATAAGCTACAGTTACTATCTAGTGTATCCTGTGATTACGATATAATTGTTTTTTTTGCTTCTTGGCCTTTTGGCTGAGATCATTTGTAAGTATCTGTACTTTTCAACCAGTCCTGAACATCATGTCTACATCATGACAGACCCATGATGTAGAGGTCTGAAGGTCAAAAGGTTGGTCATGTTAAGTAGTGTTGTCCCCTTGGGGACGTAGCTCCCTTGGAAAGCAGAACTGCTTCAGGAGTAATGTGTGGTTTCACCCTTTGGCTATTCGCCAGAGAGTTGAGGGGACTTTGGAAAAAGTAGAATATAATTGTTTATTTTAGCTAGGACATTAAAATGCTTACTTGTAAGTGTTACAGTGTTGATTTACATATATCACACACAGAAACCACTCTGTATTCCTATAACAAACTACTCCGTATTCGAACAAATTCATTGTCTAGCCAACATACAGGAAAGCATTTATGTCCAGGATCCTTTATGATAAACTTATAAAAAGTCTTGGTCGGGTTACTCAACCCTGCTTCAAAGTTTCAAGTTCTGGTTGGGAATCAAATAGTGATTCCACTTTACTTGGAATGTTGACCTCAGAGGAATATTCAGTACTGTCCAAAATATGCACAGAAATCCAGTTTTTGTAGTTTAAGTTTGTATTCTTTTGCGGGTTTAAATGAAGTATTGCAATATGACTGGCTTTTGGTCTTTTTCTTTACTTCATCACAAGTTAAAGTACCTCTTTGATTTGCCATTAGAAGTTTACTAGAAGTTCAGCTCCTCAGCCATTGAGATGCCTGTAGTGTAGACATACTAATAGGCTAGTTATCAGCAGTTTATAGATGTTGTTGAATATTCACGTGTCAGTTGTGAGGTCATTGTAAAAGTCACAATTTTATTCAGAGTTGTGACTAATAGGACAATGGTTACCTGTTGCCAGAAATATATTGGAGTCACAAAATTCTAGTTATAATGGATCTTATGAAAAAGTCTGACCTGCCATGAAATAGTCCTATTAATGGATTTGGTCTAAACTTGTAATGAGACAGGATCAAGCATATATACCACATAAGTAGCTTTATTTGATGCAACAATTTATACTGTGAGGTAGCATGTTTGTAAAATATAAAGGCTTAATTGTGAGCTTTCATCTGAAGGATAGCTTGTACCTGTTGAGAACTTTAGCCGTGGTCCAAGAGGCCACAAAGTGGACCAAATTTAATGTATAAGTCAGTTAAGAAATTATTAGTCTACACAGCCTTTGGTTAACATAGCATTGAAAGATGTTATAAAAGACATCCTTGCAAAGGCAATGAATATCAAGATTGAGTTGAAAAGTAATGCAATTATTTTTGACACCTGAGAATGGACTTACCTTAGTTGTCATTTGAAACTTTCTTGATGTGCTACCTTTAATCAAGGTGGTAAAATAACCTTGATCTATACAGATAAACTCAACCTTGTAAGATTGGAAGTAACACAGTTTATTTTATTTCTTTTTCATATATCTGTGTCATATTGCATCGGTTGATTTCTCAACAGAAAATTTTAGACCTCCTCCACCACAAGTACCAGTGACTGCCTATTATCATGGTTGTTTGGATCGGAGCCAGGCTTTGGAAAGAATCCAACAACATGGTATATCAGATGGAGTATTTCTTGTCAGGACGAGTCCTCACAAACCAGACGTGTATGTGTTGTCCATGGCAGCTGCAGGAAGTGTGTATAATTTTGAAATTCAGAGAAAGGTCAGTCTTATTACGGCTCAAGAATTACGTGGAAAATAATTCTTTGGTTTCCTTAGATTACGTCATGTGTAGGCTTGACTCTGTGTTGCACCGCAAAGGCTATATATATTGGATACATGTGGGGATTACTAATTGTCGTGCAATCTGAGGGTTTGTGTTTGGAGATAAGGGGGCTGTGGCAAAGTTTAACCACTCCCTGGAAAGTTTTGTCTCAGGATCAAATATTATAGATTACTGTAAAATTATGACAAAGCAAAAAAATGTTTCCTTATAGTGGACTATTCAGTATATGACATAATGATTATGTCAGTGACTGGAGAGAGAGCTAGGACTAGAGCTGAACCAAAATTTGTGGAGTGACTGTACTTATATATACATTGATATCCAAGCTTGTTTTTTTGAAGAATGAAGGCAGGTACTGTAAAGTAGAATAGCATCTTACTGGATGAATCAAGGATACTTTTAACTTTGGCAAAATAAAAAAAAAAAAAAACCTGTTATTTTCTCCCCACTTTAAGATGGAATGTCTCATGTTTTCCCTCTGATTCTTGTAGGGATTTACTTCATATTCTTTAGTGGGCCTTTATCCTACAGATAAAGATGCACCTGGCTCTACAGTCCATTGGTCCTATTGTCTATTGGCCCTAACAACCAGTAGTCCATCAGTGAATACTCTTCATTGACTGTAGGGCCAATTGGCAATGGGCTGTGGGACTACAGGGCACTATTTCATGAAGGGTTAAGATCAATCTTAAGTTTGATTTCAATAGGATGATTGCATGGCAGATCAAACTTAAAGATCAATCATAACTCTTTATCAAACAGGGTCTGCAACCTTCTTTTCAACAAAAAGGTGGAAAGCAGTGGTGCCACCTGCTCTTTCTCTGGCTGTATCCCTGCATCATTATACATTAGTTTGGAGTAAACTTGATTTATATATAAGCTCATGTTTGTATCATCCATGAAGTACCTAATACAAGTAGAAGTCAATTTCAGTGGAAGTATGTAAATTCGGTCAGAAGACTTCTTTTATATTAATCACTGAATGTTCTTGGTCGTCATGGTTACTCATCCATGAAACTTTTCCCTCTTAGAGTGAAAATCTCTTTATTGACGATGGTCCATATTTTCAAACGTTGGAAAATCTCATCGAACATTACATGAAGTATGAGGATGGCCTCCCAACCAAGCTGACGCAACCAATCAGAAAATCACAGGAGGGGGATACCTCTCACCCAGCCAAGAGGGAACCAATGTTTAGAAACCCCCCACCTCCAGAATCAGGAGCTAGAGTTCATACCACCAATAAACATGTCACACCCGCACCAAGACATCAACCAAACATTCCACCAACTGCCAGGTATCCTCCACCTCCTCCAAGGGTACAGAGCACAGAGGAACAAGAAACTCCTACCTCTCCTTTGTCAGTGAGTACAATGCCTCTCCTTGTATTAACTGTAGATTAGCTTCATTTGGTGAACTTGTTTCTTGTCTTGTTGTGCTTTGTCTTTGTATATCTGTATGTTGGATACTGGCCATTGGTTGTCTCATTGAATATAATATCACATAGGGAGCTTTATCATGTGAGTGGAAGCATGGTGTACAATGGGTAAAGATGTAGGACTTAATGGTCCAATCACTGCTGTTTCAATTCCTGTCCCATCACTGCTATTTCGATTCCTGTCTAGTATGCAATGTATTGTCCCTGGGTAAGATACTTTGTGACATTTACCTGTCTGAACCCAGGGATTAAATGTTTGCCTGTGAGGTAACTTGTTCTTTCCCACAGCATATAATTGCAGGTCAGTGGAGTTCTTTGTCTGTTGGGCAGGCTGTCACTGTTGCTGGGCAGGGGACAACCCTTTGCAAAGTTTTATGTGACCTGTCACTGGTGTAAAGTGTTACATATAAATCCAGTATTACTATTACCTAAATTGACAGTGTAGACTTTCAAATGTAAATAACTCCCCTTTGTGTAATGCCATTATCTCCTTGTTTTTAATTTGTGAATCCTCCTTTTTTGTTTCACTTCGGGTTTTCTAACCCCATTGTATACATTGTAATGAACATAAAACCTTCCTCAGAGTACCTGATTGTGGGAATAGGTATTTTTGACAGGAAATAGTACAATACACACTTTTGAGTAGACACGTCTGGTGATATTCAGGATTAAAGCACCTCATGGATGAACAGTTCTTTTTGTGAAGTCAATGTAAAAAAGTAGAAAAAAAAAAGTGATGAGGAAGATTGGGGATAGCATAATGAATCTTCCTAGTATTGTAGCTACAGTAGCCTTCATTTCTTTAGGGTGTAATCAACTATTGGGATGGATATGTATGGCTGTTCCAGGTTTTCAGATTGTGCACATGTGCAGCCCACTTTTAAAGATGACTTCATGTTTTGAGTTTCATTTAAGTAAAGGTGTGCTCTTGCTGCTGCAGACTCTGTATCTTAATTCTGACGATAAATAATACCTCTTTACTCCATTGAGTTTGTCGAGGAGTGTTTCAGTTCTTACTATTCTACACATCCATTCACTGTATTTTGTATTCCTAATTATTTACAGCCAGGCCAAGCTTCAGGCACATTTTCTAGGATTCTTTCCTCCATCAGGGGAAGTGATCGTAAAGAGCTGGATCGTCAGAAAAAGGAGCTTCAGAAGGCAATGCAGAATGCTCCAGGAGGTGGCAGCTCTGAAGATTTGCAGCTGATTGATTCAAAACAAATCAGCAAAGGTACTTCTCACCTTCTTAGATCTTTAAATCTGAATTTACCTTTGAAATGCTGTGGGTCAGTGTTTGTGTTGATAACTGGGACATTCAAGTTGTTGGCTGCAATAAACCCTGGATGGTGATGATAACCATGTCTGTGGAAGTCTGGTGAGGATGATATGGAAGTTGCAGTAGTGGGATGGCTCTGTTGGTGGTGGTCATTGGGCTGGCCTGGTCATTGGTGATGTTGGTTTCAATGTCCTTTCTCCCTGATATTTTATTTATTAACATTTGAAGGGGAAGGGGGGGGGGGGGAGTAAGACTTGGTTAGCAAAGAATGCTAATCTCCCCCTAGGCCCTCATACAAATACAGTGAATGTACAGAATGAAAAAGACAAGAGTACAAAAATGGAAACAAAGTAAAATGCAAGTAAGAGAATGCATAAACAAGAGGACCAAAGTAAACTAGGATATAAACCAAAGCAAGGGAGTAAGAAAAAATTAAAAATGTGAATAAGAAATAGATAGAAAAGCAGCAGATGTCTAAAACAGAGAAAAAAGTTATTAAACAAGCTATACCATACAACATTTTAAACATTGAAATACAGTCAAAATTTTGAAGACATGTGACAATACCAAATCTAAGATAAAAGAAAATAAATTTTATAACAATGGTTTAAGAGTCAGTCAGTTAAAATTGCCAAGTAAAACTATTAGAATCACTGAATCATAAAACTATGTATTAGATATGAGGTTATACAGTTGACTTTTGAAAATGTTCACGGATGTAGCATTTCTTAGCTCCATAGGTAGTGCATTCCATCCTTTAGCAGCTAAATATGAAAATTTTTGTCTGTGATAGTCAGTTTTACCACCAGACAGGTATAACTTATTCAGGTGTTGGATCAGGAAAAAATTTTCCTGCTTCAAGCTTTTGAAAAATGCTGTTTGGTTTTAGCAGGGAACTCTTACAGATGGAGTTCAACCGCCTAATCTAATCACACCTGACAGACAGTGTGCACTTGAGAATAATTTTATCCTTTAAATGAGGGGAGACTGATTGATCAGTCTTTTAGACCCTATTCTAAATTTGTATGACTTAACCATTTGAATTGGAGTTTAATCCTTTCATTCTGATGTAAACCTGAAAGACTAGATCAAGACAATTTTTATCTCAATACATAACATGTATTGAGATATTGTCAGGCTAGCTGGTGGTAAAAATATCTTTAAAACAGTAGATGTCCTTTGATCTGTGGTCAATGTCTTTCAGAGTTTGCGAGCATGCCCTTTGAGTTCAGGGCAGAAGAAGTTATCCATTTTGGTGTGAAAAAAATGATGGTTTCTAAGTGTTTTTACGGTTTTTTGTGCAAATTTTGGCCCAAAACGCTCAGTTGTCAAGGTAGCTGTCCATTCTATGCACACGGCACATTTGGTTGCTAGGCACATGTTTTTTTCCTGCAAAACAAAGAAGTCAACAAAGGTTTGAACTATTTGTACCGCATTAGTACCGAGAAAAAAATTTGGCAAATGACGTCACGAGCTCAATCACAGCATTTGTTAGATTCAAGGTGTCTCATTCCTAAGTAGGCAGTACAATGCGGGGCTTAATTGATTTGTTGGGCGAGGATGAAATGAAATGCCTTGAATATAAACACAGCCGTTCAATCACAGCTGGAACCTGTTTTGGTTTTGTATGCGTACGTCATCAGATCTTCTTCTTTCGGAATATTATACGGTGACACAACCAAATGGACATTACTTCACCACGTCTGCCGATCGTAGAGTTAAAAATAAATGGAATTATTCATGGATTGAGAAGAATATTTCAACAGATATCCAAAACATACTGCCTGAAACTGGAAACGCAGTGTAATTGTGTATCATTTCAGCGATTTCTTCCAAGTTAAATTAAGGTGAAAAACTTAGTAACGTCATAGCCTAGCCTACTAACGTTAACGTTAGGCCTAATGTTATAGTTATACCATATGCATAACCAAGCATAGGCCTAGTAACGTTAGAGCTAGCCCACGGTATGAATCGCGCCAACTAACTTACAATAGAACAACTTTCTAATTGGGGTTGAGGGACTCGCGACTACTGAGACATGAACATGAAGAGTCCCGAAACAATTCGGCACCTGAGACAGGCTCATTGGATAACTCGACCACAGCCTCACAGGGAACTCTTTGTAATTTGTAAATAATAGCCTAGGCCTAGACTAGTTAGTGTTACCTAGTCTTGGTTTTTTGTATCTGGTTGATAAAAGATTGATTATAATTACAGCCATATTGGATCATGGCCACTAAGTTAGGCCTACACTGTAGCCTTTGCCTTGACTAGGCCTAGGCTTAGGCCTAAATTAAGGCTAGGCCTAGCCTACAGGCTGGGTCCATTTATTCTTGGACCATACAATATCAGAGAATAATTTTTCATTCCTTATTTTTCCATTGAGAAGAGCACAAAATGAATTTGTGAAGGCATTAGCCTAAATGTATATTTTTCATAGGTCTGTAATGTATGCAAACTCCGATACTGTACGCCATGTCCGTGTTCTGTATAGGCCTAGGCCTAGTACAGAAGTTAAGGTGAAGCACTATGAAACTACGTCACAGTTAAGTAAGTGTATGTGTAGGTCCGTAATTGTATGCAAACACCCATACATAGGCTACACACCTGTTCCGTAGAGAAGTTGACATGTACATCGCAAGAACATGTCCGGGATGAGACATGATAATTGAAGTTCAGTAATTTTTCGATTGCTGCTTGTTTCGATCAATTTCTAGTTGTTAGCTAATATGCAGCAGTAGGAGTGGTGGGGCCTTTTTGTATAAAACATGCATGTTAATTTGTGTAGTGGTGAAAGTGTACCTTGTACATTTATGATTTACGCAACTTGACAGTGACTGAAAAGTAGCCCCCGTTACATGAGCTATGCACGAAAGTTTGACAAACCGGATTTCGTGCTCAACTTGTAAGTAATTTACGTACGTAGTCAACTAAGAAACCATACTAGCTCCATTGATTTGTGCGCAGTATCAAAATACATAGTGTGTGCATGCTTTAAGTACCGCTGTATATGATACTAAAAAGACAGACAGGTGTGAGCACACACCCTTTCAATGTATAGGTAATACACGGTAGGATGGTGTGAAATAGCCAAGTAGCTACATTGAAATACTGAAGGCTTCAAAGTATTTACGTTTATAGTTGTGTGAGAGACTTGGGTTACAATGACAGTCTAAACTGGGAAGGATTAAAATTAGCTAGGGGTGTGGCAGCAGTATTTTTTACTCATCTTATCAGTTCTAGTCAGCATAGTTTTCTGCATGAATGTCACACAAGACATAAAATACTGTACGTCATACAAAAATCTTCAATTCCAGGATTTTTGGGCACATAAAAAATAAGAGAAGGGGAGACTTGACTCACAATAAGAACAGAAAGAATTGTTAGATTGCATTATCTTGTCACTGCCATTTTCCCAACTGTTGGCTTAGGCCCGACTATGTACTATCGAAAATGGAATATTGGTACATGGGTGTCAGTTAATGGTTCCTTGGACCCTTATTGGCAACATTTCATGGAGTGGCCCCGCCATACGTTACCCTAGACTTGGCCCAACCTGTGTCCACTGTGGTGGTATGGTAGAAGGGAATAGAGCGCCAACTCTACCCTTAAGGGTGCCATGATATTGCTATAAACAGCGTTTGTGGCAATTGTGATGCAGTCATTTTCATTTTTCACTGATTTATAAACATCAAAACATGACATCAGATCATGACAAAGCTGTAGGCCTATGTTTTCATAGGTAATTTGTTATATATATTGTTGTAATCTGTCATTGGTTAATAATATTTTCTATGGTAGTTTCAAGTTTAGATGAGTTACAAATAAAACACAAAGCTGTTTGCAAACTTTGTTCTCCTTCAAGTTAAAACAAACATCACAAGTGTACTCTTTAACCATGTAGGATAGCAGTTAAAATTTGCTTTTTCCCAGGTGAAAAATTTGTGACTGAAATGGTGGAAAATGATTATCAAAAGAACATTTTGTGTTTATGTTTTAATATAAAACAACATATAATGGATATACAGTAGTATGCCTATTTATATTTCAGTATATCATTTCATTCAATTGTAGTATTTTTAAAATATATTTTCAGGGTTACCGTAAGGTGCAGTTCTCAGCGATACTTCGGTACTTTATTATACTTGGTTATATGGTACTGTATGACACTATATAACACATTTGTGTTGGTGTGTCGTTAAATTTCATTTAACTAACTGTGTCAGTACAGGTACTGTACATGCAGGCTGCTTACAAAAATACTGTGAAACCTTAGTACTGTTATCAATTGTTTTTCATCTCTTGCCTGGGCGCCCTGCCACACAAAAACTTTTGGCCTTGGTGCCCTACCCGATGGCCTTGGTGCCCTCCAAAATTCATGAATGACCAAGGCCACATGGCCGTGCCCTCCTCCAACCTTAATTCCAACCCTGTAGTTGTATTTACTATTCATAAAGAAGGTGATTTATAGCATTTTATTTGCTTGTTTTTTGTAGCAATTGACTCAAGATTCCTTCATAAGCATTGTTGCATGTACTGCCAACTACATTTCACAATTTATTTTCTACAAATTACGCAATACGGACAACACCAATAAAGCACAATGACGGAGACATACTACAAAATTTTCCAGTAAACTTTTATTGATTTTTGTAAATGTTTTAAGATTTTTGTAGTCACAATGTTCCTTAAGTAATCGACTCATGATAAGCCCAGTATATATTTTTTATGATAATCATTTTGAACATAAAATGTATCAGGACACTAACTTTGCATAATTTCTTAATACAAGTATAATTTGAAGGACCATACCACAACAATTGTCCTAATCGCACATATGAAACTCATGATGAAGGACAGAATTTACTTTGAATCGCATCAGCAATGGTATGAAAATTGTCTAATGTTTCACTTTCATGCCATGCTACCAGTTCATCAAAACAATGATTTGTTGCATCATACTTTGATACATATACGTACCTTTCCTTCAACATTACCCTTCATAACATTTATAAAAGTATTGAGATTCTGCAGCATAGCTGCTCTAGTTTGTATTCTGCTCTGCTGACAGGGATGAAGCCTTTGTCACCTTACATTGCAAAGGACTGTAAATGTACTTTCAAGTTGTCTGAGTCCTTTATTATTCTAATTTATTCCATTAATTAGTAACATCTTTTTGGCAGGTAAGTCAAACTTTTGTTTAAAAATTTCTAAGAGGTTTCAGATTGGCCCAAAAAAGAGAAACATGCATCCATGCTCAATAAGTTATTTGAAGCTGTACTGAACCCTTTTATAAAGTGAGACCTGACATAAAGAAATGAAATAATTTTTGTTTTCCATGACAACTGACAATATAGGCCTAACAGCAATGGGTGAAATCATCCCAAGAACTCTATGAGATCCAGCAGATGGAGAGAACCATTTTTGTCACTTCCTTATCCACTTTAAGTTACAGTATACAGAATTTTCAAGAGAAATACAATCTGGAGATTTTGTCACAAAGCCACATCGTTTCAAAGGAGGGAGACATGCTTGACCTCCATAACAGCTCCCTGGCTTTAACCTGTAGTCCAAATAGAAGTGAGCCATAGATGTTGGTGTCAAAGGTTAAACAATGCCAGGGGCTCTCCATAAATATTAAGTCCAGTTAGCAGTTATTGTTTAAACTGATTTCTGATGCCAAAGAGTCTAAACTTTTAATTTCAAACAGTATAGTTTTATGGTGTTGTAGTTATGTTGGTAAAGTTCATTGGTTCCCTATGATAAAGTTGGTTAAATTCCTCAGTGGCTGGTGGTAGATAGGAGTTGTTCTCGTACATACAGTATATGTGACATACATCGGTATATTGCAAAGTGTTACACTACTGTGCTACACAAGGACCTGAAGTAAGCTATGTAAAAAGCAAGTTGTTTCTAGCATTCTGCTGATGAGCACTAGTCTACTAGTTTGTGATTGGTATTTTTTGGTTGGTGACTTATTTGATCGGTTGAGTGATCTGTGGTATGATTACTTGGTGAACAGTGTGATTGGTCAAAAGATGTGTGATATGATTGGTCAGTTGCCTGGGTTGTAAAGGGGAGTGAGAGTTCATTATCTTAATCAGGATGGAAATTTCTTGTTGAGTTACTGTAGCCCTTGGCTACTCATATTTAAGAATAATGCTGACCTTTGTAACTGATTCTCTCTTGGGAGGCAGTGTCAGCTAAAAGTTGTGATTGGTTTCAAGGCACTTCTGTCAGGCACCAATGCCTCTTTGAGCAAATATTTGTGAGCTTCTTTCACCAATCACCAATGCATCCTTTTTGGGAGCAGTTGGGTTGTCCATATCATTACTTCTGCAAGACACTCTGTGGGTCCTATCAGCTGGGCTAGTAGTAGATCATTGGATCAATCACGTTACTTGCCACTAAAGGAACCTCTGAGGGAGCAATCAGCCAATGCATAGCATTTAATACTTCAAAGAGCTCTGTGACCAGTTTGACTCTCAGCAAATTGTTAAAGGGCTATTTGTTGAAGAAGGGTATGCCACTTGATCCGTCCCTCTAAAGGGACTAATGTAGAGTTAGAGTTATATGAGGTTGTACGGCTCAGTTTCTAACCAATTGGTTTAAGTCGGGCTGTCCACGGCCTTTTTTCCAGTTGTGGCTCACTGGCTTGTTTTCCCTACTCCATTGCTTATGCTGAGCACCTAATGTAGATATTGCCCTAGATATTGAACTTAAAAGGAGGGTTTAAGCAAAAATTTACTTTTCGTATGTGAAAGAGGAACTAAATCTATGCATTTTGGTGAAACTTTCATTCAAATCGGACTTGTATTACTCGATATATCAGCAAAAGAAGTTACAACATTTGTGATCCAAAGCAAGTGGAAGTTATATTAGTAGGTAGCTCCCTGATATCACTTCCTCACATTGATAAGGAATGCTTTGTTTCCTTTGTTTATTCACAGTCTGTTGTGTTGACCTTGCAATTAATAGGGATAGGACCTCCCCATGGGGAATGTGAAGTTTGTAATTTTCCCATGCCTCTCATGCAATCACATTGCGATAACATTCGATTGTTGAGAAGAAAATTGGTGATAAAATTTAAAGAAAAACAAAAGACTGCTCATTAATGTGAGGGTATGCCATCATATGTGCTTGCTTCAAGTTCACTTTGTGTTGAAAATGTGACAATTTTATCTGCTGATATCTTGAGAACTACACATCGGATTTCAATGGAAATTTCACCAGATTACTTAGAATAAGTACCCTTCTAATATATCAAAGCTTGATTTGAGCTTAGACCCTTCTTTTAATATATTACATTTTTGTTTTACTTTAATAATGCAAATATCATAAAATCAAATTATCAAAGGATTCTATTATGTTCAGGATTCACACAATAGGTATGAATTCTCACCGGGGCCAGATTTGTTATGTGCCATGCCATCTGAGAAACCCTCTTAAGTAGCTAGGAATGAAGAACAATTTTGTGTCCATCTCCAAAACTTCACCATTTTCACACCACACAATGCTTATTTCTGTTTTCTTTACTCTGATTTAAAGGAAGAGAACTTGGGCAAGGTGAATTTGGGTCTGTTCTTGAAGGCGTCTGGAAGGACTCTCGAGGGAACGTACACAACGTCGCCCTCAAAACACTCCACACAGACCACATGCACACATCTCAACAGAATGAATTCTTGCGTGAAGCTAAGGTTATGTGCAGCCTGAACCACGGATGCATTGTTCGTCTGCTTGGTATTTGTATGGGACCTCCCATGATGCTTGTGAGTATTTAAGCCTTACAAGGTGAAAGGCCATTTGCCAGAAGCTTTTTGGCGAAAGTAAGTGATTTGGAAAAACAGACATTTGCAGGTCTGCAGATTTCATGCAAACGATCATTTGCGGTTGCGTGTTGGTTAGGTGACCACCAAATCATGTAAATCAGTTACGGTGTCCCATGTGACACTCAAATTCAACTCTTCTGTGACCTAAAATTTGACAGTTCATTAGGAGGCATTTTACATTCGATGAGAAGATAAGTTCTGAAAAAAAGTGCACACTATCAATTGCGACATTTTTCTCACATTGCCCTTGCCTCGTATCACAAACCATGAAATAGATCGCGTCTTAACTCACACCTTGCAGCACATGCTATCACAAATTGCAATTTCTTAGTCCACACTGACTGACTGGTATCGCCACAGTGATAAACTGTGCAGCCGTGATTCCCGGTTGTACACCATGTGGATACACTGCACAGACTGTGATTTCAGCCCCATTGCATTGACTTTTGCATTGACCAATGCATTGCATTAACTCCAAAACAGTTAATAATACACAGTATGTCAATTTGGGCTCATTGAGTGCGCTAAGATTTTTTCGTAATGTTTCCGCAATGACGATGTCAAGAAAACTTCTTGCTTCTTGCTTGCAGGGAACTGATACTGGAGTTGATAAAATGGATAAGTCAGACTGATATTGATTTTATCTTTAATCTCTTCGATCAAAAGATAAAATGAGAAATCAGCGTGACCTTCAACAGTACTACTATGATTCTACATATACAGTAAAACCTAGTTTATCCCAAACCCTGTTTATCCGAACTAGCCATCAGATTTCACAACAATAATATTCAACACAATTACAGTAAAATCCACCAAGTTTTCTGTGCTTTACAAGTCAAAATTCAGTAAAGTAAATTTCTGCAGAAATGCACTAGGTTTCCTCAAGACTTTAAGAGTCATGGTAAGATGTCACGAGGGCTTAAACAGCCAACTTGTGGGCATAAAAAACAATTTGTTATCTTTTGTCAAATTTGGAAGAAAAATCGTATGTATTTGTTTTGAAATTCTTGCTAGGAGCCATGAGTCAGTATAGGCTCAAAATCTCCTTATACTAAAACACGTTAGGCTAGCACAAGTCCTACTTTCACTAAATCTGAAAAGTTAAGTTTCGTAGTGAGCTTCATACCTAAAAATAACGAGAGTAGACCTTACAAAAACATCGCAAATTGCTGTTTGAGGGTCTCCTACACATGTGTCTCTAATATTTTTGGAAATTCATGCCGAATTTATACGCTAGATACCTCTCCAGATCGTTATAACTTCTCTTCAGCACATACACTCATTTAGTGTGTAGAAAGCAGAAAAGTGTAGACTCGAATTTTGGGGATAAAATCTCTGTGTTTTAGAAGTCTAAAAATTTATTTGTCATATCATCGGTCACAAAAAATAGTAACCAAAGGTTTTGGGGGATTTTGTATGCAATTTTGCCAGCCTTTTTGGAATTACTTTGGGAATGTGTTCACACTCTTTCTTATGGACCCTGTGTTCCGTACTTGAGGCAAAATGTTGAAACCATGTTTATCGGAATTTTTCTGGCATCTGAAATACATTCGGTCCTCATGTGTTCGTATAAACAAGGTTTTACTGTTCTCCAAACCATACACTGCTACAGTACTATCCCGTCGTAGTTGACAGTGTAAAGGCCGGTTCATACTTCCAAATTTCTCACGCGATAAAGCGATCAATAACCATATATGGTCAAAATATCTTTGCCGCCAGTTCGATTCACGGTCATCGCTTGGAGTTGAACATTGTTCAACTTTTCTCGCAAACTCTCGAGATATCGCAAAGGAAACGGCTTCTGATTGGCTGCTTGGTAGGTTAATGACCTTTTGAAAAGAGCTCACGATCCTACTCAACGACAATGGCGGACCTTTTCAGATACCAGCTCATTACATGTATTCGGGTTCCGTGCGACTATCGGCGGCCTGATTGTGACAGTGAGAGTTGTAGGAATGAAGGGAAACAGTTATTGCTTCCCACGAATTAAGACATAAAAGGTTAGTAAGGCAGGATTTTCTTGTATTCCCTAAAATTATCATGGTAATCAATAGTGTACTTTGTCGTAGAGCCGATCAAACCGCATACACATATGTACTGTACTTGGCCTTTGCATAGGCAGGTATTGGGAGACTGTGCATTGCATGGCAGTACTGCGAAAGTTGAGCTATGCGAGAAAACTGAAGTATGAATCAATTTTACATCGGCATATCGAGACCTAGCTAACATCCTTAAACACAGCTTTATAGTGCTATAATGGAGTATGAACCAGCCTTTACTCATCGGCGATGGAACTCGATGAGTGTGATGAGTTTAAAATTCCTTTAAACCACGCAAAAGCTGACCTCGACAAGTTTCTCGACGAGTGTTGTGATTGACAAGTGGCCCCGTGCACGCGCATGTGGTCTGCTGTTAACAGTTGAATTGATCTCTATGTTTTGTTTCGTTGTTGATATGTAATGCGTGGCGGAGTTAAGAATGATCGGAAATACGATGAGTTGTAACAGGGTACACTGAAAATCTTGTTTACAAAAACTACTGTCTGCATTATTTTATCGCATGTGCAATTTGGCGCTCAAAGTCACCTTGGTGCATGCAATACTGTAGATCAGCACACAAATACATACAAGTAGCTTTTTTCGATCGAAGTTCCAAATTCCATGAGACACATCGCAATGAATTTATTGATTTCAAGATTTCTTTTATTTCCTGAAGCCTCCGGCAATTATCAGTGTACCAAGCTCAAAAAAGTGTTCTGTCCCATAACATTTTAAAATTTTGGCACCTCTCAAAACACTAACCTCAAAGATACGCCTGTGTATAGACATCACATTACAGATACATAATTCAACGAATCAGGACCAAGCAAAAGTTACTATTCTTGCGGCAGTAGCAATCGTCATATATAAGCCTGGTTTCGCACAGAATGTACTGCAATTCTTGCAGCAGCTTCACAAAACGAACCAAAGGTACGCGTGCTGCATACATTTTGGGCGGGAACTGGCCACATGTACAGTACATAGCTACAGCGTGTTGCCACATGGAAGCTCTCTGGTACATATACACGGTACGGTGTGATGCACTTGTTTCTTCGTGGCCTGTGAGCTACAAGTACTATGCACAGCCTACTGCCACAAGTTTGTTTACGTCGTCATTCATTCATACTGAGTACGCCTACTACTGTTGCGTTGTATGGAAAATGCTACGTTACGTTCATTCAGAAACCCTGATCTTGAAACCGGGCGACCAGTTCAACTGTTAATGAAATTTCTAGTGTGATCGTTCAACAACACTAAGGGCCATTTTTAGGACTTTATATTGAAGGAATATCACACTCTTCCGCAGGTATACAAGCTATTATCAGTACCGATGCCTCTTCTGTAATATTCTACACATGGCATTGGGTTAATTTCTTATGTTTTGAAGAATTTTAGCGGGAATTTTTAGTGCTCAGTTTTACGTTAGCTGAGCGGGACCTTAGTTGGTTTGATTATTAATGTCAGGCTATGCGGGGAACTGTGCATGCACGTGTCTGTATCTCAAAGGGTCCGCACTGCATGTTTGAAGGCCGTTGGGCTCGGATTGAGTTTCTAAACAATATAATTCTTACTAGAGAGTTGTTTCTTCACCGAAGAATTTTTGATCGGGGAGGGGGGACTGAGCAGTATTAGCAAGAATGGTGTGTCGATGGTTTTGTTAAATTACATTGAGTCACTGATAAGGACAAAATGCCTATGCAGCTAGAAATTAGAAGGGAACCTTGGCTGAAAAGAATGGCTTGCTGTAACGCAAATGTGCTTAGGGTCAAAATAAATAAAGCGCCGCATAGAATCAAAGCTGCCTAGACAGGAAAGGGGGCCTCTGGGTTGCAGAAGTTGTCGCTAATCATGCAAAATTATTTTTTAGGCGTACCTGCTATTTTGGTTTTTTAAGAATATCGCAGGTAAAGTCAAAAACTGCATGCGGCGCTTAATACTCTAGGCCAGTTACAAGCATGGTAGAAACTGGCGGGAGAAAATGAGAACTTAATTATTTGGATCCTGGATAGGCCCAGGACCTAGCCTACTTTTAGTATTTGTCTGACAACAGGGGACACATCCTTTTGTTACTGAGGTTACCTTGGGCTTAGCGGTTTTGCTGCTCTCATATAGTACTTGAATCGGAGATTACTGAGTGGGTTGTTTCAGGTTGTGCAGTGGCAACCATTGGTTTAGCCCACTCATTTCGTGTTAAATGATTTTGTTGCACGCAATACACATACGAAGGCAAATGAACGCAAGGGAAAGATACACTGTGAAAGCAATGAGAAAATTTATTTGTTTTGTTAAGTGTGAGACCTCAAACAAGCCCCGCCCCCTCGATGGTTTCGATGAAATGATCAGCGAGTTGTTCGATGATTTTACATGTCACTTAAAATGTTTATACGCGCTCGATGAGTTTCGACGAGTCTCGATGAGTCCGACTCAATGGTTTGTCAACTACGACGGGATAGAACTGTACCTCAGGACATGGCGCCAACCCACAGTACACTTGCACAGCATCATGTCATTTTTAAATATTGTTTTTCGTAATTGAACACGCTGTGCACTGTGGCATTGACAGTGTGAGTGATCGCTTGTACACCTACACACTGTACAAAGCTCGGTGTGGTAAACTGTATGTCACAGAGTCGTGTTATTTTCTTTATATTGGGAATCCGCCAAAATGGGTTTTTTGAGACTCAACAAAATGGGGTCACATTAGGTTAGGGGTATCAAAGGCCACGTAACCTAAAAAATGGTTACCATGAAATCTTAATCCTCAGGCCTGCATTTGATGATGTGGAGCAGGAATTGTCAACTACACTTTTGTCTTTTTAAATGTATTTTGGCAAATTTGGAGATTTAGGAACAGATGTTTATTTTGGCCCAAGGAAAAAACTGTTTTATGAAAAATTTGCAAATTATTACAAATATGTACTTTTACAGGTTCAAGAACTGGTTGGTATGGGGTCCTTGCTGGAATTTTTGTTGAATCATCCTAAAGCAATTGTGGAGAGTGATTTGAGACTCTGGGCAGCACAAATCACATCTGGGATGATGTACTTAGAACAGAAGAAGTTTGTTCACAGAGATTTGGCAGCAAGAAATATCCTTCTGGAAAATAATGAACAGGTAAAATAGTTGACTGGGAATGTACATTTTACACCCATTGCTGTGGATGAGAGGAGAGGATATGAAAGGGCGATTAGGAAGGGGGAGAGTGGGGGAGGCAGGAGAGGGGAAGAGGGTGAGGGAGAGAGAAGCAGAAATGGCAAGAAAAGGGTAGCAGGTTACATGGGTGGGTGGTGAAAAGGGGAAGGGAAGTGAGGACAGGTGGAGGGGGAGTGAAGGTGAGGGGACATAAGGGAAGTGTAGTGAGATTGGGGAAGTGGGGGAGAGAAAAGAAAAGAGTGAGAATAGAAGAGTGGGAAAGATGTATTTGGTAAAAGGACAGTCCCTCATTAGAGACAGTATCATAATGCAAGATGGAGAAGAGGAACCAGAGCCTGGAGTGTTTATAAACAAAAGATGCAAGTATGAATTTTGTGTATCTTCATCTCAAACTTCGTGCTGTAAGCAATGGTAACTATGGAAACAATCAGTGTGGAAAACGTAACCTTAAAGTAAAAATCAAAATGTGGTCAAATTTTATTGTAATTTTTTCCGTCTCGCTTAATCCTCCTGAAGACAGCATAAAAGGTGCACAAAGTGAAACTCGGTAACTTAAGAATGGTTTTTAATTTTATTTCAGGCTAAGATCAGTGACTTTGGCCTTTCAAGAGCAACAGGAGCCAACAATGACTACTATCGAGCCACAACAGGGGGCAGGTGGCCTGTCAAATGGTGAGGGGCATGGTTATTGATGGAGAAGGGTAGCGTTTGGCAGTCAGAGGGGATAAATCACTTTAGCCAACAAAACTATGGTACAATAGGTTTTCAGAATAGGAAGCTTATCTTTAAGGGTGTGTCAAGTGCAGAAAATTAATTTATTTGTACTTCGTTACATTTTTGCCTGTTTCAGGTAAGAGAAACAAGTTTTCAATGTATGCCCTGCCTTGCAATGCCATCTGCATCACTGAATGTGTTGTAATTTTACTGCCTGATGTAGCTTATGCTCACTGCAGTCAGTTTACGGGGGAACCAAATCTGAATGATGCCCCACAGATTTTTCATAGCTATTATGTTAGTTACAGTTGCCCATCCAAATGTATATTGTACCCTGCCCTCCAAAACTGAGCAAGTGGCTACCAACTTTTCATGGATAGGTTTAGCTTATAAATTCAAACTTTTTAGCTTTAGAGAATATATTTCCCTCAGTTTCCCCCAAATTTTCCCCAAATTTTAATTATGTCCTCCCCCCATTTTTGATTCCTTGCCGAAGGCAGGCAAGGAATCTATGCGATGGTGATGTCGTGTGTGTGTGTGTGTGTGTGTGTGTGCGTATGTGACGGCTTAGCTTGTTTACACGATATCTCAAGAAGGGAAAGTTGGACAGTTCTCAAACTTGGTACATAGATGGCCCATATTGAGAGGAAGAACCCTATTGTTTTTGGTGGAGGTCAAAGGTCATCTGGGGTCACTGGGGGTCAAAATCTGAAAACCTTGTTTACACAATATCTCAAGTTAGAAAGCTTGGATAGATTTAATGCTTGGTATGTAGATGCGTTGTGGTGAGAGGAAGAACCCTATCATTTTTGGTGGAGGTCAAAGGTCATCTGGGGTCACCGGGGGTCAAAATCTGAAAACCTTGTTTACACGATATCTCAAGTTAGAAAGCTTGGATAGATTTCATGCTTGGTATGTAGATGCGTTGTGGTGAGAGGAAGAACCCTATTGTTTTTGGTGGAGGTCAAAGGTCATCTGGGGTCACCGGGGGTCAAAGTCTGAAAACCTTGTTTACATGATATTTCAAGGTAGGAAGCTTGGATAGATTTCATACCAAGTATGTGGATGTGGTATGGTGAGAGGAAGATTTCTGTTATTTTTGGTGGAGGTCAAAGGTCGTCTGGGATCACCAGGGGTCAAACTCTGAAAAACTTTTTTATACCATATCGGAAGGTAGGAAGCTTGGATTGATTTCATATTAAGTATGTGGATGTGTTATGGTGCAAGGAAGAAGCGTATAGTTTTTGGTGGAGGTCAAAGGTCATTTGGGGTCACCAGGGGTCAAAGTCTGAAAACCTTGTTTACACAGTATCTCAAGGTAGGAAGCTTGGATAGATTTCATACTAAGTATGTGGATGTGTTATGGTGCGAGGAAAAACCCTATTTTTTTTGTGGAGGTCACAAGCCATTTGAGGTCACCAGAGGTCAAAAACTGAAACTTCGTAAACATGTCATTACAAGGGAGGAAGCACAGATAAATCCCTTCTCATATGTTTTATTTATTTTTTTTTTTTCATTTTTTTGTGGTTATTCAAGTTTCGGTTTAAAGGTCATGTGACATGAGCTGATGTGAGCAGGGGTCAAATTGTGACCACATCATATAAAATGATGTAGAAGAGAAGTATAAATTTGATGGATGAACCTCAGTGTAACAAAGCACCCCCTTTCGGCAAGGAATCACTAAGCCTTTTGGCTTTCTGGTTCACTACAGTGATAACAATTGCACATGCTCCTGATAAAATCTACAGAATTTCTTTAAATATTATCCTCATGCCTTTTTATGCAGCTTATTTTGAGCCATTTATATTCTGAAATGGCATGTGGTGTAATAGCACTAGGCACTACACAGATCAGCGATGAGTGACTCCCACATGGTTTTGGGGAAGGGTCAATATGAAAACCAAAACCAATTAAACAATTGATGTAGTGCTTTCTGTACTTCAGTTATAGATGAGAGACGTCCAACTACACCAGGATGTAGTTATATTTTACTGGATGGCTCACACGTTTTACAGACCTTATGCATGTGATGTCACAAAACAGAAAGTGCGCCTTCCATTGGAGGCAAGCATGTGTCATTGCAACTTACACCAACAAATGCAGACAGCTGATTAGTATACTAGTTGGATACACATGTGGTCTTCCATGCCCGCTTGCAAATCTACTTTGTGTGTGCCATGTGCTTCATTGTTTTGTCGCCAAAATGATGTTGCGTGATGTCAACACATAAGGTCTATTGGGGTTATCCCAATTTTTATAATAAGATAAGTTTATTGGATCCCATTGGTACCTTGAAATGTAACATAAAGAGACAAGACATTACATAATGCTGTTTAAACTTTCCTCTCAAGGTATGCTCCAGAATCAATTTACTATGGTACATTCTCACATAGCTCAGATGTTTGGAGTTTTGGGGTAACTCTATGGGAAATGTTTACCTATGGTGATCAACCCTACGGTGATTTGACTGGTGCTGAGGTAAGGCTTTCATTATCCATTGTTAAACATAGTAAATGTGTAGATCCATGTTTGTATGGCTGTTGACTGGCATAAACTGATTTGCTGCTTCTGAGGGTTGGCAAGGTGGAATGTTGAGGGGACCTGAAGTCTACTAAAACTTCAAAAACTATTTATTGAAGAGTTGGAAAATTTGAGGTAAATAAAAAATGTTGAAATTTTGTTATTTACAATTCTTAATCGCATGGGGGTTTGTCATTTTTGTCTTGCTTTTACCATAATTTATGTTTTTGTTCTTTTTGGAATTTAAATTTTGCTTTGATGACCTTGAAAATTTCAAGTTAACCATCTCTTTAGGCATTGTAGAAGCAGTAAGTTGCAATGGTAAATGCTCCCTATAGGCTTCTCTGGTCAAGTTCCTCAGAGAGTTGCAATGGAATTAGGTAAAGCAGTGGTATGTACTCTGAATGATACAAGAGGCTCATTTGTTTCACAATACATTCTTTTGTAATAACCAAATAAAATTTTCAATATTTCCAGTGCTGAGAGCATTGTTGCCTATTGGTTAAGATGTTGGACTTGTGATCCAAGGATTTCTGGTTTAACTCCAGCCTGGATAATTACGTTGTGTCTATAGGCAAGGAGCTTTATCTCAATTGCGTCTCTCCATCCAGGGATTAAGTGGGTACCTGTGAGGTAAATTGTCATTGGGTACACTGTTAGAGCTGCTGCTGCACTGAAGGGAGTTTTCTCCAGGAAGACATATTGTTGAGCAGGAGTATTATTGTGTGGTGCCTTTGATTAGGATTGCCTAGATACTGGTGCATTAAAAATGCAATATGATTATTAATATGCTAGGTCTCAGCACAAAAATATGAAATGAAGAAGTATGAAAAAGGGAATTTGGAGCTATGGATTTCTGATTTCAACCTTTGACAACAAATTTTTGTTAACCCTACACTTAAGATACACTAGGTACACTCTACAATCAGCATTGAGAAGGATTTGGTGCACCAGGGAGAACGTAACGAAGGTTGCTTGCCTGATTGATTGTTTCCAGATGATTTAGTGTGACTTCTTGTTGGGATTTTATAAAGTGGCAACTGTGGAAAGGAGTTGTTAAAGGTACTATACAAGATTAGTGTAAACAAAAAACAAAAAAATCAACAAAAGAATACAAAAGAAAAAATAAACTCAACATAGCAAGATGAAAAATTGTAAGAAATAGCCACAAAAGATAGATAAATAATGAAAAATAACAAAAAATTAAAATAAGTTAGCTTCAGTGTTAACAGGTTGTTAGCTCAAACCAGTTTGATGCTAACATTTGTGATTTGCCACTGTCATTCTTCTCACTTTATTTCTCACTTCACAATTGTTTAGGTTGCACTCTCATTTGGTTAGGGATTTTGGTGAAACTTAGGATACAGCATGCTTGATGTTGACCTCCCTTTCATTTAAGATAAGGCATGATCAAAAACCATTTAGGGTCATTACAGGGTATCAACAAGTGGGGGGATACCCACTGGACCAAAGTTTCACCAGATCAAGAGTTTCCTTAGACTGCTTGACAGAAAGTCTAGTTTGGGTTAGGTGTAGGGTTAGGTTTAGGATTTGGATAAGGGTTAATCCTAACAACAAAAAACAAAAAAGGGATGAGACAAAAAAAAGAGAATGAAAAAATTGTAAGAAGAGAAAAATAGCCAAAAAAATTAAGGCAGTCTTTATTAAGTTAGCTCAAACCAGCTTGATGCTAATGTTTGAGATTTGCCACTGTCATTCTTCTCACTTTATTTCTCACTTCACAATTGTTTAGGTGCTCTTGTGCTCTCATTTGGTTAGGGATTTTGGTGAAACTTAGGATGCTGCATATTTGATGTTGACCTACCTTTCATTTCAGATAAGGTATGATCAAGAACCATTTAGGGGTCATTAAAGGGTATCAACAAGTGGGGGATATGCACTGGACAGAAGGTTCACTAGACTAAATATTCACTTGACGGAAAGATGGGTTAGAGGTAGGGTTAGGTTCAGAATAAGGTTTAGGATTAAGATAAGGATTAATTCAACACAAACAATTTTTTACTTTGCAGAACATGTATTTGCCAGTTTTATGGTAATAATTGCAATCTTTTACATTTTCTTTCTTGTAGGTCATCAAGAAAATTGAAGCAGGTCAAAGGTTAGAAAAGCCTAAAGCTGCTAAAAAGATGGATTATCAGATGATGATGCAGTGTTGGTCATACAAACCAGAGGACAGACCCACCTTCTACCAATTAAATCTTAGTCTCAGTAAAGAAGAAGAGTACCAGAGCTTCTACCACGCTGGGTTTGGACAAGCTCCGAGCAAGAAAAAGAAGTGACCTTAAAATATTTTTCATTTATGGAAATTTTGTGAAAATGAATTGGCAGTTTTGTCTTCTCAGAGATTCAGGGATTGTGAACATAGTTGTAAGACCATAACAAACCTGCACATGCAAAATGCTGGTTTGAGTGTATTTATTAAAAGTTTCTACCACTCTGGATTCAGACAGGCTGCATGCAAGAAAATGAAGTAACTATTGAAAAATTGTTCTTTTATGGAAATTTTTTAGCTCCTGAGATTTAACGTTGGATATAGTATAAAAAGTGCTTCACAAAGCATAGCCATTATAGAAATACTCTGTATGTACAGGGAGCTTATACCATGCTTAATCTGGACGAGCCCACAGCAAGAAAATGTGGAAAATTGTTTGGTTAAGGGAGTATTCTGTAAAAAAGTGTCCTTATAGAAAGCTTGTTCCACCTCCATTCATAAAAACTAGAAAACTGTCTGTTGCGAGAATTTTTCAAAAATAAACCAAGTATTTTGCCTTTGCATTGGTTTAAAAAAAATTTGGACATTTAATAAAGGATGTAACTAAACTGTTTTGCTTTGAAACCTTGTATGTAGGCAGATCAAAAGGAACACATCTTGAGGAGCTTCTGAGATTACATCTTTGTCGTAAAGGAATACTGAAACTACGCTTATTTTACGACTGCCATTGTGTTGTAGATGGGGCTTTACTTATTACTTGGTGACATCAGTATCAGCTGATACCAAATCAGGAAAATATTGTACCTCCAAAAAGAGGCAGATTTAGCAATTTCACGTACAGGTGTTAGAAAAGCGACACTACGTCTGGTTTCAAAATTCTATATTTTTCTGTTATACATCATAAAAAGCATGGACTAAGGCATGGTTAAAAAATCAATTTAAAACTCAATAGGCCTGTGAATGAAATCTTCATTTGTCTGCGACTTAACACTCCCCTCAAGTACATTATCAAATAACTGTAGAACTGTCAAGCTTGGAATGGGATTGGACATTAGACAAGTGTCCGATATCTCACCAGCTGATGAAAGCCATTTTGGTCGAGGCCTAGTTACAGCTACTTCTCACATACCTGTGGTTATGTCCCAACATAGCTTATCCAATTTGTTGGTGAATTTCCACTAATTTTTGGCAGATATGTGTAAGGGCTCATATTGTTTCTTTGTAATGAATCTTGTGTTTACTTGCCATAGCAGATTTGTCACTACCCCAAAGACAGGTTTTAACTATTTGTCAGTATGCCAAAAAGGGATGGTATAATCCTTAAAACATTGATTTTGATCTTCCACACCAATTGTTAAAATACAACATTTGACACAAGTTCTTTCATTTGTGAAAAGTTTACACAGCTGTCTTAATCCTCTGTAAGGTGTAAGATTTAAACTGTTCCTTAGTTGTAAGAATTCTTTCAACTTAAAATTTTGCAAGGCCAGATAAGTTTGTTAGGTTTAGGGTCTCCGTTCTCAAATTTTAAACAATGGAGTAGGGAAAACAAGCCAGTGAGCCACAACTGGAAAAAAGGCCGTGGTCGTCTCGACTTGAACCAATTGGTTGGAAACTGGGACGTTAAACCTCATCTAACCTAACCTACACGAAACAGTTACCCAACATTGCTGTTTAACCCAGACTGTTTATTCCCAAGTTGTATTAAAACTATTCATAGAATTCATTCGTGATCATTTTTGGGAAAACACTCTCTCATACCGAAGGTTTTATGGTATGTGCTAGAAAAAATTTTTATCGAATGTTCTGAATCATTTCTATAATTTTAAAAATTGACATGAAAGAGGATAAGTTTCTGACTTTTGGGTGGTGGTATAGGAAGTTGTGCAGCCAATGAAGATTGTATCTTTGTGGCATTTTGGTTAAGTTGACGTGAAGAATTCATTCTTTTAGTCCAGTCTAGAGCAAAACAAAACTGGACAGGCTTTTATATAGATAGTCTGAAGGCTGCAGGATTGGTCAGTGAAGTTTTGTGATTCCATCACCTTAAAAGGCATTGGGAGCCATTACAGGGTTCTGTCTAAGGTAAAATGCAGCCACAGGACTTTTCATAAAAGCAGAAGATTTTGTCCATATAATGTGGCCTTGTGGGGCAGTTATGTTACTGTACTTAACCCATGTGGAAGTATTGTGGGAAAATCACAACATCACCTACAATGGCAAACCAACTGACCAATTACATCAAAAGTCGAGGTGGAAAGTAGCTAAATTGCTTTTTGTTTGATGAGTCTTTCAAAAACTTGTCCAAATTGAAACAACTAATTCGTGGATGACATGTCATGAACCATATAGAATAATTGTGATAGAAGAGCTTGGCTGAATAAGGGGTTATCATTCAATACTTAGTTAATGTAAAGGGTAAGAAAGAAGGTTTTAAAAAGTTTATGTAAACATTGACATGTGTTAGCATGTTAAGGGTTTTATTTAAGAGACAGTCCAAACTTTATGCTACTAAGGTTAGGTGTTAGTCCCTCCCAAAATTTCACAGAGGAGAGAGAGAGAGCGCCTACTTTAAAACATTCCATAATCCAAGCTTTCAGAAATGCAATAGTAAGGTTTTACAATCCCAAAAACTTTCATCAGGTAGGAATATTGTTTAGACTAGTTCATGTCAAATTCCATTTAAAGTCCATTATTAAAAAGAAGAATTCCAAGAAGTTGCAAAAATTTTTGGAAGATATGTTTTTCAGTCTGTTTATGAAACAAGTTTGAAGAGGAGAAAGTGAGAAAATTTCTATTTTTGTTGTTACACCATTCAGTTTAAGAAACATCAGTATCTTTTAGAAACAGTATGGACATTACAGCATGTAGACTGATATTGGGCTCTGTCATATCGATACAGATGAAATAATTACCTTTTCAGAGCCTTTAATTTAGCTTTTGACGTAGCTTGCGACGTCATCACAACATCTTCATTCAGCATTGTGGCTAGATACCTCTAAACACCTGACGCTTGTGCGCTCAGGCGTTAAGAGGTCATCGTAGATAGGCGCCAATTTGTAGCCTGTATCCCTATTTAGTGATGGTTGTTGGGATTTAATCTTGATGGCCTCCCTGATTTTACGATTCCAGAAAAGTTCTCCCTGCTTATGATCTGAACATGTTCCATTTCTATGTTATGTTTGTGGTGTAGAATATGTTCACCCACTGCAGTGTGGGCAGGTGTTGCCTGTGTTTCTTTTGTGCTCCTTAAGTCTGGCCTGCATGGCTCTAGCTGTTTCACCAATGCAGGTCTCCTCACATTCAGGGCAATTGATCTTATATATCACTTCACATTTGTCACTGTCCGGGGTCTTATCCTTTGGGTGAACAAGCAAAGATAGTATTGTGGGTTAGTTCTTATCTATATAGTTCAGGCTATGAATTGGGCCCATCTGTGATGACTTCTTAATGCCTGAGCGCACAAGCAGTCAGGTGTTTAGAGGAATCTAGCCACAACCCTGAATGAAGATGTCGTGATGACATCGCAAGCTACATCAAAAGCTAAATTAAAGGCTCTGAAAAGGTAACTATTTCATCAGTAAGCAAATTGTTGCTTGAAGGTTTGGTATGAAAGTAAGGCAGAATCATTCTCTAAATTTCTACTTAGAAACTTTTTTATTACACATGTTCACATTTTTTAAGGTAAAATGTTAAAATCAGTGCAGGCAACTACGAATTCAACTGTTTTTGAGGTCAAGCAATCAAGATGTGATCACAGACATTGCTAGACATTTTGTAATAGAGAAAGGATTCATTATTTATTGCGAAAAGTACATCATGTCAACAGAAAAAGTGCCTGTAAGAGGTGCAAAATTACCCCAGCAGTGAAAAAAAAACCTAGCAAGAAGAAAAAACAAAACCTGAAAATAGTGTTATAGCTGAGGGTGGACTGATGCAGTGTTTAGGGGATTGGGGTTTTGGCATGTTTCCTGCTGTGGAGTGGGTTTTCTCCAAAGAACAGTTGTGTGCAGAAAACAACCCCTGTGTTTTACAAATGACCCTTATATTCCTTATGCGCCCTGTAAGAGGTGCAAAATTCATAAAATAATACAGTTATTGATTTCACATTTGAAAAAACTTTAAAAAAAATTATTGCGGAAAACATTTTATTTTTGAAAATGTTTGGGACTTATGTGGCTCTTTTGTTCCCCAGATTTGATGTTTTTTTAAATGTCTTTGTATTCCTTGGCACTTGTAAGTAGTCCATCTCATACTCCTTAAATATATGCAAGTTTTGAGGCAATTTTTTCAGTGCAGAGTACTTACTCATACTCACATTTTGACACACTTGCTTTTACTAGTTCATGTAAGAATGGATTTGTACTCAGTCGTAGATTGTGAAGTTGAGCATTGGTGCTAGTGCAAGTTTTGTACTTGCAACTCATACTCACAATAGAAATAGTATTGGTACACATAAGGTTGTACTTACCTGGTATGAGGTACTGTATTGGATACAATACATTCCTTCAACTTATGGATACCTTTCCAAAAAAGTCTTTTGTATAAATTTTATATCACAAATCACCATAAGTAGAGTCACTTCCATTGGAATTGTCTTTGTACAAAATACTGTGAATAAAAAGCTGCAACTCATATCTTCCAGGAAAAGAACTTTTACTTTCATTAATTTTAGTCAGCAATATAGGGAAATAATATAGAGATTTTATAGTTTCATACGGTTTAGAATTATTTAATGACAAATATTTAGGTCAGAGAGTTGCCATTGTACATATTATAAGAATGTTTAGACCCTCTTAAAGATAGTAGGTATATGTAAGCACAGTTAATAGTGACAAAAAGAATTTCAGGTTTCTATATTTTACTTTGCCATTATGTATTGTTAAGTGCTATGTAAGTATAGAACTACATTTTTTTTATATTTTTCATTAAGCTTGAAATTTCATTTAAAATGGCAATTTTTTAGCATAACACCCAAAGTGTGTATGAAATGAACATATAGCATCCGTTGTGCGAGTATGCTGTAAACAAACTGATACTTTAGCCTCAAAACCCTGTCTGTTGATGTATTTTACAGCTAGCAAATGATCTCTGTTCTGTGATTATACACATGAGACTGACCACAACTGCTTGTCAGTCTGCTGGACAAATTGTTGCTGAAGCTGTGAGGAATATGTAATGTGTAATTTTAGCAGCCCTTACAATTGAGAGTGTGCACAGGATTGAACCTTGTGTGTTGGATGTGTTCTTAAATCTTTCTCCAAACCTGATGCAGATATTAGCCCATAAGAATGCTGCAGACTAGGTTTAATATGTGATCAGGCCTAGTATATAGAGTTCACCCTAGTTGCAGACTACATGCAGTCCAGACTTGGGATTAATGCTGAACTTACTCTTTCCATTTTTTCAGTTATTTTACTCATGGTGGCAGCATAATAACTGAGGTATCTTGAGGCTTAGCAAGGGTCACCCTGTCATGAGGGTTGGGAATGCGTTTACATTTGATCTTTTCACTTATCCCTCGACATCAGGGAGCATTTTGCACTGATTTTCACTCGCAATGAAGGTGGAGTTTCCAGTCCAAACATGCACATTTAATAGGAGCACCATCACTACAGGTCACTTGAAGAATTCAACCGATAATACTGACATTGTACGAGGTAAATGTGGCAGTGAACAGTGATGTCAGGCTTGGGTCATAACAAACTAATCCAGAACATTTTCAGTGCTTATCCACAATGATGAAGGCATTAAGCTTTCAGGAAGGTATGGAGCAAATGTTATCTTCCTTTCATGTGCCTGATTTCTTGGTAAGAATTGGATTCAACGGAAAAGATACATTGTTTTTGGTACAAGAGAAGCTTGTTTTCCATTGGCTTCAAATTTTTTGGTACAAGAGAAGCTTGTTTTCCATTGGCTTCAAATTTGCAACCTCATGGATATTCATATAATATGAGCATTCTCATTCCTGATTGGCCCTCTGCATTTGGTGGGGGGGGGCAGGGAGTTTCTTCACGTTTTGCTCCCTTACGTCAAGGAATAAGTGAAAAGACCAAACGTAAACACGTTCTCTCCGCCAGGGTCACCCTGATTACATAGAGGCTATGCCCAGAGTAATCTGAACTTGCTTCTCCAAGACCATGTGCACAGTCCTAAGGAAGAACATTGTGTCCAATGTAACTTGTTGGTAGTTTGACTACATTTGATTTTGGGTGATTGTTGAACCTTGTGTTGTAACCCTGTACGTAGGATCCAATCAGTCTAAATACAGTGAAGAGAGGATAAAGCCACTTTAGTAGTTAATCAACTGGATTACAACCGCAAAGGTTCTAGTAAAACTGTCATAGACAGCTCTTGGTATACACCAGTTTGCACAGACTTTGCAGATGTGACATTTTACTTTGATAGAATTAGGAATGATGGTTGATAGCGATAATGAACAGACTATGTTGTCAAATATCATGATAGGTGCCACAAAGTCCTGCCATTTTATTCTGTGTTTTCCGTTGTTGTTGAGTGTTTCAAGTGTGGCTGAAGGACATAGGGATTGCTTGGTTTGTTATCATCAGAATGAAGAGTTGGATTTTTTAGTAAAATATTACCACATCTGTAAAAATGCTTTATGGTTTGCTGTAAGATATTTTCCATCCCCCCCCCCCCATTGCTTACTTTCTTTGTCTTTCCAGCGATTTCTTTCCTCCTGTGGAAACACTGGCTGTTGCCTTCATGTTGTTTTACCCCCCTGAGGGTTAGGATAGATCCTACTAGAAAGCCTCAATCGTAGGTGTATGTGTTACTGTCCAGTGGAAATAGATAAGAAGGGACAATTCTTGGCCGAAAAGTCTTACAAAGGGTGCTCATGGCTCATTCTTTGTTTATATTTGTTATGCATGATGTAACAGCATCAAGATATTGACAGAGATATATTGCAATGTTTGTGTGAAGTTTTGCCTTTTCATGTTTTTATTTTCAAAAGTGTAGAATGGAGAAAAAAGATCAGTTTACCAGATCTGTAGTTTATCTCTAACTTTTCAGCTCGATTAGATTAGCGAGTAAGCTCACTTTCAGTCCATTTAAAGGACTGGGTCTTGTCGGAGGTTATACAGTGACGTCGGGACCAAGAGCGGTCCCCCTTTTAATCCAATAATAATGAATAAATAAAGTAATGAAAACCGCACTGCCCTCAATTTCCCCTCATAGATATAGGCCCGAGAGTGTGTCCCCATAATTTGAAATTCTGAACTATTTTTTAAGAAGAATGGTGTCAAATGCATGCATCATAGACGATCCACCCTAGTCCGTGTTAATATTAAACTTACCATTAAACTGGTATGTCTACCAGAAGGACCAGTAATAGCTTTACTTGTGATGGAAGGGGAAGGGGGTTTGCATTAGGCACCCCTTTTAGCTGCATAACATTGGATGCATGTGTATACTGGGCATTTGCTCTACCCCCTCGACACCCCTCCCATACCCCCTCCCCCGTTGTGATTTCGCTGTATCTGCCCCTGTGTACTTCACGTTAGTAGAACGAGAATTTCCCTATCCCTATAATATGTCAGATGTCATTTACAAGCTGTGGAACATAGTTTCTTACTGGCTCCACCACAACCCCAAACTATAACTTTTTACGTCACCAAGGAGGGCAAAAGTGGTATGGATTTCAATATCAAAGATTTCCGTTCAGAAGGAAGTTGTTCTGTGGAAAATATCACTCGATTACTGCAAATAACTACACCGCCCTCACTTTGTTGCAGTTTGGGCCAAAACCAGTCTACAGCAGGGTTGGGAAGTAACGAGTTACGTTTGCATTTCAGTAACGGGGCAAGTAACTAGTTACAATTTTGCGGAAAAGTAACTGTAACAGCCTTATGTTTGGTCCCGTTACTTTCCCGTTACAAATAGTCAAAATGACCACAAATTGCATTTTACCCAAAGTAGTAACAGAAAAGTTTCAAATTGATGACACTTAGGTAGTAATATTATTTTCGAAGTATTCATAGGGGTAGGAGGCGGGGGGACTGGGGACTGAAGCCCCCAACCAAATATTTTTGTAAAAATTCGGGCACTTTATGCTGAGAATTTTTCGGGCACCTACTGAAAGAAAAGTAATGCAATGATGTAGCTAAAGGTAATCAATAGTTAAAAACGTCCTTGGTAATTAAAATTAAGTTCTGATTTGAATTACACCAGCACCTATATATTCGGTATTAATTCAACAGTGTGCTTTTAATGATTAAACTTATATTATGATTATCAGTGGTGTATTTAGGGGGGCCATTGGGCCATGCCTCCCTTAATGATGCCGATTTCTTTTTCTTTGTAGCCACCTAAATATATAATCTTTTAACACAAATTTTACTTCAAAGGTAGCATATATATGTGGCACCAGATTGCATGTAAGGACACCTAATTTTTCAACTTACATGATTATCAGTGGTGTATTTAGGGGACAATGGGCCATGCCTCCCTCATTGATGCCGATTTTTTTTGTACCTAAATACGTATTTTTTAACCCAAATTTTACTTCAAGGTAGCCTCTGCCGAGTCTTTCCGGCGTAAGTTTCTTTCACCTCCCCTTGTAAACACTGGCTGTTACCTCCTCTGTGTTACACTCCCTCCGGTATGCGCTACGCCGAGGCTAGATCCGTGGAGGCGCAGTAAATACCAGGCCGGCTAGGTGAACGCAAATATTCGAATCGAAATAACAAATGAGGGATAATAGGCTAAGGCAGAAAAGCGTTGACAAAGGCTACTTCAAAGGTAGCATATGTGGCACCAGATTGCATGTAAGGACCTTAGACCCCTCCCCCAGGCCGGCGATCACACAACACAATGCATGCTCCCCACCCCCATGAGAAAAAATCTAAAAAAAAATTATTTTCAATATGGAAAGGGTAGAAACATGGCAAATTTTTTGAATGTAATTGGCTAGCGGTGTGATAAACTACGCATGCCTATATGATATATATATTTACATGTTGAAACGCGCGTGGAGCACGCAGACTTTTTGGTCAAAATTTTCGGGCAAGTCTTTACAGCCCCCCTCCCCCCCCCCCCGGCAAATCAACTTGGGCTCCTACGCATTGATGCAATGTCGCAATGATGAAGTATTCATCAGTGACATCTGTTATCGACGTCGTCCTCATCAACATCAACTTTAATTGGCTTACAGGGCCACTTGATTGTCGATTGATGAGTTAATGAAAGGTGTGTCCGTGCATACTCCATCATCAGTCTTCCAACCATATAGGCGTACGGGACTCTTCCAATTTGTGGGGGTAGGGGGGCAGAAAATCTTTCACCCGAATCTCATAAAGTAGCCCGAATTTCGTTGCAGTTCAGGTGCATAAAGTAGATCACAAAACCACCACACGCTCGCGAAGCGCGCAAAAAATTTTGCACATTTTTCAGGCATTCAATAAAAAATTCGGGAACTCCGCAGAAAATTCCGGCAATCTTTCACTCTTATGTCATCTCTGACGGAATTTCACCTATTCTGTGGCCAAATTTTTGTCCTTTTCTGCCCGATTTTTCGACCTCAGAAATTTTTGGGGGGCACTCTGCCCCCTGCCCCCGTCTCGTACGCCTATGCTTACAACGAAGTTAAAATGTGACTGTGTGTCAAATCATTTATTAAACAGATCTATACTTATTATCCATGAGACCGAGTCTTTGTAAGATTCGTTGAAAAATACTGAATGGTCCCCCGGCAAGCTTTCCCGAGTGAGTGAGTAAACTTAGGCCCAGCTGAATTTATTTAGTAGTATATTGTCCTTTAGAGGACACAGTGAGGACACAGTGTCAATAGTGCACCGTGAGAAGTGGTTTGGCCTATATATAGGATTCAAATACCAGGCTTACAAGTTTTAATCATTGCCTTCTGAGACTGTAGGGACCCGAGTCCACCCTATCCGAGTCGGAGCTAACTCCCATTCTAGATTCCCGAATTTTGGCTCATTTCCGAGTCTGGTACGTACCGACCCCTCAAGTTGCGGCCTGCTCTGATTCCAGTGGCACCAATTCCTTTTGCCAATGTATAGCATATGAAACATAAGGATGTTTTAATTCTATTGTACATGTGCCCCATTAATAAGGCCATCGTTTGGACTCACTTCCATAGTTTGGCCTCCATAGTAATTTAGTTGATTGTGTGTGACCATACTTTACATCTGTAATTATGCACAAATAACAATGGAACTTTTAATGTAACTTGCATATTTGAGAACTCGGCTGGGATGAACTCCGATGCCGAGTCCAGTAACATCACATTCCGGACTTATTTCGATTCCGGAACCTTCGAACTGAGACCGGCATTGAGTTAGCCGAATCCGGACTCGTGGGTTAAAGCCCAGACTGCTGTAATTATATGTACCTAATTTAACATGTTTGATATGGATCAAACATAGGAACTGAGGCTATATCACATTCTTTTCAATGTCCGTAACTCCTAACACTGGAATCAGTGTTGGAGGACTCGAGGCCGGCCTCGGCCTCGAGGCCGGATCGCTGCGGCCTTGGCCTCGGTCTCGGCCTCGGAGCCTGCGGCCTCGGCCTCGGCCTCGGAGCTCCCGGCCTCGGAAATTCGGTCGAGGCCGGGCAAGACTACCTCCGACTTTTTTAATAATTTACTACCATTTTTTGCAAAGAAATAACTAAACCATGCGAAGTTTAATGTCTAGATTGCCTTGAAATTAATTGTCGATATTTTCTATTACAAGACAACATCGATCATTGCGGTTGAAAAGTGCAGATTAGCTGTGAACGTACAGTACAGCGCATGTAATCTTAATATCTTGCAATGCATACACCATACAGCAAGGCTGAACCCGCCACACACACACGGTATACCGTATACTGGATAACCGGTACGGCACATGCACAGTTCTCCACAGTCCACACCACACACACACAGTGCAGCCTAGCCGCCGTGTCACTCGCGCGCGCACTATCACTATACTAGCTTGTTATTGTCCTGACGAAGTCGCCATGTCTGCTGATTCTCGAATAATAAAATTCGGATTTTATGACCACGAAGAGTTTGAAGAGAGGGGACGGAAAAAACATAGGGCACGATGCAAATTTTGCAAGCCATCAACACCTTTTGGAGGCCAGACGGTGCGGCCAGATTGCGCTATCCAGCACTCTATGCCCTGGCCCAGAATGTTCTTTCTGTGCCAGCTAGCAGTGCCTCCGGTGGAGAGAGTTTTCAGCCATGGAGGACTGATCATGAGGCCACATCGCGCCAAACTTTCCCCACAAATGCTGGAATGCCTCATGTTCTTGAAGTGCAATGCACACATTCTTAGCTTCTGAGCCAGAGAACCAAGCTCCTTTAAGTTGGGTGCAGTGGTGCACGTGTGGCAGTGTGTATGGACTTGTGAAGTATTGTGTTCCCCATAATATAGTTTGTATTGTTTTGGGGTCTTGTAAAAGGTAAAAGATCAAACTGTAGATTGTAGACTTCAGTTATTTTAGTACCTTCTGTACACACATCTGTTATTATGTACAATATGTAGTGACGGTGACACATAACAGTGTGAACTGTCAGGAAAAATTATTTCAGGTTGTTTGTGGATTTCTTCCACCTTTGGTCACGAAAACTGGCAGTTGCAAGTTCATGAAAACAGATTTTCTTGTTTTTAGATTGAGCTCATACACTAATTATGCTTTCTAAAATGAGTGCACAATTTGTATGGTATTTGTGCAGGCACACATGTACTACCGGCGTCTACTGCTGTTTAGTTTCTCTCATTTTTTCAATAGAGTGCTCAAAGTGATCAGCAATATCCTTCGCAAGGCAGATTAATTTTACTTTTTGGGAACTAATTGGAAGCAGGGCCGTAGCGAGCGGGGGGTGTGGGGTGTCACCCCCCCCCCAATATTTGGTCACCCGTCGGCAAATTTTCGGTCTGTCGGCAAAAAGAGGAGAGGGAAAGGAAAAGAAGAGGAAAAGAGGAGAGGAGGAAAAGAAGAGAGAAGAAGAGAAAAGAAAGGGAAAGGAAGGGAAGGAAAGGGAAGACGGAGAATAAAAAGAAAAAAAAGAGAAAGAGAGAGCCAGTCAGTTATCGGCTATTTCGATTTTCGGCTCTTCATCAAATTGGTCCATTCAAGTTGAAGGCCCGTCGGCAAATTGACTATGCATGTGACGGCCTTATACGGCCGTATCAACGGCCGTCGGTGTAATTGGACGAGTGAAAGGGAAGGGAAGGGAAAGGAAGGGAAGGGAAGGAAAGGGAAGACGGAGAATAAAAAGGAAAAAAAAGAGAAAGAGAGAGCCAGTCAGTTATCGGCTATTTCGATTTTCGGCTCTTCATCAAATTGGTCCATTCAAGTTGAAGGCCCGTCGGCAAATTGACTATGCATGTGACGGCCTTATACGGCCGTATCAACGGCCGTCGGTGTAATTGGACGAGTGACTGAGTACGTCGGGAACTCGGGAAAAGAAAAGAAATAAAACGGCTTCCGTGTAGGTGCACTATTTCGGGTCATATGACATTCTTAAAAAAAAACCACTTTCTGCACATTATTCCTCACTTTAATCATCACCATGGGGAGCAGCACCCGATTACCCATGGAGAGGGTATCCTTAGCCCGTCTTCTAAACAATAACCTTGACTTCAAACACATTTTGCAAACTTCTGAGGATCCGGTTTACCCACAAACATCCCGGGAAAAAAATAATGCGGGCCGCGCTTGTCTTCAGATCCTGGCGTTCTAAGCATATTTTGAACGCTTGTGTTAAGATTCTGAACACTTTTTCTCCCTTTATGAACGCCAGACTCCTATCCACTTATCGTATTTGAACGCCTGACGCGTCTAGTGTTCAAATGCTGAACACACAGTGTTCCAATTCTGAACGACAGGTTCAGCTCCTGAAGTACAGTGGCATGACGGGAGGAATAGCCTAACACATAAGAATTAACCGGAATCTTTGCATTGAATAATGCATTATGAACCAAAATATACCAATCCTGCATGAGACTAATTTTTTACCGAGAGATTATGCTAAAACCTCAGAGCTTCCGGGGCTTCACCCCGGACCCTCACCAGGGGCCCTAGAGCCGGCCTTGTGTTTTAGCCAGCCCCCATTTGTGGGACTCTGTCGCATAAACGGCGACAAAGGTCGCACAAAAAAAATCTGACACGCAATTTCTACCCACCGAGTGTAAATTTTGAGGTTCCTCATTAGGGCAGAAATCCACTCAAATTATTGCACCATTGCGATCTAGGCACCTTTCAAATTCCAAAAATTTCCAAAGGGGAGGGGGACACCACCTCCCCTTAGACCCCTCCCCTAGGCCACAGATCAGTAAATGTCGCATTGAGAAAACATCCTAGCTAAAGCACTGGCGGGCCTCTTGATCCCATCCCCCTAAAACTATAGCGGCCTGACGAGAGGATATAGCCTAATACATTAAAATTAGTGGGAATCTTTGCATTTGATGATGCATTATGAACCAAAATATATCCATCCTGAGACTTAATTTTTTACCCAGAGATACACTTAAACCTCAGAACTTCCGGAGGGCGAAGCCTCCGGAATCCTCCTTAGGCGAGCCCAGTGTTTTAGCCAGCCCCCATTTGTGCGACAATGTCGCATAAACGGCGACAAATGTCGGACAAAAAAAATCTGACATGCTAATTCTACCCGGGTGTAAATTTTGAGGTTCCTCATTGGGGCAGAAATCCACTCAAATATTGCACCATTTGCGATCTAGGCAACTCGCAAATTCCAAAAATTTCCAAAGGGTCCCCTCCCCTTAGACCCCTCCCCCAGGCCACAGATCAGTAAATGTCCATTGAGAAAACGTCCTAGCTAAAGCACTGGCGGACCTCTGGATCCCAACCGCTTAAAACTATAGCGCCCTGACGAGAGGAATAGCCTAATACATTAGAATTAGTGGGATCTAGTTAGTATTGGATGATGCATTATGAACAAAAATTTATCCATCCTGAGACTTAATTTTTCACCTAGAGATATACTTAAACCAGAGCTTTGGGGGGCTGCGCCCCCTGGACCCAGCCAGGGGGCCTTAGGCGGGGCCCAGGACCCCACCGGCTAAAGATCGTTTTCGCGCTAGGCATTACCAGATCCGTCGGCAAAACATAATCTCCACACCCCCTAAAGATAACACCTTCGCTACGCCCCTGATTGGAAGTTGGAACTGATCCCTTCTGTATTTTTTGAAAACCCATGTTTTTGTTTCTAAACACTAGCAGGTGACGGTGTAACTTGAGACAACTGCCCAAGTGCCCAGCTTCTTAAAATAAAGTTTGGTAAATTTAAATGAACTTGACTTATGTGTATTTACTATTTGCTCATTCTTAGGTTTACCATACTTCGCTTCACAAGCCCGCCCTTGAATGGCAAGATATCTCAATCTAATCCCCATTGCCTCACCACCTCTGGGCAAGGAGTACGGATCCTGAGCTCCCGCTATAATACTATGTTGGATGGAGTGAAAGTATGCTCTGATATTTTTTTCTCGGATATAATAAGTAACCCGGCCTCGGCCTCGGAGCTAATGCCTCGGCCTCGGCCTCGACTACAACACTGACTGGAATAACAGAAAGTTTAATTTAAGGAAACAGCAGAATATTGAAATGATCAAATGGCGTTAAAAGTATCATATAACAAAGCTAATTGAAAGAGGAGAGAAGTGAGGTGTCCGACTCAGGGCCGAATTAGCGTTGTGTGGGGACCCCGGCACTTTCTATAGCGGGGCCCCTTTTACAAGTTTAACCTCCTTCCCCCTCGCCCACCCGCTTACATAAAATTAATAACACTCAACAGATTAAATTTTAGCTTTTAACCGCTAATAACTAATAGTTGCTTTTACACATTATACAGTGATACATGACAGTTATTATACATTATATGCCAGATAGTGTTAAGGCATGGCAAAAGTGCACACACATGAAAACGTAAGCCCGACAACCAGTAAATGAAAAACATAATATGGGTCTCAATTCCCGCGGGGGCCCCAAAAGCGCGGGGCCCCCGGCATATGCCGGATCTGCCATGAGGTTAATCCGGCACTGGTCCGACTTCAGTTTCCGACTAGAGTTTCAGCTATTGTAAAGGGAAAGTGAATATTATAGGCGCATGGCCTGCATGCGTGAACTACATAATCTCACCATTTCTATATACATTGTTTTATATCGACACAATGTGAAAGTTGATATGTATACTTTAGGAAATATCACTAAGCCCAACCTTAGCGGTGAGGTTTTAAAATTTTACCGTTAACAAATATAGAGCATCGTATTACCATACTTATGCCTGCGAGGGCCGGGTAAAGACTTCAATTACTGCTAAAACACCGCTCTCGCCCTTGAATATCCGCTAACCTCTCTAAATTAGTCTACTCTGTGGTGGGATTATTAGGATTTCCATCCTCAAAGAAGTACTGTCGTAACTAGAAAAATTTTGGTTAAGTTAATCTAACAATAGTTTGCGTAAGCTCCGACACAGTACCATTATTCGCTGCCTCATGATGATGAGCTTTAAGAGCCTCTGCCTGAACCCCCAGTGAAAATCAGGTGGGATCATTGTCTTTCTTTGGGTAACACCTCAGACCAACCGACACAAATGAGGTGTCGGCCTCTCGTGTACCCCCTCTTACTATCCAATTGCCCCCCCCCCCCCCACCCTTTTCAGGTACCGAGGTATCGTATATTCATCTTAAAGTAACTGGTTACTTTTGATATATAGCTAGGTACTTTTCAGTCAAAAGTAACTGTAACTAGTTACTTTCATTGTAACTAGTAACTGGAACGAGTTACAAATTTTATGGAAATAACTGGAACTATAACGAATTACTTTCTAAGTGTAACGGGAACAGCCCTGGTCTACAGGGCTCTGATTTGAACCTGTTTATAGTCGCAAAAGGGTTTTCAACCCTTTGAAGTGCTCAAGACCCAAAGAAACCACCTGCTGCGCCTTCTTCCGCCTGCCGTCGCACGATCACCTCCCTTTCTACCTCGTTGACGCCGTCTATTGTTCCTACTGGCCTCTGCGAGGACTTCTCTAGGGGCCTAGGAATTTCGGCCCTTTTCTTTGCCAGTATTGTTGTTCCGCCCTTCCAACTTTACCTCTTCATAAGCCCAGTTATGGCCGAATTTATTCCACGTACGTTGTGCCACCCTAGCTCACTCGTTCATCTATACGTACAAGCATAAGCCCACCTGTTCGAGCAATGTTTTTCCCACGAGGTTATGGGCAAATCATGCCAATGGACCAATCAGCTTCTTGGAAATAGGCCACACCCCTAGTTCCAAAATGACAGCTTTTCGACCCTTGTATTGTAATTCTGACAACCGGATTATGAAAGAACAGGCCAAATAACCCAAGTCCTCGTAACCGTAACCGTAGCCCTAAATTTAACCCTAACCATGATTTTGAAACAAATTTGAAAAATTTTGAAAATCAAATTTGCCCATAACCACATGGGAAGAAAGCAATGAGGCCACTTGCTCAACAGCTTACTTCCTCATAACCATCTATACAAGTCTGCTATTCAGCAACATGGTGAAATGATTGCGTTTAAAGTGGTTTCAACAGTAACATCTCACTTGATTTCATCTGTTATATTAAAGAAGACATGCACTTGAGGTCACTGCCTTAACACCTGATAGTACGGCAGCTTTCACACAGGAGTAAGTGACTGACAGCACCAGGTTTACGCCACCTTCTGGAAAATCTGCAGTTTTTGCCATACCGTGCGAATAGAACACAAAGTAGCTACTCTACAGATGTAACTAAATAAGTTTAATAACAACTAGGTACGAAGGAGTCTGCCGGTCCTTTTGAAGAGAATACTTAGCGCGGGAACTTCAGGGGCGGATCCAGGATTTCACAAAAGGAGAGAGGGCGACTAACTCCATGACTGCAAAGTTTGCACTTACGAGCGTCACATGTAGGAAGCCTCGATGGAGGGGTGGTCGAGGGAAAATTTAGACACTTAAATGGTGTTATTTCCTGTCATCTGACAATCAAAATGAGCATAAACATAATGTACAGCAGCTCTGGCACCGTCTCCAAACAGACAGTTGTGCCAAAACGGGGTGGGCTGGAGCCGGGAAAAGCCTCCCTGAATCCCCGCCTGTAGTTGATCACATACATTTGTTCCACATTCACTATGAACAGAATGATCATCGAATTGACTACGGGCATTGCACTAGGAAAAGTGACTTCGAAGCAGAGAGGAGTGTCGAGAAGTGAGTCGAGTCCCAGGTACCGGGTCTTACGAATTTTCCATTCTATTGGGCCCCGTGGTAGCATTTTGCTTGTGCAGAGAATGCAGAAATTGTGAAAAGACCGACGGTCATACGATTTGTCTGAGCCTGGAATTTTCACTATGGGGTTATGGGTAGATACCAAAGAAATTAAACTAAGTTCTATGGTTGGTACAGTGAGCCAAGTCGTCTATTTTCCATCAACAAGGAGGTTCCCCTTTTGCGCAACTTGAACAGAAGTACAATGGTATACAATGGTACTTCCTTCATTGATTTTTTTAGGAAAAATATATTTTTAAAGTTTCATATTTCCATAATTTCTGATGAAGTTTTGATATATCGATGATATCACATAGTCATAGGAAGGTATTTCGCATTGGAAAATGTGTGACCAGTTACCTGATTTTTTTTTTGGGGGGGGGGGGGAAGGTTGTACTAATAGACAAATTGAAAATTTGGAATTTTTTCAAGACTAACTAAAATTGGGGGAGGGGGGATACTTTGCACAATGAAGAGTGCGACTGATAGTCTTTGGGGATAACATACTTTAAAGGCTCAGCGACGACACTAGACAGCCTTCCCCGTCTACGGTTCATGCTCCCTCCCCCACCTGGTGCTATCCCTGCTAAAAATTACCATTTAGTGTCCAGAAGACCAATGTTTTTGTTTAACAAGGCACAGTATGTTTTGGATTAATGAAAACATTAACCCTGTGTGTCACCCATAAGCCTAATTTATATACCGATGATGTGCAAAATAGGGCCCGCCCTAATAGGGGATAACTCATTTGCAGAGCATCCTGCCTTTAAGAAAAGAAAAACTGGACTACGCCATTGAGGATGAACGTTTTGACCTTACCTGCGAACACTAAGTGTGATTCGGTTACGAAGTATGGTGGAAAGACATAATACTATTTACTACATTAGAAACTTGAAAGCCAAAAGGCTTAATGATTCCTTGCCGAATGGGGATGTATTGTTGCACTGAGGTTTATCCTTCAAATTTATCTTTCTTGACTACATCATTTTACGATGTTTTAACAATTTTACCTCTGCTGACCTCACATGAACTTTGAACCCCACCAAATATAACAAAAAAGCAAAATGAAAGTGTCTTGAACGGGATTTAACTCCAATGGATCTTGAATCTTTTTGAACTCTGGTGAGCCCTGAATACCATCTTAGGAATTCTTGGGAAATTTTGCTTCTTGAACTCTGGTGACCCCAGATGGCGATCTTGGGAATTCTTGGGAAATTTTGCTTTTTAACCTCTAGTTACCCCACATAACAATCTTGGGAATTCTTGGGTAATTTTGCTTTTTGACCCTTGGTGACCTCAAGATAATGATCTTGGGAATTCTTGGGAAATTGCTTTTAGACCTGTGGAAACCCCATATAGCAATTTTTCAAATTCTTGGAGAAATATTGCTTTTTGACCCTAGTGACTACATATGACAATCTTGGGAATTCTTGGGAAATTTTGCTTTTTGATCTCTGTTAACCCCAGATGACCTTTGACCTCCGCCAAAAACAATAGGGTTCTTCCTTACATCATGACAAATCTATATACCAAACATTTTTTTATTTGAATTTTTTCTCTGCAATTCTTATAACAATACACAAAGTAATATCGATTATCAAACACATTAGCTTTTTGTTCATTTGATTATAAAGAGAGGAATTACAAACAAAATGAAGTACTTAATCAAAAAGCCTTAGCCAAGGAAGCTAATATCTCTCCCAAACATCAAAATCCGTATTTGCAATAAAAATATGCTCCCACAATCTGAAATACTTCATCATAAAAGTTTGACAACCGGCTACTGAAGGGATAATATTTTGCCCTTTGCAACAGAAAATATAATTTTTAACTAGGATAAGAATTAAGTTCAAGACCCGAGCAAAGGCGCCTCCGAATAAAGCATTCTTGGGGTTCAAAAGATTTATGTTTACATTAGCAGTGTCAAAAATAAAAACGCCAAATACTCCGAACATAAAAAAATTCAAAGAATAAATGATAAATGGTTTGTTCATGAATGAGGCAAATATTGCACAAGTTTGAATCCAATATCTGTACCTTGTACAGGTAGGAGTTTGTAAGGATAATTCTGTGAAGAAGTTGGCGCTGAAACCAACGAAGTTTTACATCTGGAGAACACTGAAAAGGTATAACACAATACAAGGACAATTCCTCTCTTAGAATTAAAATTTCTTTACACCACCTTAAATAGGATTTATGCCTTTAACGGTTCCATCAACCTCCTGTACACAGATTTGCTCGTTAGTTGATTACTTCTCAGCAATAAGTTGAAATAGAAATTAAAGGGTCGGCTAACACCATCATGAAGGTTTCGAAGTAAATTTGGCCAGGAGGACTTAATTGAGCTCACAATGCCATAGTACTCTAAAAAGTAAGTAGGAACCTGAAAATTATGAACGAATTCCTTTAGTGTGAGAAAATCACCCTATGAGACACTACGTCATACACAAAATTTACTCCTCTTTCAATCAAATGGGCTTATTCCCAACTTTGATTAGACTATTGTTCCATAAAGGGAGACTTAAGATTACACCTGCATCACTGAATGAATGTATTACATTGCGTGAGTATAAATACGTTAATCGAAATATTTCTTTCCAGTGAAGTGTCCTTCACTCATATCTTGAGATATTGTGATTACAAGCTGTTCAGCTTTTTAGCTCCAGCGACCTCAAATGACCTTTGACTAACCAGAAACAAGAGGTTTCTTTCTCTCAACATGACCAATATATATATATAGATATATATATATATATATATATATATATAGATATATATATATATATATATATATATATATACCGAATATGAAAAGTGTCTCTCTTTGCTATCTTGAGATATCGTAATTGCAAGCCATTTACAAGGTTTTCGCAGTTTAACCTCTGGTGACCTCAGATGACCTTTACCAAAAACAATAGCATTTTTCCTCTCAACATGACAAATCTGTATCTGCCATTCCTATCTTGCCATATCGCGATTTCAAGGTTTTTGAGACCTCTGGTGACCTTTGACCTCCACCAAAAACAGTAGGGCCCTTTCTCCTATCATGATGAATGTATATACCAAATATGAAAAGTGTCGGTCATTCTTATCTTGAGATATCTCGATTACGAGCTTTTCGGCTTTTCGGCTATATACCAGATATGAAAAGTGGTGTCGGTCATTGCTAACTTGAGATATCGTGTTTACAAAGTTTTCGGTTTTGACTTCTGGTGACCTCAAATGACCTTTGACCTCCATCAAAAACAATAGGCTTCTTTCTCTTAACATGACGACTCTATACACCAAATATGAAAAGTGTCGGTCATTGCTATGTTGAGAAATCGTGTTTACAAGCTAGGCGTCACACACACATACACACACACACACACACACACACGACATAACCATTGCATAGATTCCTTGCCTGCCTTCGTCAAAGAATCAAAAATATAAAACAAAAAGCAAAGAAACTTTAGTAGACATAAAAGCGCCAAAATGTGCTCGTTTGCAGGGGCGTCGCCAGACCATTTATCATGGTGGGGGGGGGGGGGTAGTGCCGTATTTGCCGACTGAGAAGAAACAAGTGCAGACTAAAGTGTTGATAAGAGATGCAGTTAGAGCTGATAACCATTAGTCCAACCGGTAGTGGTGGCACCAGGATTTGCCCAACGGTGGGGGGGGGGGCAACGACCCGAAACCTCGACAGTTCCGATGCCGTGAGGGGAGAGATGAAGAAAACCTGTGTACTATACTACGCCATATCGGGGCATACATTGCATAAAATTTTGTATATACTAGAGAAAATAGTTCCGCCCGATTTAGTTTTTCCCGAAATCTGAACTGTGAAATTGCAAAGCGCGCGAGGTGCGCGAAATTTTTGGGTAAGTTTACACTAAAAACATTTGCGTTTTTTAAAACTGAAAAAAATTGGCATCCGTGAGGGGGACATGGTCCAATGCCCCCCCCCCCTGCGTACGCCACTGAGATCAACTGTCCAGGCAGTTGGGCCCTATCGGGCACAACTAACATTGTACATCCCTCTTCGAGTCACTAGCCGTACCGAAAGATAGACTCAACAGAACATAAACTTAGTTTAGCGAAATGAGATGAGATTCCCGGCATTTACATAAAACGATAAAATCTACTTAAGTTACTTGAAAAGATGGAAAGGGTTTGTTCTATATATAGCATTTAGTAACGAAACTGAGGAAGATTGGGCAAAGCATACCGAAATTTTGGGGTTTTATCGCAGAAATGACCCGTTTGAAAGCTAAAATAAGTAAATCGTCCATGGCTGGCAACAGAATTTTCCCGACAAGGGGCCGGGCCATGCCAGCGACCCCAAGTTCGACAGCGTGTCGAGGGGGGTGAAAAAGGGATATGAAGGAGCCTAACTATCCCATGTCATTGCAGAGTACCGTATATTTAGCATTGTATCACTTAATATGTCAAGAGTCGAGTTACGCACTGATACTGTTCTTTTGAGCCTGAATCGTGAAATTGCAAAGGGCGCGAAAATTTTTGGTAGGCTGACACAAAAACATGTTATCATTTAAGTACAAAAAAAAAACATAAAAACTGTAAGGGTTGTAGACTGTATTGGGGACAACATACATTGTGTCGAAACCACAACATACATTGTGTCGAAACCACGTGGACTACCCGATGAAAGAGCCAAACTTTGCTCCGTGGGTCGCTCACCAACTGACCGTACCGCATGACACACACTAGAGAAGAGCAACTAAGCTTTGTGATATGGGATGAAATTTACTACCTCTACATAAAATGTGTACCCTGCCTACATGTTACTTGGTAAGGTTGACAGGACTTACGCTATAGCTATGTGGAATGGAACTACTGAAGAAACTGGAGTGACATTACAGCGCGAGTAGTGCATCGAAAATTTTGGGTTCTGATTACAGAAGTTGTCCTCTTTCTTTCACTTCTTTTCCTCTTTCTTTTCCCCACCTTCATTTTGCCGACAGGTGCCGAATTTACCGACTAAGTGCCAGAATACCACATAAAAAATGAACTCCTTCAGTATATATAATGGTAGCCTACCGAAAAGCCCTATGTAGCTTTTTTGCCGACACAATGTTGGCCTATTTTAAGTTTCAAAAAGTGTTGCATACGGTCTTTGAAAATATTGTGATAAACGTTGTCTACAAATGCATTCCAATCTCCTGTCTTCCGTCTGCACCGGCCCCTTTCTCTTGCCCTGCTTTGTCCCTCCCCTGTTCTTTTCTCTGTTCGCTCGGTCTTTCTCTCTCCCTCTTCTCTCTCCTCTTTTTTTTCTCTTTTTTTCCCTTTTTCTTCTCCCTTCTAACTTTCCTTCGTTTGTACTTCCCTCTTTCCTTCATTTTAACGACTAGTGCAGGATTTTTCCGACTGCGTGGATGATGGGGGGTGTTACACCCCCACACCCCCTCTAGCGTCGGCCCTGCTCGTTTGCGCTCCTTTAGAGCTTCAAAAGGTAAATCGTCGGATTAGAGCGTCACACTTTAATCGTACCCAGTGGCTCCAGGAGATACTGGAAAATTCTCTGAATGGGGCAATGGGCTCATAGGTCCCGTCTCCCTCTGGTAGTGTAAAATGCTTATGTCATTATTCAATGAAAATACATGCCAGATCAAATGGTCTCGCCAAACGTAAGATTACATACGGCCTTCGGTCAGGATGCTCTTCACTCGTATGGAACTCCGTAATCGTACACTTTAATTGCATGCAAAGAGGTGATGAAATTAAACAGCAGATTTGGAGCATAAGCAAATGTCTGCAAAGGAATTTATCTAAGACCATTAGCGGCTCGCCATAGGGGCACGGGGGGGCACTTGCCCTCCCCCCCAAAAGTTTGCAAAGTATGGTCTTCAATTTTCCAAAAAAAATAATAATAAGTAAAACATGTAATTTGAGATGGGTTAGGCCCTCCCTTTTACTTGACTCGGTTTAAAATTAACTAAGTGAATAACTTTCCAATGCGCTGTAGTGAATCTTAAACATTAATAAAGAGCTTTCAAAATGACATTTTTTCGGTGCGCTTCGCGCGCGTTTTCTTTGTCGCTTGTTTGCTACTGTATGTACTTTAGACGTCACCAATGGACCTACCATTAGTGCAAGCTAAGGTAATCAAAACAAATGATCACTCTGTGATTTTTGTAATCTGATTAGCTTAGGCATCATAATGTCATTTACAGAGGGTAACGGTAATGCTGGAGTTAAATGCCCATAATTTTGCAGACACTTCAGAGCTTTCGGGATCATTAGATACACAACCCTTTAGCCGTGTTGATTATCATCCACGACTAAAAGCAGTTTTGCCCGGGTGTCACCAGACCAGATTAGCATAGATATCTGTCTACAAAACGTTGTAACTGGCATGTAGCCTAAACGTATTGTGTTTCCCATAAAAGGAGAGCTTTCCCTTCCTTTAATACATACGGCTTTAACACCGGGTTCAGATATGTTGGCTTTGTATACCGTAAAGGTAAAGGTTCCACAATTAGGCTATCGTTCTTTCGTGTAGGTGTGATTCCCGGAAAAACACAAAATTGAATCCAAGAGAAGTTCTATTCTCTTTCTCTTATGATCAGGAAGATTCTTAATTCAGACTCAACATCATGATAAACATATTTTGTAAGAAACGTAAAGTGTCTCAATGTTCAGGGGTGGTGGAAGGTCGTCCTTCATACATTTTGGTTGAGAGAAAGCAAAATTCAATTGGTCAGTGGTGAATGCTCTTTGATTGACATCAAAGTAAAAAGATGCGTAGTAGCTCACATTACACACCATGTGCAAAGGATGTTGTGATTACATATTATGGCCTTGTATGCCCATCAGGATGGCCTTAAGCAATAAACTAGGTTTGTGTCCGCACAAGGGCGTCTGCACAAGAAGGGGCTCAATACAGTTTTGGAAGGAGTAACTTAGTCGGGAGAACTGGAACTGTCTAGGACGAGCAGGGCAGATTCTTCCATAGAAACCCAAAATTTGTAATTTTCCTTAATAAGAACCAACTGTTTTTAATTTTTGGTCAACAGAATCCCAAATTTTTCGTCGCACGCCAAAAATTTCGCGTTGCGTTCGGCATCCTTTCTGTAACCCATTGCTTCTAGCGGGGCTTCGGGTTAATGGACCCCTTAGGGGAGCTTCGTCTCGTCGTCGGGCTTATCTTTTCACCAGCTTTTGCTGAGTCTGTATGCAGGTTCTACCGTGGTAACAATTTTCCTGCAAAATTTCGGCGCGCTTCGCGCGCAGTTCTCACAAGCGAAGTTATATCGCCTATGAACATTATTAGCATAAAAATTTCAGTGAACTATTCTAGCCAAAGCTAGGTGAAGGCTCAAACTTAGATGCTGGGTATCAAGGGGTTTTCATGTAGTAATCTAGTAACTTGAGTAACATTCGTAACGCGATGACTATACGGTTTGAAGCTAAATTTAATCGTACCCAAATTTATTCAAAAATTTACTTTTTCCGTTAAATGCAAAATTTCGTTCAAAGTAGAAATACGATAATGACCATCTGAGATGTTAATTATGAAGAGGATAGGTGTGCTCACACTGTCATTCAAAGTCCTGCTCAAAGCTCCATGCTAAAGTTCCCATTTTGTTAATTCGCCAGACATTCGGGGAATTTCCCTCTGGGTCCTAACAAAATCATACTGGACCACACCAAGACTGCCTAATGGCAGCTCCTGGTCCCCTCGCCGTTCGCAAAGTACTCAACTCTTCACCTGCGCTTGCGAAGCTGAAGAAGCATCATCGTGATCATAGTCTTGTTCCCTTCACTTGTGGAGACTTTCCACGTCTTTGTATTGCAAAAGGAGGCGAAAATGTCCATCACAAGAGTGAAATTTTCGCGCGCTTCGCGCGTATGTGCACACGTAAAACCGATACCTTTAAGCTGGCTGTGGTAAGCTTGAGATATCATCCCCTGTAGTTCCCGCAAACTGTAATCATATGGTGGCTCTACTGTCTACAAACATAATTAATCTTCTTCGGTGCCCACCTATGAGGTACCGGTGCCCCCCTATGTAAGAATTCCTGGCTACGGGCCTGAATATAGGCGACATTTACCTTTCCTTGGTGCATAAAGGGAACCCATAGCAGAAATGTTGCGCGTGGAGAGTGCGAAAGCAAATTAAGAAGTTAACACATTTTGCACAAATAACGCCGCTTGAAATGACAGGAAGAAGATTGCAAACTACACCAAAAATATCATGCCCGATTTTTATGGCGAAAGTAGTACCATATAATGACAGCACAAGGTAACTGCGAGCGAAATTTCTTGACTATTGTGTTGCCTTTACGAAAGAAACCCTAAGCTTTCTTTAAAACTAAAGAATTTCTCTAGATATTTGCATGGGTTACACAACAGCGCATTCTACCCAAAATGAGACAAGAAGACATTGAGACAACACATGAAAGAACGCGCAGAACGCTGCCACGCGCCAAAATATTGGTCAGTATGTCATATCTTTTAATCCTGGAAAATTGACATATTGGCAGGTGAGTCTTCAACGTTAAAGAACTAAAAGACTGGAACTCTTGACTGTGGTACAAATATGTCGGGTCGAGAGGAGGAACAAGGATGGGAGCTAACTTGCATCGTATACATCGTTAACCTATAGAAGATGATTAAATCTCCAGTCTGGGATACCGTATACCATGGAACAAATGAAAAAGGAGAGCTATGCGATCGAAGATGAAATTCCAGACCTTAAAGAAACTGCTACTCTTGTGATGGCTACTTACAAAGGACCCGTACTTACAAGCGGGTCTTCTATTATTTGGAAAATCTACTTTAGCAGCCAGCTAAGCACGCTAAAAATTTTTAGCGAAATGTTGAACAAAATGCGCAGACGGAGTCGATTTACTTCATTCTCTCTCACACAGTTGGTGGTAAACTGATTGTTTTGGCCTTCTCACCTATCCTGTCTAACTAAAGGTTCCGACAGTCACTTGCAAGCCACCTTTGTCAAAAGTGGGTTGTAACGCCAAACATCTTCCGTGACTCTGACACAGTAGATGAAGCCAAAATTTCTACTTTACACCACAGATCTTTGACGTCACTCGTCTGTAAGTCTTTACATGTTTTGTTACCATTGTCGCTCGGGTCCTCTTTCTTGGTTCCTTTCAATGCACGTAAAACTGAGTCAGGCACACATAGCCTGTCTTCAACACATATTCTTCCATCTAGTCCAGCAATAAAACTTTACAACTTTATTTACATATATGCACTACTCCTCAAAACTACCCAATACTTCTAACCACAATTGTTTCCTACTTTATACCGCACTCTTTGCTTGATCAAAGTGTTCCATATTCACTGTCTCTTCTTGTTTAGAGGCACAATGAAAAACAAAACACACTCTTATACTAATGCCTGGTCCAAACTCTAATGATATGAGAATGATGAACAGTTCAATATATCACCATATATCACCCGGTATCTCTTTCTTACGACGCCACACGGATTGGTCTTGGCTACGGATCCACTGTCAGTCTGTCCTTACTGCCACACCCTTACCCAGCACGTCAATAAATGGCCGAAAACCTATTTGGACATAAAATTGCCAAATAGATTATATCTAAAGAATTCTTAAATTGCCAATCGTGTGAAAAATTGCTCGTCACTATTCGCAAGCATATAGGCTGCCCATTTCTTTTCCCAACAAGGATCCAAAATACATTTTGCAACCCAAATTGAATAATTTACAAGTACAGCCCAACTTTTCCACATTTTTAATTATTTACAAGTGCTATTTTAAGAGAGTAATACTCTCCTTAACTTTCTGTCAGATATCTTATAATTTAACTAATCAACATGCAGGCGCGGATCCAGGGGGGACCTGGGGGGCCCGGGCCCCTCCCCCTCGCCACGAAAAAAAAAAAACGAAAGGAGAAAAAAGAAGAAAAAGAAAAAAAAAAAAGAAAAGGAGAAAGAAAAAATAAGAGCAAAAAATGAATAAAAGTGTCTAAGAACGTATTCAAAGTACAGTATATATTTCTGTAGGGGTTCGGTAGAGCTATCGCTGGATTATCTCTTTACATATCTTTCAAAGTGGTTGGCGACGAAAGGAGAGCTACAATGCTCGAAAACAGGTGAATAGCCGAGTAATGGTCCTTGACTAAGATCGAAATAAGTAAACATCGTGATATCTGTAGTATGAGCTCGGCTAGCTGCACTGAAATTTAGTAACAATTTTGTGTTAAAGAGTGAAATTTTTTGTAATCTAGAGGGATTGAGAGGCAAAGTTTTCGCCATACAGACCTTGCAGAATGAATACAGAAGACAAGCTGTCAGATAACGTGCTATTGTGCAAAGTGGCACCAGCTGTTGCAGGCAAAGTAGCGGCGTGCATACCCTATTCGATTTCGAAACTGTCTGAAAAGTTTTAAACTGAATTCAAAAGGCTTTTAAGCTACAGACAGTGGCGTCGGCACAGTGGGCAATGGGTGACGTGTCCCCCTCCCCCATCGATTCTTGAAAATTTTTAAAATGGTCCAAAAAGTCGTTTAAGCTACAGATTTCTGTGGAGGGTGGAGGGTGAGATGTATTTTTGATGACTGGTTTATTTGTTCTAAACATTTTCTTTCACAAGCTGTTCTCAAACTATCATAAGTTTTGGAAATTCTTGACAAATTCCAAATTTTCGCACGCTCCGCTAGCGTCAAGCCTTGTGTCAGAGTTGTCCTTATTATCAATAGCTTTCGGTAACTACTCAAGGGGGAACAAAGGAGCAAAAGTGCTTTTTAAGAAACGAATTTTGCCTGTCCACCATCCCTCTTGCTATACCTAAAAAGAAGTTGATATACCATATCTCCTTCCATATGGATGTCGGGTAGTGAGAATCCCGTTGGTCCCTCCTTTGTATACTGTAACTAATTTAGAGTTCCCGGGGGGCTCTATACTGTTCTCTGTCAACCTTGGATATCCTTTTAAAAATGTAAAGGAAAAATTTTCTTATAGTCCAAGAATGTTTCTATGGACTCCACGCAAGTTTAATTGCGTGTACAATTTTCCCATGGGCGTGGATCATGGGGGATGGGAAAACGCGTCCCCCTCACTTTTTTGGAAGGGGGGACATCGTCAAAAAGTCCCCCTCACTTTTTCAAAAATGATGGAACAGACTGCAATTGTGCCTAGGAAAGCGAAATTTTTAGAAGAAAAATAACCTAAAAATCGTACACTTTTGTTGCACCAAATCGCATCTGAGGGCATTCAGTTCTGGAAAAATTTCCCTTAGACCCCTCCCCCATGCCGAAGATCACAATACTAATTGCCTCCCCGTGACGCAAATTCTGGCTACCACCAACTGCTTCTTCCACGCCACCAGGACGGCGATTCACAAATGTGAAAAAGTCCCCCCCCCCACACATACACACTTTTGGAGATGGATCCACGACCATGATTTTTCCTGGGACTTAAGGAGGTTTAAAGAAAATATGTTAACCGTCTCTTACTCCCCTTTTTCACCCGAACAAAAGTTAGAATTCACTAAATTGTGGACATTTTCTAAACATAAAATCACTTTAGAATGACCCAAATATACCACCATTTTGTATATAGGCCCCCTAAAATTAACAAAAATTCCTCAAAGGGGAGGGTAAACCCCTTCCTGAGATTGCACTCTCATGTACTAATAAGAAAAGGCTCTCCCGCTCTTGTATATAGCGTATACAAAATCCCACTGCCTAAAAAGGCACGGTTTAGCAGTTATCTGCGGTTCCCCCAATCACCAACTCCCCCCGGCACCATCGGTCATAGATTTCTGAAGGGTATACCCTTCAGAAGTCCATAAAGAAGGTGATATATTATCCCTCCTCCCATTTGGATGTAAGGTTGTGAGAGTCCTGTTGGTCCCCCTTTTCAGTGTACAGTTAACGCAGAGCTCCCGGGAGGCTCTATACCGAGAATTTTCGGCGCGCTTCGGGCGAAATTGTTTACGCTCACGGAGAGAGGTACGTTTTTATTGAGTGATGGATTTATTTTTATCACTTTTTACCACAAATCATTTGAAATCTTTCACGATTTTTGCAAAGTCTTCTCAATATTTCTTGATTTTTGCTTGATCTGCCCACTGTTAGCCTTGAATTGCTCCTTTTACTATCAATAAGGTCCCAAACGTATTCGCATTACTCATCGGTGGGGTTCTGCCATAAGCCAATTATTTGTATGCATAAACGTGATTTCAGAGTCAGCATTGTAAGGATGTAAAACAACTGATATTCATTTTTTCACCCTCCTCTTCTTATGACAACTGAAAACTTGGTATCGAACCCACCTTCTAATTGATAGACACAGAAAGGGAATTCACACCGTTAGTCATAGCAATGGTTTTAAATGTAAATTCAAATTTTCGGCGCGCTTAGCGCGCAATTGTTTCATCTGACGTCCTATACCCGAATACCGTATAACGAAAGTAAAACACTCATTATGGCAAAAATCATTTCAAGTTACCTACACGGGCTCATAATGTTGGCGTGTAAGTTTTAAGATAACTTAGATTCTCCGTAACTTCTGCAGGTACATATAGTAACTTATACTGAGCCATACACATCAAATTCCATGCAACATGAAAAGGTATCAAATCTCACTGACATAAGCACTGGAGCCGATTTCTGTGCTCTTAAAATGCAATATTGCGAGAGCTTCCGGGGGCTTCGCCCCCTGGACCCCCAGCGGGGCTCCGCCCCTGGACCCCGCCAGGGGCCCTACGCGGGCCCCTGGACCCCACCCGTAGGGACTCGCGCTTCGCGCTCGTGGTGCACCTTCGATGCACATGAGGTTTTCCATCTTGGCCCTCCCCCCCTCAAAATTTCTGGATCCGCGCCTGAACATGAGAAAGACACCTTTAACAATTTTAGAAGAAGTACAGTTAAGTTTTCTTCGATTAAATCAAATGTAACAAAATACCCCTTAGACCGTGCTAGTAGTACTATGCCAGCCAATTTAAATCTACAGATTTGATATCCTTACAAGCTGTTCCAAGAACACTTTCTTCTCAGTCCATGATCAGGGCCGTAGCCTGGGCGAAATGTCTAGGGGAGCAGTTCATAACACTGTCTAAGCTGCTAAGAGGAGCACCAAGTGACGTGCCTGTTCAGATAGTTGACACCGGGAAGACCCTTTCATTTTCACCTGTGCAGGAGGGTCATCCTGGGGGTGTTGAGGGGAGAGGCCTGGCCTAGGTACAAAATTGCGTTATCGGTGGCAAAGCTTTGGTTGCACCTTTACAAATTGTCATTGATTATTTAGTGATATTCTTTCTATTTTTGACTTGGCGTAAATCAACAGGTTCTGTTTAAGAGAAGGGGATGACACTCTTTACTCTTTGTGAGGTGGCTTGGATGCAAAATGGTGCCATCTTTGGCAAAGCTTCGGAAAGCGTTGAATTGATTATATGCTTAGGAATCCTCATTGTTGAGTGATTTCGTATTATTGTAGGGTGTAATTGAAGAGGGTGTTGCCTCAGGCGAGGGATAACAGCTCTACTCTGAGAAATTTTTCTTGTGCTAATTTTTCCTAGATCCAAAATGGTAAAGCTTTGAACTGATAACATAATCTGAAATATCAATCATTTACTGAATTTTTCGACAGTGGCATGGCCACCCTCACAAGGCTGGCACCCGAGGTGGGCTTCGCCCATAGTGCTCTTAGTACGCCACTGGGGAAGCCACCATCGGTTGGCGCGTAACTGTAGAGTAAACCTTGCAAGAAAATGTTCGGTCGGTATGTCTCCCAAACGAGGGGAAATGACATATTTTAGACCTTAAAGTTGCATCTAAATATTCTTTACTTTTATATTTCATGCTTTAGATTTAGATTTCATGAAGAAACTTTTTCATTAAAAGGGATAAAGCATTTACACCCATTTGAATTAGTGTGCCCGGGTATCCTATTTCATGAAAGGTTTGTGAGAATCATGTTACAGTATGTTTCTCACTGAGTTGTGAAATTTTCGTATAGAGTAGTTCCTTGGATTACCTTGAATATGCAATATTTATGTTCTAACATACCATGAAAGATACTTGAAATGAAATAGGATATTTGTGCGGTTTAGCTGTTGTTTCAAAATAAGTTTGAAGCAACTGCATGCATGTGCCTTTTAAATTAAACATTTCTTTACCTGTTCATTGAGTTTAAGCTAATAATCAAAGGCATGGGCTATTTATCTTTAGCTGGTATATGCTGGTATATTCAAGCGGTGTACCTCGTAGGAGGAAGATGGTTCATTCGTCAGGAAGAGAAACCCGCAGTGGCGCCGCCAGGCTTTGGTGATGGGGGAGGGGCACAACAGATGTCGTAATGCCACTTGTTAATTCCCCTAGTCTGAGTAAATTGCAGTTTTTTCATGTGCCTCTGCGTTTGATTACGGCAGTGGGGATTCTCCCTTTGTCACCAGTGGCGTAGCCAGCATTTTTTCCACAAGGGGGGGGGGATATGCAGTAATCGCCGGCCTGGGGGAGGGGTCTCAGGTGTCCTTACATGCAATCTGGTGCCTTTTGAAGTGAAATTTGTGTTAAAAAATTTTCCTATTTTTAGGAACTAAAACTCAAAAAATCGGCATCAGTGGGGGGGGGGGGACATGGCCCAACGGGGTGTCCTCCCCTTTGAAAATTGTTGAAAAATTAGGTGTCCTTACATGCAATGTGGTGCCACATACGCTTCCTTTTGAAGTAAAATTCGTGTTAAAAATTTTACCTATTTTAAGGAACTAAAACAGAAAAAAAAAAATCAGCATCAGTGAGGGGAGCTATGGCCCAATGGCCCCCTAAATACGCCACTGCTTGTCATTACTTAAAGGTACCGTCCTAGGGGAGGGGTCTAAGGGGAGAGTAGAAACATTTTAGATAATTTAAGGTCGCTTAGATGCAAAATGGTGCTATCTTTGGGGTATTTTTTGATCTGATCCTATATGGCTGGAAAATGTCCATACTCTAGTGAATCCTAATTTCTGCTTGGGAGAGCAAGCTGTCTAAAAGAAGAATACGTTGTCAACAAACCTCCCGAGGACTCCCTTTTGGCTATTTTACTGCCTTCTATTCGGGGGAAGTTTTTACTCAAAAATTCGAGCGTGGAGTCCACAGAAAAATTCTTTGACTATTTACGAAAATTTTCCATTCCTTCAATGTGCATTATAAAAGGGAAACTAAGGCTAAGATACTTGTATAGGGCCTCCTGAAAGCTCTGGATCAAGTATATAAAATTGAGCAATGACATAATGCTTGTTACCTGACAAATGATAATGTAGAGTATATGACCAGGCTCGAACGTAGCCAGGATTGTGTAATGGGAGAGGATGTATTGGAGTGAGGCATGGGGGAGAGGTCTAAGGGGCTGGAGGGGTACCCCCTCCCCTTTTGAGAAACGGCATTTTTAGGTCTCCAGATGCAAAATGGTGCAATGTTTGTGCCTCAAACGTAATAAAGTTTATAGTGACCATGTCTTTTTTACCATCACTTTTTCAAGCTTGGGCCATGGGGCATTACACCCCCCCCCCCCGTGGCTACGCGACTGTATATGACGCCGAGCACTTTACAAGTATCGTATTTTTACTGATTTTGAACGAAAATCCGTATAGACAGTTTCCATGAATGGGGAATGGGCGGGAGGGAGAGTATAGGTGCAGGAAGGTGATATTAGACCTCCCTGACAGGTATAGGAAAAGGGGTGAAGGACTACTAACAAGCGCGTTTCAGAATGCTTTTTCGTCGTAAGTGTATTAAAAATCACCATCATCTGTACCGAGAATGGCTGCGCGCGAAGCACTCGGTAAAAATTTTTGAAAAATCTATAACAGCAATACGCACTTTCGACCTTCCGCATCGTGCTACAAATGAGACTGAAATTTAGATCCCATACCGATGCAAGGCCACTTCAGATGTCTGAAGATGTATCTCTGTTTTGCGGAAAGTGTTGTGATCAGAATAGTTCCATGTATTATTACCTTAATAATGGTCACGAGATGGAGTGCAAACCGTAACGTATGCCCGCGAAGCGCTCCAAAATTTTTCATTAAATAAGATTTCCATGACAAAACCTGCATTCATAATCTGCATCGATACACTTTGAATTGCCCAACAAACCTACATGCCACTTCAGGTTTAAAAGCCAGTCAAGATCTTAAATGGTAATTCGTAAACAGCTTTCAACTTTTGCTGCTGTGCTTCTCCGGGAGTCGCTGTCAGAAGATATTGATAATAAGAACAACACTGTGATAAGGATTGAAGCGCGCGGAGAGCGCGAAAATTTCGATAGTTTGCGAAGGATTTGCGAAAATTCTGGTAGTTTGAGGAACATTTGTGTTAGGTAATGATTACAATAGATCCATCACTCGGTCTAAAACCAGGGAGTTGCCCCTGCTAAAACACACCTCACCCTACCAGCTATAGAAATCTAAGGCTTAAACGCCTTTTGGGATCATTTTAAAATTTTCAGAATTTTTTCATTGGGGGGCACGCGCCCCCATACCTCCCGTGCCGGCGCCACTGGAAACCCGCACGAGAACGCGTCTACGGCGTGGGTCCCGGCACCTCCCCGAGAAAATATGGGGAAAAGGGGACCCTATTATGCGATTTCCCAGGTTTTGCGGGCCCTGAAATCATAATTTAGATAGTGAAATTTTCAGCCTTTTGGTGTTTTTTTTTTTCAAGTAGGCCAACTTTCATTTACGATTTGAAAATCTCAGGGGGCAGTTGCCCCCTGCCCCCCTAAGACTATGGCCCTGATTATCCCATAAGAAATGAGACATTAAAATAAACTTACTTGCACTTTTGGAAATTTATCTTGACATCAAAATGTAAATGCTCTCCAGCCTCAAAATGCACCCCTTCTGTTATTCTCACTTCTCCGACCGTCTCCGTAGCGTTAAGTTCAGGCAACACAGTCTTTCATCAGTTCATAATACAATTTACAATAATTTCCATCTGCTATTTTGGCAGGAAATCTCCATGTTCGCATATAAAAGCAGGTACATCAATTGAAGGTTATCATCTGTTAACAACCAGAAATTCTCAAATGGAAATGGAAAATATCTGGTTTCTTAAAATAGCAGTTACAACACTCTTCTTCTGCTCACAGGCAGGAATATCCCTTCTCTTTCTCTGCTAACTTGGCTCACAAGCAGTGCTTTTCTGTTGCCACACCCTTAGGTCCCTTACTGTTTCACCTGTAAATCAAGCTCAAGTGAGGATGCCACCATATACTGCCCAAGACAAACACTGGACAAGACACCAAACACAGAAAGCTATTTTGCATAAAGTTTGCGTTAAAATACATCCCAGCACGCCACAGCGATACACATAATGTACTAATTCTAGGCACACAAAAGGAGCATTGCGCTCAGCAACAGGCTTCATCTCGGCTTCAGCATTCCAATAATAGGCATGAGGCTTAAAGGGGTAGTGTGGTTAACTACCTCTGACAACCATAGGCGTAGGAAACAGGGGTAGGGGATGGGGCTAAAAGCCCCTCATGTAAAAATGTGGGGCTAAATCAGCTTCCACCTTCACTTCTTAGGAACGAAAATCCCTTGTTCTGTTTTCTTGTCCATTCTGTGAAATTTGTCAAACTTTGTCAATGAAATATCACTTTTTCAATTAATGTATTTTTTAATAAAATGCTCAAAATATTGCATCAAATTGCATCTAAGGACCTTTAAAAGTTAGAAGTACAGTTTCCTGCTGCTGTTTTTGTTTCAATCCAGCAAAAACTTTATTTAATCCTTGTACGATTGTTGTGCCATTGTTATACACACTGACGCACCCGCCCACCCAGGAAGGGTGCGCGGGCAGTTTCATTTTCGTCACGCCGCCTAAGAGCAGCAGCACTCTCATCAGGTGGCGCCAAACGTACAAAGAAAGTTTACCTAAAAATGCCCCCTAGATTGCCAGAAACTAACCTTCTCTAGTAATGACCGCGATATGGTATGCTCAGTTTTACTTTGGACAGGGAGCTGCCACTCTAACACTCCCTACTTTAGAAGCATCACCCTCGTCCTGAAGTATACTGGCGGGCATATGCCCCATTGATCCACGACTAATGACTTTCCAAAACCACTGTAAATGTTATACTTTGAGGGCAAGTTTGCCGGAGAGGGGCAGGGATTTGGGGGAAGGTATGCCCCCTTCCCCATACCCATAGGCGTAGGAAGGTGTTCTCGACTGAGGGGTTGAATGTGGGACTGACCCCTCCTCTCTGGAAAATTTTGGAACATTTGAGGGTCCTTAGATGCTATCTGGTGCAACATACTGGGCAAATTTAAAGGAAAATTACATCAAATTTTTGACATTTTTACAGAGGAAAACATAAGGGGTTTTGTACTTGGACTGAGGGGACGGAAGCATACTTTTGCCCCACCACAGCCCCCTCTTCATATGCCTATGCCCTTATCCCATTTGAAGAATATTTCACAATTTTACAATTGATTATTGCAAATTATAACACCATTCCCCCAAAATACTCCTGTCTCGCTCCATACGGCATTACGAGATTTAAATGGTTAGGAAAGCAACATCGACAAATACAAGTACATACTACTTTATTTTTAATACTGAATGTTAACATCTTGCCATTTAACTTTTTCTATAACAACCCTTTGGGAGGGGCTCGAACCCCACGATCCTCCCTATCGCCGGGTGCGCCGCTGAGTATACATTACTTGTCAGTCGAGAATTATTAAATGTAATCGGCTGCTTTGGGATAATGTTTACATCGTAGTTTGGATTATGTCATTTGATCCTTTTTAATACAAAGATCATTTTAAGATGAAATTGTTTAAATTTAAAGCTTTTGACACAATTTCCCTCTTTGATATATACCGTACGCAAACTGACACAACCTGCTAGTTACCGATGACAGGGGTGTAAGATTAAACAGTTTAATAACATGAAAAAAATATAAAATATAAATGCTGCAACATCCACATTCACATCAACAATCTGATGACGCAAACGCTCATAGTAAGATACCTTACAAGGAGGAGGAGAGGGATTGCCATGAAGCTTTCCCAAACTGGCAAACAAAGATAACATGAATTTTGCTCTGGAAAGCGACATTTTTTCCATGACAACGACAATTTTTGGCTCTGGAGTGGGGGTGGGGAAAGCTGGCTCCACCAGATCCCTGCCTCATGCCCTTGTGCTGATAGCGGATAACATAGGCGTAGGAAACGGGGAGGCCCCCCACCCAGATCCAAGGCCAAAAACCCCTTATTTGTCTCTTCTGTAAGAAATGTCAAAATTTGCAGTAATTTTCCTTAAAATTTGTCCAATGTTGCACCAAATTGCATCTGAGGACCCTAAATTACCCAAAAATTTTCCAAAGGGGAAACACCCCCTCCCCTTAGACCCCTTCCCAAGGCCGGCGATTCGAAACAAGGTTCAGCCCCCCAGTCTCGAAAAGTTTCCTACGCCTATGGCGTATAATCTTCTTTAATCTAAATAAAAGGGACGGCATTGTTGAGCTAGCTTAGTGGGTAATGTATCAAGAGTTCTGTATTAATTTAAAACAAGAAAATTCTTTTCTTAAAGACTGACTTCGGAAATCATTGAGGGAAAACCGAATAACTGTAGTCTTGTTTGTAGAAGTAATTCACATCAACAGAATAAACAGATTGAAAACGCCATCCGAACAGGAGTGACATGTCGCAAAATAATAAAGGCGAAAAGAGTGTTCAGTAGTTTAACCTGTTTTAGTACAAATTACTCTTTGCTTTAGTTTTCGAGGAATACTAAAACTGGAAACGAGCACCCTTTCCATTATGAGGACTTTTTAAAATATGATTGTATCCTTCTATGTTATTTAATTCGCCCATTTTTATTTGCCGAATAGAAAAATAGTTTTTTACACTTATATACATAGTATTATGTCTGGAGCACACTTAATCTCTACTATAGATGTCAATACACGTATGAGCAAACTATTCAAATTTACTTCTTGTGAATATCATAAATAGATAAAGAAACAGTAATGCGGCAACTTGAAAAGTATTTTGCTTATTGTAATAAAAAGTTTTTAAATCACATATCAGCAACACCTGAGTATGTAATATCAGCAACATCTGAGTATTGGATATCAGCAGCAACTGCATATGGTATAATAATTTAACAACTTGTTTTCAGTAACGTAAAATAATTCACTAAGAAAGCTTTACAGTGTATGTCAAAGAAGGGAAAACTATGAGTAATCGTCCCCTGATCATGGGCAACGGGGGGGGGGGCACTTGTGGGGAGGGCTGTAAGAAAAGAAACTTGAATAACGAGGAGAGCACGAATGCCTTTCTATAAGTCCATAAAAAATGATCTGTAAATCTTTTGTAATCTTGAGATTTTGGTAGACCCAATTTTCTTTATGGGCCCCAATTGCATCCATATAGGATCTACATACAGTGCCTATTTTACCAGTTTGGTAATATGGGTTTATATATGCTCTTATAGTACCGTTACTAAGGTACGGGGCAGAGTGTCCATACACATAAATTTTCAGGGGTAAAATGGGGGCCAGTTTAAGTACAAGTATAATGTAAACTCTTATCCTGAGAACCTTACAACCTGGAAAAAATTACATTCTGTCCCAAAAATCAGAATGCTGGCTACGCGCCTGCCTGCACCCTGTTTTTGCACGTCTCAGTAATCATAAAAGCACCCCAATTCTACTAACGATGTAAATATGTTGAAACAGGAAAAGTTTTCAAAACAGTGAATGCCTCTGATTGGACTCCAGTTAACAAGAAAATAGTGTACTTGTTTGATATCACTAGTATATAAAAGTAAGCAGAGGTGGGCACCAGGATATTCCCGACAGGGGGGTCCCGACGGGGTAGGAGAATTCAACCCGAAGCCCCGAAAGGCTAGGCTGGGTTGACAGGGTAGTGGAGAAGGGGATTGAGAGAAAGCCTTTGTATAATACCATTCCATGAAATTGCATATTTTGTACATACTTGATTTACACAAAACTTTTCTCAGACAATCTGACATGGAGAATTGCATGAAGCGCGAAAAGCACCAACATTTTGAAGTACACACATAAAAAACTGTATTTATTGAGAGTAAAAATAGATAAACTATGGAGGCGACTGACTTGGACCCTATTGGGGATAGCATGCAGTGAACGTTTACCATAAAACAAATACAAGAGAAAACCAGATATAAAGAAATTAGAATGAAATACCTGAATTTCACTAAAAATATTTGTCTACTCATAAAACGTGTTTCATGGAGATGGAGGGGGGTTGTATAATTTAGCTTTATAGAACGGAACTATAAAAGAAAAACAGAGGATCTTTACAGTGAAGCGCTCCAAAAACATTCTGGGCATGTAATTAAGAATTTGCGCCCCTAGAGAGCAAAAACAATTACCCCATAGGGGTGACTGATCGCAGTGGGGGAATTATCCCACTTTATCTTACCTAATAAGGCTTCCCGACGAAAGCAAAAAAGAAGAATCCCTACGGGGACAGGCCTTCCCTCATCCTGGCCTGTCGCCACCCCTGTGCAGACGTGCAGACTATAAAAAAAAATAAATGCAACAAACTGGCGACTCTCCAAAGAAGACACGGTCGGTGCAGACAGGGAAGCTCCCTCTTCACACATGAGAGGCATATTCAACATATAAACCGAGGAGGATAGAACACTCCCGTAAACAGCTTTTCTGACTACCTTAATCATTAAGGCTTACTTGTAAAGGCGTAGGGGGCTGGAAAGGCTTTTGGCCGAGTCAAAATGTGGTGGGGAGAAACCCCTCGTTTCAGGGACAAAACTTCCTTATTTGTTTACTCTGTAAAAGAAGTCAAAATTTTGCATTAATTCTCTTTAAAATTTACCCAATATGTTGCACCAAATTGCATGTAAGGACCCTTTAATATTAAAAAATTTTTCCAAAGGGAAGAGGGTGTCTCCCCTTAGACTCCTCCCCAGGACAGCGGTCTGAAACAACGTTCAGCCACCAGTCGAGAACAGCTTTCTACGCCTGTGCCTACATGTGCTGTTTTCATAAGAATAGAATAGCGGGAGGGGCCAGGCAAGAAGATGGTGAGGTAACGATTTAATGTCATGTGACCGCAATATGCAAATAAAAACAAATGAAAATGAACAAATGTCTCGAATAATCTAATTAACGTAATTGGATGTTATAAAACTTTTCATTATGGATACAAGTCCCTTTTTCATTGAAAGTTTGTTTCAGTACCAGTAATGTGTTAGAGGCCACCGGTTGTCGTGTGTACAGTTTGGGATACAGTTTTGTTATTGCACTGTTGGTAAGGCATCTTCAAAGACAACCGTTTTGATGTCTGTTCACAACATAACAAATATCGCGGTTTTTATCTGACGATTGTATTTAAATTAGTTAAAGTAACAAACAAAAGAGGTAGACTAACAATTTCACTCCTAGTGAAATTGGAGGTAGTCTCAACAGAGAGTTGACAATAGGTAGGCTACAACTCCCTGCATGGTTTCAGTGATTATAGCCCAATCGGTCTTCTGCTAATTGTGTCTATACAAACCACTTTATATCAGACCGTTCATGGGGTGCGCACGGAGAGCTGCGTGCGTTAACTAGAGTGCTTCGTATATTTCTCGAATTTCTGTTTTGTTTACATGAAAGACGTTGGAGTAACGTAAGCCTGCTACTTGGACTTGAGAGGAAGCATAGATTTAGTTTTCATCGTAATTTGATATTGAAAATCCCAAAGTATTGCATTATTTACAAAGGCAGAGGCGCTTCTGAAATCTCGAAAGATTCCATGACTGTTCGGAACACCACCCTTTGCAAGGTCATGTATTCCTACTGTGTTCACTGCAGGCTCGTAACCAAGAAGGGCATTTGGGGGCCAGATCCCCGCTCCTTGGCTTGGTCCACCTACTCTGAGGTCATAGCTAGGCCCCTGTGCAATAACCTATTCTTAGTGCCCCTGAGGTTGGTTTGCCCAGCGGGCCTGGTTCATTGAATGGTACTGTTAGGACATTTTTATCGCTTCAAGACATGACGCTGGGTAGGAGTGAAACTTGAGGAACGTCATTCACCATGTGAAATATTCTGCGATTACTTCATATGTTCAACTGCGCAGACTCGAATTTTTGAAAACAGTCGTAGTTTTTGCCGATAACGAGGGACTTGAGGTCCGTTGCTGCGTCCGTGTGAGAGGCGCATCGGTCACGGATACGAAGTCTGTAAGGCTGTGGGGAACGGATAAGACCAGTTTGGGGTTCTAGTGGTGAAGGGTTATTCTCATCCTCCAGCTGGAACTCAAAACTCTTTATGAGACTGGAAACAAGGAGAAACATTTCTTTTTTGGCCAAAACTTCCCCTTGGCAATTCCGACGACCTGAAAGGGTAATGTAAAGAAGGGTCATAAGTGTTTATCAATATGAATAATAACTGTAAATGGTGAGTGTAGAAGCATAAGCGTGTTTCTTTCATTTTCGGTAAGTTATTTCTATTGATGTTCATCACTGAAGTAAGGTCATTGTATTATCACCAGGCTAACTAAACCCTTAAAACTATCGAAACTTACATTATTAATAGATTCACTTCAATTTGTAGCATTTCACACTTTTCAAGAGGTTTCATTTAAACAAAGAATGCGTAGCGGGAGGACACGAAGAAGTTTGCTTGAATATTAAATTTTGCTTGACAACATTTTTCATATTTTTAGGACAAACTATCTATTTACTTCTTTATATATTGAAGTGGAAACCGTTTTTCACATTTACAAGATTCTTGTTTCAGTTCAAGGAGGTCAGGAGGTCGATCGCTGGGAGCGATGACGTAACTAGGAGGGAGAGGGTCGCGATGACGTAACTAGGAGGGAGCGGGTACGAGGGGTTAGTTTTATTTGATTTCTTCACCGTTGACTTAGCTGTCCCAGTCTATAATTCAGACAACAAAGTGGCTTACAACCTATTTTGGCTCATATCATGTTTTCATGTGGAACGTGGTAGGTATGGGAAATGGATATGTTGCCCATTTAACTTTGAGGGTCACATGCTGCATGTTCCCTACCTTTGGCAGCAGGTATCGAATATGTACCTCTCTAAAGCGCATATGCTAAAGAGTGCAACTAATGTAATTGCAGAGGTAATACACCAGCGGACAATAACTCCCCGTGACCATTATACAAGGATGCGAAAGCAAAGGTTTGTTAAATGGCATTTCTTTGATCTGTTATTGTGTAAAGACCAATTTAAGGAGGGGTCAGAGAAATTGGTAGGTAGGGGTGGGTGGGTGGGTGGGGTAGGATCAAGTAGGTGATATGCAAAAATACAGAAACAGACTCAAACTGTGGCGTTTAAAATGTGGTAATCCCATGCTCAAACTCACCAAAACCAAACGGTTTGAAATTCTGATTGACTACAAAGTTGCCGCCTTCGTCTAGAAATCTTTCCGGAACGAAGGAGTTTGGAGAACACCAGGTGGATTCGTCCATCATCATGTTATGGGTGTTAAACAGAAACCATGTGTTAGCTGGAATGTGGTGACCTCGGAACTCAAACTCATGAATATTTGACCTGGCGATAATTGGAACCAACGCGGATGCCCTCAGCGTCTCCATGATGAGGGCCTGTTGGAGCAGAAATAAATAAAAAAAATCATTTATTCAGTCTTCTGAAGATATAGGTCTACGGAAACAATTTTTTAAAGAATGGATTGCTAGACAGGGCCGGATTCATAAGGGCCACAGGAGACAATTGATCTGAGCTCTCTTGTCAGATGGGCCATTCAGTATAAAAGTATTACACTGAAAAAGTAGTTTTTGTCGTTAAAATAAACAAAAATAAAAACTTACAAATACATATTTTAAGCTCTTGTTTTTATGTTGAGATAAGTGTAGATATGCTAACTGCTGTTCTTAGTAAGTGTATGCTTTGATGCAGCAGGGCCTCGAAAGTGCCTTCTCAGACAGTCTGGGAGGCGTTTTGGCAAAACATGTCTTGTTACAATAGACCCTTTTCCAAATAGCAATTACAAAGGATTGTGGGATAGTGTTTTGGTCTGCATCATTCCTGTCCACTGTAAAATGCCACTGACAAAAATAATGCATACAAAAACTCTGTCCCACAATCCTTTGTAACTGCTATTTGGAAAAAGGTCTATAGGCACTTTCCGATACTGGCGCAAGTGATCTGGTGGTTAGTGGACAAGTGCGGTAGTGATTTGGGTCACACTTCGAAGTATAAAGTACAATGGTGATAACTTTTACCAAGGCATGGCCGTACGCATGAATTTTCGGTGGGGGCAAAATCAGGCGAGTTCAGGTACCAAAACGGGAGAGCTCACCTCAACGGCGTGGGGGTTAAGGGGCCAGCCTCAGGGGCGCTGGCGGATCCAGGGGGCGAAGCCTCCGGAAGCTCTGGGGTATTCAAGAAATTGCGGGTATTAAAATGATGCACTTCAGGACAGACACGCGTCACCCCAAAGTATATTTTAGTGTGGGGGTATCAAAATATTCAGTTGGTGACTGTTTTTTGATTGACATCAAATTTGAACATTCAAAAGATGCAGAGTAGCTCACATTCTACACGATTCAGAGAGAGTGCATAGATCACACAATATAGTCTTGTATGCTCACCAGGACATGGCCTTAAATTAAGCAATAAAATAGGTCTGTGTCTGCACAAGGAGGAGCTTTATAGAGTTATGGGAGGAGCTACAAGTTGCATAGTTGGGAGAATTGGAACTGTCTGGGATGACGAGATTTGCCCTTTAAAGACGGATTTGCATCACCCCAAGTATGAATTTTACAAACGGGTAAGCAAAGTCTCAATTGGTGACTACTCTTTGATTGACATCATAGTTACAAAATTCAAAATATGCAGAGCAGCTCATATTACACAGCATGCACAGAGAATGTTTTGATTACACATGGGGTCTTTTATGCTTACAGGGATGCGGCCTTGACCAGTGAACTATGTGCCTGCACAAGATGAAGCAGTGAAGACAATTATGGGCGGGGCTTACCACCAAGTAAAAGTCATACTTGGGGTGATGCAAATCCTTCTTTAAGTTACTTCAAATGACATTGGATGTCACTAAATAGACCTCAAAAATCACTCTGTGTGATTCACAACATTCAGGGCTTGATAATGCAGAGAACTTAAGGAACGAGGGGAGGATAAATTATGGTGAGGGTTTCCCAGGGCTTTGGAACAATAATTTTATCCAAATTGTCCTACAGGAAGAAAGAATGGAAAGCTAGTTCTCAGAATGTGTGCACTCGAAACTATCCCCAAGGAGGGGAATGTTGCCCAATTCGCCCAATTCGCCCCCACCCCGCTACACACACCATGGCCCAGATCGCTAAAAATAACTCAAGAATTTGAAACCTTGGAGGAAAGGAGAGCTGTAAGAAAGGATTGCCTCCCTTCCAAAGCTCGTGCCAACGCTTTACAACCCTCAGCCTCAGAACAACTAGGGAATTTAATCCCAAGTAACACTTCCCTGAACAGCTAGAAACATCTCCAACAAGTTATTAAATCTACTCACATTTTCGGTTTCAAGTTACGTGTTTAAACCGAAAGATTTTGAGCAAATGCCAATGTCCCGTTGGACTTTACTCATTCCTAAACTTTTCAGGAGTATCTCGTATAAACAAGGTAAAAAAAATTTCTCACATACAGGAATTCTTAAGAATTCTTACGACAAAACGCTTACATTTACGTAAGGTAGCTTGCCAAAGTCTTCCAGCTCTACAATGTCCTTGTCTTCAGTCACACTCTGGATTGCAGCAAATGCTTTACGTTGCATTGTGGGATTCCTTGCCAAATGAAGAAATAACCAATAAATTGTAGTGGAAGTGGTATCAATACCAGCGAAAAAAAGATCCTGCAACACCACTTTCAAATTGTCTTCATTTAAAAATGCTGGCCTTGCCGAGGGATCGTCATATTTTTCTATTTCTTTTAAGAAAAAATCTACAAGATGTTCAGGTTCCTTATTTTTTACAAGACACTCTCGACAAGATGTTATCTGCTGCGCAAGTAGCTCGTGAACTTCATCCAGATAGCTGAAAAACCTGCTGACGCCGTTACCGGGTATTTTCAGCATGATGGGAAAAACAAGACTACCGGTGACGTATTTCATGCAGCGCAGTGATTCAAAGATGAGATTTACCAGCTTCTTATGGAGGGCCTCGGTATGGTTGAATCTCTTTCCTAAAGCCATCGACCAAACGAAATTTGCAGACGTCATCTGCAAAGACGGCAAAATATCAAACGGACGTCCATCAGCTTTTTGTTTGATGATGTTTTTTACATACTTGATCTCTTCCTGAAGTTTGGTCTCAAATGTCTTATACCCACTTCCCGAGAGTGTCCGTAAGATGCTGGTCACGAACTTCCTCTGATCTTTCCAAAACCCGTTTGGATGGTGAGCTCCAGCAAGTCCTGTCAATGTAATAAATGAAAAGAGGTTTTTGATATGGAAAAAGTTGGAAAACCTGTCTCTTTTACCTTCCCCACCCTCTCTTTTTTCAAAGGGAAAAATCTGATAAAGGTGGAAGGTCATTGTTTGTTTGTCTATAAAGTAACAAGATAAAAAATGTTCACCAGCAAATAAGCGCACGGGACTACTTTCAAGTGCGGTCTTAGCATATTCGCCCGAATAAAGTAAAATGTTTTCCTGAATATATCAATTTTGCTTGAAAATAACAAATATTTTGCCCGAGTGGTGGGGAGGTCCCAACCCCCAGTCTCAGAGACGACGATCATTTGTAAAAGTGGGAGAGTGGGTTGTAATTAGAGTTGGTTCTATTAATTTTGCATCATGTCGAAGGGTACAGCGTTATGAAAGTATGTTGAATTGATCCTCTGAAAATTTTTTGGGACGTAAAAAACCAAAATTGTAAAAAACTACGAACATTTTATCATATGTTGGTTTATGTAAGAGTAATTCAAATACGATACGTTGTCACGGAGTTGAGGGCGGGATGAGTAAGGGTTTAGAGGGGATGGAATGAGTTTCATCTTAATTTTGATCTCTCCTCAAATACTTTTCGTAGCCGTTGCCACAACTACGTAACATAAATCCAGATGGCCACTCTAAAACCTGTTGGGCACATATGCCAACTGATAAAATGTTGGGTGAAGAAACTATCCAGGTTGGTCAAAACGTAAGCAACTTGACCCAACAGGAGTACTTTTTGACAACACTGGTCAGTTTCTTTGAGCTGTTGGACACTGACGGATTCAAGATTCACCCCAATCACTCCATCATGTCTACCCAACGTATTGGTTATATTTCTGTATAATGAAAAGTTGTTGGTGGTGTTTAGGCATGATCGTATGCTTTCTTCAACGGAGAAGTACTCGAGGGGGCACCACACTTTACTTATATATCTTTAGAAGAGTTACATCTAAACAAAAAATTGATGTTACAAGACTTACTGTGCCATCAGTTATCTCCGTCTTAAGCAAAAAAGATACAAGTTAACCATGATACAAAGTAAGGTAAGATTCTCAAATAAGTTTTCGTACCAGAAATAAAGTTGAATCTAATATAAGGACAAAAGTTTTTGGAGATCACTTCAACAGCAGAAGCTACACGAATTTTAAACATTTCATCGTAATTGATGCTTTGGGCCAGTGTTATTATCGACTCACTTGATGCGGAGTCTCGAGTCACGTCGAATGAAAGGGCACAGAGACTCTAGTTGAATCTAATCATTAACATTTCAGGCAAGGGTGGGATTTGATGTCTGAAAGTGGGGGATAAAGCCGGGTGGACTGTCAAACGAAGGCGCCGCGGGAGCGTGAAGCGCTCCCAGTAACGGCGTGGGGTCCAGGGACACGCCTCAAGGCCCCTGGCGGGGTCCAGGGGTAGAGCCCGATGGGGTCCAGAGGGAAAAGCCCCAGGAAGCGAAATTGTAGGCATTAAAATGATGTATTTTAGCTTCATCTTCAAATGACATAAGGTGGGCAATCAACATACCACAAAAATCACAATCTAACTTTTTTCAATTATATTCTTACTCCATGAGACTAACAGTCATATGTAATCGATAATGCTGAGGGCTTGAGGAAGTAGGGCAGAATGGATCATTTTGAGAACTTCCCGGTGCTTTGAAATAATTATTTTAAGAATGGGAGATCTAGTATTCAGAATGGTTGCGGGCGAATCGCGTGAAGAAAATCGCATTTTCATACTTTTTAGTGATATGAGTAAAAGAAATGCTAAGAATGAAATAATCCTCAAGGAGAGGGCTCTTGCCCATCCCCCTCTTCGCTAAGCACCTGTCCTTCATTACGTTATCGAAAATGACACTTTCCGTGCCTAACAACTTGCATCTAAACAATCTTTAAAGAGTCAGTAAATTTACACAGATCGATGGTGATAAAAAATTTGCTTTTTAAATTTCTGGGAGAGGAGGAACTTCCCCTACGCTGCGTACAGCCATGGTGGCATTGGTGGTTTCAATGATAATAGAAGAGTGTACGAAGCTATGACAAGCAGGATGTTTTACAGGAAGTAACTCCGAAACCACGAAGTAATATTTAAGACGGGTGCGCGCGAATCACGCAGAAGAAAACAGCGTTGAGACATTTGTTGAGACAATTGTAGCCTTTTGCTTTTCTTATATTTTAAATGCAGCATTTTTATTGCATAAAAAATTTTCCTACTTTTCCCAGGTGTCTGTTCTTCCAGGGAGCAGGATATGGGAGCCTAGATCCTTCTCTACGGAGGCTCTCTTTTTCTTGTTTTATTTTGTCGATGGTCTGGGACAAGTGCCCCTAAACTTTTTTCTTAGTGTGAAAAATAATGTTAGTGTCGATTTTGAAGGTTGTAGACTATGTGATACTTGAAGGAATAAAAAAATTTCTTTGGTGGGATGTTTTTACATGGACATTGTCAACAGCATCGGCAGTTAAAGCGCCAGGGAAGTAATTTTTATTGGAGTCTGCATCTTGGGAAGTGAGGCCGTCGAAGCCTTTAACCGCTATCGCCAAAGGCGCGAAGCCGGAGACTGGGGATTTCTCCCAGAGAAATCTTTCTTAAATTTGACGGATATTGTGGCCATTCTGGACCATTTCTTGAGAAAATCCTGTTCCCCAGGTGTAATTTGAAATGCTAATCAAACAGTTTTTATATGGTGATCGCAAATTTAAGATAGTAACTGTCAGTCAATTTGCTGTGGATGGTGGTAGTTGGTGAGGAAAGTGAACAGCGAGAGGTGCAGCTAGGGTTATGGAAATGGTAATTTAGTCAAGCTGTCCTACAGGAAGCAATAACCAAGTTATTCCACCAAAGCGTGCCTACGCACAGCAGTACAGCAGTACTGAGACATCGATTTACATACGGTTCATGCGAAGCATGCCATTTTTTTTCGAGATTTGCGGTTCCCTATACATGGGTAAGGTTTGGGACTTTGTTTGAAAAGACCATGGTGCATTTTATGACGTTCGTTAGTACTTTTAGTGACCCTTATTTCAGAGTTTCAAGTCCCAATTAGTGTGGCGGGTAGAAGGAAAGAAATTTAATGGTGCCAGACAAAATAGTTAGTTTTCTCTTCAGATGTGCGCGAAGCGCGCCGAGAAAAATTTTCCTAGCACTTTTATGGTTTTTCCTTCATTAAACATTCCAACTTTAATCATAATAGGCTACGGAAAATTCTCTTATAATTTCTCTGGTTTAGCTTACTTTGGCTCATTTTTTGTATTATTTTTTGTTTTTAAGCTCTGAAAAAAGTGGAGATGGAAGTTCCCCCGCTTGTCCACCCCTCATAATCCCGCCTATGATTTCAGGTCATGTCCAGTCATCTTGAGCCCCCGTTAAGCTTCGAGTCACATCTCGCATTCATTGTGTTTGTAAGGTGACGGATTAATTTCGAGTCACACGATTTGTAAGTCGAGTCACCTTGAGTCTCCTTTTATGTGAGTTCAGTCATTTAAAGTCCCTAATCAGGTAATTGAGTCACATGATTCAATTACGGTAGTAATTGGTTAATTTTTGACTCAATGGTGAAAATTAGTCACCAGGTATCTCTGGAGACATGTGACTCCAGTCGAAGAGAGTCATTGCATCATAAAGTCTCGAGTCCCCAGTTTCGAGACCCGAGTCACGGCGAATCTTTCAAGTTTTGTTAGAGACTCGAGTCGAATTGAGTCTGTCTTTTCACCTAATTACCCCAGTCTATAAAATTGCTACCAGAGTGTGACTCAGGTAGCTGACTCGGGTAGCAATATAATTACATGTTTTGAAAGGATCGCTTCTCGTCCTTTAAATTATAGGGTCATGTGGAATAATGTAGAGGTTTAAAGGCTGAGAGGTATGTCACTTGACCCTTCTAGGGACGAATCTCCTATTGTAAGCAATTCCTTAAATCTCCAAAAATGGTTTACACCTGAAATCTCCATTTATAAGCTTAAAAAGTCTTAAAATTTTACATAAAAATCATAACACTAGACAGAACATTTTTGTAATTTGGACATACAGAAATTGCTTGGAAACTTTTTCACCCGAGAATTGATCTTAATTAAAAGAATTATTGTTTCCTTCAATAACATCTGCAGATGAATGTGATAAAACGTAAGTATATGCACAAACTATACTAATTTGCAATAAAAAGTTTTAGAAGTAGCAAAAAAGTGTCCAAAAGCGTTGCTAATGGACGAAATTACCTCTTCCCTTGAAGTAGTTATTAAGTACTGGGGTTGGGGCTCGCTCACTAAACAAATGACCTTCTGACAACAATTCCATCGCTGTTTTGGTAGAGTTGACCACGACGACAGGTATGCTACCCATGTAAATGGTGAAGACATCTCCATATTTTGGCACGAGGCTCGTGAGGTACTCCTCCCCGTTTCTCAGACCTATCAGGTTACCGATCAGAGGAAACTTAAACGGTCCTGAGGGGAAGGAATATTTGCCTTGAGAGATGTCCTTACGTCTAATCGAAACTATGAATAGAAAAATCGACGCAAAGATGAGAAAATGCATGAGAAATTCAGTAAACGAATTTTCTGTCGGCGAGGAAGCCATGATCTGAGTGCTGCAAAGTATTGCTTGATATGAGGTTCAGTGTTAGTTGGTTGATGGTGCTAGGCTCAATGACCTTAAAGCAATTTCATTTGCAATATCTTATTCGTCGTCCTAAATATTATCTCTCTTGAATTACTGGTTACCTGCAGAATAGGTCAGAATACAAAACAATGAACTTATCATTTTCGAGCGGGGAGTTTTTCTCTTCCAATCGTCGGGTACACCAGAATAAAGGTCTCAAGACCTTTTTCGCTGTCCTGCAAGCTATATAAACCCATTTTTTAATTGATCTGCTAAATGAACAGGATGCGGTATTTCCATGTCAAGGACAATATTCAACTTTGGTATGGAAGATGATTTAGCGCCCTCAGTTCGACAATGCTATGCCTCTTGAGCAAACCTTTTGTAGTTTCGCAGCTTATCACATATTGTTACGTCTCCTGACCGACATTTCAAACTCAATTGAATCACACCTTTTTGAGCTCAAAAAGAAGGCACAGTTTTGGAAATGAAACATGACAGATCGAAATATGTACACGATGAATGAATTCCATAAAAGTGCTCGCTGATGGAATACGAGCTGCAAATTTTCATAAATAAACTCCATAAAACAGGTACCTTGTAAAAGAAAAACATAAGCGTGATGCCGATTCACAGGTCTGTCAAGTTTAATTCAGCATTCAGGGACCGAGTTTCTAACTTACTAAACGTCCACGGGGCAATTGCTTAAGTACGGTGTAAAGCTGAATTGTATTGTTTGCTGTTCGATAATTTATCTCGGATATTTAAAACGGCAGTAGTATTAGAATTAGGACTCTAATAAATTGTTTAACTTGTTGACATTGCATTAATTTGCTCTTGGAACAGTGAGAGGCGAGCCGAAGATTAAATAACTTTTGGACTGTTCTAACAATGAAAAGACAAACACTCGTTACAATATTTATGGTACTGTAAATATTAAACGGCTGACAACGTAGGCCTATATCGTACAATAGCAGAAGATCTGTCTCAACCATTTTGTGAAAACAATGCTCGCGTCGCTCAAGAATTAAACAAAAAGCCCTTCAAGGGATATCCAGGGACTTGGATAAGGAATGGTACGGTATGGTGGTGGTCAAGAGGGGTTAGTCAAAGGGTATCTTGGGGACCCTCCAATTTTTATAAAATCGTCCAATAATTTTTACAGCTAGAATGATGTCAGTACAGGTGCTCATGGCAGGGACGGATTTAGGGGTGCCCAGGGGGCCCGGGCCCCCTTCCCAAAAAAAAAAAAAAACTTTAAAGTTTTTTTCAACTTCATAAAACAAAGGACAAGGCCCTATTCCAATGGAATAGGCCTATGAGATGTGTCAGAGTGAAACTCAAATTTGTTCATTATTTTCTACCTCAGAGTTAATAACTCTGCTACTGACTTTCAGCTGATAACATTTTGGCTTATGTTGGCCTCAGTAACTTTCTCTGGGCATTGCAAGGAGTTACTCATGAGCGCTGTATTAATGGATTGCTAACTTCAGTCTATTACCGGCCAGGCCCACAGTATTGGGAGCACTGCTTCTACTTTCAAGGGAATTACAGAATTCTTTAATATTTGGAGGAATATTTTCGACAACATCAGGCTTTTAACTTGCTGCAATATTACCCTGTTTAAAATTCACCATATTATGAACATTTTCCAGCTATATATGATCAGTTCAAAACTATACTAAAGGCATCACCATTTTGCATCTAAGCAACCTTAAATTGACAAAAATTTCTTAAAGGGGAGGGGACACCCACCCTCCCCTTAGACCCTCCCCCAGGATGGCGATTACTCATCACATGCTTTGCCCCCTATCAAAATACCCTGGCACTGCCCCGGAGGACATCCCTCTCCCATATGAGACTTTTATACAAACCACTATGACCTGGGTTCCCCTTTTGCCAAATCCTGGATCCGCCACTGCATGGATATATGGAAGTACCCCTAAAACATAAAATTTGCATTTCAAACGGTGAGCAGCTGACGGTGGTAATGGGAAAGAGGGTACCTGTTTTCAAGTAGGCATTCATCACCTTATTTTTCAGGCATTGTTGCAGAGAGTACTTGATTAGCTTCCTACCCCTTACTTGTTCCAGCATTTCACTGTTTCTGAGGTACTACTCTTTTTGCCCCTCTCCACGGAAATGCGTCTCACAAGTTTTCCCAAATGTTACCCTTGTGAGCAATATTTAATCCATCCGACATGGCGTACTCACAAGGGAAAAGCTCTGCCTGGGCTGGGAGAGGGGAGGAATGCAAAATGTCGGAAAGACACAACTTGGCCGAAAGCTTTATAACGCGCCCCCCGTATGGATTGGTGCCCTTCCGAGTTCTGGGGGAGCATCACCGGACACATTGCGCTATTTTTGCATTACCTAAACATTTCAACATCCTCAAATAACACCTGGATTTGAACCGAGCAAAGCACAAACATTACAATTTGATTTTTGTTTTATTATAAATAGCATAGTTCCGAGTAACGACTGGTCAATTGACGGTGAAGAGAAAGTATAATGGTTTATAGCGTAATCACTGTCTGGGAGCCAAGAAAACTTAATAAGGAGACTAAACCCTTTTGATCGTGCATTAATACCGGCGACATCCGCCTCCCCTTTTCGATTAGTAGGGTCGGAGGGAGAAGGCAGGGTGTACTCGCTCCTGGGACCGTCATTTAACGTCTCCATCGGACTAACGGGATCGTTTGCCCTTTATTTAGAGAATGGTAGGGATTGGGGCAGTGTCTGCCTTAGGCAGTAGGATTTCGATTCCCGCACTTTTCTCAGCAGCACAGCAAGTTTTAAAATCAGGTGAGGAAATTCCTGCACCTGTTGGGAGAAAGTTAATTTTTATGTTGCAACTTATCTTGACCCTCCCATTTAACCAAATCCTCCGCAAAATATTTTGGAAGGGAGAACCCCCAATTCTGAGACCTAGTGCCAACACTGGATTGGGGTAAGATGATGGCAAGGGGTTTACAGTATTTCCACTGAAACTGTCCGACAGCAACCCTCATGAGGTGATAATAACTAATGAGACAACTAACACATACAATGGGTGCGTGCATAGGAAGCGGGCCGACAGATTACAATTTTTGAGGGGTTTAAATATTGCTTTATTCCATTTTACAATGCAAAAATTACTGATCCTTTATTAAAATACCCCCTTTGAAGTTCAATTAATTATTATCTTGCACGACCTTTGGGGTCAAAATTATGATTTTCCCTCACTTTTAAGTGTTGGGCCATGTCCTGATTTGTCCCCGGGAATTTTTACCCCTGGTGCCCACATGGGAGGGGAGGGGAGGCAAAGCAGTGCACCAACGCGAGCTTATTAACCCCATCCTTACAAATGGCAAACTAGTAAAAAGAGTTTATTGGGCAGAAACAATTGAAATGTGCATAGCAAAATGAGGTTATAGTATTTTCAGTTGAAGGTGTAACATTTTAGTGATATTCAGGGCCGAAGGGTAATATCTCACTCTCAAAATGCATTCTCCTCCCTCTTTTGTCCAACGTTGACGTCCATAGACCCTTTTCCAAATAGCAATTACAAATGATTGTGGGATAGAGTTTTGGTACATGTTGTTTTTGGCCACAGTAAAATGCCATTGACAAGAACGTCGCACACCAAAGGTCTGTCTCACAATCCTTTGTAATCGCTATTTGGGAAAAGGTCTATGGTACAGCACCGATATCCTGAAATTATGGTTAGGTGAAGTTGACAAAATAACTGCCAGAAAGGCTTGTTGTGGTATATGGCCGAATGTATACTGTTTTATAGTACTGCAGATTTTGGCACTGACGTTGCACGTACTTGCCGCCTGCACTTAAACTGGTTAGAACGTGCTTGTTGTAGGCTATGTTGGTGCAAAGCTCTTGGTAACTATCATATTTCGGTGCCCATTGTCATTGTTATTGTTACTTATTTGACCACTAAGTGACCATTGTACAAACTGTTGGTGGTCAAATTATATTCAGCATTTTGGTATCATCAGGTTCCTGAAAGCTTTTTAAGCCAGCTAAAAAGTAGACATTTAAAGTCCCCGAACAGATGTAGGAAGATGAGGGTGGGGGTGGGCAGCGGAGGCAATCGCCCCCACTTTTGACAGTGCGGGAATGACCACCCATTTTCTCCCTCATACTTCCGAGTACTAGTACTGTTATTTCTACTGCCTGCAACACCCCAGCATGTTTTTTCAATGTATATATCTACAAGATTTCCCGGCCTGTACATTACATAAAGAGCACTAATTTATATTGAAAACTTTTTAAGTTTTTTTTTTTGCGCCCTTGCGAGGCAGTAATGTCTCTCCATTTTCCCTTTATGTACGAAAGAAGAAAGGTTAAGTGTTACTTTTCTGTCTGATGCAATATTTCATTTTCATTCCATTTCATTTATTGATTCTCTCTTCCACAACTTGAAGCAGTATATATACATAAAATGTGTTACCCTTAAAATACGATTAAACAATAACAACACTTACTAGGCGTTGCTGTACAAATGACATGTTGCTCATATATTAACAGTGTTCAAAGAAAGCAAAAAGGGACGGTACATAAATCACACTTGCGAGTTGGGAAAGGGAGTAATTGCAAAAACTCTGAGGAGCTTAACTAGGCAACCATTCCCTTATCGAAAATAAGAAAAAGAATACACAACATGCATGGGCGGATATAGGGAGGGGGTGAATACGGTGACCCCCACCAACTGTGGTACCCATTTTAGAGAATAATTTTGAAAATGTAATGAGGTCAAATTTTACTATTAAAAGGAAGAAGAAAGCAAAACTTGAGAGCAACATAAGGCACTAAATAAGGCTATATCTAGAAACTACCAAATTTCTGGAGATGTATGATGGAAATGCCCATATGAGAAAAAAAAAGGTTTGCCTGATTTCTGGGAAAAAAATCCGTACAACTGTCCAATTTGTGGTACTATTTCAGGCCCTGAAATATGAAAAAAACATTTGTCAATTATTGCACCATTTCGTTTCTGAGCCCACACAATTAAACAAAATTTTGCAAAGTGGAGTGGACACCACATCCCCTTACACCGTGGGCCTCCCCCAGGACGCAGCTCAATAGTCACCCCCTTTACAAATTTCTGGATCCCCCACTGAACATGATAATAGTAATAATAAGCTTACACGCATACAACTATATACTAAGAGTACTACAAGTTCCTTTTTTTTAACCCCAGTTCCTATTTTTACTTATATGATGAAAGAGTATGGGAACTTCCTATTTTTCGAAGATGCCTTTGTCTTCATATACTTATGCTGTAATTTTTTGTTGGTTGGTTTTTTGACCCTTTAGCATCTTATCGCATGTAGCTGTTTCGTCAGGGGTGCATGGAGAACATCCGGCCCGCAGGTCCCATGTAGCTTGCTTTTGGAAAGACCAGTGATCTCCCCTGCGAAACAATTCACTTACTACAATTTCATTAAATAATGACATTATAACTATTTTTGCATCAACATCTAACCGGGAGGTGGCACAATAAGGGAACAGGGCTATGGTACCCCCAGTGTAGAATGTTCCAATTTCTTCGGGAGCCATAGTCAAGCTACTGTGGGTACGGTAAAGTGTGTAATCCCCGACGGCGATCAATCGCCGCCCCTACGCTGTATCTTTTGTTGCTCTCAAGGAGTGCAAAACAATTCAATGGGAAGACAAAATTAGTTGGCGCGCTTCGCGTGCTTTATAGTTTCTTTCCTTTTTTTCTATATTTTCTTTCGTGTAGTACCTTAAATAGTAAAGGTCCTTTCACCTTACCGGGTAACCTAGACATACTTAGTTATCCTACATAGTTTGTGTTTGTTAAGATTGGAAAGCTCAGCCTCAATTGCATACGGTAGTTGTTCTTTTTTGTATGGCACGATACAATGCAAAAAAAGTTATTCCTATCGAGGCGGATTCTAATTTGCTCATGATCAATACCAACTTTCAACACGTTTTTCAAATTTCTGGCGCCCTTCGCAGTTCTACAGACATTTTTTTAAAAACACTAACACTGCTACTGAATAGGCTGTGTCAGAGGGAAATGAACAGTGTTAGCTGGCTTATGACAAATTGGTTTGATGTTTTCATTATTTCAATGTAGGGTTGGGCAATATTAACTTATTACTATCGCGATAATGAAACAAAAAATTATCGCGATAATTCGATAATTACGATAATTTTCCTATGACAATTTCCAGGCAGGTTCCACGCTGATACTGGAATATTCAGGGTTAAGAATAGGCACCGCCGAATCTAATGACTGCGAATGGCTGCAAATTTGTTCTCTCCTCGATGGAAAAATGTGGAGAGAAATGAAGAACTTGCATTGATTTTACATCAGTTCCATGTAATAAACGAATGCCTTCAATAAAAGAATTATTTGGAGACAGCAAAACGAAGAAAGAAAACACGAGGCAAATCATTTCACATTTTCTCCACAAGAAATTATCTTCATTTTCAAATTCTTATTATCGTATCGTCTCGTAAAACAAATTATCGCGATAACGATAATTTTCGATATATCGCCCAACCTTAATTTCAATGTATGTTTTGCTTTGCTTCACAAAAGATTTTGGTCTTTTATTGCATGAACATATTTGAGAAGATAAACTAGAATAATAATAGCAGCATTTTGCAACTGAGCTCCTACCCAGTGCAATTTTTTTAAAGGCGAGGGGCACCCCCTCCTCACAGATCCCTCCCCAAGGACGGCTGCTCGAATGTTCAAGTAGTCTCTTACAGGAAAGTTCCCCAACCTGGATTATGCTTGTAATGAAAGATTAATTTACCTTTCTTTTGGAAGTATACTAATCTCTGCAGCATGAGATCTCAAAATGAAGAATGCTGAGAAGCACTTGTAGGGTCCGAAAAGTGCCATTTTCTGCAATCTGGTAGCCATTTTGAAAGTAAATTTTCTTGGCACGCTACGCGTCAACTCATGGTGGCGCACCGCTTAGAAAGTATCACAAATCCTTCAAGAGGCCATACGTTTTCACTCCGCCCCACACTCAAAAATACCTTCCTACGCCTATGCCGAATTATAAAGTCCTCATGTCTTCTCTGCAAAAGCTTTTTTGTTTTACTTTGCTACTCCTGAATATCATAAGGGTTTGGTTAGAAATGGGACGAGTTTACGGTTTCATCAGTGCTACAGTCTGCGTTCATTTCATGTGTACGTAAGTGAATCGGCGGTCTACTGGTCTATCCAGTGACGTACCCAGGGCTAGCCATGGAAGTGACCGCTCCGCTTCTTTGGGAAAGAGGGGATGGTGGAGGTAGAGGTGGGTGGTACAAAGTCTACTATGCTTCAGTGGAGGAGCGACAATAAAAGCGGTATTCTGCCCTGTTTCAAGCATTTTTTTCCAGACGTTCATAGTTGGAATAAACTTTAAGCAGACACTAGTAGGCAAAAGACAGTGTCCAATATTTTCCAGCTTTTCAGTTTCCTTGCTACAAGCATTCCTGGATTTATCACTCGACTACCCGTGCGAGTTAGCTAAGGGGTCATTCAGTTTTTCATGTAACGGTTCTTAACGATTGTGGAAAATATGGAAAGCAATACATAAGAGTACAATGAGTAAGCGTGGAAGTTTGTTAGAAACGTTTATCACAGAATTCCACGAATTAATTAAAGGGAAAATGTAGTCACCTCAATTTGGATTAGTGTACCCGGGTATCCTATTTCATGATTGGCTCTTGGGAATAATGTGACAATATTTTTCTCACTGAATTGTGAAATTCACGCAGAGTAACTCCTTTGATTACTTTGAATATGCAATATTTATTTTCTGGAATATCATGTAAATTTACTTAAAGGGAATAAGAGGATATTTGTGAGATTTAGCTGTTGTTTCAAAATAATTTAAGGGATACCGCCCACCTGCCCTTTAATTAATAATTAGGTCAAGGGTGTAAGACTAAACCTTTTCAAAACATTTGAAGAAAATGATAATGAATGGCTGCATGAATTAACGAATCTTGTGTGTCTTGACTGGTGGCCGACTTCAAAGGCAATGTATGGGATTTTTTAACTTTTAGCGAAGGGGTGTAAGGTCACGATGCTGATTAAAGTGTACCTAAAGTCTGAAAATTCAAAAATATATATTACAGAGCATAAAAACTGAATTCCAATGGTCCAATTCCCATCTTCACAGGACTTTCTTAAGCTGAGATATAAAATGTTGAAGTTTATTCACTCGATTTAAAAAGGTAGATTGCGCAATAATTTGTGATGTTATTGTTGTACTATTCAAATTACAATCTTTGTATTTCTTTGTTTTTCTGAAAGCCACCGCACCTTGTGCCAAAATGTGATCGCGTTCTTACTGCTTTGGGGTGACTTGACTATATAAGCCCTCTCTGTACAGCATGTCATGCAAGAAAACAGGAAGCGGTCAAGGTCATATAAACATTTTTAATTTTAAAAGAAAACAAAGCATTTAATGTGAGTTGTACAACAAGAATGTCAAAAATTATTGCGCAATGAACTGTTTGGATTTAAGTGAATAAATTTTAACATTTAATATCTCAGCAATGGAATAAGCTATGACAATGGGAGTTGGACCAATAAGATTAATTTTGTAACCTCTAAAATATATATTTTTGAATGTTTAGACTTTAGGTCCACTTTAAAGTTTAGACATATGACCATCCAAGTTCTTACGAATGCAAACTAAACGCATGTAATCACCCAGGAAATAGATAAAACGACTAACAACATTATTCCCTGAATCAAAATACTAAGCCTGTTTTCTATAGTGTTAATTAGGCTTTGAAAATATGCCACTTGGTCTGTTAACGGCCATCTCTAGCTACCATTTACGTGACGCTGTAGCGATGACGGAAAAGTTCTTCCAGTCAGTAACAGAGACAAAGTGTTTAATCAGAGGGTAAGATGTGGGGTTTAGGGAGGATATGCATTATATGCATATGCATTAGGTAGATACTCAATGCCTCGACACTAATCCAGTAGTGATTCTTAACTGTTTTGCTTAGTTTCTGGTAGTCTTTTTCTTCATCTCCATACCATGCAATTTTTCAATCACTTTCTTTCACATACTGGTATGAAGGCGAAAGTTGCAGTCCATTAATTTTAATCGAAGTTCATGTTGTCCAAGGTTTTACGAAAAATCGGGGCAACACTTTGTGGGGGTGAGGGGTAAATCTGCAAGACACCAAGAAGGGAAGCTCAACATTGTAAGATGCGAGTTCATGACATCCGGCAACGAAGGTAGGTTTAAACAAACAAACATCATTTTTATGAATTCGTGTAGGATATCATTTTGCAGTCAACATTACGTAATATTGGAAAAGGCTATTCAAACTATTCAGGCTACTTACGACCAAAGCCTGTCAAAATGAAGAAAATAGGAACAAAAAAGTGCCTTCATTAGGGCATGGAAGTATTATCCTAACCAGAACGGATTGCAGCACTCTTTAGGCACTTCCTACCCATCTCCGCCCCCCTTTCCTTTCCATTCACCCCAAAGATTTCAGTTACCCTGGAGGTCCACATTGACACGGTTGAGAAGTAAACTGATCTTACAGTCCATAACCAAAGCATTAACATGGTCTAACTAGCACCAGTCGCGTAGCCAGCTTTCCTAGTCGGGGGGAGGGGGCAAGGAAAACTTTCTTCCTGATTTTGATATTTCGTCCCGGACTTCCCAGAGCCCCAGTTTCGGGATCGCAGAGTGTTGGTGTATTGGGAAAGGTCTTGTGCCGGGAGTGGCGGCCTTAGGTGTATTTATTTTTCTTCCACTTTTCTATTCCTACATCGTTTTTCCTTTTCTTCTCTCTCATTTTCCTCCTTTCCTCCTTCATTTTCCTTCTTCTCCTTCCCCTTCCCGATATTCCCTCCCAATTTTTTTCAGGGGATCATTCTGTCCCTCTACCCCACTGGTTACGCCACTGGGTAGCACATAGCATTTAGAAAAGTTTTGCCTTATGGCAAAAATCAGTCACCTCAAGTGGAATTTCCTTCTTTTTTATAGCTAAAAATATAAGCTGATCTGGTCGATAGTTTATCTGTGATATTTTGGAAGAGAGGAGAGAAGAGGAGAGGAGCTGAGCTGAGCTGGGAAGGCTGTGAGTAACGACAAAAGAGTGACTGCAGACCAGGGAGTTGCAACACCCAGTAGCGGCTTTGTATGAAAAAGTATGGGAGGGGGATATTGAGCCCAGATCCAAACGTTAATCATTGTGAAACTTTAAAAGTCAATGGGAGCATCTCCCTAGGACGGGGAGGGGATATATCCTCTATTCCCCGGGATTTTCGCCTATGCCCCACTCTGACTATAATCAGTTCACCCGACGCATTAACTGTTTTTGCACCCAAAGACAGATTCTTCAATATTGCGGCAAAACTTTCCAGCGCCCCTCGCCCATCGTAAAGTTTCGATAATTTTCTTTCATACTTCGCTTCCTTCTAGTTGAAATGATAAGCCGATCTATTCGAAAGTTAATGTGGAACTTTCTTTCAATTTCTTTCAATTTCTGTATAGAATAATCCCCGACAACGGTTAGTATCCCTACGGCTTAACTGATTTTGCACTATGGCAGGCAGATAATTCAATACGGCCCCAAACCCTTCGTTTCACTTTTCCTACCATTGTAAAAGGTCGTCTTGTACACCTACGTGTGAGACGCAGAAATGAAGTAGCAAATTCGTATTTTAGAGTTCAGTTCATGCATTCTTAGGTTTGGACATCCAATAATCTCCCATATTGGTTAGCCACGCCAGCTAGACGAAGACCTGCAGTGACAAACTTTGCTTCAGAGTGAGGTTTCCAGCAATCTAGGTGTTTGGAATGGCAATTTTTCAGACTTCATCACCAACCATGATCTGCTGATTGAGGTGAGCTTTGGTCCCATAAAGCCCTTCTCTCTAAGAACCACCGACGGTATGAAAAACACTTCTATCCGCCACTAAATACAAATCTTTCTAAAGGCGTTGTTTCCTTCCAGAATAAGTTTGAGAAAATGATCATTCTAAAAGCTCTTTGAATTGTCTTTTGCAAATGCATTGCCCTCTAAATGAGGACAGATTCTTCCAAGTACCCCCAAATTTTGATCTCGCGCTTGCAACTCTACAAGTAACATTTTCAGCAAAAGTTTTACAAGGCTATGTTGTTATTGCAAGAGGTTTGATAAAAAAGTAACAGTGGTTCAAGTGCTGTACATATTTAATAACTGACAAGTTAATGTAATGTTAGCTTGAATAGGAGGTCGATCCATCGTAGGTGATGGTATCATTAAGTGGACTCCAGAGATGTCAGTCCGAGACCAGATCCTGAAGGTCATTTTATTAAGGAAAAATGCAATACAAATGAAGGCCGTTAAACAGGTATTATAATTTGATAGGTCAAATGTTGCAGTGACCATGCACGTACCTATTCGGGACTTCTGTCTTGAAAATCCCCCCACACCCGCCGGGAAAGCTATCCCCCTTGCCGAGAAATCGTGGCACCACTTATTATGACAAGAAGATTTCTCCCACGGGGCTTGGTCTTACCTGTCGATGTGCCCCTCGGATGAAACGTCGTGCTCCAGGGTTCCATTCAAAATGTCTGGTAACGCCTTTACCTAAACCCATTTTACCCTTCCTTTTTCTTCAGACGATATCTGACTTATGACACTTTTCAAGATTTGTCGACGAAAGCATACAATTTACATGGAAGCATAGGTGTGCGAGGCAGGAAGGGGTGGCTGCAGCCCTCCATTCGGGCAACAAAGTTGCTATTTTCGGGTCAGTTTTATTATTTTCTTCGAAAGGTATTCTGGCAAATTGCAATTGAAGGTGGTCCCGTACGTTTATGTATCGAAGAGTAAAATGCAACTACCACCTGCGATCACCTCATCAAATCTTGGTGGGGTTTGTAATTTTAATGTGTGGGTACCGATAATCTACCTGCCACTTCAGTGTTAAGGTTAATGTCTGCAAAATTAGTTGCAGCAAAATTTCTAGGTCATTCAGAAGCCGTATCTCGCTTGTTTACGACACATCCATATGGGCTCATAAGGAGTTAAGATAATATCTCTCTTAGATAAAAGGCGCATTGAGTGCCTTTGTGACGTCACTTCGGTGCGATCCTGTACAAAGCTTGCTTATCGTGTAATTTGACTAAATAATTGAACAGCATGCACATTGAAAGAGTTTTATTTACACATACTGATTAACAAAGCAGTATCTGGGTGCATGCTCCAAATGTTGAGATAACTTGTCAACTATCGTATCGGAACCACATTAACTTGTTTACTTTATACATACTCCAATAATTACGGTGACAGCTGAATGCCATTCAACTTTTTAGCTGGGGTAGGGGCTGGGGTCCCTGAGGTCAGTAAATACAAATTAAAAAAGTCAAACGAATTAACATAATACAAACGTCAGTCTATTTAAGGTTGTTTGAAAGCATAGAGAGGCATAATCCGAAATGTTAACTAGAAAAGAAGGGGGAAGGGAAGCAGCGAGGGTGGGAAGGACGTAAGAAAGAGAACGGGGGAACACAAGCTTCAAAGCTCATGTGAATAATAAAATCCCGTCAGTTTACTTTGAAATCCTGGGCCTATGTTTAACGTAACTCTACCGGTCCTGGCATCCCCCTAAGCAGGGGGTGGCAACAGCATTTGCTCGACGGGGATCAAACTCTCATGGCTCATGAGAGTTTGAGGATCATGGCTCCTGGTCCCACCTGGCGCCACCCCTGCCCTGAAGCAATTGTTTGTTTTTAGGGACAAGCATTACTCACAGCAAAAATTAACACAATAAAAAAGACACAAAACACCACAACAAGTGAAAGGGTAAAAAAACTGCAAATTGTGAGGAAGACAGAATTTGAGTTAACTGTCTGTGATGGTAGGATCAGTACAAATCACTACTAATAACAAAAAAGTATCAAACATGCTAAACCTTCGTTGATAATTATTTTTTGTTGGTGTACAAAGTGTGTACATACAGTATTAATACGAGAAGGGGTGGTAATCTTTAGAAAATGCTATATAAAAATATCTCTAAATCAAGCAATGTTGACTGGAATCCTCGTCATCCACCCTCGCCCTTTATCTACTATCATTCCTTCTTATCTATTGATATGTGGTGGTGGGCTTTATTTTTGATCCCCTGCCATTCGAAAAATTTTATTTTAGTATTTACACTAGCCACATTTCAACCATGTAGCTCCATGATTCAACAATATTCAATTTTATTCACCAGCAGTGGCGTAGCCAGGGGGGACAGGGGGCAAGTTGCCCCCTCTGGAAAATCTTGGGGGAAATTTTGAAAGTGAATATATGGTGAAATTTGCGCATGATCTGGTAAAATTTTAAATTTTTTTCAACCAGTACACTTTACTTATTTTAAAGTATATGTCACACTGGCACAACCAGTCCGCATTAAGGTTTTCAGAGATGGAATGATGACACCATGCTTATAGTAGTTATGTTTTACTCTCTGTTTTATACAGCATGGGATCTCTGGACCCAGGGCGTCGCCAGAGCATTTATCACGGGGGGTGTGGATATGGTGCCGTATTTGCCGACTAAGAAGAAAGAAATACCGACTAAAAGTGTTGATAAGAGATGCATTTAGAGCTGAGAACCGTTAGCCAAACCGGTAGTGGTCCAGCAGGGGTGGCGCCAGGATTTGCCCAACGGGGGGGGGGGGGGCAACGACCCGGAGCCTCGACAGCCCCAATGCCGTCGAGAGGTTGGTGAGGGGAGATTTGAAGAAAACCTGTGTACTATACCATGTCATTGCGGGGCATATATTGCATAAAATTTTGTATATACTAGAGGAAAATACTTCCGCCCGATTTAAGGTTTTTCCCTAAATCTAAACTGTAAAATTGCAAAGCGCGCGAAGCGCGCGAAACTTTTGGGTAAGCTTATAAAGAATCTGTACTTATTTAAAGCTTATATAGGTCAACCAGTAGCGTACCCAGGATTTCTCTCAAGGGGGAGGGGGATGCAATATGTTGTGTGATCGCCGGCCTGGGGGAGCGGTGTAAGGGGAGGGAGTGTCCCCCTCCCCTCTGAAAATTTTTGAAAAATTAGGTGTCCTTACATGCAATTAATCTGGTGCCACATATGCCACCTTTGGAAGTAAAATTTGTGTTAAAACATTTACGTTTTTTAGGGACCAGAAAAAATTGGCATCCGTGAGGGGATATGGCCCAATGGCCTTCCCCCTGTGTACGGCACTGAGGTCAACTGTCCAGGCAGTTGGGCCCAATCGGGCACAAGTTACATTGTACTTCCCTCTTCGAGTCACTAGCCGTACGGAAAGACAGACTCAAGAGAACATTACTAGTAACTTAGTTTAGCGAAATGAGATGAGATTCCCGGCATTTACATAAAACGATAAATTCTACTTAAGTTACTTGAAAAGATGGAAAGGGTTTGTTCTATATTCAGCTATTAGTAACGAAACTGAGGAAGAGCGGGCAAAGCATACCGAAAATTTGGGGGTTTATCGCAGAAATGACCCTTTTGAAAGCTAAAATAAGTAAACCGACCATGGGTGGCGACAGAATTTTCCCAACATGGGGCCGGGCCATGCCAGAGACCCCAAGTTCAGACAGCATGTCGAGGGTGTGAGAAAGGGATATGAAGGAGCCTAACTATCCCATGACATTGCAGAGTACCATATATTTAGCATAATATTACTTAATATCACTTACTTAGCATAATATTACTTAATAGGTCAAGAGCCGAGTTGCGCACTGATACTGTTCTTTTGAGTCTGAATCGTGAAATTGCAAAGGGCGCGAAAATTTTTGATAGGCTGACACAAAAACATGTTATCATTAAAAACAAAGAAAAACAGTAAAAACATAAAAACTGTAAGGGTTGTAGGCTGTATCAGGGACAACATACATTGTGTCGAAGCCACCTGGACTAGCCAAACTTTACTCCGTGAGTCGCTCACCAACTGACCGTATACCGCATGACACAGTAGAGAACGGCAACTAGGCTTTGCGATATGGGATGAAATTTACATAACCTGTGTACCCTGCCTACATGTTACCTGGTAAGGTTGACAGGACTTATGCTATCTAGCTATGTGGAATGGAACTACTGAAGAAACCGGGGTGGCATTACAGCGCGCGTAGCGCGTCGAAAATTTTGGGTTCTGATTACAGAAATTGTCCTCTTTCTTTCACTTTTTTCCTTTCTTTTCGTCATGTTTCCTTCATTTTGCCGACTGGTGCAGAATTTACCTACTCAATGCCAGAAACCACATGAACGATGAACTCCTTTAGTATACAATGATACTGAAAAGCCCTATGTAGCTTTTTTGCCGACAGAATATGTTTTAAGTTTCAAAAAGTGTTGCTTACGGGCTTTGAAAATATTGTTATAAACGTTGTTTACAAATGCATTCCAATCTCCTGTCTTCCGTCTGCACCAGCCCCTTTCTCTTGCCCTGCTTTGTCCCTCCCTCCCCTGTCCTTTTCTCTGTTTGCTCGGTCTTTCTCTCTCCCTCTTCTCTCTCCTCTTTTTTCTCTTTTTTCCCTCTTTCTTCTTTCCTCTTACTTTCCTTCGTTTGCACTTCCCTTTTTCCTTCATTTGCCGACTAGTGCAGGATTTTGCCGACTGCGTGGATCGGAGGGGGGGGGGGTGTTCACACCCCACACCCTCCTCTAGCGTCGTCCCTGTCTGGACCTCTGACAAGGCGGGACTCTGTCCTTTTACTGTATACTTCAATGTTTGTTGATAATTAAAGGAGCAGCATTGTGGTATATGCAGTTTGTTAGAATAGGTCAGTGGTCAAGTGCTATACTCTGATACCAGGGCAGGTCCTCGTTAAATTCACTGATTGTGGTGAATGTGGCGAACTGATGAAGGGAAAGTGCAGGGTTCACTTAATTACTGTAATTCACCCATTGTGATTCTGAACTACCAGTAGGGCTCAAGAAAAATTCACCAAGACAAGCAAGATAAAAAAAAAGCTTCCTAAAAATAGGAATTCTTGGGTGGGAATTCAATTTTCATTTAATTAGCAGCAAATGTGGCACCACTTTGCATCTCGTCCACCTTACATGAGGGGTTTCCCCTCCCCTTAGACCCCTCCCCCAGGACGGCGATCAGTCACATCAGCCAGGTCAGAAGAAATCACCCGGACAAAATTTGGACCTGAGGAGAACACTGATTATTAGGAAGCAGATCACTAATTGGGGGAAATCTTGGTGCTCTTGCCCCCCCCCCCCGACAAAAACCTGGCTACGCCACTGTTCACAGGGAAAGGATGATAAGGAACCTAAGTTAAGTCTCTGAGACTCAATCCGTGGATGAGCCTCTGGAGCAGGGACATAGCTAGCACTCATTAGTAGAGAAAGAATACTAGAAGGCCGGGGGAAGATCCTTTCCTTGAGGTGAGCACAATTTTACGAGGCCTTTTCTTTCCTCAAAAGAGCGGTTGTGGGATTGGACAATGAAGGGGCGATAGAGGGAGTGGATGAAAAAACCTTTTATATGATAAGTTCCTTGGTATAGCATAATTGGTACAATATGTGTCAGGTGCAAAGGAGATGAATGTTTTTCACTGTAAACTTGACTTGCTTAGGGCGCGATTTTTGAAAAAAAAAATGCTTTGAAGACAGGGGAGGATGGGGGGGGGGGGGCTCAAGGATTCCGGACTCCCTTTTTTTAGCAGTGAAAGAACTACCTACTAGGCTGTTCTGTTTATTTTCCTTGGCAATAAATCCAACTTTAGCCTTCAGTTTTCTACCTTTTCCTCATACCATCCCAAACGTATTTTTTTCAAAGGTATGGATACGGGTTTTATAACAATTCTTATGTAAAATTTCGGCCCGTTTCGGGAATAATTGCCACGGTTTACCCTCCTTGTCTGATGACCATTATAGGACGATAACGCATGACATTATTCTAGCGAGAACTATTTTCCGAAAACAAGGAGTGCAAGTCTAACCTCAGACTTGCATCCGTCAAGAGGCGATTGTGTGGCAATCTGATATTATAAACAACATTTGTAGAGTCCTACATGATTTGAAGTATATTGCTCACTACACTGCTACAATAGTTGTTCAAAGGTCATTAAGTGTATTTACATAGAATATGCCGCATTATGGAACATGCAAATTAATCCTCTTCACCTTTTGCTACACCTTTACTCCTCTCCAGGCCCGTAGCCAGACAAGGTGCTGAAGGGGGGCGAAAAAGCTTCTAGGGGGCAAAAAATTTCCAGAGGGGGCGAAACATACTAAAATGCATTACGGCAATGCTAATTTTTGATCTAGGGGGCCAGGAATTTCCAAGGGGGGCTTCGCCCCCTGGCCCCCCTTGACTACGGGCCTGCTCCTCTCTCCGTCATTACCCATTGGAAGCTATTCATTTGGATTCTCGTTCAAAATTAGTTTAACTTAAGTGGTTTTGTGAAGTGTTTAGTTAGCTCTCCTGCAGTGTCATTTGGATGTCAGTTAAAAGCATCATACTAACGTTCCCATTTTGTAATTACCACAGAGTTTTCAGTAGGTCCTATGCCGGTCGCGCAATTTTTTTTCCCACGAGGTTATGGGCAAATCATGCCAATGGACCAATCAGCTTCTTGGAAATAGGCCACACCCCTAATTCCAAAATGACAGCTTTTGAACCATTTTTTTGTAATTCTGACGCCAGATTATGAAAGAACAGGCCAAATAACCCCAGTCCACTTAACCCTAACCTTAGAAATAACCCCAACCATGATTTAGAAACAAATTTTAAAAAATTTTGAAAATCAGATTTGCCCATAACCTCGTGGGAAAAAAATTGGGCATGCCGGTCTCATAGTACCAGCATTGGGAGAGTGCCATGCCACAGCCAAAATATCACTAAAGCAGTATAATTCCTTACATGTAATCAGTTCAAAGTTTTGCAAAAGATAGCACCATTTAACATCTGGGCCACCTTACATAAACAAAAATTTCTCAAGGGGAGGAGTTTCACCCCTTTTACTTAGAAACCAACCCTGCCCTTACCACCAACAAAAATAAGAATTCACGAAAGTATGATAATTTTTCAACATAAGATCAGTGTGAAACTTTGCCAAAGATAGCAACATTTTGCATCTAAGGTAATTTCTCAAAGGGTCCCCTTCCCATGAAACCCCTCCCCTGGAAGGCACATCCGCACTAGGTGACTAAGGAAGGGTCCATCCCAGGTGGAAAGTATCGTAGATACGCATTTGAACACTTACACCGACTTTCTGAGTTTGTTTGGGGTGGGATTACGACATCATCTTCTGTTTTGCCTCCTCAATCATCAAATCCAGGCGGCTCTTCTAGGGCTATAACTGAAAAATTGCTGGTTCCATTACTGAGTGGGATATAAATTACAATCATTTTAATGTCTGTGATGTACGTTTTAAGAGTCACCAAATTTCACAGTTCATGTGGAATTTTCAAAAAGTCCCCATGTCGGGAGGCGGAACTCCCTCCCGAACCCGTCCACCCCCATTGCCGCTTGTCGGATCAGTTGTGCCTTCGGCACCCCTTTTGTAAAACCCCGCATCCGCCATGGGAATAATCCACATGCAGATCAACAGTTTCGAAAAAGGGGGACTCACTTCATAAGGACATCAGTCACACCACACGAGCATGTAAGGGCCGGGGCCAATAAACAGATCTGGAGGTCCTGCCAAAGGAAGATGTTCAGAACAAACACCTGTAGATGCGATCTGGGGGCATCACACTTTGAAAATGAATAAACAAACTTTGTAGGGCAGCTTTGGCTAATGTCTCAAAAGCGAACGAAAGTGGTGACTGAAGGAAGACTTGGATCGGGAAAGAGTCCCTTTAAATCAACACATGGAATCTGCGAGCTATTGACAGTAAAGTAAATCAACTGTCGGCAGGGGCTGTTTACAACATTTTTCAAGGGGCAGTGGATTGAGGCTGACAAGGATTTTGAGACCTACTTTTTCTGGAGGATTGGCGTCAAAAAAGCCGGCTTGCAAGTGCTCATTTTCTTAGCAAGTACATCTGTGTTCAGGTATCAGGGATAAAATATGAGAAGGAATGTATGACTGAACATTGTGAACAGTACCCCAAACCGTCGCAAGAGCTAGGACACCCATCCAAGGGAATGAGGTTCAGGCAAGGTCCAGCTTTAGGGCCCATGGCGGGTTGCAAAAGCAAGGCCTAGTAGAAGAGAGGGGAAGAAGACCCCGGAGGCTCTGAGATATGAGCAAAATTGTGGTCATTAGAATGAACGGTGTAACTATCCTCAGATGACATTGGAGTGGCAATAAATAGAATACAATAATCAAGATCCAACAGTCTTTATTTGTAATGGCCTAACTCGGAATAAGGGTAAGTTGATTTGACTAAATCAGGAACATTTTACGGTGAATGATGTTAGGGTTTGCATTGGGCCATGGAGTGATGATTCCACTGAAGCTACACTGTTAAAATGTCAGCAAATTTACATAAAATAAACGTAAAGAAATACAAAAGGAATACAGAAATGCTCTGGTAATTAGTTACCAGAAAATTTCTGTATTTCTTGTTTATTTCTTTGTTTTATTTTCTATAAATTTACTGACATTTTTAACAGTGTATCCTACAGAAAGGAATGATGAAATAAGTAGCATAGCCTGAAAACGGGTAGGCGCAAAGCGCGAAGAACAATCATTTTTAAAGACATTCCAGTAGTGTTTGCAACTTGGGTCGTCAACGTTTTTGGATCATAACCCAGTGAAAAGCCTATACATCCAGCCATAATTAAAAGAAAGCATTTGAGGTAGATTGAGGTAGAAGAGCTCATTAGTTAAGGGCAAAATCCTCAAACAACGTGCATTCAGAAAGAGATGCTTCCCCGGAAACTGGGAGATTTAGAAAATCATTTTGACAATTTTGCTGGTTCTGGGGGCTTTAAAATTCACAATTAGGACAACGAATTTTCAGCATTTTCATTAGCAATAAAAGCGATAAGTAACGACTTTAGAACAGAATGCTTGGACTAAAGGAGAACATTTGGGCCCATCAAAATTTCGAATTGTCAGCAAAAGTACAGGGGTTCGGCCGGTTTTTTTTCACTAGCATTCCTGCAAAACCCTTACACACATGTAAAAGCACTGGGGGTACTCTACGGCGGGCATCGAGGGCCTCTGCCTACGAAAAAATGAAAAAGGGGCCCCTCATATGTAATTTTCAGCGATTTGAAGGCTTAATCAGCTTCCACATGCAGCTCTGCAAGCTTGGACTATTTTAGGTAAAAAGAAATGTGTAGACTTCACAATGTGCAAGTTTATTGAATAATGAAGCCATTAAATAAGATACCAGAACAAACTTGATAATACTTTAAGGAAAGGTTAGGATTTCTTTAGTAAATACAGCAAATAATAGCCAGAACTTTTCGTGCGCTTCGCTCAATCAGTTACCGTGCCTGTGTGGTCGACCATTATATGACATTTCTTTGGCCAAAGGTACATCGAAAGACCGCACATGATATGTTTGGTGTAGTTTTTCACTTTCTATTTGCCTTGTAAGGAGGCGTTATTTGTGCCAAATGTGTAGCTTATAGCTTAAACATGGAGTAGATGCAAACGAAATTTCGCTTTATGATCTCTTTCTTTGACATATAATAGTGGTGACGCTACTTGAAAAGGCATCCCCCCAATTTTTCCCTTTCCCCACTTTTCTCCCAACCAGGGAGCTGTTACGTGACAACTCCGTAACGACTCCCTGCCCCAACTAAACATGATACTTATCCAAAGTATGTATAGCGCAAGGCTAATCGTTTGTATTAGAATCAGCCTTGAATATAGTGTGTTAAACTCCGGATTAGCCTTCTAAAATGTCTTAAAATGTGCAAGCTTTTCGCCGCGCTTAGCGCGAGACCATCGCTGTCACTTGGCATAATTACACTACACTTACTTTAGGGCAGCTTGAGTGATATAACACTTCAAAAGCCCCATGCAGTCCCTACCATCATCTATGCCCCCATTCACATTTCCCCAGTTCATTATCAACTAGACTGGCTGTTTGTTAGTGCCAGTAAGCCTAGTATCAAAAGTGAACAAATCCTGATTTTGATGGACAGTGTATAATGCTCATCAAACGCCTTTCGAAAATGAATACTTGCGTCACACTAATGCCCATTGTTTTAAAAATAGCTTAGAGCTTCCTGGGGGTATTCCTCCTGGTTCCCCACGGGAAGTTACTCTGGATTCCACCGTCCCACGCCTATGGGGGGGGGAGGGTAAGGGCGTTTCGCGTCCTTCGGTGCAGTTTGGTCATTCCTTCTTTATTCCCCTAATAATTTCATAAGCCCACAATTTACTCTCACTTTCAGAACTCCGGGGCAACTACTGCATATGATGTCACTTGGGAGGAATATTTGTCAGGTTAAATTTAGTTGGTTTCCCAGGCCCCAATTCATATACATTGTATACTATATAGACCCTTTCTGACATATCCACGAGGAGGTCCAACTACAATTAAAAAGTGGCAATGAACCATACCTCATTACACCGTTAGTCGGCACACTTGGTCTTGACAGTCGGCAAATGTGGATCTCACCAGTGGCGCCGGCAGGGTATGGTGATGGGGGGCACCACAGAATGACACCTCAGTTAAACCCCAAATTCTGCGTAAATTGTACCTTTTTATGCGTCACTGCGATTGTATACGGCAATAGGGTATCCTTCCTCAGGCAGTGGTGGTGCCAACTGGGGCAGGGCCATGGCCCCCAGGTCGGGAAAATGTCCATTTCGTCGGGGAACCTTAATTGAAATGATAAATACACAATCCTTGGCTACGGCCGGTCGCCCGACGGCTTTCTTGTTTTTACTCTCAACGAGAGCAGATTTTTCCCTAAAAACCTATTTTTTCAAGTCTTCGTCAATAATAAGCCACAATTTGGAAATTTTCTGAAGGAAAACCCCATTTTTTAAAAAAAAATTCTTCAAATAAAAATGCCAAAATTTTCGGCGTGCTTCGGACACCGAAAATTTGGTGTTGTCATCCTTATATACAGAAATTAGTCAACTTTTTCGGGGCTTCGAATTGCTGCCCCGTCTTGATCTTGGCCACCCGTAGGGCAAATCCTTGGGCCAACCCCGCCCTCAGGGAACCAAACCTCTCCATCTTGAAGGACCTCTGGAGGGGAACAGACTATTATTCATTTTTAGGGTCCGATGTATACTCCAGACCCAGGTTTACTTCCGTATGTTGAAAAGAAGGTTCCCTTAACATATTCTGGTGAATCTTTAATTCAGTTCCCATTTTTGGTATCGAGATAGACGGAGAAGACGTTATCACATTTTGTAAGAGAAGTGAAACTGGAGCAAGCATGGGTGATGTCATGGCGTCACATTGATTACCTATCATGCAATATTTGGTTTTTCTTTAAACTATGCATCAAATTTTATACCAACTAAAACTGGTGCATTTTAAATATAAAAACGTCGTGGACTTTTTAACATTATAAACTGCCACATACTCTTTGGGCATACTACTTTTCCCAAAGTCCCCTCGACTCTTTGGCAGAGAGCCGAAGGGTGAAAACCAGACTTCTACGCCACCGCCCTAACCGACCATTCAGTTGCATCTTTCTATTGAAATATCCTGGATACGCCCCTGGTGCAGGCAAACATTTCAGGTAAAGACCATTAGGCGTTGTGGGGGCGCCCCCTTGTCCCCATAGCTATGTCACTGTCCAATCCTTCCACCTGACGATGCCATTTCTAGGTAAAAACATCGCGTGATATCTGTCGGAGTAATTTAAAACTCTTACAACTAAATCCTTGCAAAGATCTTCTTAACGAGAGTTCCTGATCAAGTTTAGGAGGGAACTGAATTCAAATCTTGCAAATTTCAACTTGATGCAACAAATGAATAACACCATCCATGCCTCTTGCACTTCCCTACCCCTAATTCTGACTATGAGAATAGTAGTCAGTAGATGATCATTATAGTGGGGATCTCCGGCAGTGGTGTAGCTACATATTTTTGGGAGGGAGCAAAGACAAAAATTTTCTAACCGATATTATCTCCACACAACAATTTTGCTACTCATTCCGTTGTATAACAGGGGACGCCAATTTTGTTTTACAAGTGTTTGGCGAGTCTGGCGAAAAACAAGAGTGTTTTCTTATGGAGGGGTGTGAGAGAGGGAAACGAAATTTTAAGAAAAACTTAGCCTTTAGATTCAAAAAACAGTGCCTTAATGTTTTAATAGACTCTTCTACCACCTCTGGCCATCCCTTATTGAGACGCCTGCATCCTGATTGGTTAAACACTGACCTGTTATTCTACAACTTACGGTCAGTAAACGTGAACATTGATAAAAATGAAGTTTTCACACATTTTCGGTGGTAGAATAGGATTAAACCACATTAGTCGGACTATTATTGTCTCATAAACCGTCTCCACTCCACGCTTGCAAAATAACGGACTCAGCTTCGCCTCGTCAGTTATTTTGCCAAATTTGGAGTCTCAACGGTTTATTCACCAATAATAGTCCGTCAAAGGCGATTTGTTCCTTATAACTATTAGGGTAAAATGAACCTTTCAAAACAAGTTTTTTTTTATTACCGCTTCGGGGTCAGGTGTACTAAATCAACTAAATGGCTACTACAGCAGGTAGTTTATATGAATAAATATTTTTCTTCCGTAGCGAAAGCATGCCAGTAACCAATGACTTTCAATGGAGCCTGTATTCTAGCAAGATGTGATCATGAAGCTGGCGCCGAGGCCTTGCGAAACCATATGCCGAGTGTTTAGGGGTTCTCCCCACGATTTTTTTAAATTAAATTGCTTTTGAGGCTATATTCTGCACTATTTTTAGCGAAAATCCTGCGTCCTCTATGTGTAGTCTAAAACCTTTTTGGCTTACGATGACTGCTAGTTAGCCTACTTGTTTACAAAATAAAAAAAATGCAATTTGCAAAGGCGCTGCTGGATCACTCCCCTTGCCAGCATTGGCGGAAATTTATTGTGAAACCTGGGGGTATGGAATACGCACCGGGCGCCGAAGGCACCACGCGAGAAAGCACTCCCCCTGACGGACTGGGGTCCAGGCCGGCCTTAGGGCCCCTGGTGGGGACCAGGGACAACGCTCCGGTGGGGGTGCCGGGGGCGAAGCCATAGGAAGCTCTGGGGGTATTTACAAAATGATAAGCATTATAGTGGAGCTTTTAACTACTTCAAAAGGATATTGGATGCGCACTAAACAGACACAGAAATGATACTTCGACCATTTTCCTACTTTAGTGGGGTCGAGGGGTAACTCTAGTGGAGGCCTAGGGAGACGAAGCCTCCAAAGGCCCTGAAACCATTATAAAATTCTGAGCATTAGAACGAAAAGATTAACTATTTCTAAAGGAAACTGGATGAGTACTAAATAGAACACAAAACTGATAATTTTACGTAAGTTTACCGTAAGTCCTAGGCCTATATATATACTGTCAGTCAATTTGATGATTTATGGGGCCTGTAAGCGGTCGTGTACAGGCCCCATAAATTTACTTGTCATTCGCGAAAGGTTTTGTTTTTCGAAAAACACCATACCGACCAGGTTTGAATGCGTGACACTCCGAGAAGGCACATGAAATTTATCTTTCTAAGGCCTGTGGCTACGGAATTTTATCATAGGGGAGGAGTCAAGTTGAAGGGACCTAACGGTTACTACGGCCCCGCTGCAACGCGGTCAGCTTTACTGGTGGTGTCAATCATTTCACTATCTAAAAATGAGATTGAACTGGCTCTAGACAGACCCCGAAAATGGAACTTAATTTTTTTTGTAATTGTGTTTGTATCTAAGGCCCCTAAATTTGAAGTTGCAAGGGGATTTGGGGTTGGGGAAGTGGATACGCATATAGGAGTTACATTGAAACAATAATACTACTCAAGCTGTCGAAAAGCAATTGGCAATAGCGTAAGTAAGGTGGGTGCGCGCGAAGTGCGCCGAAAAACAGCATTTTAAAGATAGTGCCGAATGTTTTACTTCATCTTGCATAACAAAAGTTATCCAGGTTACATTAATATACCCTCACTTTTGCTATTTCCAAAATCCCCTAGACTCACTGGGGAAGAGCCGAAGGGCTAAACCCAACGTTACTCCCGAAGGAGTTTGCTCCCCAAGAGGAGCTACGTCCCCGAGGGGACAAGACTTAACATGACCAACCTCTTGACCGTCAGACCCCTGTCACGCGTGGCTCCATTCTCAACTGGCTGAAAAGAACAGAGACTACAATGACCGTTGCCGAGAGGCCGAGAAAGCGTCCTCACTTCTTTCCGTTTCTTCTTATCATGGTAGGGGAGAGGTTAGGTCGGGCACAGGTAGTCAGGGAGTCACATGATGCGATAAAAGTGTGTAATCCTCTTCGGCGGACAATCTCCCCGATACTTTACCTGTACTTTCTTCTCAGGGGGCGGTTTCTTCAACAAGAACCAAAAATTTGTAAAGCTTTCTTACTTTTCCCTCATATTTTGGCTACTAGTATTATAAACAAGTCTCACCCTTATTATAGGTAACCCGCAGTCGATTAGTTGTTGCACAGGTCTGTGTCGCGGTTCGGTAAACGAATTGAGATGTGACCATTCCTTCGCCGTAGACGGGGTAGATACGATACTGTGCATGGCATGCCCGATAGGCCAGCTGCCCCGACAATCCATGTTTTTTTTTATGTGTGCAGGTTTTATCAAATCAGAACTACACACACCAGCACACTGATTTGCGAATACTTCGAAAAGTGTAAAAATTTCCACGCATGCACTTACAACATCATGGCTATGCTTATAACCAAAACCGTCTCAAATGTATTTAAGCTATTAGCATCATTCAACGGAAAGGGTTGTCAACATTATGCCAATTGTTTTAATCTAAATCTTTTCAGCATTGTCTAGTTGGTAGGTATATTTTGTTTGGAGATTGAAAGAGTCTCTGTGCAGGGTCTGGTTGCAACCTTTGTAATGGAAAATAGTATTTTTTTTTTTATTTGCGCTTCCACGCGCATTCGTCACGGTTTACACTCCGCGTCTCAGGACAAAAGTATACAAGGGATGATTCTGTGGAAAACCCCCTGGAAACTAGAAGTACATCTTCCATCCCCGTAGATGCCAGGCGTTAAGAGGGCAACATGTACCAATCAAATATAAAGAGAACGGTAACGTGAGTAGCATGATCTACATGAATGGAAGTATAAGCTTTTTGATCGTTGATACACCTTCTTTTCAAACATCTCTTCTGCGCGCATCGCGCGTACCCATTAACGGTAAATCCTGGGAGTTCGAAGTAGGCAGTGGCGCCACAGGTGCGTGTAATATCAGGCGCGGAGCCAGACATTTCAAAAAGCCCCCTTGAATACTCTCCTAGATTGACATTATGCTAATCTCCCCGTATTTGTTATTGTTAATGTGGCAAAAAAGAGGGGGCTGAGGCCGGAAAAGCCCCTACTTGGATCCGCGCCTGAATATGTACAATGTATGCACGTTGTAGTGTACAACTGTAGTGTAGTGCAGTGATGTGTACAAACATTTTGTTCCACATGTACCCTCAACATGGTCGCGTAAGCAAAACATTAAGTCATGTGACACGTTCTGTTAGAACCCCCTCTTCAAAAATCCTGCGTACGGGCGGGTCTGGTGTGTGATAAATTTCGGGATACACCTTTCATACCACCCTTCGCGATTTTTCATAACAGTATTTGGAATGCACCCATGAACATTTTAGTTCCTATCAAGACAGCTCACATTGGATTTCTTTTATACTGACAATGCTGAAACTGTAGACCACTCAAGTCGCACTTCCCGTGTAACCACTGTCAACTCCTTCGAAGATCCCTTATCTCTCCAAACATCGAGCTAAAAAATGTTGCCAAAATTGCTAAAATAGATTTAAAAGGACTGATTACAGCGCATTGAATGCAAAGCAGAGGGTATAATTAGGGGTGTACCGGATATCCGGTCCGGCCGGACTATCCGGCCGGATAATGAAAAATATCCGGTTCCGGTTCCAGCAGGACATTTTTAAAAATCCGGCCGGAACCGGATTTTTGTGAATCATTAGTAAAAGGCTCTACAAGTACATTTCAATAATATCATGCATGATGAAAATGGGTTTGGTACAGAAGATGCCTATGTATGTAATGGAGTGGTACTGAAATTCTTGGCTTGACTTCCTGCTGGTCCTCTTCTTATCCCCTTTTTATATAATAAACACTCAGCAACTTCATCAGCCTGATCCTTGACAAAAAATAATTCCAAATGAAAGAAGCCATTTTCCAAAGTAAGTTTCATGAAAGTCTGAACTATTGTGACTTCAGAGAGGCCACATTAAGCTACACATTTAATGACAACCAGTTACTAAATGATAGCCAACACTTGACACTCAAATACTGTAACTTAGTTCAAGGTAGGACATACAGTATGGTCAATATCACTCATGCTGTATGACAGCTGGTCTTGGTTACACAAAAGGATTGACATTAGAGTTGTGAATAGGAGTAACTTAAACAATAGCAGCCTTAGCAGGGCATGCTATTGTTAATGTCTGGCCCATTTCCTGTTTTGTAAACTGCCAATTCTAATTCCTTTATAACCAACAACTCAGTCTCACAATATAAGTTAAAGAAAATTTCACCCAAAATGTTTAGTTCAATTAGCCAAAGGGTGTAGCTATAGGCTAGACTAGTAGTACCCTGTAAAATTATTGCAGTCCCCCATCGTATGTGTGCCCCCACCCCCTCCAACACATGAAGCCATAAAGGAGAGGTCCTGTACCATTCCACTATTTGTAGAGGAGGTATGTATATTGATCATTAGAATTTACTCTTAATACATATATTGAGCAATTGCTTATAAAGTAAAGCCTAATGGGTGATCTCTAAGACCGACCCCTTTGCCATTATGTACCATTGGTAGGCCTACTTCTATTTTACTTGGACCCTGATTTCAGTTACAAGATTCCTAATGAAAAAAATCCGGTCCGGCCGGATTTTATCCGGCCGGATAGTTCGTACTGTCCGGTAAAATCCGGTCCGGCCGGATCTCAAAATTCCAGATCCGGTACATCCCTAGGTATAATTCTTCGCTCAAATGAAAGCCCGTAGCCTTGCAGGGTCATGGGGCAACTTTGCAAATCGAGTTTGCAACGTATGACCGCTCCAGCACGGGGTACGGGGGCACATGCCCACTCCCCCCCCCCCCGAAAGTTTATTTTCGAAAATTAAAAAAAATCAAATTTCTGTAGGGGTTGACAAATGATGTGTCTTTTTTCTAAGGATGTAAATTTCATTTTCTGTAACAAATTTTTTACATTCAACCAAATTTTTTTCGTGCGCCCGTGCCTATTAACCTTAAGTTCTCAAAGATTCCGACCGTGCCGGTTTGACCGGGACTGTCCCGGTTTGGACTATGCCGTCCCGGTGTCCCGGTTCACCTATTTGTTGTCGCGGTTTCAAAAAAGTTGCTGTGCAACTATAAAAGGGACAGTGGAAATAGCTGGGAGAGTACTGATGCTCTTCCGTACAGAATATGGGGCCTTTTGCCAAGGAAGTGATCATGAATGCGAGCTTCAAGTTGATCTTGCTATCAGAACTACCCCGCGGAGCGGACGAAGTTTTTTCGTTCAGCTCATCGCTGCGAAAAAACAAATGGGGCGGCAGCCTAAACGGGCGGCAGCCACAGAGGCGCTACGCAGGCTATATCAGAACAGGAAACATTTTGATTGTTCCAAATTGATCTATTCATAGACTTTGGAGCCCAAGTTGATTGGGGGGTGTGTAACGACTTGTCCGAAAAATATGACCAAAAATTTCCGCCCGCTCCACGCATTTTCGGCATGTTATTAATGCACATATCATACAGGGTCATGCATCGGTTGTCGCACGGAATGCCAATTATACACAATAATTTGCCGTGTTACTACCTTCCTTATTGGTTCTAATTTTGGCGGAAATTGTTACAATAATGATGATAATAATCAGTGGTGTAGCCAAGATTTCTCTCAAGGGGGTGAAGGGTAGGCATCATGTTGTGTGACCGCCTACCTGGGGGAAACCCCCTCCCATTTGGGTTCAAATCCTGGCCGGGTCATATCAAAGACTATAAAAATGGAACCTACTGCCTTTGTGCTTGGTGCTCAGCATAAACAATGGAGTAGGGAAAACAAGCCAGTGAGCCACAACTGGAAAAAAGGCCGTGGTCGTCTCGACTTGAACCAATTGGTTGGAAACTGGGACGTTAAACCTCATCTAACCTAACCTAACCCTCCCATTTGAAAATTTTTGAAAAAATAGGTGTCCTTACATGCAATCTAGTACCACATATGCTCCCTTTGAAGTAAAATTTGTTGTTAATAATTTACGTATTTTAGGTAGAAAAATCGGCATCAGTGAGGGTTGGGCATGGCCCAGTGGACCCTCAAATACACCACTGATAATCACAATGCAAGTTGAATCATTAAAAACACACTGGTGAATTCAGTAAGACCGAATATATAGGTGCTATTGAAATTCAAATCAGAACTTTATTTTAATTGCCAAGGAAGTTTTTTTAAAATATTGATTACCTTTAGCTACATCATTGCATTATTTTTCTTTCAGTAGGTGCCCGAAAAGTTCTCAGCATATTGCCCGAATTTTCACAAAAAAATTTGGTTGGGGCTGCAGCCCCCAGCCCCAGTGGCGTAACCAGTGGGGTGGCGGGGGGGCAAGTTGCCCCCCCCCCCCGACACAAAAAAGCGGGAAGGGGAGCAAAAAAACGGGAAGGGAAAAAAGGAAGAAAAGAAAGGAAAAAGAGGGAAAGAGGGAAGAAGAGAAAGAGAAGGAAGAAGAGAAAAAGAAGGAAAAGGAGGAAAAGGAAAGAAAGGAAAAGAAAAACAGGAGAAAGGGAAAAAGAAGAGGAGAAAGGGGAAAGAAAAGAAGGAAAAGAAAAGAAAGGAGGAAAAAAGAGAAAGGAAAAATGAAGTTGAGAAAGGGAAAATGCAACAAAGGAGCTAAAAATGAAAGACAAAAAACTGCAGACACAAAGCCCTTGTTGGTACTGTCGGTACGAAGCGCTTAAAGCTGTGAAGGAACTGTACCCTGCACTCTTATTAGCTCTGGAAAACATTGTAAATGACGAAAGATCTGCTTATAGTAATGCAGATGCAAAAGGGTTGCTTGAATATTTTAATAAATTGGAGTGCCTAGTTATGATTGAATTGTGGACAAATTTTGAGCGAAGTACAAAGTTTCGTTTTACCCAATTTTGCTCTTAAGGAGACAACTTCTCTAATTTAAATTTTCGGCGCGCTACGCGCGCAGGAGAGACAATCTGGTTTCTTCAGTAGTTTCATTCTACATCACTAGAGAGCGCAAGTCCTTCCCCCTTACCATAACACGTAGGAAAAGTACACAGTTTATGTAGAGGTCGTAAATTTCATCCCATATTGCAAAGCCTAGCTACTGTTCTCTTGTGTGCCATGCGGTACGGCCAGTTGGTGAAGGACTCACCGAGCAATATTTGGCTATTTCATCGGATAGTCAAGGTAGTTTCGATACAATGCATATTATCTCCTATACGGTCTAGAACCCCTACACTACAGCTTTTCTTTCTTATTGTTTTTAATAATTACATAGGCCTATGTTTTTTGTGAAAAGTGACCCGAAATATTTTCGCGCGCTTCGCGCGCTTTGCAGTTTTACAGATTCCGGAAAAAACATTTAATCAACTTGGAACTTAGCTTTTCTAGTATATACAAATTTTATGCAATATATGACCCGAATGACATGGAGGCTAGTACACAGGCTTTCTTCAAATCCCACCTCACCAATACTCCACGGCATTGGGGCTGTCGGAGTTTCGGGTCGTTGGCCGTTCGCCGCGCAAATCGTGGGGCTACCTCTACTCGACTTAATAATAAGTTAACAGATTCTGGCTGTAGAAACTCTCAGTTCCAACTAATCCACTGAAATCCATGGGGGATAACTCAACGCTGAATAATTTTGAATGAAGTCGGATAGATTGTAACAGACTTAAAGTGTTAAATTCAAATCAAACTTTACAAAATTTGCACAACAAGGACACATCTTGATAAAAAATCCTGGCAAGCGTCACTTCTGGTGATTTGGGATGTATTAAAATCTCAGGTTTTCACAGTACGCTAGGTCCACGCAAACCTATGGTGGCGCTTTGCTTAGATTGTAAATGGGGTTCAAGCTTCCAGTCTTCGGACCTCAAGTCCAGGCCAGCTCAACTAATCTGTCCTCACAGAAATGTGTTTTATAAAAAAAAAAAAAAAATCAAATGAAGCTTTACATTTTTTCACGATGGCTGCTATCAAGCCTGACAAGTGCCATTTCCGGCGATCTGGGACGTATTCAAATCTCAAATTTTCTTGGTACGCCCCGCGCCAACCTATGGTGGCGCTCCGCTCAGATAGTAAACGGGAGTCACCCCCACAAAATCCCCAGTCCTCCAAAAACACTCCTGCATGGTGTTGTTTTTGTTTCCTTTTGCTTTGAATATTTTTATTTTGCTCAAATTAAAATCGGAAGAATCACATTGAGCAACTGTGTGTGTGTGGGAAGGAGGTTCAAGGTCGAGAAGTCACATCTGGTCTGCCCCCCCCCCCCAATGTCAAACGTCTTCCTACGCCGTTGTATAATTGTCTTTATACTGCTTCTCCTTGTGCAGACACAAACATAGTTCACTGCTCAAGGCCACATTCTAGTGAGCATGTGTAATCAAAACATTCTATGTGCATGCTGTGTAAAATGAGCTACTTTGCATCTTTTGAATTTTGTAACTCTGATGTCAACCAAAGAGTAGTCACCAACTGAGACTTTTGCTTACCCCCAACTAAAAGTCATACTTGGGGTGATGCAACCGTCTTTAAGTCCACATATAGTCCACATTTAAGAATTTCCAATGTCCTGCGAGGGGACCTATCACGTGTAAGAACATTAAGTGTGTAACTTCAACGTTACAAAAATATTTATTTTGATATGTTTGTCATGTTGACATTTGCATTGTTAAATTTGAGTTTGTGCAAATTTTTCATTTTGCCTGAACTAAGACACCATGACGTAAGTGTTCACCATTTGTATATATTTTTGCATGCATTTAGGGATGTAAAAATTCACAATTCTTTTCAGGTGGTGGTGGTGGGGGGGGGGGTCCAGAACACTTCCCTTAAGGCCCTAAGACACCCACAGACTGGCAGTCTGAGACTGCCACAGTTTACTTCAGCTCAACAAGTACCGACAGAATCGAAAATTTTCCGGGAAACCTCTTGAGTCTTGCCCTCCCCGGACAGTCAGGTCTGGTTACGCCCCTGCCCAGCCCCCCGCCTCCTACGCCTATGGATCTATTATATTTAGGTGAGCGCCAAGCTAGAATCGAGAACTGTCCCATATGGAAGTGTGGCATAGGATAGGTTGGCACTAAGATGAGTCAATTATTAAGGGGAGTGCCAGGTGGGGGCAGTGAAATTTTCCACTTTTGTCAGGAACTACCAAGGGGTACTACGATCAAGCATGTAATCCCCAACTTCACACAGTCGCCCCAACCATTTGCCCGAATGTGCTCTCAAGGAAGTCAGATATCTTTCAAAAAGAACCCCAATTATCAATTTGTTAAAAGAAAAAAAGACCCAATTTTTTTAAATTTTGCCAACAGAAACTCAACTGAAATTTCAGAATTTTCTCAGTAAAAATCCAAATTTTGCAACTAAAAACCGAATTTTTCGAGTTCTCCGCCTGCTGAAAAATGTAGCCTTCGTCATTCAGCAACCCACACTTTTGTCAGAGTTTCGGGTGGCTGCCCTCCCGTCGGGGAGCTTAAACCGGTCCTACCCACCCAGGGGCGTCAATCCGTATTCAAATGTGGGGTGGGGGACGGGGGACATACATGACTTAGCACAAACCACTCCCTTTGGTTTTGAAAAGGAGGCGTCTTCCTATTGGCCCTTTCCTCCCCCCCCCTTATGATGACTGACGTTGTCCTATTCTAATAAGAATTATCATTTCAAAGTTAACATGGCCATCATAGATGATCTGCCAGGTGAAATACACGGAGACCACGGAATTACTTCAAGATCTGGATGTTATTTTCATCATGTCCCAAAATAACTGAAACAACGCTTCACAGCATGGATCATTGTCGGAGATCATGGACCCGACCAGGCGCGTTGCAAGGGTGATATATTTGGGGGTGTGAAGGTCCCAAATTCCAACTGGCTGGATGTTTTTTCCAAATGAGTGGAGGCGTTTAAATTGCACTTTGTCATGAGCTCTGCGTTTTGTATACAGCAGTGGGGATCCTTCCTTTGTCACTACATAAATGTGTCGTCCTGGGGGAGGGGCAAAAATTTTGTTAATTTAAGGCTGCTTAGGTGCAAAACGGTGCTATCTTTGGGATATTTTTGGAGCTGATCGTACATGGCTGGAAAATGTCCATAATTTAGTGAATTCTAATTTTTCCGACTGGCTGGATGTTTTTACTAACTGCAGTGGCGGCGCGTAAATTGCACCTTTTTATGCCCCCTGCGTTTGTATACAGCAGTGGGGATCCTTCCTTTGTCACTATATAAAGGTGTCATCCTGGGAAAGGGTCTAAGGGGAGGAATTTTTGTTAATGTAAGGTTGCTTAGATGCAAAATGGTGCTATCTTTGGGATATTTTTGGAGCTAATCGTAGTATAGCAAAGGTGTGAAGGATTAGCAAGGGCGTTTTCAGAATGCTTTGTAGTCGTAAGTGTATTAACAATCACCATCTATACCGATAATGGCTTCGGCGAAGCGTTCGGTAAAAATTTTTGAAAAGTGTCTAACGGCAACAACGTACTTTCAACCTTCCACATCATGCTACAAATTAGACTGAATGCAGTGACGTACCCAGGATTTCTCTCGGGGGGGGGGGGGGGGCATGCAGTATGTTGTGTGACCGCTGGCCTGGGGGAGGGGTCTAAGGGGAGGGGGTGTTCCACCTCCCCTTCGAAAGTTTTTGAAAAATTAGGTGTCCTTACATGCAATCAGGTGCCACATATGTTACCTTTTGAAGTAAAATTTGTGTTAAAAAATTTACGTACTTTTAGGAGCTAAAAAATAGGCACCAGTGAGGGGGGCATGTTCCAATGGGGTGTCCCCCTCCCCTTTGAAATTTTTTGAAAAATTCGGTGTCCTTACATGCATCCTGGTGCCAGATATGCTACCTTTTGAAGTAAATTTGTGTTAAAAAACTTACGCATTTTTAGGAACTTAAAAAAAATCGGGATCAGTGAGGGTGGTCATGGCCGAATGGCCCTCCCCTCTGAGTACGCCACTTATTGAATGATCCCATATTGATGCGAGGCCCCTACAGATGTTTGGAGATGTACGTCTGTTTTCGGAAAGTGTTGTGATCAGAATAGTTCCATGTATAATTACCTTTTTAATGGTCATGAGAAGGAGTGCAAACCATGACGTATGTGCGCGAAGCGCGCCGAAATTTTGTCATTAAATGAGATTTATTGACGAAATCTACATTCAGAATCTGCATCGAGACAATTAACAATTGCCCAACAAACCTACATGCCACTCAAAAAGCCAGTCAAATAGAGCCACGACACTACTCTTTTACGCAAATGTGGGGGGGGGGGAACATTTGATATTGTGTCCCCCACCCATCGAAATGTGGGCGGACTTGTCCCCCGTCCCTCCCCCAGGATTGACGCCCATGCACCCACCCCTTCCCACTCCCATCGGGCAGGTCCTGGCGCTATTAGCTGCCATTTGTGAAAGACTATAACTATTACAAAGCCCGTGTAATGCCCATTTCATATAATATGCTTGTTTGTCGTTTGCGATATTCTTCTCTTGTCTACATAAAATATTTTCTATTCAATTATGATGCACCGGTAGATTGTGCAATACGTGCATGTCCCGGAATGAAGGGTCTAAGTTTTTGAATTGTCCCGATTTCAAGGGTCCAAGGGTTGGAATGTCTGAGTTCTATTCGTTTTCTTTATCATCGTTGCAAACGTATTGGATTTATTCTATGGTTACGGTTGCACAGTTGTTATTCATGTGCAGGCTTATGGTCAGGCGCGTTAGCATGCCCAAATCGGTCTGGGAGGGGCAAAATTATGATGAATTGAGGTCGGTCTATTCTACAGTGTTGTAAAGAGTCATGACTCGAGTCACTTCTTCTCAAACTGATAGTGACTCGAGAGAATTCAGGAGTAACTTCCCCATTGAAATAGTACAATGACTCGTCGATGACTCGACTCGAGTCACTTAAAAGTGTGACAATTGGTGACTCGAGTCACGAATCTAGTGACTCGATTACAACTCTGCTATTCGATGATAAGACGGGGTTTGCTGTTGGGGAGGCAGAGGTTGGGCCAGGAATTTTCTAAAAGCGACTGTGGTGGTACTTTAGAGCGCCACCATAATGTGCATAGCGAACCAAGAAATGTTTAGCCAAAATACTACCCGGGATGCCCGATAAAATTTCAACATCTAAATGCTCTAATATGCAATTTCCTACGAATCTGCATCATCACTCTTCATCTGTGAAAGCCAGATATGGGAGCAGATAGGCTATATGTTTGTGATATGGAATTACCACGCAATGGGCTTTGTTGATCCAAGGAAACTGAAAGAGGGAATCACTCAAAAGCCTTCAACTCCTAGGATTTAAGTCCAAATCTTATCAGATTTTGTAAGAATGGTCAGTAGATGATGAGTCATCAAAGATGTACTTTGGAAGTAGGTCAAATGTCATTTGTGGTCAAACTGTGGAATCACGTAAAAGCATTCAACTCCTCCTACTTCAGTGAGAGGTTGTGTACAAATCTTATCAAATTTGTCAGAATGTACAGTAGATGATGGGTTTACCAATGTTCTACTTTGGAACAAGCCCATAGCAGGGGGATTGCCTCCATAGATCAACAATTACCATTGCCATAATTCATTTAAGTATATTTTGCCCTCGAAAAATGTTTGCCCCCTGTAAGCTTTCCCACCTCCTTCTGTGCCTTGTCTGGCTACTGGACTCTTTTAGGAGTAGGTCAAAGGTCATTTGAGGTCAGAGAGTCAAACAGTGGAATCAAGCAGAAGTCTTCAACTCCTAGGGTTGTGTCCAGATCATATCATATTGGTCAGAATGTTTAGTAGGTGATGGGTCATCAAAGATGTATTTTCGAAAAAGATAAAAGGTCATTTGGGGTCATAGAGAGGTCAAAGGGTGAAGTCACACAAATGCCTTCAACTGCAGGGTTTCGTGTACCAGTACTCATTTCTCAAAAATTGGTATTGGGTCTGTATTGGCTAGTATGGGAAAACTGAGCTATCAATATTATTAATATATCAGCTGCTTGTTACATGGTACACCACTATTAAGCTGTATTAATTCTAAGACCTCTTATAATTTGACAAACTTCCATGACTTTTCCACATCAATTTTAAATTCCATGAGTTTTACAGATTTTTCATGACTAGATTAAGGTGATCAGACATCCCCGATTTTCAGGGACAGTCCCCAACCAAATCCAGTGTTCCGTCCCCGATGAACAAGTGTCCCCGAAAATGTCCCGGATTTGAACAATGTCCTTGAAATTTGAAATTTCCCAAGATGTTAATTAAAATTTAAAATGTAAATATAATGTTATAAATATAATATTTTGTCGATTGTGTAGCCTACTGTGTACCTTTCAGACAGGAGCTGAACAAACAGGAGCTGAAGGGCCGGCTAGCTAGTATTACATCAACGTCGTTGCGATATATATCGTAGCGCCCAAGTACAATGTACGTAGGCTAACAAATAAAAGGGTATTTGCAATCATAGAGATTCAAAGTCAAGAGCATCACTGATTTTTCTATTACTGCTGTGATCAGCCCCATTTACTGTTGCAATTGCACTCTGATGATGTACAGTATATTTTCCTTACATGATGCCTGGTCTAGTACTAGTTAGCGTTCCTGATTTTAACCCCTTAAAATATGGTCACCTTAGACTAGATGCACCCTGCCACTCTCTACCTGGGTCCATTTGGCCAAATGCTCAGATTTGCTGAAGCAAAGTTTTTTTCTGAGGGAGGCTTGCATAGGTTCATCATTACCACTGCAGTGGAAGGTTTTGGGACAAAAGTATTCCAAATTCCAATTTGAGGGCAATGCCCTGCAGTGTTCAGGATGTCCCCAGTAACTGTGGGTCTGTCCCTACTCCCTCTCCTATTCTCCTTACCCCTCTCCTTTTCACCCTAAATCCTCTCCAAGTCTATGCAAGCAATAAACTGCTGCTGATACCACTAATGTAACTGAGGTTAAAGGTGGGTGGTAAGGCAGAACTTAAAAAAATTTGGTGCCACGCAGTTGCCACGTCACGTGTACAGTTAACCTACGAACGGGCGTCAATGGGACCAGACAATTATTTCAAGTATAAAGTCACTGCACCAGTGGCTTGTTGAAGACTTTATTCAACATTGAGAGGTTCATATCACACCTTATTGCCCTCTGTATCTTTACTCAGTCAACCAAATTAAATTTATTCAAACATTTCCAGGAATTACTGGGTTTTGTTTGGTTACAACCTTGGATGCAAACAGACTGAATTGTTGAGGTGATAATAAGGTTTGATTTATGAGATTGAAGTGACACAATAGATTCCAGTCTAGTGTCCAAAGGTTGATTGGTACTATGCCGGCATCTCCAGTCATGCTGAAACTGCGTGTTGTGATGGAACTTAGCTTTGGAAAGGTCTGACCCTAGCAGATCTCCAGGCATTCTTCAGAATTTTCATTTGGCATGTTTGTTTTAGCAGTGTGATAGTTGCAGAGTCATTATTCACAATGATGTAAGTACAACTGTGATTTTGAAAACAAGGATACAATAGCAGAGATTTTTTATGAAAAACTGGGGGGGGGGGGCATAATAGGCCTTGGAGCAAACATTATTATGTGAAAAAGAAGAGAAACATCAATGAAAGCAAATCCAAAAAGTGGGGCAGGGGGTTATATCCCCCCATCCTCCCTGAGATTTCTACTTCTTTTTCACCACTCTGACATATAGCAAACTCCTACATCACACTTTTGCCAATAAGAGTATTTCAAAAATGCAAATTGAAGCATCTAAGGAAGTTCAAATATTAAAAATATTTCCAAAGGGGGAACCCCCTCCCCTTGAACTATCTACCCCTGACGGCAGTCTCAAATATTCTGCCCAAGCAAAGAACAGTTTTATATGCCTAAGCTTGGTACAATAGCACAGTGATCCAGTCATGGTTCAAACAACTTAAAAATGGGGTGAGCACAGAAAATACATTTTTGGGATGTGCACACACTATATGACAACTGAATGGGATCATGTTGAAGGTACAAGCAGCTGCATAAGAAGTAATGTGACTGGGAAAAAATGCAATTCTTAATGTATATGATCCACTCACAATACAATCAGGATTACCTTTTTTCAAAATAATCTATCCAAAAGGCACTTGCAGTGTTTGTGTGAGTTTGACATGTGGTTGGGGGGGGGGGGGGGGGAGGGGCGCTAAGTTAGTAAGAACACTGGGTACTATCCTCTGAAATTTTGTGATGCAAACTGTGTTATCCAGTATAACCCAGCTTTATGGAGCATGGCAGGCATGTAACCTGAGTGGGGCTGGAAAGGTTGAATGACCACCCCCCCCCCCTCCTTCCAGAGAGTTCCACTTAGGCCATGCCCTTAAAGCATCTGAGAATCCTTGATCATCAAAAATTTCAATGAAACTAGCTGCTTTGACAACACTTCCACCTAGCAGAACTGCCTGAACATTCATAAATTCATTCAGATGTTATAAATTCTAACTTGAGGTCAGTTTGAATGAAAAGTGACCCTTCCTCATTAGACCTGTTAAAGGGTCTGCATAGTCCTGTGCCCATTCAGGACCACAGGGACAGCTCTCTATTTTGACGTTCTCTTTGCTCAGACATCTCTATATTCCGAAAAGTCCGCATTGAGGTTAGTGTTCCAGAAGAGGTTAGGTTAGAACAAGCCCTTATCCTAACAGAGTCCTTCATGCACACATTTGGATTATAGAGAAGTTGGAACAACGAAAGGTTGGAACATTGATCTGTAACCCAGGACCACCACCAGTCCAAAATGAGAGGTGCAACAGATTGAAGCAAAAAAGTTTTACCAAAGAAAATCAAAGAACTACAATTGCAGAAGGCACTAAAATATGGCAGCTCAAGGGCAAGTATTCTTTCTTAAGCCCTAAACGTATGGCTTATTTACACTTGGGGGGGGGGGGGGTTGTTAAAGACCTACATCAGGTAATTTACACTATTTCAAATGAGAAAACATATATAGTCAGAAAAACACATTGGTTTTGTTATCACCTAAACACTAAAAGGCCACTAGGTTGGATCATTCCAATATGAGGTCTAAAATTCAAGTAGCTTGGGGTAGCATGACGGCCAAGGTGGGAAAATACAGTCTTCATGTTTTTGTCAATAAACACTTCAGAATGAACTTGTAAGTCAACAAACACCTTTGAACTATTATCTCCAATCTGTTGATGTTGAAAAAACCAATACATGTTCCTCTGTAAAGAGTCCTATTCTAGAGGCATACATACCATGTCATTCTGCCCTATTAAATTTGTAACATTCGTTTCTTTTAGTTTTATTTGAGTGGGGGAAGAGTGATAAATGGGGAGGGGGTTATCTTTGCCACCTATCACTATACCCACTGATGGCTCTTCTGGTCACATCAAAGGAAGAAAATTTTACATGATGGCAATATACACAGTAGCACTTAAACGGTTTTCTAAAAAAATCAAAACGTATTTCCATCCAGGCAAATTAATGGCAATTTATTTGGGCCAATTTCATATTAACAAATGATGGTACTAATGATGTTAAAAACCTAGAACCCGCATCAAGTATGTACAAGAAAAGAATAAACCAGTTTCAGAATGGAGTTAAAGGGTATGTAAGGACTGAAAATCCCTAAAGAACTGGAATATGAAGTACGACAAAAGATTGGGGAAACAGCTATGAATCTAGCACAAAATGAAAGCAGTCACTTTTTACAAAATCTGAATATGGAAAAAAGGTCAGGTCCGGAAAAAAGTCTTAGCCATACCTCACTCCCAATTTCTAAATAAGTCTACTAAGCATATTGTTCAAGATGTAAAGAAATCTCCCTTCAATTAAAAGAACATCCCATTTCAATTTATGAAGCATACTTCTGAGTAAAATTTTCACATAATTTTACAAAATATAAACAACAAAAAGATGCATTTCGAAGAAGTTTAACTAACTTCATCATAAAGCTTCCTAAAGGAACATTTTACAAATGATGAAAAAGTCCATTACCACAAGATCAAATATGAAAACTATACCTTGTGAAATTTGACGATAGTGTTTGTTAGCTGCATTTCATGTTTGAATTCTACGATTCCTGACACCCTCTCATAGGAAAGTATATTTCCTTCAAAAATTGGTTAAAATTTCCTTAAACTATGTAAAGAAATATGCTAAACTTATTATATGGGAACAGGATAAATCTCTCTGTTTGTATGGTAATTACTTCCCAGAGTATTTCTTTTGTTATGCTAGGAATGGGCTGGGGTGGGGGTAACTGTAAGGAGGTCGATAGGGTCACAGCTCCCACTATGGATCTTCTACACAAGTGTGGTCCGTTGCTAATTCATCTAATTATCATGGGGGAACAGGTTAAATACCCAAGGGTCAAACATTTGTGAGGTGATTATAATGACTTCAGGCTGAGTATTACTTTTTTCAGTCATGACCCCTTGTTTTTTTGGAAAGATGTATCACAGACTTTTAACAAAATTCAAGAAAAAATATAATCGTAGCCGAATTTTTTTTTGTTATAAGAATTACACTACTCCACTGCTGCACAAATAAATGAACCCTTTTAATCAAATACAACAATTCCTAATAAAATTTGTGTTTCTACATCCTAAGAATTCAGAGTATTAATTAATAACATAATATATACAAGGGAAAATAAAATGAAGTCAGCAGTCATTTCATATGCTATGGCATGAGCTGGGTAGGCACAAAATATTGTCAAATATATAACAAGGATAAACAAAATACAGTGCAACTTAAATCAGCCTAACAACCTTTCACAAAAGGGTTCACCTATATGGGCAGTTCAAAGTCCTCTTTCATGCAGAACACACCTATGAAGGTAGAGACTTCCACCGGAAAGTGTGCAAGAGAATTGTTTGGCGGGCATGGAAGACACAAAGACACATGATCAGACAATGGCCCTGAAAGTCATGCCCCCAAAATGGTATTCATTTTTCCAATATCTGGGATGATTGTTTACTGAATAAACAAGACATTCTAATGGGAGTTATTAATACATTTAAAAGCCTCTGTTGGGGAAATTTTTCAATTATTTAGCTGATATGATAGATGCAAAGTATGTAATCAGCATCTAAAGGAGGAATAATGATGAAGCACGATGCTGTTAGGGAATGTGTACTTATGTACATGTATATGTACTTCACCCTAGTCCAGAGTTAGATGAGGGTTTGCAGCTCAGTTTCTAACCAATTGGTTTAAGTCGAGCCGGCCATGGCCCTTTTTCCAGTTGTGGCTCACTGGCTTGTTTTCCTTACTCCATTGCTTATGCTGAGCACCAAGCACAATGGCAGTAGGTTCCATATTTAAAGTCTCCGGTATTACCCCGCCAGGAGTTGAACCTGCAAGTCGGATGCTCTAACCACTTGACCATGCAGTCAGTCACCTCATCCTAATCTAAGGTGACCAGACGTCCCCAATTTCTGGGGACAGTCCCTGAATCGAGTGTTCCGTCCCTGATGAACAAATGTCCCCGATTTGAACAAATGTGTCCTTGAAATTTCAAATTTCCCAAGATATTAATTATAATGTAAAAAATAATATTTTGTCAATTGTGTAGCCTACTGTGTACCTTTCGGATGGGAGCTGAATGGCCGGCTAGCTAGTAATGTATCATAGGGCTAGTACTACATCAACATCGTTCAGATATGTATATCATAGGGCCCAAGTACAACGTAAATAGGCATACAAAACAGGTATCTAGGTATCTGCAATCACAGAGATCAGAAGTCAAGAGCATCACTGGTTTTCTATTAGTACTGTGATCACACATATTTACTGTAGCCAACTGCACACTAATGATGTATAGTTTTCTTACATGGTGACTGGTTGGTCTAGTAGCATCCCTGATTTAAACCCCCAAATTATGGTCACCTTATCCTAATCCAAACAATAAAATGATCTTTTGAACTCCCAAAAGTAAGGATCGAGATATTCTTTTGGTTTTGGGAGATGTTCTCATATTTAACATGTAGATATACATACATCCTTCTCTCATGAGAAGAGCATGCATGGCAGTTGGGGGTTGGGATAATTGATTTATGCATATTTTTTCCTGATACTAAATTATGAGCAGGGAAACAACCAGTAGGGAAGCAGAGATGATGACTGTATCCCCCCTCTTCAGTTTTGTTGAAAACTTATTAAAGTGGGAAATATAATGTTAACCTATGGGCTGCACACAATGAGGGGGAAGGGGAAGTCACATTCAATACAAAAATGCTAGGGCTAGAGGTTTTCTTCCTACCCCCAGAGTTTTTAAGTAGCCCTACAGAGGGACATTTTGTGTAGGCAGCTCCAATTAAATAAAATTCCCCTCCCCTTCCATTGGGGTATCTTTTTGCACAGACCCCTTGATCAAAATACTATGTAGCCCACAGAACACACAAAACTTTTTTTGTTGAGCTTATTGCTACAAAAAACTAATGGGCAGAAGCCTAAGGGGGTGGCAGCCACAGAGCTGCCTTGCAAGGAAAACATTATGTGCATCAGCTGTTTATGTTTGAGTAAGGGGTGTTAGTACAAGGAACCAGTGGCATAGCTAGGATGAAATTTTTACGTGGGCCTAGGTATCAAATGGGGGGGGTCACAGCATTGATCACTGTCCTTAATTCTTGCACATTTTTATTACGACACACACAATTTCTGGGGCCTAGTAAACATCTGGGGGGCCAGGCCCCTCTCCTGTAGCTATGCACCTGCAACAAACTACCTGCCCCCCACTCTACCACTTGTTTTAGTTATTTTGTTGACTTATGATTGTGAAAATGGATGAGGACACAGAAGCTTTCAAAAAATACAGCTAGCATTCATGGTAGCAAATGAAAGGTAGAAGATTTGTGACAAGTTCCACATCTCCAATATCCTTTTGACATTTCTGTTTTTCAAGTCCTGATATTGTTCAAAATAGCACAAAAAAGTATTACAACTAGTGAACAGGGTTGCAAATGTCATAAACACAAATACCATCCAAAAACAACTCTAAACATGATCATATACTGGAACATCAAAATACAAATTATTTTACTTAACTCTTGTGGCAACATTTTTTTTAATGAATTTTTAAAGGGGAATTTTCATGATCCCAGACAGTTCCAATTCTCCCAACTATGCAACTTCTAGCTCCTCCCGTAACTGTATGAAGCTACTCCTTGTGCAGGAATAAACCTGTTTTATTGCTTAAGGCTATGTCCTGGTGAGCACACTAGGCTATAAAATGTAATAAAGGCACTCTCTCTGCCTTGTGTGGAATGTGAGCTACCCTGCATCTTTCAAATTTTCAAACTTTGATGTCAATCAAAAAGCAGTCACCAACTGAGAATTTTCATACCCCTACACTAAAAATATACTTTGGGGTGATGACTGTCTGTCTTTAAATTGTTGCAGAATAACCCCTGGATTTATGTTTCATGTACAATATTTACAAAGGCTTATGGGATATGATTTCTGGGCCTGGGCCATTTTCACCAGAGAAAAATTTTCATTACCTGAGAAAATTGCCTGAGTAATTGTCCCAGCAACTTGCCACAGAAATTGGTTTTGCCCCAAGTTTGGGGTGGGAGGGGGATGCTCCCCAGCTCTTGCATGGCTTGTATGCCTGTAACGACTTATGTTCTGAAAAATTTTGAAAGATTTTTGTAAGGGAATAAAAGGATATTTAAATATTCAGTTCTTGTTTCAAAATATTTTAGGGTGAATGCTTTTTCCCTTAAATAAGGCATATAATTAACTTTCCAAGATTTATTTATATCAAAGAGCAAATATCCCATTGATGCCTGCCCTGCTTTCTCTGTAAGACCCTTCCATGATGGCCCAGTTAGGGTAAACCACTGAGCAACATCAATGCAGTAAGCTTTTGATACCATGACTTCACAGATAAATTTGTTAACAGCAATTGGAGCTTTACTAAAACCTCTCTCATTGCAACATGAAGTGAATGCATTTGCCATACAGGGGTATAAGGTAAAAATTGGTTTAAACACAAATAAGGCATTCAGGTGGGAAAAGGGCATTCAAGGGCAAGGTTGTTATGATACATGCTAGGAAAAGGAAATATGGGTGGGTGGAAGAGTGGGTGGAGGTAATAATTAGATCAATTTTACAGATTACAAAGGGGGGGGGGAGGGGAGCTGAGGGAAGCCACGGGGAAATTTCCTCTGTGAAGACCTTTGCTCCCCCTTCCCCCAGTCTGCTCCTGTACAAAGTTATACAGTGTACAGAAGAAAAGAAGACAACTTTTGTTCCCCTACCCAAAGAAGTTTTGCTTGCCCCTCCCCCCCCCCCCCCAAAAAAAACTTTTCACCAAGGCACAGCTGTTGCTGACTTCGACTGAAACACTGATCTATGCAGATCACACAGTGTACATGGCCTTGTCTGCAAGGTGCTGTAAACTGTTACTTTTGAAACTGGATGAGACTTTGGAAGTGCACTTAGTTGGGAGAATCTTTACTGTTTGGGACTGCATGGTCAAGTGGTTAGAGCATCCGACTTGCAGCCTGAAGGTCTGGGGTTGACTCCTGGTTGGGTCATACCAAAGACTTTAAAAATGGAACCTACTGCCATTGTGCTTGGTGATCAGCATAAGCAATGGAGTAGGGAAAACAAGCCAGTGAGCCACAACTGGAAAAAGGGCCGTGGTTGGTCCGACTTAAACCAATTGGTTAGAAACTGTGCCATAAAACCTCATCTAACTCAGTAACTCTACTGTTTGGAATGGGTAAATTCTGCCTTTAAAGACACATACTTATTATCCCAAGTATGACTTCAGGGCAGTGTTGTAACGAGTCATGACTCGAGTCCATAATTTTCAGAAGGGAAATGACTCGAGCAATTTGTATCATAATTTTTCTCAAAGAAATACTACAGTGACTCGAGTAACTGACTCAACTCGAGTCACATTGAAAGTAGTAAATGACTTGACTCAACTGCAAAATTGAGTGATTTGTTACAACACTGCTTGGGGGTAAGCAAACATCTCAACTGGAGACTGCTCTTTGATTGATATCAGTGTTCCAAAATTTAGAAGATGCAGAGCAGCTCATATTATACAGCATGCACAGACAATGTTTTGATTTTATGCTCACCAGGACATGGACTTAAAGGCAAAATCTTCTCATTCCAGACAGTTCCAATTCTCCCAACTATGCTTGTTCTAGCCCCACCCACAACTGTCATTAGCTTCTCCTTGTGCAGACACAAACATAGTTTATTGCTCAGGGCCACATCCTGGTGAAAATGCATGGCCCTAATATGTAATCAAAACACTCTGTGCATGCTGTGTAATGTGAGCTGCTCTGCATCTTTTGAATTTTGCAACTCTGATGTCACCAATTGAGACTTTTGCTTACCCCTTTGTAAAAGTCATACTTGGGGTGATGTAAATCTCTCAATAAACTATGTTTGTGTCTACACAAGGAGAAGCTAAAGACAGTTATGAGTGGGGCTAAAGCTAACTTAGGTGAGAGAACTGGAGCTGTCTGGGATCAGATTTCCCCTTTAATTGGCAGATGTAGGGATGGAATATCAAAGGTGCAGCTTCAAGATCTTAGTATGACCCAAATACCTAGTTGGATAGAAAAATGTGAAATTTTGGATCTTGTTTTAAAGTATAACTATAAAAAGTCCAACTGTAATTAACTTATTACCCTACTTTTCAATTACTACTGGATGGATCTATCATATGACAATATTTTCGTCACTGAATTATACAATTCATGCAAGATAGGTGCATGTTCTCAGGCTTTTTTCTTTGAATATGCAATACATGTGATTGGAATATCAATTAAGACACTTGAAAGAGAAATACTAGAAGATGGGATATGGGAGATGTCGCTAATATTTTAAAATCAAGCTATTGTAATGTTTATGCACTTTAAGGTATCTTATATTCATCCCGAACCTATCTGGGGTATTATCACAAAAAGGTTGACCTTTTCCTTTGAATACCAACACAAGTTGTTTCCTGTGGATATGATGTCTAGAGTAAAAAGTCACAGTAGTACATCCAGTTCTCTAGTCCTCTTGTTCATGTTCCTGCAAATTTTCCATCTCAGTGTCAGGATCTTGTACACAGGGTGATCACTTGCATGTTAAAGGTGCTCTGGAAAAAAAAAAACAAAATGAAAGTGTCTTCATTGTTGTTCCCCACAGCTTGCTCAGTGAAGGTATTCAGGTGCAGCAACACTTACCCCATGCAACCGCTCTCCTGTCCCACAGGCTCACTCTGCTTGAGAAGTATGGAAGAGTTACAAAGGGCAAGTATACCACTGCAAAGTGAATAGATGTATCGCAATGACACACTGTGTTTTATCACCATACATGTAGATCATGACAATATTGTTTGTTACTGTACTTCACAGCATCACCAGAAATGACATAATCAAAGCCTGAGGAGAAGGAGAAGGGGTGAACGAATTTGTGCAACTTTCATTTTCCACATACTGTAGGAACACTCTCCCCCACAACATCCAAAATTTTCTGTCTGTTTCAACTCCAAATGGTTTGGCAATTGTCACATATATTAGGATTACAGAAACTAAACCAGACTGTCTGCAAACATGTAAATATTCCTAGTAGTAAATTCCATAGTAAATTTTTTAATGGAAATTTTACTTCAAAGGTAATTAACCCCTCACCCAGGCCAGTAATCACAGAACATTGTGCATGGCCCCCTGTGAGAAAAATCCTGGCTAAGCCACTGGCTGGAAAGCTTGTTCAATAAAAAATTTCAGACTGCTCACATATAAACATATTACAGCACAAGACTTTAAAGCAGTGCTTTTTTTCTTTTCGTAATAAATCAGCCAATCATTTTGTACTAAATTATGACTTCTTGGATCACAATTTTGCACTGTGAATGCTTAATACTTGATGGGTGATTTAACAGTTCTAGAAACACTGCAGAGACATACAGTGTGCATGACTTCAGAAATGGACCTTTGAATTTGAGTGCTATAGACACTTGACAAAACTCAGTCAGAACTCAGCGAACAGATAGCAAAGAACAAACAGGTCACGCACCAGGCAACAGCTTAAGATGTCTAGCGGGTCATAGGACCTTTTTTAGAAGTTGGTTGAGCAACCTTTTCAAGTAAAAAGGTTGCTTGCCCTTGTCAGTTTGTCACCCTGTCTTAACTCATGAAAAAGGTCTCTCAACCTTATATGAGAAAGGTTCTCCAATTTGTAATAATATTGTGTAAGATTGGCATACCCTTTAAACAGTCCACTGGAACAGTAAATATGATAAAAGGACCCTCACAGAAATAATTCTGCCAAATGTTCACTTAAAGGCAATAGGCAGTCACCCCAAAATTTTCTTTGAAAAATCAGCAAACTCTTGCAAATCTCCTCTTATTGCATTACAGGCACCTCTGAAGACGTTTTGAACGTAACTATTACAAACAATAGGTAAAGCAAGGCAAAATTCTCCTTGAATTCCACAATTAACTAACAAAAATATATTGTCACATGATCAAAATAGGCCATTCATGAACTAGAGTGACAGGATACACTCACTCTGTTTGGGGTGACTGCCTACTGCCTTTAAATAAAAAATATAAAAATTAATGATGTCTGGAAACAAGTTTTATTCCATTCAAACCCACCCCTGGTTGAACAAGCCAACAATTCCACCAATTAATGAATATTCAATAAGCAAAACAACAAAACAGAAATTGCACATGAATGAGCAATGTACTTACTACATTCATGCAAAAGTGTAGCTACAGTGCATACAAGTAGACTGACTATAGTATACATTGGCCATTTTGGAATGCAACTACAGTAATTCTCACTAAAACTAATAAATTGATGGGAGTAACCTTCGTTGAAGTCCTGTCCACATTACCAGTTTTGGAATGAACTGAAACCCTCATAAAGTGAGTTGGTAACAGAGCAATGGGACTAGGTACCAACTCGCTTTTTGGAAGAACTACACACTGCAGAGGCAATCATAGTGGAACTGAAGTGCACATAAAGGCAGTGGGCTGTACAATATGTGAGGATTCATGGTCTGGTCACCGATCAGTGTTGGCTGATTTTTTGTATGACTCCTAAGATAAACTCAAAGAAAATAACATGTACTGTATCTCATGTGTTCATCTAACTCTAACAATTAACACACAAAACTTGCCACTGTTACTATAACAAGTTGAGTCATATAGAATCCTTGATGGTCAATAACTACAATATATGGAAGCTAGGGTGCAACAAGAGTGTTGGACTAGGCTTATCCTGTTTACTTCACTGGCCATCCTATGTGCAACTGGTCAGTTTTTTTATATTGTAGCACACTGCAGTGTACTGTGTACAGCATTTCTTGCACATATATCTACTTTTCCAGAATACTGATGGTCTCTACCCTCATTTCCCTTAGGTCCTGATGCCCTACTCCCTTCTCCCCCACTGAATACCCCCCAGGGTTGTAGCTATGGTTGGCGGCACTGGGCAGCCGCACCCAGCACTCGATATTCCCGCCTGACACTCCAAGAAACACGTCTCCCCATGCACCCACCACAAATCTGCCTACCGAGACCTAAAACTATAGCCCCAGATTTACTCCCTAAAGTAAAATGAGGGGAAAATGAAAAATTAGTGGCTGAAAAATTGGGTAGATGCCATGAGGGGTAGGGTGAGGTGCTTTTGCCAGATCAGACAATTACCCAACACTCAAATTTGGCTAGCTACAACCCTGATTCCCCCACTGAATTTCCACAATATCATATGGCAAAGAGAAGGCCCTGAAATAAGATCACCAGCTGTAATTCTATGTACTTTGGGGAGTATAGTCGGGAATACATAACTGTAATTAGGAGGTACTGTACAGCAATGTTTACTCTACTATTCTGTGTCAATTAAAGCTGAGTTGTTTACTTTACTTTTTCTCCTTTACAACTTCACAATGCAATGTAGAGGGTGGTAACTCACCAAAGTGTGTCAACATTACATGACATGTTTTTATGTATGGTACTCAATTGTGGCTACTTTTGGCAGACACACATGATACAGAATGTGATCAAGAGTGTTTGGAACCAAGTGATACAGATGGTTTTTGTAAAGGTGGTACCATCACCAGTCGCATGTCCAGGATTTTCAGCAGGGAAGGGGGCTGACTGGCCTGAGATTTTTCAAATGAGGCCGCTATTTTGGGTCGCAAACTCTTAAAAATTTTAAGGTCGGCACAAGCAGGGGGAACTGGACCCCCCGGACCCCCCTTTGGACACGCGCCTTATCACACCTTCCATGACTCCCTCTGCCCACACTAAAAAAGTCAGCTCAAGCTATATTATTTACGAGGTAAGCATTTTGACCTTTGTTCTGTGGCAGCACCACTGTTAGGGAGGGGGAATGGTTTGGGAGGGGGAATGGCTTGGGAGGGGAAGGCATGGTGAATATCTCCCCTACAGTGATAGCTACATCATTCCAGTCATTTCAAAACAATTTACATGAAGCTAATCTGACATTCTATTTGCCCCTAACAATTTTTGGTGCCCCACAGCATATGGGCTGAGGGAAGAAAACAACCCTCCCCCAATTTCGGGGAACAAAGAATTGACTAAACTTCAAGTAGAAAGATTGTCCTCAAATGCCCAAATCTTTTGCCTGAATTTGCTTTCCTAAAATTACAAAATGTGAAATTTTGTCTGCAGCTTTGCATATACATTTGCACAGCTGTTTGTGAAGGCAATTCTTCCACATGAAAACTCTGGCAAAAATTTCTCTCCCCCTCCTAGATAAGGACCTCTTTGTTCCCTCCCCCCCCCCCCATTTGTTTTCTTTCTGGGGTAGGACTCACTCTGGTAACCTACATTACTTACCAGATGTGCACTTCAGAATGACATTTTGACACACGTGATGGTTAAATGGGAGGAAGGCCACATAAAAAGGAAAGTAAACAACCATAATGTTTACAGGCTTTGCTTTTATTTATCAGTTTAAGTTAACTCATTTTATGGTGACATTTCACTTCCAGTGATGATCTGGACCTTCTTCCGACAGAAGTTACAGTATAACCAAGTCTCAAGGAATACAATAATCAAAGCGACCAACGGTCATCCACCAGGAAAAAAATAAGGTATAAAAAACAGAAGAAGATCAAGAGGGTATTATAGTCAACTCACAAAGGGTCAAGCATACTTTCTGAGGGTTTAATACTAGTTTTGACCATTTCATCAGACATTGGGGTTTTAGTTTTTCAATCATGGAAGGGGCAATATTGACCTAAAAATAGCAACCTTTCTTACAGTATGTCTTGTCCTGAGGCCCATTTCAAGAGAGCCCAGCAATCATTACCAATGGTAATACCCATTGCTGAAACTTGTATCTAATGCAATCCTTCATTTTTTTCAATTAATTCACTAAACTTTTGTGACCACTCTTGTAAATCTACAGTATGGGTTCCTTCTAATGGATTTTAGTAATGTCTGGTCTGGTGACATAAAATTACATAGTTGGAAACTTGATGTAAAAAGCATTAAAAATCCAGAAAGTACAGTAGCCACAATTCCCATTTAATCCATCAAATATTGACCATTTTACAGGGTAATTTCTCTTTCACCATCATATTATAAATAAACATGGCTAAGTATGCAAATTTGTGATGTCCAAAGATGGACACACCAAGTATGACTAATGTTAGCCTATGTTTTTCCAACCTTCATTTCAAGGCCAGTTGTAGCACTGGTAACCCTTCAGGGATTCATCATGGAAGTTAAAATTGTTTTCTTGAAAATTATCAGCATCACTCACCAAACTGTAAACTATCAGATGAGTAGTAAGGAGATAACTTACACAGAGTTAACAAAAGAAATGCTAAAATTGTGCAACACTCCACATCATCTTTTTTGCACAAGCAATGAGTTAGTCCACAAACCATCAAACTTTGAAAAGGTATTTATTGAGAATGGTTAAAAAGGTATTGAAATAATTCCAACAAATCTTTCATTGGGGGATTTATTCCTTAACTGCTAAGTATGCATACAGTAGTATACACAGAGGGGGGGGGGGGGCATTGGGCCATGGCCCCCCTGTGTTTTTAAAAATATTATATATTTTAAAAATATGTTAATTTTTTAACACAAATTTTACTCCAAAAGGTAGCATACTGTATGTGGCACCAGACTGCATGTAAGGACACCTAATTTTTCAAAAATTTTCAAAGGGGAGGTCCAAAATTTTCAAAGGGAGGGGGACCTCTCCTTAACCCCCTCCCCAGGCTGGTGATTATTTTTTTCTTCCTTAAAATACATAAATATGTTAACAAAAATTTTACTTCAAAAGGTAGCATATGTGGCACCAGATTGCATGTAAGGACACCTAATTTTTCAAAAATTTTTAAAGGGTAAAAGGGGGACACCCCCAAGCCTTATTCCCTCCCACAGCCTCCACTAGCCCAGTGATTCTTTTTTTTAGTTCCTATCTTTAGTTCCTAAAAATATGTAAGAATTTGAACACAAATTTTACTTTGAAAGGTAGCATATGCGGCACCAGATTGCATGTAAGGACAACTATTTTTTCAAAAGTTTTCAAAGGGGAGGAAGACCTCCCCTTAGACCCCTCCCCCAGGCCAGCAGTCCTTTTTTTCTTCCTTAAAATACATTAACATTTTAACACAAATTTTACCTCAAAAAGGTAGCATGTGTGGCACCAGATTGCATGTAAGGACACCTAATTTTTCCAAAATTTTCAAAGGGTAAAAGGGGGACACCCCCAATCCTTATTCCCTTCCCACAGCCTCCACCAGCCCAGTAAACCCTTTTTTTTTTAGTTCCTTAAAATATGTAAGAATTTGAACACAAATTTTACTTCGAAAGGTAGCATATGTGGCACCAGATTGAATGTAAGGACACCTAATTTATCAAAAATTTTCAAAGGGGAGGAAGACATCCCCTTAGACCTCTCCCCCAGGCCAGCCATTCTTTTTTTCTTCCTTAAAATACATAAATATTTTAACACAATTTTACCTCAAAAAGGTAGCATGTGTGGCACCAGATTGCATGTAAGGACACCTATTTTTTCAAAAAACACCCCCTCCCCTAGGCCGGTGATCGCAACATACTGCATGCCCTCCCCCTTGAGAGAAATCCTGGGTATGCCACTATAAACACAGCTCTTTTGGGTGGCACTTGACCATAACTTCAAAGAAGTTAACTCATTGCTATCACATTTAGCAATGAATCTCTGCTTTGGTTATCTAGATTAGGAAACATTTCTAGTTTAGTAATACTGATCACTACAACTTTGATACTGATTATTAAAGTTGTAGTGATCTTGCTACAATTGAAAGTAATGAAATCCACCCCTGGACTGTATCACAAACTGGTAGGAGACAAAACATCAGCCAGTTATATGTGTCTTATTGATGAAAAGTGGACCTACAGCCAGCTTGTTCAATGGAGGTGGGGTGGATGGGGAGGGGCAGAGTGTTTGGAAAGGTATTTTTGTGGTGGTAAGGGAATTGCAAGGATTCATCCTACAGGGTAATCTACAATCCTGGACAAAATTATTGGGACACTTCCGGACCTTCCCCTCCACCCCTCGTTCAATGTTGAGAAGTAACGAAAAGCGCGCTCTTTTCTTCGGCGCTCAACTTTAATTCACCTTCAAAACCAACATTGAAGGTGGGGCGCGGGGATTTGTCCCAGATAATTTTGTCCAGGATTGTCTGACCACCTGTACAAAGGTATAGGAGAAGTCTCGTGTTGAATATAGGAGAAATTTAGCAACGGCAAGCGACAAATCTGGTAGCTGGTTAAGTTTACTGGTATTGGGAAAAAAGTGATGTGAGGTCTTTTGGATTGTTTCATGAGAAAATTACTGAATTTCTACTAAAGCAGGAATAACTTGAATGTAAATACGTAAATAATGCAGTACAAGAGGACATTGGTTATTTATTACACAAAAGAACGATGCTATTTAGGAGTAAAAGTAATTGGTCAGTCGGGCTCGGGAACTTCAGGGGAGAAAGGTGTACAGAGGCTATCAGTTGAATGTATTTATGCCTAAAAACAACTATACGGATAAATATATTTATGATCTAAAGCGTAACCAGCAGATCATAGTTACAAGAAAAGAGGTTTCAACAATTGAGTATCAATAGACATAGCCGATAGGTGAGCGGTTGTGTCGTGAAGTAGATGGCGCTATTTGCTAGCCAGGCCTCCTCCCACTACAGGTGGAACGGTTTACCCCACGGTTTACCATCACTTTTTTGTCCAAATATAATCACTTGGTTCGCAACGGTTGACCATTAAGCGAACAGAAAAATCTTGACTACCTTGTCTTTTAAATGTTAAAACTGACGGTGAACCGTTTACTCCCATTGAATTACTGTGTGGTGGTCAACAGTCAACCGTTTTAGTCACTGGCGCCCTTCAGATTCTAATACCTTTTACGTTTTGTCAGAACAAGAAAGAGGTACAAAGAGTAAAGGTCGGGGGCCTCGCACCTTTACATGTAAATGGATGCCGTGCAGTCAGACGTTTACCCTAGTGCATGCAGTGTACTAGCAAATTATACTGTGAGTTTGGCAGTCGCGTTTAGTAAGAAGGATAGCCATGTTGCAACCTCAGACTTATGATAGCTAACCTTACTGTACGCTCATACTGCTACCTATTAGATACATTATAGGCTGCTCTGCAGGGACATTTACGACTTATCTCAAGGTCCTATTTTGTGCGGCATTCCTTCCCGACGAAAAGTAAACAGCTGCAATATTCTCCATCATATATCACTGGCTGTTGCTAATTTTCTCACACTCTTTCCTTTTACCATCCCTCATATGTCTCCACAGCATTTTATGCCCCTCCCTGCCCAAGTGAAAACCAAATTTTGATAGCCACACGAGGAAGTGGTTATATTCTTGATAAATTCAGTAATTTCCTCGTGTTTGACCCTTTCGTAAACTTAAACAACTCAAATAACCCCGGTGTTTCCTACATTTACATTGAGATTCAATTAATACGTTTGCTTATTGTTCATACTAATTCAGTGGTACCTTCCATTCTCCCCCATTCAACAGCCTTGTTTTTGAACAGAGCGCTTGGAAGTTTAACCATTATTATGATAAGCATACTGTTCTCTGTCGTATTCCGCTGTCCCTATACCTTTGTACAGGCGTTCAGACAATCCTGGACAAAATTATTGGGACACTTCCGGACCTTCCCCTCCACCCCTCGTTCAATGTTGAGAAGTAACGAAAAGCGCGCTCTTTTCTTCGGCGCTCAACTTTAATTCACCTTCAAAACCAACATTGAAGGTGGGGCGCGGGGATTTGTCCCAGATAATTTTGTCCAGGATTGTAGCTGTTATAGAAACCAAAGATTTGGAAAAGTTGGAGCGGGCATAATGGATATGTATTTTTAGGGCAAACATGTCCCAGAATGTGTGCCCCCTAGCAGCTTTGGCTTGAAATAATACTTGAAATTATAATTTTACACACAGTATGTTTGTGACATACATGATATGAAATTTATATTTTTCAGTTCAACATCCAATACTTGAAAACACACCTTGGGCCGATCTCATAGCATGCTGAAGACTATATATGCAGTATACATTAAGTCTGGTACAAAAGCACCATCCATCCATTGAGGGGTATTCAACTTTGAAGACTCAGCTAATTTGGGTCCAGGAGGTCCTAACCAATTTCGTTGGACTAAGGCTGTTTGGTTCTTCATTCATCTTCCCTAATCACAGTAAACATGGAACAGAAGGGCAGTTTTCCAACACTCTCACAGGAAAGAACCCATTATCCCTATACCTCTGCATGTCAACCGACCCTGCTTGAGACAGACTCCATAATTTCTGACAAGTGGCTACCTTCCCTACCACTGCAACAAATCTCCAAAGTGGCATGGGTCAAAACAATGCTTGGGTAAGGATGAGATGGTATGATGAAAAAAGTCTGTTCTACCTCGTGCTGCTAAGATTGAATAGGACATTTTAGCCAATATTACCCCAAGAAAAGGGCTTTTTCCCTGGCTGAAGCTTATCTCTATAATTGCAACAGTTAATCCCTTTTACTAACAAAATTGCTCTATTAACCAAACAGTCTTTAAAGGGGTTCAAACCCCTTTAACTTTATTGATCTCAAGATACCCTAACAAGAAGTTCTCTGATATATTCTGGATTAAGAGTGGTCAACTAGAGATGGCTAAAACTTGCTAATCATTTCTAGCGTCATGTGCAGGGAGGATGGGGGGGGGGGGAGGCAATAGTTGTTTTTATAGAAGGTTTTACATGTTCTTGAGGATATGGCATCCAACTACTGTACTATACCAATCTGTGATGGGTACTGGCTGTTGGTGATAAGATAAGCTATACTAGTGGTAGGGGTTTGTGGTCTGCAGCACATAGTTGAACCTGCCTAGCTTCTTTGTATAACCAGAAAGCCAAGAGGCTTAGTGATTCCTTGCCACTTGGATATGATTTTAGATCTTTGTTTGACACACATTTCCTTGTGGAAGTTCTATAGACATGTAAAGTTAGTGTAGATATCAGACAGATTGCATGATATCATGTAAACTTATATAACATGGTTGTAAATCAGCTTCTTGCTTTTAATTTTGGACATTACATGACAGATCTAAGATCCAAACATGTAACATACATGATGTATCATGGTTACAACATTTATACAGACTGACCTCTGGTGACTGCAAACAACCTTTGAACTCCACCAACAAGAGCATCAATGATGCTGTAGCTCAACTACAATTTCTCTCACACAGTTAATGTTATATAGTTTCACTAGAGATCCAAATCAAGGAGTCATAGACTGTCATGATCTAGGAACTTCAGTGCTATAGATGTAAATGGTCACAGCAGTGGTATATCTGCTAGAGTTGTCCGGCTTGTGACTTTTTGTTAAGTGTTTGTGGGCACAGTACTGTAGGTAATTCTGCTGACAAAAATGAGGCTACTTACACCCCAATTTGTCAGGTCTGTCAAAAAATGATTCCTATAGTATACATCATACAAAACATAAACCCTTATGGAGAAGCACTAGCATGCATTTCACCATATGATGTTTCGTGACCCCAAATGGCAATTAACATTAGTGTTTGCACGCGGTCCAAAATTCGGAACCAGGTACCCGAACTCAATGGTCGTTCGGGTACCCGGGTACCTGAAAATATAACTTATGTTAGGCTACAAGTATGTTCTAAAGTCATAAAAGTCATAATGAGAAATTTTGCTTTGCAAGTTGATATAATATAAACACCAACATATCTTATGTATGGGCATGACAAGTGTTCTTAGGCATGTCCGTGATAAATTTTGCCAGGAAAAAGTAACATGTTAGGTGTTCTGTCACACATGCAATCTATGTTAGTGAAACTTTGGATCCAGGTAGCAATTTGAGAACAGGGTCATGACATCATCGGTCGGGTACCCGGGTACCCAGCGCAAACACTAATTAACATCAACACAAAGTACACCTATGCATCATCCACTGAACACTCTGGCCAACTTTGATAAGATTCCGACACAACCATGAGTATTTCAAGGCTTTTGCTTGATTCTACTGTTTGCCCTAGCTCTTTGACCCCAAACAACTTTAAACTTCTTCAAAAGTAAAACTCTGATGACCCATCAATTCATCTACTGCATACTCTTGTCAACTTTGATAAAAGTCAGACACAACCCCTAGGAGCTGAAGGCATTTGTACAATTCCAGTGTTTGACCTCTCCTTGAATCAAATGACCTTTTACCTACTTCAAAAGTACAACTTTGAAGACCTGTCATCTACTGTACACTCTGGCCAACTTTGATAAGGTTTGGATAACCCCTAGTGGTTGAAGGGTTTTGAGTGATTTCACGGTTTGACCTCTCTGACCCCAGATGACCTTTGACCTACTTCATAAGTACAACTCTGATGACCTATCATCAATTGAACCCTCTGGCTATAATTGATAAGATTTGGATATAACCCTTAAGAATTGAAGACATTTACAACATTTCACTTTCTGACCTTTCTTTGACCCCAAATGACCTTTGACCTACTTCAAAAGTACAACTTTGACAGCTTGTCATCTACTGAACACTCTGGCTAACTTTGATAAGATTTGGATATAACCCTTAGGAGTTGAAGGCTTTTGATTGATTTCCCTGTTTGACCCCTGCTTGACCCCAGATGACCTTTGACCAACTTTAAAAGTACAACTTTGATGACCTGTTATCTACTAAACACCCTGACCAATTTATGATAACATATGGATATAACCCCTAGGAGTTGAAGGCTTTTGAGTGGTTTCACTGTTTGACCCCTGCATGACCCCAAATGACCTTTGACCTACTTCAAAAGTACAACATTGATGACCCATTATCTTCTTAACACTCTTGCCAAATTTGATAAAATTCAGACATAACCCATAGGAGTTGAAGGCTTTTGCATGATTACACTGTTTGACCTCCTTTTGCTTGACCTCTCTTTGACCCCAAATGACCTTTGATCTACTGCAAAAGAACAACTTTGATGACCAATCATTTACTGAATATTCCTGTCAAATTTGAAAAGATTCCAACAAAACCACAAGGAGTTGAAGGCTTTTGCGTGATTTCACTCTTTGACCTCTCACGACCCCCAATGACCTTTGACCTACTTCCTGTTACCATAATTATCAAGCCCTTGATATGTGTTATACCCACACCAACTTTGAGAAGGAACGGTCAAAGCATCTGCAGACAGCAGCCTTTTTTCCAATGTTGACGGACAGACAGACGGACAGACAGACAGACAGACAGACGCATTGCCATGACAATAGCTCAACTTGTTGAGCTAAAAATAATAAGTACAGTACTTAATATGGGGCACCCACTGTACCAAGCATGGGGTTCACACAGGTTTCCTTCCTTGACGTCATAATCGTGTTGTCATGATTTGGCCTCTGGTGACCTCAAATAATCTTTGACCTCCACCAAAATTTACAGACATCATATCCCAAGTGTGGGGTACTCACATGCCACATATGAGATTCATAGACAGTTCCTTCCTTGACTGAGATATCATGTTTAGATTTTCACAGTATGACCTCTGCTATGACCTCGAATGACCTTTGGCCTCTGGCCACCAGAAATGATGGGGGCCATGTACTTAGTAAGGGGTATCCACATGCCCATTATGAGCTTCCCTCTGTTAGCCATCATCAGATATTGTCTACCTTTCCACACTTTGAGATCCGGAGATACCAAATGACATTTGACCTCTACCAAAGACAATAGGAATGATTTTCTCAATAAGGGTATGGTACCAAAAGGACAAGTATGAAGTCCCTTATGGTTACTCTTCTTGAGATACTGTTTACAAGGATTTCACATTTTGACCTCTGGTGGCCCAAAATGACCTTTGATCTCTACCAAAGACACTGGGAATTATTTATTCAATAAGGGGTACCAGCAGGCCAAGTATGCAAATATCCCTCAAAGTTACCCATCTTGAGAAAATATGTTTACAAGCTTTTTACAGTTTGACCTCTGGTGACCTAACATAACCTTTGAACTCCACCAAAAACAATACGGATCATCTACTCAATGAGGTATCTACATGCCAAGTATGAGATCCCTTAAAGTTACCCATCTTGTGAAAACATATTTACAGTTTTCAGTTTGATCCCTGGTGACCCCAAATGACCTTTGACCTCCCCCAACACAATAGGATCATCTAATCTTTAAGGGATATCAACATGCCAAGTATGAGAGCCCTCAAAGTTAGCCATCTTGAGATATGGTGTTTACAGTTTGCAAGGTTTACACTGTTGGCCTCTGGTAACCCCAAATGACCTCTGATCTCCACAAAATAGATAAGAACCATGTACTTGATAGAAGACAATGGCATTCACATCTACAAACTATACGACTCACCAACATTAAGCTTCTAGAGATATCACGTTCACAAGGTTTTCGCATTTTGACATCTTGTGACCCAAAATGACCTTTGATCTACACAAAAACAAATAAGGATGATCTGGTATCCACACGCCAAATATGAAATTTCTCAAGGTTACTCTTCTTGAGATAACATGTTTTTAACCAAATTGTCACATACACACATGTACGCAGTACATCACCATTGCATAGATTCCTTCTGCTTTCAGCAAGGAATCAAATATTGTGCATTTATTTTAAGAATTGAATGACAGGACTCTATAAGGATATGGGGGAGGGGGTTGTACAGTAACTTGCAATGAGTAAGGATGATAGAGACAGCAACTGGACCAAACGTAAGAGATATGAAAGGGAACAAAATATCATACAATTTATTCAAGTAAAAAGATGTCATACATGAGAAAAATCCACTGTGTGTTTTGTTGTCAATAAAATTCTGTTGTCAATAAAATGTGACCATATACATGTAGATTATTCCACCTACAGTACTCTACTTCCAATAATTAAATCTGCCAGCACCTTCAGGGAGATCAGGAACTTTCACACTTGTGTAAAGGACTTCTTTCAGTTTTTAGGGAAACTGAGCACTTTTTCCTCACAAATTATTCCATATTTGCTGGAAAAAAGCCTAAAGTCTGTTCTACAAGGTAGCACTGCACAACAAATTCAAGGGTAACCCCCACAGAGGATATATGACCCTATGAATTTAGCACCCTAGAAAAAACTTTTTGGGGACAGTTAAGACTATGTTGCTGAAGTGATGTGTTCAATATGTGATATTGTATGTGGGAGGAAAGGAATTGACCAAAATTAGTGTGTAAGTCAATGGAGGAATATTTAGTGGTGTGCTACCACAAGGCTATAAAGCTACATGTAGGTTACCCCTGAATGGGTAAGGGAGATGCTACTCCAGCCCCCTGCCTCATATGTCTATGTGAAAATCAACAACCTTCCTTGAATATGATTCCCTATCACCCTTTCACTTGTTAGATCTAAATGGATCAAGGCAGAATGATGCAACCTGCAAATATCTGGTTTAAATTTTTACTGTTCCAACAATAGACATGAAGAACTGTTTCAATACCTCACAGCATTGGGGGTATTCCAGGATTGATTCATTGAGTGGAATGGGGGCACTGTCACATTGACCTCTAGCTGTGTTTGAGGGTCTGCATGGATGTATCTTTATAGGGAAATAATTCAGATAATTGTCTTTAAAGGGGAATTTTCATGATCCCAGACAGTTCCAATTCTCCCAACTATGCATCTTCTAGCTCCTCCCATAACTGTATGAGGCTTTTCCTTGTGCAAGAATAAACCTGTTTTATTGCTTAAGGCCATGTCCTGGTGAGGATACAAGGCTATAAAATGTAATAAAAGTACTCTCTCTGCCTTGTGTGGAATGTGAGCTACTCTGCATCTTTCAAATTTTCAAACTTTGATGTCAATCAAAGAGCAGTCACCAACTGAGAATTTTGATATACATACACTAAAAATATACTTTGGGGTGATGACTGTCTGTCTTTAAATGTCTTCATCCTGATCCCCATTGTCTTTGTCTAATTCCTTCATCCCCATCTCATCAGAATACTCATCAGAAGTTTAAGCTCTGAGGCACCTTGGAAAAGGGAACTTCAAGATAAAAGTCAGGGCTGCCCAGAACTGGAGAAGGGGGAGGGCTGGCACTCCTCCAATACTTTTCACTTGAAGTTTTCAGTCCAAGATTATTCTGAACTTTGTTTCCGAACGGCTTTTAACATCTACAACAGAAATGTAAAATTCCAAGGGCTGAATGGGTTCAGCCCTGCCCCATCTCAGAAACCTGACAGCCATGGGATTGGGGATTTCATGGGTGAGGGATAGGATATTATTCATAAATTTGAAAAGTAATCAGTTTGTTGTGGATTTTTGGTGACCATCTTACAGTGATAGAAATATCACATAACACCGAACACTTAGCTGTCCACACACTGAGAAAAGTCAGGATAATGAATCCATTTAAAGGGGGGCACATGACTAAAAAACATTATTAAATAACCCTACTGTATGCATTATTCGACCGCGTTTTAAAGGTCAAGAGCAGTCGCCCAAACCATGACTCTCAAGAGCCAATCATGAAACAGGACAGTCTACTACACTACTTCAAGTTGGGGTGACTGCATTTCCCCTTTAAGTACAGGCAGGCCCTTAGCCAGAATAACCAATTTAAGGGGCACATCCACGTTGGAGTTTTGCCACCCTGGGAGAGGGTCTCAGGGGAAGGAGGACTCCCCTTTGAAAATTTTTGCCTATTTCAAGGACTCTAGATGCAAAATGGTGCAAGATTTTCTATTTTTTCTTCTTATATTTGTATTCCAAAAATGCTGGTCTTATAATAAATTTTTCCTCCATCAGTGCAAGACCTTTTATTGAAAAATTTTGGGGGGGGGGCAAATGCCCCTGTGTCCCCCCGGTGGCTATGTGCCTGATTACAGGTATACTATACTGTCAAATTGTGAAGGCCATTTTTCTATATAAGCTCATTGCACTGAATGAATTTGAGTCACTGGAACCTACTGTAACTAAAGTATGACTAAAAGCTTGCATTAATGTAGACACCATAAAAATGTATGCCACATGGACTCATTATGTTATTAACTTCTCACATTGCTATGGCAACAAAGCTGAACTGAACCAATTAGATTTGGATGAGAGGGGAACTCCATACAGTACTGTATTTAACAGCACGCAGTATACCACACTCTCTGTATACTTGCAATATGTTCATTGTGCAATATTATACACCTGAATAACCATTTCCCAGAAAACCTCAATTGTTTACATAGACTGGCAGTGTGCAAACTTGTACAACAGGATATCTCCAGAGAGTTAGTACAATGACAAGGGATGAAACTGATTGTACCATTTCAGAGAAATCTATATCAGGTCAAAATACACCCAAATGAACTGATAGTTCTAATATTTCTGCTATATGAATTTCCAAGAACCCCTTAATCGTGCCAATGAATAGAGCCGAGCATGCCCAAATTAAACCAATCACACAGCAAGAAAAGATTAAAAAAATTGACAGAGATTATAAATAAACCTGTTCCTAGAAAATGATCAACCTTAGTTGAGGTACAGCAGCTGACATTAGGAATTCAGTGAGAAATCAAGATACCATACTTTATTTTAAAGCTCTCCCTCATCACGGAGGGACCACAACTTCTGTGGTGATGATTTTTACAGCAACGCATTTGCAAGACATTGCATCACCATGGAAACATACCATTGTGCATCTTCATAATATATGGCTATGTTACTAGTAGCAACTTGGAGCAAAAAAGTCTGGAAGCAGTAAACTGAAAGCAGTACATCTATTGTGAAATAGTTTACTCATGATATAAAACTATTTGTTACAGCGACAAAGAACAATTGTTTGTGGCAACTCTGTTTCATGGATGTTCTTCCAATATTGTAATTGCAGTAAAAGTTTCCAGAAATTTGGTCAGCTTTCAGTTTGTGTGAAAGCTATGCTCACTCTGCACTTCACTTCCAGGAAAAGACAATGGTTTCTGCAATGACATGAGTTCACATTCCCAGAACAATATGAAAGGTTGAAAATTTACCTTCAAAGAAAAGAGGCAATAGAGGGCAGTGTTTGGTAACTTTAGAACTGATCTGGAAGCTGACGACATTGATGGAGGTTCGATAGCATCTTACGTGATGAAATCATAAATGAGAATTAAGTGAGGTGGGAAGGGGTGGGGGAGCACAGCAAGGGTGAGGAGCCTACTTTTTCCCTCAATCCCCTGGATTGAATTTCATGGCTGCCTTTACACAAGTGCTTGAATATGATGGATGAATTCAACTCCAGCAATCCTCAGGAAGAAGGCACAACTGCCATTGTCAACCCTAACAACACAGCATGAAGTTATGCTACTGGTGTACTATTCATCTGCCTATGGGTATGCACACTGTAGGTAAGTTACATTTTAAAGTTTGAGTAATGCTGAAATTGTAGACAAGAAAAAATTTTGCCTACTTCCCATTCACTTGTTCACTGACTTTAGGAAAAAAAATCCCTTCTCCAGAAAGCCTGAAGTGATGCCTGTCCCATTTAATTAAAGGCCAATTGTCATCAAAAGATTGACTCCAAGTTCCTCCTCCCTCCCCCCGTACCCCGCGGAGCGGACTCTGTTTGCTCAGCTCCTCAGCTTCCCAAACCACCGTCCGCCAAAGCGAAGAGGACTGCATCCAACTTTAGACGCAGACTTCATTACCATAATATGACTATGACTTATGTGCTCTCTCATTATTCTTGTGATTGTTTTTGGGTGAGAGTGTGAACTCCTGTAGTCATAGTCCTAAACTGAAACCTGAGACGAAGTCCTATCACTACTGTATTGCATAACCACCTGTGCAGTGAGCACTACCAGGGAGTGGCTATTACAATGACATACCAACTCTGTGGGTGGCATAGCCTACTGCAAGATCTAAAAGGGACCAGATTTTGCCTTCTTGTAAATATTCACTAATATTCAACCAGTCCTGTGGCCACATATTTCTATGAATATCCAAAAGAATTTGTTCGGTGTTCACTTTGGCAGGCATTGGGGATATGACTGAACAAGGAATATGCCATACAGCCTGCTGCATAGGCAATCCCCCCTGTTGAAACTTTGTCTCCCTCTTCCATTCCCCACAAACTACAATCCTTCATAGCTACCCAGGTGCCAGTTTGCCCACTTACTTGGCAGACATTTTTGTTAGGTGCCAGATCTATCAAATGTATAAAACTTTTAACCTAGTTCTACATTACCCTAATCCAATCATTCTCATCTCCATCTGTATTTATGCCAATGTTTTAAGTGGAACTAATTTACATAAAGTCCCATTTCTGTCCCTGTTCTGTACCTATTGCGGGTAATACTGTAAAACATAGTACCTTGAAATGTCTGAAAAATTGCCAAAAAAGAAAGAACTCTTTTAGCACTTTTCAATATATTGGTCACATTGCTACAGTGTGTACATGCCTAATTTCCATATTAAACCTTCTAAAATATTGTACCTCAAAGAAATCACCTAACATGAGGATTATCCCTACCACCCCCCTTTTGTCTCCATAAATCAACCTTGGTAAAATAGAAACCTTGAAGAAAATTTTGTGTAGAGAGGGGAATGGGGGGTATAACCCTAGCTTACATTTCAGTTTGTAGTACAGCTATTGGTCAAAGGTGAGTTTTAACAGTAACTTGTCTATGATGATTTGTAGTGAGGTAAATATGTCCACTGTAGATGGTGAAATTAATATACTGTAGCAGCTGATCACCTTAATGTGAAGTCATTCTCATGGCCTGCAGAAAAACTCTATGCACAGACATCTCAAACAGTAATTCAGTATAGTGCAGATCTCTCACAAATCTCACTGGTCCTAGCTTGTTGTAGTCTTAAAACTGCACTCTTTTACTAAATTTTAACTTACGTATTTTTTTAGTTTCTTAATTTCATATCATTACATTTTATTTTATTTGAATTTTTCTTAGATGGCTGGGGTAAGGAGGGGGAATTTTTTTAAAAGAATAACTTAATACAACTTATAAACTCCTTATTCCAGACATGCAGTCTAGGGTTATCAGAATCTACAGAACTCTGTTTGAATGTACTTTGTCAGTGTGATGCCAAATTGGAGTTGTAACTTGAACTTTTCTAGGGGGATTCCCCATGGGTTGCCCATAAACTATGTAAACTGTTTATGGTTTACATTTGTTTTATAAGGATGCCCTTCATACGATGAGCATACTGAACAAGTTTACGAGACCATTGGAGTATAGTGTAAGGACCTACATATATTTCCTCAAGGACTGAACAGAACTGTGACATAACTAAAATTCACTTAAGGGGTTAATAGTTAAAAAGATGGGGTAGGTAAGGGGCCAAAATATACCTGTTTTTTGTAATTGTTACTTCCATTTGCTGTTAATCTCATTTTGGATGGTATTAAGAAGGGCACAAAATGATGTGGTGAAGGAAGGGAATTTCATCATATACCCATCTCATCTTAATGCAATTGGTAACCATTAAGTATTTTTCTGGTTCACAGGGATGTCAACTCTCACACATTCAGCATGAGAGTCACACATTTTAGTGCAATCTCACGCTAGTTCTCATGATGAAGCAGCAGTTTCTCACGCAATGTCTCAACATGATGTAAAAAATTCCACTCACAACACGAAGTGTCGGGTGTCGGTAAAACGCTAGCTACTGTATCATGCTACCTGAGTTCCTTCTCCAACTGATCATAGTCTGCAGTATGCTGTCAGTAGTGCAGTATACAGTATAATTTGCCATCATCGAGCTGGCTCCTTTCAACCAAAAGGTAAAACAATTAAACTAGTCCACCGGATATATTTTTATTCGATTTTAAGCTGTCAGCAATACATACCAGTAGGCCTCAGAATTTCCAATTTTTCGTAGGCCTATTTTTAATGTGAACAAAATGTCTCCTTAAAAATTCCCAGAACGTGAAACATCTGAAAACTGGCAATTCTGGGCATGCAGTAATGAGACACAGAAAGTGCCATTTCCTGCAATCTAGGGATATTTTGGCAAAATGTCCCCCTGGCAGGATGCTCCGCGCCAACCAATGGTCGCGCTCCATGTCAGTAGTCTCTTAGCAAATCTCACTCTCACCAGTCACTTAAAGTTGACGGTGGGTTCACCCTTTCTCCTATTTTCAAGAGCTCATTCACAAAAGAAAAAAGAAAAAAAGAAAACGAAAAAGAAAAAAAAAAGGAAAAAGAAAGAACAAAAAAAAGACACTCTTTCACTTCACAGTTTTAAATGAATTTCTCAAATCCAAGTGTTGCTTTGGAGTTTTATTTTGGTTTTAACCACCAATTTCTCTTTGCTTCCATAGATCAATGGCTCAGGTTATGTGCTTTTAATGAATAGCCAATGGGCCAATGATATGTCTCATGTCAGCTCAAAGTAAGGCATGGCATCACAAACAGGAAAGCATGAATCATAATGGTAAGGAACTAATTGTATGTACTGTAGGCTATAAGATAAACTGGTACCATAGCATCCTTACAATGGTAATCCTTTAAACAGCTGTGAATTACTTCATGAAAAGGATGTACTCAGTCATATTCTTCTCTTTGGCAAGAAATAACCTTAAGGTATCTCTTGAAAACAAGAAAATATCAAGTAAAATAATGTTCCCCTTAGTACAATGCACCATCCCTCAAATTTATGTGCCTTCAAAATCACACAACCTAGCTGAGTGATTCCTCTCCTCTACATCTTCAAGTGATGTGCAACTTGTATATATCCAATGCCAATTCCCAAGGCTGGAAGCTCTAACAGACAAGGAGTTAAGGAATCTTGACGTTAAGGCCAAACAATACTTCTCAGTCATATGAACCCTTCCCAAAATAACTTTAAAAGAAGACTGCTTCAATATTTACTTTGTAATTATAGGACAATAGGACAATGTTTAACACTGAATATATGGTTGAGACTTCATCAAGTGTAAACTCTGCCTATAAGAAGTGAATGAAATCAAGACCAAACAACTTTTACAGTAGCCATGTGCACCCTCCACAAATTTTCTGTACGAATGCACCAGGAATGATTAGTTTTTCACATCAAGTACTGTTATGTAACTTTCACACTGTGTAATGTTACACAATGCAGCTGGTAGTGAACTCATCATGTGTAAACTTTACCACAACATCCTGTTCAACTGATATCAACACTGGTTCAGCAACTTTTCTCTTACATATGTGCACCCCTGCCCTGATTTTCTTCATGTTATTTTATACAAACTGCTGCTTGCCTGCAGTTTTTTAATGTTAAACTTTTATCTACAGTGTAATAAAGTGTGGGAAAGCGGTTGGGATGTCTATGTCACTGCATCTTAGACTGGGTCTTAATTAGCAAAAGACTATGTGCTTGATCCTTGAAATTGGGTTAGGCAATGAGGAGAGAAATGTGTCTTAGCATTCAACCAACAGTTGTATACATACGTACACACTGTACAGTACTGTACAATGTGAGGTCCTGCCATGTGCTTGCTTTCCACAGAATTATCTTCTTAGTTAACAAAGTAGTATGGTTGACTGCCACCATGTTAAACTTGTGAAAAATAAATACCAGAGTGACATGAAAGGAAAAAATATGTTGCTGGTAAAACGGGTTTTACTCTTTATCATAAAGAAGGTGAAATAGTTTGGGAAAAGGTTGTCTTTCACAAATGTTCCTCTTCCATGTTGGTATATACTGAGTTACCTTTTTCTACATATTGTTTCTCTGCATATTTTGAGTCTCTCTATCCACATCAATATTCTGACTATGCTATGGTGTAAAGAGGGGGATGGGGGGGGGGGAGGGGATACTGGTAGTAAATAAAGGACACCATGTCTACAACCAGTCCATGCTTGACAGAATCAACGTCTCAAATTTTCCACAACATGCAAAGACACTGCATGAGCCATTGGTAGTAATGAAAACAGACTTTGATCTGCTTGATAGTGTGTTACTGACCCCAATTAGGAAGGGAGCATACCTTCTGGTTTGGGGGTCAAAATAAAAGTTGGGGGAATCAGTGCCCCTGTATACCCTTGTAGCAGCATGGGTCTGGTATTGGGCAAACAGAAAAGTTCATATTTATTTGTAAATTAAGGGATGAAGTATGCCTTCCGGTTTCGAGGTCAAAATAAAACGGGGGAATAATCAATTGCCCCTGTATGCCTAGGCCTGTAGTGGTATGGTTCTTGTATTGGGCAAACAGAAAAGTTTATATTTATTTGTAAATTAAGGGATGAAGCATGCCTTCCGGTTTTGAGGTCAAAATAAAACTTGGGGGAATCATCAATTGCCCCTGTATGCCTAGGCCTGTAGTGGTATGGTTCTTGTAATGGGCTAACAGAATAGTCCATATTTATTTGTATGAAAAGGATGGAGGAAACAGGGACACTGTTGTGGAATATAAAGTTGAACATGATAAAGAGGTAATTGGACATGTTCTTGTGTATATACATATCCAGGGTGGGTTGTCTCCCTCGGCAACATACCACTGTTGTTTTCTTTAATAGTTGTAGAACTTGCATAGGCTTGCCAAATGTGGTTTCACTTCTATGTTCTGACTTCTATATGTTCCGACACATGTATTAACTCTACTACTCTCATCCTAACCTAACCTTATCCAAACACTGCCCTCAATGTAGACTTTTTGGATTATGGAAACATGGGAACAAAGAGAGTTTGGAACAGAGAGCAGTCCCCCCAACTGTACATTGTTGCATTATTGTTTTTGATATTGATCAGAGGTCACGTAAAGTCACCATAGGTCAAAATCAATAAACCTTATAAACACAATATCTCAACCAGGCCTGATTTTTAAGGAAATTTTCAGGTTGCCCATCGGACAACCTTAAGCTAAATTTAGGTTGTCCGAAACAGTTTTTGGTTGTCCGAATGAAAGTGACAAACAAGAGATGAACAATTCTATTTCCTGTCTCTGCCATAGAAAACAAACATTTACTGTAAATTCTGCATTTTTCCATATTTATTGGCATGATACAATGATGAATGGTAGTCAGTACCATTGTCTCAATGCCACTTCTTAAGGGGATTTTTATGACATACTTTCCTGCTGATGTAGGGAACTATTCAGTTACAAATAAAATCTACTCGTCCATCGGACAAGTTCAAAGACAGAAAGTGGTTGTCCGATGCAAGTTTTACCCATCACGGACGATCGGACTAGTGCTAAATTTCAGCCCTGTCAACTTAGGAAGAGTGGACACTTTCCATACTTCAGATTTATCGTGTTCTGAGAAAGGAAACTGGAAACTTTTTTGGAGGTCAGAGGTCATGTGAGGTCACCAGTGTTAAAAACTAAGAATCTTATAAACTTGATATCTCAAGGTAGGAAAGTTAACACTTTTCATACTTGACATGTGGAAATTGCTTGCAAACATGATATCTCAAGACAAGAATGATAGATACTTTTCATACTTCAATACAGGTTTATCACTGAGAGGAAGAATCCCGTTGTTTTTGGAGGATTTCAGAGATTATTTGAGGTCACAACAGTTCAAAAACAGAAAGTGGCATGAATGTGATATCTCAAGATAGGAATCATTCATACTTTTAAGAAATGGCATGGCAGATGCATTACATTCCTTAGATGAACCCTATTGTTTTTGGAAGAGGTCAAAGGTTAGCTGAAGTCATCTGCAGTCAAGTGGTGAAAACCCTGCAAAGTGATTACAAACATGATACTCTAGCTGAAGAAGGGTGAATTTGATGGAGCTCATAGTTAGCATATGGATGTCTCCATACAGAGGTAAATAACCCGAGTTTTTTTTTGGTGGAGGTCAGAGGTTATTTGGGTCACCAGAGTCAAATGTTGAGAAAAATTTGTAAATATGAATCTCATGAAGGGTAACTTGATCTTATATCATAGTTGGCTATCTTCCTACCTGTCTGCATATCCATCAAAATCAGTTTTATACACAGCTGTTGAAGTTGGTAGCACACCTGGTCTGAAGCATCCTGGTGCAGACCAGTTTAAAGATAGACAGTCATCACCCCAATGTATATTTTTAGTGCAGGGGGTATCAAAATTTACAGTTGGTGACTGCTCTTTGATTGACATCAAAATTTGAAAATTTGAAAGATGCAGAGTAGCTCACATTCCACACAAGGCAGAGAGAGTGTTTTATCACATTTTATAGCCTTGCATGCTCACCAGGACATGGCCTCAAGCAATAAAACAGGTTTATTCCTGCCCAAGGAGGAGCTTCATACAGTTATGGGAGGAGCTAGAAGTTGCATAGTTGGGAGAAATGGAACTGTCTGGGATGATGAAAATTCCCCTTTAAATAGCTGACTTTCCTTGCTTTCTTGAATTTGCTCAAGGCAAATTTTGTTTATAAATGCTTTGGTGAAGCTATTCATTGTTGCTAATGATGGAAAACATTTATTTTTTTTGCACATAGTTTATAGTTTGTCACCTACGCATACCTACAATATTGACACCAAAAACAAAAAAAAAATCTAAACCAATAAGGTGCAGGGGTCTACTCATGTGCTTGATGTTAAATAACTTGAACAAATGATGCTTGCAAAACAATTTAATTAACAGTGTTGTAGTCGAGGCCGCTACTTCCGAGGCCGAGGCCGAGGCATTAGCTCCGAGGCCGAGGCGGAGGCCGAGGCCGGGTTACTTATTATATCAGAGAAAAAAATATCAGAGCATACTTTCACTCCATCCAACATAGTATTACAGCTGGAGCTCAGGATCCGTACTCCTTGCCCAGAGGTGGTGAGGCAATGGGGATTAGATTGAGATATCTTGCCATTCAAGGGCGGGCTTGTGAAGCGAAGTATGTAAACCTAAGAATGAGCACATAGTAAATACACGTAAGTCAAGTTCATTTAAATTTACCAAACTTTATTTTAAGAAGCTGGGCACTTGGGCAGTTGTCTCAAGTTACACCGTCACCTACTAGTGTTTAGAAACAAAAACATGGGTTTTCACAAAATACAGAAGGGATCAGTTCCAACTTCCAATTAGTTCCCAAAAGTAAAATTAATCTGCCTTGCGAAGGATATTGCTGATCACTTTGAGCACTCTATTGTAAAAATGAGAGAAACTAAACAGCAGTAGATGCCGGTAGTACACGTGTGCCTGCACAAATACCATACAAATTGTGCACTCATTTTAGAAAGCATAATTAGTGTATGAGCTCAATCTAAAAACAAGAAAATGTGTTTTCATGAACTTGCAACTGCCAATTTTCGTGACCAAAGGTGGAAGAAATCCACAAACAACCTGAAATAATTTTTCCTGACAGTTCACACTGTTATGTGTCACCGTCACTACATATTGTATATAATAACAGATGTGTGTACAGAAGGTACTAAAATAACTGACATGAAGTCTACAATCTACAGTTTGATCTTTTACCTTTTACAAGACCCCAAAACAATACAAACTATATTATGGGGAACAAAATACTTCACAAGTCCATACACACTGCATCGTGCACCACTGCAACCAACTTAAAGGAGCATGGTTCTCTGGCTCAGAAGCTCAGAAGCTAAGAATGTGTGCATTGCACTTCAAGAACATGAGGCATTCCAGCATTTGTGGGGAAAGTTTGGCGCGATGTGGCCTCATGATCAGTCCTCCATGGCTGAAAACCTCTCCACCGGAGCACTGCTAGCTGGCACAGAAAGAACATTCTGGGCCAGGGCATAGAGTGCAGGATAGCCCAATCTGGCCACACCGTCTGGCCTCCAAAAGGTGTTGATGGCTTGCAAAATTTGCATCGTGCCCTATGTTTTTTCCGTCCCCTCTCTTTAAACTCTTCGTGGTCATACAATCCGAATTTTATTATTCGAGAATCAGTAGACATGGCGACTTCGTCAGGACAATAACAAGCTAGTATAGTGATAGTGCGCGCGCGAGTGACACGGCGGCTAGGCTGCGCTGCACATGTGTGTGTGTGTGGTGTGGACTGTGGAGAACTGTGCATGTGCCCTACCGGTTATCCAGTATACGGTATACCGTGTGTGTGTGTGTGTGTGTGGCGGGTTCAGCCTCACTGTATGGTGTATGCATTGCAAGATATTAAGATTACATGCGCTGTACTGTACGTTCACAGCTAATCTGCACTTTTCAACCGCAACGATCGATGTTGTCTTGTAATAGAAAATATTGACAATTAATTTCAAGGCAATCTAGACATTAAACTTCATATTGTTTAGTTATTTCTTTGCAAAAAATGGTAGTAAATTATTAAAAAAGTCGGAGGTAGTCTTGCCCGGCCTCGGCCTGGCCTCGACCGAATTTCTGAGGCCGGGAGCTCCGAGGCTGCAGCCTCCGAGGCCGAGACCGAGGCCAAGGCCGCGGCGATCCGGCCTCGAGTCCTCCAACACTGTTAATTAATCTCCTACCATAAAGATGTAATCCCTAAAGCCTAAAGCCTAACAGAAAAATTTTCTTACCAAATTGACCTATAAGCCCCTCCTACAACTCCTATGTACAGTACTTGGTGAACCTCTCTAGATGACAGCATGTGTCTAGTTTAAACTGCTCTATGCCTTTGCCACACACTTCTGTGTATGAGCTGACTGCTACATACTCAGCAGCTTGGAACATCTGCACAAGTCACCAATAACCAATCATAGTGATGCATCTCCTTTGAACTGATGTCAATCAAAGTGAAGTCACAATTGCATCTAGAAATAAAGGGTAATTCCTTATAAAGTACGTTTGAGGTGATGCAGCCATTACACCTTTTTTTTTCCGATGTCGCTACTGAAAGTATGTTCCAACACACATATTCTCCTGATGGAGGTCAGCACCTACCATTGCAACTTACATCAACAAATGCAGACAGCTGATTTGTGTAGGCGCTGGATACGCACGTATGTCTACTTAGAATGTGCAAAATCTATGTTTGTGCATGTACTGTGCTTCATTGTTTACTCTCCAAAATGATGTGGCTTGGCGTCAATACATAAGGTCTATATTTTTATCCTAAACACTAACCTCAATATAGACTTTTCAGAATTTAGAGATGTTGGGAGCAAGAGACGTCTGAACAGAGAGCAGTCCCCAATGCAACAGTCCCTTGAATTTTAAAGTATTAACCCATGTGTGAAAGTTTAGTTTTAATTTGCTTTTTTCAATGTCTTTTTTTCCAGATTATACCATCAATTCAACGTCCTCTTATTAAGGAGAGTGTTTTATCAGGAAAAACTCATCCTAATTACCAGAGAACTTCCAGGATAAACTTCAATTTGCAGCCATCGCCTTTTCAAGCCCACCCCACCCCACGTTACCACACTATGCAGGCAACATGGTATACCACAGGCATGTTATGGGAACAGAGATTGCCATCAGGCATATATTCTACAGGAAAAACAAAAAGAAACACTGCAGCAGCATGCAGGAGCATTGCATGATTGGCCAATCATTGATAAGATAAGATAAATTGCAATGCATAAACATAACAGACCAACTTTGTGAAGTTGATATCTGCCATCTATAATGTTGGAATTGATTGATAGCAGTAGATTAGTTCATCCCATCATGAGTAAAGTGGAACATAACAGGTTGTCTGTTGGTATAAACACATAAATGGACTTTTGACTGTTTGTGTATAGGTACACATATAGTGCATTCATGTGCAGGGTACAAATAAACACATTAAGTCTTCACTGAGGTGACATGTACTAGTGTAAAACCAGCCACATACCTTTTCTTGGGAGGGGGATCGAAATAAGAAAAAGCAGGACAAATTTCAATTGTTTATACTTTACAAGTGAAGGGTACTGTTCTAGGACGAGTGTTTTTCTGTACTGTGTAAAACAACATTAATTTAAAGATCTGGAGATCAAAAATAATATAACTAGATATTTGATGTAAAAAGCATTGGACCTTAAGAAAATAACCACAATTTGCTTCGAAATCCATCAAAGTTTAACCATTTTACAGAATAACTTTTGTTTTACACTTATATCATGAATATAAAACATGAGCTAAATGTGCAAATTTGAGACTTGGAAAGAGGGACTCACCAAACACGGCTATGTGTTTTCTAACCTTTCAAGGACACTTGTGGCATGGTATGCCCTGTGGGATTTATTTTGGAAGTTATACTTGTTTCCTAAAAACTATCAATATTACTCACCAAACTGCACACTATCTGAGCCTCAGCAAAATTTATATGGCATTAAAAAAAGAAATGGTAAAACTGTGCAATACTCCCCATCACTTTTTTTTCTGTATGGGCAATGAAACCATCAAATTTTGAAGGGGTGCATCATGAAAAATATATTGAAACAATTCCAATACACCTCCCCTTGGGAAAGTATACTCTTCAACTGCCAAGTTAAAACAGCACTTTTTGATGGCATTTCATTGTAACTTTACATGAAATATGCTGCAGCTGTAGGGAGACTGCAAACAGCATTTCACAGGAACAAAGGGGGAAAAAATGGTTTCCATGTTACTTGCAGAATACTGCGAATTTGCTAAGCCTTTGACAAAGCCAGGTCTGGGATGGGAGAATAGGAGGAAATCGAGGGAGGAAAGGGGAGGGATGGGGAAGATGTAACTCCCTCACTTTTTGCAAATGCTCCCATTGACTTTTGCTTTTTCACACATTAACTTTTGCCCCAAGGGCCCATTATCCCCCACTTTTTCACACAATCTCTGCTACTGGATGGCAGGGGGCCAGACCTCCCTGAGGGCCCAAGATAATTACTGACCAATAAGATCATCTGAAGGTATAATTCTTCTGAAATATTTGGAGGTTGGGGAAATGGTGCTTGGCCAACACATCCCCGATGCAGTATACACAATTCCTGCAGCTTCAAGTCTCAATGGGTGTCAAGTCTTTCAGTGTGTGGCCTTGAGACCCTGTGAATTTCGCAAAGCTATGTAAATCCAAAATGCATGAAATGTTACCATGGAAACACAATTTACAGATATGGCAATTCAAACTTTAAAGAAACATTGACCACTGCCCTAAAATAAACTCCCAACTTTTGTTTGTGGAAGGTGGTTCTAACTGGATGGAAGTAAAAAAGTCGCAGACTGTTCTACTCTAAATAACAAAACCTAGGCCACTCTGACTTGTCAATGAAGTGCATAATTTGTCTATTGTACTTACAAATCTGCTGAGCATGTATCAAACTGACTACTAGTACAGTAACAGTATGAGAATGAGCATGTGTAGAGATGAGAACAATTGTGACTTGGAGTACCTGAACCAAATTTTAAACTTACATGTTTTGTTGAGCTTTCCTGTTCTGGTCACTAACATACTTGCTTTCATCATGGATTTAGTATGGCAACTCTCTGCTTTCATTGCAGTTACTCCTTTAGGGGTTCTGACTGCATTTGGTATTCCAATTTGTAAGCATTTTAGGGTCTCTCTCTGTCCATGCAAGGTATAGTATCAATAGTACAGTTCTTGTTACTACTGTACAAGTCAGCACTCCATGACTGTGTATTCATTCTCATTCCAAGTACAAACTTTTTCACTTATTTTACATTTGAGCAACCAAGTAGGGGTGGAGGGAGTAGGACAGAGGTGGAGGGGGAGAGGGGGAGGAAGGGGAAGAAGGGGAAGGAGGGGGAGGAGGAGGAGCATGCTAGGTATGTCCTTCTCTGAATTTGCATGTTACTTGGATTTTTCGCAAGGTCTGGTACTGTCACCTAGATCATCAGATCTAATTAAGTAAATACAATAGGCTAACATCCATATACTAGCATCGGGGACTGAATGAATGCATGGTGCTTGCACTCAAGGAAATGCAAGTGTTCAAGTTGGCATGTTTTCATGCACATTGTGGGTAGTGGTTAAACTTGGCATATGTTTACACAACAAATTCTTGACTTCCCCAAGAAAATAGGACTCCTTCCCCTGACAGCTGGTGGGTGACTATGTAGTTTTTCCCATTGAATTGTCATTGACACAGGTGAGATCATTTGCGTAGGTCCTCATGAAATGACAAACAACCTTAGAAGCTTTAAATTGAATATTTGCCAATTTTTTGTCCAAATAATGGTCCTACATTATGTCCCCTATTGTTTGACTGCTGAGGAGGGTGTTGGTTTAGAAATTGTTAACACTTTAATAATGCCTTGCCTCTGCTGGCATTTAGAGTGCCAAATGAACCTGAAAGTGGCCATTCATCAAATTCCTGGAAATTCGCTTAAATTTAGATTCTATTCAATTTCAAAAGCTTCTGCAAACAAAAATGGAGAGGGTAAAATGCGACTTATTGTAATGGTGATATAGCACGCGATCACCTTTCCTCTTATGCCTATTTAGAAGGTGAACTACTGTAAATCAAGAATTTTTATGACTCACGACTAGGTGCAATGATAGAAGAACTGAAAACCATGTCAATCCTCTTGATGCTGTGGGAACCAATGCAGTAGTCCATAAGGAAGTGTTTTACTTCATCACTATACTGCAATCAAAACTTGAACAATTAATTAGTATCTTATGTTTTGTCAAAATTTAATGTTTGTTAAAATAAAGTTTAATTTTTTGCTACTACATTTTTGACTAAAACTGCTGCTTTTGCTTCCTTTTTATACTGAATTCAAGCATTTTCTGTTACAGTATTTCATTTTTTCTTTCCTGATAATGTATATTTAAACATCAAAGAAATATTTTTCAAGGTATGCAAAAATTCTGGTTTGTTAGCTCTATACACGCCACAGTGTGCAGAGTGTATTCAGATAGATGAGTTTTTGCCTTGGAAAAAGGCAACCCTACCAGAGTTGGTATGAAAGAATTCCCCCGTAAACAAAGTCCGTATATCACTTTAAAAGTGGCTGAGGATAAATTATCACCAGTGACTCTTAGACACAGACATTTTGATTAGCCATTCACAGAGCTATTCTGTAAACTAACCAGCCAATCAGAATACTCTTTGGGGTGCAATGAGATGTTGCAGAACCAATCAGATTTCTCAGTGAATTCAAGTTTACTTTGTACAGTCTGTAGACAAGGCACATAGCAGTTTGGTAGATCATACAAGTAATTACTTAAACTGGAAAATGGCACGGCAGCTAAGGTCTCCAATTTACAGAAAAAAAATTGTGGTATAGAAGCCCATACTGTACATGTAACGGTTTTTTTTTTTGGGTGATGCTTAAAAAATGTTCCAAAAGTTGTCAAGGGGATCGAAGAAATGTTACATTACAATTTCACACCCAACGGAAATTTTGTACGTTTTACACATTGTCCAGCATGATCTTAAAAAGTTTCTACGTAAAAAATACGTGCATGGAGTGCCCAGAAACATATCCTTGGACTATTGCAAAAATTTTCCTTTGCCTCACTGTGTATTATAAAAGGGTATCTAAGGTTGGCAGACACTGGTCTCCTGGAAGCTCTGGATTAATTATATAAAATGGGCACTGATATGACAGATGGTTATTACCTGAAATCCAAATGATATGTATCAGAATATTTTTTCATTGTAGGTGTACTAGCAATCACCATCTATACTGGTAATGGCTGCATGTGTAGCGCTCAGTAAAAAGTTTTGAAAAATGTAGAACGGCAAATACGTACTTTCAACCTTCCACATCATGTTAGAGTGAAAGATCCCATATAGGCCCCTGAAGAGGTTGAAGATATACTTCTGTTTTTCAGAAAAGTGTTGTGATTAGAATAGTTGCATGTATTATATCCTTAATAATGATCATGAGATGAAGTGAAAACCGTAACAAATGCGCGCAAAGGGTGCTGAAATTTTTCATTAAGTAAGATAAACCAGCTTTCAACTTTTGTTGCTGTGCTTCTGCGGGAGTTGCTTCTGGAAATTATTGATAATAAGGACAATATTTAGGTAAGGTTTGAAGCGTGCAGATCGCATGAACATTTTGACAGTTTGCGAAGGATTTGCAATAAATCTTATAGTTTGAGAACCATTTGTGACAGAAAATGGTTACAGTAGATCCATCACTCGGTCAAAAATACACCTCACCCTACCCCCTACAGAAATGTATAGTTCAAATACCTTTTTGGATCATTTCAAAATTTTCAAAAAAACAGTTCTGAAATCGATAGTGGGGCATGCCCACCCCCAAACCCCCACCCCACTCCTGTACCGGCGCCACTAATCAGGACCATGAAATTTTCAGCATTTTCTGTAATTTTTGTTTTCAAAAGGCCTGCAACTTCCATTAAGGGTAACTTGGAAATCTCAGTTGGAGAAGGCAGCTCCCTCCCCCCCCCCCACCCCAGCTCATATTCCTGTGATCTCTTAGGGCCCCCTCAATCTCTCTCATTCAGAAGCTGTTTGTCTGGTTGATATCATCTTAAAACTTTTATCATATAATTTTTGTGAAAAGCTTTCTATGCAACCAGTCCCATCATTTGAATGTCAGTCAAAGGCCACAAAGTACTGTGGTGATACAGATAACACCCCCCGAACTTACATATGCCCCTCTCCCTCCAATGGTACATGCAGAGCAGAAGAGTGGGCCATCCTAAGATCATTTTCACCCATTTCGGAAGACTTCCTCATGCCTCTGTATCATCCTGAAAGGGAGGGGCAATTGTCACTATAGTACTGTAAAGGGGTACTGTAGGTGAAAATTTGTGCACTCTGTATTGTGTTCTTTAGTCCACCAGCATAAGGAGTACAAAACCACAAATATTTATGAGTTGGGCAAAGTTCCAAAAAGCCTGTACATGGACTAGCCTACCTTACAATTCAATGGTGCTTGTATACAGACATTCTGATTATGCATGCTATGAGGACAAGCATAACGGAATTCTGTACCTTACTGTTAAATTGACCATTTTGATTAACCTTTTTGAGAGTGCTTGATGGTGGCAAAGCTCCAACTTTCCAAATACTGTTTGGGACATTATTAAAGGCTTGAACGTTCTGCTTAGAGTGTTCAATGTTTATATAATTCTGACAATATGAATTTATTATTTCATGTTGCGAAGAGCAATCTGTTCGCTGTTTAAACCACATAAACTGCAGCATGCCACGCTAAGTTCTAAAAAAAGGAATTTTATACAAACCACTTTTAACTGTATGCATGCATACAACTTCAAGTAGCAAATATGACCAAAAAGCAGACTTTGGCCCCTGATGTCTTGTTCAAAAAATTGGTATAACCACATCTCACCAAACCAGAATGCAAAAATGCATTGAGGTTTCGATAATATGTTTTATTCCAAATAATTATATATTGTCCAATTTTTTTCAGTAACTGGTCAAATGCTATCTTAAACATATTGAAAAAAAGTGGTTTCGTGTTAATATTTGATCCTGAGAATTCTTGGGCAATTTTGCACTTTGACCTTTGGTGATCCCAGATGACAATCTTGGCTTTTCAGCATTTGATCCAAGCTTCCTACCTCAAGACATCCTGTTAACAAGGTTTTTTTTAGGGTTTGAAAACCAGTGACCCCAGATGACCTTTGACCTCCACCAAACAGGATTGGGTTCTTCCTCCCACTATAAGGCATTTGTACACAAAGTATGAAATTTGTTCAAGCTTCTTACCTCGAAATATCATGTTAACAAGATTTTCAGGGTCTGAACCCAGTGATCCCAGATGACCTTTGACATCCACCAAAAAACAAACGGATTCTTTGTCTAAATACCATAATGCATCTACACACTACATATGAAATTTATCCCAAGCTTCCTACCTTGAGATATCGTGTAAACGAGGTTTTCATGGCTTGACCCCTGGTGACCCAAGATGACCTTTGACCTCCACCAAAAAGGGTAGGGTTCTTCCTCCTACTATAAGGCATTTACATACAAATTATGAAATTTATCCAAGCTTCCTACCTAGAGATATCTTGTTAACAAGGTTTTCAGGGTTTGACCCCTGGTGACCCCAGATGACCTTAAACCTCCACCAAAAAAATATAGGGTTCTTCCTCTCACTATAGGGCATCTACATACTAAGTATGAAAGTCATCCAAGCTTCCTACCTTGAGATATCGTGCTAACAAGGTTTTCAGAGTTTGACCCCTGGTGACCTTTGACCCCCACCAAAAACAATAGGAATCATCTACTCAATATGGGTAATCTTCATGCTAAGTATGAGATTCCTCACAGTTATCATTCTGGAGATACTGTGTTTACCATATTTGACCTTTTGACCTGTGGTGACCCCAAATGACCATTAACCTCCACCAAAAACTATACACATCATCTACCTAATATGGGCAATCCACATACTATGTATAAGATCCCTCACAGTTACCCTTCTTGAGATATAGTGTTTACTAGGTTTTGACCTTTGACTCCTGGTAACCCTAAATGACCTTTGACCTCCATCAAAAACTATAGGGATCATCTACTATGGGCAATCCACATGGTAAGTATGAGATTTTGCACATTTATCCTTCTAGAGATGTCATGTTTACAAGTAATTTCCAAGGTATTTACCTTTGACCTCTGGTGACCCCAAATAACCTTTGACCTCAACCAAATAAATAGTGATCTACTCAATACCTACTCATGCTAAGGATACTATCCCTCACAGTTACTCTTCTTCTGATATCACGTTTACAAAGTTTTAGCTTTTCGACCTCTTAATTGTGACCCCAAATGACCTCCACTAAATACAATGGGGATCATCTACTCAATATGTGCCATCTACAGTACATGCTATTTATGAGATCCCTCACTGTAACCCTTCTTGAGATATTGTGTTAACAAGAAAGTTTCACATACACACATACATACATGCTAACACACAACATGACCATGCATGGCACATTGCCTTCTGCAAGGAATCAAAAAGTCACAGCAACACATCGAGGCATGCTACTTGTGCATGTCATGAGACAGCAATTCTAAGCACAGAAGACCATGCACATCATTCCTGCAATAACAGTCAATGTGATTGGCTGATGATGTGACAATTAAAACAAGATGCAATTGCAAACACAATGGACTCATTTGCATATATTGCAGTTATGCTGCATATCTTCATGGTTGGACAGTCCATGTTTGTTTTGAAAAGATCCCTTTAAAAAGAAATTTAGTAAGTTCCCTCACAGATTATAAACATTTTGACTTACGCAAATTTTTAGTAAATCCAGCCCCTAAGCTTTTGTTATGGACCTTAAAATATGTTACATGAATCTGATTCTGGAACTTCGAATAATTGCAAAGTGAATGGGTTTCTTCCTATATCTGTCACAATCTTTTCTGTTTTTATTATTTTTTTTGGGGGGGGGAGGGTTCAAGCCTGTATGCTGCTTTCAAGCTGTCCATTATGGACAAAAATATGTTAACATCAGCTTGTCCCTCCAGCTGAGATCATCTTTGGGTGCCTTTGACATTTCTTCGAATTGCTGGGCAGAATTTTCCCATCGCATTAAGTTGATGTTAAATTGAAACTAAAGGCATATGTTTCCTGTTATAAACATTCAAAATAAGGATTTAAAATTTATTTTTTATTACCTAACCAGGTTTTGTCTCAAATTCCAACTTTTGCATTTACAGTATTGTACTGTAAATGGCTCTTGTTTGTAGGTTAGCCTATTCTGGGGACAGTAAATGTGATTAATCATTGACTAAAATCATTTTTTTTTAACATAAGTACATAAGTAGACAGCCCAACCTGTTTTCTGTTAAGTTTGATCATTTAATCCTCAACTTCACAGGCCTGGCTTTTCCTTGTATTTATTTCCTTGTATTTAAACATTTCAGGACATTGATCAGGCAAATGTTACAGGATCAGTGACTGCATGTTATCCCTAACAGAGTCCTGGTCAGCAGGGTTCAAGGTAGAGCATATTTAATGCTGGGTTGCAGTTGGTTTACGAAACACTGTCCTGGGGCAGGGAGTCCCCCTCCCCTTTGAGAAACTTTTGATCTTTAAGGGGGCTTAGATTCAAAATGGTTCTACCTTTTGAAATTTGGTTACCTAGTTATATGTGTAATTTCAACCAATTTTTTTAGTTGATGATTAATTTTATGTTTTTGGTATTTTTTTCATTTTTTAGTTAATGTTTTTTGAATGTGATGATCATATGAAGGTGCAGTACAGAAATGGCTTGAAACTGTTTTATTAACTCATTAATTAAGGTTGTTTCTTTTATTCAGCATTTTCATTTTTCATATTGCAAAATTCAAACACGTGCATGTGCTTGGAATAAGATCAAAGTAGCACATTTTCAGCTAGGTTTCAGTTTAGTTTGTGGAAAATCTGTGCCAGCGGGATGGTACATTTGACAGTGAATGCCGGGCACAAATAAGGAGTGCTGGGCGGCCTTGCCCCCTGCCGTCCTAGGACGGTCAGCCAGCTCTGACAGTTAATCTACTTTTGTTCTCATTAAATACACTCTTCAGAATGCTCTTTGATATTTTGACAAAATTCACACATCGTGCAATACTGCAAGTGAAATTTCTAGAAAAACACTAAATTAACACTTACTGTAGCTTGGCTGTAGCTTGGTAAGTGAAGTATGAATACTGTGAAAAATATGCCAAATGGTATTGAATTAAGCACTCTTCCAATCCCCTCCTCACCACCCATCAATTGCCTCAGAGTAGGAAGCCATACCTCCAATGTGGCATTGCCTGGCTTTTGGGCATTCTGCAGTCCTCTTTCTGGTTCTATTTTACACAGGACATCCATTCGTCCTCCTTTTTGAAGGTCTGTGAGCCTGTGAGGCCACAACAAAATCTTACAAATTACAAATGAAAATAAAAAAAAAAATCAATCACAAATACATTAATTTCCATCAAACACAAAATTACCATTTGCAATAAAAGTCTACAGGTTTATCTCAAAATGTAAGCTGTACTTATCAGTCACATTCCCAGATGACCATATTAAATCCCACATGTGTAATAAATTTGAGTAGCTACATGTGTATATGACAAGCAGCCTCTGTACACATTCTTGACTCTGTGTGCACGGGATGGGGGGGGGGGGGGGTCAGCAGTGACCTGGCATGGCTAAAGACATGTTCTCCTCTTTGGAATTTGGAAATGGTCAAACTAACTCACTGCTGTCTTTCCAATACCCCAATCGAGCCTGCATGTTGGGAATTTGGATTGATTGACCTCCTGTGAAGGCCCTCCTGTGAAGGATATTCTTGGTGCCAGTCCTGCTTTTAAACAAACATTTTTCAGGATTGCTGCAGCCAAGACAGGTCACACCCAGACTAGGGGCATGAGCTTGGCAGGACTTTTTATGGCACATGGCTATTAAAGAGACTGACACGGAACAAACTGAAAAGTTCAGTTTTTAAAGCCTCTTTATACTGTACCTGTACTTTTCATCTCAAACTAAAAGATTCCTTTTGCTGTAACTCCAACTTGGAATAAAACAATGGTCCTTCGACACTTCACAATGGAAGAGGAATTTCACAACTGGATGGTATCAATATAGTTTGTACGATGTAACATCTTTGACAACTTTTACGGGTAGGTTGTTAGCTTGCAGCCACTTCTGACAATCTGGATTGAGTTGACAGGGCTCACTTGATTTATGGAAGGGATGTCATTCCAAATGTATGGAACATTATAAGGAAGGGATTAAGCTATTTTCTGAATTGAAATTATGGGTTTTTATTGACAAAGCTCATTACAGTATTTTGAATGGAACAACTGGTCATTATTCAGAAGGGTTGTTATGTACCAACACGAGAAAAAGGCTCCTTATTCCTATTTGCAAATACATGTTGGGACAGTTATATCATATTTAGAATGGAATGAGTAAAATGTATAGGGCTGACACTCAGAAACTAATATTTTTCCTTATTATAGCCACCTGACTAACTTGATAAAGTTTTGAGTGCCAAACTGTGCACAACAATGCTAATTAACATGTGCTAAACTGGGTCAACTTTGCATCTTACACAATCACGAAATGTGTAACCCTACTTCTGCAGTACTTTTGACATATGCACTTGAGCTCAAACTATGTGTAAAATTGTAATCTGTCCATTGTTTTTCCTGCTATAATTTAGGACTTTACATACTTCTGAAGGCAAATTTACCTTTTGGAATACCCACCCTTATTGTTTCCGAATAATGACCTTTGGAATGACAATCCTTCAGACTAATGACCCTCAGGGTAACAACACTTCATGTTCATTTCGGAATGACACTTCAGAACAATCACCCTTCAGATACGGACGAAAATGGAATTGACCTAATGATTAATGTGTATGTCACCAATTTTGAGACGACTAAAACTCTATCTCACTCTACCATAAAACTGTGACCAAAGTCTTCATAATGGCTATTTTAAACCCTTTTGGATAAATTTGCTCTTCAAAACACACCTTATAAATTGATAAGTTTTCAGTAAATAACGGCTTTAATGGATACTGACAAAACAACTGCCCTCAACTTTGGATCAAACCAGAATGCAAAAATGCATTGAGGTTTCGATGATATATGTTCTATTCCAAATAATGCCATGATGTCCCATATCTTTCAGTCACTGGTCAAAATTTCCCAAGATCATCATCTGGGGTTACGAGAGGTCAAAAAGCAAAATTTCCCAAGAATTCCCAAGATAGTCATCAGGGTCACCAAAGGACAAAATGCAAAATATCCCAAGTATTCCCAAGGCCTAACGTTACAGTATAGCCTAGAGGCTATGCTAAATACTTGGCAAGGCCCTAAGTAACATTAGCCGAGGTCTAGCCTAGGCCTAGCTATAAGTATAAACCTAGCCTAGGCCTATGCACAGCTGGTCACAGAAATCTCTCTGTAAATACTAAAAACTTAGATGATGGGTACCAACATTTGACAGGCAATAACTGCTTTGACTAGCCCTAGCCTAGGCCACAGCTATTACAGTAACCTAGGCCTACCTCTAATAAGTAATATCAGCCCATACATACTGTACTACAATTAGGCTAGCCTGTACTGTGGCAGTTAGGCTAGGACTTAGTCACAGGACTAGGACTTTGAAGTTTGTCTAGGCCTAGCCCATAAACCTGGAACTCTGCATTAGATTTATGTACTGAGTCTAACGTTATTGTGTGTGTAGGCTAATGTAAAGTTGTTGGTTCTGTAACAACACTTAGGCTAGGCCTAGGCTAGGCCCTAACTGTTAGGCCTAGGCCTACGTTAAAACTTGATCTGCCTGGTAAATTTTCCACTAAAGTTACTCATACTACTCTGCTACTCTGAAGCGGAGCCATATTACAACATACTGTGATATTCCTGCTGTAATTTTTATTATTCGATTTCTTGGTGCTATTTTTCCAATTCAGTTACAGTCAAATCTAACATTAACGTTGGGCTACTCAGCCAGCTCAACAGACCTAGGCAGGAGTCTGTCACTGCACTCAGAAACTAGCTTTTAACACAGTTTTTGATTGGTTGAAAGTGGATCTGTTTACAACTGATCAACCAATGATATGGTAGCTTATGGAATGTCATGGATCTGCTGCAAACTATCTACTGATTGGTTTAACATCAACTTGTTGACAAAAATTTAACCAATAACATAACAGCATAGATTACTGGGCTCAAATAAATACACTACAGTACTGTACAGAAAAGTGAAATACTGTAGTCTATTCTCAGTCTTTTGATATGTTGGCTAAAGAATAATAAAGTTCGTGAAAGGACCTATTTAGTCATTCAAAATTTGGATTATCAAGGAAAAATCCGTATTCCCATATTGACAATGATTTTCAGTACTGAATATGGAAAGTCCGTGCTGGTTGGGAGCTCTGTCTCAGGATTTGACCCCCCTGGTGACCCCAGATGACTTTTGACCCCCCACCAAAAATGATAGAGTTCTTCCTCTTACTATAAGGTATCAAAATACAAGGTATGAAATTTATCCAAGCTTCCTACCTCGAGATATCGTGTTAACAAGGTTTTCAGAGTTTGACCCCCGGTGACCCCAGAAGACCTTTGACCTCCAACAAAAATGATAGGGTTCTTCCTCTCACCATAACGCATCTACATAATAAGTATGAAATTCATCCAAGCTTCCTACCTCAAGATATTGTGTTAACAATGTTTTCAGGGTTTGACCCCCGGTGACCCCAGGTGACCTTTGACCTCCACCAAAACATTAGGGTTCTTCCTCTCAATATGGGGGATCCATGTACCAAGTTTGAGAACTGTCAGAGCTTCCCTTCTTGAGATATCGTGTTAACAAAGATTTCAGAGTTTGACCCCCGGAGACCCCAGATGACCTTTGACCTCCACCAAAAGTGAAAGGGTTCTTCCTCTTACCATAACGCATCTACATACAAAGTATGAAATTCACCCAAGCTTCCTACCTCAAGATATTGTGTTAACAATGTTTTCAGGTTTTGACCCCCGGTGACCCCAGGTGACCTTTGACCTCCACCAAAAACAATAGGGTTCTTCCTCTCAGTATGGAGCATCCATGTACCAAGTTTGAGAACTGTCAGAGCTTCCTTTCTTGAAATATCATGTTAACAAAGTTTTCAGGCTTTGACCCCCGGTGACCCCAGATGACCTTTGACCTCCACCAAAATGATAGGGTTCTTCCTCTTACCGTGACGCATCTACATACAAAGTATGAAACTCATCCAAGCTTCCTAACTCATGATATTGTGTTAACAATGTTTTCAGGGTTTGACCCCAGGTGACCCCAGGTGACCTTTGACCTCCACCAAAAACAATAGGGTGCTTCCTCTCAATATGGGGCATCCATGTACTACATTTGAGAACTGTCAGAGCTTTCTTTCTTGAGATATCACGTTAACATGGTTTTCAGAGTTTGACCCCCGGTGACCCCAGGTGACCTTTGACCTCCACCAAAAGTGAAAGGGTTCTTCCTCTTAATATGGGGCATCTATGTACTAAGTTTGAGAACTGTAAGAGCTTTCCTTCTTGAGATATCGTGTTAACAAAGTTTTCAGGGTTTGACCCCCGGAGACCCCAGATGACCTTTGACCTCCACCAAAAATGATAGGGTTCTTCCTCTTACCATAACGCATCTACATACTAAGTATGAAATTCATCCAAGCTTCCTACCTCAAGATATTGTGTTAACAATGTTTTCAGGTTTTGACCCCTGGTGACCCCAGGTGACCTTTGACCTCCACCAAAAACAATAGGGTTCTTCCTCTCAATATGGGGCATCTATGTACTAAGTTTGAGAACTGTCAGAGGTTCCCTTCTTGAGATATCGTGTTAACGAAGTTTTTAGGGTTTGACCCCCGGTGACCCCAGATGACCTTTGACCTCCACCAAAAATGATAGGGTTCTTCCTCTTACCATAACGCATCTACATACTAAGTATGAAATTCATCCAAGCTTCCTACCTCAAGATATTGTGTTAACAATGTTTTCAGGTTTTGACCCCTGGTGACCCCAGGTGACCTTTGACCTCCACCAAAAACAATAGGGTTCTTCCTCTTAATATGGGGCATCTATGTACTAAGTTTGAGAACTGTCAGAGGTTCCCTTCTTGAGATATCGTGTTAACGAAGTTTTTAGGGTTTGACCCCCGGTGACCCCAGATGACCTTTGACCTCCACCAAAAATGATAGGGTTCTTCCTCTTACCATAACGCATCTACATACAAAGTATGAAATTCATCCAAGCTTCCTACCTCGAGATATTGTGTTAACAAGGTTTTCAGGTTTTGACCCCTGGTGACCCCAGGTGACCTTTGACCCCCACCAAAAACAATAGGATTCTTCCTCTCAATATGGGGCATCTATGTACCAAGTTTGAAAACTGTCAGAGTTTCCCTTCTTGAGATATCGTGTTAACGAGCAAAGTGTCACAAACACACACACACACACACACACACATACACACATACACACATACACACATACACACACACACACATACACACATACACACACACGCACATACACACATACATACACACGCCATCATGACCGCATAGGTTTCTCTTTTCATCGAAACCAAAAAGGACTCAGCTCAAAGGAGCATTTAGAGTTAGAATTAGATGAGGTTTTACCACTCAGTTTCTAACCAATTGGTTTAAGTCGGGCTCAAAGGAGCATTTAAAAAATTTCAAAGCAAAGGGTTGATTAAAGGTCAATTAAAGCCTTCCTTTAAACCAGAATGTTGCACAGGCCAACAATTGTTGTCCACTTTGGTCATTTCACAGCTGCAGCTATGATATTTTGAAATCTTTATTTTTTCTTATAAAAGCTGATTTCACCAGTAATTTGATACTATACTGGTGCAACTCAAACACTAGTTTTGTATTGTGTCAAAACTGAAATGCAACAGTAATCTTACAAAATAATCTTACTCAACTCTTTTGAAGAAGGCCTTCTATCACAATATGTCAGAAGGCAGGGGTGCAAATCCCGGGGGCAAGGGGGCCTTTGCCCCCTCAAGTGAAAAAGTGGGGGGCAAACCCTTTTCGGCCCCCCAAAAATGTGAATAGCAATACTCATTTTTTTTTGCCGCTTGGTCACTTTTGACATCCCTTTGATAACAACACATGACAACAATGCAATTATAGGCTATAACTGACATCTGTTGATCAAGGCCGTATGGAATATCATCTGAAGCTGAAACCCGGCGCAGACGAATCAATTTTCAGTCGAAAACACTTAAGACATGTCTTAGTTATACCTTCACTTTGTTTCCTAATCTCGGCCAGAGCGATCTATCTCTGCATTTTGTGCCCCGGTTTGTGAAGCACATCAGTAGTATAAATTAACTTTGTGCCCTAACTAATTAACCCTTTTGACAAGTGTAAATGTTCTAAAACCCAGGAGCCTTTACACTAAAAATCTTCCACTCGAAACAATCTTTCTGCAGCTTCTGAAATACTAAAACCCAGGAGCTTCTGGGGGCTTTGCCCCCTGGACCCCCACCGGGGCTTTGCCCCTGGACCCCACCCACGAGGGCTTTGTGCTTCGCGCTCGCAGTGCACACTACAGTTTCAAATCCACGTGTACACCATATTCGTTTTTGCCCCCTCACTCTTAAACAGAGATTTGCGCCCCTGTCAGAAGGGAATCATCAAACTATTCAAAAAGCTGTAAAGGCTTAAAAAGACAAAAGCAAAACAAAACAGAAAGTCAGAAGGCCTTAGTGATTGCTTTCCTCTGAAAATACTTCTCAAGTACTTTCATTTTCTGGGGTTTCAAAAAGAAAAAAGCTCCCTCCCACTGCAGGAAAAACCTGAAACTACTGCCAAAGGAGTCACAACCCCATAAGCTAAGTATAGCTCCATCAATGTCGCCCCTCTTGAGATATGTTTGTAAGCAATTTACAAGGTTTTCACCACCTGCCCTTCAACGACCTCAGATAACCTCTGACCTTGACAAAAACACTAGGGTTAATCTACTGACTATAATGCATCCACACACCATCATGAAAAGTATCTACTGTATGGTTCCTACCTTGTGCTGTTGTGAATACCAGCAATTTCCATGGCTTCCACTGTTTCACCTCTGGTGACGTTGCATAACCTTTGAGGTCCATCAAAAACAATAGGATTCATCTTCTGACTATAACGCATCCACATGCCAAGTATGAAAAGTTAACATGCTTCCTACCTTGAGATATCGTCTTTACAAGGTTTGTTTTTGACCTCTGGTGACCTTACCTGACCTCTGACTGCCACCAAAAACAAGTATTTTTCCTCTTAATATATGACAAATTTATACACTGTACCATATATGAAAAGTACCTACCAATCCTATCTTGAGATATTGTGTTTACAAGGTTTTTAGTTTTTGTCCTCTGGTGACCTCACATGACCTTTGACCTCAACCAAAAGTATTAGGGTTCTTCCTCTCAATATGATAAATCAATAGACCCAATTTGAAGTGTCTGTCATTCCTCTCTGGAGATAATGTGTTTTCAAGCAATTCAAAGGTTTTCATAATATTAATCCCAGTAACCTCAGATAACCTTTGACCTCTACTAAAACAACAGGGTTCATTTGCTGACTATAATGCATCGACATGCCACATATAAAGTGTCCATGCTTCCTACCTTGAGATAGTGTTAACAAGGTTTGTGGTTTTTCCTCTCTTGACCTCACATGACCTCTGATCCCCAATAAAAACAATAGGCTCTTCCTCTCAATACTATAAATCCATATACCAAGTATTCTTGAGATATTGTGTTTACAGGCAATTTTAAAGATTTTTGAAGTTTAATTACCTTTGGTGACTGAGCAGAAAACCTTTTGACCAAGAGTACCAAAAGCAATAGGGTTCATCTTCTGGACTATAATGCATCCACACGCCAAGTATGAAAAATATATGCTTCCTGCCTTGACAGATCGTACTTTCAGTACAAGGAGTCTGGTTTTGACCTCTAGTGACCTGGCATGACCTCTGACCTCCACCAAAAACAATAGGATTCTTCCTCTCAATATTATTAATCCATATACCAAGTATGAAAAGTGTCCATCGGTCCTAGTTTGAGATATCGTAAGTCTCACATCTAATTGTCACAAACACACACACACACTATATAGTATCGTGATTGCATAAATTCCTTTCTCCCTCCACAAGGAATCGAAAAGATAAATGTCTTGTACTTCATGCTGATTACTGTGCAAAGTTAAAATATTTTGGTACAATTAGTAAATTTCAACAATTAATACCTCTTCCATGTTACCCATAAGCTGTGTGTGGGAATAGGAGTATTCACTCTGCTTCCTCTATGCCGTAAATCTTTTAATGTCAAACTTTTCGTAAATGTTTTTCATGACTAGATGGCAGGGCGGGAAAAAGTGTCAGGCAAGTACAGATCAAAGCCCCTGAAGATGGTATGAAAGGAAGATAAAGAGCCCAGATATGTGTGCCACCTGAGTTCTTGATTGAATAAATACTGCATGAGGTACATTGAGGGGCAAACAGCCTGCCATGCTTCTGAGAGCTAAAATGTTCTGCTGCCAAATTTTCACACTAACTTCTATACACACTATGCAAAAAAAGAACCTTGTAAGCAGGCAACAAATGGCTAGAAAATGTTTCTTCCCTAGTTTGGACATCTGTACATGAGCAGCTAAAGCTTAAGACATTCGAACCAATCTGTGCGAGTTACTGTGTGTCAAACAGGCAGAGATTTCAAAGGTGTTGTTCTAGCCAAAGCTAGAGTTAGCCTGCATAGCAGGATTTCTGTCCGGAACTATTATAACTGTATCACACTAAGTATTTGAGAAACTAAAGGAAGAGTCAATAAAACTGTGCAACCGTTTTCATCCTGCGAGATAAAGACTATCTCATTGCCTCAGATGGGTGGTTAATTCATATTTGAACACAGTTGAGGAGGTGAAATCTGGTAAACTGTAAAAAAATTCCATGACATGAAATAGTCAAAATAACTGCATGGCAGATTAAAGTTATGCTGATATGTTGGTAGCAATATGTTCAAATCCATAAGTACGGTATCACACTGAAAAAATTCATATGCACTGCCACAAAAAGGCAGAAATCTACAAAACAAAATGAGCAATTCCAAAAATCCAAGCCCACAGCTTCTATTAAAAACATGGTTAATCCTCTTTTCCAAATACATATTCTAAAGTATAAAGTTGTAAAATATCAAAGAAGCAAAAAAATGTACTGCAGGGAATCTTCACACACTTAAAAAAAATCCTGCTTATGAGTTTAAACTCAGATTGGGGAGTACAAGAATTTTTTTCTGGTAAAATGCATCAGGGTTTAAGTTTAAGTCTTACCCGCCCACTATTCACCTTAACCTATTGAGTCAGTTGGTGAAAAGTCACTTCCCCATGAAGTGTTGGAGTGAAAACATATTGCACCCATAGTGCATCTCAGTGATTGTTTTCACTCCAGCAGTATAGCACATAATGTGTCCCATGACTGGTAAAGAGACACATTGCCAGATCAATTCCGTATAACCATACTGCAGTCTGTTGTCTTCACTCCAATGTTGCTAGGGCAACTGAGAGACCCGGATGACCGACCGACTCCATACACCATTATCTTTGAAGTAGTTTTATACAAGTTTTATAAAGAAAAGCAAAACCAGAATGCAGAACTGCATACAGGCTTCGATGAATTCATTTCAGCAGACCTTAGCTTTATCTAAAACTAGAGAGACTTTAAAATGTTAATGTCAATCAATATGACGTACTCACACACTATGCATGAGAAATTGTCATGATTCTTACCTTGAGATATACTAACGTTTTCAGAATTTGATAAAGGTGAGATGAAATGACTTTTCACTGAATACAAATCAACATCAACAACAGCATTTTTGTTTTAATTGGGTAAATAATGCCATTCTGAAGTTTTCAAGCTTCCAAGCCTAAAATATCTGGTGACCTCAGATAACCTTTGACCTCCACCAAAAGCAACTGGGTTCTTCCTCTGTATTTGATGCATCTACATGCTAAGTATGCAGAACATCCATGCTTCCTATCTGAAAATACCATGTTAAACAAGCTTTACAAAGTTTGACCTATGACCTACACCAAAACAACAGCATTGTTCCATTTCACACAATCCATCTATATGCTATTAGTACAAAGGGTGACAATTCTTCCTATCTTGTGATAGCGTGTAAACGTTGTCAGAGTTTGACCTCCGATGACCCTAAATGACCTTTGACCTTCACAAAATTCCATAGGGTTCTTTTTCTTGATATAATGCATCTGCATGCATGTATGAAGAACATCCATGCTTCCTATCTTGAGATATTGTGTGAACAAAGTTTTCAGAGTTTGACCTCTGGTAACCCCAGATGACCACTGACTGCCACCAAAACAGATAGGGTTCTTCCTCTTCATACAAGGCATTCACATACTACATATACGAACTATTGGAGTTTCCCTTCTTGAGACGTATATTGTGTTAATGAGCTATGCATCACAAACACACATATATACACATACACACATACTGTACATACACACGCCATCATGAACACTGGTTTCTTTCATCGAAACCAAAACTGGCATATTTTCACGGTTCTTGTCAATGTAATCATTAACTGCTAGCCCATTCTACAAGAAGTGGTCCTACATACCAAAAGATGTGACTAGTGACATAGGTTTTTAGTAGTGTTTAAACTTGGAAAATTCTTCAGAATTTATTGCCTAAAACCAGCTTAAGTGGAAGTCAAAGCCAGTACCAGTAGCACAGTAGTTTTGGTGCTTAAGGGCAAATGTATCATAGGATGCCCCAGCACCCCTCTCCACCTCCAAGAAATTACAACTTGAAAACAATGCACAACATTAAAGTGTCATACAGGGATGAGCCTGACATACAAACAAAATCACTGAACTTTTGAAGGGGTATGTAGCATACTAAAACCGAAGGCGTCTGAGCATGAACTCTTATGAGTGGGATCCAGGGGGCCCCTGGTGGGGTCCAGGGGCTTAGCTCCTGGATTTTTAAGATTTCATAAGGTCCAAATGGGCTAATTGTTTTTCATATTTTGATGAAACAGACAAATTACAAAAACACCCTAAGCTTACCATACTGTATAGTATTATATAGTGTATAGTGTTATATGTGTTAAGGTTCACTAAGTTGGATCAACATTAATACCTTGTCTTTCCCAAAACCTAGTTCATACCAACTGGCTTCTTGATTTCTTTGATCCAGTGTCCAACATTATTTTGTGGCTCACTATTAAGTATTAACACCATTCAACTTGCAGCACATTTTAGAGGCCTTTTGCCTAGGCCTAGGCTTTAAAGTATAGGGCCTACCTACTAGTAAATAGTAGCCCTTTTTGTACATCAGAACATATGGCTAAGGAAAGTGCCTTGGCTGTGCTCTGTAATGTAATGCACATTTAAGAGCCATACCTTACCTAGGCTAGGCCAAAACTTCAAAGGCCAAATGTTAGGCCTAGTCAGGTAAGGTCTAATTTAAGGCACCAATTCCTAGCTCTTTTGGTGAAAATTGGTACCAGTTTGTCACAAACCTCAAGCCAAATCCCAGAATGGCCGCCTTCTTCAGACTCAGAGACCAGATTATGATTCATAATCTGGTGCCCCTAAGCATTTGCATCCAGGGAAATATATCCCCCTCACACCCACCCACCCTGCCCCCCCCCCCCCCCACACACACACACACTTTAAAACTAGTCATAACAAGGCTTGGGCAGGTTATCTGCAGAGTTGTGACTTTTGACTGTAAGTAGCAACCTCATTTTCCTTGGCCGGTGTCACGATTCCTGTGGAATTTTAATACTGCTAAAAATATGCATAAAATCCTTATTCTCACTTAATTCCTTTCACAAGTTTTTTTAATGAAGTATTGTAACAGAACTGGCTCTTTTTGGTGATTTTCTTACAAAAACCATTTTCTTTCACAAACCATGTTATGTGTAGGATAATGGACGTTAGGCAACGCACTATGAGTGCTTAGCCAAGCCTTATAAAATCTGTGCTGAAATGGGATTTGTCAAGCGGTGTCGAACGTGCAATTGGCGCTAATATTAGCGGAAAATTTTTGTTGTTGAAACTTTGTTAGCGTGTTAAACTGATGCCACATTGGATTTTGGCCACGGATATTACCCTCTGAAGTCAGAATATACTAACATGACAAAGAAATGCATTTTTTATCGATAACCCATTATTTTAGGAAATAGGGTGCCGGTCAGTAAGCTGACAAAAATGGTGGTCGGTAAGCTTTAGTGCCAGTTCGCACAACCAGCGCCGACTGGCGTAGCTATAACCCTGAATATATCCCTGGGTAAGTTTAACATGTCATTGCAGGAGTTATAAATCTGCAATGGCAACTCCTAACCCATCACAAGTATTAGGGAGTAACCCAAACCTAGTGATGACTTTAAAACGAATTTATGATCTTAACAGTTTCATTATCTCGAAAGATGTCATCCAATTGATGGATTCCCTTTACTCTATTCTCAAGATTAAAATGGAGATGAGATAGAGACAAAGCACAGAAGACAAACTACACTAAAGAAATATAAAATCATCACTTTATTATAAATGAAATATAATTCCAAAGTGAGACCAGCTGCACAAAAAGGGAATACTGACAAGGCATTGTATTTGGTTTGGTCAAACTAGTTTGACTCACTGTAGGAAAACATAAAAAGTCAAAAAATGTTTTGTAAAAAACTTGGCTAATGTGAAAAAAGGATATTAACTGAAAGTATTGCACCTTAATGAATTGATATGGAACTTTAACTTGACTGCTTTGTTTTCATCCAAACATTGGGTCCAACCCCTGACAACTATCAAATAGTTCTAATACCTGAAATATAAAGCAACTGCCTCCTCCGTCCCCTCCCCCCCCCTTCCAGTTTCTCCTGATGTCTCTTGTCCAGTTTGCATCTTACATCGAAGAGCAGGGTGTAAGGAGTAAGGGTAGCACAACAGCAAAGCTTCCTGGTGTTGTAACTAAACCTTAGAACTTGCCGACTTCACAGTTTCAAATACACGCTTTTATTAAGAAATGACCCAAACCTGTAATGGGGGCATACACAAATAAAAAAAAAGCCCAATGAAAGCACTAAGCAATGGAACAGGTCTAAACTAGAGAGGTATGGGGGGTGTGGGCAGGACAACTGAAACCTTTGCAATTGTACCACACAAGAGCAGGACATATGGTCCTCACCTAATGCATTGGGTAGTGGGAACCCCATCTCTGCTGCTCCCACTGACTATACCCATCTGTTAACTAAAGATTCCACTGATGAAATGAAAGTAAATGTGAGTAAATGAGGTCCACTACAATTGGCTCTGCTCCTTATGTACTACAGATGAAGCACATACACTTTGCCATTTGTCAGGTTACCATGACAAAATATTTCTTTAAGCCAGCTTAAGGCATGCAACTGTTTTTTCATTACAATTTATGGCTATCAGAATCAGCACCAGACTTCTTGGACCACCAAGCCACCAGTTCATCTTGGAACTTTCAAACTAGAAAGTAACTTGCATGAGGCAAGTCAAGATAACATGCCACTATGCCTTCTACGCCTGGCATCTTCCTGCCATAAGACAGTGCTTCCTTGATGTATAGAACACAAGAAATGGAGAACATCCTCCTTTTAGCCAGTCACTGTGGCAAGTTTCAACATACCTTATGTCCTCCACCACCCCCCCCCCCCACCCCTACCACTTCAACTCTCCTTCCCCTTCATTCCCCCATTTACCAATCATCTAGTACACTTGAGCACATTCCTTCAAGAAGACATCCAATATTCTACTGTATGATGAAATATGCCATTAGCATCTTTTGTCAAATTGTTATAAAGTCTGCTTCACTCCATGGTACTACCCTAGTACCCTACTCAACACCTTTTTATGGTGGTTCCCTCGCTGGACCACGAAAAACTTAGATTTACTGAGCACTTCCTTATGTTTTGGCAGTGGTTCACATATGAAACTTGCTTCTGTTAGTGTAAATCATAATCTGTATCTTATTTAAAACCTTAAGTTGCACAAAACATAATAACATGGAATTACTTAAAGCAGTAAGGGAAAAACTGACTTATTATAAATTTTGGAACATTGACAACTTTCCCCATAAACTAGTACTGCATGAGTGAATCCACAGGTTCATACCCTGATGTATCATGCAATGGAATGAAATGGAATTTGGTAGAGCCCACAGAAAACATGCCCTCCCCCCAAATCCACTGTGGATAACAGATGGGATAATGAGGTACTTTTAGCAGTTTCAGATATTGCGTGATCCCTCAAAATGTTGGTACTGTAGGTGATTCACAGATATCAAAACATTTAGCGGCCTTACCTTCTAAATTCAAATCCTGTAATGAAATAATTCCCTTGAAACTACACAATCTCTATCTCGGAGTGATGCTTACTGCAACCAGCCTGGGCCTGAAATACTGATTGAGCCCCCGCACCCCTATTCAAGTCCTAGAAAGGCCTTCATCAGCTCTACATGTATTCTTAAAGATAGTATTAAGGATAAAGGATGATTTTCAGAAATACCTAATAAAACAATCTAAGAGTTCAAAGAGCCACCCCAAAATCCATCATTAGAGCTCATATTAGCTGTCTAGCAATGATGCAGAGCAAAGCCCCTTCCCCCCCCCCCCCCCCCCAGCCAGCCTTTGTGAAACTGAGTACAGTGTACAGTGGAACTGGGATGGATTTATACTCCCGTCTTGTTACCTACAGAGCACTAGTCGAAAAGGAAAGGCAAATCTGGCTGTTGTTCATCTAAGATCAACCTGATATGGGTCCATGATGGGCCCAAATAGCTTCCTGACCCTGGAACATTGAACATGAATCTTCAAAATGTAGTCCAGGCTACATACAGAACTTACTACCTACTCCACCAGCAGTGCTTCTTGTCAGCTGACACCACTAAAGCCTTCTAAAGGTAACAACAGTTTTGACAAACACATTCATAATTAAGACATTCGGAAAATGGAAGCCAAAGTAAGTTAGACTTTCAACTTTCCATTGTCACTGGGGCTAATCTTCCAAGAGCCAAGTAAACCAGTGACAGACAATGCTTCCAAGGACAAGCAGAAAAACTGTCCAATTGTACTCAATAACATTTTGTCTTTACGACCCTGTGAGTGCCAGTCACATGGCAAACACACATGTATTAAAGTTGCTTTCAAACACCTGTGGCATTATGATAAGTACTGTAAAACTCTAGTAGTCTGTCTTTTCTTTTCATTATCTGGGCTTCAAAGAATTAATTTACCTATAAATAGCATTGTTTATGGCTCTAGCACTTTGTAGCCCTCCCCCCCCCCCAACCCTTCACCTCCCCTGTTCTGTCTTACACAAATTTAGTTCTTGAGCAAAGTTAAAGCTTTTTGATTCTATCCGGACAAGGCCCCAAAACATGACTGACCTTACTGATGATAAAATGAGACTGGAATATTTAGATTGACAAAATCAACAATGACACTCCTCCACGCAACACAGGAAATTTTTGAACCTGCGACATGCTACCTTCCACCCCACCAGGCCTGATTTCTACCAGCCAACTTTTCCTACCCATCTTCTGCTAGTTTCAAAGCAACTCTACCTCAACTCTCATTGTACATGGCACTGAACACACTGTTAACTGTCCAAACGTTTTCTCTCATACTGGACTAACAAAACACTTCAACATTTTCCTCTAGATAGAACAGGAACCAATAGCTATGAAATATTTTTGAAATCCAAAGAATGCAGGCTTCCGCAAATCCCCCGCCCGACAGTCCGGGACAAGTAAAAAGTTACTCAGGCAAGTGCATTGTTCAATATCATTTCCTGCCTGGCAAGTACCCTTGGGAAGTCTCCTCCACAAAGGAGTTTAAAGGCATATTAAAAGTGGACAAGTAGATAATCATGCGGGCAAGTAGACTAAGAGAACAGCTTGCCCGATGGACAAGTAATAAAAAAAGAATTTCTTGAAGTATGACAGAATGACAGAACAACTAATACCTCTTATTCATCTTGTGTCAATATCAATACAATGAAAACTTTTTTCCCCATTTATATGACAATTTAGTCAATCACAACTTACCTACTTACTATATTCAACAGTATCAAAGTAACAGCCTGGCTTTTGTATCTTCTCACAGATCTTTGGACATCTGGCAAAAACATTTTCAACTCCCAAAACAAAAGTGAATCCCCAAACAAGTTCAGAAAACAGTACATGCTGTATGTACTGTACTTACCTTCAAAACGGACTAAGCAGCATTCTGCAGATACAGTTATCTACAGTATGTGACAAAAGGGATCCACTGTATCAGATGTTTTAGAGAATCTTATGGAAAAAGTAACTATAACTCAAAGATGAAGACATTATCATCACCTTACACTGTATCCTAAGCTTTACTTTTAAAGAAGATACATCATTTCAAGTCACCAGTCAGCAAACTGACCTGGGGTCAAACTGACCTGTTAAGTACATGGATGATTTATCTTATGGGTTCCAAGAATTTCATGGAAACAAAATTCCCTCATTTTTCTCTAATGAATTTACAAAATTCCAGGATGATCATTTTGACCTCCACTTTGTCAAGTCTACATACACAAGATGTTGTACACTGTTCCAACATTAGACAAAATATGCATATTGGACTAACCACTTTCTCTTCTGGGCCACCTAAATTCCCTGAATGTTAGCTTCATTTCAGGCAATTTCCTCAAATTCACTGTCATTTTCCAGACTGGAAAAAATGGAAACTTTTTCCATGTTTTCCTTGATTTAAGTGATGACTGGGGAACCTGACAGAGCAACCAGATCCATCTGAAAGCCCTTTGGGTGATAACAAGGGGTCCTGGGATTCACTACTCAGACTGTGGCTATCAAGCAAGGATATGACATCTTCTGAGTTAAATTCTAATAACCCTGTATCATGCCTCTACCAGTTATGTAAGTCTCTGGCCACACTTTGAAAACTGGCAACCACATCTGTCCAATGAGAACATTGAACTTCTAAGAAAGGAATGCTGCTACTCCAGTTGAACCAGGTGCTTGGTGTTATGGTAACAAACCATAAGGTAATTACCAAATTACGATATGAAAAGGCAATTTATGACCCAATATAACAGCATAAAATGTAGATAACAGACAGTGCTAACATATCATTTAGTTAGCATAGATAATAGACTAAGATTTAAAGTAGTCAGCCTACTTCCTCACACCCAAAGGTGATTGAAATATCACAGAAAGACCCACTTGACCACTATCATTTGGTTTCTGTGTCTAAACTGGTCACAGGGAAGTCTGTTGAACAAAGCTACAGTACATCAAACCTTTTAACCACAAAATCAAGCCATTAGTAAATTTACGTTTCCTTTCCCAGATTCTGCCTTTTCAGATGTCAAGATTTAAAACGCTTTCTGGTAAAGACCCTTTACAAGCTGCTAAATTTAACCAAAATACAAGGTTATACTGTACAAGATTATTAGAGGCCAAAAAGAAACTTCCCAACTGTGAAAGTTTTTACACAAAAGATAAAAGGTCTGAATACTTTAGGCTCAAAGCAAGGCTTAAAATTGATTACTTGACTACCTGTGTGTAGCTCTGTAAACACAAGCAAAATTGACCTCTTATATAAATTAAAAATCTTTTATTACCATCATGCATAGAATCTCAGACATCACAGCTCTGAGTCCATTATTATCCCCTTACAGAACCCTTGACCTAATATTTAGAATGGTTCCTAGTCCTAGCTTAGTGTTCCTGTGCTAATCAAACTTAAGAAACAAAAATTAAGAAGAAATCCCTTCCCCTCTCCCCCCAGTTTCCATAGAGAGACACATCTCTCTTCTATGACCACCTCCCTCCCCACCCCTGCCCAACCCCAAGTTCTGGAAGCTCACTCTAAAAGTATACCTCTAATGAATCCCCTATCTCTACAAAGTAGTTGACCTAATTAAATACTTGTGTGAAGTGATGTCATCCAAGCTGAACTATGTCCTTGGGGAATACCTAACAATAACAATACTTTTCTCCTTCATAACTCATAATTTCTGAGTGCAGTCAAAGTTTGTATAATTTCCCTTCCATTTTTAATTTTTCCAGGCAGTAAGTACCTACTCAGACCTCATCCCTGTGCTTACTGTTTAACCTCTGAAAAAATTGTGAAGTATTGCAGCATATATCCCTGACTGCATGGTAAAGAAAACTTTTTGATATCTAATAAAAAAGCCACATCTTCCAACTTAGTACCTGAAAAATAACAAGAAATGCATAGTTCTTTGGCTACTTTCCACTTTCCAGTATTTTTCTAACAATAACATTGTATTTATGACTAACAACAGCCCACAAGCTACTTTTCACTCATAAAATTTAGAGGGCACCATCCTAAAAAACAATTTAAACAAAAAGGTGCTTTTAAGGTCAAAGGGTTCTTGATCAGGTCTGTATTAGCGTACACAAACAACTGCACATTTGACATTTGTTTATTTTCTGGTAACTTGATATGTTGTTTAGTATTAAGAGCAAACAGTAACCTCAACTGGTGTACTGCCGGATTATATCATGCCTGTCCTTGCCCTATAGCTTGTTAACTGTTTACTAGGAAGTTGTTTGCCAACCATCAAAAAGTTTCTGCCATTTAACTTGGCTTGCAGAAATGACGGTCTCAATGAACTCTTCAAAATCTTCCACTGAAGCAAACAACATGCTGCTGCTCTTCAAATGATCTAGGAAGAGCTTAAATTAATTACAATATAAATTCACCAGTTACAACAAGAGACCTACTGATGCCACATACCCAATTGGAGAGAGAGCACAAAACACAACAGTCTGTATTAGAACTATTTCATATTACTGTAAAGGTACAGTATGGATAACCCTGCTGACACAAGCTCCACTGGGAGGCTTTCTTCCTTACAACATATTCCCCCACTTCCCCATAAACCCATCATGTATAGTCTCTATGAAAGCAGGCAATGTCTCTACGATTATTCCAGCTCTTTTGGTCACCCTGGCAATTGGCTAATCAAGTGCAAACCACAAAAATGTTTTTTGCAGCCAATAACCAGGGTATTTAGATCCAACAGTCACATGAATTCCCCATGTACGACTACTTCATTCAGTACTCAGGAATGTGTGCGATGAACTTAGACATGGGTAATCAAAATAGTGGACGGTTCAATCAGAGCACTTTTTTGATACTGCTGACTCCCAGCCCTACTATGACACAACTGTGCCTTTTAATACCACTAGTATGCTCCTTGGCCATTCCCCTAGGGAACTCTGTTTGGTGTCTTTCCTACTGTAAGACAGAAACTGTACCTACCCTACAGTCTCAAACCTCTTTAATATGCCCAACCCAAAGAGGAGACAGTCTCAACAAACACCCATCTCACAATCGCGCCCATTCTATACACATGGATCCTTCAGTCCCTGTCTCATCCAGCAGTGTGCCCAATCTACCGAATATGCACATCAAGGTGGTACATACATGATATAAAGCCTCTTAGCTCATCATTAACACAATTCTACGTATACAATTTACAATTCAACTGGTAGTTTTTACAAAATGATTAATAAAGTCACCAAATGCATACAACAGTATGATCAATCCTGGTTGTTCTGTTTTGACTTGGTTCGGCACCAAGTTTCTATTATTGCCCTTTCACAGCTACCCACCTAATATTAAGTACTGTTTCAGGGCTAATGTTGCATTCACAGCCAGGTAGGACCAAAGTCTCTAGTCATAAGCCTTCATATGCCCCCTTCAAAGCAAGATGTCCAGAATAGAATATCACCCTCTTTCCCTTGCCATGTAAATTTCCCTACAAAATGGTACAATCAGTCCTGGTTGTTCTGTTTTGATTTGGTACAGTACTTTTCTGAAACAGTCTTTTTATTCCATCCCTAATCTAAATGCCCAGAATAAAATGCTGCAACTTTTTCCTAAAAATACCAAACAGGATTTACACAATATGTGTAGTCCTGATGGTTCTCTTATGTATTGGCACTGTCTGTAAAACGGAAGAAAAGGTGGGGTGATGCTGTGGGTCAGAAGCTACTGTGTTTCTCTTCCCAGTACCAACTTAAACACTGCCCTCTTTAACTGGCTAAGTAAACTACCTACACATCAAATGTAACAACAGCACCTTTCTCATATCCTACGAAGTAATGTCTCATCCAAACGCACATGTCACATTTTGATTCCTTTTGGCTATGAGCCACGAAGTGAACTTACACAGAGGGCACTTGCTACAAGTCAGTTCTATGTATGAATGTCAGTGATAAACAGTATTTCATCTGAACGTGCCATTACTCTATACTGTACATGCTGTCTGCCTGAAAGGCATCAATAAGGCTTGTGAACTACCAGTCATGGTGCCATCTTATCTCAAAAAAATTTCACAGGCTTTTATAGCATAGCATTGGGCTTGTCTAAATATTACAACCCAATACTTGCCAACACTGCCTTGCTGTATACTGTAAATATAAACTCTCCTTGTGCATTCTGTTTATCTTACATAGAGGGTGCTATTTACAAATTATATTACATTAGGTATCCATATTGACCAACGTAGTTGGTTCTTTGTTGTAACCATGGTAAAAGAGGCTCAGACATCACACACTACCCTTAATTGTTACAAATGCTGGAGACAACAACAATGACATTCTTTTTTATTATTTCTCACCTAAAGAGCAACGCCATTTTAGCAACGTACAAATTAAGGGCCTCTGATTTAAACCAATTCCCAGCGTCTCCATCCTACGCAGCTGTTTTTGAAGATTTTTATTCTGCAGGGCAAATAATATCCTTTCATGTGAATATCCAGGAAATCATAGCCCACAACCACATGGCTACTGAGTAGGTATCTACTGGGAAGGAAGGGTGTAAGAGGAGAGGAAGGGTCAAATAATATTCAGCAGGTGACAAGAGGTGGTGACAAGCCAAATCTGTATAGTGACAGTCACATAAGAGCAGCTTTATATAAATGTGAGAATGTGGTCACTATTGCTCAAGTCTTTCCCACCCTGCCTCTAGCATACTGACTACAAGCTTTAATTATGGGGTTGTAACAAACAGCAAAAATGCCCACCCCTGCCTTAGTGTGTGTATCCTTTAGGATCCCAAATGCAAGAAGGAATGGCACTGATTGAACAGGAAAATTATTCTTTATGGTTGATAAATCACGATCACAGTGCAGCTGGCTTAGAGCATGAGGTATTACAATGTCATATGTTATCTTGTCAAGAACTCTGCTAACGCTTTGCCATCCACACATTGTGATTACATACACAATTATTTCATACAGAAACTTTATATTCAATCCATCTGAGATGGAATTTTACCATCCACATATTGTTTGTGCCTTCACACCTACTTCCCCCCTTCTCCTACTTCAACACAAATACTAAATGCATACTAACCCACCCTTGCTATTGTCTACTTGATTCCACAGTTGCCACCCCTTCCATCTGCAGTGATTTATCATCATCTATTTGTATCTTGGCATTTCCTGCATCATAACTGGGCTGCTTCCTTCATGAATGCCCACTTGTGCAGACAAGCAGGTGTACTGGATGATCCTAACAGGCCTATGTTTATCAGGCATTATAGCCCAATTTAAACCAACTATACCCTCCACAATCAGCCCTTACTCCTCTAACCCAAGCTTGAATCCCATATCCCACCTCCCACTCCCTATCTCTGAATGATGATTCCTTTCAACAAAACACCAACCAGCCAAACATCTCAAAACTAATTAACTACATCAAGACCACTGTATCTTCTGTAGGTAAACTGGCCATACAAGCGTCTCCATAACATCAAAGAATGAAGACAGATCTTCTAACCACTGTAATTTTTGGCATGCTCTGCTGATTTAATGCCATCTTCGGCATAACTGGGTGTTTATTCAGCCCAGGCACAAAAGCATGTACACAAAAGCATGCATACATCTAAAACACTGTTTCTGAATATTCCTAGAAGGATGCATGTCCTGTTACATGACTTAATCGGAGGCTATTTCTACATATTCACCAGAAGAAGAGATCTTGGATGTATGGTTTCTTACGTAGAAAGTGAAATAGAGTATCTAACAGACTTCCCTTCATCTGAGTTTTGAGTGAAAGCCCCATCAGCTGGTACGAGAAAAACCTTGGCAGCAGTGTAGTTTAAGTAGCCTATGCCTTTTTGGACTGGGCTAGTACAAATGTCTCTCAGGCTAGTGGGATAAGGGTGACAAACGTACAAGACTGCTAGTGCCGAGCTTGTTCAGGCCACAAACAATTTACGAAGAAAATCTCCATGTGTCTGCATTCAAACTGTACAGCAGTGTACTTATACAATAGTCTATGGCTTTTTGGGATAGAGCAACTGTCGTTTCGGCTAGTAAAATGAGAGTGACTGAGATGGTTTGCTAGCATGGGGCTAGTTCAAATCATCAAGCTTATTTCTGTTTACATTGAGAAGCCCCATGGGCTAAGTACTAAAACAGTACAGCAGAGCAGTTATACTGTAGCCAATGGCTTTTAGGGGTGTTTCAAATGTCCTTCAGGTTAATGGATTTATCAAATAATCCATCGGCTAGGAAAAAGCCTTTACAAATTACAAGTCATATCCCTGCAGAAGATGTTTTCACAGATGCAGTCAAGAGTTAGTTTGATCCCTTACCATGTTCCTGCAAAAACCCGTACCAGCACACTCCACTTTTTTCACAAATTTGGGTTCAAATCTGTCTTCCAACAGCATCTCTCTTTGACTTAAAACAATATGACACTAATATTTCTATTTTAAAACTTCTGAAATATTTCAGACAAGCTTTATCATGAAAGACTTGGTGTACAACACACACATCACCATGGTTACAGACCTGCTGTAACTCAATCACTTGAAACAACCAGTACAAACTCTATTTGAATGGAAATATCATACCTTTACTCCACTGTGTCTGGACTTTTGTCATCTTTACTGCTTTCTTCCTTGACTGCTTCATAATTCTCTGACTCTTCTTTCTCCTCTTTTTCTACCTTTTCTCCTCCTTCATCTACAGGTTCTGCTGCTGTCCTTTCTGCATCTTCATCTTTTTCTTCTCTTGTGGCATCCTTTCCACTTTGTTTAGCATCCTCTACTTCACCACTTTCTTCTTTTCCACCCAAAACCTCTTTCTCATCAGTATCTAATTTCCTTTTTTTCCCAATATCCTCCAACTTTACATCATCTTTCCCTTGCTTGTCCTTTTTCTCTTCCACCACAGGCTCCATTTTAGGTTCAAAGAAGTTTTTGTTGACTGTGTGGCGTACACATTGAAGGATCATATTTCTCTCATGCCTAACCTCTGGTGCAAGAAGCTAAATTCACAAACACAAAAGAAATATGAAAGAAAAAAAAGGGGATTTAATGTTCATTTCATTTTAACATCATAACTGTAACCATAATACACTGCCTCCACACTTTTTTACAAGGAGACTGAGATTACGATTTAAAGACAGAACACATGAAGGTTGTCCCCAGAGGCACACTGGCTTCACCCCATAGCCATTTTTGTTCTCTGCATTAGAATTTACCAAAGCCCACCTTTCTCAAAGGTCCAAATACATGTCAGCTTCAAGCTCAATTTATCACGAAACCTTTGTTGTTTTTTTCTCTCACCTTTTATAAATCCTCTATTCAACTTTGTCATGTATGTCTTAAACACTGTTTTAACAATTTACATCTCAGCAATGGCACGTGCTGTGAAAAACGGAGTTAGAACAACGAGTTGACTTTAATGACTTCTAAAATGCACCATATTTTACGTTTGACTTGTGTGTCCCCTCAACTACTATTACAGTATCATTTTATTTATATCTAACCACATTACTCACCATTTCCAGCAATGTTGCTCTACGATGTCGCCCCCCTTTAGAAATTATCTTTTGGACAGGTTTGCTTGTCCTCCAGGGTTCTCGTTTACTTGACTTGTCTCTCTTGAACCTCTTTATAACTTCTTTCTTGACAGGCTGATAAATGACCTCCTTCACAACTAAACCACATTTATTAAAAGAAAATGTAGCTTTTTAAGAGACCTGTATTTAGTTCCACTTATGTTAGATCATGCACTGTTTGTGGAAACCTTCATACATATACAAAAGGAACATATTTACATGATTCCCACCCTTCTGATCTATTAAAGTCCTGATAAACGGGAATTTTTGCTAGTTTTAAACTAGCCTTAATCAACCAGCCAATGGATGGAATAAGAAAACCTACAAAATTTTGTTCCGAAGTTTAAAATGCCCTTCAGAAAAATAGGAAGTGTGTTTACACCCTCTGGTTTCACTTTCTTGTTCCAATGCCTATGTAGATGATGACTATTCAAATGGTTGAAATTGCCTTAAAAACTTCTTCAATCAACCTCTCAAGCCCCTAAACCAGTTTTTCTCAATCTTTTTTAGACTACTGCCCCCTTCCATCATCTTGAACTGAGTGCCCCCTCCCCTTACCACCTCCCCTCGTCCTTCCATTCATAGTCGGATGCTCAACAACTTTTCTCGGGTAAGTTTGTCTATTTGCAAGAACAACAACAACCTGCAGAAGGCAGGCATATACTGTGAAACTGATATAGAGACCCCACAGTGAAGGGTGACCTTGGTGTAACGCTGAGAGATCACGAATGTCTGGTTCCATCTTAGTGAAAAGCAGAGGGGAAGAACTAGCAGAGGGGAACAGGCCCCTGGATGCCTTATTGTGCCCAAAATGGCTGCAGTGATGTGTCATAATCGCCAGGGACCACCAAATCAGTGCAAATGCCCCCTATTCCCCATGTACTCTGTAGTGCCCACCTGAGACTTCCAAACGCCCTCAAGGGGCAGTAGGGACCACTTTGAGAACCACTGCCCTGAACACAAATTTTAAATGCCATTTTTAGCAAAGTTTAAGCGAAACAGAAAGAACTACATCAAAAAAACAGTTTTCAAACAGGTAGCTTACACAAAGAAGGAATGGTAAACTTCCTACCACTGTATGACCTTCCTGAACTTTTTGTGGCATTAGTATCTTCAACTTTGTACCTACCAAAATCCTGTCTAAATATACATTTACCTTATAATGGAAAGTCATGCTTTTGCAAAGTCATCCTATTGTATGAATGTTCATGTTATATATTTTTGAAAGATTATATACTATTTCACAAGGTGAGGAAAAATTTTAGATTATCACCTTCATCTGCTTCTGTTTTGGTTCCAGCTTCTCCATCATTATCCTCATCAGGAGAACCTGTTTTCAGAGAAAAACAGAAATTTATGATCAGTTTATCAGTTAATATTTTATCCAATATAATTTCACAGTTTGCGACACAAACTGGTCAAATTTCTGTGCAAAAGAAACATTGCATATTGTTGATTTTATTCATATTTTCCAAAGGATTTTTATGACAAGAAACTGATGATCCCCCAAGGGGTCTCTTGCAAAAATGTGCACAATTTGAAACTGACTGGACTGCCTTGTGGTTAGAGCATCCCCCTTTCAGACAGGAGACCGGGGATTCAAATCCCTGTTGGGTGATAGCAAATACTTAACTAGAACAGCAATGCTGTTGTGTAGCTCACACAATTTCTCTTGTCTGTTAAAAATAGAAACTCACAAAACCAAATTTTATCACCTATTCATCTGCTTCCAAAAAACCTCCTTACCTTACAAAGGCAAATGGGATGGAAGAAAGGAGCATAATAATTAGTAGAAATCAAAACCCATCTGTAAAATCACAAATGTGTTAAGGAATGTAAACCTGTAACTGACACAGTTTTATGACAGATAGCTACAAATATCACTGCATATTTTCTCATATCAAGCAAGCCTGCAAAGGCTGTATACACTTTTATTAGCAGCAAGACTGAAAAAAGTTTGTATGATGTACCTATAAACTGTTCAAGTATTGCAAAGTGCATTTAATTGCACCTTCGATTCCACAAGTAAACACTGCATGAGTTTGCACTGATCAAAATAAAACAGACTCTCAAAAAGCTCCTTCTGCAATTGAACTCAAAACAGTTAAATTGCAATTACTTGACTTGACCAACTCAATTGAACAGAACAGAATGGAAGATATCCCCACAATTAATAAGATAAGCCTATTTCCTTTCATGTGCTAAGCCACACTGACCACAGAGTTGCTTCAGACTATAGAGGCCACTTGATGAACAAACACATGTGTGTTGATGGATTGAATTTCAAACAGCCTGCATATCCATTTGCAAGATAACAACTAAACACAAAACCAAGCACACTGCTATCAATACAACGGATAAACAGCTAACTGTTCAGCAGGCACAGTGAACTCAGCTCTACAAAAATGGCTTTAAAACCCAACTTAACTTTCCTATAATGGAATGCAAATAGGTAGGTGTTAATGCTCTGCTGACAAACAATCATATCCCAAAATTTCAGGTCAAATTTTTCCTCACATCAAAAGAAGACTTTTTGTTGAAAAGTTGATGCCATCAGCCCTATTTTATAACCTCACACATGTCCTGTGTACATGTGTGAGCTAAAAATGTTGTCTTCCTTGGTACTCGGCATAAGGGATTGGAACAGGAGTAACACTATTATGTTCATGTGAGTGAAAATTGACCAGTAGGGCCACACTGGTTGAACTGGTTAGTATAGTCCCCAGGGGCTTGAGAAAATCTAGAGATTACAAGATTGTGATGGAAATGTGTAAAGGGCTTTGATGCCCATCAAAAAGTGCTATACAATTATATAATTAATTATTCCTTGGAAATAAAGACTCTTACCATCAACTTCTTGGATTTCTTCTGTCTTTTGTTCTGCATCATCCTTCTCTGGATTAGTTGTGGTTTCTGTGAGGATGGGAAAAAATTGTTTAACTCTATTTGGACAGAAGAGGGTGTTGTACAGTACCCCAGTTGATCATTTGGGTACTGTACTATAAAACACCTAGCATAGGCAGTGTACAAAACATAAACAACACAGTTTTAGTATATAGATACTAAAATTATTTAAGGTGATTCTCATTAAACAGAATGGGACTCCCAGGTTCAGGTGAAACAGAGAAAATCACAATTTGTATTTGATCTGCATTTTATATGACATCAGTTTCAAAACAGCTTATTAGCTATATCTCTGTCATTGTATGGGTTGTTGACCTAAAGTTCTTTACTTCTTGAGCACAAATCTATGGTACCACTGTGATGGAAATATGTAGTGACTATCAGCCATTAGGGAGTATTATTAATCAGCCATGTGTATACTGCACACTATTTAAAATGACAAAATCAAATTCATCATGACCTCTGTTTTCATACTTAGCAGTGGTTGGGAAGCTACTGCCCACGACAAACATTCTGTCACTGATTTCCCATCATTTTATATACTGCATAAAGAATTTTATATACTGCATAAAGAATGGATGGGATATGGCATTTTAGTCAAGACCCAGGGACACTCTTTCTTCTCAGGGCCAGAGCCATGTCTTTATGTCCTGATTACAAAACCTCTGAAACTGATATACTCTGAATAGGATGCCCAGGACTTGAACCTGCTCTTCTGTCATGCTGAGCAACTGAAAAAACTTTACCATTTGGACTTTTAATATTTGCTCACAAACACTGGATCAGTTTGCATCCTTAAAATTTGTATTTGATGGGGGGGGGGTTCAAATTAAATCTTCAAAAGATGAGATCATCCTCCAGAGGCTTCTCTACTGTACAAAAACACAGACAGTGGTACAGTCTTTTGTTTGGGACCAGGGGCTATTATGAGTGATCCAGAGGCCATTTTTCCATTTTTTTTTTGGTTCTATCGTCCCTTTCTATAAAGATACAGGAACTGTTCCCTTGCCAAAAAGAATCATTGACATAAAGGCACTGTTTGACTATACAGAAGACTGCTGTAAGAAGTCTCTTTCAAGTTATAACAATGACCAAACTCAGGCAATACATTGGATTATAGGCTATACATTCAAATTACATGTAGAATTAATTTACTACTTTAGGTAGTGTACCACTAATTATTTCTCCCTTTACTTACAAACTAATTTTGGTCCATTTTGTGGCCTCTGGACCCTTGTAGAACTTTTCAACGGGCACAAGCTACCCCTCATATGAAAGCTCACAAGTAGGCCTTTCACAATAATTTCATATTTGTGTACCATGACCATTGTAATTTGAGCTAGGAGAGCTTGTATAATAGGGTGGTGGTTCCTGCATTTTTACTTCATTCAAAATGCCGTTTTGCATTGCTGAAGAATATATTGCAAAAAAGTGCCTGAAATACCTTCAGTTTTCTTTATTTTTGCAGTTTGAGTTCTTCAATTCCTTTCCTATCACATACACATCACAAAAAGAACACATCACTTCAGCAACATGGTCTAAACTGTCCCCCAAACAATTTTTCTAGTGTGTTAAATTTGCAGGGTAATATCCTCCGTGTGGATTCCCTTGAATCAGTGGTCTGCTACCTAAAGCCTAAATAGGCCTTTATTTTATTTACCATGGGAGGTGTCAAGCCATCAACTGGAGGGCACGTATTTCAACGGCTAAGAAAATATTAAAAATTAAAGAAATTAAAAGAAGACACATACACCAAGGCCAATTAAAGAAATTATGAGTTGTCCTAATCATGGTAAAATTCATGTTGCTCACAGGTGAACCAAGGAGTTACTATTTGACTAGACGTCCAGTATGTCTTCACAATCTCTTTGAAGTCACCAAGTTGCCAACAAGTAATGTACTCCTCTGAATACACCTATGGGCAATAATACTGTACTCTGTGTGTGGTAGCTAATTTGCATATGCCGCACACACTAGATAGTACTCCGCAGCACTTCTGCTCTCCACGTAAACAAGAGCTATATCTGCATAATACATGCTGCATAATGTGACTCTTACCACTGCACACACACACACTAATGTACAGAACATACCTGCTGTAAAGACAATGAGAACCAAAATAAAAAAAAACATACGATTAAAGTGGCTATGCCACGTGTAAATTAACGGTTTAAACCCCTTGGTATCTTTAGGAATACGTTACCTACAACAAAAATCAACCCTTCTGTTTGTTTACAACTTGTTTTTCTGTTCGAAAATTGAGAAAAAAGACACCCTCTTCCAGCCTTCAAAAGTTAGTCTTCCCGAAAATTTTCAAAATCTTGTTACGTCATGTGACGTCACTTTAGGAACTGATCGTTATTTGCCGTGGTATCCTTCGGACATTTGATACAGTGTTTGCATTCCATTGTACCGGTTACCAAGGTCGATACAATGTAAAACCTGCGTGAAAAGTTATAAATTTTGGAATTGTTATCCCCTTTCTCGTGCTTACCAGTTGTTTTAGTCAATTAAATGCATTTCACGCAGGTTTTTCCTCTTGGTGTCATGATAAGTAGTAGCTGCATGTACAAACATTCACAATGCAACAGCATAGGTACAGCATGGTACAGTACACAACATACCTGATACTACACAGTGTATCACCAGCACTGTTTCGTAGTAGGTATTATGTGAAATCAAGTTTAATACTTTCTTTGGAATGACGAATCCGAGCCAGGGAGTTGCCATCTAATGACAACTCCCTGATCGGACAGGAATGTTGGACTGTCGGTAAAGTGAGTTTTCTTGGATTTGAAATCAGAAAAGTGAAGGCGATACTGAACAAGACGTCAGTGATGCAGATGGGGTGAGTAATTCGTTACGGCGCATAGAACCGTACCGATTTGAGACTGTTAGGTGAGGTGAAAGTACAACGCCACAACAATTTTAGCATGAGAAGCATTTGGAGCAATTGAAAGGGACTTAAGCTTGGAAAGTTTTATGTAGGCAGTCAAAATATGAACTTTAGGTTACTTTCGTGCAAGTGTCAGTGGAAATCGTGGAACTAGCCTATGATCGAGTGTGCAAAGTATTTCGCTGGCTGCTGCCAGTCCACTCACTGTACGTATTACTGCAGACTGAACCGAACAGTACACTGCCGAGTTTTTTCGTTCTTCGGTTATGAATCAAGAGTATTTGTAATTATTAGTAATAGCCTACTGCAGACCCAAAATATAACAGGCCGACATCACTCTCCAAACAGACAGAAAAAGTTCAAATTCAAGACATGCCGCGAATTACAATCTTTACTATCCCTTACGTATGTATAGGCTATGCTGTACGCCAGGTTCGGTATACGGAGAATTGTGTTCCTAAAATGACGTCATTATTGTGTTGGCTTGAAATCTCATTTTCAACAGTCTATTTTTTGGTGCAATTTTTTGAAACATTAATTTCTTTTTAATGCTCAAGGGTGTAAAGGTGATGAAAACAGTTTTAGAAAGAGCTTTTTGTGTACTTTAGGCTAAATTAGTCTCCTGTTACTCCAATTTACGTGTCATGACCACTTTAATACAGTTCACGAAAAGGGGAGATAAACTAACCTCAGAATAAACTCTGAAAAAAAGGAAGGTACCAATTGAAAGATTCAAGTCCAGGTTTGAACTTCACATGTATTTCAACTGTGACACCTCACTTATTCTCTACTGCACATGACATTAAAATAGGGAGAGTCCCATCAGTGTCAAACCAATCTTGGCCAACAGGGGTGTTTGTAGTTATCGGCAACATCCTTGTCTTCAAACAATATTTAATCGGTACCCTGGGGAGCCTGTCCTTGGTGAAAATTCAAAGGGTTTGCAAAGGCAGGATTGTATATCCCAAGGCAAATTTAGGGACAAGCTTCATAAAATTTTTGAAGACCAATCTCCAGTCAAATAGCACCTCCCTGGGTGAACTCTTCCATGCTAAATAGCACTCTCCATGGTGGATTAAGTATTTTTAAGCTCCAGAAAGCAAACCATTTTACATAAGCTTGATATCTAATGTCTGCCAGAACGAGGCCATTTCAACACAGACATGATATATTAAGTAACATAAAGTACAGGTATGTTAACCATGTCCACATGTAATACACATCATAGGAGCAGCGGAAATTTCTTGGAAGCCAAAAATACTGTATGCCCTATGGAAAACTTTTTTAGGCAGAGCTTACAAAAATATTGCTAGCAGCATGTAGATGGTCTAATACACACGTGCCACCTATTTTCAAAAATATGCAATAACTCATTGATTTTGAAAAATTTCATGGTCAATCTCTTCTTCATCAGAGGCAGCCTCTACCAGACATTTCATACATATAGACAGAGGATCACATGATCAATAGTGTCTCCAAATTTTGGCCAAGGTGCTGTTGTTTGTCTAATTTGACAATGAATCTGCAACATTTCAGACAAACTACAAACATGAATGGAAGAACAATATCACAGTCCTTCATTCTGTTTGTTTAATTTGACCAAAAATTGCATTTTTCCAATATTTTACTAGTTTCCTGCATAATCTGCTGATACTGAACCACTTGAGCAAGTCCAAGCTTAATGCACAAGACATCAGAGGCAGCTATATTGGTAAGCCTAAATGTCTATATACACAGTGGCAACAACCTACTCACTGGGCATTCGTGAAGGGTGCTCTGTCCATGTTATAAGAAGTCTGTGGCCTCTACACACCATACTGTTGTACTAGAATGCACTCTCTTTGCTAGGCATACAAGGCCCAAATACAGGTCTAAAATCTTTGGGTTTTAGAACTGTTTCTGTGAATTCGCTGATATCAATAAGGAAGCCAGTCAATAATTTCTGGATAATTTTTGTTCTGTTTTATCAGCTCAAAAAGATTTTCTGTTGAGGTGCAGTATACTGACCAACTGTCTGTGGGACCGCATTCACAAAATTGAAGCAAACATTTGAAAGTTAAAACTGATGGATCATGAGTGTATATTCTTAGTACTCTCTTGCGTAAGTCCGAAAGGTGAGTCGCTGCATTGTGAGAGGAAAATTTCATTGGTGCGAGTTGGGTACAGTGTTCATACCAGCTAAGTACTGGCCTTCATATGTGTCTATACACTAGACTTGTACATAACTTTGTGAAGATGTGATTATCTGTTGGGCAAAGAAATCAAGCCATTGCCAGGACTTTGCATTGAGCAATCAAACATTACTATAAAAGTGTCATAACTACCATTCAGTATGTATGGACAATGGTTTGTTAAAAGAAAAAGTAGTGCCCATACCTACTGAATTCAAATTTCATTGGGCACTACTGTACTTGATCACTAACCAGTGCAAACAGCACCTATGTACCTGCTATTTCGAGCCTGCTGGGGAATAATGCTTTGCACACTAGTGGGGGTATTACATATGTGCATGGGTGGGGGCACTATTGATGCACACAGGTCGGGGTATTAGTTATGACCATGGATGGTGTTACTATTACTTTAAGTTTTGGTTTGCACAATGGACATTAAATTACTTAAGTGTAATTTTTTCCATTAGAATTTACTGTAAATTATTGTTTTATTAAACTCCAGTGGGTGGAAGCCTCTGGGGGATTCATTAAGCCCCCTTCGCACTGGACGAAGATCACACTGCGCTTAGTACAGAGTTTCAGAAAAGTTAATATGACATCCCTAAAACTTCTTGGTCTTCGAGAAAATCCAACAAAATTTCAAAAACCCCTTCAACACTGCCAAAAACTTTCTAAGTGGTTGCATTCACAGATTTTCCAATGCAGTGGTGGTGTTCCCACAGAGTTACATCTATGCGGAATGTGACGTCTGCAGCATTTTCCGTATGTCTGCCCTGCTCGAAACTGGTTGTTCCTAAGTCAAAAGCATGACTCCTCCTAGAGGCCTAGGAAGTTATTGTCAGCTGTAAAACTGAATATTTTATACTGCCAGTGTTGAGGTGGGGTCCAAGGGGAGGGGGAATTCATCTTCAATTTAGAAAAAGTTTTGAAAATAAGAGGTTCCTTGGATGCAATTTGGTGCTAACTTTTGTGTGGTTTTTTAAGTACATTCATCAAAAAGTGTGTTTTATTGAAAAAGTTTTATAAACTTCACAGAGTGGACAAAAAAAAGGGTCCCGTCCTTGAAAAGTAGGGGCAAAAGCACTACTTTGGTCCACCACATTTTGGAAGAGGTGCTTTGGTCCCCCAGGCTTCCTACTTGCTATGCTTATATGTCTCCCAAAAGAGTATAATTAGTCCAGCTGGTCAACACCATTTTATTTCTACAGCAGCAAAACACTGAACGTCCCACAGATGTAACAGAAGGACATTTACAGTTCCATACTACTAAGAGAGTCCTAAAACAGCAGATAAGACTGAGGGTGCCTAAGGACTGATGGAAGGAGGTCCAAAAACACCTCTTGGTATTTGTGCCTACAGCCAAAGAAGATATCCCTATCTGGCCAACATCACCTCCTCCTTCTGTCAAAAGAGGACAATGTGAAGAAGAGGTTGGCAAAGAAGGGGAGTCAAAGAAGAGCTTAGTGAGCTATGCAAGAGTTATCCGAGCAGAACTTGACGAAGGATTGCCTGCTGAAGAAAGCGCCAACAGTAAACAATCAGCCTTCCTGATTGCCTAGAAGAAGTCCAAAATCTTCTCAGATCTCATCCTTCTGCAAGACTTGCAGCGGTGTTGCTACATTCTAACCATAAATAGGAACTGTCCATTACCCCTGTGTTGCGTACATGATGCCGTTAGTAGGTCCTTACTGCATCCTGTTTGGACAGCATCCTTGCTATGTGGGTTTTGAGCATGTTCAAAGTCCATGTAGCAGAAAATTTGTCTCCAGGGATCAAGGAGATCATGCCACATTCATGGAAGTTCTCACTGCATCCTCAGTAGGTTCTAGGAGTTCTCACTGCATCCCATCATTTTTCATTGACATAGCAGAAAATCTATTGATGTAGCTCTAGTGTGATGCTGGTATTTCATAATTTGATGCCAACCAACTTGGATATAGGATCAATTTCCTAACCTTTAAATTAATTATCTCACTCACTCAAGATCTGACACAGAAATCAGAAGAAAAAGGCACTTTACTAGGGCCACATATGCCCATGGCAGTGCATCACTCCACTCACTAGTATATTACTAACATCATGGCTTATCCATATGATTATTGGCCAGCACAACCCAGATTAGACACTCCCAACTAATCACTAGTAAGAAAGATTTTGTTCAATGAAGCTAAATCATCCTCAATGCCTCCCAGCAGTGTAAATAATATCAGCTTTTCCAGTGCTATAATTTTTCTCTCCCTGACTACTCTCTCATATTCACTGGGCTGCAATGGCAAGTAGCTTGCAGGGCTGGAATTTAACGCTTGTCCTATTGTCTGAAATGAGAAAATTACACTGGACAACCACTTCCTCTCTTTGATCTTGTCTGATGGACAAGTATATTTTATTTGTAATTGAATAGTTCACCACATGGGCAAGAAAGTATGTCATAAAAATCCCCTTACGAAGTGGTACTAAGACAATGGTATGGACTGCCATTCACCATTGAAACATAGAAATAAAAATAAAAAGATAGTGACCATACAGCTTAATTTAAAATAAATCTTTGTTTACTACGGCGGCACATGAAATACAGTTGTTCATCTTTTGTTTGTCACTGTCATTCTGTCAGCCCAAAAATATTTTGGACAACCAATATTTGGCTTCGGGTTGTCTGAAGGACAACCTCAAGATTTCCTTAAAATCAGGCCTAGCTTGAGCACATATACAACCAACTGCTGTGTTCTCTGATTAGTTGCCTGTCTATCTGAGCAAAAAATTAGTAAAAAATTTTCTCTTTACCCATCATTTGATCAAGACAAGATGACACTTACCAAAATTTGACTTTTTCTGTCTCCTGAAGAACTATCCACACCCACACACTCTCACACATATTTTTTTATGCAATCGGCTAAAAACTAGGGCGCAAGAAAATATTTGGTTGGGGTGGGGGCAGTAATTTAGGCAGCCAGCCGTCCAGCCGTCCTTTGCACGGCCAGTTTCCCAAAATGATGGCCTATATTTTCGTACACGGCTTTCAAAATATACATTAAGCCGTGCACCAATTCTTCCAAGCTTCCAGTATACATATTAAGACTGTTTGAAATAAGCGTCCGAGACGACCATTTCTCCAACCGGAAGACCTTTTCATCTTCCCTAGTTTTCAGCGGGACTACTAGCATGATTTTGTTCAAATCCGATTCTAGTAACATGCATACACATCTCTTCTTGTACATCGGAATTCTGATAGCAGCACATATTGAGTCAATGCAGTAATGCGTTGACTTTAACTACGTTCGATGTACTTGCCATACGAAAATCCTGTCAACTGAATTGTGTGGTTAGTGCTATTGCTCACAACGTAACTGCCGTGTTGCATGTTATGCTGCGAGCGCTTGATACCATACATTTTACAATGTAGTCTGTCCGTAGGATCAGACTGTTCTTACACAAACATGACACTAGCTTGGGTTCGATATCTCCATATATAAATACATTAGAATAGCGTATGAGCTAGTGTGGGTGTTTGTGGATAATAAAGGATCGTGCAAGAAAAGTACTGAAGTAAAGGTTCCGAAAATATTACGAGGGGCTTAGTTAGAGTGATTTACACATACCTCATAATTAATTTATGAAATGTTTGTCACTCTTGATAATTTTGGATGCCTTTAAGTTTGACATCGAAGATTTCTACCCTCAGACTGTGGCACTGCATATTTAGTGTGTACTACAGTAGAAATGAAACTTGTAAGGACCAAAAGAGTGATCATAGGCTGGAATGTATGGACAACAATCTCCGGATATTAGAAGCATACGAAATTGCTCATTATCATCGATGATAAAAGTTGCTGAATTTTTTTCATTTTTTGTAGATGTATCAAGTTTATTTGGTGAATGCTTTAGCATGTATGCTGCACAGGGAACCACATCACAGTAGTTCTGTTTGACTTTGAAGCCAGTGTTGTGCTCTCTGTAGATCTACAGACTACGGCTATTGGAACTACAGTCTAGCAGACGGTGCCATTGTTTAGAATCAGTAACACTCCAAGTCAAGATTTAGTTTTACAGTTACAGTAAGGTTATAAGTTAAAGCTAAAGGCTGTGGATTAATACTTGGCTACAATTAGGCCTATGGCTAGGCAAAACTGAGGGAAGGGTACGTGAGGTTGGATACTTTTGGTTTGTAAGTTTGTAGCATAGACGATACCTCACACCATTTCTAATTTTCCAAATATTTCTCATGGTTGGAATGCCCCCCCCCCAAAAAAAAAAAGCAAAATGCAGCTAGCCCTAATCCTGATGTCCTGTTCTAGTAAACATCAGCCTCGGAGTCGGAAGACTAATATGCTGGCGGAAGACCAGAAGGGGGCAGAAATTGTATTGTCAAACTCATATTTCAGGTCCAAGAAGTCTCAAAAATAGGCTGAAACAGCTTGTATTTTACCCGCAGAAACCTCTAAAATGCAAAATTCTAAACTTGCCCCCTTAACCCCCACAAGGGCCCCCTTGAATTCCTGCCAAGGAAGGTGATTGCTTCGCGATCATGATGATGCCTTCGGCATCATATTGGGCCAATATGTTAGCACACCCACTATTCTCAATTGGACACCCACAACTGAAATTTCTGCCTCAGAGCCTGGGTGGGGGTGAGGGTGGGGGGGGGCCTGCAATGATTGACAGAACACATCTCTTATCTCACCTTCTGTCCACATTTCCTCCACTTCTTCTCCTTCAGCATCATCTTTAACACCCTCCTTTCCATCTCCTGTCTCTGAATCTTTCTCAGCATTCTTCTCTTCACCTTTTTCTGCATCCTTTTCATCTTTCTCCTTGTTGTCAACATCTTCACCATCTCTTGAAGCTTCTACTTCTTCAGCTTCCTGTTTCTCGGGTACTTTTTCTTCCTCTTCTTCTGAGGATACCATTTTCTTCTTCTTTATTTTTCTGGAAGATGCATAAAAGTCTGTTTAATATCTTCCGAATATTATCACTCTTACCTGTCACATACTGCTCGTAGTTAAGCCTTAGAGAAAGATCAAACAAATACTTCAACAAAGTCACATCTTGGTTGCTTCTTCCAGGTTAAAGAACTTTTTCCTCAACTCCTGTTGTTTTTTTTTAAAGTTGGAAACAATTCTGAGTACTTCAACAAATTGTATTTTTTCTCAAAATATGGTTACCTTAAAAAGCATACATCCCCTCATGAAAATATATGCAAGCATTCAAAATAAATCTAAAACTGAAATTCTGTGATTGTTCCACAACTTTCCATGACCACAGATTATTACAGTACACTGCCTTTCTCTTTTCAGGAGTCTCTTAAAATCACTTTGATTTAGTCATCACACTGAAAACAATGCCATACCATGTGTACTCTCATAAACAAGATGGCATCTTCCTCCTATCACAGCCATCAAATCTGTCCACTGTACTATTACCACATACAAGCAATAATCTGAACTCACTTCACACAGTGAGTACTGTAGTATGCATCATTATGTGTGGGTTGCAAAAGATTCTATAACTGTTTTTTTTTTCAAACACCATTTTCATGCCCTCTCATCAGGGCCGTAGCGAGGGGGGGTGTGGGGGGTGTCACACCCCCCAATATTCGGTAGTCCGTCGGCAAATTTTCGGTCTGTCGGCAAAAAGAGGAGAGGGAAATGAAAAGAAGAGGAAAAGAGGAGAGGAGGAAAAGAAGAGAGAAGAAGAGAAAAGAAAGGGAAAGGAAGGGAGGGAAAGGGAAGACGCAGAATGAAAAGAAAAAAAAAGAGAAAGAGAGAACGGGCCAGTCTGTTATCGGCTATTTCGATTTTTGGCTCTTCATCTAATTGGCCCAATCAAGTTGAAGGCCCGTCAGCAAACTGATTATGCATGTGACGGCCTTATACGGCCGTATCAACGGCCGTCGGTGTAATTGGACGAGTAAATAAGTCCGTCGGGAACTCGGGAAAAGAAAGGGAATTAACGGCTTCCGTATAGGTGCGCTATTTCGGGTCATATGACATTCTTGAAAAACCACTTTCCTAACCTTGACTTCAAACACATTTTGCAAACCTCTGAGGAAGCGGTTTACCCACAAACATCCTGGGGAAAAAAATAATGCGTGCCGCGTGTGTCTTCCCTTCACTGCAGTCTCAGGCTTTTAACTTTTGAACGCCCAAATGAAACAGATCCAGAACCTATCTTCAGATCCTTGCATTCAAAGCATATTTTGAACACTTGTGTTAAGATTCTGAACACTTTTTCTCCCTTTTTGAATGTCGGACGCCTATCCACTTATCGTATTTGAATGCCTGACGTGTCCGGTGTTCAAATGCTGAACACAGTGGCTCCTGAACTACAGTGGCATGACGGGAGGAATAGCCTAACACATTAGAATTAACCGGAATCTTTGCATTGGATAATGCATTATGAACCAAAATATACCAATCCTGCATGAGACTTATTTTTTTACCGAGAGATTATGCTAAAATCTCGGAGCTTCCGGGGGAGAGGCCCCCCGGACCCCCACCAGGGGCCCTAAGGCCGGCCCAGTGTTTTAACCAGCCCCTACTTGTGGGACAATGTCGCATTAACAGTGACAAATGTCGCATAAGAAAAATCTGACACGCAATTTCTACCCGGGTGTAAATTTTGAGGTTCCTCATTAGGGCAGAAATCCACTCAAATAATGCACCATTTGCGATCTAGGCACCTTTCAAATTCCAAAAATTTCCAAAGCGGAGGGGGACACCCCTCCCCTTAGACCCCTCCCCCAGGCCACAGATCAGTAAATGTCGCATTGAGAAAACATCCAGTCTAAACACTGGCGGGCCTCTTGATCCCAACAGCTTAAAACTATAGCGGTCTGACGAGAGGGATAGCCTAATACATTAAAATTAGTGGGAATCTTTGCATTTGATAATGCATTATGAAACAAAAATATCCATCCTGAGACTTAATTTTTCACCCAGAGGAATCCACTAGGGGTCCTAAGGCGGGCCAGAGTTTTAGCCAGCCCCTATTTGTGCGAAAATGTCGCATTAACGACGACAAATGTCACACAAAAAAATCTGACAAGCAAACTCTACTGGGGATAAATTTTGAGGTTCCTCATTAGGGCAGAAATCCACTCAAATATTGCACTATTTCCGATCTAAGCACCTTTCAAATTCCAAAAATTTCCAAAGGGGAGGGGGACACCCCCTCCCCAGGCCACAGATCAGTAAATGTCGCATTTAGAAAACACCCTAGCTAAAACACTGGCGCCCCCTCTGGATCCCAAACGCTTAAAACTATAGCGGCCTGACAAGAGGAATAGCCTAATACATTAAAATTAGTGGGGAACTAGTTTGTATTTGATGATGCATTATGAACCAAAATATATCCATCCTGAGACTTAATTTTTTCACCCAGAGATATACTTATACCTCAGATGTTCCGGGGGCTGCGCCCCCTGGACCCCACCAGGGGTCCTTAGACGGGGCCCTGGACCCCACCCGCTAATGCTCGTATTTGCACTACGCATTAACAGATCCGTCGGCAAAACATCAGCTCCACACCCCCCCAAAGATAACACCTTCGCTACCCCCTGCCTCTCATAAAATAACAAAAATTTATAATTTTCCATAATTCTCCTAACAGTCATAAAATTTCAGGATTTTCTATGACTGTAAAAACCCTGTATATCACTTAACTGAATTATGAACATGTCTGTACATGTTATATATGCAAAAGAACAATGTTCTTCAGTGCCTCCCTATCAAACTTTATTGAGTTTTATAATTTACCCAAATTCCTTTGTAGTGAGCACTGCTCCAACTCTCTCTTTCTCCTTCTCCACTTCCTTCTTGGAGGCAATATTGGCAGCACTAGGATATTTTCTGAAAGTAGAGGGCAGCAAACAGTTCTTAACTAAGAAAGTATGGATCAGTTTTACTGTGGCAAGGAAAAACAGAATTCACTGAATCAAAATGCTTGTCCTGTCCATTTTGAATGACTGGCTTCCACTTGGCACTTGCAACAGCACCATTACTTCAGTTCTTTACCATCTTGATACTCAATCCTACCATACTTTGGCAAATTTAATGTACTTTCTTTAAGGGGATATGGAATCCCCAAACCAATTACTGTAGTTGCTAACAACTCCCGGCCCATACATATTTAAGAATAGCCCTATAGTTCTTAACACTTTGATGACTGCACTTTGATTGACATTCATTCAAACAATATAGATCCACTCTGGTTGGTCAGAGATGACTTGTACAGTCAGTTGTGTTCCCAATTAATTAAGCTCACACACAGTTGTGTGCCAATATGCATGACCTTGAGCAACTGAAAATTAGTGCAGGCTACTATGGCTCTGTCCTGGAGGTGCACTAGACAGGTGTTTATGTTTAAACTGGAGGAAGGGCTAGAAGTGAACTTAGTAGGGATAATTTTTACTGTCTGGGGTGCGATCAGACAGCCTTTAAATGTGTGACTGAAATACAGTAATTCTTGAAGTCCCAGGCCTTTGTTTTAAACTAATGTATACTGTACTATAACAGAAAGATCTTGGACTTTGGGGAGATGCTTGATGTACAGATGTAAGCCCACTGGTGGGAATAGAGAAACAGCTTTTCTGCATAGGCTGTCGGTGAAAATTTAAGTTTAAGTATACTTCTCCTGAAGGCACCAGACTCAGTATGTAGTACGGCCACTTTTCTTTGCATTTTATCCTCTAAACCCTCTGCACACCTCCTCCCCTGCAAATTCATGTTTTAAAGAGTGTGTCAATGGTGGAACCACTTTCCCATTATAGGGTAGCTGAAGAGGCTCAAAATTTCAATGATTATGGAATATACATTTAGACAAAAAAAAAGCATAAAAGGCCAGCTTTTAAGTTTTCAGATGGGGGTAAGGGTTTGCACCTGTTCAAATTTTGCATTAGGTCTAGAGACCTCAAAAGGATTAATGCACCCGTCAAAGAGAACCATCAACCCCCCCCCACCTCATGCATTTACAGGCATTCACTTTTTTAGGAAAATTTTAAGGCAAAGATTCACCCCAGCTTCACAATACAGAAGAAAAGTAAAGGCAAAGATTCACTCAGTTTTCACTTTTCATGAAATTTTGTTAGTTGAAGATTCACCAATTTGGCCATGTCATTTGCAGTACTGCACATGTTGTGATTGTCTGCTGATTATTTTTCGACGCTGATTTGACGTTGATTCACTCTTAAGCTGGAAAAAAGGCCATGGCCGGCTCGACCTGAACCAATTGGTTGGAAACTGGGTGGTTAAACCTCAACTAACTAACTAACTAACTAACTCTTAAGCTGCAATTGTTCATCGCAGATTCACTGCAGACTTATTTTTATCCGTCAAAGATTCACATTTCAGGGCATTTTGTATGTCAAAGATTCGATGTCTTATAAGTGTCGAATGAGGACTTTGCTTGAGGTGGGGAGGGGGGGGGGGGTAAAAGGTTCTGTTTGACGGGTGCATAAAGTGAAGTGTTTACAGCTCCTTTCACACTGCACGTGATAAGAAACAACGCGATAGTCGATACAATACCACACGATAAAAATGTTGCCAACCCTTTCACACTACAGGCAAATTTTTATTTCGTCACTGGTCACAAAAAATATCGCTTGCCAAGAAAAGGGTGAAAGTTGAAATTATTTCAACTCAAATTTATCATGTTGTATCACATCATGTAGATTACAAGTGCATAGTGTGAAAGGGTCTTAGTAAAAACATTGCTTTCAAATTTTTCTATCATATTGTATCCTGTCGCGTAGTGCCTAGAGTGAATGGGTCTTAACTGTAACTAATTGGAAAAATAACTGGTGATCTGCTGCTACACCTTAAGATGATTCAAAACAAATATTAAGAAGAGAGTAAGTGCAGTAATTTATCCCATGTTGGAGGTCATGCATCATATAATATCTTTAGGAGGAAGGGTGAAAATGGGAGAGGAGGGAAAGGGTAAGACTAAGCATGGCATGAGTACTAAGCAGTACCACCACTCTTGTTAATTCAACTTGGGTGGGTAAGTTTGCCCTTTAAACTAGCTGCAGACTCAGCCAGACTAAATGGTAGAGGAGCCATGAGGTCATACTCACTTTTTCCGTTCCTCTCCCCATTTCTTGGTATCTTTTTCATCCCTAGACCACTCCACAGGGGGTAGATCTGCCTCATGCTGCTGCTTCACATGATTCTTCAGTACAGCTGGAATAGCTTCCAGACCACATCCTTCTACTTGGCACTAGTAGAGAATGAATAAGTGATATGTCAGAACAAACCTGTCAAAATCAGTTCAATAGCCATTTTTTTCCAAATAGCAATTACAAAGGATTATGGGATAGAGTTTTGGTAAGCATTGTTTTGTCAATGGCATTTACTGTGGCCAAAAATGATGCATACCGGAACTCTATACCATATTAAATCCTTTCTTATAGCTATTTGGTAAAAGGTCTATGCCTCAGATTTTAATATTGCACAGTAATTGTACAGTTACAAGAAATACAACCCACTGTACAGTAAAACTACATAGGATACCATACTGCAATCACTTATACAATATCAACCACTGATCTGCTTATGGTTTCAAGTCAGTTTTTATACTGTTAACAGTTTTATAGAGATTCATGGGAATATACATCTAGCTCATAGAAGTCTATGAGCAATTCACTTGGTATTATGTATTGAAAAACCTAATCTGGTAAAGGCAAGCAGAGGAGTATATCTTGTAGTTGCTGCCTTAACAAATTCTCGTATGAATACTTCATTTATGTCTGTCCTGAAACATGTATGGCACGTGATATGGCAGCTACACCTGTACTAGGGGAAGGCATGTGCATTAAACTTGCCTATGAAATAGGGCCCAGCTATCAGGTTAGAAATGATAGCTAGCTGTGCATTACTGCGAGCTTGTTAATGTGAAATATGGACGTCCACAGTCCAAGAGAAAGAAATGTAAAGTAGATAATGTTCCAAGAAATTCTAATTAATGTAAAATATTTGTCCAAAATGAGAAATAGAAAAAAATTCACTTAGAAGGTTTTCTTTCCTGAAAACCAGTTGTCTGGCAGATGACCTACCTGATGACTTTTGGTTGTCTTTTACAAATTTTGGGTCTTTCAATTTGAAACAATGTTCAATTGTTCATACTAGAATTACAGCAGTTTTTTTTTTTTCTGGGGAGGGGGGGGGGGTGGTAATTATTTTCTGTTTTCTCATTGATTGTTTATGCGATTAACAGTCTTACACATGAGTCTCATATCATGATGTCATTCTTTTGTTTAACGTTTCTTCATTCAAATACCGTGTTTAAGAATGAAGTTCATACCACTGTTTCGGGTAATGATGGAGATGGCAATGAAATTTGGTCGCCAATTTTGGTTGGATTTTGGCTGTTAAAATAACAGAACTGCACACTTTATTTGGTCATTTATTCTGCTTATGGCAAACTACAGTACTCAAGCAAGTCAAGCAGTACACAATGTATATTACTGCATTCTTAGCTACAGTAGGTGATGATCATCACCCCTTCAGTGTTTGTGGTCCTTCACAGCAGAGCTTGTGTGCACAATAAGAGTATTGTTGCTAGGGCTGTAATGAAATATGGTACTTTTGAGTTTCAAAAGGTGATGTGAACAGTGTAATACACACTGCTTTAGATAAGGGTGTGGCCAGAGGAAACTGCCCTTTAGTATTAGTTATTTTTGTACATGCAGGTACCTGACTTCGTGCACAACCGATAAAACGAAAGGAATACCATATTAAATAAACGTGTTTTAATTAGCAGAGAACCACATCACAATCTGAGAGGCAATGACTGAGTTGATTTTCTCCAATTTAAGATTGGGGGTTCATCTTTGGAAGTCTGCCCAGACCAACAGTTAAGTTCCCTCTGGGTGGTGGGTGTCATTTGTTTAGTCTTCGCAAAGTTACATTTTATGATGTAAGGAAGGAAGAACATGTAAGGAAAATAATAGGAATGAGAAAAAGTATTAAGACAGGAACCTAGTGAAACAATTGTTTTTAAGTTCTGAGAGACAAAGGAATGGCTCAATGGTGGCTTTTGCACAAAGAGTTGACTGACTATTGAGAGCCTTTTGAGTAAGGCTGAAGTTTGCAGCTGAGATTGACTTTGCTTGATATACAGTACAGGTACAGTAGCCTAACAAAGGATACATAAAGGGAATATTCAACTGCTTAAATTTCTACCCAGCGATATGCATGCATGACACGTACTGTAAATTGATCAAATTTCTCTTTCAAAGTTGGCAGACTTTGCTTATAAGGCCATGCACATACTGTAGTGTGTCAAATTGACACACTCAAAAAGAACAATTGACTGTACAGTAACACCAAGATGAGTTGCAAATGGCTTTCATCATAACAATGTCTGAACTAATGTCAGAAGGCACACACACGAGGCAGGGAATAATATTTGCTTTTTCAGGCAAACATACAGTACACTAAAATCTCAGGCAAAAGTGCTCAGTTCCTTCGTCCCTTCCCCAACTGAAAGTAGTCCAAACAGTTCTTATGTATCAACAGCATCTCTATGAAAAAAGTGGAAAAATGGTCAGTCCATTGCAATATGGGAATAGCAATTACATGAAGAGCCTACTGTACTGTGGTTACAATTTTCATGACCACATTTTGTAGTTTTCTTATGAAATACAACCAACAACAACAAAGTGGTGATCACCTTTGTACTGTAAGATTTCTTTACAGGATTCTAGAGGATGCTACCCCAATATCAATTGTGCATCCTGACCTCAACTACTCTTTTGGTATAAATTTTTAAGGCACACTGATACAAACACAACAAAACAGGGAGTGTAACCTTCAGAAAATCCCATTATTTCCAGCCTTGGTTCTTTGTACCATACGGTATCTATTTCGATGAATATAAAAACAAACCTTTTCATGGAGCTTGTTATGCTCTTCAAATTCTGATTCTTTGGGGAAACCACAGTCACAAACTTCACAGTTGAATTTAAAGTCTTTCTCTTCTTTCACCTTTGACTTGTCCAATTTGTTAGTCTTCTGCTGCTCTTGCTGTTGGATAGAATTTGAAAGAAATGCAGAAATACTGTACACCAACCATTACTAAAATCTTCCACACATAAACATTGCTAAATATCTGCACTTATACAGAACTACAGAAGTATATGATTAACGCATTTAAAATTCATATTTTGTATTTATAGTACAGTACAATGGTTTTTCTTCGTTCTGACCTCAAGTGACCACAGATGATATTATACAAAAGGCAATAGCTCCCATTGCTCGATATATATCCATATACTACGGAGCGTAACCAAGTATAAGATCAGGCACACTTAAGCCCGGGCCACACCGCCACGACTACCCAAGACACAACGCGATAAGCCGTCGCATCAGCTGTAGTCTTGGCTACAGGTATGTGAACACTTTCACAACCACGATTTCTTCAAATCCCGTTGCCTCGTATGCTGTCGGCCAGATTAAACACGTTCAATCACAGTCAGATGAAGTCAGTAGTTGTTCTGTGGTTTGGCCAATCAGTGAGTAGCGTTCACTCACATGGTTTTCCCATTTTGCAACCAGCAATAACCACAAGCTCGTTGCACGTTTCAATACAGTTAAGGCTCTGAAATGCATCTTTCTTGCTTGGAGTTACGAATTAAGGTGGTGTGACCCGGGCTTTAATACTCTTCTTGACTGAGATATTGCTACTTCCTTTATGCAAGCATGACCACAGTACACAAACAAATATCATCATGGTTGCATGCTGTAGATTTCACTCAATTAAACTACCAACTACTGTAATGATACAAGCCAAGTGGGCATCGTGAATCCTAATATTGCACGGTACAAAAGTCTTGTATTGTACAGTAGTGTTCATAATTCATGACAGGAATTGCTAAGTAGTGCAGTACAGTATGTAGTTAGTTAGATGATGTTTAACGGCTCAGTTTCCAACCAATTGGTTCAAGTTGAGCCGGCCATGGCCTTTTTTCCAGTTGTGGCTCACTGGCTTGTTTTCCCTTACTCCATTGCTTATGCAGAGCATCACACACAATGGCAGTAGGTTCCATTTTTTAAATAAAGTCTTTGGTATTCATGACTCAACCTGGGAATCGAACCTGGGCCTCCCACGTGAGAGGCTAATGCTCTACTGCTAGACCAAACACGGGGTCCTGTACAGTATGTAACCCAAAGCTAACCAAAGCCTAGTATGTAGCAGCCACAGTGATGTCCATATAAAACTTTATAAATTTTGCTTAGTTTGAGGCAACTAATATATAAGCAAACAGTGGTTTTCTTTGATCAGTATCAAAAAGTTTAAATAGAGAATTTGACCACTATAACTGGCTGAATGATGAAAAAATATCATACCTGGGGGCATGCCATGGTGCCTGTCGGAATATGACAAACTGCTGTGTAAAGCAGACTTTATTCAATCTTACTTAAACAATTTTCATATGCCTTAAGACAAACACACTTCATGCTCTACAGTAACATGGTGGGACTGGAATTTGGTCACCTTCAGGAATGCGCTAAGCTGTACAATTGGTATGGAGTGAACGAATTCCAGTCCCTGCCGAACTGCGGTCTCTTTAGTATATATGCTGAGCACAACATTGAGCCAGAAACATTAAACACTTTAAAACTCACCTTTTGTTTCTTGGCCTTAGCTTCCTTGGTTCCTCTGAAAGGTGGAATTGCATTCTTAAGTGGAAGCTTAGGAGGCATCATTGGATGGAAGTTTCCTGGTGGAAAGGGTCTAAATGGTGGCCCACGAGGTCCAAACTCAAATGGTCCTTCCATGTCCATAAAATGATCTGGGGAGCCAGGCCTTCTTCCTGGGCCCATTGGGGGCATATGATCTCCCCTATGTGGTGACCCTGAACTTCTACGTCTCTTTCTTGGAGGAAGCATATGAGGAGGAATGCCAGGGTCAAACTCATCTTCCATGAAACGATCATCAAATTCATCAAAATACGGTGGTGGTGGTCGTAAATCTCCTGGAAACATAGGTGGGTCAAGTTCCCATGGAGGAGGTAGGCCAGGAAAGGGAAACCTTGGTCTTGGGCCCCCTGGTCTACCTCGAAACCTTCCCATACCTCTCATAGGTGGGCCAAACATTCTTTCACCTGGTGGAAATGGTCCGTGTGGGCCAAAGGGTCGTGGCATAAAAGGCATTTCATCACCAGGAAACCTTGGTGGTGGAAAACGTCCTCTAGGTGACATCGGGCCTGGTCCTCTAGGTACCATTGGATGTGGTCCTCTAAACCTGACTTTTTCATTGGGAGGCCCCATGCCTAATTTTCCACTATCCACTTTCTTGTCAGAGGGAAACTTGTTCCCTCCTTCACTGGACTGTTGGCTATTCCTAATGGGTGGTTTTCTTTCTGGTGGACCTGCCTTTTGCTTTGGTCCTGGTGGCATACCTTTTTCCTGTCTGTGAGCTCTTGGTTGATCCTGTTTTCCTCCACCTCTGGGATCTGACTTATTTCTTTCATAACCAGACTTGTTTGGAATGGGTTGATTTTTACTTTGACCAGCTTGAGATGTATTTAAAGGTCTCAAATTATCATTAGAACCTCTGCCAGATTCCCTTGCCTGGTTACCTCTAAAATTACCTTGATGATCTCTCTTCTGATTGAAGGTTGCTGCAGGAACATCTGATCTCTGCAGTTCTTTTAATTGTCCAAAAGTTCCCTGCCTGCGTGAAGAGCGCTGATCAGGGGCATTCCTTCTTTCTCCACTAAACCTTCCTTGTTCCTCCTTCTGACCTCGATAGTCTGAACGCTGTGTCCTGTCAAAGCGCTCATTTTTCTGTTGAGGGTAACTACCTGTGTTTTGAGCACTTTGGTTGGGTGAAGATTGAAAAGGGGGTTTCCTTTCAAATTTAGGTTGCCTGCCTTGTTGCTGTGGTTGTCTTGTCTGCTGGTAGTTATTGCTTGCAGGTCTTTGTTCAAAACCACGGCGATTAAAAGGTTCGTTTTTCTTTGCTTCGTGGCCTTGCCATGATGGAATGGATGGTGCTGCCCTGCTGTTTTGGTTTCCACTGCTGCTTGATCTGTATGCTGTGTACCCTTTATTAGCATCCTGTTTGTACCCTTGAGTTTGTCTAGACCTGTTGGAATACTGATCCCTTTGATTGTATCCCCCAACATTCACATTTGGCCTAGCATTTCTATTAGCTTGGTTATTTTGTGGCACTGCCAGTGCACTTAAATTTCTATTAGCTTGAAAATGAGATCCTTCTGAACTGCTTGCTTCAGAACCTGCATTGTAACTATACTGACTTGGTACTGCTGCACTAGTTGCACTGTAACCATAACTCTGCGGCTGACTATATTGACCTTGGGGTTGCGAATATGTTGCAGATGAATTATATGCTGAATTTTGACCAGCCCATACTTGTGACTGGGTGTCAACATTGCTTGCTACAGTGGCATAACTGCTGGGAGTTTGCTTCTGAGTAGTGTACTGACTAGTATCATAATAACTTGTGCCTGTAGCTGCAGCAGCATTAGTTGTCTGTGAGCCATAGTTTGTGTAGTCATAATACTGGTTTTGACTACCTGTTTGACTTGGCTGCTGTTGACTTGTGCTGTAGGCATAGGTATTATTGTATGCTGTGTAACTACTGCTGCTAGTATTTGTAGCTGCACCACTGCTGGTGCTATAGCTTGCACTGTTTGCAACACCCTGGGTTTGAGGCTGAGTTTGTGCATAATAACTTTGCCCCTGATAGGCTGAATCGGCACTGGGGATTGCACTACTTGCCTGGTAATAGGCCTGATATGCATCATAAGACTGCGTAGGTTGACTGGCTGGTTGTGAGTAGTAGCTCGTATTTGCTTGTGTAGTACTACTAGTAGCGGTAGCACTACTTGTACCAGTAGTATAACTAGGCTGATAGTAAGACGAGTTGGTACTTTGGTAGGCTGTAGATTGGTTCACGTTGGAAACACTAGCTTGGCCTGCATAACTTGCAGTTGTTGAGTAACCTGTGTAAGATGCAGTTTGATCGGTGTAAGGAGTGACATAGGCAGACTGAGCTGAAGAAGTCTGGCTGGAATATGCAGGATATGCTGCAGTTTGCGCCGCAGCGTAGTATTGTTGGGTATCGTACTGGTAAGTACCTTGCTGCTGTTGGTACGCCATCTTTGTGAAGTGCAGCTAGTTAGTTCAGTACGTACAGTATACTACTACGTCGCGCATGGAGGCTTATTAGACATGCACTACGTACGTACGTGCATGAAACAGTGCAGAGTATGCAACGCAACGGTACCCTTCACCTCGTGCCCGTCTATGTATGTACACTGCGAAACGTGTGCACAGACTAAATGCGCGAGAGTTTACGTAATGCTTCCACAAATAAAAACTACAAAATTCCCCCTTTTCCTGTCGTACAAAAAGTTGAACTTTGTCATTGCGTTTTTTAGATGCAGTTTGAAAATAAAATTTTCATGTGTACGATGGATTTTTTTTTACAAAAATAGGAGGTCACAGGAGCTGTTTTTGGCACGTTTGTAGGAGAGAATCAAGCGATTTTCGTATATTTCCAGGGTCGCAGCCTGGGCGAAGTCTCTAGGGGTACTCTACTCTGGCTCGTGACCGTGACTCGGATTCGCAATTTCTTTGTTTTTCCGTCGTCGGGAAATTTTGGCCTCTGGGATCTTTTTTTATGCCCAATATTTCCTTCAATCAGTCAATTGAATAACTAGATCTACTGATCTCTCTGCTATTAAAAGAAAAGTGGATAGTTAAGACACACATCAATTTCAAAAATTTTAAAAGCAGACAAATTTTCCATTGGTATAGACCCTAAACAGCTAAAACATCAATATTTTCAATTTTTTCATTAACAAAAAATTAAAGTTTTGGCACTACAAGACAAGTTTGAACAGTGATGATCTCTTTTAGAGCCACACAAGATCTTCCATCTTCACAAAATTGGTGCCTCAGTAGTACACAGAAAAAATTACACTGACAGGGGAAAACGGAATATTGAATAAAGGAAACTGAAATATTGAAATTTTTTTCATTTTTAAGTAAAAAATATGGGTAAAAGGGTATTTTTGAGCAGTAATATCTCTGATACTGTGCCACTAAGATGCCCCCATCTTCATGAAATGGGCAGTATAGTGCCTCAATAGTAAAGAGAAAGAATTTCGACTCGCAAATCAGAATGGGCATGAAATTAGAAAGGAACCCAAATATTGCGATTTTTCACTTTTCCTTGCAAAATATGTGTTTAGGGGCACTTTTGAGCCGTAATATCTCTATATGTTTCATACAAGATGTTCTTATCTTGAAATATTAATGTTTTAGCTGTTTAGGGTCTATACCAATGGAAAATTTGTCTGCTTTAAAATTTTCGAAAGTGCGGATGTGTGTCTCAACAATCCACTTTTCTTTTAATAGCAGAGAGATCAGTAGATCTAGTTGTTCAATTGAAGGAAATATTGGGCATAAAAAATGATCCCAGAGGCCAAAATTTCCCGACGAAATACAAAGAAATTGCGAATTTTCAGTACCACTCATTTCATGTAAGTTTGAATCTGGGAATCCAAATTTCCCCCACGGTCTACCCATTAACAAAAGTTAAGGTCGTTGGAATACGACACTTTAAGAGAATCTGGCACTCATATTTCCCCCGGCGCCAAACTTGCCAAAGTTGCCGATTTTTGGCGAAAAGGGTCATATTCGACAGGTCACTATAACAAAACGGATCAATATTTTGGAGATAACTTTCAGTATATTGTGAAAGACGGTTTATTTTACCACCTTTACTCCTAAAAAGTTTTAGACCCCAAATCTAGGCTCAACAGAGCCTTTCTTGAGCCAAATCCGCCAAAATGATAAAAATATGGTGGCCATTTTGAATTGACTGGCTACCCCTCTTGCACATGAAAAAAAATTGAGCACATACTTTTCTGATTGTCTGATGTCTACTCTACATCTTATTAAAGATTTACCAAATATAGCAACAAAAAATGCAACAAACCAAAACGTCCCTGACTAAAATGGGACTGGTTTAGTCCTCGGTGAAGGCACGTGTATAGCCGGTCGCCGATAGCTCCCTATGCACGGTCCTTGCTCGACCCATTGAAAATCCAGGGTGCTGGTCGAGATTGATTTTTTTTTCTTGTAGCAAATTGTAAATTCCTTATTTACTGCCATAGATTTTCCGTTTCAAATCTCTAACTAAATAGTGCAGTTGTTTTTGAAAACTTAAAAGAAAATTATAAAAATAATAAAAAATGAGGATGCGAGGCGAGACAAGAGAAACTATAGGAGCCTATTATGATTAATTTGCAATGTTAAATGAAGGAAAACATTAATTAATATCAAATACCATAATGCTAGGAAGATTTTTCTCTGCAGGCTTCGCATGCACCCCAGAAAAAACTGACTAATACAATTGAAAATGTTGTCTGGCACCGTAAAATTTCTTTCAAATCATGGGCGTCTCCTACGCGCCACACTATTGCTCTGACATTAGAGCCACTGAAAGTACTGCACGTCATTCAATGCACCCTAGTCCTGCAAAAAAAAGTCCGAAGCTCTAACCATGTATAGGGAATCACAATTCTCGATAAATTTTTCGGTGCGCTGATCATGAGCCTGATAAATTGATGTCTCATAAGTACTGCTGTACGGCTGTGCATAGGAAAAATTTGGTGAAATTGCCTTGTTATTATTTCCTGTAGGACAGCTTGAGTAAATTACTATTTCCAAAACCCTCGCTACACCTCTCCACTTTCTCGACCAACTAATACCATCCTCAGCAAATTAAAGGAGCTGAGTAGCCGCCACAGTAGAATAAATTCTTGGACCCGCCGACTTCGTTACGTCACATCCGGTTATGCTTCTTGGTTTATCAATTCGATCCGATACCGATACTTATCACAGCCATGCATGCAGTGTAACAGTACACTTGTTACTGTCGTTAACAGTACTAACGTTAGCCTAACTTAGGCTAGCGTTAGGGCCTAGGTCTACCACGAAAAACAAACTCATTGACTGAAAAAAAAAACAGTTTCAATACCTGCAAAATCCGCAGTGTTGTTCATGAACCTCCTGCAGATGATGTGCGAAATAGGCGTGTGCCTTGCCACTAGTAACGCTAATATACTACATACATACGTACGTTGTAAGTTGTGTGTACTACATGCCTGGGTAGATGCATCGATAGGAACCGATACAAGTGGAAACGATTCAAAATTGCCGGTGCCAGAAGAAAAAGTAACGAACTAGAAATTCAAAAAACAGATCGTAAAATATCTTGCAAGTGTAAAATCAAATAACACAAGAAATAGTACAGGAACGTTATTCCAAATTACTTTGCAAGATTATTTTAAATGAGAATATAAAACGCATTAGGATTAATATTTTTAAAATTAGCCCCGCACAGAGGGTAATCATTTCGTTTTGGTATGATGTATTTATTTTGCAAGTACGCCACTACTCAGCTCCTTTAACTAACGGTAACCACCGTAAATTTACGATTTTCATAACAAACCTATTTCATTAGCATTTCAAATTATACGTGGGGAAGCAGAATTTGTTCAAGGAATTGTCCAGAACTGCCGCAAAAGCCGCCATTTTTTAAAGAAAGAAATACTCGGGGAGGAACCCCAGTCTCCAGCCTCCGGCTTCGCGCCTTCGGCGCTCGCGGTTAACGTTAGAGGTTTCGCCGGCCACTTCCTAAGATGCACTGCAGCGCATTTAACTGCCGATGGCCTTGGCCATGTAAAACTACCCGTAAAACATTTCATTGATTTTTTAAATTATCATAATTGTACTTATAACTTTCAAAGTCGAAACTACCGTATTTTTTAAAACTAATAAAAAAGGTTGAGAGGGATTGTCCCAGACCATCGACAAAAATGAAACATGAAAGAAAGAACCATAGAGAAAGATACAGGTGAGATTTTTTTATGTAATGAACAATACTGTATGAAAAACAATAGGCTACAATTAATCGTCTCAATGTGTTTTCTTATTTCCGCGCGCTTCACGCGCACTCGGTTTAAATATTGTTCCGGAATTCCAGGTTACCTCCATAGAACATCTCACTCTTCATAGCTTCGTTCAAAGTCTTCCATTATAATTGAAATCCTTGAATTCCCCATGACCTTACGCAGCGGAGGGGAAGTTCCCCCTCCCCCAGAAATTTTCAAAGCAAAATGTTTATCACCATCGATCTGTGTAAATTTACCGACTTTTTGAAGATGTTTAGATACAATTTGCAACTTGGAGGCTCGAGAGAGTGTCATTTCCGGTAATAGGAGGCAGGTGCTTAGCGAAGGGGGATGCAAGAGCCCTCTCCTTAAGGATGCTTTTCTTAGCTTTTTTATTACTCATATCGCTAAAAAGTCTGACAAATGCGATTTTTTCAGCACGCTTCGCGCGTACCAACTCTGAGCACTGGAGCCTTTTGGCGCCGCTTGGCAGTCCACATGGGTTTTCCCCCTTCCACTTCCAGACATCAAATCCCGCCCCTGGTCACTGTGGCCATTTTTATTCGTTATTGACTGAGAGTTTATTTCCGAGAGGTGCACAGTGCTACTGCTAGGTCCTTGACCTCGTTCGATTAAAGTGTATGTTACGCCATGGCTTCGCCATCTGTGGATCCTGGGGCTTCGACATCTAACGTTAGGCCTACTTGGCAAAGTGAAAGTGAGATTGTGCCACGGCCAGCAGATATACATTAACATTGCTTGCTTGAATCGATCTAGCATTCGAATGTTGGGCGTAAGCTACGTGTGGTATCTTGGTATGTGCAGCGTACTCCTGGCATATTGCATGTAAAGTTATATGAAAACAATGCACCTGTGGCATATACCATAGAAAAAAATTGCAGTCAGTGAAAGGTAGTACACTTCAGAAGAGGCAGAAAGGAACCAGTTTTCTCCAGGTTTCACCAAAGAAGAATAACCCGTTTTACATTTGCTATGGTTAGTATGTGATAGTGTGACTTGCGTTAACTTGTAGACACCAGCAACTGACTCGAGTTGACTCGGCCAAAGTTTCTGACTTGACTTGACTTGAAAATGTGCTGGACATGACTTGACTTGACTTGAAAATGTGTCGAATGACTTGACTTGTGACTCCACCACCGTTGACTTGACTTGACTTGTGACTCGACGTAAGGGTGTTAAAACACTTTTAAATCCCGTTTACTATCTAAGCGGAGTGCCACCATAGGTTGACGTGGAGCTTACCAAGAAAATGTGAGATTTTAATACATCCAAGATCGCCGGAAATGGAACTTGCTAGGCTTGATAGCAGCCATCACGATGTTCAATTTTTGTGAACAAATGTAAAGTTTGATTTTATTCTCAAACACATTAAGTTTGTCACAATCTATCTGGATTTATACAAAATTAAGTGGGTGATTTTTTTGGACCAGATCGCCTGTGGGGGTGCATGGGGTTACACCACTGAGAGCAGAGCAGAATGGAATGAAAAGAGCGTAGTAGCGGAAGCTCTGGGGATATTTAGAATAGTAAACATAATCCTGAACACTTATCTATCTGTGAAATGACATCAAATGCGCACTCAACAGATGATCACAAGTATCATCGCAATTTCACCCGCAATCATTTGAAATAGCCCCAATCCAGACTGACAGAACGGGTAACAAATAAGATCATGTCAGATTAATTGGAGCAAATCTATGTTAAAGTGTTTAGCTGGGGAGAAGGTGGTTGGTCGTGACTTTATTTGAGTGAAGCGTCACTATCCGTTGGCTCATATAACGATCGAACAATTAAGAATATATATGGCCGAAAGGCCTCTTATATTGCCTTGAGTGACAAGTTACCAGGCTGTGTAAGTTGTAGCTTGATACCGTATTCTTTACCAGGGCTGTAACCAAATCCACCGAACTCAATTCCGATTCCAGTGGCCACCATTCCGGGCCAGTTCCGAGTCCGGCGAAAAACGGACTCGAGTCCGGACTCAGATGTTACAACCCTGTTTTTTACACTGAAATATCGTCATTAACAAACCACAGTTCAAATAATAAAAGTCACGTAAGAGAAAAACTATTCGGCCTAAATATGTTTTTATCAAAGGCCATATTCTCTCCTCAAAGTTCGTAAGTTCAATTTTTACTGGACTGCCTAGCCTCCCCCTTACCAACACTGGGTTACTTATGTCAGAATAATGACCCGTTGATTTGACTACGCATTGAGCATATGAGTGGGTGGGTGGGGGATTATTGATGATGGTATGGTTTGCACGGATCGGTGTAGAAGAGGGATTGGTGCCATGTAGGAACCAAAATTCAAGGTGGGTATGAATCCAGAGAATTCCAACTGTCGAAGTCTATATACCCGTCAATCAGGACTGTAGCCAGACAAGGTACTCAAGGAGGCGAAAAAGCTTTCAGGGGCGAGACACACTAAAATGCATTAAGGCAATGGCAATTTTTTATCTTCTTGGGGGCGAAAATATTCCAAGGGAGCTTCTCCCCTGCACCCCTTGACTACTGGCTTGCCGTCAATCTTACTTCACTTTAACCAAGATGAAGCCAGTTACTTCACTTTTAGCGCACCCACCCACTTTGGTTCTAAAACTGATGTGATGTCGTGTGTTGTCGGCACTATTTTGTTTTGTTGACAAATTTGTGTCCTCAATGTGCCCTCTTCATTAGCGTTTGGTACTAGTCAACCTCAGGGGCCGATTTCACTAACGTTTAGCGATCATCGCTAACGCCGATATCCATCGCTAAACTATAAATCCATCGCAATTTAGCGATCGACTTTTGCAATCGATTTCACTAAACTTTAGCGGTCAATTTCTCATCGCTAAGTTGTGTCGTTAGCGATGGGTTTTAGCGATGACTGTGTAGTAGACGCAAAAGGTAAATCTATCGCTAAACATTGTCACACGCAAGGACTCATCATTATATTTTCGCGCCATTGAGTCTATTTCTCTATTATGCTTGACAGTGACGTGCGCAGGAATTGTGAAGCGGGGCCCGACAGTGAATTTCCCCCACTGACATGAGCGAGGGACCAAGAGGAGGGTCCCCTGTCTCTTCGGAAAATTTTTACTTTCGGAAGGGGGCAAGATGCGTAATATATTAATATATTTGAAACATTTCGAAGCATATTTAAACTCGAATGATGGCCAATCGGGGCGCGCTTCTGCCCCCACATGGAACCTCCACTGGACCAGGGCAATTTCCCTGGTATGCGGTGGGGAGCCATGCGCCCCTTCCCTATTTGTGCATGATACTGATGCTTTATACATGCTCTCAAGAACACATCGTGTATTATTCCTATTCACAGTGGTGGCCCTAAGGGGGATTGGGGGACATTTCCCCCTTTCCCCAGTCAGAAGCTTTGCCCCCCCCCTACAGATGCTCCCCAATCAGCTCCTGAAGTAAAGTGACCTGACGGGAGGAATAACCTAATACATTAAATCTATTTGGAATCTTTGCATTTAATGATGCATTATGAACCAAAATATATCCTTTCTGAGAATTAATTTTCTCCCAGAGATATGCTAAAACCTCAGAGCTTCCCCCAACATTTTCTTATGCCCTCCATCCCCCCACTTTTAAAATCCTGCAGGTGCCGCCACTGCCTGTCCACAAGAAAGTTGTGACCGTATATACCACCCTGGCTGCTCATTTATTGTATCTTTAAACACCAAATGACGTCCGGTCGAGTTTCAAGCTTTCCCTGATTTTATGCGCATTTTATCTAGACTATTTTACTCTTTCATGCCTATTCAGCTTTCTTCTCATTCAGTCTACACTTGCCGGCCATATTTCCTGTAGCGTCGTCTGCTTCCCGATATCGTGCGCAATTTGTGACATTGTTTGCATCTCAAGGGCAAAGGTTGCAGTCAATTTTAGCGATCAGCCTCGTTCGTCAAGGAAGTTTTATTTTTTTACATCGCTAATAGCGACGGGTTTAGTGAAACCAAAAATCCATCGCTATCGCTACTAGCGATGATTTCTAGTTAGCGAGCGACTTAGCGATGATCGCTAAAATTGATGTTAGTGAAATCGGCCCCAGGAGTGGAAACGGTTTGCACAACTGGGGCTCATTCGTAAAGAAGTTCTCGTAGACCCTTTTCCAAATAGCAATTTCCAAGGATTTTTGTGGGATAGAGTTTAGGTACACGTCATTTTTGTCAAAGACATTTAACTGTGGCAAAAAACGACCCACACCAAAACTCTCAGACTATCCCACAATGCTTTGCAGTTGCTATTTGAAAAAAAGGTCTATGCAAAGAGTAGCAAAGATATGTCTTCACGTGTGGAGCCCGGTTGGTTCCCGGAACATTAAAAATAAGGCGGATGCGATTCAAAACTTAAACGCAAGAAAATATTGAGAGCTTTTAACAAGTTTTAATAGATATATTAAATGGTCGATCATTTGAAAAGACAACCAACCTACCTCTAGCCGTGGCTTTCACGCCTGCACCGATTTCCCAGCAAACATATTCGTCAATTCCTGCCTTTCCGCCCATTCAAAGTAAGAAAGGAAACAAAAGGAGTACCATGTTTGGCAAAAATACATTAACACCACATGACCAATAAACAGATAAAAGGAGGACAATCGTGTCACAGGCCTGAAGTTGGAATTTCTGAGTTAGGCAATTCAGCCATGACACTTCTATTTAGAAACAAGGCCTAATGAAAAATATACCAAGATAGGAGAGGTGTGGGACCCATTGGGGCCATACTTTGCTGCATGAGGCGTTGGAGCAATAACTGCACTTCTATCCTAAATGACGTAACAGTAAGATGATCAGTTACAGTGGGTGTAGGGAGGTTTTTCTCCCCTTTTCATTCCAAAAATTTCTCCTTTTCTAAAATGTCTTCAGATACTGATAAATCTCAATTCAACCCTCTTTTTTCGATCTCAGTTTGTTTGGCTGCAGCTGGACTAGCCTAGAACACATCGTGGACCGAATGTGACCCACTGGCTGTCATTCAGATTCCAGGGCCTATATCATCAGATCATAACACACAACAACGTTGCATAAAACTAGTGTAAAACTGATCATTAATGAATTTCTGTTCTTAGTGCACACTTTTCCATTGCGGGGACTCGGACTCGGAGCTTGTGACTCGGACTCGGTCTCGAACTCGAATGCCAGTGACTCGGTTTCGGACTCGGACTCGGCAGGTGAGGACTCGGACTCGGAAGGTGGGGACTCCACTACAACACTGGTAGTTTCATGACACTAGCGAAGCAGAGTTGACACCCGGGGCCCTTTCTTTTTCAGCTTTGCATAAGTGTCATACCAACCTGGGGAGGGTGCTGAGGGTCAGGGCCGTCGCGACCGGGGGGTGTGGGGGTGTCTCAACCCCCAAAGTTCGTCAGAGCGACGATAGTCGGAAAGCCTAAAATACCAGTTGTAATTTCTTGATTTCTTAATTTGTTTGGCAATTGAAAGCATCTCGATGCTGATTCTGAATGCAGGTTTTGTCATGGAAATCTTCTTTAATGAAAATTTCGGCACACTTCGCGCGCATGCGTCACGATTTCCAATCAATCTCATGAACATATTAAGGTAATTTAACTAGGCACAATTCCACGGGGCTAGGAGGCTTTAGCCCCCCAAATTTTTCCAGGCTCCACAAAATTGCGCAAAATTTTTTATAGACTAATACTGGTGAAGGCATAGATATACTCAGGAAATGTTCCAAATGTCTATTTATCAGGCCCGTAGCCAGTAAGTTCTGTAACGATTCTTTCTATAACTTCAAACAATTCAAGTTCGTGAACTATGCGCGCTTTCATCGATAGTTTTATTTAGTGGTAACGCCCCCGTTTCAAACATATTGGATTTACAGAACGTTTCCACAAATATTGTTCTTCCGTGTAGGCTTGATTCTATAGAAACACGAAAATGCATCGTTGCGAAGTTCTTTCCTCTTTCCTAACCTTTGGAAGATTCTTTCTTCAGCCTCGCCATCGTGGCAAACATATTTTGTAAGAAAAAGATATTTCAGTTTCGTAGGGGAGCCTTAATGGGTAAGATAAAGAATGTAATCCCCGACAACGACCATGCAGTCGTCCCAACAAATTTCATGGTTTTGCCCAGATTCTTCGATAAAACCCAAACTTTTTCAACTTTCCTTAATGAAGACAAAAATGTGAAATCGTTTTTTCAATATAACCCCAAATTTTCGGCACGCTTCGAGCGCCTTATATTTTGAGTTCGGCAACCTATTTCTTCTGTCGGGACTTAGAGTAGCTGGCCCCCAGTCAGGGCGCTTAGCCCCCATGTCGGCAAATCAAAACAACGCCCCTGGGCTGAGCCTGCATGCAGGTTTTTTATTTTGGCATTAAAGTATACCCCCAAATTTCGGGGCGCTTAATGCGCAATCCTCACAGTCCACGTTGTATCACTTATGAACATTATGAGCACAAACGTACCAGTGAACTTTAATAGCATAAGCTAGGTGTAGCTTACATTCTGAAGCGCGTTTGTTAGTCCTACACCTCTTTTGCTATACCTGTCTGGGGGGTCTTATATCACCTTTCTGCACCTATACTCCCTTTCCCCATTGCTGGTGGAAGCCATTTGTCTGGATTTTCGTTCAAAATTAGTAAAAATATGATAGATTTAAAGTGCTTAGCGTCATACCGTCATACTCTGTATTATTTAGATGTCAGGTAATACTGTAAGCATTATGTCATTGCCCCAATTTTATATAATTGATCCAGAGCTTCCAGGAGGCCTTATGCATATGTACAGACTTTTTTCGCGGAGCAAGTGATCTAAGCCCGCCATTTTGACAGTTCCCGTTGACAACTTTAACGCAAATAAATGGAGGCGTGCTACCTTGCCTTCATCGCCGGGGCTTCAGATTTTATTGAGACCTTTCCTGTCAATTGCTAATTACATGAACTATGGACATGTTTTCATCTCAAAATGGGAAAATATTTGTAAGACTGTCACCAATTTTAACCTAAAAAGCAGCGTGTAAAGGGTGGGGGTTGCACGTCCTGATAATGTAGGCTATATGCAATAGTGTCTAGTGACCTGATCTGGAAATTTTTAGTAGGACATGATTAAAAAACCGAAGCCTAATTAAGAAAAGAAAAACGGGGAAAGCAGAGGAGTTGATAAAAGCTAGAACAAAGAAGATAAAAAAGAAAAAGTAACTGCTGAAACTCGACAACTTTAACGCAAAATGAGAAAAGACTCACTGCCGAGTCTCCCGAGGACTTGAACTCTTGAACAAAGGATTCAGAGTCGAGCGCCTTACCAACTGACCTTTGACAATGTTGGAATCACTTGGAAGATATTAATACTCAATACTCGGCTAGTGCAAAGCAGTATGATATACAAGTAGAATTACCGGAGAGTATATGTGTGTGTGTGTGTGGGGGGGGGGGGGCGTGCAGCTCAAACAAACACCTTATTCGTGCGTCCGCATCCATAGTAATTGTACCGTACTTTATATTGCCTGAAACACGCTCAAATGATCTTGTTTCAATGCATTAATGTTATACATATTTCCTGTAAATGTTTAGCATGGCCTGTAAATATTTCTTAGTTTGCTCATTAAATGACATCTTAAGGGGGTGGGCAGTGGCGTGGATCCATCTCCAAAAGTGGGGGGGGGGACTTTTCACCACTTGCGAATCGCCGTCCTGGGGGAAGGGCCTAAGGGGAGGAGTGTTCCCCTCCCCTTTGAAAAAAAATGAAATTAGAAGGTGTCTTTATGGCAAATGGTGCCATATTTGGGCGCAATTTAGCTTTTAAAATGTGGTGTCAATTCGTAATCTATGTTATATTACAATTCATCACAGTTTTAGTTTTCATTATTTTGAAAAAAAGGGGAGGGGGACTTTTTGGAGATGTCCCCCCTTCCAAAAAAGTGAGGAGGACGCGTCCCCCCATCCCCCATGATCCACGCCCATGGGGGTGGGTGAGAGCGGGCGATGAGGGAGCACAGGAAGCCGTGTTCTTCCGTCGCAGAATTTTGCAATTATTTCGGAGACGTACAGTAAGGATACGGCAGGTACGGTAAACGTGTAAACCCGATGATTGAGTAACATGCAGGATTTGCGTGACAGGGATCCAAGCTTCCCGACGTGGAACTGCAGCCTGAAGCCTCGACAAGGCGACGGGTTGCCGAAATTGTTTTTAGAGCAAATTTGTGGTTTTTGGTTGATAAAATTGGAAACTTTGAGGAATTTCTTTCAGGATTTGCGGCCTTCATTTAAAGATCAAGTACTATGACAGAGGCGACTGTCCCTTGCCAATGGGATATTTCGTGTTTTATTGTTTTCCCGACGAAACTGGAAAATTGACCGGACCATGTGGGATCCTTCCCCCGACGGGGGACATAGCCCCTGCCCTCACCATGTCCCGACGACGATCAGTCTCCCCGACTTTTTGACTTTCCTTGGTCAATCAAGAGCACAAATTCTCAAATACAAACAAATTGTCGGAGTCCTTCTTGCGCTGTAAAGTTCTTGCTTTTATTTACGTTTGACTTTCTCATGCTACAAGTTTCCCTCACACGGACCCAAATCAAGCGCGTGAATCAGAGTTGGTTGCTGCTACTAGCTGGAGGTTAAAACCGTTTTCGCCAGGTATGAGCTTACCCCTCACAAAAACTGACATGTTGACCATCCATGGCAATTTCAATTTACCATGACCTTGAAAATTTTTTTGCCATCGTAATTCCTCCAAAGGAGGGCGCACTTTCTCCTTTGTGACATCATATGCATAAGGTCTATAACAAGTGCGTCTACACTTTGTACTGTTCATTTAGATTGCTATCATCAATGCTAAGCAGTCACTGCGTAAAGAGATGCTATCCACACGCCCTACCCTAAGAATACGCCGGACCACTTTTAAAGGTCGCGTTGGTTTTTTGCTTGATTCCTACGGGAAAGAAATTCGTGCATTGTTGTTTTTAACGTGCAGTAGTGGGCTTCAAGTATATTGCAGATGAATACACAGAGAAATGTATTCTGCGGGTATAACATGCGCAGGCACCCCAAACTATAGACCTTATGCATTGACATCACACTGACGTCATTTTGGGTGAAAATGAAGCACACGTGCACGGAACGGCGTGGATTCCGCCTCACTTTTAGTAGACTTTACGCGCGTATACGATTGGTTGATAAATTAGCTGTCTGCATTTACTGGTGTTACTTGCAATGATACACGCTTTTCCTCCATTTTTCTCTAAAGGAGGGAGCACTTTCTCCTCTGTGGCATCATATGACTAAGGTCTATTCTTGTAATTGCTTTTGCTTAATGCGTTCTTAGTTTCCTGCGCATACGCTTAGCGCCGATAATTGCGTCTCCATGAGGAGTCACTTTTCATATAGCAATTCCCGTTTAGAAGTTTAATATCTTTGCTTCTAATAGCTTAAGAAACAGTTCTTAACGAATATCGACTTACATTACTAATGAACATCATACAAGTGGAAAACATTTCAACACCGTTGACTTTTACGACTGGGTTTTAAGGAACTTAATATCCCACTTTGGGACACCACTTCACAAGTTTGAGGAAATTCAGTCCACTACTAGTAGCAGTTTTAAACCAAAATTAACACCTTTGGCCCTCTCTCATCTGACCTTTAATATCTGTTGCCATAGGTAAGAAAATGTTATGGTAGAACTTGTCGTCCCTGTGATGCATTCAAATTTCCTGTCAGTGCAATGTTGTCTCTTAGAACTGTAGCCAGAAAATGATTCCCGCTAACCTTTAGCCTCTGCCCTTTAAATCTGACCTGTGACCTTTGACCTTTTCTTTCGGGGTTTGCAATACAACTTAATTTTCACCCTTGTGTACCTTTCCACTAAGTTTGAAGAGAATCGGTCCAGCCGTTTGGTAGCAGTTTTCAAAATTAGAAAATGAATATTTGACCTTCTGTCACGTGATCTTGGTTGCCATGGAAACCATACATTTTGTTAGTAGTAGATACGTTTATTATGTGTGTGAAGTTTCATGTAAGTGGGGTGATTCCTTTTGGATTTATACTAAACATACTAAAAATTGTGATTTTTCACAAGATTTGACCTTTGACCTTTACTTCCGACGGTCTAACAAACACAAGATTTTACGATTTTACGAATTTACGATTTTTTAAGATTTTGGGTATCTTCCCACCAAGTTTGAAGAGAATCGGTTTAGCCGTTAAGTAGGAGTCTTCAAAATAAGAAATATGCATTTGACCTTCTGTCACATGACCGTTGACCTTGGTTGCCATGGCAACCATATATTTAAATAGTACCAGACACGTTCATTATATGCGTGTAGTTTCATGTAAGTGGGATGTTTCCCTTCGAAAGTATAGTAAAAAAGTATTTTTTCAATTTTTCACAAAATTTGAACTTTGACTTCTGACCTTTGACCTTTACTTTCGCGGGTCTACGAGACACAAGTTTCCACCCTTGTTCGTCTCATTGCCACCTAGTTTGAAGAGAATCGGTCTGGCTCACAAGGAGGAGTTTTGACACACTTTTTCGCTGAAAAAATATGTAAAAATAAGTATTTTTCCCTTCCATCGCGTGACCATTGACCTTGGTTGCCATATTTGGTAGTACTAGATATATATATATATATATATATATATAATATATATATATAATATATAATATATATATATATATATATAGTCTACTTTTGTACGTGAACAAGAAAAGTTTACCTGTTCGAAACGTCGTAGATGTTTGAGTATGCTCACTTGCCTTTTTAACTTTTAACCAGTTTTTCTATCTTATTGCATGGAAGATTTTAATGATCTGTTTCCTAACGTGTTTTAATAAACTTTTATGGATCGTTTTTAATATGTCGAGTGTCTGGTGGCTTCTTATTTTCATCTATATTTATATATATATATATATATATATATATATATATATATATATATATATATATATATATATATATGTTTATGATAAGTGTCAAGTTTCATGTCAATGGGATGTTTCCTCTTGGAGAAATTGTAAAAAAGTGATTTTCACATTTGACCTTTGGCCTTTGACCTTTACTTCCGGAAGTCAGTGTAGCACCGGGGTTCCACCTAGGGTACCTTCCCACCAAGTTTGAAGAAATCGGCTTCACCGTTTAGGTGATATTAAGAAAACAAAATGGGACACACACACACATACACACACACTACACACGTTTTGACCCCTTCTTCAGTAATGGACTTTTGGTGACCCTTGGGTACCCCACCTCTCATCCGCATCACAGAGCGATGAGATAGTTATCCATCATTGTTATCTTGAGATAGTGTTGGACCGATAATCGTATTCAATATTGGTATTGGCCGATATCCATTATTTCTGCCCACAATCGGTATCGGCAAAATCTGACTAAAATGCCGATAGTCCGTTACCGATATTTTGCCACTTTTAATGACATTTACTTCGTTCATTTCCATCATCATTTTTCTCTTAATATTTTACCTCTTATCGCTCGAGACACGAATGTGCCACTTTCTGAAAATGAGGATTTGGTTCAGCAACACTATAAACGTTAAATGTTCATGACATGTACAGTAGTGCACTACCAATACATTACGAAACGATATAAAGTAAACACGATTAACGTTAGGCATAAATGTACAGTGTTCATATCAGTCATGCTCTATATTTGGGTTCCTAATGTTTGTACCGGTGGTAAGACACGAATATATTTAATCAAAATTTATTATGTTAAGGCTGCAGGCCTAAGTGATAAGAACTAAGAAGGACAGTTGCCTTGCAGTGAAACTGGCCATGATGATGTGTTGTCGTCAGGGCCGCCGACGGGGGCGGGGGGGGGGGGGCGGGTCGGCTATCGGCAGCTCTGGTGGTCATTTTTTTCAAGTCATATTGAACCACAAATGTGACCCATTTGTCTGAGATATGCTTAGGAAGTATGCATAAAGAGAAACGTAGGGTATACCATAGCATAACCAGTGGTTTTGTATACAGTTAAGCTCATCTCAAAAATATCGGTATCGACCGATGGTGTGAGTGGAAATATCGGTATCGGTCATATCGGCTATAAATGATATTGGTACAACACTATCTTGAGATACCGTGTTTACAAGTTAAGCGTCACAACACACATGGATATACACACACACAGCAAGGAATCAAAAAGAAAACAGAAAAAATGAATATATCGAGGTTTCTGGTGCATCAACGTATGGGGAAATAGAAATAATTGTAAAATCTGACATCTAATCCCCCTTTTGAGAAAAAAATTATGCGTATCGATCTTGAACTACATGAAAGTCTATAGAAAACATACGTGCAGTACGTATAATACCGCCAGTACTACAGGTAAGGGCTAGCATAGCTTCCGACCAGTTTATCTTTCGTAATAGAAATTAAGCACGTGAACGTGTAATACAGCGTAATGTACACCAGGCACTATCTTGCAGAGTAAGTGATACTCTTGAACCACTCGTCTTTAAACACCGTGACATTCAAGTCCATAGTCAGGTGGGGCAAGGGAGCAATACTGTGCGATCATTTGGGAAATCGACCCCACAATTAAGTTTTCCTATTTATGAACAAAGGCGGTGCAAATCGCTGTATATGGGGTACATGCCCAAAGCTATTGTCAAACAGCATTGATAATGATCCCAAAAATTACAAAATGTATGTGGCGCAGTGGGGTAAGGTTATTTTACGAACAAACGATGGACGCATTTTCATTGTTTTCTGTCACAAATCTTTCGTTAACTGCCAAAAATGTACGGAGCTTTTAAGGTGTCATGCGGATGTTGAGACAGTATGTGACTTTCTCGACCTTTTTCAGTAAAATATTCAGATGTTGACATCTGAGATCTTGTTATCTCAATCTTTTAGCGATATTCAATATTTTACACTTAAAATATTGATATATTTAGAAGTTTGATGTCAATATCTCAATATCCTTCATAAAAGATATCAAGATATTGAGATCCTGTAATGTAGTATTTTAATATTTTAAAATAATATATTGAAATAACGAGATGCTGGATGTCAATATCTCAATATCTTTCAGTGAAGATATTAAGATATTGAGATCCTGTAATGAAGTAATTCAATATTTTACGCTACAATATTGAGAACACAAGATTTCGGATGTCAATATCTCAGTATGTCTCAGTGGAGATATTAATATATTGAGATCCTGTAATGTAATATTTCAATATTTTACACTAAAATATTGAAATAACTAGATGCTGGATGTCAATATCTCAATATCCTTCAGAAAGGATATTAAGATATTAAGATCCTGTATTGTAATATTTCGATATTTTACAACAAAATCAGTAGCGTAGCAAGATATTTTTTGAGGGGGGGGGGGGGGCAAAAGCAAAAATTCCGACAGATTTCTATCTTGATAGTTGTGTGACTCGAAATTCTGAGGCCCTTTTTTTTGCCTTCTTTTTTTTTTTTTTTTTTGCTTTCCGGGCCATTTTTAGGCCGACTTTTGATTTTCACGTTGACGTATCGATGTAATTCTGCTTAAAAACATGAGAAGTGTTGTGTTTTCAAGTGAATTGAGAATTTAGTTATTATTTATTTCCGACAGAGACTAGAAATTTCCGGCAGAGGCCTTCGGAGGCTTTGTGGGGGGCGCCCGCCCCCTGCCCCCCTCTAGCTACGCCACTGAATAAAATATTGAAAAAACGAGATATTGGATGTCAATATCTTAATAACCTTCAGACAAAGTATTAAGATATTAAGATCCTGTAACTTGTTGCAATGATTCAATAGCCTATTTCACTCTAAAATAATGAGAACACAAGATTTCGGATGTCCGTATCACAATATTGTTCAGTGAAGATATTAAGATATTGAGATCCTGTAATGTAATATTTCAATTTATTAAATATTGAGATGAAAAGATCTCGGATGTCAGCATCTGAGTATTTTACTGAAAGAAAGTCGAGAAAGCCACATAATATCTCAACATCTGCATGACACCGTAAAAGCTCCGTAAGAATGTGTGAGCTTTCACCTGCTCTTCCTCATTTCTTCAACACCATTTCAAACGTATTGGTTTTCATGTTGCAGTTAAATTTTTTGAGTTACGGTAGTAGGGCAATGACTATAATTTAGCTCCAACAGCCTACGGACTGATTCAAACGTATTTTCCGTCCATGGTGACTGTGGTCTGTTCATTTATTTGGCACATTTGCAAAGAAGAAACATTTTAAATTAGTGCTTATTAGTCCTGTCCCCCATAGAGATATTTCATGTGACGTCACGCGCAATGGATTCCCAGGCACTGAAGGGCAAAACACACACGCAGTAAGGAATTTACAACTCATGTGCACGGCATAAAGCCGCGGTCACACTACAACGAATTCGGATCGGATTCCGATCCGATTTTTGTGAGTTTTTATTAAAATCTTCTCCATTTCGGGTCGGAAAGAACCCAAAATTTGCCAACCTGTGTAATTATATGATTTTCAACAGAGGTGTATGAAAATGAAATGTTAACTGATTTTTTCGTTACGTCACACCGACGGAGAGCTTTTATCGGACACGCGCAGTCCGATAAAAGCTGTCTGTCGATGTGACGTCATGAAATAATTCGTATAAATTTTATTTTCGTATTCCTGCGATAAAAATCATATAGTTACACACGTTGGCAAATTTGGGGTTCTTTCCGACCCGAAATGGAGAAGATTTTAATAAAAACTCACAAAAATCGGATCGGAATCCGATCCGAATTCGTTGTAGTGTGACCGCGGCTCCGTAGATACTACTGTGACACATTAGACGCTTACCCTTCAAAACAAAAAAGACGCCCGATCTTGCCCTTCAAAATTGCGTCTAGTTGGTTAAAGTCACGTGACTGAAACCCCTCTATAGGTTATTTACCTACTTCTTTCACTCTAATTCTTTGGCAATGTGTTCTCGCATATATTCGTTCAAAGTTTGTAAAGATTAGATGAATGTGAGCCTGAGTAGCTTGTTGGTGTGCTCTCCTTGTCACTTGGAGGTCAGCTGCATGGAAAACTCCATGCAAGTATCCCAGTTTTGTTAATAATTAAGCTGCCAAGGAATGCCCTCCTGAATTTCAACTGTAATGTAACTAATCCTGGACTACGCTAGGACCCCCATAGACAATTCCTCACTCGTTCTTGAAAGAAGTGGTACCCCTCTGCATGGCAAGACAAAGAGAAAATTAGGGAGGGGGAACTATGGCACCTCTGCAGTACGTTCACATGCATAGGCCTACTAAGCGATTTCCTGTGGCTCGGCTACGGTTATGTGTATGTATATTTATTCAGTTATTATGCTTTTATAAGTAGGTATACAGTGTCAAATAGGCAGGGGGAGATTTCTTGTCAGGGGTGGGGGCTTACATACTTGGCAAAGCGAGGGAGCGAAGCGACCGAGCCTGAGCGCTCTGCGCGCGAGGGGGAGGGGGGAGAGTGTGGGAGGGGGTGTCCCCTCTCCCACGGTGTGAAGCCTTTTTGTTTTTTAATGTGATAATATGCGATTTGGTGCATACTTTATACGGTATTTTGTATGCATAAGGAGACAGATAATTATGTATTTTATGAACTATTTTCCCAGCTTGCTAAGGCAAACCGGTTGCCGCAGTACGCTGGGATGGTCCGTCAATATACAGGTACATATTTGTATGGTTTACTCATAGAGCAAAACTGACTGATATGCATGTATTCTCATTTGAGGGCAGTGCAAATTAGGTGCACTTCACTCCATCACCGCTCCAGGTGTATCGGACCATGGCACAAGTTTGACAACTGACTGAGCACTAACGTTAGTGACAGTTTAGTTACGTCTAGTCTAGGAACATGGGATTAGCTAAAACTAAAGGTCGCTTTGCTTTTTTCAGTTTTTCATGAAAACTGGGGGGTAAATGTGTTGGATAACCTCCTCATGTCAAAAAGTGAAGGGGTTATAGCCCCAGCCCCTGTTTTTCCTCCCCAGGCCTGCAAATAGGCTACTCCAAAAGATAGAGAATTGCATCGTTACGTATGTCTTTTGAAACAATCTTCCTGAAGCATAGACTCTTTTCCAAATAGGAATTACAAAGGATTGTGGGATAGATTTTTGGTGTGCATCATTTTTTGCCACAGCAAAATGCCATTGACAAAAACATTGCGTACAAGAACTTATCCCACAAGCCATTGCAATTGCTATTTGGAAAAGGCTCTATTACTGTAACACTAAAATACTACAGCTTCCAGGGGCTTCGCCCGGACCCCATAGGGGCTTTGTGCCCCTGGACTCCGCTAGGGCACATAAGAGCGGACTTTGGACCCCACCCGAACGCGTTATGGGGTTTGCAATTTGGGCATCGGGTTCGTCGTACACGTTGGCCCCCATTTATGAGACCGCTCAGTCAGACAGTTGCGTTTTCTCTTTTGAAAAATACTGGATACGCCACTGATGTGCCAAAATATGTTAAATGCTTTCTTCATTCACATTTTTGGAAGGATGTGTGGTTGGAAAGTAAGTTTTTAACACGTTCTTTCCACTTGCTCAGTTTAATTAAAGCATTTTCTACTGGCTTTCAATGCCCTGAAATTAGTGTGAATCTTACCTAAGTTGTACACTTCAGTATCTTGTTAGCGTTTATGGCTATGGAATTTTGAGTTTTCGTCAAACAAGGTGAAGTTTGATTAGAGGTAAGTGCACTATTTGTTTGAGTACCAATTGCCGCAAATGGTTATTGAACGTAAAATAGCTTGTTTGTGTTGGTAAGCGTTACAAAATTGCACCTCAATGCTTAGTCAGGTATACGTAATAAAAAAAAACTACCTTTATGCATGTGTAATGTTGTAACCAAGCGAAAAGAACATAACTTACAATTGTAAACATTTTAGGGGAAACAAGATAAACACGTACACAGAACTTAAGTTATAAAATATGTTTTAAAGTGGACCTAAAGTCTAGAATTACAAGAATATATATTTTAGAGGTTGGAAAATGAATTCCATTCATCCAACTCCCGTTTTCAAAGCTTCCTCCGCTGCTGAGTTATAAAATGTTGAAATTTATTCACTTAATTTGAAATAGTCGATTGCGCAATAATTTGTGATGCTCTTCTTGTACAACTCACATTACCTGCTTTTGTTTTCTTTTAAAATTAAAATGTTTATATAACCTTGAAATATTTACCATTCCCTTTGCATAGCATGCTGTAGGGAAAGGGCATATATTGCCAAGTCACCCTATAACAGTAAGACAGTGATCACATTTTGGTACAAGGTGCAATGGCTTTCGAAAAAAAAAGAAAAAAAAAAGGACTGTAATTTGAGTAGTACAAGAATGACATCACAAATTATTGCGCAATCTACCATTTTAAATTGAGTGAATAAGCTTCAACATTTTATATCTCGGCTTAGGAATGTCCTGTGAAGATGGGAATTGGACCATCTGAATGCATTTTTCAAGCTTTGTAACACATATTTTTGAAATTTTAGACTTTAGGTACACTTTAAGAGCGTTTCAAAGTTTAGAGCTGGTATGCAGTTATTGTGTGGCAATTTTATCTAGAATTGTGATGTCAAATGCTCTAGTCCACTTTTGCTGATTGGTGTTAATGTACTTTACCGTTGCGATTAGCATGACTGTTATTCCTCATCCATAGCCCTTTAAGACCAGTGATTCCTTAGAGTCGTTGAGGTGGGCATTTTCCTTGAAATATGTCATACTGATAATATTGTTACATATTGCATGATCAAAATTATTGAAAATAAAACCGTAACTACTCACATTTAATCATGGTGTGTGTTTCCAAAACTAACGTTGGGGAAACGGTTACTCTTAAATTCAAACCCGCCATCTCCGAGGCTTTCAAATTTCCAAATGAAGAATAGGCACAGTCCTAAAGTCAACCATTGTTTGCCTTCTCTTGAAAGAAACATAAACAGAAGGACCATGTTCCATCACCTCTAAGGAAGCGGATCACTATTTCAAACTTTTGCTACGCCGAAAATTAGTGGCTGACAAATTTAGTCCCTTAAAAATTTAGGGAGATTGTTCCTGGCTGTGTTACTTACACACAGTGTGATCAATTTTTAATGTGGTTATTATAGGAAATGAATTGAAATACAGACTGCAAACTTCAAAGCAATTTGACCAATTTTAGTATCATATTTATGGTATCATTTCGCTCTGTGAAGTGCTCTCTTTGAGTAGTGATCAGGACTGTAAACATGCACCTGTTATTCAAGCCCTTCTAGCTCAAAATCTCAATTAACATGGTATAGTAATTTGAATGTACCATAAGAGCCCACATTGTGAGCTTAAACCAGGTTTTGGAATACCCCGATTGATGACTTCTGCAACTTAAGGATCTATGGGGGGGGGGGGGGAGGAATAACCTGATTTAGTGTGTAAGTCAATGGGGGAAAGAACTTGTGGTACGCTAACTTTACAGACATTTCTTAGGACGTAAGTATAGTACATCAAAGTCACCTACACACGTAAACAAATAGTACCGTATGCGATTCCTGAGAAGGTCATTCCTTGGCTTGGAGATAATTGTGAATGATGTAAATTCCTAAAAAAAATCTGAGTGGGTAAGTAATTGAATTACTTAACCAGGAAACCCAAAGGCTTAGTGCCTTCGCACTGAGGTTTATCTCCCTCAAAGTTTCCCTTCTTGAGATATCATGTTAGATGTCTTCATAATTTGACCTTTGGTGACCCAGCATGGGTCGTCCACCTGCTGCGTACTGAGATCCCACACAGTTACGTACAACTTTAGAGGCCCGTCCTTCAATTCTGTGTTCTCACATCCTCCGTGTACCACTCCAGTCCTCCGGCCACCGGCCACAAGAAACGTAAACCGGCCGGTTAGCATTCAGGTTTTTTTTTAGTCTGTGTGTGTGTGCGCGCGCATGTATGTGAAGACTGTATATTGTGTCAAAGTTGAGTTGCTGTATGCTACGGCCATCAGTTGAATAGACGGCTGTGCCTACACCTAGGTCTACATCAAGAAAGCTGCTTCTATGAAAAGTCGAACAACAAAATGCATACGTAGTACTTAACCAGTGGTTTAGTACGTGTATGACTTGATCGTCAGCTTACACTTTAACAATGAACATTAGCTGCAATTAAAGACTTGCATCTATTACGTACCGCCTTTTTCCTTATAAGATATCCTGACTTAGATTAGTCACTTTCCCGCCAGGTCTTCCCCACTGTTATTTTCTTAATCCTGTTTCAATGAGATTTGATTAATTTGTACATTCGACTTACTTCGTTTAACGATCTCTGAACTCTGCCATTTCATATAAAGGTTACATAACGGAAAAGGACAATAAAATACCGTTTAATTTATACCGAATGTGTTCGTCACTTTACTTGTCTATAAACCTAATCATGCATAATAGTTACTTGAATTTATTATATTCTGCTACAACCGATAACCAGGTATTCCGTACTGGGCTTTGGTATTTTTGTGCAGTGACTCCCATATTTTGCTAATCGTCGTACATTTAAACACCTGCCGTGCAACATGAGTTACAAAGATCATCATATCTTTGTACATCTAGGGCTTATGCTTCTGATTACCGACTGCAGTAGTCAAGTGGTTAGAGCATCCGACTTGCAGCCGGAAGGTCTAGGGTTCAAATCCTGGCTGGGTCATACCAAAGACTTTAAAAATGGAACCTACTGCCTTTGTGCTTGGTGCTCAGCATAAAGCAATGGAGTAGGGAAAACAAGCCAGTGAGCCACAACTGGAAAAAAGGCCGTGGTCGTCTCGACTTGAACCAATTGGTTGGAAACTGGGACGTTAAAGCTCATCTAACCTAACCTAACCTGATGTCCTTTTCTGATGCTGTCCTCTTAGAAGAAATTGTACAAGACCTATTGTGGGATGGCGTTGGTGCTTACATCGCTGTCGAACGTCAATTCATTCAAGAGAAGTTGGATGATTTTCATTCTTCTGGCTCGACAGCTTGTAACGGTGAGTATTTATTTTGTAAGTGTTATGCTTAAACTTTATACATCACAGGTGGAGAACTTTCTTCCTGTAAAGTGCTATTTTGATGTTTCCAAAATAATTTGCGGTTTGCCGGCCAAACTTTAAAAAGTTCCCTCATGTCTGTCAGCTTCTGCCTTCTGATGCATATTACAATACGCTTAGCGTGTGATTTGTTTCCTGTACTTATGGTAGTATTATGTGGGGTAGTAAGCATTAACGTATATAAGTAAAATATTCGGCACATGTCAAGCGGATTAAATGATCCATTAAAGAACTAATTGTTTCATGACTTTAAAAATAGCACTCTTGAATTGTCTGAAGGCCGGATCAAATGATCTCGAGGGCCGTATATGACCCACTGGCCAAAGGTTTCCCACCCTGTTTTACATTCTTAGTTGACTATCGCATCAGTGATATTTATGAATGAACCAATGAGAATTTACTCTGATGGGACACAAAGGGAGCCAGTTAGGACTCACATGCCTAGACCATTGATATTGTTTTCACTGAACAATGGCTGCCTGGCAAGAATAATGCCTACAAAGTGTTTCGATTGTAAACATACTGTAAGTCACAGCATAAAGTTTCATTAGAACCATTGTTACTTTGAAGTCCTTATTAAAGATTGAAAGCCTTGGGACATAGATCAAGATGAAGAAATATTTAAGTACTGGATGAAGATGCAGTCTACATTTTTCACATAGGGTACATTACATTAAAATAAATGTAGGAAGATTCAATATACTTTGTCCTTCACGTCTTGAGAAGTATGCCACACACCTTTATCAGTTTCCTAACTAATTTTACTTTTCTTAAAATAATAAGGTCTAATTCGTGGTAAATATATCACCATTTTTAAAGGTGACTTGACTTACTCGGAGCACTTGATCCCTTCACACCCTCACCTCCACCTCTTTTTCAAGATTTCCATAACCCAGAGACAAAGTAAAAGAAGTTTTATCGTTAAATCGACTCTTGCTTTATTAAAGCATTTCTAAATACCAGACTTGCCAACTCTCATGGTTTGGAGCATCGTCTCACGGTAAAAATGCTAGATAACACTGTGAAAATCACTGACAACGCCAGATAAGTTTCCTTATCTAGACCAAGATCAACGCTTTCAATATAGCCTGAATCGCAGATGTAACCTTGTCAGAAAAGTGACTAATTTAGCACAAGATTTTCTACAGGAGATACTATATTCAGGCTATTTTCTTGCATTTGTCAGTTTCATTTAGCTTTAAATTGACTTTTCGTATTAACGTATGAAACTTGTTTAAAATCTCCAGGTTTGAGATGCGATTCCAGGTTTTCTTGTGAGAACCTCAAGGTTGCCATTTTTGAGGTTGGCAAGTCTGAAATACATTCTATTTCGATTCTTTACTCATATCGAACAAATTAGAAAGTTTTAATAATCACTTTGACAAGAGTTTACATTCTTTCGGGCAATGAGTGTTGTCATCATCTTTTTAAAAAATTATTAAAACAAAGCAAGAGCAAATGAAAAAGACCTACAAATTTATGATTAAAAGACAAGTTTAACTTCGTCATTAAAAGCTACGGTTAAGAGCCCGAGTCCGTTTCGAGTACCATCATTCGTTCTCACTACAAGCACCCATTATCAGCAGCCATACCTACTATCATTAAATTTATTATTGAATACTTTTTTCAGGACCGAAATTGTTTTTGCCCGAGAAACCGGTCTTCCCTGACACACTTGAAGATAATCAGCATGTAGCGTACTTAGCTGTGGGATATTGGCAGTTTAATGATTTTCAGAGTTACTCCGATTCGCGGTATTCCTATCGGATTATGACAGCTTCTGTGGAAATTCCACTCCTTACAGATAATCCAACAGGTATTCCACATTACTCCTTGTCAGTGGCTTTGTTTTATGACAAAGATATTACTGACTTCCCAAAACCTAACATGGCATACCCTTACATACCAGTCGAGGAGATCACGATGATTAATAACAGTTTTGTTATGCGAAATGGTACCGATGAGATGGTATTGTTACTGAAAAACACCGACCCTTGTAAACCTGAATTACCCGTCGCTCGTCATGAGTTTGATAAATTCTCAGAACAAGAATTTCAAGTTGCACTCTCCGAACCTGACTTCTCGTTTTGTGATCGTCATCCTGTCGACAACCACTTCTGTAGAACTGCCAAAAAAAATCAGATGCGCAGTCAGTCGCTCTTACCCAAATTTATGTTAGACATCTTGGCGTGTGCTGGATAGAGAAACTTGTCAAGCAAAGATGGAATTTGTGAATGTCAGTGCAGCGTTCCGTGATGCCATGTTACTTCCTGACGATCCAGTAAACTTGGTAGCAACGGAGGTTAGAAGAGGTAACTTTTCGATCGGGCTAAAATATCCGTGCGTTGAAACCAGGCGCTGTCAAGGAGGGAAAAATTCTCTGTAACTGTTTTAACTTGCTTCTTTATATTAAGTATTCTTCCTCATAGGCTCCTCTTTCCTCCAAGTTCCCATCCACTTAGCGAGATCTGCCACTAGGCAACTGTTTTTGATTAACTAATTTTAAAAGTCTGGGGCATTATCGAAGAGATATAAAAATTAAGAATTTTATTGAAGAAAATTTGGGATTTTATTGAAGGAAATTTGAAAATTTTGGATGTTTCTTGAAAAATCGATCGCCGGCGGAGATTACCCGACGAAACTGGAAAATTTCCCAAAAGGGGGGAGGGGCAGACCCCCCAATCGGGGGATGTTCACTATCTCCACCTGGCACTACCACTGGTGATTATGTCTTTTCCTCTTTCCTCACTCCGTCATTGCTAAAAAAAGTCAAAAGTGACAATGAAATAAATTTCCTAAAAGAGATCCCCAAATAAAGTATGTGTAGCATCAACAGTAACAGGCATTGATGACAATTAATGCAAGATTACGTTTACCTGATGGTCTCACGTGTTGCTATTCTTTAAACATTGTTCCCACGAACAACAAAATGGCGATTTTGATCGCTTACCTTTTAGTAAACGAAAGTGTGTACATTGTATGTATAGTGAACGCAATGTAAGAATTAGATTCTGATTATCAAAGGTAATGCCACATTTTTAAAATACTTCGAGAGAAGAATAGTAAAAACACATGATTCCGATCTGCAGATGAACGTAAGTTAATTGACATATTTTCTACACTTTACCAACATGTACCTTATTTCCCTTGTAGAAGATATTTCGGCTAATTTGAAATTACGCAATTTCCGCATGATTAAGGTTTCCATAGATTCTAAATATCTACTAAACTATTAGTATTGTATTGTTGACAGTTATTAGTATTGGTTATGGTATTGTTATTGAATTAGTGGCGGTAACGGTAGCAGAAGCAATAGTATTATGTACCAGTAACAGTACAAATTGTGATAGAAACTTTCATGATACGAAAAACAAATTCACATAAATAATTGGAAGTAATAAATGCAAGAATATCACTGAAGTTAACGCCTAGCAGGTTATTTCCAAAAACTGTGCAAAATATGGTATTTATGATCAAGAAATATTTGTCATGCCATGGTCGGCTCCAAGAAATTTTGTTTGTGGGGGCAAAATCAACCCCTCTCTTCCGCAATTTCAAGTTTCCGCTCCGGATAGTACAGTATGTGTATGATTATTATTATGTATTAAATTGATGCCCCATGAAGTTTTCAAAAGCTCTTCAAAAACCATCTCAGGTAGTCAGTCATGAGCTGTGACTATCTTTAAAAATAAACAACAGTATCAGACAATTGCTACTCCCATAAGGGCGGAGTAAGAGGCAGGGGAAACAGGCAAAGTGGCTTGATCCATTTGTATAAAATGAGCTCCACCTTTAAATATTTTGTTGTTTCCTTCGTTGTCCTTACCAAACAAATTTGTTCGCTGCGACTGCACCGCGAGGGCGAAGGAATCAATTTCCAGCAAGACTTCACTTCGCTTTTGCAGCGAAGTCACCGCATCTTCACTGCAGAGAGATTTCACTTCACCAGAGGGTCTCTTTCCTGCGACTAGTCGCGGCATGGTCGCAGCAAAACTGAATCACTTCACCAGAAGACTGTTTTGCTGCGACTATTCGCGGCGTGGTCGCAGCAAGACTAAAACACTTCACCAGAAGACTGTTTTGTGGTGACTACGTACCATCACCATCTCGATTCATTACTCTCTAGGAGGTCTTTTGTGATTGGCCAGTTGCATCAAGAGATCGAGGACTTTTGAAAGGTGATCTGTGTATATTGCTGTATGTCCACATGCAGATACTGTGAGGACAGTGTGGCAGAGTAGACTATAGGAGGAGTTGCCCTGTTATAGTGAGCTTCTTTCAGTTAAGTGTATAAGGCTGTGTAGCATGCAAAAATGGCAGTTGGAGGTGTAGAGTACTAGAGCAGTTCCTACAGTTTGGAATAAATTGTGGAGTTTTGTTCCTGCTTGAAACATAAAAGAAGTATAGTATGGGTTGAAAATTGCATACTTCTGTATAGTTATGATGTAAATACATCAGACAGTGTGCATTTCTTAAATGTGTTGCTATTTTGGACACACAGTCTGATCTTGGTGGAAATACTAGCTGTATATTCTCCAGTACCGCAAATTGATACTTTCACCCATGCTCAAACTGACCAGCATGCAGCCAGGAACTAATTATAATGCTGATAATTGTGAAGACTTTGGTTTCGTCACTTAAGAAAGCTTTTGTGAAGGATGCTTCTTCAAGTTGGCCGGCTGCATGGACAACTGCCAATGTTAAACTGAATTTGCCATTGCAGAGGAATTCAAAACAAGCCAACTGTAATTTCTATCAAATTCCAAGCCCATGAGGCTACAGTTGAAGATTTGCGATCAAGTTTCTCCATACTTTGTTTACAAATAGTATGAGATAGCTTTTTAAGAATTTGAAAAGAATTAGCAGCTTTGTGTACCAGGATTCATACCACACTTGGTCTGTAATTGCCATACATCTACTGTACATGTTGTGGCAAATGTGCCAGGTACGGTATCATATATACTACCGGAATTTCAATGCTGGTGAAAGCCAAGCCATTGTTGATCGTATGACAACATTTTTATTTCGAGTGCATGTTCCAAATGTCATGGCGCTGGAACATTTAACTTTGAATTGTATTTCTATTTGGACAATGAAATATATGTTCCAGCGCTGAACAATGAACCCATAACGTGCATCTACTCCAGTTAAGTTTATGTGCCGCTATGATAACAATTAGTACAACTTCCATTTTTCATTCTTTGTTCAGTTCAAATGAACATGTATACATTTATGGCTTTCCAAACTTTCACTCTTTGTAAACTTTGGATAAGTTGTCATGTGAATAGGCCTAAGCAACCACAAGTACTTCATGTACAGGCTTGCAAGACAACAACTGCATGCATGCTTTAGTTTTTAGTAATGACAAAGCTACAAAATAAGTCACATCAGGGCTCTCTGCGGTGAAGTTGCAGCAGGGCTCTTTTTGGTGAAATCGCGGCAGGCCTCTCTGAAGTCGTAGCAGCTGCTCTCTCTGTAGTGAAGTCGCAGCAACGCTCTCTCTCTTGATTGACTGTTTGGTGTGTTCTTTATACATTAAAACAAACGTGGAGAAATTTTTGCTTATAACGGGCCATTCGACAGTCATAAGACCGCTCGTGGGCCAACGGCGTTGTAAATTTGGACAAGGGAGGGCAAGGGCCTCTCCTCCTATGAGAAACACAATACGTTTAGGCTACATGCCCCTTACAGCTTTTGTAGACAGATACCTATGCTAATCTGGCCAGCTGAAACATGAGTGAAAACTGCTTTTAGTCGTGGATGATAATCAACACGGCTAATGGATTGTGTACCTAATGAAACCCTAAAGCTTTGAAGTGTCTGCAAAATTGTGGGGAATTAACTCCATCATTACGATTGCACTCTGTAGATGACATGAGGATGCGCGAGGCTAATTAGCTTACAAATATCACAACGTGATCATTTGTTTTAAATATCTTAGCTCGCACTAATGACGGGTCCATTTGTGATGTCTGAAGTAATATAATATATGATACAATAATATTATATAATGTAATATAATATAATAGCAAACAAACAACTTATAAAAACGCAAGGAGCGCGCCGAAAAAATATGATTTCGAAGGCAATTTATCAATGTTTCAGTTAATTTTCGTATTACATTGAAAAATTATTAACTTCTTTAATTTTAAACTCACAGAAGGGAGGGGAGGTGGGTCTAACCCATGGAATCCACTTGGACTGATACGTTGCGAACCATATAAATTTTGCAGTTTCCCACGAGTTTGGTTTATGTGTAAATACATGCTTTACTCTGCATTGTGCAATCTGTAAAGTGTAGATTACACCAGAAGCGGCATCACACAACGTATTTAGCCTGTACCGGATAAATGGTAGGTAAAGTTATTATAAATTGAATTACAAGTGTTACTAAAACTACGTTCCTTGATCAAAATTGTCGAAGGACCTCTCAAACTAGCACAAATTGCATGAGTTTGATATTAGGTCCTAGAAGGCCTTGGCGCCTTTTTTAAAACCAATCAGAAGCCAGAATCCGAAGGTATTCTATTTTAGGTCGAAATGACAGTGTAATAGACCATTCTCTCAACGCTCCCTCATCAGTCGTAGTATTGAGAATCCTATACCAGATATTCCCTCGTCCCCAATCTGCAAAGACTTAAAAGAGACAGAAGAACTAGCCCCTAAATGCCTGAAGAGTCCGAAAAGAGACTTAGAGGAATCATCAATACATGAAGACACTTTCAAAATAGTAAAGAATCATCTAACTGCACTAACCAAAATCCAGAAATCAGTCCTCGGACTGAAGAGGGAGATTAACATGCAGGACGATGAGCTAGCCAAAGGCAATGTTCCGAAGCATCTGCAGGTTCACCGAGACCTCCCCAAGCTGGAGGGCTGCCTTTTGACTCCCTTCTCCACCGGGCGAGCCTGAAACTTGGCCCGGTGCCTGAAGCTCGGCCAAGCTTGGAGGCAAGAACTATCCCGGCAGGAGAAAAGGCAGAAGAACGGCTTCATGGATAAGAAGAAAGCGCAAGGCTTGAACTCGACACACTGGTCAACAACGGTCTTAGAGGTGCGCCATCCCACTCAGAAAGACTGGCTTCTCTCCTCTGTAAACATGCTCTTTGTCCGTGTACATGTGCTCTAAGTAACTTCACTCATTGGTTTACCATCCCATACCCCACCTGAAATAAAGGGATCCTTAGAACCCGAACTATGAAAATAGCTGAATTTCAAACTCATGATCCCATAAGGACATCATGACTATACGTAGTCATACACCGTCTATAACGTTTTATATGGCGAAAGAATTCCCAATCACATCAAGATTAACTTCTCGATAATAACCCGGGTCTATCAAAATAAGGCCCCTAAAGTGTAAGTTCGTAATAATAAATGCCACGTAAGCAACTCTATGGGAATGCTACACCATGCCCCTTCTTCAAGAGACTTATAAATTTCTTAAGGGACGTTCTCTGGGAACATTATTTGACCCTGGCTTACATGGCAAAAGGGTACGTCCTTTCTGAGAACGACACTCTTAACCCCTGGAAATAATGACAAGGGAATTAAAGACCACGTCACAGAGCATTTTATCCAGTGAAATAAGTTTCTCTTACAAAAACAAAATTGTGTAGGGAAGGACCACCGGGTGCTATACCGCTAACAACCCTTCAACTTAACTGGTTACAAAGGCAACCCCGACGGGAGTTGTCATAATCCACGGCATTCACGCAAAAATTATTAAAAATAAACTTGCCCTAAAAATAAATGGCACATGCATAGATATCCCTATAAATATGTATTCCCCAAAACCTTATCAAGGCCAAGACAAGGCTACCATGATAGGTTTAAGTTGCGCTACCTAAGCGAAATTCCATGGGTTTTGCGAGAAGTTTCTTAGTTGGTGTTTCTTGTTATTCTCCTATCATGAGACAATGTTGATTAATTACCCCACCATTTTAACGTTTTTCTACTGGTGAAGTTGGTCCAGCATATGAGTCAAATCAACGAAACCGGTCTAGCCTGGTCATAGAGACCAACCCAATAATAATCAACCCCGGCACATAATTTAATAAAATGTCTATTACATCTTTCGTATGGAATCACGAACGATGATTCCGGGCTTTTCCTTCAAATGTGCAGGGTTCACCGACTACCATGTGACGTCAGACGGTGGCACCGCCTACCCTTATTTTACTTTGTTTAAGCGCTACAAGAATAGCTAGTAGCTTCCTTCCATGTCTGAATTGGCGTCTTTACGTTCAATCGCTGAAAAAGTCGGAAATACTTGCTGAAAAAAGTCGAAAAATACTTCATTAATATGAAAAAGACCTTGAATGGACAGTGTGGTCACGATTTTCATAACTTGTCTCTAGTTAAATATGTTGTGAATTTACAAGGCACGGTCCGACACCCCCTGCCCCGCAGGCGCCCACCTGCCCGGGTCCGGGCAATATGACCAGAGCGTGATATGTAAGTATTTTCTTTCGGCAAGGGATCTTAGAGCAGACATACTGATTCGGAACTGGAAGCTTGCATCAGTGACATCAGGCCACGGCCTATTTCTATTTACTTGGATGTCTGATGTCCCAATCTCACCCATGAACAATGGTAACATCTAAGAAGAGCCAGTGACAATGAGACAGAGAGTGTATTCATTCACGGTACTTAACGGTAGTTACAACCTCTGTGGTAAGTCAACCTCCTATTATTGCACCCTTCACCCATATTCATTAAAATTTGTATCATTCTTTTTGATTCCTTGCTGAAGGCGAAAAACATCTGTGCAGTCATGGTGGCGTGTGTATGTTGGTGTGCACGTTTGTTCGAAAGGCTTAGCTTGTAAACACGATATCTCAAGATAGGAATGACGGATACTCTCATAGTTGATGTACGAATTTATCACATAACGAGCAAATTGCCTATAACTTTTGATGGAGGTCAGAGGTTAATTGAGGTCAAACGGAAAGAATTTTAGGCATGATATCGTAAGGTAGGATACATGGACGCTCTTTATACTTTGCATGTGAATACGTTATGGTAAGTAGATGAATTCTGTGCTTTTTCTTAGAGGTCAAAGTTTATCTCAGGTCATCGAAGGTGAAACTATGAAAACCTTGGGAACTGCTTGTGAAGCGGTATCTTAAGATATGACCGAAGAATACTTTTTTATACCTGGTAAACACAATTATCATATGGTAAAGAAAGAATCCTATCGGTAAAGGTCAAAGGTCTTCTGAGCTCACTAGAAGTCAGAAACTAAAGAAACCCTGAAAACATCAAACTCGAGATAGGAGTCATAGATACTTTGGTATGCAGATGCGTTAAAGTGCACTCATTGTCAGTTGTCAATGAGAATTAGCACGTTGTGTACTTTACTGTTGACAACTGGAGACTCCATGATTTTGACGACTTCCACTTCTTGTCAGTAGGCCGAAAAGTAGCCCTCATTGCTCTTTGTCATTTGCTGTATTTTATCAAAAAGATCAGCTTGACTTCCACAAGAGTCTTATGATCTACCCATATATACCTGTGGATGAGAGTATAGATAATGACAGTTTTGTCATGCGAAATGGTACTGATAAGATGGTATTGTCACTGACCAGGTACAACGACCCTCTCCAATCGGCTTTTTTGAATCGTCCGTCTTGTGTTTGATTAATTTGCAGAACAAGTTTCAATTTGGAATTCCTAAACCAAAATTTTCATTTGTAATCGCCACCCTGTCGAAAACCATTTTTGCTAAAAGAATCAGATGCAATCTTAGTCGTTCTTGTCAAAAAGTTTATCGGACATCTTTGTATATTTTAAGCAGAAATATTGCCAAGCATCAATGGACTTCGTGAGCGCCAGTTCAGGGTATCGTGTTATACTACTTCCCGAGGGTCCAATTAAAGCGGTCGTTTCGAGAGCTGCGATCGGAAACATTTCTTTAGGAATAAATTATCCCTTGTCCTGAAAATAAGCTGTGCCTTACATGTAGCAATTCGATATGGCTAAAACCCATTCGGTAAATTTAGGATAGCCCTTCCCATTACAATAATTTAGGAATGGCCTACTTTCGCGAAACCGTTGTTCTTGGCTTACCCTATTCAACTCTCCATCCATGCATCCACAGGAAATCATGCATGTGCCTACAATATCATTAAAATTGTTCACTTTGCGGTTTCAAGTATTTACACTTAATAACAATCGAAAGGTCTTTTTTCAGTTTCATTACCTGAATAGAATCTCCACGAAGGTAACTCTTTTGAGGTTAATTCATTCCTGAGTTCTTTCTCCAAAGAAACCAAAATGGAAGTTGTTCAAAATATTCTTCTTTACTCTCATTTGATATTTTCTTGGTCACAGGTACGGACGCATAAATACATCAGCTATCCATAATGACCGACTTCGGGAATTCAAAACAATAAAATCAAATTATTGGTAGGGATGTATCTAAGTCCATCTGACCCGATTTCGAGCCAATTCCGGTTCCAGTGACTCCCATTCCGGGCCAATTTTGAGTCATGTATACCCATGGAGCATCCAAATTCCCATTCCGCTAGCCCACTTAAAGGTCAATTCCAAGTCCAGCCCGCGTCTATTCTATTCGATAATTGAGAATATCGCACACATGTTTTAATGCTTTTCACATTTCATTGCCTTAATCAGGTCATTATTGGAAATCAATTTCATAGTCCGTTCCACCCAGTAATTCCCTTGACAGTGTTTGACCATTCACACACAACACTGTCAGGTCAGACTGTGCACCTAGAAGAATGGATCCTTAAATTATCATGTAATTTCATTTTTGTGGACTCTACTAAAAAGGATTTTTAGTCGAGATCAATTGCAGAACATTTCGGGCCAATTCCCTTTCCGGGAACTTTCATTCCGGTTCGATCTCTCAAAACTCAAAGTAGATGCTGAGTAGCTCACATTTCACAAAACGCACGGGAGAGACTTTTCTGAGTACACATTAGGCGATTGTATGCTCACCAGGCTTTCAGCAAGAAATTAGGTTTGTGTCTACACAAGGAGGAGCTTCAGACAGTTTTGGAGGAGCTAGAAGTAACTTCGTTGGGAGAATCGGAACTGTCTGGGATGAAGAATTTGCCCTTTCAAATACTGAGCCTTATTGTTTGAAAAGGAGAACATGGATGCAAGCAGACTTCACTCTTATCTTTTGGAGCCAAGTTAAAACACAGAAGACGAATTTTAATATCGAGACAAAGATCAGGAACTGTTCCGAAGGTGACTCGTACTGCTATGCTTATAGCACTTGTACTAGTACCAGTTATGTAATTGAGCCGAGAATGGTGATATTATCAGTTTTCTACGCCAGTGGGGATGATTTAAAGTGCTGGAACAATCATCTTACGGCACTGAAGAGTATTTTTTCGCCTGGCCTTCGATACATTGCGCAATACATTACATCGTGCATCGGTATCATTATTAACTATATACCATGATCCTTTCAGGTTAATAACTTTTTGATGTAAGTGATAAAGGCTTTGAAACCATTTCAAACGGGATTTATGGTCATCCACTAAGCTCTTTAAATCTTTCGAAGTGTGTTTAAAAGTATTAGTTTGAGAAAACTTTATGATTTTATGGATGAGATGGTATTTGAAGTAATTTTATGTTTATCAATTGTCATTTCCTTCTGCTATAATAACATAATTTTTGCAATTCAGTTGTGTTTTATTTAGAAAAAGTTTGGCACGTTCTTTCAAATGAGTGTTTTATAATGACCCCTAATTTTTGAGAATTGATCTCCTGGGATAGCTTAGAAGGAGTTAGTAATTAGGAGCTAGGCATTTAGGTGACTACTGTTGACAATTTAGTGGTTAAGCGCACGGAAACCTATGCTTCTCGGACAGTGGCGTAGCCAGGAATGTATTTTTGGTGGTGGTGGTGATGGGGTGATATGTAATGGGGTTGTTCAAATATGTAAAATCATTATATATGCATATATATATATATATATATATATATATATATATATATATATATATATATATATATATATACATATATTCACTCTTGGATTTTCTAGTTACCTGACCATTTACCCCTTCAGTGGTCCTGGTCCAAAAATACTTGTTCGCCTTGAAAAAGATGTAAATTTAAAACACAGATTCAACACTGCAAAACTCTTTTTTAACTAAACCACTCTTGGGAGAACATTTGAAACTCCACAAATCAGCATTTAAAATGCCCTATCAGGCTCTTATATTATCGTCCTCTTAAGTGTTGTCACACCGCGATCTCCGTAGTTTTATTCAAGATTAATACCAACTAGTAGAATGGCATGTACGGTCGTCGATTTCACGTATTTCGCCATGGATAACGTTAATATAAATAAAACGTAAGTAGGCATGGTGGACGCCTGCCCTAACGTATGTGCTTTTATTGTTCCTCACAACGCTTGTATATGAGTTGTAGCTGCCTAGCAAAATTTCATATTTCATATTTCGGTGGACCCAAATAATGCAATCTAAAGCCACGTCTCAAAATTTCTTGGCTTTATGAACACATCTACATAGCTGCCGAGATATAACTGGTTAGTGCCTCTTATTATTAATTTAACCATGCTACATTACAAACATTAGCTCATGCACCTCGGTTACATGAATTAATGTAATCAACATCGTCTCCAAGTTCTGTCTTCTTTCCACCCTTGGAACTATAGGTTGCAGCACTTTGAGAGCACTCACTCATGACTTAACAGATGCCTGCAGCGAAAGCAACTATTTTCCGTCCTCTAAACGACTATCCCATTAACTCACATCAAGCATAGCGGCTAGTATCACTGATATGCAATTTCACCTTTTAATTTTATTTGAATACAAGGCATGAAAATTAATTACCTACAACTAGAGGAAAAGACAATGTAAAGAATGTAAAGCATTGTCACTGATGTGTTGCGACAAGTAAGGTTACCAATTTGCAAAATGACTTATTTCAAAGCTTGCAGTCAATAATAATTTCACCAGACTACCACCAATTTTAAATGAAAATAAATTTTGATTGCAGAAGCTAATACCACCCCAAATCCTATAGTACCCAGACTTAGATGAGAACCTACAGTAAGCAGCTTTCAATAAAATGCTAAGCAAAAAAATTTAGTAGAAGCCACCTGATTTTCATCTCCCCGAAAATTGCTATTCATGCATTTCTTACTGACATGCCTGTGTTATTCATCAAAGTGGCCCATATACCTTCGAAGATACATTTTGAATCTGCTTGCTCCATGCCAATCATAGCATCATTATTGTCAATGGTTAATTTGAGGATAGCGTTACCTTAATTGCTTTTTGGGATTATGAGTATGCACAGCTTTAATTAGTCTGTTTCAATCAGACATACTTACTTGTACCATTACTTGTTTTACAAATTTAATGACTTTTTCTTTTAAGTTTGCAGTCTTAAAATTTGTGATAGGCTTGGCTAATGATTAGTAGTTGGCCAAGCCTCATTGAGTATCATTTATTTCTTTAATTAAACAGAGCTACGGAAGAAACAGGGCGAAAATCGTTTAAAAACTGAAAATGTCCACAAGAATTTTCTAGCACAGTACATACAGTAATATTTTTCATTTGATTCACTTTGCACTCACTGTAGGTCCTATCTACACAAAGACATAAGTAACATGTTCACTGATTGCAGGAGATCCAATGCACTGAAACTTGTAAACTGTCCATGCCTGTACATTGCACTGATTTTTATCCTTCATTTATTCTTTGTTTCCTTGTACAGCTAAAGCTAATTAAAGTACTGGTATAGTGGCACTTTTCTTTTCCTGTAACTAATTGTAAAGACGAAGAAGCTAAACAGAGTCAGTGGTGTACAGACGTACTGAAACTTCACAAAGACGTTGAAAATTTAATAACACACAGTTTATGCACTCAATGTACAGTACAATCCAAAACTATACTTCTATCATAAAACATACATTTGAAAAGTGAGAAAGTTAACCCAAGGCAAGAGTTTACCGCAATCACATTCCAAAGATACTGTAGATGTCAGCCAATAGCACAATTTAGTTTATCCAATACTTCTGCTTTTCATCACCTCTGTACAAGTGAGGTTATGTACATCTGGATATCGGGATATTTTTTAACTACTGTATACCTCCATCGTTTAGTGTGATTCCGGTACATATTGTACAACACGCTGGTAAACTGAACCAAAGCTGAAAAACTGTTTTCCAGGTTTTGAAATACTCACCATGGCTTCTCGAATCGTACTTGAAGAGGGGTGTTTGATGAGTCGATTGTGTGCCTCAGCATTAAGTTTAGGGTTGGCTAGTTTAATTGTGATGTAACTTGACAAAGTACAGAACTGTCAATTTTTGTGGATTCCTCCATAAAAATATTGTGACAGATAACTTTCAACTTGGTAAAAAGTCCCTTTGTTAACTGGCCCGGTGCATTGGCTTTTGTTTCAGAAAAGCCAAGCAGGCGTGCATAGCGCCGTCATAGTAATGACCATAATGCAGGTACTGAATGTTCCTTCTGCGGCAACATCTTTTTCCAAACATGTCAAAGTTCACTGTTTTAAACTAGCATTACTATGATGCATACTGTAAGGCCCAGGAAAGTCACTATCTGTAGAATATCGTGACTTTAGCACTGGTAAGGACTGCATGCATTGCCACTCCATGTCAGTGTTCCATTGACTTACAGATCGTTATTTGGTATCAATCATTTTCAAAACATTTTAAAGGGATTCACAGTCTCATTCTCATCACAAGGGGTGGTTATGAGAAAATGTTTCAACACAATAAAAGCTCAGGTGAGGACACTACAGTATCGTATATAGTTGAAAGTCTGCAGTTTGTGCATGAGTCATGCTTCTTAATATTCAGTACAAAATGTTTACCTTCAGAACCTATTTATCTTCATGTGCAGGATGTTCAGTTCAGTGCTCCTATGATTATGACACAAGCGTTGCAGTCTCTCTGTGTGTGTCTACACCCTTTACATGACGTCTGCTGTAGCTAAATCAGCGATTTATCTCCACCGCCAAGTTTGAGCTGTATACATGAATTTATCCAGATCATGCAGGGTTAGCCACAATGTGATTTACTCCCTGAAATGTAGAAATTGATAAATATCTTTAAAAATACTGTACAGTTATTCAGATTGATTCAATGTCATTGTTGATAGCATAAAAGTTAGGGAGCCGGGGTCTAAAATCTAAGTATCAAAATGTAAATGAACTGCGTTGCCTGTGAAAGGATATAAAAAGCAACAATACAATTTCAGTTGCAATTTGCAAAGGAAATCAAAAAAGAAAAAAGGGGGAGGGGCTAAATTATTTCCCTGTTGACCACTAGTTTTTATTGCATACTTTTAACGTCATATTTTATGTTTTCTTTTCTTGTGTTTAATATGTAATTCATATCAATAATTAACCTACATTTAACCAGTGATTTTAGAAATATTACAAAACAGGCAAATTTAGAATCACGTGACGAAATTATATAAAGGGGAGCCACAATTTCTGTCACGAGACTTATGACACCAGAAATCTTTGAAATCAAATGATTGGTCAACTGATACATGGACTAGCCCGCTTAAGAACCGGGTAACTAACGCATTTACAGGGACGATTGTTCCCAGATGCTGGTACTCTTGTTAATTTGCAAATGTCCTTATGCCTGCTTACAAAGATGAATGGTACCGAAAACAATGTAAGATGGCTTGCATCCACTGAAAATTGAGAGAAAGAATAACAAAACTAAGCAAAAAGTAAAACGAGACAACAAAGAGAAATGTGCGTGCACTATATGCCAAGACAAAAAATGGCTATGTAAAATGAAAAATGCCAAATGTACACAGTAAGTTAATTGATTGCAAAGTGGCTAAAGCAGGTATGTAAACTATTATGGTTCTCCTCTTCGTTCACAGAACTACACACCACTACCATGCTGATATTCAAAGTAGGTACAACAATATGAGGATTTTCCAGGATCACTCCAATATGCCTTCATAACTTCCACAAATAGTTTACACATATAAGATTAGATTATTACATCTGGTTATACCCAGGCTTTAATTTTGCACTAATGACAATGATAATATTATGATTCATTTTCAATCCTCTTTACACCAAGTTATTTAGCCCCTTACCTCAACCCCCTTCCTGCATCTCACAAAGTGCCGAATGCACAACATACTGTCAAGCTTTCTTCATAAGGCACTTTTCACAAATCATGCCACTCCCCATACACATTCATATACCTACATTATGCCTGTTCAACATGCATAATTACATTACCTAGCACTTACAACAAGAGCAGTCCCATGGTATTTGATTTTTTCCAACCATTGATGTCTTTCTACAAATTTCAGGAGTACCAGATGCAAGGTTGGCCACTTTTCGCTGGGTTTGTTGAGTTTGTCTCTTTTGCTGGAAAAAGGACTTGCTTGGAAGTCTTGTCAAATTAAACAGAGAAGATGAAAGCAGTTGCATGTACTTTGCACTAGTTAATGAAATTATGATAAAAAATTACAGACCTTTTATGAGGGGAGCTGCAGATGTAATTGATCTCCTACATTTTACGAAAATAGCCCCAGGAGAGCAGTAAATAGCTGCCCTAAAACCATCCAACATTGTTTCCATTCATGCTCCAAAACACCACTGCTCTCCTAAAAATATCCCTGAAGAATTTAGCAGCTCACCTTGGTTTTCTATAAATGGAGGTCTGTATATTTTAATATTCGTAATACTCTAATATTCACTATATTTTTGAGTGCCCCTTTTTTCTAATGAGCGTAGTAAGTTTTTGAAAAAATATTTTAGAACTAGGGCAAGTACCATCAAAATGGAATCCCTTTCTAAGTCTAGAAATAAAGTCGTCCTTGGAAATTTGAGTAATTTTTGTTGGGAAATTATGGAAAGGCTTCGTTAGTTGAGAACATTGCATTTGCTTATTTTCTTTCTTTCCAAAGTCTGGTGCCAGTATTTTAGTCACTCGACAGCTATTTACGTTATTGTATTTAAATGTTTTTTCTTTCTTCCTTATTTTTTTTTTTTTTGTTGTTGTGCTATAATTTTTGTACATACATGTATGTATTCAGTTCTGACACCTTTTCAGAGGATAAAAAGAAATAAATTGAACTTGAACTTACCTATCTCTTACACAGTCTTCAAACTAGTTTCTTATTTGCCTTTACATCCAGATAGACAGTTTGGAAAAGAAGGCAACACAGCCATTGCTAGTTTATATATATATATATATATATATATATATATATATATATAGATAGATAGATAGATACATATATATATATATATATATATATATATATATATATATATATATATATATATATATATATATATATATATATAAGCTAATAAGCAAACATTTCCCAAAGGGCAGCAAGCTGCACAAAATTTTCAACAAAAACACAGTTAAAGTTAGTTACAGCTGCATGAGAAATATGCAACAAATCATCAAATCACACAACTCAGACGTCTTAAAAAGAGCCCATCAGGAACCCCAGCAAAAAACGTGCAATTGCAGACAGCCAAGCAGTTGCTCCTTACGAGGGAATTGCCTTAACAGTGACGTCATTTACAAGGCCACAGTCACATCAGACAATACTAACGTATCGTATGTAGGCCTTGCAAGCGGCCAATTCAAATCCAGGTATAACAACCATACCAAATCATTTAGACACAGCCGCTACAAAAACGACACGGAGCTCTCCAAACATATCTGGGGGCTAAAGGCAAAAAACAGAGACTACTCGATCAGATGGGAGATTCTAAGAAATTCAAACACGTTCAAACGCCACTCAGGCCTCTGCAACCTCTGCATCGAAGAGAAATTAGAAATAATCCGTCCTAGCGAAAACAACCTTAACAAAAGGACAGAGCTCGTCTCCACGTGTCGACACGGTGGTAGCACATACAAAGGAAAACCACCGAACCGTGCTTTAAGAAAGAGATAGCTTTTGTAGTGTTGAGATGTACTAGGAGTTTGTTACAGTCATTTGCCTGATGATCGCCATACAGAGTGCGTGAAACTCAGAGTAGCAAAAAGCTGTAATTACATCGTGTGTACTATATTATATATATATATATATATATATATATATATACCCCATCCCGCGTTGAGACCCCTTGTGCCCCTTGCGGTAAGAACAAAACCAAACCGTGCCAGCTCTGTAAGATTCTTATTTGTAACGAATACATTGTCAGTAATGTTTCTGGACGTAAATTTAAATGTCGTAATTCTGGTACTACTTGTCATGCTAAGTGGGTTATTTGTTGTATTTTTTGTCCTACATGTAATATTCAGTACGTCGGGCAAACCAACAATTTCAGATTTCGTATGAATACACATAAGTCTGAGCTAGCTAAATGTGTTAATGACGATTTTAACCCTAATCTTTGTACGCAGCTGTATAAACATCTCAGAGACCATTCCCTAGTTTCTTTTATGTTCAAATTTTAGATGTTATGTTTAGTAGCACTTCTGATCGGGATGCTTGTTTGGATAGGAAGGAAAAAGAATGGATCTGGAGGCTAGACTGTGTCCACCCGAAAGGGCTTAATGTCAATGATGGCTTTAATTGCCAAAACAGTTAACGCCGCAATCGAAAAACGTAGTCCTCTCATTTTATCCGTCACTGTTTGTATTCTTATTTGCTTTCTGTTGGTGCTTCGCCTACATTTTTAGTCTTTTGTATAGGTTTAACTTACCTTTGTTATGTTTGTACTTCCTTCTATTTATCTTGTTTATCTTGTTAGGTTTTAGTTCTTACTTTTGACCTTTTGACCCTTTGATCTTTTATTCTGGCTTTTTCTCCGTTTGAAAGTTTCTGTTCTATCGTTTTATCTATTTAGTTGTTAAACGTGTTTCTGAAGAAGGGACCGGAGGTCCCGAAAGCTAAAAGATTCTTCATGTTTTACCAGTCTTTTTGTGTATTACTTTTACCTTTCGGGTGGACACAGTCTAGCCTCCAGATCCATTCTTTTTCCTTCCTATCCAAACAAGCATCCCGATCAGAAGTGCTACTAAACATAACATCTAAAATTTGAACATAAAAGAAACTAGGGAATGGTCTCTGAGATGTTTATACAGCTGCGTACAAAGATTAGGGTTAAAATCGTCATTAACACATTTAGCTAGCTCAGACTTATGTGTATTCATACGAAATCTGAAATTGTTGGTTTGCCCGACGTACTGAATATTACATGTAGGACAAAAAATACAACAAATAACCCACTTAGCATGACAAGTAGTACCAGAATTACGACATTTAAATTTACGTCCAGAAACATTACTGACAATGTATTCGTTACAAATAAGAATCTTACAGAGCTGGCACGGTTTGGTTTTGTTCTTACCGCAAGGGGCACAAGGGGTCTCAACGCGGGATGGGGTATATATATATATATATATATATATATATATAATATAGTACACACGATGTAATTACAGCTTTTTGCTACTCTGAGTTTCACGCACTCTGTATGGCGATCATCAGGCAAATGACTGTAACAAACTCCTAGTACATCTCAACACTACAAAAGCTATCTCTTTCTTAAAGCACGGTTCGGTGGTTTTCCTTTGTATGTGCTACCACCGTGTCGACACGTGGAGACGAGCTCTGTCCTTTTGTTAAGGTTGTTTTCGCTAGGACGGATTATTTCTAATTTCTCTTCGATGCAGAGGTTGCAGAGGCCTGAGTGGCGTTTGAACGTGTTTGAATTTCTTAGAATCTCCCATCTGATCGAGTAGTCTCTGTTTTTTGCCTTTAGCCCCCAGATATGTTTGGAGAGCTCCGTGTCGTTTTTGTAGCGGCTGTGTCTAAATGATTTGGTATGGTTGTTATACCTGGATTTGAATTGGCCGCTTGCAAGGCCTACATACGATACGTTAGTATTGTCTGATGTGACTGTGGCCTTGTAAATGACGTCACTGTTAAGGCAATTCCCTCGTAAGGGGCAACTGCTTGGCTGTCTGCAATTGCACGTTTTTTGCTGGGGTTCCTGATGGGCTCTTTTTAAGACGTCTGAGTTGTGTGATTTGATGATTTGTTGCATATTTCTCATGCAGCTGTAACTAACTTTAACTGTGTTTTTGTTGAAAATCATGTTGACTCTTGAGAGCTATTATGCTGATGACCTCCGTTTGTTTAACACGAGATGGAAGTGATACCATATTTGTGGTTTTCATTCAAAACTAGGCATGTCTTTACATGATTGCCTTAATGCGTCGGTCCACATCTTGGTTCTCGTTTAACATAAATTCAAGCACTTCGAACTAGTTTTTCGTATTTAGTTTCATCGCTAACATGTCACCACGGCCTTTATCCACTAGGCCACAGCACCGGTAACTTACTTCCCTAAGTAATTGACAGAGCACAAGTTTTGTCTGATATATTGAAATGTCAGTTCTACTTTTGAGCTCAGTATGAAGTTGCTTCTCCTAATGTGAGAAATGTAATGTAATGTAAGAAAGATATAACTATATGGCTTATAAGACAGTTTTTCAACCTAGACTGGTAGAACTTCAATGAAATTCGAAAAAAATTATCCCTAAAGCTGTCGTATTTGTAATACACGCTTTTCAATATAGAGTCAACGACAACGCCACTAGTTGTAATATCTGGCAGGTTCAAGCTTAGTGAGAGACGACTTAACGATTTCTGTTCTCTGATTTTATTTTCATTGCTTTCAGTTTATTGATATAGTGGGGAGTTTTGAGGTGGCACAAAAGGAATATCATCAACACTGAAAGAGTGTATTGATAGTGTCAAAAACCTCATATGACTTCTTGATGCAATGGAGAACAGGATATTATTAAAAAGTATAGTAATTCATTTTACATGGATACCTTAAAAATTCTCCAAAGATCTTTTCAAGGAGCAGCAAATTGAAACATTGTGAAAAAGACCACCCTAGGAAACCTTGAAACCTAATATCTATATAAGATCATTTAAAAATTAACTCGAAGACTGTTTTGATATGACATTGTTGGTACTTTTCAAATTAAGAATTCTGGCTGTAGATTAAGAACTTTAATGAGAAGTTGCGTTAAATTCATTGACATCATGCAGAAAATAATTATATGAACCGTAGTGATCGATATGGGGCTATCTGAGGACCAAAGAGAAAGCAGAACGCAGGGAGAGAGGCTTGTCGTATAACAATAGCGTACATAATCTTTCAGATGTCATCATGTCAGACTGGAGATTTTGAAGAGGGTACGGCGACAAACCATTTTTCAGAGGCAGAAAACATGCAACAAGAAGAAGAGATGGAGATTGAAGACGTATTACTCGGTGATGATGATGAGGAGGATATGGAAGTTGATGAACAGAATGACGCAAATGAGGAGGATTTTCGGAATGAAGGCACTAAAGACGAAGAATGTGGTGAAGCAGTTTGCCACATAACTGTAGAAAGTAAAAAACTGGTAATATGGCAAGGGAGCATTGGAGTTCGGATTGTCATTGACATCGACACACGAGACGCGTCGGCCATATTATTCCGAGAATTCTCATCGGTTACAACAACATTAGCATACATAAAACGTAATGCGTACACTGCTCTTGTACTCGATGGTCTTGATGACGTAAAACCTTTCAAAAGCAATGTGACATTGTAGCCTATGTCCGCTGCAGATAAGTTACTTTCAGAGCGTTGGTTGGAGTGCTTTTTAAAACTAATTGTGATTAAGACTAGCAAACAACATTCTGACGGATTATGTACGATTTTGTGAAGGCATTTGATTGCCCACCGTAACAGTTGTATAATATCCTGAATATGGTTCAATCAATGATTCCGTTCCACAATTGTTACAGTATTCGTATAGACAAGACAGCTCAGCTCTAAGCAAGGCTTTGAGGGATGCAAAAACGTCTCAACATCATCCAGGTGAAAAAATTGGATCTGCAAAATGTTCACAGAGCTTTGAAATTGATATTTAATCTTATAACTTAAATGTGGGAACTTTGAAATCACCTTAATTCGATGAGGACGGCCCGCGAGAGTTGCACGCTTGTGGTGAGCGTGTTAACAACAGTGGGCTGTCACTAGCACCATGCAGTGCGCGGTAACCAGCACCACGCGTGGATAACCAGCCGCCCTTTGTGACTATTGAGTGAATCTCCGCCACTGTTACAAGTTGACCTCTATTTATAAAGTATCAGAGAAGTGCATGTTTATATATAGAGCTGCCACATGTTATGTCATGCAAGGACAATTCGTTATGATTGATGAAAACACCTAACTGTTGATATTGAAAGAATCCTTTTAGGCATATTTGTATGACCTTTTGAGGGTACCATGTTATATTTGATTAAAGTTTGTACAATAGATACAAGAGTATTTACGAATCTAACGTAAGGTGATAATTTGTAAAACGAACAAGGTATTCAAAGTTCGTTGTTTTCCAAAGTGCATTTTTTGCAATACCGTATTGCAAAATTACCGTAAAGTACCCCAGATCTTCCAATTTCGAAATACCATCTTCAAGTCAGGTCAGTTAAGGTCGGTGGCTTTTAACTCTCAGAAGTTGCTGAAGGTGAATACGTACTGAAGTGCTGATATTTGGGCAATAATTTCAATAATATGTTGCAAGAAAGGGCCAATACCCAATGTGTTAGACAGGCATGCAAGGAAAAAAGTTTGGATAAGATCCTAAATCAAACTCTTGCCCTTAAACGGTGAGTAATTATATCATGAAATTGTTTTAATATTTCGCCAGTTTGTATGTAGAATTTTTTTCCAGTAGCTAAGGATAGGAAGGAATTACCAACATGAGGCATATGGAAGAGCAGGTTAGACATGATGATGCTTGATACATTTTCTAAAATCATGGCACCCTACCATATGCTACAAAGAATCCTAATTTTTCCAAAAGATATACTCGATTCCTTGATAACTTTGGGATTGAATACACATGTCCAGTTCGTACAAAGTAAAAGCAGACGAGTTGCTCATGTAACTTTATAATCATTTAATAAATTATTGGAAAGTACTTTAACAGGCTTGTAACGAAGTATACGACGTAAATTAACCAATCTGATGCAGCGGAGCCACCAGGGTTTCAAAAATGGGATGGAGGTTGACAAGTGAAGATTTTAGGGCAAACGTGAGTGCACATTCTTCCTGTTGACAATACCTTTGTACAGGAGCTGACTGAGTCCGGGTGGCAAGGGGGAGGGCAACGGCCATGACCAGGGGGTAAAGACCCCAATGCCCACTTGGTGGCGCCCTTGCGGGGACTGGTATGGCTTCTAACACCTCTGGCGTTGCCTATAATCTTTGCACAGAATGTCTGGTCTGTTTCGGCTTGAGACAACCATTGCACGAGGCGAAGAAAAAGTCACGGTGGGTGGATTTCCACGGAGCAATTTCACTCAAGTTTCGATGTTGATAGGCTCTCCCCTCCTTAGCATTAATCGTGACATAAATAGGTGATAGTATGGTGAGAAAATAGACACTAGTAACCAATGCATCAGCCAGGCCCTGTAAAGGAAAACTTAAGAGAAGGCTGTTAATGCAGGGGAACGGGACTGGAAGTATTTGTATATGAAAGGTAGGGACAATTTCATTTTGGGGTATTCCCATTTTGGGGTATTGTTATAAAGCATATTTCGCAGCACCACCAAGCTCCGTGGTCAAAATGTTTCTTAGTGCTTTGCCCGTACACCAATACCGCGGTTGCTGATCTCCGAGAATCCGTAATCTTTGTCAATAACTTCCACTTTGTGTTCCCCTAATGTCAACAATAACCTGATAACAAATCGTAATTCAAAATGGAAAATTACATTCAGTATCATATAAACGTATTAATTCAGGTTTGCTACTAGGTTGCTGGACCCCTTAGGGGAGCTTGGCCCCTTCGTCGGGCTTATCCTTTCACCACCTCTTGCTGAGTTGTGTGCATGTTTTACTGTGGGGAATAATTTTCCTGCAAATTTCGGCTCGCTTTGCTCGAAATTCTCACTAGCGAAGTTATATCAGCTATGTACATTATTAGCACAAAAAATCCAGTGGACTGTTCTAGCCAAAGCTAGGTGAAGGCTCAAAGTCAGATGCCGGACATTAAAGGGTTTTCCCATAGTAATCTAGTTCCTTGAGTAACATTTGTAACGTGGTGGCCATATGGTTTGAGACTTAATTTACTTGTACCACGAATTTATTCCAAAATTTATTTTTTCTATGCATGCAGAATTTCGTTCAAAATAGAAATACGATAATGACTATCTGAATTGTGAGCTGTGAAGAGATTGGCGTGCTATCACTGTTATTCAGTGTCCTGCTCAAAGCTCCATGCTAGGGTTTCCATTTTGTTAATTCCTCGGACATTCGAGGAATTTCACTCTTGATCCTAACAAAATTATACTGGACCACACCAAACCTGCCTAATGGCAGTCCCTGGTCCCCTGCAGTTCGCAAAGTACTCAACTCTTCACCTGCGCTTGCGGAGCTGAAGAAGCATCATCGTAATCATAGCCTTGTTTCCTTCGCTTGTGGAGACTTTCCACGTCTCTGTATTGCAAAAGAAGGGAAAACTTTCCATCAGAAGATGAAATTTTCGGGCGCTTCGTAGAGTCAATACCTTTAAGCTTATTGTGGTAAGCTTGAGATATCATCCCCTGTAGTTCCTACAAACTGTAATCATATGGTGGGACTACTGACTACAAACATAATCTTCTGATGAGGTGTCAGTTTCCCCTATATCAGAATTCCTGGCTACGGTCCTAAGTGAACTTACTCAAAACAAAGTTTAGGAGTCTCACTGTCGTACTATTAATGTTACCAGAGTTGAACATTTTTACATTACCTACTGGTATAATAAGTATGCTAGCCTGACAAACAATAGTTTTTCTGATTATTTTGAAAAAGTTAAATCATGTGCGATGCTGTTATATTTTTGTTGGGACTATGTAGGCCCTTGAAAGAATGGAACGGTCCGGGGTTAACTTTGCTTTTGAAACAAGTTTTACTTCAAAGGGATAACATATCTATCACCAGATTGCGTGTAAGGACACTCTCCCCCTTCCCGTGAGACGTGCAGTAATGTCAATAATAAGTTGAAAGAAGGTGCCAAATATAGGAGCGCAGTTTTCAAAATCTGAGCCTACAAATAGGGTAACCTAGGTCGCCGTGTAACCAGTAATAGTACAGATTACCATTGTTTAAATTTCATTAAAGAAAGTTCAGTGTGTAATTGTGCACGGCCTTAAAGCGATGAAAATTGTCCGGTGATTCTTACTGTTAATGTTTGTCGTCGAACATACTAACATGATGCCTGGTTGCGGTTGTTGTTTGCAATAAGTCTATACAGGCATATTAGGAGAAAGTTTATCCATAAGGATCTGAAACTGCCTTTTGCCTTAAACGGTAAGTTTTTATATTATGGAGCCAACTTTCTAATATTTCACCATTTCTAGGCAGACGTTCAACCGGTAGTTAACGATACACAATAATTAAGAATGGTGAGGAATATGGGCGTACAAAAAGTGGCGGGGAGAGCCATACAGCTACCTTATTTGGGTGGTTTAGCTACTATTTTTGGTCAAATTTTGTATAACAGGTTCCTGACAAACACTTATTGCTTATAAAATGTTTGAAAAAGTGCTCAGACCCCTAAATAAAAGTAGTTTCGAACACTTATGGTGTGGGAAGAGAATAAAAGGGACGATGGCATAAATAGCAGCAAAGAATCATCGTTTTCCTCTAAAGCTTTTCTTGTTACTCCGACAACTTTGAGATTGAACATATCTGTCCGATTCGTACAAAGCAAACACTACAAGAGTTGCACTTGTAGCTTCACTAAAATTATATGGAAATCATTTCAAAAGGTTGGTACCGGACTCAACGACGTAAACTATTTTCCTTCTAAGCAGTACGTTACTTATGGGAAACGTGAAAATGTTATCAACCGAAAAAGGGTTCGTTGGGGTCACAAAAGACCCCAATGAAAGCAGTCTCATACAGTGGTGATAAATCGGCGTTTTCAGGCATTTAGGGCAAACAGGAATTGGGGTGGGGCAAAATTTGTGCGTGTTCATTCCTCTTGTTAACCATATATTTTGGGGGGCAGGAACGAACTTTAGGGTGGTAAGTGGGAGGGCAAAGGCCTCTACTAGGGAAAAGATGCCATAATGCTCCTTTTGGTGGCGCCATTACTGGATGAACATGGCTTCTCCCACCTCTGACGTTATCCATGGTCTTAGTAACTGATAGTTTGGTCTGTTTATAGGCTTGCGGAAACCATTTTGCGAGAGGAAGAGAACTACAAGGTGTTGGATTCCCGCGGGGAAATTTCCCTCAAGTTTCGATTTTGGTATGCTCTTCCCTCATTGGTATTACTCGTGACCTAAGTAGCTGATAGTATGGTGAAACAGCAGACACGTTTAAAAGTCATCAGTCAGACACAGCAATGGAAAAGTTGAGAAAAGGCTGTTAATGCAAGGGCACGTGACTGGAAGAGTTTGCATATCATAGATTAGGAAAATTCCGATATTAGGTTTTTCCAGTTCGGTGCATTGCCATAAAATGTTTCGCAATGCTACCGAGCTACCTGGTCAAAAAAAAGGTTTCTAAGTGCCTTGCCGTACACCAATACCGCAAAGGCTGGTTTCCGACAATGCGTGAAAGTTGCCATTAGAAAAAAAATTTTGAAAATGACGAAAACAGGAAGTTGGTTACCGTTTCCATTCGTATTACACATCAGTTAGATCTACTTTGTACTCCCTTTACGTCAGCAATAACAAATCGTAATTAAAAATTTAATAATTGCATCTACTCTCTAGTTGAAGAGAAATGTCGATGGAGCTTTACTCACTCAGGTTTGGGGGAGATAGTGTCACCACAATTGCAGGTACATGCACGAGTCCTTTGAAGGTTTCTGATGCTGGGGTGTTTCACTTAGTACACCTACAAAAAATAATTATGGTAGCTTCGGGTTGTGTTCAAAACAATCAAGTCTTTTCTCTTTCTTCCCTGTTTGCAACTAAAATGAAGCAAAATAATGAATATTTGAAAGTTGCTAGTTGGCCTTTGTCAGGCTAGGCTTTCTGCCACCAATCTACATTTATAAATAGGACACATTACAAAATCTCTTGACATTTCTGACTTTGAAAATGATGATTATTTGTCCTTTAACTGTGGAAATACACATGTGCACAAACATACACAATGTCATACAGGGACACACCTGCAAATACACACACATAAGGAGTAGTTCAGGGAACAAACTGTACGTGAGAAGTAGACCTAATTACCCAAGGCTGATGCACTACTAGTAGCGTATACCCTTAAAGGCATGGCGTGCAGTACAGTGGGTGCATGGTTCGAAGTTTCAAGGGTTTTAAATCAGAACACCCTTTGCAAATGCCCATTTTTTCACTAGCTGAAGAAAAGGTAGGAGTTTGTTTGATCCCTAAAAATAAGTAATGTCTCTGTTATGAAGAAAATGCCTGTTACATTTTTCATGTGAATATCAGGCTGTCTATAATTACAAACTGTCGTCAATTACAAATGATTTAGTGATTGTCTATACCATAGACATTCAGTTAGGGATGATCGCAGTTTCTAGTTATTGTGGGTTAGGATCATTTGAGACTCCAAATATTTCCAAATCAAATTTATAGACCCTAAAATTAAAAAAGGCCTGTATGGTTTGTCACAAGTTAAAAGTGGTTATTTGTGAAAATTAAAAGACTATACATTCTCAATTTGGTTTTCTTTATTAGTGTAGCGTAGTACTTCAGCGTGGGTGTATTTTACGTCGAGACGAACATAGGGAACAAAATAGCAAACAGGAAGAGAGACTGGACGAAAACGAACCCAACTGTATTCTCCCCAAATTAACTCTCCTACAAACTCATCGAAAACATATCACGACTTCAACTTGAAACTTTTTATAACGTAACTTAAATAATATGCAAATGACTCAAGAACAGCAACTACATAACATGCAAATGATAAACGAGCAACTTTTAAACGTGACGTACTACTGAATATTCAAACATAATTATTTTTTTCTTTATTTTGTATTCCGTATACCTCTTACATTAGCATCTCTTGAGTAGTTTACATAACTATTTTTGAAATATGATGGTGCATCACAACTTGCAGGGTAACATATCTATAGGTTACTAACAAGTTACATGTACTTTTTCTTTACAGGAAGCTTTTTATATGAACGGTACCACCGGCAGACCTGCAAGTTGAAATACGATATAGTAAAACACCTAAAGGACAATATACAGCTACCCTTATATGAAATGGATAAAGAACAACCTGCAGCCATTCGAGGTAACGACTAAACAGCAATCATTACTTAGACTCATAGGCTTAGGAGGCGAGGGCTGGGTGGACTGCAGTTCCCAAAGAAATATTTTTGTGAAAATTCGGGCAATATGCTGGTACTTTGTTGGGCACCTACTGAAAGAAAAATAGTGCAATGATGTAGCTAAAGGTGATCAATAGTTTTAAAAACTTCCTTGATAATTAAAATAAAGTTCTGATTTGAGTTGAACCAACACCTAAATATTCGATATTAATTCACCAGTGTGTTTTTAATGTTTAAACTCATATTGTGATTATCAGTGGTATATTTATATTATATTTTTGTCTTTTATTACCTAAAATACATAAAAATTTTAACCCAAATGTTACTTTAAGGGTAGCATATGTGGCATCAGATTGTGTATAAGGACACCTAATACACACAGCATAATTCATGCCCCCAGCCCCATGAGAGAAATTCCTAAAATTATAATCAATATGGAAGGGCAGTAACACGGCAAATGATTATATGTAATTGGCATGCGGTGTGATAACCGATGCATGCCTATATGATATGTACAGTGACATGTTGAACGCGCATGGAGCGCCCTGAAATTTTGTTATATTTTTCGGGCAAGTCTTTACAGCCCCTTAGCATTCCTTCCTTTTTTCCTTCAAATTTTTTGGGTGCATATCACGAAGTAACATTCATAGAGGTTGTTTACCATTGTTGCGCAAAAAGTTTATACCTGGAATGCAAGTGGTATATAGCAGCAGTGGTTAAGGTGTGTTCTACCCAACACTAGCTGCCAGTCAAAATGTACTTGATGTGCAAATGAAGATATGATAAAGCTACACATATATGTATATGATGATCTTAGCAACTTTTTGCTTAGATAATGAAAATGTTTGAATGGAAGTTTGACTAACTTTCCATTCATTTTCAATGTATTATGTTTCTTCTAAATATCAACTGGTCCACTGGGTTGCTTTTTGAAATTGGCTTGACTTGAAAGTTAGGTACTGGCCCCAAGGCGTCTGGGGAAAATGGCTACATCAGACTCTGTTACACATTAAATTTAGATATTTGCCACTGTTTATCAATATATCTACAACCTACTAATAGACCCTTTTCCAAATAGGAATTACAAAGGATTGTGGGATAGAGTTTGGTATGCGTCGTCTTTCGCCACAGTAATATGCCACTGACAAAAACGACGCATACCAAACTCTATCCCACAATTCCACAAAGCGATAGGAGAACACATTTAGACACGAACAAAGGTGATGAGACTTACTTAACATTGTTTGTCTACTCGAGCTTTGCTGGCTAGGTGGAGATGTGTAGTATCTTGTGTAGTATCTGTTCTCCTTAGCCAGTCAAGAGTGGGACCACGCATGACAGACCCATGATGTAGAGGTCTGATGGCCGAGAGGTTGGTCCGTTAGGTTTGTTGTCCCTTGGGGACAGAGCTCCTTTGGGGAGCAGAACTCCTTCGGGAGTAATGTTTAGTTTCGCCCCTTGTCTCTTCGCTTGAGGGTCGAGGGGACTTTTGAAAAAGTACATTGTGAACGATTAGAGAATCGAGTCACGGTGTCAGAAAAAAGTTACTTCGGCTATGTGTGGACGCTTGTTTTGGTCATCAGGAAACGTTAGTTTGTCATAGGTTGCAAGGATGGTTGTTTACAGGTAGGCCTAAACTAAGAGTAACAAAAATACAGATTACATCCAAGTACTGGTAGCAAATACTTTTCTTTTTGAGTTTAGGGAAATGGAGGAATTTCCAATATCTGCTACTATATAAGTAAGTGGTATAGATTACCCTCCCGCTTTTTTTTTAATTAGGTCTATGGTTCCTCAGTTTTTTCAATGGTCAGGAGAAATCAAGGCAGATAAGATAGACTTGTGATGAATGTCTACGTAACAAATTGTACAAGGTTAAAGGAAAACTCATGTTGACTCTTGAGAGTTATTATGGTGATTAGCTCCCTCTATTTAACAAGAGATAAAAGTGATGGGATATTTTTGTCTTTCATTCAAAATTAGGCATGTTTTCACATGATGCATTAATACGTCGGTCCACATCTTGATTCTCGTCTACCATAAATTCGAACACTTCGTATTAGGTTGATGGGTCTTGACTATCGTTGCGCCAAAATTCTTATTTCAAGAAGTTAGTCTCACGCAATGATGGTTTCGTCCACAGTATAAGGCACTCTATGATACATGCCTTAATAGGGAGGGTTTTCGTTGAGAAATTAATAAGAATTCACAAACAAGTGTGAGTTGTACGCAGTGCGTTATTATTACAAATAGGAATTAAGAGATTTCCAATCAAATTTGAGAAGAACTTTCCGTAAACTAATCCTGTATTTTAAATACACGCACGCTGGTCTGTAGTTGTTCGTTGATCGTTGCCATTCTGTCGACCTCCAGTTCGAAGCAACATTCGGGGCCGACCTTTTGACTGTAACGTCAACGACATCGTCACTAGCCGTTACGGCTGGCCCGCAGGTACTTCAGGAGAATGTTCTTCCGGGTTTAAATTTGGATTGCTTCAGGTTTCATGGCGTAGTGCGGAGTTTGGAAAGTAGGACTATGCCAGTTTGAAAAGAAAATTCGACATATTTTGACATCCTGGTGCTCGTCTACTAGAATGCGTCAACTTAGTATTGTCTCGACGACCTTCGCTAAGTAATTAATAGAATACTTGGGAAAGTTTTGTCTGGTACATTGTAATGGCAGTTCTACTATTGAGCTCAAAATGAAGTTACTTCTTCCAACGGGAGGAAATGAAATTTAAGAAAGGTATAGCTAGTTGGCTAATAAGACCTTTTTCAACCTAGATTGGTAGGTGTTCTATCAAATTTAAAATTTTTTATCCATAATGCTTCTGTATTTTATATACATGCACGCTGATCTGTAGTTGTTTGTTGATCGTTGTCATTATGTCGACCACCGGTTCAAAGCAACATTCGGGGCCAAAGTTTTGACTATAACGTCAACGACAACGCCACTATCCGTAACACCTGGTATGTCCATTCTTAGCGAGAGGCAACAGAAGACTGTTCTTCCCGGTTTAAATTGGATTGCTTCACGTTTCATGGCGTAATGCGGAGTTTGAAAACTGGGAATATAGGAGTATTGAAAGAAAATTCGACATGCACTGACATCCTGGTGCCGTTCAATCCGAATACGATTGTGACCTTAGTGACAAGCTACCTCAACAAATCACTGTGCTTTCTCGCCATGAAAATGGCGCCCTCATTATTCATTATGGTTAAAACCAGCCAATTTTCATAGCATGTACAGTAAATACTGTACATGGTGGAATACCGTTTCCAGTTTTAAACTGTGCCATGTTATAATTTTGTAACACGAGGAACGTTTAAATATCATCAATTTTCCCCTAACCCTAACACTAAGAATAACCCTAACCCTCAAAAAAATAAGAGTAAATTCTGTTAACTTTATAAGAGGAATCGAACCCAGAAAATCATGGTATCATGCCTTCCTTCTTGACAACTGTACCATGCGGAGAACTCGACAAGCGTTCTCCTAAATTAACTACTTATCTGTAAATCACTCAACCGTATCGTACCATTTACAGTTCTCGTAACACGTGTTACAGTTTCTGTAACACAGATCAGTTTAAACTGGACATGCTATGTGTATCGAGTACAATCGAGTATTAAAACCTTTTCTCACATGCGAAGTTGGTTGGTCTGGTATTCTTTATGTGTCATTCATATTTGCTTTTCTTGAAATGTTTTACATCAAGTTATGAGACAAGCAAAGATCAAGTAATTAAACAGTTCGATCAGATTGACTAAAAGCTGAAGAGACAGGCCGTTTAGCCAAACCTACAGAGATGAACCATATGTACTGAATATTGTATATTGATTAAATAAAAAAGTACTTGAAAAGTACTCGAAAAGTAATTGAAGTAATGAAACTTAAAAAACGCTCTACTCGGACCCTGGTACTGGGAACTCAAGGTAGTAAGTACTCGGAATCACTTGGTACTTGAACCAGAAAGCCAAAAGGCCTTGTGACTCCTTGCCGTAGACAATGTTGAGATTTTCTCAGATAACCTTTGACCTGTCTTTTATGTATTGAAATGTAAGTAGACACCAAGCATAACAGGTTTTTGCAATTTTTCCCCTGGTGACACTTCCACCCTCCAAAAACAGGGTGCGTCATTTTCATCGTATTTACAAGCCATTCTCGTTTTCGCAATCTCTAATGACCTCAGATGACCTTTGACCTCCACCAAAAACATTAAGATACTTCTGCTCACTATGACCCATCTACACACTAAGTGTAACAAGTGTCCGTGCTTCCTCCTTGTAATGTCACGTTTACAAAGCTTCAGTTTTTGACCTCTCGTGACCTCAAAGGAATTGTGACCTCCACCAAAAGCAACAGTGTCCCTCTTCTAAACATGGCAAATCAATACACAAAGCGTCTGTCATTCCCATCTTCACATATCATGTTAACAAGGTTTTCAGTTTTTGACTTCTGGTGACCTCAAATGACCTTTGACCTCCAACAAGACAATATGGTTCTTCCTCTCAACATGAATAATATATATATACCAAATATGAAAATTGTCCGTCATTGCTATCTTGACATATCATGTTTACAGAGTTTTCGCTTTTTCCCTCCGGCGACCTCAAATGACCTTTAACCTCCACCAAAAACAATAGGGATCTTTCTCAAAGCATGATCACATACGAAAATTGTCCTTCATTCCTATCTGGAGGTTTTCGTGATTAGAAGATTTTCAGTCTTTGACCTAGGGTGACCTCAAATGACCTTTGACCTCCACCAAAACAATACTTTACATTCTCTCAAAATGACAAATCTATATACAAATATGAAAAGTGTCCGTCACTCCTATCTTGAGATATCGTGATTACAACAAGCGCCGCAAACACACGTACCGACATACCCATACAGGTTTTTTCACACCCTTACCGAGGACCTCATTGTTATCTCCTTTGTGTTTGCTTCCTTACGCCTAACTTTAACAATAGATTGTCCATTGTTGAAACTTATGAGGACTAGAGAAATCTATTGAATTTCCTTCTGAGGACCTGAAATCCATTGTTTTGGTCATCAGTCTTCGGCAAGGAATCAATAAAATTACTTGACTACAACACTGCTGCATAACCGTCAACAGTTGTGAAAAGTCAAGTTACCAACATGGCGACGTAAACAGAATCATTAGAATATTTACCAAGGTCAAAGCAATGGAGTAAGGGAAAACAAGCCAGTGAGCCACAACTGGAAAAGGCCGTGGCCGGCTGGACTTGAACCAATTGGTTGCAAACTGGGCCGTTAAACCTCATCTAACTAACTAACCAAGGTCAAAGAAGTCAGAAAAGGTCGAAGTTTCTGATGTGTACAATTCTGATACAGTAAAAAGGTAAAATATGTTGTTCTATTATCAACTTTCAGGTTTGTGTTCCTCCTTACAAGTAAACAAATATGACCATGGCAGAAATGAGGGTAAAATTTTCAAAAAATTTCTACACCTAAGTCTTACAGGGCACTAGTTTTCTACATAGATTCTGTCAATCATGCACCCTACCTTACACATTCGTAAGAAGAATACAAATAAGGCTCGTGCAGTATCTTATTATTACGGTTTTGTAATATGAAGAACGTAGTTTTCTAAACTTAACTCGAATGAGAAGAAATGACCAAGAACGTATGTCAGAGGAAGCAAAACAATAATTTTATTATAGGTCTAAATATAAAACCCAACATGTCAAGGTAAGGTGATTAATTTATGGATAGAATGGAACTGTTACCACAATTGCATATATGAATCTTTAAAGAGTAAACTTAATGCTATGTTAGAATAAGACTCAAGCATTACACTTTCATACCCTCATCGTTTCCACACAATACCTTTTTTAAAGAGGCTATTTATCTCGATTTATACTTAATTCACTCAAAAACGTATCCAATCAAACCAGGGAGCTGTTGAATCCCCCTTTAACATCTCCCTGGTATAACTTTCTCCATAATAACTACCCGGTTATTCCCTTAACAAATTAAGGATTTAGCCACCCGTGACTAAACGGTTTCCACGATATCATCAAAATGCTTATATAAGGCGTCGTTAATACCGCCTAGAAGTATATTTACCTGAGTCGCGAGCTGACCTTCCAAAAGTTAGCAGTGAAAGGTGTAAACAAACTGGTATTTAGTCTGGTAATCTGATAAGAATTAATTCCTCAAGTACAATTATGAAACCTGAAATGGCGTTTGTACATCTCCTATTTGCAATATTGCTCCTGATTTCTTCGGCTGATGGGACCGTTACAGAAACCATTGCAAAAGACGAATTTTGGGACGGCATCAATGCTTACGTTGCTGTAGATCGTGAAATCATTCAGAAAAAATTAAACGAATGGCATATCTCAAATTCGGGTCTTTGCGACGGTAAGTGTTTATGTGTACTCCTACTGTCACCACAAGTCAAGCAGTGACCTTTTTCTCATCAAAGCAGGGAGCTGTTACTTGGCAGCTCCCTGATCAGAGAGATGCTATCACACCTACCTGATCTAATATAAAGGGAACAGCGATAGTATTCGGATTCTTAAACTTAAGTCAAGGGAGCTGTTTTTTGGGCAAAAGAGGAAACTCCCCAAGTTTCGTTTGTAGCAGCTATGTTACCGTCAGGATAACACCACTGATCTATGATCTGTACTGGCCTTAAGGTTCACTAAGCTTAAAAATTGTTAAGAACAGCTGGTGTACATCGCCTGCTACATCTGACAGAGAACAACAGGAAAAGTTGTATTTTCATTTTAGCATTGCCTGCGGCTAAAATCGTAAATTAGCATGTCAGTTTTGTCGCGTTTCTCGATTCTAACAAAACATAACTTAGCTGTAACTTGTTTAGCATTGATAAGTCATATATTTAAGGCGACAGAATATTGAAACTGATCAAAATCTGGTCACAAACTTTAAGTTTAACCTTACTCTTCTGAATTCACTTTCAGTTTGCATTTACTGTTACCTCTTACGTCAGCATTTCTCATTAGCAAAAAACAGTCGTTTCAAATATTCTACAAAAGTACTTACTTGCCTGAAGATAAACTTCTAGGCATCAAAGCATTGTTACAATAAATGCAACCAACCGTTAGAGAGGCACTGGGCAATAAGAAGGTTGCCTAGGATATGAGATGTAACTGATAAGCATCAAACAAAAGAACTGAATGACGTTCGGTCTGTTAAGCACCAACTTGAATATATTCTCCTCACAAAGGGATGGCGCTAATCTCATAAGGATAAATTAAAATTGTCGTTGCATCTTCTGCCCAAATAGCAGCTGCCCGGAAGAGCATTTACAACTATATTTGCTACACATGAGCTGAATAACATTGCCTTATATAAGAGTTATTTTACTTTCATAGCTTATGTAATGTTTGAAGAAATTTTTACCTGCAACTTAGTTACCGTTCTTGGTGACAGTATACACGCCTAAACACACACCCATATATATATATATATATATATATATATATATATATATATATATATATATATATATATATATATATATATATATATATAGGTAGAGTGACGTAGCTTAGTTGGCCGCGTTCTGCCACATAGGCCTCAATGGCTCAGTGGTCAGAGCATCCGCCTTGTATGCGGGAGGTCGCTGGTTCGAATCCTGCTTGAGGCTAAGTTTTCCATTCACAAATAAATATCCTCTTTCAGTATAAGGCAAGTGCCTATGTTAGAGGAAAAATATATATATATATATATTATATATATATATATATATATATATATATATATTTATATATATCTATATATATATATATATATATATATATGTATATATAAAGCCAGGACTGGCTTTATAGCCAAACTGGTAAGGCGTCTGCACGTATAGCAGAAGGTCTGGTTTCGAGTCCCAGTGGAGGCAGTCGATTTTTCGTCGAGGCAGATTTCCAGTTTGATTTATTCTACATATATTTCATTATTTTCACTTTGCATAAGCATGTTCTAGGATTATTTCCTAATTCACTCTTCATTCTTTACAGGTTTGCATCTCCTCGTGAGATCCATGCTTTATGCAGTGTTTCAAACTGGTTGCATCAATCCGCTTTCCGGAAGTGATCTCTGTCACAAGGCCGATTAGAGTTTGCAATGGATATAATGTCCACATCTCTATGTAGCGCCCTCTCGGCGAATCATTGACTTCTTTCTGGAAGCTCGAACAGCCAGGACTGGCTTTATAGCCAAACTGGTAAGGCGTCTGCACGTATAGCAGAAGGTCTGGGTTCGAGTCCCAGTGGAGGCAGTCGATTTTTCGTCGAGGCAGATTTCCAGTTTGATTTATTCTACATATATATATATATATATATATATATATATATATATATATATATATATATATATATATATATATATATAAAAGATAAGCGAAACACGTCGTAAAGTGTCAATATAGAAAGAAAAGTTGAAATGACTTCACAGAACTCCACCAAAATGGTATCATAAAATGTATTAAATCCTAAGCGCTTTCAACCGTTCATGCGGGATCTTCAGAGGTAAATGACACGAGTATGTAAAAAATTAGTTGATTCAAAGAAATTGGAGAGGTTGAAATATTAAATGCCAATTAGACTTGGCGGATGCTTTTACACACTTAAAGAAGCTGTCAAAGGTAGTGGGGTGGTCATTATGAAGAAACATATCTATAAGAGTAAAGTTCTTGAGATTCTCAACTCGAATAATTACGAAAAAACTTCTAAGAACTTCGATAAGGACACAATGACAAATATTCATATTCCTTCCGAAAAGTTTAATTTAAATCTTACTAATAAGGAAATTGATTATGTTACTTAATTTGACTGTCAAACGAGTAATTTCTATGGACTTCCAAAAATCCACAAGTCTAAGCTACTTAAAGACGCCATTGACGATCAAAACTCAACTATTTCTCAGCTGTACTGTCCAAGTGATTTAAGGTTCCGTCCTATTGTGGCTGGACCCGTTTGCCCAACTCACTGCTTAAGTGATATGATAGATATTCTTCAACAGCCTTTCATGACTAAAATAATAAGTTACATTAAAGATGACTTTCAGTTTTTGAATTTTCTACCTGACGAAATTCCTGAAGACTCCTTACTCTGTACCTTTGATGTTGCACAGCAATATTCCACATTCTTTAGGCACTGAAGCAATTACTTTTTGGACTGAAAAATATCCTGGAGTCCTTCCTTATCGAATCCCAAAAGACTTTATCATCGACAGTATCTGCCTCGTTTTGAACAATAACTACTTCCAATTTGGTAACCTAAATTTGAAACAGATCAACGGTACAGCCATAGGAACAAAAATGGCACCCACCTACGCCACCTTAACTCTAGTTTTCCTTGAAAACAAACTGTATAATGAAATTGAATTTAAGTTCGACTCCACTGTTAAAGAAGTGTTTGTAAAATCTTGGAAACGTTATCTCGATGGCTGTTTTATAATTTGGAATAATACCTGGGGTAACATTAATGTTCTATTTAATTTCTTACAATGTTTACATAAGGCTATAAAATTTACTCATTGCAGTGAAATGGAACTACCGTTTCTTGACATCCTAATTATTAAAAAGGGCAAGCTTTCGACAGACATTTACTACAGATCGACGGACACAAAACAATACCTCCATTTCAAAAGCAGTCATCCAAGCTAAACATCCCTTACAACCTTGCCAGACGTATTTGCACTATTGTCAAAACGCCAGACTTACGTACAAAAAAGACTTAATGAATTATTAGCTTGTCTCACCACAAAGGGATATCCACATAAGTTAATTGAACATTGGATCACAAAAGCCGAAAATATCCCTATTCAAATTTTACGAAATTGTGAAAAACAAAAAAACACGACAGTCACACTCGCTTATGTGTCCACCTGTAATCCTAGACATCCGGAAATTTTCAGTTTAATATGCCGTAACATGCCTATTTTGAATTGCAGCTTCGAAATGAATACTGTCATGAAAGACGTAAAACTTATCAAAAGCAAACAAAAACTACGGAATTTGAAAAAAAAAAGTTAACCCCAACAAAGTTTGAAGACAGCGAATCAATTTCGCAAATCAGCAGATGCAACCGCCCTCGTTGCAAAATATGCCCTATAATAATGCAGGGTAAGAAAATTCATTTTTCTGTCACAGACGAAGACTTCTTTGTTAAAACTAACTTTACGTGTGAGTCCAAAAATATTGTATATGTTCTTAATTGCAGTAATTGTAATGATCAGTATATGGGTAGCACAAAAAATTTTGCAAACCGTATTACTTTACATAGAAGCCAGATTTAAAATGAATGTTACAGGATTCTGGAAGTTAGTTAACATATTCACACATGTGGTAAAAATAATTTTAGAATTTCACCCTTCTATCAATGCTCCAATGAGAACCAACTACTTACTAAGGAAAACTATTTTATCTGTAAATACAAACTGCCACTTTACAGATAATTCTGTTCACTGTGCATAGCTAACCATTGTATTTGTCTTCTTGGAGTTCTCGCCACTGTGCGGCATCACATTGTAAATAGCTTCTTTGTTGAGCTTTAATCCAGTAAATAGCCTATTTGATGGGCAGAGAGCAGAGAAGCATATAATCTATAGGAATATACATATTCTTTGTATCAACTAATTTGGTGGTTAGAGCATCCGACTTGCAGCCGGAAGGTCTAGGGTTCAAATCCTGGCGGGTCATACCAAAGACTTTAAAAATGGAACCTACTGCCTTAGTGCTTGGTGCTCAGCATAAACAATGGAGTAGGGAAAACAAGCCAGTGAGCCACAACTGGAAAAAAGGCCGTGGTCGTCTCGACTTGAACCAATTGGTTGGAAACTGGGACGTTAAACCTCATCTAACCTAACCTAACCTGTATCAACTAATTTTGTACATACTCGTGTCATTTACCTCTGAAGATCTCGCATGAACAGATGAAAGCAGTAAGGATTTATTGCATTTTATGATACCATTTTGGTGGATTTCTGTGAAGTCATTTCAACGTTTCTTTATATATATATATATATATATCCCTAAAAAATCCCTAAAAAATCTCGCCCCCTAGAAAAGTAAACTTACCTAGTCTGGCTACGGGCCCTGCACGTAAACAAACAATAATAAGCAATAATTATCACCATGTTAACGTTTTACCTAATCCAATGAAGTGTTTTCCTCCATCTTTTTATCTAAAAGCAAAAATAAATATCTTCCACGGAAATTCTTATTTCTAGGAGGCATACAATTGTGTTGTAGTTCTTATTCATTCTACACCATTATTCAAGTTCTAACAAAAGCTTCTTAAGACTACATAATGAAGAAACAACTGCACAAAGACACAAATATGTTTTGTAGTGTACACACAAGGAAATCTAAGGTCAAACCTTAATATATATGTTATAGAGGTAAACAGTAAAGTCAAATCGTAAAAATTATATTTACATTTGTTATCAACAAGTTTCAAAGCAGATTTAAAAATATTTTAATATTTTGTTGTTAGATGCAAATGCGCAATATTTTTAGATGTCTGTGACTGCTCAAAGCACCAAAATTTTTCCTTAGTTTAAAGTATAAAACTGAGATGTTTCCTATTATAACATTTTCTCTACCGGCTCTTCCAGTGAAAGTTAATGTATTGTCAGTTTAATCACAATCTACGGTAGTAGGACACTTATGACATAGGTGTAATTAGACAACTCCAACCCGGATGATTTCCATCCGAGCAATTCTTCAAATTAAGAAATTAACAAGACTAGAGAAACATTACCATCCTAAACAAAAATTTGAATTTTGAGCTTTGTTTCTGAGTTACTAACAACGTAATGAAAATACTGCTCAGTTTTGATAGAGAAGAAAAATTTGTGGTAGGTAGCAGTGGCGGAGTAAGGGGTCCGATCATGCACGAGAATGGTGTTTTTAGAGATTTGTACTAGGCAGATACCCAAAACCTCAACACTATCGAACCGTGACTTGCGCATAGCCTTGAAAAGTTGTTGTGTAAGAATTATGCCAACTAGGCCACAGAAAATTCATAATTCAATCAGGTTAAAAGGTTGAGGTGCAGTAAAAGCTGACAAAGGCGCCAGCAGTTCATTGAAACATTTGAGTCAGTTGGTGTAGCTCCCTTTATTATAAGTTTGAAAATGTGTTAAGTGAAAACTGTAGGCCAGATGAAATTGCCTCATGCATGTCTGGTTGTTACCATTTTCATTAACGTTTTGACTCATAGATCATCTTTGTTTGACGAATCACAGATAATATTCTGTAGAAAATCAAACACGAATTTTATGGCAAAGTAACCTCCATTTACGTTCGTTGCAGCTCCCAAACTGTACCTACCGGAGACTCCGATCTTTCCTGGCGTCATCGGTGCTAATAAGCATGCTGTGTTTATCGGAGTTGGGAACTTGACGTTTCACGACTTCGACCCTTATGCAGATTCTCATTTGTGGATGGCAGAAGCTGTAACCATGGTCGGTGTGGTCATTCCTCTTCTTGCTGACAGTCCGAAAGGCGTTCCTCAGTACTCTTTGGCTCTGGGCATATATTATGAGAAAAATCTTGGTGATTTTCCGAAATCTAATGTGATGTATCCTTATTTTCCGGTTGATGAGATAAGGATAAACAATAACAGGTTCGTTATGCGAAATGGTAGCGAAGAAATGACAGTATCTTTGAATAGGTATACCAACCCTTGCAAGCCAACTTCACCAGTCGTTCGTCATGAGCTTGACCATCTGATACGACAAGAATTTCACCTAGGAAACCCGGAACCTGACTTTTCGTTTTGTGATCGCCATCCCATTGACAACCACTTCTGTGAAACGGCTAAAAGAATCAGATGCGAAGTGAGTCGATCTGTACCCAACATATGTCAGACACCGTGGCATGCTTTGAAAAGACACGCCTGTCAGGGAACAATGGAAATCTTGAATGTCACCCCAATACTTCGTGATGCTATGCTGCTTCCTCCTGATCCAATAGAAGTCTTTGCTTCGGAGGTGCTCATTGGAAATTTCTCGATCGGACTGAAGTATCCTTGTATTGAGAACGAATGCATGTAAATAAAGTAGGAAAATATTAAGCTTCCCTGTAGAAAATGTTCTGTCATGAAAGTGCTGTCTACATCTATATAATGAGGAAACTAGTATTGTGGCACGGGTTAACTTGAATAATACCATGGTTTTTTATCTTTCTTTTCAATATTCATATGTTTGGACTATCTTCCTAAAAAATACACAGAACTAACCATCGTTGTGAATGTCAAAATGAAGCTAGACAGGAAGACACGCGCCTTCCACATTTTGAAGGTTCTGGAGAAGACTGTGTTTATAGTCAACCCTTAGGTTACTTGCTAAAGGGGAGGGGGTGTCCTACTGAACTGTTTGGAACGGAACTATGAAAAAGTGAAGAAACCGAAACTTAACAGCTCGCCGAAAATTTTAGGTTCTTATTGGAGAAACTGCCCTATTGAGAGCAGTACTGGGGCTGCTTCCACCTAGCGCCACCTCTATATAAAGGTCGGAAACTTCATCCGACATCACGTAGCCTACTTTTGTATTAACTTTGTCGTACGGTGTGGTAAGCAACTCAAAGCGGGAGGTTGGGAGGGTACGACAAAGTATAATATTTATCTACAGTGGGAGTCAACCCACCCGACAGTAGATTCCTTAAAGTGTTCCCAAAAGTTTCGCGTTTACAATCCCCCTTTTCAGATATCCCGGAAAACATTAAATCAGCCCCAACCAAAACAATAAATCAACTTTAAGTATATATAGACAGAATGCAAAATATGCCTTACGATAGAATTGCATAGTACAAAGCTTTCTTCCGAAGCCCTCCTCGCCCTCGTCGACCCACCCCGTCGACATAGTCTCTGCAACCCATCATCCAAGTCGACGCGTGGTGTCGCTGCCCCCCTCCCGGTGGCCCCTCTCGGGCATACTGTCGCCACCTGGTTCGGCATAACTTCATACACAATCTTAAACTTTTATCCATGTTTAGTCCTTCATTTTCACTCTTTCAAAAGAGACTGAAGCTTAGGAATTCCGTCATTGATGACAGTGATCTCCTAACGTGACGACAGTTTTTACTTATTACTAATTCAAAACTCAGTTGGCAACAAGCATTTTTTAATTACTGTTTTGAGAATACCATACGGCAGCAAGTTTTTCTGTCTTAAATTGTTCTTTCAAACTTCAGATGTGGTTTTTCGGATAAAACATTTCTCTATGTATCGCTGTAGCTTTCTAGTTATTAGAGGGGTAGTCTAAATTTTACCATGCGTGTTTCTCTATTTACGTTGCTTTTTCCAAAAGTAGCCGTGAACGGTCAAGTTGTAATTCTGTACAGAGATGCATAGTTTTTTCAACACGCGCGCAATTCATCTCTGCAAATTTCTTTGTGGGCAATAGTAAGTCAGTTTAATACCTATGTCGATAACATCAGATTCTTTATCCACATGTTGATTAATTATTGTTGCAATTTCATATGTGAAAATGATGGGATTTAAGAGTTGGCCTAACAAAATGAAAACTTGGCATAAAGAACGCGTGAAATCCTATCTTACAATAAAAAAGTCTCATTTAGTGAACTGTATTTCTTCCATGGATTGTGCTCATTGAAGCGTTTTAAAGGAAATGAAATTTGGTCCTATGAACTCTCTCAGCTACTCACTCATAGAAAGTTGAACTCTGAATCCGTATAAAGAGGTGGCAAAAACGGTCCCTTCACCGACATCACTCACATTGGTCCTGTTATCAATATCGACTTAATAATTTTTGGGTGTTAATTAAATCAGTTATATGGAAACGGTAGTCACAGCTGAAAATCATAAACACCGCAATTTCTTCATAGAAATCAATTTTCTGCAGCTCTTGCAGTTTCTCCAGGTTATTAATTTTACATCAATATAATAAAACGGTAAACCTTCACACCTAGTAAATCGTGTGAGAACTTGATTTTACTACTCTCCTTGCAAGTTAGCAAGACACTTTGACAATTACTTTGAAATATGTGATATGGTACGGTAGCTTTTATCTCCAAGTCATACCTACCAAATTTCAAGGTTGTTAAAAGTATCGTAGTTGGTTGTCATGCATCTCAAGTCGATAGAAAAAACAGAAAGCTTAAACCCCACCAATGTATTTACAGAATCTTTTTTCTTTGATTTTTACTTCAATCAAGTAAGTGTTAAATTTATCGACGGTTTGTATTCGATTGTTTGTATCCTTATTTTCGATTTCAATCTTTCTAAGAGTCTGACTTGGAACAAAGCATTTACGGAAAACATATTTTCAGCGCTATTGGTATAAGCTGTCATGATTCTTGTCTATTGTATTTCAAGGAGAAAAAACACCAGTTATCACAAGCATTTGTCTCTGTATATTTGTCCTGGCTGCCACACTGCCCACCACCCCTCCCCTTACAAGTTAAAGGTGTTAGGTTATTGGAAGGTAAGATGACTATGCATTCAACAGGTACAATGACCTTAGACTTATTTTGTTCTCAGGACTTCGATTTTGACTAATTATGGTGCTAAAATTTTGATCTGCATCCTCTGATCCGCAGACTTACACGACCAGATCGTCTGTCTAATAAGGTTTTACAATTTCTGAAGACAACATGTCAGATAACAATAGCTGTGGCTGGTAGGGTCGTCGCTTGAGGAAGTTGTTGGAGATTAACCCCCCCCCCCATTCAGTGTTCCAGTCGACAAAATTCTGCACTAGTCGGAAAATGAAGGGAAGGGAAGGAGGAGGAAACGAGGGAAGGAGAGGAAAGGAGGAAATCAAAAAGGACAGGAAAGAGAGAAGGAAAGAAGAGGAGAAAGGGAAAAGAGAGTGAGAAGGAAAACGAAAGAGAAAGGGTGTGTGCTTTTGGGGGGTCAGGAAGGTAAAATTGGGAATGAATATAGGATGTGGACAACACATGTCATAATATTCGAGAAAACCCAGTAACAATACATGAAACGTAAACATTCGGTCCGGGGAAACTGCACTACAATAAGCTTCTCAGACGTGCCAAAAGTTGTTTATGACAGTGGGATATCGTGTCACGGTGAGTTGAAAATCTTTTACACCAAAAGGAAGTGAAGATGGGAAAGGAGGAAAGAAAAGGACAGACACAAGGAAGAAAAATCGAAGGGAGTGGCGGCTGGTTCGAAGGGGGAATTTGACGCACTCCTTTCCACCATTCTGGCTTCTAAAATTGTACGAGCAACCCGTTTTAGCTCAAGTCAAGTAATTGTAAGAGATGCCTACTTCAGTTATGACTTGCTACAATCTGGCTGGTTCCCCGTGCGTACAAGTAGACTCTGAATGGTAGTCACAAATTTGTGATTTAGGGAGTGTTATTCAGTCTGCAACGTTTTGGATCAGGGTTGGTACCATGCCGGGACAGAGGGCTATGACAAACTCACCGTAAGGTAGTCTTTCCAATTTTGTCAGTGAGCCTAGGTGTAAACGATAAAGTACTTCAGCCGATGTACCAAATTGTTCATGTGTTCCCTTTACTTTTACACGATTCCCAGGCAACGCATTTTTAAAAGATTTTCCCGAAAACATTAAATCCGCACTTGGTTCATCAATTATATACAATATTTTGCACAATATGTTGTCATGGAATGGTTCTGTATAAAGATTTTCTAACCACGCCTCCTCAACCACTGCCGTTACCTTTTCGGTTACCCATCGCTTCTGTAGGGCTTCCAGTGTGTTGCTTGCTCAGGCAACTTGACGACCTACTGGATAAAATCTGTCGCCGCATCTGTGTGGGATACCGAAATTTTTCAATTTCCGTGACACACGCAGGGTAGATGCAGAATCGCAGTGACAGGTTTGTATCAGAGTACGAATTCTTGAAAGATAAAGCGCTTGGGGATGCCAATTTTCTAAATGTTCGCGCCACACGTGGGGAAGATTCAAAACTATAGTGACAAATTTGTGTTTTTCTGACGTAAATACCAATTTCCCAACCGTAACAAGGGGGAGGGGGATCGCACCGGACGCTTCCGTTCGCAGCTCTGTGCAGCTTTTGGAAAAAAGTTGAATTCAATGGATACAAAAAGGGCGACCTCACACCGCTCTGCGCTGCGCAACCATTAGAAGAACTGGCAACGAATGACACCACCGCAGTCATGCGCAATGGTAATGACGAACTACGACTCGCCTTTGAAAGGTCTGTTGATTCCTGACAGTCTGCGTTGCCGTTGGTTCGCCATGGGATCGATACATTTTTGAACCAAGACTTTCACTTCGGCATTCCAGAACGGAACTTTTCGTTTTGTAATACCACGAAACTATTACGGGATAGCTCCATGATTATACCTGCCCCAATGACAGCCACTAGGCTACTGTTTGACTGCTGGTAAAACCCTCAACCAGGTGCTGTCAGCTTCACCTGACATCTGTGAGTCTCCTTGGAACACTACGAACAGGATCTCTTGTATGACCTCTTAATGACTGAAAACATTATTGACGGTTTATTTTTCTTCTCATCGGAGACGGTTCGGTGCAAATCGTTTCTTCGGAAAGCATTGCGGGAATTTCACTTCAGGACTGAAATATCTCCACATTTAAGACTTCATATCATTAAATGAAAGCAGTCCTCATCTAGGCTTGGCTAATTTAAGCTAGCCCAGATAACCATCACAGCACAAAATATTTACAGGTCTCCAGTCAAAGAGCAGGATATAGGAACTCGAGTGCGGACTTCCCGAAACAGCTGTGATCGGGACTCGACCGCCATTATAAGACAGGTTGAAAGTCGCCTGTACGCTGTTGAACGTTGAACAATATTCGTGTTCAGAAGCATGCCACAATCTTTTCTTGTAAAATATTTGCATCGACCAGAGTCGAGAAGGGAGTTGTATCTGATGATAGTTTTGTATTTTAGTGTCGAAGTAGTTAAAATAACCACGATTTTCTTCACTAAGTGTGCTCATTGGTTAGTCACTTCGAAGCAGTGCAGGGCTCCTCTTGTGTAAACTTTGTGCAGGGTGTCTTTTCGCGATAGGCCATACCGTGACAGTAATACCAGGGGCCTTTGAACAGGGCTGTAGAAGCATAGACAGTGGGGGGAGGGGGGGGGGGTGGGGGGACTGGGTCTACAACCCCCACTAATTTTCAGATTAAAGAGTTTCTTCCGGAATTAAACTAGTACGAAATGACCAAATTGCAGGAGCTCAAATAACGTCTTAACCCCAGATTTATTTACATCACTTTTTAACCTAGGTGCATACATGGGCGGAGATCGGAGGGGGGACATTCCCCCCCCCCCAAATATTCGAGTAATCTTTGATTTTTCACACAGTAAATTATTGGAAAATCTGGTCATGCCCCCCCCCCCATATTGAGAACAAATCGCCGCTCCTGGGTGCATAGGCCAGGGATCGACCGACTTAACTTACACTCACCAAAGGCTACTACCTTAATTATAGCCCAGGCTAGGCTTAGGCTACATAGTTCAATGTTACTTATGCATCACTCCCTCGGGGGACTCAGTAAAAGATGTTGAAATTAAGTCAACTTTGTTACCAAGAGGCATTGCCTACTCTATTCAGAGGTGTAGGCTGACCTAGGCATAGGCCTAGCCTAACTATGGTTTATGCTAGGTGTAGGCTAGTACTTTTTGGTAGACTAATTAGTAATCAATCCCACTCTAATAAAGTTACTAACATTACAGTAGGCTGGAGACATAGAATTAGTTCGGACTCATAATACCGCGTACGTCCGCTGTGGTTGCATGGAGACTCACCCGCTGTTATGGAAGAGGGCACGAAATTATGCTTTGTGCGAGTACGTATGTACAAACTGTAAGACAGAAGTTGCTTCGGCTAAATCCTATATGGCTTTTTTACTTGAAAGATCTTGATTAAGTTAGAAAAATATATCCCGAGTTTTCAAAATTACAAAACAATATATTTGTCAACACACCGTAAGACAACACGGCCATATAGGGATCTCCCAGGTCCATTCTAGGCTCGGAAAGTCATGCACCCGCAATATGCTGGAGCCCGATAGAACTCGGTATCTGAATGAGAGAGACAACGGAACCAGTGACAACTCCGCACAGAGGTCAACTCGTCCCCAGATAGATTTTTGTACCATTTCCCAAACTTTTGTCGTGGTCGTGCTTTGCTTACATTTGGTCAGTAAACATTGCAAGTGGATGTAAAGAAGGCATATCCATGCATCCTTGTGCAGAAATTTTGGGTATTTCTAGAGGTTATTCTCGCTAGATACACAATGTATCTAGCAATATCTCGAAGGCAGAAAAAATTGCCAGCCCCTTAAAATCGACTCTTCTGTGTTTCTAAAGCCTTTTGACAAGAAAAGAGGTATTGTCGTGATAAACCGCTACGATTACATAAACGAAATCAACCGACAGTTGAATTCGATGCACTACGATAATTTAGACCGGGACCTCACAGAAACTAAAAAGTTAGTTGTGGCTCAGCTCACAAATATGTGGCTCAAGAAGGAAACTGACGAAACCACCTTCAAGTATTTGAACCCGAATAATCACCATATTCGGACACCGGTTATCTACGTCCTGCCTAAGGTGCACAAGACACCCCGATAAACACGAAATTTATCGGTAGGCCCATAATAAGCGGCAATGGATCACCGACCGAACAAATCTCAGAATATGTAGATTATTTTTTGCTTCCAATCGTGAAACGACAAGAGACTTATGTGAAAGACACAAATCACATCATCAATCTTCTGGAAGCTACTCAGCTACCCGAAAACGTACTTCTAGCAACACTAGACGTGGCTTCTATGTATACTAATACTCCCCAAGAGGAGTCAATAAATGTCTGCGAAGCATACGAGAACGCAAGCCAGAGCCTATACGAGATACCAATTCTCAACTGCTTCACTCCGCAACCTCCTTAAACTCATCCTAGAAAGAAATTGTTTTGAGTTTAACGGAAAATTTTGTCTAAAAAAAAATCGGTTGTGCAATGGGCAGTCAAGCCTCGCCAGAAATTTGCGATATTTTCATGTATAAACTTGAAAAAGGCATCATAACGACCAGGGGCGTCAATCCGTATTCAAATGTGTGTGGGGGGGGGGGGGGACGGGGGACATACATGACTTAGCACAAACCAATCCCTTTGGTTTTGAAGAGGGGGTGTCTTCCTATAGGCCTTCCCCCCCCCTTATGATGACTGACGCCCTATTCTAATAACAGGCTCGAAGCCAGGAATTCTGATATGGGGGGGGGGTACCGACACCTCGTAGAGGGGCACCGAAGAAGATTATGTTTGTTGTCAGTAGTACCACCACAGGATTACAGTTTGACGGAACTACAGGGGATTATATCTCAAGCCCACCACACATAGCTTAAAGGTATCGGTTTTACGTGTGCACATACGCGCGCCGAAGCGCGCGAAAACTTCACTCTTCTGGTGGAAATTTTTCCCTCCGCTTGCAATACAGAGACGTAGAAATTCTCCACAAGTGAAGGGTACAACACTATAATCACGATATATCTTCAGCTCAGCAAGTGCAGGTGAAGCCGGTCAAGTACTTTGCGAACGGCGAGGCGGGACCAGGGGCTGCCATTAGGCAGGTTTGGTGTGATCCAGTATGATTTCGTTAGGACCCAGAGCGAAATTCCCCGAATATGTGGCGAATTAACAATATGGGAACACTAGCATGGAGCTTTGAGCAGGACTTTGAATGGCAGTGAGCGTACACCAATGTCTTCACAGTTCACACTTCGGATGGTCATTATCGGCTTTCTACTTTGAACGAAATTTTACATGACAAAAAAATATGAGAAAAAGTAAATTTTGGAATAAATTTTTGGAACGAGTAAATTTAACTTCAAACCGTATAGTCATCGCGGAGCGAATGTTACTCAAGTTACTAGATTACTACATGAAAGCCCCTTGATGTCCGGGATCTAACTTTGAAACTTCACCTAGCTTTGGCTGGAAGAGTTTACTTGCATTTTTGTACTAATAATGTTCATGGGTGATATTACTTCGCTTGTGAGAATTGCGCGCGAAGCGCGCCGAAATTTTGCAGGAAAATTATTTACCACGGTAAAACCTACATACAGACTCAGCAAGGGGTGGTGGAAAGATAAGCCCGACGAAGGAACCAAGCTCCCCTAAGAGGTCCAGCAACCCGAAGCCCCGTCAGGAGCAATGGGTTACAGATTGGATACCTAACGCGAAATTTTGGGCGACCGGCGAAAAATTTGGGGTTCTGTTGAAGAAAAATTGGAAATATTTGGCTCTTGTTAAGGAAATTAAGAAAATTTAGGTTTCTGTGGAAGAATCTGCCCTCTTCGTCCTAGACAGTTCCAATTCTCCGACTAATTACTCCTTCCAAAACTGTGTTGAGCCCCTCCTTGTGCAGACACAAACCTATTTTATTGCTTAAGCGGATATCCTGTTGGGCGTACAAGCCCATAATAATGTAACCAGAACATTCTCTGCGCATGCTGTGTGTTTGTGAGCTTTGATGTCAATCAAAGAGCATTCATCTTGAGAATTTCTCCTTTTCCCAACCAAAAATGAACTTGGGGTGATGAGTGTCTGTCTTTCAGAACAAAACCAAACAGACGCCGGGCGACTGGTCCGCGAGGGGATGCCCCCTTCCACCACCCCCTGGACATTGAGACACTTTACGTTTCATACAAAATGATTATAATGATGTTGAGTCTGAATTAAGAATCTTCCAAATCGTAAGAGAAAGAGGATGGAACTTTTTATGGATTCAGTTTTGTGTTTTTCCGGGAATTACACCTACACGAAAGAACAATAGCCTAATTGTGGAACCTGTACATTTATAAATTATGCCAACATATCTGAAACGGGTGTTAAAGCTATATGTAACTAAAGATGAAAGCGCGCGTAGCGCGCGAAAATTTTTGTGATTTTAGAACAAAAATGTTACAGAGAACAAAATACATTCATTATTAAACTCCTTTTGGGATCATTTTTGGTTACAAATCGCTTGGTGTCACACCAGGGCCACCGTTTACATGTACTAAAATTTTATTTTCGATCCATTTTCCGTAAAGGGGGGGGGGGGTGGCAAGGTGGTCCGCACGGAGGGCACGGCCCCTCGTGCCCCGGCCTGGCTACGGGCCTGTCTAATAGGAATTATCATTTCAAAGTTAACATGACCATCATTGAGATCTGTCAGGTGAAATACATTTTACCATGTCCCAAAATAGCTGAAACCACGCTTCGCAGCGTGGATCATTGTCGAAGATCATGGACCAGACCAGGCCCGTTGCTAGGGTGACATGTTTTGGGGTGTGAAGGTGACCGTCCCAAATTCCGACTGGCTGGATGTTTTTCCAACTGAGTGGAGACGTGTAAATTGCACTTTGTTTATGAGCGCTCTGTGTTTTGTATACAGCAGTGGGGATCCTTCCTTTGTCCCTACATAAATGAGTCGTCCTGGGGGAGGCGTCTTAGGGGAGGGGGATTCCCCTCCTCTTTGAGAAATTTTTGTTAATTTAAGGCTGCTTGGGTGCAAAACGGTGTTATCTTTGGGATATTTTTGGAGCTGATCGTATATGGCTGGAAAATGTCCATAATTTAGTGAATTCTAATTTTCCCGACTGGCTAGATGTTTTTACTAACTGCAGTGGCGGCGCGTAAATTGCACCTTTTTTATGCACCCTGCGTTTGTATACAGCAGTGGGATCCTTCCTTTGTCACGATATAAAGGTGTCATCCTGGGGAGGGGTCTAAGGGGAGGGGCCTCCCCTTTGAGAAATTTTTGTTAATTTAAGGTTGCTTAGATGCAAAATGGTGCTATCTTTGGGATATTTTTGGAGCTGATCGTAGTGTAGAAAAGTTGTGAAGGACTAGCAAGAGAGTTTTCAGAATGCTTTTAAGTCGTAAGTGTATTAACAATCACCATCTATACCGATAATGGCATCGGCGAAGCGCTCTGTAAAAGTTTTTGAAAAATGTTTAACGGCAACAACGTACCTTCAACCTTCCACATCAACCTTCCCCTCCTCTTTGAAAATTTTTGAAAAATAAGGTGTCCTTACATGCAATCTGGTGCCAAATATGCTACCTTTTGAAGTAAAATTTGTGTTAAAAAATTTACGTATTTTTAGGAACTAAAAATTAGGCATCAGTGAGGGGGCATAAAAAATTTACGTATTTTTAGGAACTTGAAAAAAAAATCGGAATAAGTGAGGGGGGCATGGCCGAATGGCCCTCCCTTCTGCGTACGCCACTTACTGAATGATCCCATATTGATGAGAGACCCCTTCAGATGTTTGGAGATGCATGTCTGTTTTCGGGGAGTGTTGTGATCAGAATACTCCCATGTATTTACCTTTTTAATGGTCCTGAGAAGGAGTGCAAACTGTGACGCATGCGCGCAAAGGGCGCCGAAATTTTGACGAAATCTGCATCGAGACACTTAACAATTGCCCAACAAACCTACATACCACTCAAAAAGCCATTCAAATAGAGCCACGGCACTACTCTTTTACGCAAATGTGGGGGGGGGGGACATTTGATATTGTGTCCCCCACCCATCGAAATGTGGGGGGACATGTCCCCCCGTCCCCCCAGGATTGACGCCCATGATACCGACTGATCCGAGAATCATTCGTTGGTTTCGTTATCGAGATGACATTTTGCTGTTCTACAAAGGCAGCTTTGCGGAACTCTCCTCACTAGTGGACAATCTGAATTAAATTCACGACACGATTAAATTCACGATGGAAGCGTTTCAAGAATCGGTCACATATCTAGACCGCACAATTTTCAAATGGCAAAGGAAAACTTTTTGAATCCCACGGGCTGGCTGGGACACCAAAAGTCTATACAAAGCCTACAGACCCGAACCTATCCCCCAAAATATCTTGACAGGACCTCTACCCACCCACTCGTTATCTTTAAAGGCTTTATCAAAGGAGAAGTTTTAAGATATGTGAGACTGTTCAAACACAATGAAGAACGATTTCGTTATCTAAGGGAGGGACGCTTTCAAAGAAAAACTGATTTCACGTAACTACACGGGCCAAGAATTTTGATCACGCCATGAAAGGCATTAATTACAAAGAACGAGCAAATCTACACTTGCCTAAACCACGTGAAAATCAAATGCCACTAGTCTTCAATTTAATAAACCTTATACCCCCATTTGCAGAACCAAGAGCTAAAAGAAAATCTGCTATTAAACAACACTGGCATCTTAATATCGGGAGATCCGAACTTGTGCTGTCAAATCTTTCCGAAACCACCGTTCCTAGCCTACGAGAGGGCGCACAACCAAAAAGATTACCTAGTTAATTCTAGGCTTAAAAATGACGGTGAATTGGAGACAACTTGCGAGGAAGAAGAAGACTGCTACCTCGATGCTCTTATCGAGGCGCTCTAAAAGAGCAATTTTTCTAGTTTTTGAATTAAGACCAGGACAAACTAAAAAGTCCGACTACTGATGGAGCTCAACACCTAAAACCAAGAGCAGAAACATGTCTAGTTAAAGGTTTTAGAAACCTAACAGAGCAGTACTCCAAAGTATCTGCGGTCTTCAATCCCACCCAACAGCACAAAGATGCTGTTTGCCTAATTATAAGACACAATGTCCGTTAAGAACGCATAAAATTAAAAACTTTTGAAACAAGGGACTGCCTATGTAGTATCAGATAATGCTATCGCCTACCTATTTTAATTGAAACAAGAAGGACAATACACAGTTACCTTTCTATGAAGTAGATAAAGGACAACCTGCAGCCATTCAAGGTAAGGACTTGATATCTATCATAACTTAGATTGTAACATTCCTTCCTTTTTTTCTTTCCTCCTATTGGGCTGCATAGCATGAAGCAACATTCATAGAAGATTATACCTGGAATGCAAGTGGCATATAGCAGCAGTGGTTAAGGTGTGTTCTACCCAACACTAGCTGCCAGTCAAAATGTACTTGATTTGCAAATGAAGATAAGATAAAGCTACACATATATGTATATGATGATCTTAGCAACTTTTTGCTTACATAATCAAAATGTTTGAATAAAAATTTGACTGTCTAACTTGCCATTTATTTTCAATGAATTTTGTTTCTTCTAAGTATCAACTGGTCCACTGGGTTGCTTTTTGAAATTGGCTCGACTTGAGAGTTAAGTACTGCCCCCAGAAGCTGAGCAGATGGCTACATCAGACTCTGTTACTTGCAACTGTTTATCAGTATATATATATATATATATATATATATATATATATATATATATATATATTATATATATATATATATATATATATATATAATATACAAGAAAAAGTGGACAAGTAATACTCATGCTATGGTTTAAAATTGGTAATTGCCAACGTTTCGGTATTGAACCCTTTTACAACCGGCGAAAAACTAATATGAAAAACTACCAAAGTTTCATATTAGGTTCGCCGTGTAAAAGGGTTTAATACCCGAAAACGTTGGCAAATTACAATTTTAAACCATAGCATAAGTAATTACTTTGTCTACTTTTTCTTGTTACCATTTCCATGCTACACAGAACTTTTATATATATATATATATAGTATATATATATATATATATCTATATATATATATATATATATAGGGTCAAAGTACTGCGTAGCACTTATGAAGTATGGTAGGTAAAAATGAAGTAGTAAATAAGTGCCTAAAAAGTTTGTGAAAAATTCACACGACATTTTCGGGTTTAAACCCTTCATCAGGTGGCAAAAATTGCAAACTGATCGTTTGACACGGCCAAAACGTACAATTTTAAAAAATACGCAAATAAAATTGGGCACGGTAAAACTCGGCTAGGAAAACATACAGTGTTAAGTGATTTACCACAAGTCAAAACAATGCCGGAATGTGCTGCGTTTATAACAGTTCAAGTCTGACGTTCAGACCATGTGGGGACAGTGGTTCCAAGTTTCATGATTAGGCGGTTTCGGCAGCTAGGCGGTCATGATCGGAACCTCGACACGAGATGGCCGCCGAAAAACCATCAAACGTCACGGATCGAGCATGTTCGACGGGGGATTGAAAGTGTGGCTACCGGGAAACCCTGGGGAGGTTCTGTTTGATTGACCTCAGGTGCTCCGTGACTCGGTCAGCAAGACGGGACGTTTTGTTTGCTTCCCACGTACAGTATATTGCATATTACAGTATATTATATATATATATATATATAATATGGATATATATATTATATTTAATATATATATAATATATATATATATATATATAGAATATAATATATATAATATATAATATTAATATATATACAACCTAGCCAATGGGCTGTGTTGCCTTCTTTTCCAAAAACTGTCTATCTGGATGTAAAGGCATATCGGAAACTAGTTTGAAAAACTGTGTAACAGATAGGTAAATTCAAGTTCAAGTTTAATTTATTTCTTTTTGTCCTCCGAAGAGGTATCAGAACTGAATACATACATGTACATACATGTCAAAAATTATAGCACAACAAAAAAAAAAAAAAAATAAGAAAGAAAAAACATTTAAATAAAATAACGTAAATAGCTGTCGAGTGACTAAAATATTGGCAGCAGACTTTGGAAAGAAAGAAAATAAGCAAATGCAATGTTATCAACTAACGAAACCTTTCCATAATTTTCCAACAAAATTACTCAAATTTCTAAGGACGACTTTATTTCTAGACTGAAAAAGGGATTCCATTTTGATGGCACTTGCTCTTGTTCTAAAATATTTTTTCAAAAACTTACTACGCTCATTAGAAAAAAGGGGCACTCAACAATATAGTGAATATTAGAGTATTATGAATATTAGAGGATACAGACCTCCATTTATAGAAAACCAAGGTGAGCTGCTAAATTCTTCAGGGACATTTTTAGGAGAGCAGTGGTATTTTGGAGCATGAATGGAAACAATGTTGCATGGTTTTAGGGCAGCTATTTACTGCTCTCCTGGGGCTATTTTCGTAAAATATAGGAGATCAATTACATCGTGCCGTCCCTTATAAAGGTCTGTAATCTTTTTATCATAATTTCATTCATCTGGTGCAAAGTACAGCAACTGCTTTCATCTTCTCCGTTTAATTTGGACAAGACTTCCAAGCAAGTCCTTTTTCCAGCAAAGAGACAAACTCAACAAACCCATGCGAAAAGTGGCCAACCTGCATCTGGTACTCCTGAAATTGTTAGAAAGAAAGACATCAATGGTTGGAAAAAAAATCAAATACCATGGGACTGCTCTTTTGTAAGTGCTAGGTAATGTAATTATGCATGTTGAACAGGCATAATCGGGGTATCATGAATGTGTCAGTGGGGAGTAGGAATGATATGTGAAAAGTGCTATGAAGGAACTTGACCGTATGTGGTGCATTCGGCACTTTGTGAGATGCAGGAAGGGGGTTGAGGTAAGGTGGCTAAAAACTTGGTGTAAAGAGGATGAAAATGAACATAATATTATCATTGACATTAGTGACAAAATTAAAGCCTGGGTATAACCAGATGTAATAATCTAATTCTTATATGTCGTAAACTATTTGTGGAAGTTATGAAGGCATATTGGACAGTGATCCTGGAAATCCTTATATTGTTGTACCTACTTTGGAATATCAGGCATGGTAGTGGTGTGTAGTTCTGTGAACGAAGAGGAGAAACATAATATTTACATACCTGCTTTAGCCACATTGCAATCAATTAACGAATACAGGTCAGTGTCCTAATCAACAACAGGTGCAACCCCTGGAACAATTGTCGAAAGGAATCATTGATTGAACCATATTCAGGATATTATACAACTGTTACGGTGGGCAATCAAATGCCTTCACAAAATCGTACATAATCCGCCACAATGTTGTTTGCTAGTCTTAATCACAATTAGTTTTAAAAAGCACTCCAACGAACGCTCTGAAAGTAACTTATCTGCAGCGGACAAAGGCTACAATGTTACATTGCTTTTACAAGGTTTCACGTCATCAAGACCATCGAGTACATGAAGTGTCCGCCTTATGTTTTATGTATGCTAATGTTGTTGTAACCGATGTGAATTCTCGGAATAATATGGCCGACACGTCTCGTGTGTCGATGACAATGACAATCCGAGCTCCGGTGCTTTTGGTAGCTCCCTTACCATACTACCAGTTTTTCCTTTCTACAGTTACGTGGCAAACTGCTTCAGTACATTTTTTGTCTTTAGCCCCTTCACTCCGAAAATCCTCCTCATTTGCGTCATTCTATTCATCAACTTCCATATCCTCCTCCTGATCATCGAGGAATACGTCTTCAATCTCCATCTCTTCTTCTTTTGGCATATTTTCTGCCTCTGATAAATGGTTTGTGGCCGTATCCTCTTCTTCAAAATCTCCAGTCTGACATGATGTCATCTGCAAGATTATGGACGCTATTGTTATACGACAAGCCTCTCTCTCTCAACGTTCTGCTTTCTCTTTTGTCCTCAGATAGCCCCAAATCGTTCACTACGGTTCATATAAATATTTTCTGCATGACGTCAATGAATTTAACGCAACTTCTCAGTAAAGTTCTTAATCTACAGCCAGAATTCTTAATTTGAAAAGTACCAACAATGCCATATCAAAACAGTCTTCGAGTTAATGTTTAAATGATCTTATATAGATATTAGGTTTCAAGGTTTCCTCGGGTGGTCTTTTTCACAATGTTTCAATTTGCTGCTCCTTGAAAATTTCTTTGGAGAATTTTTAAGGTATCTATGTAAAATGAATTACTATACATTTTAATAATATCCTGTTTTCCATTGCATCAAGAAGTCATAGGAGGTCTTTGACACTATCAATACACTCTTTCAGTGTTGATGATATTCATTTTGTGCCACCTCAAAACTCAGTACTATATCAACAAACTGAAAGCAATGAAAATAAAACCAGAGAACAGAAATCGTTGAGTCGTCTCTCACTAAGCTTGAACCTGCCAGATATTACAACTAGTGGCGTTGTCGTTGACTCTATAGTGAAAAACGTGTATTACAAATACGACAGCTTTACGGATAATCTTTTTCGAATTTGATTGAAGTCCTAGGTTGAAAAAATGTCTTGTAAGCCATCAAGTTATATCTTTCTTACATTACATTACATTTCTCACATTAGGAGAAGCAACTTCATACTGAGCTCACAAGTAAAACTGACATTTCAATATATCAGACAAAACTTCTCCAAGTGCTCTGTCAATTACTTAGCGAAGTAAGTTACCGGTACTCTGGCCTAGTGGATAAAGGCCGTGGTGACATGCTAGCGATGAAGCTAAATACGAAAAACTAATTTGAAGTGCTTGAATTTATGTTAAACGAGAACCAAGATGTGGACCGACGCATGCAATCATGTAAAGACATGCCTAGTTTTGAATGAAAACCACAAATACGGTATCACTTCCATCTCGTGTTAAACAACGGAGGTTATCACCATAATAGCTCTCAAGAGTCAACATGAGTTTTCCTTTTACCTTGTACAATTTTTTACAGAGACATTCATCATGCAGAAGGTAACATCATCAGCCTTGACTTCTCCTGACGATTGAGAAAACTGAGGAATTATAGACCTAATTAAGAAAAATGGAGGGTAACCAACACCACGCACTTACAGTAGTAGGTATTGGCAATCCCTCCTTTTTACTCAACTCAAAAGCAACCTTGCCGGCAATACTTGGTGAACTACATTTCTGTTACTCTTAACTTATATGGAAATAACCAAGTGACCTGACAATCGAAGACAAACTCACCGTTCCTGATGAACAAAGTAAGTTTCCAAAGATAGCCAAAGTAATTTTTATGACACCGTGACTCTATTCTCCTATCGTTCACATTGTTAATTAAGTCTCATAACGTTTGTTCGATTCTAAATGTGTTTTCTTATCGCTTTTTACAATTCTTTTATACTTCGATCATTACATCACCTTACTTTAGCTCACCAATAGAGTGGCTCGTAGATTTTGTCATTTGATAAAGGTCACCACTTTAAGTCCACCAATAAAGTGACTTGTACATTACGTCACCTGATAAAAATAAACACAGTCTACGCCGGACTGTTCCATTCTTTCAAGGTCATTTTTAAACAAAGTCATGACAGCATCCCACACGATTTAACTGTCAAAGATACCAGAAAAGATCATAATTTCGCTAGCTTACTTATTGACTAGCTTACTTCCAATACTGGCAATTAATGTAACAAAACTGTTTAAATTATGGCAACGTTATTAGAACAATGATGAGACCCCTCAAAAATTGTTTTGACTAAGTCTATTTGTTACGGTGTTACGAAATGTGTTTTGTAACAATTGCATAAACGGGAAATACCAAATATTGAAATTTACACGTGTCAATTGCACGTTTCTCACGCTTATATTGATACCCCATGACATGCACCACGGGCCCCTGGTGGTTGACACTGGCAGCGTCGCTGACAAAATCCAGCGAGGAAGGCCACAAATGATCTGGATAATTTCATATTGCGCAATATGGTAATGCAAAACATTTAATTTTGACAGCAGAACGAGGATCTAGTACTGGGAGATCTAGTACTGGGTTTCAGAGTACTCGGTTTCAAATTTACCATCTTACACGTTTCATTCGTAAATACACGTTGATCTAGTATGCACATTTTAATAAAAAATGACTGAAACTATTAAAATATCACGAGAACCGACGTAAACTTGTAATTCACAAGCCATATAGGCTTCTGCCACGTTTGTGGTGGCTTAGCGTCTAAAATAACTGTCCTTGAAGGCCTCAATGAAAATCATCCAGAAACATGAACCAAGTACTTAACTGACGTATTCTAATAGACGAGCACCATGATGTCAGTACATGTTGAATTTTCTTTCCAAGCTGGAATATTTCTACTTTCAAAACTCCGCACTACGCCATATGGAACGTGAGGCAACCCAATCTAGACCCGGGAAGAATGGTCTTCCTGTAGCCTCTCGCTACACATGAACCTGCCAACCGTTAAGGCTAGTGGCATTGTCGTTGACGTTATAGTCAATGAGACACATAAACCTAATACCGACGCTCTCTGGAAAACGAGCACCACGATGTCAGTAAATGTCGAATTTCCTTCCCGACCTAGTATATTCCCAGTTTCCAAACTCCGCACTTCGCCGTGAAACCTGAAGCAACCCAAATTAAGATCCGGAAAGAACAACCTCCTTGTGGCCTCTCGCTACACATGGACCTGTCAACCGTTACGGCTAGTGGAGTTGTCATTGACGTTATAGTCAAAACGTCGGCCCCGAATGTTGCTTTGAACCGGTGGTCACCATAATGACAACGATCAACGAACAACTACAGATCAGCGTGCGTGTATATAAAATACAGAAGCATTAGGAGAAGACCTTCGGGAATTTGATTACAAACCTACTAATTCACATTTGAAATTATACGGTGTTGTGTACAATTTACATTTTTGTGAATATTTATCAATTTCTCAACGAATAACTTTTTTTATTTTTAAATCTTGTTTAAATTTGATTGAAGACAAATGTAGGTTGAAATAATTATTTTTGGTCATCAAGCAATGCCTTTCTTCAATGTCCTTCTTGACCTTATTAGAAGAAGCAACCTTATTCTAAGATCAATAGTAGAATTGACATAACAATATATGAGACAAAACTCCAAGTGTTCTGTTAACTGCTTCGCGATGGTCATCCAGGCACATCAACCTAATACCAAGTCCACGCACTCAGGAAAAGGAGCACCATGATGTCAGTGCATGTCGAATTTCTTTCCGAACTCCTATATTCCCAGTTTCCATATTCCGCCCTTGCCATGAAACCTGAAGCAACCCAAATATAGACCCGGGAGAGCAACCTTCCTGTAGCCTCTCGCTACGCATGGACCTTCAGACCGTTACGGCGTTAGTGGCGTTGTCGTTGACGTTATAGTCAAAACGTCGGTCCCGAATGTTGCTTTGAACCGGTGGTCGAAATAATGACAACGATCAACAAACAACTACGGATCAGCGTGCGTGTATTTAAAATACAAAAGGATTGGGGAAAGTTCTTCCCAAATTTGATTATTCCAATTTGATTGAAAACCGACAATCTAGGTTGAAAATTTATTTTTGGCCATCAAGCTATTCATTTCGTAAATTTCCCTCTCGACCCTATAAGAAGAAGTAACTTTATACTGAGATCAATAGAAGAACTGACATTAAAATACATGGTACAAAACTCCAACTGTTCTGTTAAATGCTTCGCGAAGGTCATCGAGACAATGTAACTAATACCGACGCACTCTGGGAGACGTGTACCATTATGTTAGTACATATCGAATTTCCTTCCCGACCTCCTGTATTTCCAGTTTCCAAACTACACACGTCGTCATATGAAGCCTGAAGCAACCCAAATTTAGATCCGGGAAGAGCAACCTTCCTGTAGCCTCTCGATGCGCATGGACCTGCCAACCGTTAAGGGAAGTGGTGTTGTTATGGACGTTATAGTCCAAACGTCGGCCCCGAATGTTGCTTTGAACCGGTGGTCGACATAATGACAACGATCAACAAACAACTACAGATCAGCGTGCGTGTATATAAAACTACACACGTCGTCATATGAAGCCTGAAGCAACCCAAATTTAGATCCGGGAAGAGCAACCTTCCTGTAGCCTCTCGATGCGCATGGACCTGCCAACCGTTAAGGGAAGTGGTGTTGTTATGGACGTTATAGTCCAAACGTCGGCCCCGAATGTTGCTTTGAACCGGTGGTCGACATAATGACAACGATCAACAAACAACTACAGATCAGCGTGCGTGTATATAAAATACAGAAACATTAGGGAAAATCCTTTCCAAATTTGATTATTCCAATTTGAATGAAGACCTACAATCTAGGTTGAAAAAATTATTTTTGGCCATCAAGCTATTCCTTTCTTAAATTTCCTTCTCGACCCAAGGGCGTAGGAAGCGGGGGGCCTGGGGGCTGATCTGCCAGTTAAAAATGTGGGGACTGAAGTATGCTTACTCCCCCTAAGATCCAAGGGCAAAAACCCTTTATTTGTCTGCAGTGGTCAAGTGGTTAGAGCATCCGACTTGCAGCCGGAAGGTCTAGGGTTCAAATCCTGGCCGGGTCATACCAAAGAATTTAGAAATGGAACCCACTGCCTTTGTGCTTGGTGATCAGTATAAACGATGGAATAGGGGAACACAAGCCAGTGAGCCACAACTGAAAAAAAGGCCGTGGTCGTCTCGACTTGAACCAATTGGTTGGAAACTGGGACGTTGAACCTCATCTAACCTAATCTAACCTTTATTTGTTTCTTTTTAAGAAATGTCAAAAATTTGCAGTAATTTGCCTTACAGTTTGTCCAAAATGTTGCACCAAATTGCATCTGAGGACCCTCAAATACAAAAAATTTTTCCAAAGGGGAGGGGGACACCCCTCCACAGGACGGCGATCCGGAACAAGGTTCAGCTCACCAGTCTCGAAAAGCTTCCTAGCCTATGTCTCGACCCCATCAGCAGAAGCAACTTTATACTAAGCTCAAAAGTAGAACTGACATTACAATATATGAGACAAAATTCCAAGTGTTCTATTAATTGCTTAGCGAAAGTCATCGAGACACATCAACCTAATACCAACTCGACGCACTCTGGAAGACGAGCACCATGATGTCAGTACATGTCAAATTTTCCTTCCGAACTACTATGTTCCTAGTTTCCAAACTTCTATATTCCTGCTTTTCAAACTCCGAACTACACCATATGAAACCTGAGGTAACCCAAATTTAGACCCGGGAAGAACAACCTTCCTTCAGCCTCTCGCTACGCATGGACCTGCCAACCGTTAAGGCTAGTGGCGTTGTCGTTGACGTTATAGTCAAAACGTCGGCCCCGAATGTTGCTTTGAACCGGTGGTCGACATAATGACAACGATCAACAAACAACTACAGATCAGCGTGCGTGTATATAAAATACAGAAGCATTGGGGAAAGTCCTTTCCAAATTTGATTATTCCAATTTGAATGAAGACCTACAATCTAGGTTGAAAAATTATTTTTGGCCACCAAGCTATTCCTTTCTTTAATTTCCCTCTCGACCCTATAAGAAAAAGTAACTTTATCTTGAGAACAATAGGAGAGCTGACATTACAATACATGGGACAAAACCCCAAGTGTTCTGTTAATTGCTTAGCGAAAGTCATCGAGACACATCAACATAATACCAAGTCGACGCACTCTGGAAGACGAGCACGATGATGTCAGTACATGTCGAATGTTCCTTCCAAACTCCTATATTCCCAGTTTCCAAACTTTCATATTCCTGCCTTTCAAACTCCGAACTCGCCATATGAAACCTGAAGCAAACCAAATTTAGACCCGGGAAGAACAACCTTCCTTCAGCCTCTCGCTACGCGTGGACCTGCCAACCGTTGAGGCTAGTGGCGTTGTCGTTGACGTTATAGTCAAAACGTCGGCCCCGAATGTTGCTTTGAACCGGTGGTCGACATAATGACAACGATCAACAAACAACGACAGATCAGCGTGCGTGTATATAAAATACAGAAGCATTTGGGAAAGTGATTATTCCAATTTGATTGAAGACCTACAATCTAGGTTGAAAAATTATCTATGGCCATCAAGCTATTCCTTTCTTAAATTTCCCTCTCGACTCTATAAGAAAAAATAGCTTTATACTGAGATCAGTAGTAGAACTGACATTACAATACATGGGACAAAACTCCAAGTGTTCTGTTAATTGCTTAGCGAAGGTCATCGAGACACATCAACCTAATACCAAGTCGACGCACTCTGGAATGAGAGCACCATGATGTCAGTGCATGTCGAATTTCTTTCCGAACTGCTATATTCCCAGTTTTCCAAACTCCGCCCTTGCCATGAAAGGTGAAGCAACCCAAATTTAGACACGGGAAGAGCAACCTTCCTTCAGCCTCTCGCTACGCATGGACCTGCCGACCGTTAAGGCTAGTGGCGTTGTCGTTGACGTTATAGTCAAAACGCCGGCCCCGAATGTTGCTTTGAACCGGTGGTCGACATAATGACAACGATCAACAAGCAACTACAGATCAGCGTGCGTGTATATAAAATACAGAAGCATTAGGGAAAGTCTTTCCCAAATTTGATTATTCCAATTTGATTGAAGACCTACAATCTAGGTTGAAAAATTATTTATGGCCATCAAGCTATTCCTTTCGTAAATTTCCCTCTCGACCTTATAAGAAAAAATAGCTTTATACTGAGATCAGTAATAGAACTGACATTACAATACATGGGACAAAATTCCAAGTGTTCTGTTAATTGCTTAGCGAAGGTCATCGAGACACATCAACCTAATACCAAGTCGACGCACCCTGGAATGAGAGCACCATGATATCAGTGCAAGTTGAATTTCTTTCCGAACTTCCATATTCCCAGTTTCCCAAACTCCGCCTTTGCCATGAAACCTGAAGCAACCCAAATTTAGACCCGGGAAGAGCAACCTTCCTGTAGCCTCTCGCTACGCATGGACCTGCCAACCGTTACGGAAAGTGGCAATGTCGTTGACGTTATAGTCAAAACGTCGGCCCCGAATGTTGCTTTGAACCGGTGGTCGACATAATGACAACGATCAACGAACAACGACAGTTCAGCGTGCGTGTATATAAAATACAGAAGCATTAGGGAAGGTCTTTCCCAAATTTGATTATTCCAATTTGATTGAAGACCTACAATCTAGGTTGAAAAATTATTTATGGCCATCAAGCTATTCCTTTCTTAAATTTCCCTCTCGACTCTATAAGAAAAAATAGCTTTATACTGAGATCAGTAGTAGAACTGACATTACAATACATGGGACAAAACTCCAAGTGTTCTGTTAATTGCTTAGCGAAGGTCATCGAGAAACATCAACCTAATACCAAGTCGACGCACTCTGGAATGAGAGCACCATGATGTCAGTACATGTCGAATTTCTTTCCGAACTGCTATATTCCCAGTTTTCCAAACTCCGCCCTTGCCATGAAAGGTGATGCAACCCAAATTTAGACCCGGGAAGAGCAACCTTCCTTCAGCCTCTCGCTACGCGTGGACCTGCCGACCGTTGAGGCTAGTGGCGTTGTCGTTGACGTTATAGTCAAAACGCCGGCCCCGAATGTTGCTTTGAACCGGTGGTCGACATAATGACAACGATCAACAAGCAACTACAGATCAGCGTGCGTGTATATAAAATACAGAAGCATTAGGGAAAGTCTTTCCCAAATTTGATTATTCCAATTTGATTGAAGACCTACAATCTAGGTTGAAAAATTATTTTTGGCCATCAAGCTATTCCTTTCGTAAATTTCCCTCTCGACCTTATAAGAAAAAATAGCTTTATACTGAGATCAGTAATAGAACTGACATTACAATACATGGGACAAAACTCCAAGTGTTCTGTTAATTGCTTAGCGAAGGTCATCGAGACACATCAACCTAATACCAAGTCGACGCACCCTGGAATGAGAGCACCATGGTGTCAGGGCAAGTTGAATTTCTTTCCGAACTTCCATATTCCCAGTTTCCCAAACTCCGCCTTTGCCATGAAACCTGAAGCAACCCAAATTTAGACCCGGGAAGAGCAACCTTCCTGTAGCCTCTCGCTACGCATGGACCTGCCAACCGTTACGGCAAGTGGCAATGTCGTTGACGTTATAGTCAAAACGTCGGCCCCGAATGTTGCTTTGAACCGGTGGTCGACATAATGACAACGATCAACGAACAACGACAGATCAGCGTGCGTGTATATAAAATACAGAAGCATTAGGGACAGTCTTTCCCAAATTTGATTATTCCAATTTGATTGAAGACCTACAATCTAGGTTGAAAAATTATTTAAGGCCATCAAGCTATTCCTTTCGTAAATTTCCCTCTCGACCCTATAAGAACAAATAACTTTATACTGAGATCAGGAGTAGAACTGACACTACAATACATGGGACAAAACTCCAAGTGTTCTGTTAATTGCTTAGCGAAGGTCATCGAGACACATCAACATAATACCAAGTCGACGCACTCTGGAATGAGAGCACCATGATGTCAGTGCAAGTTGCATTTCTTTCCGAACTCCTATATTCCCAGTTTTCAAACTCCACCCTTGCCATGAAACCTGAAGCAACCCAAATTTAGACCCGGGAAGAGCAACCTTCCTTCAGACTCTCGCTACGCATGGACCTGCCAACCGTTACGGCTAGTTGCGTTGTCGTTGACGTTATAGTCAAAACGTCGGCCCCGAATGTTGCTTTGAACCGGTGGTCGACATAATGACAACGATCAACAAACAACTACAGATCAGCGTGCGTGTATATAAAATACAGAAGCATTTGGGAAAGTGATTATTCCAATTTGATTGAAGACCTACAATCTAGGTTGAAAAATTATTTATGGCCATCAAGCTATTCCTTTCTTAAATTTCCCTCTCGACCCTATAAGAAAAAATAACTTTATTCTGAGATCAGTAGTAGAACTGACACTACAATACATGGGACAAAACTCCAAGTGTTCTGTTAATTGCTTAGCGAAGGTCATCGAGACACATCAACCTAATACCAAGTCGACGCACTCTGGAATGAGAGCACCATGATGTCAGTACATGTCGAATTTCTTTCCGAACTCCTATATTCCTAGTTTCCCAATCTCCGCCCTTGCCATGAAACGTGAAGCAACCCAAATTTAGACCCGGGAAGAGCAACCTTCCTTCAGCCTCTCACTACGCATGGACGTGCCGACCGTTAAGGCTAGTGGCGTTGTCGTTGACGTTATAGTCAAAACGTCGGCCCCGAATGTTGCTTTGAACCGGTGGTCGACATAATGACAACGATCAACAAGCAACTACAGATCAGACTGCGTGTATATAAAATACAGAAGCATTAGGGAAAGTCTTTCCCAAATTTGATTATTCCAATTTGAATGAAGGCGTACAATCTAGGTTGAAAAAATAATTTATGGCCATCAAGCTATTCCTTTCTTAAATTCCCCTCTCGACCCAAGGGCGTAGGAAGCGGGGGGCCTGGGGGCTGATCTGCCAGTCAAAAATGTGGGGACTGAAGTATGCTTACTCCCCCTAAGATCCAAGGGCAAAAACCCTTTATTTGTCTGCAGTGGTCAAGTGGTTAGAGCATCCGACTTGCAGCCGGAAGGTCTAGGGTTCAAATCCTGGCCGGGTCATACCAAAGAATTTAGAAATGGAACCCACTGCCTTTGTGCTTGGTGATCAGTATAAACGATGGAATAGGGGAACACAAGCCAGTGAGCCACAACTGAAAAAAAGGCCGTGGTCGTCTCGACTTGAACCAATTGGTTGGAAACTGGGACGTTGAACCTCATCTAACCTAATCTAACCTTTATTTGTTTCTTTTTAAGAAATGTCAAAAATTTGCAGTAATTTGCCTTACAGTTTGTCCAAAATGTTGCACCAAATTGCATCTGAGGACCCTCAAATACAAAAAATTTTTCCAAAGGGGAGGGGGACACCCCTCCACAGGACGGCGATCCGGAACAAGGTTCAGCTCACCAGTCTCGAAAAGCTTCCTAGCCTATGTCTCGACCCCATCAGCAGAAGCAACTTTATACTAAGCTCAAAAGTAGAACTGACATTACAATATATGAGACAAAATTCCAAGTGTTCTATTAATTGCTTAGCGAAAGTCATCGAGACACATCAACCTAATACCAACTCGACGCACTCTGGAAGACGAGCACCATGATGTCAGTACATGTCGAATTTTCCTTCCGAACTACTATGTTCCTAGTTTCCAAACTTCTATATTCCTGCTTTTCAAACTCCGAACTACACCATATGAAACCTGAAGCAACCCAAATTTAGACCCGGGAAGACCAACCTTCCTGTAGCCTCTCGCTACGCATGGACCTGCCAACCGTTAAGGCTAGTGGCGTTGTCGTTGACGTTATAGTCAAAACGTCGGCCCCGAATGTTGCTTTGAACCGGTGGTCGACATAATGACAACGATCAACAAACAACTACAGATCAGCGTGCGTGTATATAAAATACAGAAGCATTAGGGAAAGACCTTTCCAAATTTGATTATTCCAATTTGAATGAAGACCTACAATCTAGGTTGAAAAATTATTTTTGGCCACCCTGCTATTCCTTTCTTTAATTTCCCTCTCGACCCTATAAGAAAAAGTAACTTTATCTTGAGAACAGTAGGAGAAATGACATTACAATACATGGGACAAAACCCCAAGTGTTCTGTTAATTGCTTAGCGAAAGTCATCGAGACACATCAACATAATACCAAATCGACGCACTCTGGAAGACGAGCACGATGATGTCAGTACATGTCGAATGTTCCTTCCAAACTCCTATATTCCTAGTTTCCAAACTTTCATATTCCTGCCTTTCAAACTCCGAACTCGCCATATGAAACCTGAAGCAACCCAAATTTAGACCCGGGAAGAACAACCTTCCTTCAGCCTCTCGCTACGCATGGACCTGCCAACCGTTGAGGCTAGTGGCGTTGTCGCTGACGTTATAGTCAAAACGTCGGCCCCGAATGTTGCTTTGAACCGGTGGTCGACATAATGACAACGATCAACAAACAACGACAGATCAGCGTGCGTGTATATAAAATACAGAAGCATTTGGGAAAGTGATTATTCCAATTTGATTGAAGACCTACAATCTAGGTTGAAAAATTATTTATGGCCATCAAGCTATTCCTTTCTTAAATTTCCTTTCTTAAATTTCCCTCTCGACTCTATAAGAAAAAATAGCTTTATACTGAGATCAGTAGTAGAACTGACATTACAATACATGGGACAAAACTCCAAGTGTTCTGTTAATTCCTTGGCGAAGGTCATCGAGACACATCAACCTAATACCAAGTCGAAGCACTCTGGAATGAGAGCACCATGATGTCAGTACATGTCGAATTTCTTTCCGAACTGCTATATTCCCAGTTTTCCAAACTCCGCCCTTGCCATGAAACGTGAGGCAACCCAAATTTAGACCCGGGAAGAGCAACCTTCCTTCAACCTCTCGCTACGCATGGACCTGCCGACCGTTAAGGCTAGTGGCGTTGTCGTTGACGTTGCAGTCAAAACGCCGGCCCCGAATGTTGCTTTGAACCGGTGGTCGACATAATGACAACGATCAACAAGCAACTACAGATCAGCGTGCGTGTATATAAAATACAGAAGCATTAAGGAAAGTCTTTCCCAAATTTGATTATTCCAATTTGATTGAAGACCTACAATCTAGGTTGAAAAATTATTTAAGGCCATCAAGCTATTCCTTTCGTAAATTTCCCTCTCGACCCTATAAGAACAAATAACTTTATACTGAGATCAGGAGTAGAACTGACACTACAATACATGGGACAAAACTCCAAGTGTTCTGTTAATTGCTTAGCGAAGGTCATCGAGACACATCAACATAATACCAAGTCGACGCACTCTGGAATGAGAGCACCATGATGTCAGTGGAAGTTGAATTTCTTTCCGAACTCCTATATTCCCAGTTTTCAAACTCCGCCCTTGCCATGAAACCTGGAGCAACCCAAATTTAGACCCGGGAAGAGCAACTTTCCTTCAGCCTCTCGCTACGAATGGACCTGCCAACCGTTACGGCTAGTGGCGTTGTCGTTGACGTTATAGTCAAAACGTCGGCCCCGAATGTTGCTTTGAACCGGTGGTCGACATAATGACAACGATCAACAAACAACTACAGATCAGCGTGCGTGTATATAAAATACAGAAGCATTTGGGAAAGTGATTATTCCAATTTGATTGAAGACCTACAATCTAGGTTGAAAAATTATTTATGGCCATCAAGCTATTCCTTTCGTAAATTTCCCTCTCGACCCTATAAGAAAAAATAACTTTATACTGAGATCAGTAGTAGAACTGACATTACAATACATGGGACAAAACTCCAAGTGTTCTGTTGATTGCTTAGCGAAGGTCATCGAGACACATCAACATAATACCAAGTCGACGCACTCTGGAAGACGAGCACCATGATGTCAGTACATGTCGAATTTTCTTTCCGAACTCCTATATTCCCAGTTTCCAAACTCCGTCCTTGCCATGAAACCTGAAGCAACCCAAATTTAGACCCGGGAAGAGCAACTTTCCTGTAGCCTCTCGCTACGCATGGACCTGCCGACCGTTACGGCTAGTGGCGTTGTCGTTGACGTTATAGTCAAAACGTCGGCCCCGAATGTTGCTTTGAACCGGTGGTCGACATAATGACAACGATCAACAAACAACTACAGATCAGCGTGCGTGTATATAAAATACAGAAGCATTAGGGAAAGTCCTTTCCAAATTTGATTATTCCAATTTGAATGAAGACCTACAATCTAGGTTGAAAAAATTATTTTTGGCCATCAAGCTATTCCTTTCTTTAATTTCCCTCTCGACCCAAGGGCGTAGGAAGCGGGGGGCCTGGGGGCTGAGTCCCCAGTCAAAAATGTGGGGGCTGAAGTATGCTTCCTCCCCCAAGATCCAAGGGCAAAAACCCTTCATTTGTCTTTTCTTAAGAAATGTCAAAAATTTGCAATAATTTTCCTTACAGTTTGTCCAAAATATTGCACCAAATTGCATCTGAGGACCCTCAAATACCCAAAAATTTTCCAAAGGGGGAGGGGGACACCCCCCAGGACGGCGATCCGAAACAAGGTTCAGCCCACCAGTCTCGATAAGCTTCCTAGGTCATGTCTCGACCCCAATAGCAGAAGAAACTTTATTCTAAGCTCAATAGTAGAACTGACATTACAATATATGAGACAAAAACTCCAAGTGTTCTGTTAATTGCTTAGCGAAAGTCATCGAGACACATCAACATAATACCAAGTCGACGCACTCTGGAATGAGAGCTTCATGATGTCAGTACATGTCGAATTTTCCTTCCGAACTTCTATATTCCTAGTTTTCAAACTTCCATATTTTTGCCTTTCAAACTCCAAACTCGCCATATGAAACCTGAAGCAACCCAAATTTAGACCCGGGAAGAACAACCTTCCTTCAGCCTCTCGCTACGCATGGACCTGCCAACCGTTACGGCTAGTGGCGTTGTTGTTGACGTCATAGTCAAAACGTCGGCCCCGAATGTTGCTTTGAACCGGTGGTCGACATAATGACAACGATCAACAAACAACTACAGATCAGCGTGCGTGTATATAAAATACAGAAGCATTAGGGAAAGTCTTTCCCAAATTTGATTATTCCAATTTGATTGAAGACCTACAATCTAGGTTGAAAAATTATTTATGGCCATCAAGCTATTCCTTTCGTAAATTTCCCTCTCGACCCTATAAGAAGAACAAATAACTTTATACTGAGATCAGGAGTAGAACTGACATTACAATACATGGGACAAAACTCCAAGTGTTCTGTTAATTGCTTAGCGAAGGTCATCGAGACACATCAACATAATACCAAGTCGACGCACTCTGGAATGAGAGCACGATGATGTCAGTGCGAGTTGAATTTCTTTCCGAACGCCCATATTCCCAGTTTTCAAACTCCGCCCTTGCCATGAAACCTGGAGCAACCCAAATTTAGACCCGGGAAGAGCAACTTTCCTTCAGCCTCTCGCTACGCATGGACCTGCCAACCGTTACGGCTAGTGGCGTTGTCGTTGACGTTATAGTCAAACGTCGGCCCCGAATGTTGCTTTGAACCGGTGGTCGACATAATGACAACGATCAACAAACAACTACAGATCAGCGTGCGTGTATATGAAATACAGAAGCATTGGGGAAAGTCCTTTCCAAATTTGATTATTCCAAATTGAATGAAGACCTACAATCTAGGGTGGAAAAATTATTTTTGGCCATCAAGCTATTCCTTTCTTTAATTTCCCTCTCGACCCAAGGGCGTAGGAAGCGGAGGCCTGGGGGCTGAGTCTTAAAAAATGTCAAAAATTTGCAGTAATTTTCCTAACAGTTTGTCCAAAATGTTGCACCAATTTGCATCTGAGGACCCTCAAATACCCAAAAATTTTCCAAGGGGAGGGGGACACCCCTCCCCCAGGACAGCGATCCGAAACAAGGTTCAGCCCACCAGTCTCGATAAGCTTCCTAGCCTATGTCTCGACCCCATTAGCAGAAGCAACTTTATACTAAGCTCAATAGTAGAACTGACATTACAATATATGAGACAAAACTCCAAGTGTTCTGTTAATTGCTTAGCGAAAGTCATCGAGACACATCAACATAATACCAAGTCGACGCACTCTGGAAGACGAGCACCATGATGTCAGTACATGTCGAATTTTCCTTCCGAACTCCTATATTCCTAGTTTCCAAACTTCTATATTCCTGCCTTTCAAACCCCGAACTCGCCATATGAAACCTGAAGCAACCCAAATTTAGACCCGGGAAGAACAACGGTCCTGTAGCCTCTCGCTACACATGGACCTGCCAACCGTTACGGCTAGTGGCGTTGTCGTTGACGTCATAGTCAAAACGTCGGCCCCGAATGTTGCTTTGAACCGGTGGTCGACATAATGACAACGATCAACGAACAACTACAGATCAGCGTGCGTGTATATAAAATACAGAAGCATTAGGGAAAGTCTTTCCCAAATTTGATTAGAAACCTCCTAATTCCCATTTGAAAAAATAACGTATTGCATACAACTTATACTTTTTTGTGAATTCTTATTAATTTCTCAAAGAATACCCTCCCTGTCAAGAAATGTATTCTAGATTGCCTTATACTGCTGACAAAATCATCCGTGCGTGAGACGACAGTGTTTTACTGAGGCCAATCACAGAACTTACCTTTCAAAATTTCAGACTAACTTCTTCGAATAAGAACTTCCGAATATTACCGCAACAAGAATGAAGACCCATCGTCCTAGCAGAAAGTGTTAGAACCTAATACAAAGTGCTTGAATTTATGGTAGACGAGAACCAAGTCGTGGACCGACGCATCAATGCAATGTGAATGAAACACCAAAATATCGTATCACTAACGAAATTGTCCATACCGTTCATAAACAAACACTTCCAGTGACGTGCCCGTTCTTTAACAACCTTTCCTTAAGTTTGCCTTTGCAGTGTCTGTCTACTGCAATATTTTGTTTACACGTGTCTATTTTGTTAACAAATTCACATATTTAATTAACGAGTAACAGCACAAAGGCCAGAGCATACCTTCATCGAAACTTGAGTGTAATTATTTTGTGGGAACCCACCCACCTTGAATGAAGTTCTCTTTGCCTAGTGAAATGGTTGCTTCTACAAAAGTTATGGGTAATGAGGGCATTGTGGAATTTACCCCCTACAGGTCTTTGCCCTCCATCTTGCCAATGCGTCCCAGTCCGCTCCTGTAAAAACCGTATACGGTTAGCAGGAAGAACACACAACTTTTGCCCCCAAAATGTTTGCTTTTCCCCACTTGTCGACCCCCGTCCTCACCTTTGAAATCCCGGTCTCAAAGTTACCAAAGAACTGAGCAGACCTTTTGAGAAAAAGCAGGACTTTATTTAGCAGATGCTAGGGGTGGGATGTCATAGTTTAAGAAAATTGTACCACACATCAGTATGTCTAACCTGCTCTTCCTGCTGTTCCTCACCGTATCATTGGTAATGAGTTTCTTCCCTAAAATACTGGACAAAATTCTGCATAAAAACTGGCGATTATAAGAACAATTACATAATGTAATTACTCACTGGTTAAGGCAAAGGTTGATTCAGAAACGTATATCCAAACTTTTTCCTTGTATGCCTGTTTGGACTTATTGCAGACAACGATTGCAAAGCAGTATGTTAATCTATTCGACGACAAACTTTGACACGTCCATGTTTAAAGTAACAGCCGCTTGACATTTTTCATCACGTTGAAATCATGTACAATTACACTCTATATTGTCTTTAATGAAATCAAAATCAAGTCATGATCTGTACAATTGCTCGCTACACTGTAATTAAGATTTTCCGATTTGTCGTCTGAAATCTGGAAACACATTCATATGACTGGTCCTTTCTTCCAACTTATTATTGGAACTGCCACACATATCACCACAGTACTAATTCACTTTGTGCAACTTTCTGAGGCTTGAAACCCACTGGCCGTAAGTGACCTTACCTGAACATGGTATTTTGAAACTTGGATGATCTGGGGTATTTTTATTTCGCAATAAGGTGTTGCCAAAAATGTACTTTTCACAACAAGGAACTTTGAATACCTTGCTCCTTTTACACATTATCACCTTACGTTTGATTCGTAAATACTCTTGTATGTGTTGTACATACCTTAGTCAACTATAACTTGATACCTTCAAGTGGTCATGCAAATATGCCCAACAGATTCTTTTATTTTCAACAGTTAAGGTGTTTTAATAAAAAACGACGACCATTTCATGCTTGATATAAAAAGGTGGCATCTCCCTGATATAAACATGCAATTCTTTGATACTCCATGAATCGAGATCAATTTGAAGCAGTGGCAGTGATTTGAACGAAATACGGATGCGCGTATGGCTCCAAATGCTCCACGGGAACACAAAGGCTACCCCTTTGAGGATCCAATAACTTGACTCTGATGTTTCCCACCTGCGTTGTCGTCAGATGTCAAATGTCTCATGGGGGAGTCCCACGAATTTTATAATTTAGAGAGCACATCAGAAGAAGTACCCACATTCAATTGTATGGGGTACTGTTAACAAAAACTGTAGAAAGATTCTGCAAAAGTATTGAAAATTGTAAGTTCCAATACAATCAATCCTTTACTTTCAAAATGGCATCTTTCATGTTTTTGGTCCCAAACAGACTCCTTTCCCAAATTGACGTTAACAATATACAATATTACCCTTTCTACAACTTCACAGGATCGTACGCACGCTAGCAAGCTGTTTTCTTGATGTCAAATGTCCTTCCTACAAGGTCAAAGATACATGTGTTTTGTGGCACGAACGGCCTCCCAAGAATCACGGTTCGAATCCTTTGTTGGGCTTCAGATAATCTTCGACTTGGGCGTTCCAGATTCTTCCGGAACTATACTGTGCTTCTACTCGAGAACATTCGATTCCCTTGTGGAAAGGACTGATTACCTCCACATTCTAATTTTAACTATGATCGCATCTAGATTCTTATATTTTCGAGGAAGTTTTGTTCAATGAATGCGTTGTTCTTGAGAACATGCTGGAATTTACTAAAAGAGAAATCTCTGGAATTAACTGAGGGAGCAATCTCTGGAACAATTGATGATCAATATAAGTGGAAACCCTCACAATAACAGGAGAGAGAAAGACACCGAAAGAAAGAGACACAGGTTAACAAACAGCCACAGTCGTTAGTGTCCATACAGCTCAGAAACTCTAACATACCGTTGTCGTAGCAAACTGTTCCTGCTTTCCTGCTATCGGTGAAATGCCTGCTAGTTCGAGAAGAGCCCTACCAGCCTTGAACTGTTTAAAAGAAAGAAATAATCGCCAGCGCATTTAGCCACCAACGTCACGCCTACCAAGTACTACGAGTACACCCTGCCGCGTCGACCAAGGCCTAAGCTTACAACGATGAAGCATACTACGAGTGTTACAGCCAGCCAAGACTAGAGATAAGTATACGGATTAAGTATTATAAATAAAGGCCTAAGTGAAATTTTAGTGTATTTTGTAGAAATTAAGGAAAAGGGGTTTTAATAATAATCAGCAGTTTGGAATTTTAATCTCATTCTTCTGCATCTTTTCGCTGTATCGGTTTTGCGTATTGCACCTAGCCGTAACACGTGTCGCAACTTAAGGTTACATAGCCTGGTATATGGGAAGGAGACGAAGATCCGCAGATAAAATCTCTGCCAAGAGGAACAAAATAGAGGGAATTGAGAACCTTCACATTGGTTTTAAATGAACAAAAAGTAAGCATTTGCGGATCGGTCATACATATTTGTCGAGATATGTATATACAGTAAAAAATGAGTATAAGCTTATCATGACCTCATAGCGTTGAAAAACGTCGTATGTTGAATACTGAATACTTTCATTTATCCTGTTTTGTTTTCTTCGTATTCCCTTATCTATTTAAGAGTTTTAATGTTTTGGGGTTGTTATAGCAATCCCATAAGAGTCTATTGATCGAAAACCAAGCCTGGCTTGAAGTGAGAACGAGATCTGTGTCCAAAGTACCGAGAAAGGTTCACCAAACTAAGAAATGTTAAATAGCTGTCATGGAGTCATCTCCTCCATTCAATTTATTTATTTTTTTCAGATAGATAAAACTAACTTACATGAACAAACATGAGTAAGATAATAAAAATATTAAGAAAATATAAACAAATACATCAAATGTATAAAAATATATGAAACATATGTAAAATAGGTTAAAATGTATATGTACAAAAATTTGTCGAACTTTTTCACCAAAGCGGAAACGTTTATAATCGTGAGAGTCCTAGAAGTATTAAATGGGACGAAGTAGAATAACTTATCAGAACGAGCTGATTAATTTTAGCGCGGCTAGGATCAAACTATTTGTGAAAGGCTTATTACATTTTAAAGGACTCAGACGGGGAATAAATGGTACAAAAATTAGACCATTTTCAATAAAATTATTTGTAAATAAAAAAAACAATTTCGGAGGCAAAGGACAGGTTTTAGGTTTCAAAGGTTCTAAACTAACAAAGGAGTTATATTACCACCAATATTAACAACTCAAGAACGTTTTAAAAGAAACTTTAGTCCAGTCACAATTGAAGACAGGTGACTTAAGATTGTCAATTAAGCTCAAATACAATAAAGAAGAAATGATAGTATTAAATGATGAACTTTTATAACAGTACTATTTAACTCTTTCGTAAGATTTTTCCTATTCAAATGCTATGAAATTACAATAAATTGACACATATTGTGTCATTGACACTTCTTTTGCAAATTGAGAAGAACCATATTATTTTTTGGCAGCGTTGAATTAAAAAGTTATGAGAAACAATTTAATGAAAACGGAAGTAAGGGCTTGTGGTTCGTTGTTATTAAGCAAACACCCTGACTTTTGAAACAGGAAAAGATAGCATTCCTTACATGCACAGAGACATGTGGGCCAGCTGCAGATTTCTGTTAAAGTGGTTGAAAGTTGGGAACATAAATGTCAAAAACAAGGAGCAATACAGTCGGGACCGGTACTTTATGTTCTTCCAGCTTAAAGCATGCACGTTTGATTTCATGCTCAATAGTCACAAAATGCGGTTGGTTATCCATGGGTGGTGCTGGTGAAGGCGCACTGCATGGTGTTAGTGAAAGCCCACTGCTGTTATCACGCTCCCCACAAACGTTCCACTCGCTCCGGCAGGCATCATTGGATTAAGGTGATTTTAAGTTTCCCACAATAAAGTTATAAGGTTAAAGATGTTCTGCGAACATATCTGAGATCCAATTTTTCTCATCTAGATGATGCTGAGAGGTTTTTGCATCCCTCATAGACTTGCTTAGAGCCGAGCTGTCTTGGCTATGAGAATACAATTTAGTGTGTAACTCAAGAACAAGTGCAACCCCTGCAACAATTTTAGGACGCATTATGCTCAAAATATTGTACAACCGTCCTGGTAAGCAATCAAATGCCCCCACAAAATCGCACATAGTCCGTCACAATGTTGTTTCCTCGTCTTTATCACATTTAGTTTTGAAAAATGTTCTAACCAACGATCTCTAAAAGTAACTCATCTGCAGAGGACTTGGGCAACACTGTCACACTGTCACACTGCTTGGCAGATTTTACGTCATCAAGACCATTGAGTACAAGAGCAGTGTTCGCTCTATGTTGTATGTATGGCGATGTTGTGATAACCAATGAGAATTCTCGGAATAATATGGCCGACACTTTTCATGTTTCGATGACAATGACAATCCGAAATCCAATGTTTTTGGTAGCTCCCTTGCCATATTACCAGTTTTTTACTTTCTACAGTTATGTGGCAAACTGCTTCAACGCATTCTTCGTCTTTAGTGCCTTCATTCCGGAAATCCTCCTCATTTGCGTCATTCTGTTCATCAACTTCCATATCCTCCTCCTCATCATCATCATCATCGAGGAATACGTCTTCAATCTCCATCTCTTCTTCTTGTTGCATATTTTCTGCCTCTGAAAAATGGTTTGTCGCCGTACCCTCTTCTTCAACCTATGGAGCCTGACATGATGCCATCTGAAAGATTATGGACGCTATTGTTATACGACAAGCCTCTCTCTCTCAACGTTCTGCTTTCTCTTTTGTCCTCAGATAGCCCCAAATCGATCACTACGGTTCATATAATTGTTTGTGCGTAACGTCAATGAATTTATTGCAACTTCTCAGTAAAGTTCTTAATCTACGGCCAGAATTCTTCATTTGAAAATTACTAACAATGTTACATCAAAACAGTCCTCGAGTTAACGTTTAAATGATCTTATATAGATAGCAAAACTGGCATATTCCTTCTTTTTTATACTCAGCACTACGCCATACGAAACCTGTGTCACATTTAACATAATAACTTTAAGTAATAATAACTAATAATAACTAATAATAATAGTTGCGCACAACTTGCACTTTTTTGTGAATTGTTATCAATTTCTCAACGAATAACATTTTCTTTCAAAGTTTCAATTTGATTGAAGACCTACATTATAAATTGAAAAAATTATTTTTGACCATCAAGCGATGCCTTTCATAAATTTCCCTTTCGACCCCATTAGGAGGAGCAACTTTATACTAAGTTTCTACTATAGTAGAACTGACATTACAATATATCAGACAAAACTCCAAGTGTTCTATTAATTGCTTAGCGAAAGTCATCGAGACACATCAACCTAATAACAAGTCGACGCACTCTGGTAGACGAGCACCAGGATGTCAGTGCAAGTCGAATTTTCTTTTCGAACTCCTATACTCCCTGTTTTCAAACTCCACACTACGCCATATGAAACCTGAAGCAATCCAAATTTAAACCAGAGAAGAACAACCTTCCTGTAGCCTCTCGCTACGCATGAACCTGCCAACCGTTATGGCTAGTGGCGTTGTCGTTGACGTTATAGTCAAAACGTCGGCCCCGAATGTTGCTTTGAACCGGTGGTCGACAGAATGACAACGATCAACGAACAACTACAGATCAGCGTGCGTGTATTTAAAATACAGAAGCATTAGGAAAAGTCCTTCCCAAATTTGATTAGAAACCTCCTAATTCACATTTGAAATAATAACGTTTTGTATACAACCTACACTTTTTGTGAATTCTAATCAATTGCTCAACGAATACCCTCCCTATCAAGACATGTATTCTAGAGTGCCTTACACTGTGGACGAAACCATCCGTGCGTGAGAAGACAGTGTTTTACTGAGGCCAAACTCTTACTATTCAATATTTTAGACTAACTTCTTCTAATAAGAACTGCCGAACTTTGCCGCAACGGTAGTCGAGACCCATAAACCTACAAAAAAGTGTCTGGAGATATGGTAGACGAGAACTAGTCAGCCTTGACTTCTCCTGACTATTGAGAAAACTGTGGAACTATAAACCTAATTTAAAATGGAGGGCAGCCAACATTTCGTCCTTGTAAATGTAGATACTGGCAATCCCTCCATTTCCCTAAATTCAAAAAGCAACCTTGCTGGCAAAACTAGGATGTCAACTATATTTTTCTTACTCTTAACCAATCTGTAAATAACCAACCTGACAATCTAAGACAAACTCACCTTTCCTGATGAGCAAAGTAAGCTTCCAAAGATGGCCAAAGTAATTTTTTCCTGACACCGTGACTCTATTCTCTTATAGCTTACAATGTTAAGTAAGTCTCATGACGTTTGTTCGATTCCAAATGTGTTCTCCTATCTCTTTGTAAAATACTTTTATACTTCAGCCATTGCACGTCACCTCACCTTAGCCCACCAATAGCGTGGCTTGTAGATTTAGTCATCTGATAAAAGTCACTACTTTAGGTCCACCAATAAACCGACTTGTACATTTCGTCACCTGATAAAAATATCTAGAGTTAACGCCGAACTGTTCCATTTTTCAGGGGTGCAAATAATTCTAACAAAGTCTGAACAGCATCGCACACGTTTTAACTTGCCAAAAATACCCGAAAAGATCATAATTTGGCTACCTTACTTATTGACTAGCTTACTTCTTACAATGGTTATTAATGTACGAAAACTGCTTAAGCTATGGCAACATTATTAGTTAAATAATGAGACCCCCGAAAATTTCTTTTGAATAAGTCAATTAGTTACGGTGTTGCGAAATGTGTTTTGTAACAATGACCCAAAGGGGAAATATCCAATATTGAAATTCGCACGTGTCATTCGCACCTTTCTCATGCTAATATTGATAGCCTTTGACATGCACCACGCCCCTGGTGGTTTAAAGGGGCAGCGTATCTGATTAAGTCCAGCAAGGAAGACCACAAATGATCTGGAGTATTCCATATTGCGAAATAGGGTATTCCAAAACAAGTAAATTTGACAACAGAAGGAGGATCTAATACTCGGTTTCGCTTTCAAAGTTCTCACCTTACACGTTTGATTCGTAAATGCACGTTGATCCAGTATGCACATTTTGAAAAAAAATGAATTAAAGTATCAAAATATCATGGAAACCGATGTAAAGTTGTAATTCACAATCCATATAGGCTTCTCCCACATTTGTGGTCGCTCAGCGTGGTAAAAAAACTGCACTTTAAGCCTGAATTAAGATAATCTAGACACATCAACCCATTTCTAGGCTGACACATTCTGGTAGACGAGCACCATGATGTCAGTGCATGTCGCATTTCTTTCCTAACTCCCATATTCCCAGTTTCCAAACTCCGCACTTTGCCATGAAACCTGAAGCAACCCAAATTTAGACCCGGAAAGAACAACCTTCCTGTAGCCTCTCGCTACGCATGGACCTGCCAACCGTTATGGCTAGTGGCGTTGTCCGTTGACGTTATAGTCAAAACGTCGGCCCCGAATGTTGCTTTGAACCGGTGGTCGACGGAATGACAACGATCAACAAACAACTACAGATCAGCATGCGTGTACTTAAAATACAGAGCATTAAGAGAAGTCCTTCCCAAATTTGATTAGAAACCTCCTAATTCACATTTGAAATAATAACGTTTCGTGTACAACCTACACTTTTTTGTGAATTCTAATCAATTGCTCAACGAATACCCCTCCCTATCAAGACATGTATTCTAGAGTGCCTTACACTGTGGACGAAACCATCCGTGCGTGAGAAGACAGTGTTTCACTGAGGCCAAACACAGTACACTTACTACTGAACATTTTTTACTAACTTTTTCTAATAAGAACTTCCGAACTCTGCCCCAACGATAGTCAAGACCCATCAAACTACTAGAAAGTGTCTGAATTTATGGTAGACGAGAACCAAGACGTGGACCGACGCATCAATACAATCATGTAAAGACATGCCTAATTCTGAATGAAAGCAAAAAATATCCCATCACTTTCATCTCGTGTTAAACAAAGGGAGTTCATCATCATAATAGCTCTCAAGAGTCAACATGAGTTTTCCTTTAACCTTGTACAATTTGTTACTTAGACATACATCATGCACAAAGATAACTCGTCAGCCTTGACTTTCTCCTGAACTATTGAGAAAACTGAGGATTTTTACACCTAATTAAAACTGGAGGGCAGCCAACATTACCTTCTTATAAAAGTAGATATTAGCAATCCCTCCATTTCAATAAATTCAAAAAGCAACCTTGCTAGCAATAATTTGATGTCAACTATATTTTTGTTACTCTTAATTTGTCTGTAAATGACCAACCTGACAATCTAAGAAAAACTCACCTTTCCTGATGAGCAAAGTAAGCTTCCAAAGATGGCCAAAGTAATTTTCTGACACCGTGACCCTATTTTTTTATCGTTCACAATGTTGAGCAAGTCTCATCACCTTTGTTCGATTCTAAATGTGTCTCATATCGCTTTGTAAAGTTCTTTTATACTTCAACCATTGCACGTTACCTTACTTTAGCCCACCAATAGCGTGTCTCGTAGATTTAATCATCTGATAAAAGTCACTACTTTAAGTCCACCAATAAACTGACTTGTAAATTCCGTCACCTGATAAAAATATGCGGACTTAACCCCGAACTGTTCCATTCTTTCAAGGGTGCAAATAATTCTAACAAAGTTTTAACAGCATCGCACACGTTTTAACTTGCCAAAAATACCCGAAAAGATCATAATTTGGCTACCTTACTTATTGACAAGCTTACTTCTTACAATGGTTATTAATGTACGAAAACTGCTGAAGCTATGGCAACATTATTAGTTAAATAATGAGACCCCCGAAAATTTCTTTTGAATAAGTCAATTAGTTACGGTGTTGCGAAATGTGTTTTGTAACAATGACCCAAAGGGGAAATATCCAATATTGAAATTCGCACGTGTCATTTGCACCTTTCTCATGCTAATAGTGATAGCCTTTGACATGCACCACGCCCCTGGTGGTTTACAGGGGCAGCGTATCTGATTAAGTCCAGCAAGGAAGACCACAAATGATCTGGAGTATTCCATATTGCGAAATAGGGTATTCCAAAACAAGTAAATTTGACAACAGAAGGAGGATCTAATACTCGGTTTCGCTTTCAAAGTTCTCACCTTACACGTTTGATTCGTAAAAGCACGTGATCTAGTATGCACGTTATGATAAAAAAGGAATTAAACTATGAAGATATCATGGAAACCGATGTAAAGTTGTCATTCACAATCCATATAGGCTTCTCCCACATTTGTGGTCGCTAAGCGTGGTAAAAGACTGCACTTCAAAGCCTGAATAAAGATCATCCAGACACATCAACCCATTTTTAAGTTGACACATTCTGGTAGACGAACACCAGGATGTCAGTACATGTCGAATTTTCTTTCGAAACTCCCATATTCCTAGTTTCAAAACTCCACACAACGCCATGTAACCTGAAGCAACCCAAATTTAGACCCGGAAAGTACGATCCTGTAGCGTCTCGCGACACATGGACCTGCCGACCGTTACGGCTAGTGGCGTTTTCGTTGACGTAACAGTCAAAATGTCGGCCCGAACGTTGCTTTAAACCGGTGGTCGACAGAATGACAACGATTCATGAACAAGTACAGATCAGATTGCATAAATTTAATATACTGAAGAATTACGGAAAGTCCTTCCCATATTTGATTAGAAACCTCCTAATTCACATTCGAAATAATAACGTTTTGTGTACAACCTACACTTTTTGTTAATTCTAATCAATTGCGCATCGAATACCCTCCCTATCAAGACATGTATTCGAGAGTGCCTTATACTGTGGACGAAACCATCCGTGCGTGAGAAGACAGTGTTTTACTGAGGCCAAACACAGTCCTTACTATTCAACATTTTAGACTAACTTCTTCTAATAAGAACTTTCGAATTTTGCCGCAACTGGAGGGCAGCCAACACTATCTTCTTATAAAAGTAGGTATTGGCAATCCCTCCATTTCCCTAAAATAAAAAAGTAACCTTGCTAGAAGTACTTTGATGTCAACTATATTTTTTACTCTTACTTTATCTGTAATATAACCATCCTGGCAATCTAACTCAAACTCACCTTTCCTGATGAGCAAAGTGAGCTTCCAAAGTTGGCCAAAGTAATTTTTTCCTGACACCTTGACTTTATTTTCTTATCGTTCACGATGTTAAGTAAGTCTCATCACGTTTGTTCGATTCTAAATGTGTTCTCCTATCGCTTTGTGAGATTCTTTTATACTCCAACCATTGCGCGCCACCTTACTTTAGCCCACCAATAGCGTGGCTCGTAGATTTCGTCACCTGCTTGTTTTGGAATTAAGCTTTCAAAGATGTCCAAAATAGCTTCTTTTTATTCGGCTTTTATGTTCTTCTGTATTTGCTCACGATGTTATGCCTCTCTCACTTTGCCGAAAACATGCATCATATTTTTCCACCCCCGATAGCTTTACAAATTCTTGTATACTTCGACCAGTAAACGTCACCACTTTGAGTCTGCCAGTAGGATGATTTGTGTACTTCGTCATCTAATAAGACCATACATTTTTTAATTTGAACGTATTTGGCTGGACAGTTTCATCTTTCAAGCATTTATCCAAAGTGGTAACTTTTTGCGTCATACTATATTTCTCTAAATCTGAATTAGGAAAGTCAATGTAAACAGTTCTCCTCACCTATCGTAATAATGGATGAAATTTTAAATTTTGAAATCCGATATGATATTGCTGACTGGCATGAAGGTGGTACAAAGTGAATCTTACTAGAGGCCTTGGAAACGGTAACCAAGTTCCTGTACTTGCAATACGTAAAGAACACTTTACTTATTTTTTCAAAACGATCGAAAGTTAATGGCAAAGTTCGCGTTTTGTCGAAGACCAAACACTACGGTATTGGTGTACGGGAAAATAATTCGAAACATTTCGACCAGCGTGCTCAGTGGTGTTGCGAAACATGTTTTATAACAATGCACCGAATGGGAACGAAATTGTCCATGCCGTTCATAAACAAACACTTCCAGTGACGTGCCCGTGCTTTAACAACCTTTCCTTAAGTTTGACTTTGCAGTGTCTGTCTACTGCAATATTTTTTACACTTGTGTATTTTGTTAACATATCAACAGCTAGGCTATTCAGGTAACGAGTAACGCCAGAAGGGGAGAGCCTACCTTCATCAAAATTTGAGTGGAATTGGTTCGTGGGAACCAACAACCTCGATTTCCGTAGGAACCAACCACCTCGAATGAAGTTCTCTTTGCCTCGTGAAATGGTTGCCCCAAGCCTAAACAGACCAAACATTCTGCTACGAAGATTATGGGTAACGCCAGAGATGGGAGGAGCCTTTCAATCCCCGCAGTATTGCCACCAAGGGGGGTCTTTACCCTCCATCTTGTCACCCCGTATCAGTCGACTCCTGTAAAAACTTGCAGTCAACAGGAAGAATGCGCACACATACTTTTGACCACCCCTCCTCTAATGTTTGCTTATCCCCACGTGCAAATACCCCACTTCCACTTTTGAAATCCTGATGGTAACGCTACACCTCCTTGGTCTGGTCAGTTCAGATCGTGTAGTTCGTTACAAACCTATTAAATTACTTTCCAATGATTTATTTAATGATAATAAAGTTACATGTGCAACTCTTTTTGCTTTTACTCTTTGCGAATCGGGCATGCGTATTCAATCTCAAAGTTACCAAAGCCTGAATCAAGCAGCAAGGTACTTTTGGGAAAAAGTAGGATTCTTTGTAGCAGATGCAAGGGGGTGGAAAGTCATAGTTTTAGAAAATTGTACCACACACCAGTATGCCTAACCTGCTCTTCCTGCTATTCCTCACCATTAGTAATGTAGTATTCTTAAATACTGGAAAAACTTCTGCAAACGAACTGACGAAATATTAGAATAATAACATAATTTAATTACTCACCGTTTAAGGCGAAGGTTGCTTAAGAAACGTTTATCAGAGCAGTATGTAAATCTATTCGACGACAAACGTTGACACGTCCATGTTTAAGGTAACAGCCGCCTGAAATTTTTCAACGCGTGAAGCTAAGCACACTTACACTCTCTATTGTCTTTAATCAAATCAACCAAGTTATGATCTGTACCAGTACTGCCTACACTGCAACCAAGATTACCCGATTTGTCTTCTGAAATTTGGAAACACATTCATATGATTGGCCCTTTCTTGCACCTTCTTATTGAAATAACTACTCAAAAGGCACTTCAGTACTTATTCACTTTGTGCAACGTTCTGAGACCTGGAACTCACTTGCCGTAACTGATATGACTTGAACATGGTATTGCAAAACTTGGAAGATCTGGGGTATTGGGGTATTTTTATTTCGCAATAAGGTACTTTGAAAAGTGTACTTTTCACAACAATGAACTTTGAATACCTTGTGCGTTTTACAAATTATCACCCTACGTTTGATTCGTAAATACTCGTGTATGTATTGTACATACCTTAATCAAATATAACTTGGTACCTTCAAGAGGTAATGCAAATATGCGTAGCTGATCCTTTCATTATCAACAGTTAAGGTATTGTCATCAAACTCAATGAACTGTCTTTGCATGATGTAACATATGTAGCAGCTTTCTGATATAAACATGCAATTTTTTACGCTTCATGAATCGAGGTCAATTTGCGGCGGTGGGGAAGATTCGAGTGAAATACGGATGCGCGAATGGCCTCAAATGCTTTGCGAGAACACTAAAGGTAAAGGTTACCCGCCTTTGAGGATCCAATGACGTAAACTCTGAGGTCCACCTGCGTTGTCTTCGGATGCCAAATGTCTCGCGGGAAACCCCAACTTGAAATTTTATAGTGTAGAATGTACATCAGAAAAAGTACACACATTCAATTGTATGCATGGGAAGATTGTAAAAAAAAGTAAAAAAAAAGACTCTGCAAAAGTATCGAAAATTGTAAGTTCCAGTTCAATCAATTCTTTACTTTCAAAACGGCACTTTTCGTGTTATTAATCCCAAGCAGACTCCTTTTGGGGGGTTTAATTTTGCAGGGCGTAGCACTGAGTCTGGAAAAAGGAATATAGGAGTTTAGAAAGAAAATTCGACGTGCACTGACATCTTGGTGCGCTATTCAGGGGTTACATGGGTACCTGTGAGGTAGATGCAAACTGGAGGGATTGTCTCTGGGCCTGGCTCTTCCTGAACAGGGGTGATACTTGATAAGCGCTTTGGGCCTATCTTTGGTTTAAAGCGTTATATAACAACAGATTATTTAGAGAGCGCCGTGGCCTGTTGGTTAAAGGGAGAATGCAGTCACCCCAATAAAGAATTGTATAGTAGACTATCCTGTTTCCTGAATGGCTCTTGAGAATCATGTGACAGTATTTTTCTCACTCAATTGTAAAATTTACAAGGAGCAACTGCTTGGTTTACCTTGAATATGTCCTAAAATATTATGAAAGATATTTGGAAGAGAAATAAGAAGAAATTTGTGACATTTAGCTATTGTTTCAAAATAAGTTTGGGGCGACTGCTTTTGACCTTTAAGGTGTTGGACTTTGATCACTGCATAGTTCGAATCCCGCCTGAGTTATTACGTAGTGTCCTTGGGCAAGATGCTTTATCTCAATTGCTTCTCTCCACCCAGGGGTGAAATGGGTACCTGCGAGGTAAAATGCTATATGGTGCTCCATAAGAGCTGCTGTCGCACTGGAAGTGTTGTCTGGGGGACGATTTACCGTTGAGCACGAGGTAATATTTGTAAAGCGCGTTGACGCTTACCTCTAGTGTAAAGCGTTATGCAAAAACAAAATAAATATTTCAGTATTATTACTCGACTGTCTTGATGACGTAAAACCTGTCAAAAGGAATGTGACATTGTTGCCTAAGTTCGCTGCAGATGAGGGGCTTTTAGAGTGCTTTGGTTGGAGTGTTTTTAAAACTGATTGTGATTAAGACTAGCATACAGCACTGACACATTACGTGCGACTTTGTGAAGACATTTGACTGCCAACCAGTTCCTGTTTTTGACTCGGACACTGATCTGGATTCGCATAGACAGGACAGATCGGCTCTAAACAATTGTCCCCATCCCCCATTTCGTAGCGCCACTGTCACTAAATTTCTACCACCATCAGCCTAGTAAACACAAGTTTCTTTTCTCAGCTCAGTTTAATCATTGTCCATCAATCCGATGCTTAATGATAAACCTACACATCCAGGCGCGTAGCTACGGGACCTGGGCCCCACAGATGTTTGACAGTCCCCCCCCCCAAATTGTGCGTGTCCTAATAAAATGTGTAAGAATTAAGGACGGCGATTGCTGCCGTGACCCTACATTTGATACCTAGCCCCCCTAAAATTTCATCCTAGCTACGTCCCTGTACACGTCTGCATATAAGGTAAACTAGGAACACAAACTAAAGAGATTATTTTGATCCAGTACATCACATTATTACGGTAAGAAAAATAACATTTGTTAATCGATGTTTTATTAATTCGTTCGTTCAGTTATTACAATAATCAGTCTGTCTATTAGGAAAAGTTCACTTATTACAGACCAATCTTACTTTGCCCATGCTTTTCAACATAGGCATAGGCAGCGGGGCTGGGGTGCTATAGCCCCCCGTCAAAAATGTTGGGGCTGAAGTATGCTTCCGCCTCCTAAGATCCAAGGGCAAAAACCCCTTATTTGTCTCTTCTGTAAGAAATGTCAAAAATTTGCAGTAATTTTCCTTAAAGTTTGTCCAAAATGTTGCACCAAATTGCACCTGAAGACCCTCAAATACCCCAAAATTTTCCAAAGGGGAGGGGGACACCCCTCCCCAGGACGGCGATTCGAAACAAGGTTCAGCACCCACCCACCCCCCAGTCTCGAAAAGCTTCCTGTGCCTATGCTTTTTAAGGCATTAGTGCCAAGGGGGGGGGTATCTGGGCCCTTTGAAAGCGTTTAAATCTTACATGATCAACTAAAATGCGCATTCATGCTACTTAAATCTACAAGGTCCGTCTAGGCAGAGTAGATAAAAGGTTGGAGCAAATCTAACTTGTTGAAGGGTTAAAGAAATGAGGCTTAGCAATTGAAATTTACGGGTTTAACCCCCTGCCGACGGAGTCATCCAAGAAAATGTGCCGTCTTTCGATAAAATGAAATGCCCTTCTAAAATTGAAAATATCCCAAATCTAAGTTACCCACCCAACGTTAACTCGTCCTAGCGTCCTCTTAAATTACAGTAGTAAACTTACTTGTGTCAATTCTTACCCACAATGGGAATGAATATCAGATTAAATCTTGACAATTATAAGTTATCATTGCTGATACTAACATATCATAAAGCAATCGTAAACAGACGTCTTTGACCATAGCTGTACGAGTGACGAGCTAAGAGGATGCAACCCCTTGTAGATGGGCCTATCCATTAAGTGCACTTTTTTGCCAAAATAGTGCAATTTTGTCGTCTTCTCAAGTTTTTGTTTGATAAAGGTAGCAGCTTTCTAAAAATTATATCCCGTACGCATGTGCATATGACTGAAAATGGTAAACAATTTCTTCTTGGTTACATATTTAAAGGAAGATTCTTCTCTTATCTTAAAGCACAACCGCAACCTCAGTAACCAACTTTAAGAATGTTCTGAGATCAACAACTGAGTTACAGTAGAGAAGCAATGGCGTAGCTAACATTTTTTGTGTGGGGGCAAAAGCAAAAGTTTCCGACAGATTATTATCTTGGAGTAATGATGTACTATCTAAGCGTAGCGCCACCATCATCTGGCGTGTAGCTCGCGGAAAAAAATTTGATTAAAATATCTCCGAGATTCCTTAAATGACACCTTCAGGCCTTGTCAGTAACCATTTCGATGTGTAATTCTGCTTAAAAACATAAGAAGTGTTGTAAGTAAACCCCTAAGAATATAATTTTAGCTACTAATTTTCGTTGTAAGAATTTTTTAATTAAGGTGGTAAAAGTTTCCGACAGAGACTAGAAATTTCCGACAGAGGCCTTCGGAGGCTTTGTGGGGGCGACCGCTTCCCTCCCCCCCCCCTCTAGCTACGCCACTGTAGAGAAGTACGGTAAAGGACCTCGAAACCTGTTCTGAGCTTGGCGATGTTGCAAAATATGTTTTGTAACAATGCAAGAAAATAGAAACGCTCTATAAAGAAATTATTCCATAACCTTTGATACACTACCTACAACTGCCGTAAACGTGTCTAGAGTCCCGTGAACGTGTCTTGTGTCAACATTTATAATCATTTTATGTTTGCCGGAACACTGTCTGGCTCTTGCAATGTTATTTCTGTGTTGTTCATCAGAATATGAGCTATTTAAATCACAGGTTACATTAAGAGGGTTTTGACTGGGCACCAGCCTATTCCACGTTTTGGCTCTTGGTCTTGTAGATCACGGCAGAGGCAGAAGCCATTCTAACATGACCAGGGACAGTTTTGGGGACGAAAATAATGCACTGTCTTGTCTCTTAGAATAACTTAAGTTAGTAATAATTCAGGTCTTAAAGGGCAGTTGTTTTACGACGCTAAGCGACCACATTTGAGGGAGAAGCCTATATGGCTTATGAATTACAACTTCATTTCGGATGGCTAACCAACTCAACAATTTAAATCAACGTTGGTTTCTTTTGAAAAAGCCAGTTCAGATGGGAAAAGGTAGATTGCTCTTGGATTAAAAAAAACACCTTATTAAAAATACACCTTACTTTCACCCGGGCGGTAATCGAACCCCCAACCTCCCTGTTGCCAAGCTTCATCGTTTCAAATGCTACCGCCTTTTTCCACTAGGCCACATCACCACAAGTTAAAAATGTACATGAAAATTTTAAAGTGAGCTCATGACCTCAAGTCAGTGTTTGGTTTACAAATCAAGGGAAATTCTCGCTCACAAATGAATAATAATGGAGGGGGCACCACACGAGATGATGTCATAATTTCATCTTAGATAATCTCAGAAGGTCGGTGTTAAGTACGCATATTTGTATCCACGATACTTTGCACCCGAGGTCGGACCCTTCCTCTGTAACATAATACAAATGTGCCGTCCTGGGGGAGGGTAGGGAAGTGGTTTCCCTCCCTTTGGGGAAATTTTGTTCGTTTAAGATGGCTTAGATGCAAAATGATGATATCTTTGGTAAACTTTGAACTGATTATATTTTGAAAAATTGTTTCTGTTTTTGTTGGGTATAAAGAAAGGGTATGGTGTATAAATGGAGGGGTTGAAACTCCTTCCCTTGAGGAATTTTCGTTTAGGAAGGGTGGTTTATTTGCATAGAGGCACTATCTTTGGCAAAATTTTGAACTGATTTAATGTTAAGAAATTGCCACTACTAAGTGGTAATTTGGTTGTGGCATGGTGGTATCAAAACGGCACAGGGCCTCCTGGAAGATATGTGGGTAATTAAACTGGGGACTTTAGTGTGACGCTTTTAACTGACATTCAAATGACAATTTAGGATAGTACATCAAAAAGAGTAGTTTCACTTATTTTGAACCAGAATCCAAATGTACAGCTTCCAATGGGGAATGACCGACAGGGGTGTACAAATATAACAAAGTGGCGTAGAGGATCATTGCGTTTTTCTTTATGCTTATTCTCTGAAACTTCACTTAATGACCTTTGTATACGTTTGTGCAATTAGTAATATACTTCTACATGAACACTGCACTACAAATGTTGCCCATAATACAAGATTATACCATCGCGTCCTGATGCTAACCTGAGGTTTGGCAAAGTTTTCGGAAAACAATTCTCGTCCGAATTATTCCGCGTACTATCGTCCTAATAATGATCATCTGGCGTGGATTGCAAAGTGTGGCAATTGTTCGAAAAGCGCGCCGAAAGTTTGCACAACCTTTAAAAGTACCTTTGAACAAATACGTTTGGAATGGTGTTTAAACAACAGAATTTGAAGGTTGGAACCCGCGGAGTAGGATTTGTTATATAAAATAATTAAAATAGATCCATCGCTCAGTCAATCAGTCGAAAACACACCTCATCCTACCTCCTACAGATATGTAGGCCTATGGCTTCAACGCCTTTGGGTTCATATACAAAAATCGACAATTTTCGAAACTCGCTTGGGTCATGCTCTCTCTCTCATTCCCCTTGTCCACCATACCGGGGCCACTGCCTTTGTTTCTCACAAGGCGTCATCCCTACTCCCAAATGTTCTACATTGCATAATATTGCACTCTAAAACACAAATTTGTCATTTTCGAGTCAGCGTTTACCAGCGAGCACGGGAAGCCAGAGGAATTGGTAGCAAGTCATGACTCGATATGCTATCTCCCACAAATTAAGTTGACTCATGAAGGCCTTTTCTAAGGATTCAATGACTTGACTCGAGCTGAAATGGGGTGTCCGAACAATTCTAGACAGCGGTATGGTAGAAAGGGTCCTTAGATTCCCCCTTCAAACTATGCTCGGCTGCCATTCTATTCAATGTGCCTTAGTTATTTCTCTGCTTTTCCTCCTTTTTTCCCCATCTCATCTTCAGTTTGCCGACTGATGAAAAATTTTTGTCGTCCATGTGCACCGTGACACGATATCACACTGCCATGAACAACCCTTGGCATGCCTGAGAAGCTTATAAGTTTTAGTGCAGTTCCGCCAAAGGAATATGCCTATGTTTCATGTGTTTTTGACGGAATTTTTCAACTATTACGACGTGAGTGGTCTACAGCCTACATACATTCCAATTTCTTTTCCCTGAGCCCCCTCCCTTGCATACACGAGCGCACTCACGAGCTTTTTCCTTCGTTTTCCCTCTTTATCTCTCTCTGTCTCCTGATATTTCTTTTCCCACCTTTTCTCTTTCCTTTCCCCTCTTATGTTCTTTCTCTTTCGTCTATTTCTCTCTACTTTCCTCTTTTTCTCTCCCCTTAGCTTCTGTTTGCCGACTGGCGCAGGATTTTTCCTACTGGATCCGTGAATGGGGGGGGGGGGGTCAACCCCACATCCTCCTCTAGAGACGACCCTGGTGACATCGGATGAAGAAAGGCTTCCAACTCTTATCTAGAGTTAAAATTGCTAATGGGAACACACCCAACGTGGAATTACCCTAGAGTTGTAAAATGACTGAATCCGGTCTACATTCCTGACGACAATAGAGACTGGATTGAACTGGATACTGTCAGTTGTGACGTGCATAGCCTAATAATGACGTAATGTTTAATTTTAGATTATGAGCTGGTACTACTATTAGTAACACAGTCAAACAATACAAGGCAGATCTTATCCAGAGGGATACCACTAGAAATGGGAACCGACTACTTCCTTGTTGTCCTGCAGTATATGAAGCAAGTGTCTTCTTTTATCTTAGAAACGACTGAAACCTCAGTGGCAAAGTTGACGTTCGTCTGAGACCAACAACTGCTGTATGCAAGCATGGTAAGGCGTGTAAAAACCTGTTTTGACCATGCAGGGAATTTTTCAGTGTGATGCTCGAAAATACTTTAAAAGAATGCGCCGAAACGAGAACACACAAGTTTCAAGTTCTATCATAACTTTTATTATAAAACTACCTCTCATTCACGTTGCATTGGTGGTCTTTAAGTGCAAGTGTAATTCTGTACAGGGTGCCTACATTGCATTACTAGAGGCACCTGCCCAGGAGCGGCGCCAGGGTATTTTGATGGGAGGAGCAAAGCATGAGATGAGATGAGATGAGTGTCCCCCTCCCCATTGGGAAATTTTTTGTTAAGTTAAGGTTGCTAAGATGCAAAATTATGATGTCTTTGGTACATATTTTGAACTGATCATATATGGCTGGAAAGTTTATAATTTAGTAATTTTAATTTTTGTTTTGGGAAAGATGCTTTTCTGGGGAGGGGTGTCCCCTCCACACCCCTCCCCTTTGAGAAATTTTTTTTATTAATTTAAGATTGCTTAGATGCGAAATGGTGATATCTTTGGTATATTTTTGAGTGATCATATATGAAAGAAAGTGTTCATAATTTATTGAATTTTAATTTTTGCTTGGGGGAAGATGCTTCTCTGGGGAGGGATCTAAGGGGAGGGGTGTCCCCTCCCCCTTGAGAATTTTTCATCAATTTAAGATTGCTTAGATGCAAAATGGTGATGTCTTTGGTATTTTTTGAGCTGATCATATATGGCTGAAAAGTGTTAATAATTTATTGAATTTTAAGTTTTGTTTTAGTGAAAGAGGACAGTAGCCTTTGTTGTTTAAGAGAACGGTATGTAGTCAACAAACCTCCTGAAGTCTAACCCCCCTTGTGTATGGGTATGATTTCACTCAAAAATACGTGCGTAGAGTCGACAGAAGCACGAACTTGACTTTTACGAATATTTACGTTGATTAATATGTGCATTGTAAACAGATAAAAGGGTAACTAAAGGCTGGTAGACACTGGTAGAGTGCCTCCTGGAAGCTCTGTTCTAATTATATGGATCAAATAGATACCTACCCCACCCCTCCTCTTCTTTTCTTCTTTCTCCTTCGATTTCCCTTCTTCTCTTTCATTTTTTCCTTTTCTTCCTTTTTCCTGTTCTTTTCCTTCTCTCTCCCCCTGTTCTTACAAATGATAGGAGGCGGTCTCCCCCCCCCCCCGGAACCTGTGGCGTCGCCCCCAATTTTCTTTGCTCTTTTTCTGATTGACTCAAGATTTCTTCATACAGTAAAGATTGTGTTGTGTACGGCCATGCACCTACTTTTTAAAATTCGTTTTCTATCGATTACTCAGTCGAGACAACATCAAAATAAAGCACAAGAAGGCATAGGCGTAGGCAGCTTATCGAGACTGGGGGGCTGAACCTTGTTTTGGATCGCCGTCCTGGAGGAGGGGTCTAAATTTGGAAAATTTTGGGGTATTTGAGGGTTCTCAGATGCAATTTAGTGCAACATTTTGGGCAAATGTTAAGGAAAATTACTGCAATTTTTTGACATTTTTTACTGAAGAGACAAATAAGGGGTTTTTGGCCTTGGATATTGGGGGCAGAAGCATACTTCAGCCCCCCCCCCCCGATTTTTGACTTGGGGCCAGCCCCTCGCTTCCTACGCTTATGCCATAAGGGAGACATATAATATTACTTCAAAGTTTAATTCAATTTGTTAAATGTTTTTTATATTTTTATTGTCAAAATGTTCGTTAAGTGATTGACTCATGATACCCCCAATATATATGTTCACGTTCTAAACTTTAAATGGTCACATGCTGGGAATGGAGAGAATGTTTGAGATTGCCAAACATTACATAATCCGGACAGGGGGGAATACCCATAACGAAAGGTTCACTTGGTCGAAGGTTCACTAAAGACCGAAGATTCCCGCGGACGAAAATATATTCCCAGTTACGGGTAGGGTTGGGGTCTTGGTTACAGAGATCCATGGATCAGGCGTATCCCCTGATGCACAGATTAGCTGTCTGTACTTTTTGGTGTAATTTGCAATGATACGCACCTTTTCTCCAAGAGAGGGAGAACTTTTTGCTCTGTGACACCATATATGAAAGGTCTCACAATAACTTGGCGTTAGGGTATACTACTGTATTGTTTTAGCTTTGCTCTCGGTTCCTATGCTCTTTTTGTTTGCGCGTTATGTATAATGGCCTTATATAGTGTTTATGTAATCAGGGCCGTCGCGACCGGGGGGTGTGGGGGGTGTCTCACCCCCCCCCCAAAGTTCGTCAGAGCGACGATAGTCGGAAAATCTGAAATGCCAGTTGGAATTTCTGATATCTCAGTCTAGCACATTTTTCCGACTGAGCCTATGTCAACTTTGTATATATTTTCCAACTAGACCAAGTGAGAATAATACCAAACGTTATTTTCCTCACGTAAAATCAAATCAAAGCTGTCCTTTTTCGCAAATTCTTCTCAAACTCTCAAAATTTTCGCGCGCTCCGCGCGCTTCAAACCTGACCTCAGTGTTTTTCTTATTACCAATATCTTCCGATAGCAACTTTCGGGGAAGCACAACAGCAGAAGTTGAAAGCTGTTTACAAATTACCAGGTAAAAGACTGGCTTTCTGAGAGGCATGTTGGTTTGTTGGGCAACTGAACGTATTTTGATGGAGATTCTGAATGCAGGTTTTATTATGAAAATCTTATTAAATGAAAATTTGGGCGCGCTTCGCGCGCATGCGTCACGATTTACAATCAATCTCATGAACATTATTAAGGTAGTTATACCAGACACAGTTCTATGGGAGCTAGGGCGCTTTAGCCCCCTCCCGCCCCCCCCCCTCCCCAATTTTTTTATAGATTAATATTGGTGAAGACATAGATATACTTAGAAAATATTCCAAACGTCTATTTATCAGGCCCGTAGCCAGTAAGTTCTGTAACGATTTTTTCTATAACTTCAAAAAATTTTCGCGCTCTACGCGCGCTTTCATCTCTAGTTCTATCTAGTGGTAACGCCCCCGTTTCAAACATATTGGATTTCAACGTTTCCACGAATGTTGTTCTTCCGTGTAGGCGTGATTCTAGAGAAACACGAAAATGCATGCATCATTCCGAAGTTCTTTCCTCTTTTTCCTAACTTTTAGAAGATTCTTTCTTCAGCCTCGCCATCGTGGCAAACATATTTTGTAAGAAAAAGATCTTTCAGTTTCGTAGGAGATCCTTAATGGGTAAGATAAAGAATGTAATCCCCGACGACGACCATGCAGTCACCCGAACAAATTTCTTGGTTTTGTCCAGATTCTTCAATGAAAGCCCAAACTTTTTCAACTTTCCTTAATGAAAATTTAATATAACCCCAAATTTTTCGGCGCGCTTCGCGCGCATTATATTTTGAGTTCGGCAACCCATTGCATCTGTCGGGACTTAGAGTAGCTGGCCCCCAGTCAGGGCGCTTTCCCCCATGTCGGCAAATCAAAGCACCACCCCTGGCTGAGCCTTCGTGCAGGTTTTTCATTTTGGCATTGAAGTATACCCCCAAATTTCAGCGCGCTCCGCGCGCAATCCTCACAATGCACGTTGTATCCCTTACGAACATTATAAGCACATCGTACCAGTGAACTTTTATAGCATAAACTATGTGTACATTCTGAAAAAGCGCTTGTTAGTTCTAAACCCTTTTTGCTATACCTGTCTGGGAGGTCTAGTATCATTTTTCTGCACCTATACTCTCCCTCCGCCCATTCCCCATTGTTCGTCTCGATTTTCGTTCAAAATTGGTAAAAATACGATAGATGTAAAGTGCTTGGCGTCATGCTCTATATTATTATGTATATTATTATTATTTAGATGCCAGTCATTGCCCCATTTTATACTATTGATCCAGAGCTTCCAGGAGGCCTATACAGGTATATGCCAGCAATAGATGCCAGAATAGAAGGCATTAAAGTAGTCAAAAGGTGTGGGGGGGGGGGGGCTTCAGGAGGTTTGTTGACAACGTATTCTTCTCTTAGACAACATACTTTCTACTTTCAACAAATCTTAGTATTCATTAAATTATGGACATTTTCCAGCCATATATGATCAGTTCCAAAAGTATCCCAAGATAGCACCATTTTGCATCTAAGCAACCTTACCTTAACAAAAATTTCTCAAAGGGGAGGGGGACACCCCCTCCCCTTAGGCCTAACCCCCAGGACGGCACCTTTATGAAGTGACAAAGGAAGGATCACCACTGCTGTATCATACAAAAGGAACGCCCATAAAAATGAAAATGCAATTTACGGGCCGCCACTCATTTGGAAAAAGAATCAAACCAGTCGGAAGAATTAGAATTCATTTAATTATGGACATTTTCTAGCCATATATGATCAGCTCCAAAAATATCCCAAAGATAGCTCCATTTTGCATCTAAGCAACCTTAAATTAACAAAAATTTCTCAAAGGGGAGGGGTCAACCCCTCCCCTTAGACCCCTCCCCACGACGACACCTTTATGTAGTGACAAAGGAAGGATCCACACTGCCGTATGTAAACGCAGGGCGCATAAAAAAATGGTGTAATTTACGCGCCACCATTCAGTTGGAAAATATATCTATCCAGTCGGAATTTGGGACCTTCACACCCCCCCAAACATATGACCCTAGCTACGGCCCTGTATGTAATACTTAACCTGCATTCACGTAAACAATGGAGAAAACAGAAAACGTTATCCGTGCGGGGATTGCAAGTTTCAGGTATTTTGTAACGAACAATTTAACTAATATTGTGATAGACGGGTGACATACTGTAACACCTCACCCCACCCCCTACAAAATTATGTGTCTTAAAACGTTTTTAGACGATTTTATATTGGGGGTTGGAAAACCATAGGGGGGCAAATGCCTGCCCTGCCCCCCTGTGGCGCCGCGCCTGCCCCTGCCCCTCGTCGGACAAGGCTGCCCCTGTCAAGAACTTTACTTTCTTCGAAGATACGATAATCTGTGTAATCCCAGGCCCCGATCATTCTCCAGAGCGTTTACCTGTCTGGCGACATATTCTTTAATGCAAACCCAGAATTTTGTGTTGTGAAGTTTCATTTTGTCAGTTTTCACTTTTCAGTGTTGCATAAAGTTCCCATCTGGTTACCAAATAACTGATGGTGATGGGTAAATGTAAAACAATGAATATACTATCCACTATATGAGTCAGTCTCTCCAATGACCACTTAGAAACATAAGTATGGCAAAAAGCTTCAGAAATGATCCAGATTAGGCGCAAAAGCTGTCTAATTTCAGAAATATCCTCGGAGAGGACCAATAGACACCCCTCTTAGTCTAATTTCCGCCTTTGGCGCTCTGTTTGAAAGGTGTCATCGTTTAAACCTAAAGAGAATACATCCTCCTTTGAAAGTTGATGGTCAATGGCATCGTTTTTCAACGGACAGCCATGATCTTGTCCATGTATGAACTACCCACAATAACATTTTATTGATCTGTATACCTGGTCCCCAAATAGTATAGTAAAAAAATTGTATTGAAACTAGATTAGTTAAATATTGAAAAATCAGTTTGACACCATTTTGTGTCTAAGCACTGAGTTTTCCCTAAGAGTTTCCAAAGGGGAGGGGTTCCGCTCTCTTTACACCCCTCCCCGAGGTAGCAATTGTGTTTTAGGTCAAACTCCATAAAAAATTGCAAAGCAAAATCAGCGCTTCTTTCACCACTGCATTATAGCAAAACTGCTGTTTTGAAGAAGGTAATCTATCGGGAAAACTTTGGTCTTTACCCCCTCCGACCCGAAAATGTATCGCTACGCCACTGCCTGCCAACGATATTCTTGTTAAATTTGGCTCTCTTTAATACATCTGCGTTCCTCCTCATGACTATCTTTATGAGTTGATGACTTCGTGAATATACACTTCCAGCCTTACAGTCCAAACGGCATTGCTAGTAGAAGGAAAATTAAAACCAGTTTACGTAGGGTAGTTCTTAACGAGAATATGTTAATGACCTTTCTTAGGTTATGGTAAAAGGTTGTGGAGCTAGGACGATGCCACTGTTTTTCTATGACTTTGGATAAATCTGATAGGCCTATAGTCAATTTCGAGGTTATTGGATAACCAAGGAGACCTATTAGGAAAGAATAAGAATTATTTATAACAAATGACAGGGGTCATTGTGTTACAAATGTGTACTACACGTTACGCTTTCTGATGTTTTTAAGAGTAAATACTATTGTCCTTTAAAAGCCAGGAATCCCCCTTTCTCACCATTAGCTCACGGGACTATTATCAGTTGGGAGCATGCGCCCTTTGCTCGAATTTTTGAACATGTTTGCCAAATAGAGCATATATTTTGCCCGAAAATAGCTATAGCCTATATTGCCCGAATGGGGACTGAAGCTTCGGTCCCCCACCTTGCACGTATGCCTGCCTTTGTTGTTTGTATTCGTATCCTAACATTCAAATACAATTCTGAAAGATAGGCCTAGGTGAAAACAAATTAATAATGTAAATCAACACTTCGACTCACCGTTTAAGTTAGATTCAAAATCTTGCAATCCCATCTTTTTCCTTATGTTTGTGTGGGACAATCGCAGAGTAGCACACAAATCCATTAAAGAGGTGAAAACGGTGAAAAACTGCATGCTGGTGTTTTCCGTTTCGTAAAATCCGTACACAAATACAATTTGAACTGTCTTCGATGAAATTAGCCTATAAAAAAATAAATGTACGCTGTAGCAGAACTTGCGTACATCAAGTAGGCTACATGAGATAGTCCATGAGACTGGAATACTTTTAAAACGTGTTGGTACTACGCTATAATATTATAGAGACTAGGCTAAACCTGGAACTCGAAATTTTTAAACAAATTCGTATCTTTCGAGCCTTCTCTCCAACATGAAGTCTCTTGACATTCATTCAGATGCAGTTTATCAACGTTGTGAGCGGTGAAGCTGACTATACCTGCCATTATATGGTGTTGCAATACAGGAAACATGCGAGGGCATATTACAGCGTCCAGGGAGATCACCTTTTGTCATTTTCTATTTTCGGCTTATTGCGAAAGCTTAGAATGGTGGTTGTTTGTGTGTTGGCGATTATTGCCGCGACCTACATCCGCCGCGTGTCATGGGAGTACGGAGTAATAAATGATTGGAGCACCGTTTCAAACTGTCGTGACGTGTACAGTTAAACCCCACCTACATACACGACGTATTCAAGTGTCTGTTCTACCATGGAAGTAATACTTCCATGGTTATTACTCCCATGGTTCTACGAACTGAAAATGTCGTGCATGGTCTGTGGAAGAACTATCCGCAGGGAATCGTATACAACCAAGCAAGGAACCGAAGGAGCTCCTTAGTGCAAGTGCAAGTTAATGGTGTAGTGTTTACCAAAGAGAGGTAAAATTTGACGATATCGTCTTTTGTGCGCAGTCCCCGAACGTTGCTTGTTTTGTCTGCTCAGGCCGGAGGTCAAAAACACCTCCTTGGTAAAAGGTTAGCAATACTTGTCAACTATTTTAAACCATCACTTCGAGCTATGTCAATAACTTTTAAAGACTTTGAAGCTGGAAACTTTACCTTGTATACTATAGGTACATGTCATTCTGTTCGGAGAGGTCATAAACTGCAAGTAGTCAACTGCAGGCACCAGTGCCGTTGCATCTTCCGAGTCCGAGTCCTCACCTGCCGAGTCCGAGACCGTGTCACTGGTATCCGAGTCCAAGGGCGATTCCAAGTCACAAACTCCGAGTCAGAGCAGGGAGTTGCAACAGAACTCCCCGGTCAGAGTCCTCCCCCCCCCCCCCCCATGGAAAACTGTACACAAATGATAAATTTTTACACTGCCTTTCATATAATGTTGTTGTGTGTTATGATAAAGGCCCTGGGTCTGAAAGGCGGCATTGCGCGATTGTTCTTTCATTGGTCATGTGGTGTTACTGTAGGCTATGTATACCGAACATGGTACTGCTCTAGTTTCCTTTCTTACTTCGTGTTGGCGGAAAGGCAGGAATTGACGAATGGGTCTGTCGGGAAAATCGGTGTAGTAGGCGGAAAAGCTGTGGCTGGGGATTGTCATATTTAAATGATCGATCTTTTAATATTTTTTTTTAAAAATTATTGCTAACTGTTAAAATTTTCTTGCGTTCATTATTCTGCTCATTAAATTTAAATCGGAATATATCGACTTTTTTGTAAATGTTCAGGACTCGACGGTCCCTACACCCACAGATGTAACTTTGGTACTCTTTAGGTGAGAAGGTCTTCCTCTCGAATGCGCCTCATATCTGCAACCGTTTCCGCTCCTAGGGGTGACTAGTACCAAACGCTTGTGAAGAGGACGCATTTGATAAGATAGATAAGAATAAGATACACTTTATTGTCCACATAAAATGGAAAATTGCCTTCGAGCAGCAGAACATACAACAATCAACAACAAAATAAATATAAAATACCAATAACAAAGAAGAAAAGAAGAAAAACCGAGAAGATAGAAGAGAAAAAACACATTTACGGGTTGCATTATTGTTATAAATCGAAATGGAGTGCGGTACAAACGAAAACCTGGATCTGTTAGTGTTTACCCGGGTCAAGTGAATTCTTTTACCTGAAGGGCAGAAATTATATATGAAAGGAAAAGCGGATGGGATGGGTCTTTAAAAATTTTTGAAGTTTTGCGTTGGATAAAATCTGTTAAAATACAAGAAATGCTAGGAAACAATGATTTGTTGCCACATATACGACCAGCCATTTGAACTACTTTATCGAATTTCTTTTTTGATTCAATAGAAAGCAACCCATAAAACCAAATAATGTTAAAAGTTAAAATGCTCTGAATAGGCTAACGTAATAATAAAAAAGTTGCGTAATTGTAGTATCTACATGAAACTTCTTCAACTTTCTAAGGAAAAACAGTCGTTGGTGAGCCTTTGATTTACTTAACATGATCAGAAAAAGTAAGCTTATCATCAATTGGGGTACAAATTTGCCAACAAAACAGGTGTATCGGCAATCTGACAACACATCGGTTTTGAAGCAGAAGGGGTGCGATAGAAGTGAAATGTCTGGCTATCACTTGGATAAATTGAATCTTATAGGTTGACCTGTATACATGGACTACGGCAGTTGGAATTCTTTGGCTTTCAACCCACCTTGAATTTCAGCTCCAGGCTACATATCACCAATCCCTCTGCTACATCCCTGTGTACAAACAGTACCATAATCCAGTAACTCTCACCCACCCACTCACATGCTAACTGCGGTCAAATCGACAGGCCATATAGTTTGACGGATGTAATTTAGTGGTGGTGAAGGGGGGGGGGAGGGGCTAGGCAGACCAATAGAAATGAACTTACGAAATCTTAGGAGAACATATGCCCTTTGACAGAAACATGTATAGGCCGAATATAATTTTCTTTCCTCTTATTTGCTTTCTTATTTGAACTGTGCACTTCTAAATAATGATATTTCAGAATAAAGAATACGGTATCGAGATACAACTTTCGCAACCTGGTCATTTGCCACTTAATGCAATCTAGGAGGTTTTTTTGGAAAAAGTATTTTTGTTACGCTATACGAGCCAACAGATAGTGGCGCTCCGCTCAGAAGAAGTCACGCCAAACCAACTTGTCCACAGCCACACACTTTTCAAAAAAGATTTGCGCCGCTCAGTCTGACATGGTCTTATTTGTTGCCCGCTCTGTCAGGCCTGGATTGGGCTTAACCATGACATTTTGATACTTGTGATCATCAATTGAGTGCGCATTCATGTCGTTTACAGAGAGCGAAGATAACTGTTCAGGTTTACGCCCACTATTTTGTAAATACCCTCAGAACTTTCCGGGGCTACGCCCATTTTATTCCATTCCGCGGTGCTGCTGTGAACCCGAGGCCTTTCGACGGACCCCTATACACACCACTCATTCAGATGGAACGCGAACCATTTCAAAATGAGGCCCAAAGGCAAAAATCATGGATACGCGTCTGGCTGTGGCCCGTGAGATCTTCCCGATTAAACATGTGGGCCACCATCGAAAATAATTAAGGACCCCCATGTACGTTTTTACCGTAGGACTTTGAAGAAAATTATCTGCACTGTACAGTGCTTATTACGTAGACACCGTGTGGAGTTGTATAGAAACTGTAGAGGACAAGGAACAGCTACGGTGAAGACGGATTAATTACGTAAAAGTGATTCCCAAAATTCTGCGGGTCTTGAGCTCGGTCTCGGGAAATTTTGAGCCGAGTCACGCGTCCGGACTGTATGAGACCGAATCCGAGTCCGAGTCGGAGTCCTTGCCTTCCGAGTCCTAGTCACGAGTCCGAGTCATTAAAATGTTGACTCAAAACCAGTCACAACGGGGAAAATGTTTCCCAAACATTTGCACAGCTGAAAACCTTTCGGAAACCGAAAGCTGAAAACTCCCCCTCTCTACAACCAAGATGTCGGGCTATAGCCGAGGGGATAATTCATTTTTCATCATTTCACAAGTCACAAAACGTACTCGAGAAAGGGGGTTAAAAGATCTGTGTAAGCTTTTTAAAAGTGTAACACACGATAATTATTTACTGCCAAAATCATTTTTCACTCTTTCCAAAGTACACTTTAGTGGCAACTCCGTCGGCCCCGCTGAGAAAGGGTGGTGGGGTTCCCAAAAATATGTCGTCTTATGAAAGTGATTCAAAACTGAACGACCCTAAATCCCCTGGTTCGCACACTTTTTCCCACCACGACCCATCTTTCGCAGGCTAAATTCATTGAAGGCCTACAGCCACTAAAAGTGAACCAAAATTACCTGGTAACTATAGCACAAAGCAGGGTTCAAAGTTTGCTCCAGTAAAGTTATCCCATGCCTTAATCCGGGTACTACGAAACGAATCGCCGACCTGTGGAAGGAGAATTAAGCCTACTGAGGGAGAGGGGTGTCCTCTTTCGGAATGGGAAATGAGGTGCAAAATTTTGCTACTTTTTCATATTCATCAATTATGTTTCTCACTTTGTTACTAAAAGTTCAGAATTCCTCCGTGGAAACAGACATTTATGTGAGTTTTTCTACGGTTACAAAGAAAAACTTTCAGTGCCATTTTTAGCATATCGTGAGGATCTCAGATGCAAACCAGTGAATCATGTTGCTTCCCAATCACTACTAAGGAGCTTGCCATTGAGTGATCTTATTGTGCCAAACCCCCTTATATGCAATGACGACCATCATCTCTCCACTTACAAGCCTCCTAGTGCATCATCAGAGGTTTGTCGCATGTTATTGCACAAATAAGAACGTCCGGTCTATGATTTATTGTCGAAATGAAAAAATAGGCCTGCTTCATGTCAAGTTTATTCAGTCTGGGATGTACCGGGCGGTGCCGGACGGTGGCGGGTGTCGAAAGACTGAACGACCTTGATATGTACCATTAAAAGTAAATGCAATATTCTATGCTTAAAAGATGTTAAAGTTTGACCTCTATAAACCTGAAATGACCTTTGACCTCCACCAAGCATTAAAGCATTCTTGAATTTATTGTGGATCATCTACATGCTATTAGGTCTCTCCAAGTTATTCCACTTGAGTTATCATTTCTTCGACTGTTCGAGGTTTGCTGAATTTGACCTCTGTTGATCTCACGTGACCTTTGTTCTCCAAGAAATAACTATACATCTTTCACTCGATGTGAAGCGTCAACAGCTAAGTGAGAGATATCTCAACGTTTCACTGAAATATTTAGGTTACTGATGAGTTTTTCACAATTTGTCTTCCGATGAGCTCAAACGACTTTGGCCCCACCAAGTATGATGTTGATCTTTAATTCAATATAGGGCATCTGCACGGTAAGTATGAGATCCCTCAATATTACTCACCTTGAAATATCGTGTTTATGATTTTTTGTCACAATTTGACGTCGTCTATTGACCTCAAAACCTTTGGGTGGTTTACTGGTTTACCCAAATCTTTATTGTTATTGTTATAAATTTGACAGAAATGCTTTTTGGTCATAACATACAGTAGGCAACTCGGTATATAGCCCTCTTGACTTTATTTACTTTTACTTTTTATTTACTTACTTTTTATATTTTTGTAGTAAATATAAGAAGCCTTTTCGCAGTTTCGACTGCACATGCGCACATCTTGAATACAGGATAAACAAACTCAGAACAACATGTGCCAAAAATTGCGTTTATTTTAGAACATATTCAGAGCATCCCTTTTTTAATCAGACCGTAGTGTAAAAAGGGTTCTTACCTGCGGTTTTATGTCTTGAACAACATGAGCATCGTCTTCTTAGTTTGAAAAATTGCCTTATCATGCGTCCATATTACGTGTATTTCGCATGCTCTGTATATGTACTGAGAGCAGTTATTTATGGTAGCGGAAACTAATTCAAATGTTCTTACGCCGAAAAATATTAACGGAAAAATTGATTTCCTTGAAAATGTTATGGGAGCATCTTTATGACTGTGTTACTGATGTAATGTGATCCATTTGTCATGTAGTTTTAGTAGGCAGTGAGTTGAAATACAGACTGTGCAAAACTCAAGACAATTTGACCAATTTTAGTGCCATTTTTATTGTATTACTCCGCTCTGTGAAGTGCCGTCTTTGAGAGGCGATCAGGGCTGGAAACATGTGCCTATCATTCAAACACTTCTAGCTCAAAATTTCAATGGTCAAGGTGTAAAATTTGAAAATGCCATAATAATCCACATTTTGAGCTTTAACCAGAGGGGTAACACGTCCAGGTTGAAAACTTCTACAAGGACTAGGGGGCGGGAAAGTAGCCTGATTTAGTGTGTAAGCCAATAGGGTAATAAATAGTTGTATGATACCTGTATTATCTTTCTTGCATCCCACAATTCCATGCTGCAATCGCAATCGCGAAAAGACTTATTTCTTAGTCGATTGTAATAAATTGTTATAACTCTTTGTTTTGAAAGAAATCTTAGCATCAAAAACAGACTTGTCTAAAAATAACTGTATAGTCAGTAACGCATCATCGACCTCAACACCACCTGTACAGATCAGACTGTTTTGTTTCAATTCTTGTAGAAAGAGAATAAGATATCAACTACATATCCTAAAAGATGAAGTTGACATGTTTCTTACTTACCTTGTGCAGATATGGCAAGGTCGATTACTTGAAAGTAGTTCCAGCTGATTTTAATTATTTTTTTTATAATAATGTTTTCTTTCTTCATCGTTTTATAGTTAACGCTGGAGGTCATCCTCTTCCCTTCGTATTAGTTTGATTTATTGGCAGGCCATGTGTCTCATTCTTACGAACAATATGAAACATTTTAATATAAAAAGTAACATAACGCGATTCCGATATGGTCAGCGAGTTAATCTACGTTCATGGTTAAGTAAATGGAAGTAAATGAAATACTATTTCATGTCGCATATTAAGATAAACACTTCCGTTAATGGTTAATATGACTGTTCATGGTGTGCATGAAGTCAACATTTTTACACATACCTGTTTTTGCTGCATTTGGTGATGTAATTAACACAAGCGCTTGGAATATTGTTTCTTCTTTTCACTCTTCTTAAAAGACTGAAGGAACCAATTGTGTGATGACTTACGTCATAAAAATGTCTATTGATCGGAAATGATCAATTAGCTAATGTAAAAAATTGTGTTCTGTATAGGTGTCGGAAGGGATTTCTTGGCACGCATGGCGATTTTAAACTCACAGTAAGCACATTTAACGCCTTAGACCAGGCCTGGCTTAGACAGAACTTGTATTCAATTAAAGATATTTGTTTTTTTCAGCCCGGGGCCGGGCATGGGGATATTGTGCCAACCCCCTCCCCGTCAAGGCCTTTGTCCCCACTTGAGTCGATCCCTGTGGTCTATACACTAGTATAGCGTGTAGACGCTAGGTCATTCAAATGTAAACAAGCTGAAATTATATTCTTCAAACAACATCAAAAACAAGTATTTGCCATCTATTTATTTTCAAATAAAAGTTTTATTCACAGTCAAGTTTTCAAGTTTTGACATTTGAATAAACAAGAGTTTTACAAATGTTGCCAAAAATGGTGATACGAGAATGTCTTGATTGAAACTTTTATTCAAAATTTTGAGAAAAAAAGACAACATTCACTTTGATTTTTAAAATTCTTTCCATTGTAGAATTTTGGTAAATAATAGTATTTTAGCTGTATTTTTCTGCAGTGATTGATTCAGGGTTCTGTCATAAACATTGTGATGTGTACTGCCACCTTCAACTCAAAACTCATTTTCTAAGAGATTGCTCATTCCGAACAAACCCAAAATACAGCAAAAGGAGGAAGATACATTACAGAACGGTACAGCAAAGTTTAGTTTATATTTACTTCATGCTTCTATATTTTTACCGTCAAAGTGTTTGTTAAATGATCGACTGATAATATCCCCAACTATACATAGTTCTCAGTGACGTCACAACCGGGGGTTGGCAACCGCCATGTCATAGGGCAAGCTTGTACATACATGCCGGGGTTGCCCTATGAGATGGCTGACATGCTACACGTGAAAAGCTCCTATGACGTCATGTGAGAACTATCTATAGAGGGATTTCATGTGACGTCACGCGCAATGGATTCCCAGGCACTGAAGGGCAAAACCACACACGCAGTAAGCGTATTTACAGAACACGTGCACGGCATAACCATAGATACTACTGTGACACAATGGACGCGTGCCCGTCAAAACAAAAAGACGCGCGATCTTGCCCTTCAAAATTGCGTCTAGTTGGTTAAAGTCACGTGACTGAAATCCCTCTATACAGTGTGTACAAGAGCAATGCGCATATGCAACTTTTGCTCCTCCCCAAATTTCTGCCCCTACACCCACTTTTGAAATCCTGGCGGAGCCGCTGCTTATTTTATTCTTTGGATTCTTTTACTTCACGATATGTTTTGGACAGAAAACAAGTTGTATCCAAAAGATCGTTGGTAGTAGCAAATTTACGTTTAATATAGTCGGGGGGGGGGGGGGGCATTCCAACCTTAACAACCCTGTCGGTGAGCCTACGGAAAGTTTTATTGCGAGCTTTTAATACTCGCTGGCAAATGAATGACGACCGTGGGTATGACATAACCGTAGCTGCTGGCCATTTTTTAAGAGAAAATCGATTTTCTTTTATTTAAATCATGTTTTTTATTCAAACCAGATTTAATTTACTTAAATCGATTTTTTAACTTTTTTCATGTCATGAAGCAATACATGTACCTTAATTTTTTCACTAAATATGCCTATGTTTGCTAATTTTATCTTTTCCTGTCTAACATGGAATTTTAATACAGTACTAGCTTGTTTGTAAGATGGCCGAAAATTTTCAGAAATCTTGGAGTGCCAAGGCTATTTGTTGTAGCATCCTGTGAATGCCAACAACACTTCTCATGTGTTGTTACTGCACTTCCTATAAAGCTTTCAATGAATAACTTCTAGAACCATATGTGTCATCACTATCTTCAACAATTGCAGTTTGTAAGATTCCAGCTCCTTTACTATGCATTGAAAATCTTAGACAATGGAAGCCTTGTTCGCCACCACAGCATATAGAAAGCAATACTAGAGACATCATCCCTACCATGGTTGGGCTGGAATGCAGTGGCGTCGCTAGACTTTTCGAAGTGGGGTAGGGGCACTGGGGGGCAAGAGTTCCGCCGGAAGGGCACACCTTTACAAAGGATGAGCGTCCCTGGAGGTGTCATAGTGATCCGTAGCTCCCCTCTAGGCGTTAGGGCCCAGGGCCCACTGTAGGGCCCTTGGTGAGGTCCATGGGCAACGCTTCACAAAACCTCTTGCCCTTGTGCTTCGCCACTAATACAGAACCGATATTTCGCTGAAACCTCCTGCTCCGTCTTTACGTATCCCCTTTAGACCCCAGCTTGAGAGACACAATTACGATGGATCTTCTATTATGCTTGCCACTTCCAAAAAGGGTTTAGCACATTAAATTAGATAGCTTCTAGGGGATAAGGAATATGCAATGCAGACAAAGCAACTCGTAGTTATTGTGCAAGATATATTCTCAGCTTAGTTGGTACTTCTTGCTGGAAAGTGCAGCCATACCCTCACAGAAAGAGTTGTATCGAAGCAACACACATTTCTGAAAAGCTCTACCAGGCGCGGATCCAGGGGGGGGGGGGGCCGCCCCCCCCCCTTGCCACGAAAAAAAACGAAAGGAGAAAAAAGAAGAAACAAAGAAGAAAAAAAAAGAAAAGGAGAAAGAAAAATTAAGAGCAAAAAAAAAAATGAATAAAAGTGTCTAAGAACTTATTCAAAGTATATATTTCTGTAGGGTTGGGTGGAACTATCGCTGGATTATCTCTTTATATATCTTTCAAAGTGGTTGGCGACGAAAGGAGCGCTACAATGTTCGAAAACAGGTGAATAGCTGAGTAACGATCCTTGACTTAAGATCTAAATAAGTAAACATCGTCACATATGTAGTATGGGCTCGGCTAGCTGCACTGAAATTTAGCAACAATTTTGTGTCAAAGAGTGAAATTTTTTGTAATCTAGAGGGATTGAGAGGCAAAGTTTTCGCCATACAGATCTTGCAGAATGAATACAGAAGACAAGCTGTCAGGTGACGTGCTATTGTGCACAGTGGCACCAGCTGTTGCAGGCAAAGTAGCGGCGTGCATACCCTATTCGATTTCAAAACTGAAAAGTTTTAAAACGAACTCAAAAGGCTTTTAAGCTACAGACAGTGGCGTCGGCACAGTGGGCAATGGGTGACGTGTGTCCCCCTCCCCCATTGATTCTTGAAAATTTTTAAAATGGTCCCAAAAGTCGTTTAAGCTACAGACTTCTGTGGAGGGTGGAGGGTGAGATGTATTTTTGATGACTGGTTTATTTGTTCTAACCATTTTCTTTCACAAACTGTTCTCAAACTATCATAAGTCTTGTAAATTCTTGACAAATTCCAAATTTTCGCACGCTCCGCTAGCGTCAAGCCTTGTGTCAGAGTTGTCTTTATTATCAATAGCTTTCGGTAACTACTCACTGGGGAACAAAGGAGCAAAAGTGCTTTTTAAGAATTCTCAGTCAGAAGATTCGTTTCTGAATAGCATAGGTTGGTGGGAAAGTGACAGTGTCCAATGCAGGTTGTGAAATGCAGGTTTTGTCATGGACTAATATTTTATTCAAAATTTCGGCGTGCTTCGCGCGCATACGACAGGGTTTACACCCGATTTTATATACCATTGACAAGGCTATGACGCAAGAAATTATTCCAATGCAACATTTTTGTAAAAAGTACATCTCCTTCTCCGTAGGGCTCTCATCATTATGGGATCTTTGACTAATCTAGTCTAGCACATGATTTGAAAGATTGAAAGTACGTAATTGCCGTTGCTTATTTTCCAAACATCTTACCGCGACGTTCAATAATGACGAAAATCTTTTCTGAAACGAATTTTGCCTGTCCACCATCCCTCTTGCTATACCTAAAAAGAAGGTGATATGTCATATCTCCTCCCATATGGATGTCGGGTAGTGAGAATCCCGTTGCTCCCTCTTTTGTATACTGTAACTAATTCAGAGCTCCCGGGAGGCTCTATACTGTTCTCTGTCAACCTTGGATATCCTTTTAAAATGTAAAGGAAAAATTTTATTATAGTCCAAGAATGTTTCTGTGGACTCCACGCAGGTATAATTGCGTGTACAATTTTCCCATGGGAGTGGATCATGGAGGACGGGGTGACCCGTCCCCTTCACTTTTTTGGAAGGGGGAACATCGTCAAAAAGTCCCCTCACTTTTTCAAAAATGATGGAACAGACTGCAATTATGCCTAGGAAAACGAAATTTTTGGAAGAAAAATAACCTAAAAATCGTACACTTTTGTTGCACCAGATCGCATCTGAGGGCATTCAGTTCTAGAAAAATTTCCCGTAGACCCCTCCCCCATGCCGAAGATCACAAAACTTATTGCCTCCCCGTGACGCAAATTCTGGCTACCACCAACTGCTTCTTCCACGCCACCAGGACGGCGATTCACAAATGTGAAAGTCCCCCCCCCCCCCCACACACACTTTTGGAGATGGATCCACGCCCATGATTTTTCCTGGGACTTAAGGAGGTTTGAAGACAATATATTAACCGTCTCTTACTCCCCTTTTTCACCCGAACAAAAGTTAGAATTCACTAAATTGTGGACATTTTCTAAACATACAATCACTTTAGAATGACCCAAAGATACCACCATTTTGCATATAGGCCCCCTAAAATTAACAAAAATTTCTCAAAGGGGAGGGTAAACTCCTTTCTGGGATTGCACTCTCATGTACTAATAAGAAAAGGCTCTCCCACTCTTGTATATATCGTATACAAAATCCCACTGCCTAAAAAGGCACGGTTTAGCAGTTACCTGCGGTTCCCCCAATCACCAACTCCCGCCGGCACCATCGGTCATAGATTTCTGAAGGGTATACCCTTCAGATGTCCATAAAGAAGGTTATATATCATCTCTCCTCTCATATGGATGTAAGGTTGTGAGAGTCCTGTCGGTCCCTCTTTTCAGTGTACAATTAATGCAGAGCTCCCGGGAGGCTCTATACCGAAAATTTTCGGCGCGCTTCGCGCGCAATTGTTTACGCTCACGGAGAGAGAGGTACGTTTTTATTGAGTGATGGATTTATTTTTATCACTTTTTACCAAAAATCATTTGAAATCTTTCACGATTTTTGCAGTCTTCTCAATATTTCTTGCTTTTTTGCTTGATCTGCGCATTGTTAGCCTTGAGTTGCTCCTTTTACTATCAATAAGGTCCCAAACGTATTCGCATTACTCATCGGTGGGGTTCTACCATAAGCCAAATATTCGTGTGCATAAACGTGATTTCAGAGTCAGCATTGTAAGGATGTAAAACAACTGATATTCATTTTTCACCCTCCTCTTCTTATGAGAACTGAAAACTTAGTATCGAAACCACCTTCTAATTGATAGACACACATAAAGGGAATTGACACCGTTAGTCATAGCAATGGTTTTAAATGTAAATTCAAATTTTCGGCGAGCTTCGCGCGCAATTGTTTCATCTGACGTCCTATACCCGAATACCGTATAACGAAAATAAACACTCATTATGGCAAAATCATTTCAAGTTACCTACACGGGCTCGTAATGTTGGCGTGTAAGTTTTAAGATAACTTAGATTCTCCGTAACTTCTGCAGGTACATATAGTAACTTATACTGAGCCTTACACATCAAATTCCATGCAACATGAAAATGTATAAAATCTCACTGACATAAGAACTGGAGCCGATTTCTGTGCTCTTAAAATGCAATATTGCGAGAGCTTCCGGGGGCTTCGCCCCCTGGACCCCCACCGGGACTCCGCCCCTGGGCCCCGCCAGGACCCCACGCGTAGAGACTCGCGCTCGTGGTGCACCTTCGGTGCACATGAGGTTTTCCATCTTGGCCCCCCTCACAATTTCTGGATCCGCGCCTGAGCTCTACCATGGGAGTCTTAGGAGAGTCAGGTCCAAAATGAAGTGAAACAAGTTATTTTATCTTTTTCAAGTGCTGAAAAAGGAAGATTTTATACAATTTCAGGATGAATTTGTTGTTTGTTTATGAAAAAACTTAAAAGTGTCACATGTGTTATTTAAATCAGTAATTTTTTTAAATCAAGTGATTTAAATCGCGATTTAAATCAGCCAACTTCCTGGTAGACCAGTGGCGTAGCCAGAGGGGGGCAGAGTGACCCACAAAGAAATTTTGAGGACGCAATGGGCGATGTTGAAAAAAGGAAGGAAAGCCCAAAACAAATCAAAAACAGAACGGCGAGAGGAGGGAGGGATGGGAAGTTGGTGGATCTAGGCAGGCGCGGATCCGGGGGGGCCTGGGGGCCCGCCCCCCCCCCCCCCCTCCGCCACGAAAAAAAAAACGAAAGGAGAAAAAAGAAGAAACAAAGAAGAAAAAAAGAAAAGGAGAAAGAAAAAGTAAGAGCAAAAATGAATAAAAGTGTCTAAGAACGTATTCAAAGTATATATTTCTGTAGGGGTTGGGTGGAGCTATCGCTGGATTATCTCTTTATATATCTTTCAAAGTGGTTGGCGACGAAAGGAGCGCTACAATGTTTGAAAACAGATGAATAGCTGAGTAATGATCCTTGACTTAAGATCTAAATAAGTAAACATCGTCACATATGCAGTATGGGCTCGGCTAGCTGCACTGAAATTTAGTAACAATTTTGTGTTAAAGAGTGAATTTTTTTGTAATCTAGAGGGATTGAGTGGCAAAGTTTTCGCCATACAGACCTTGCAGAATGAATAGAGAAGACAAGCTGCCAGGTGACGTGCTATTGTGCACAGTGGCACCAGCTGCTGCAGGCAAAGTAGCGGCGTGCATACCCTATTCGATTTCGAAACTGTCTGAAAAGTTTTAAAATGAACTTAAAAGGCTGTTAAGCTACAGACAGTGGCGTCGGCACAGTGGGCAATGGGTGACGTGTGTCCCCCGCCCTCCCCATTCGATTCTTGAAAATTTTTAAAATGGTCCCAAAAGTCGTTTAAGCTACAGATTTCTGTGGAGGGTGTAGGGTGAGATGTATTTTTGATGACTGGTTTATTTGTTCTAACCATTTTCCTTCACAAACTGTTCTCAAACTATCATACGTTTTGGAAATTCTTGACAAATTCCAAATTTTCGCATGGTCCGCTAGCGTCAAGCTATGTTTCAGAGCTGTCCTTATTATCAATAGCTTTCGGTAACTACTCACGGGGGAACAAAGGAGCAAAAGTGCTTTTTAAGAATTCTCAGTCAGAAGATTCGTTTCTGAATAGCATAGGTTGGTGGGAAAGTGACAGTGTCCGATGCAGGTTGTGAAATGCAGGTTTTGTCATGGACTAATATTTTATTCAAAATTTCGGCGCGCTTCCCGCGCATACGACAGGGTTTACACCCGATTTTATATACCATTGACAAAGCTATGACGCAAGAAATTATTCCAATGCAACATTTTTCCAAAAAGTACATCTCCTTCTCCGTAGGGCTCTCATCATTATGGGATCTTTGACTAATCTAGTCTAGCACATGATTTGAAAGATTGAAAGTACGTAATTGCCGTTGCTTATTTTCCAAACATCTTACCGCGACGTTTAATAATGACGAAAATCTTTTCTGAAACGAATTTTGCCTGTCCACCATCCCTCTTGCTATACCTAAAAAGAAGGTGATATATCATATCTCCTCCCAAATGGATGTCGGGTAGTGAGAATCCCGTTGCTCCCTCTTTTGTATACTGTAACTAATTCAGAGCTCCCGGGAGGCTCTATACTGTTCTCTGTCAACCTTGGATATCCTTTTAAAATGTAAAGGAAAAATTTTATTATAGTCCAAGAATGTTTCTGTGGACTCCACGCAGGTATAATTGCGTGTACAATTTTCCCATGGGCGTGGATCATGGGGGACGGGTCCCCTTCACTTTTTTGGAAGGGGGGACATCGTCAAAAAGTCCCCTCACTTTTTCAAAAATGATGGAACAGACTGCAATTATGCCTAGGAAAACGAAATTTTTGGAAGAAAAATAACCTAAAAATCGTACACTTTTGTTGCACCAGATCACATCTGAGGGCATTCAGTTCTAGAAAAATTTCCCGTAGACCCCTCCCCCATGCCGAAGATCACAAAACTTATTGCCTCCCCGTGACGCAAATTCTGGCTACCACCAACTGCTTCTTCCACGCCACCAGGACGGCGATTCACAAATGTGAAAGTCCCCCCCCCCCCCACACACACACACACACTTTTGGAGATGGATCCACGCCCATGATTTTTCCTGGGACTTAAGGAGGTTTGAAGACAATATATTAACCGTCTCTTACTCCCCTTTTTCACCCGAACAAAAGTTAGAATTCACTAAATTGTGGACATTTCCTTAATTTACAACCACTTTAGAATGACCCAAAGATTCCACCATTTTGCATATAGGCCCCCTAAAATTAACAAAAATTTCTCAAAGGGGAGGGTAAACCCCTTCCTGTGATTGCACTCTCATGAACTAATAAGAAAAGGCTCTCCCACTCTTGCATATAGCGTATACAAAATCCCAGTGCCTAAAAGGGCACGGTTTAGCAGTTATCTGCGGTTCCCCCAATCACCAACTCCCGCCGGCACCATCGGTCATAGATTTCTGAAGGGTATATCCTTCAGAAGTCCATAAAGAAGGTGATATATCATCTCTCCTCTCATATGGATGTAAGGTTGTGAGGGTCCTGCTGGTCCCCCTTTCCAGTGTACAATTAATTCAGAGCTCGAGGAGGATCTATACCGAAAATTTTCGGCGCGCTTCGCGCGCAATTGTTTACGCTCACGGAGAGAGAGGTACGTTTTTATTGAGTGATGGATTTATTTTATCACTTTGTACCAAAAATCATTTGAAATCTTTCACGATTTTTGCAAAGTCTTCTCAATATCAGGATTTTTGCTTGAGCTGCGCACTGTTAGCCTTGAATTGCTCCTTTTACTATCAATAAGGTCCCAAACGTATTCGCATTACTCATCGGTGGGGTTCTACCATAAGCCAATTATTCGTGTGCATAAACGTGATTTCAGAGTCAGCATTGTAAGGATGTAAAACAACTGATATTCATTTTTTCACCCTCCTCTTCTTATGAGAACTGAAAACTTAGTATCGAACCCACGTTCTAATTGACAGACACACATAAAAGGAATTGACACCCGTTAGTCATAGCAATGGTTTTAAATGTAAATTCAAATTTTCGGCGCGATTCGCGCGCAATTGTTTCATCTGACGTCCTATACCCGAATACCGTATAACGAAAATAAAACACTCATTATGGCAAAAATCATTTCAGATTACCTACACGGGCTCATAATGTTGGCGTGTAAGTTTTAAGATAACTTAGATTCTCCGTAACTTCTGCAGGTACATATAGTAACTTATACTGAGCCATACACATCAAATTCCATTCAACATGAAAAGGATCTCACTGACATAAGAACTGGAGCCGATTTCTGTACTCTTAAAATGCAATATTGCGAGAGTTTGGATCCGCGCCTGGATCTAGGTCTCGGGGATGAGTAATGACGATGCAATCCGCAGCAGAACGGAAGGCATATTTATTTCATGCAGTACGCATTGGCAATAGGCCTCCGAAAAGTCAATCAAAACCTTGGATATTAATGATGTCATCTCGTCTGAAAACAGTGTTCCGGCTCTTTTCTCCATTTTACAACAGATTATGCCTTGACGACAGAACCCTAACCCTTTTTTCGAACCCTAATCCTGATTTTGAAACAAAATAAATAAATCCTGAAAAGTATTGGTTGTCAATGTCATTTTCACTCGAAGGACGGGCCACCCGTCCACGGGTGGCGCCATGTAGCCTCTGCCGAGTCTTTCCGGCGTAAGTTTCTTCTACCTCCTTGAAAACACTGGCTGTTACCTCCTGTGTTATACTCCCCCCGGTATGCGCTACGCCGAGGCTAGATCCGTGGAGGCGCAGTAAATACGAGGCAGGCTAGTAGGTGAACCCGAAGAATTGGAATCGAAATAACAAAGCAGGGAATAAATGACAGAAAAGCCTTGACAAAGGCTAGGCGCCAAGTGGAGGCATGACCATGACCCCGTCGGGGAATTTTTACAGTTTCGTCGGGGAGTCTTAGTCGATACGATAAAGCATGCAGTCCTCGACGGCGACAGTCGCCACGACGGTTTACCTGTTTTTTGCTCTCAAGAGGAAAATATCTTTAATGAGAACCCACAATTTTCGGCGCGATACGCCGCTGTAGGGTCACTCCATTTTCTTTAATATTTCCATAACACAGAGCTCGATAGCACAAGTCTTGTCCACCTTACCAAGTTACATCATGTACGCAGAGTACACAACTTATGTAAAGGTGGTAATTTCATCCTATATCGCCATGCCTACTTGCTGTTCTCTTATGTGTGTAATGCTGTACGGTCAGTTGGTGAGCGAGTCCAGGTGGTTTCGATACAATGCATTTTATCCCCGATACGTTTTCTTTCCTTTTGTTCTTAATGATTACATATGTTTTTTTGTGTAAGCCTACCATAAATTTTGGCGCGCATCGCGCGCTTTGCAGTTTTACAATTCAGGTTCAAAAGAATGATATCAGTGCGCAATTTGGCTCTCGATATTATGCAAAATATGCCCTGCAATGGCATGGGATAGTAAGGCTCCTTCAAATCCCCTTCTCACCATGCACCCCATCGACGTAGTGGGTTGTCGGAACGTACTTGGGGTCTCTGGCATGGTCCGGCCCCCCATTCAGGAAAATTCTGTCGCCAATAGGCCATGGTCGGTTTACTAATTTTAGCTTTCAGATTAGGATCATTTCTGAGATAAAATCCACAATTTTCGGTACGCTTTGCCCACTCTTCCTCAGTTCCGTTTCTTATAGCTAAATATAGTACAATGTCATCTCATTTCCGTAAACCTTGTTCTCTTATGTCTGTCGTGAGTTACGGCTAGTGACCCGAGGAGGGAAGTAAAATGTAAGTTATGTCTGATAGGACTCAACTGCCTGGAAAATTGACCTTTATAAGTTTTATACAGGCACAGATTCATTTTAGTGTAGGCTTAACCAAAAAAATTCGCGCGCTTCGCGATTTCACAGTTTAGATTTCGGATAAAAACGGTAAATCTATGTTCCTCGATTATAAACAAATTTTATGCAATATATGCCCCGCAATGGCACGGTATAGTACACAGGCTTTCTTCAAATCCCCCTTACCAACCCCTCGACGGCATCGGGGCTGTCGGGGTTTCGGGTCGCTGGTCTCCCCGCCGGGGAGTCTAGCCCCCCTTAGGGCAAGTCCTGGCGCCACCCCTGCGCCCCTCTAAAACCCCTGTGGAGAACACTAGCTGGGATCTAGTATAAAAAGAAGCACCATTTTGCATCTAAGCCCTTCGACACCAAAAAAAAAATCAAAAGTGGAGGGGACACCCCTCCCCAGGACTGCGGTCAAGAATGGGGACGAGGAGTCGACTTTGTCCCACACCAAAAGCCTGGCTACGCCCTGTGGTAGGTACATTACAGATGCATGCGGAAAGTGATTTATCAACTTATGGTATGACCAGGATTGTGGTTCTATCAGAGGTGTAACTATGGAGATGACATTTTGAGTTGCACGTGAAGCCAGTTCGTTTTCCTGGCCAGGTCATACCAAAGACTTTAAAAATGGAACCTACTGCCTTTGTGCTTGGTGCTCAGCATAAGCAATGGAGTAGGGAAAAAAAGCCAGTGAGCCACAACTAGAAAAAAGGCCGTGGTCGTCTCGACTTGAACCAATTGGTTGGAAACTGGGACGTTAAACCTCATCTAACTAACTTCGATGCTGCAGCGTCTTAAAAAGCTAAGCACTAGAGCTCTAGAAATGAACATTTAGGTTACATCGAGCGTGTTGGGGACAGTATAACATTTACATGTGAATGCACTTTGTGCCGCAAAGTACTATAATTACCAAATTTCATGTATCAAGCAGTTTTCCTTGTACTCTGCTTACTTATTTGAGTCATCTGCGTTCATCAGTGTACAGGTGTAGCCCATTTTTACAACCAAACTTGCCGCGTTAAAGTAAAATGTTGCATACAATGAACTCGTTATATTAATATATAAGTATCTACCAGTGATAACAATAACACGACCGACTCTCGGAGAGCAAATGTGCTGACATAGCTGATTGTGTGGGTTTATTAGTATAGGCATTCCAACCCGTTGCGTATAGCTAGGGTTTGTGGCGCCCGGAGCAAGAAGCGAAATTGGTGCCCCTAACCCCATCTTCCTGTGGGGGGGGGGTAATCCTATGAATACTTACACAATTCATGATCTTAAATATAACAAATGTCCATGGGCGTCCCCAGAAAAAATTCAGGGGGCAAACTTTTTTAGGGGGCCCAACTTTTTTCATGGGGAATATTTTACTCCCAGAAGAGTTTAGATGCTACTTCACACAGTGTTGACAAAAGCGTATCCAGGAATTTGTCAAGGGGGGGGGGGGAGGAGCCCATAGACAGACTCTCAGCGCTCCGTACCACCATGGGTTCGCGCGGAGCGCAAGAAAATTTTGACCCGAAATGCTTCCCAGATCGCTGGAAATGGCACTATCAAGGCCCATTTACCGCATATATAAAGGGGAAACACTAGCAATATCGTAAATATTATTTTATTAAAAGATGAAATCGCTATATCAATATCATGCTCATGGCAAATGGTAGTTCCAACATTCTTCTAGGTGATCTCCATTTGGCACCCCCTAGAGGAGGCGCCCGGGGCAATCCCCCCCGCTATGCTACTGATTCCAACTCATGTAAACTATGGGGAAGAGGCAAATTATATAAGAAAAGGAAGTCGTCGAAATATACACTTCAAATGCTATTTCACACGTTTCTTGTTCTTTCCTTCACATTTATAGCTGATTAACGGTTGACAAAATGATTTCGGCTGCTGTGTTTTAAAGGTTGAGTAAAATTTCACGCAAATGCAATCAGAGGTCGATCTTATCACCTCCCTGGGTAAGCTCTTGATACACCATGGCTTTGAATTTTTCTGAAATTGGTCTTATCACCTCACTCGTATACCTAGGTTTAAAAGTAAATATGTAATGCAATAGACGAGTTGGGAAATTAGATTTTGCTCTACTATGTAGCACCACAGATCAAGTCCACGGCCATTTTCGCACAAATACGAAGGCTTTAAGCAACTGTTGTTTTTGTCTTCCACAATTTACCGTCATTCTGTCCAACATTTTCGGTCCAAGATAAGGGGACTAATTTCAAAGATAACTATTCCGCTAAAGAAAATTTTCTTTGACCCGTGACTTATGTCTAGAAAACCATAGTTTTAAACTCGAAAATTATGCTTGATTATACAAAATATCTGTCTTGCACATGCAGTCTCTTTTATGGTACACCTTCCTCCCTAGCATGCATTGTACATCGAAGTTTCCCAACTCGTCTGTCACACAACTTTTTGACAGTAGATAGTATCTCGGATTAAAAGCCCTGCAATCTCGCCATACACATATTTAGGGGTAGTCATATCTGTAATAAAATAGGTGACTTGACTGACATTAATTCAAACTATAGCTTCGCCCTGGTTGGTCAATGATGACTTGTGGAGTCAGTTGAGTTCCTGATTGCTAACACACAGAGAGTGAGTGATACGGCCTTGAGCAATTTAAACTCAGGGCAAGCTACTGTGGCTTTGTCTGGGGAGTGTATTAGACAGGTGTGTTTTTAACTGGTGGAGGGGCTCGACGTAAACTTAGCAGAATTTTTCCTGTCTGTGGCTATATTGTAGGACCTTTAACTATTCAGTCTTAAATTACATACCTTGACCCTCCAAACCGAACCAGAGTATGTGGGTCATCTCCTCATTAGCTAAATATCATAAAGTACGCATACGTAAATCAGTATTGTTTGACAAAGAGAAATAGATCAAGGACATAAAAATGCCTCTTCATCCTATACAAGGTGATACCAGACTGAGGAAATATAGTATGCACTTCAACGTTCACTGTGAGCAAGTGACTGTCTAGGTCAAGGCTCACAGTGAGGCGACTATTGACGTAGTCGTCGTAGTCGTCGCAGCCGTTGTCGTCGTTTTCTGTAACTGAGTTGTACCATAACACCGCTTCAATTGCACCACCTCAAAGGGGGTTGAAATCCTCTTGTTTCAGTGCCTTTACTCATTCCCACAGCCAGACAAGGTACGGGAGGGGCGAAAAACCTTCTGAGGGTACAGCGAAATATTTTCAGTTGGGTCCAGATAATGGAATGCATAAAGGCGATGGTATTTTTTAATCTTCCAGGGGGCGAAAATTTTCAGGGTGGCTCCGCCCCTGGTCCCCCCCTTGGCTACGGGCTTACCTTTCCTATTATTTCCTTGTAAATCTGGGATTCGAACCCAACTCTATCCACAGCACATTGCCAAATTCATACCACTTCAAAGTCACTAAATGCTACTTTGATGTGAATGAAGAATTGATATTCTGTGTTATGTACCTGCAGCTTTCATCATGTGGCAAAAAAGTGTAAAAAAATTCTGGTAAGTTTAATGGAAACTGTATCTCTTTTAAAAACATTCTCATGAATTCTCATCACAAAGCTGTAATTACACATAATGCAAGTTAAACAGGAATAAGTCTGGTTAAATCTGGTCAGAAAACAGAATCAAAGCTTGGAAAACACTGAAAATCTGTGTAAAACTGTTATCTGCTGACAAATTCCTTTTCCCGTGAAATTTCCATTTTGCTCCTTTAAATTTAAATAGTATGCAAAATCAAGTCCTTGAGAGAAACCTAAAATGCAGACATCCTAGTAGTAAACCAAATTAATGCTTAAATCGACTGTTGTAAAACACAGCTTTACATGATCACAACCATGATTTGAAGTATTGACATTGTCCAACATATATATGTACACACTCTCAATTTACAAACCATGTCCATTTCATTAACAGTCATAGGCAAACAAGCCTGGGGAGGGGGGAGGGGGGCTACCACCCTCACAGAGTTGTGGGAAACCATTTCTTCAGCAGATTAATGGAAGAACTCAGGCAATTCTGTCCCAAAGCTATTACATGCCTAAGTATTACTTTGAAATTTTCCTCTGGCAATTCTGGCTTTCTTGTTCAAAATGGGCTCCAAGTACTGTAAGTTTGGAACCATAAATTAGTTGTCCATGAGGTTTCTTAAAACACAAAAGAAGTTGTTTCAGAAAACTGTTACTTTTGAGAAAACACTACAATCAAATTAAGCTTTATTGATTCACAGTTTGTGAATCAATATCCTTGTAATCATGGGAAGGTTTGTAAGATTTAACACATACAGGGAGTAAATACCAGCAAACTTTGTCTTCTTTTTTCAACCAGTGCTCAGAGAGTAACATGGAAAGGGTCATAACTGAGCCCAATCCTTCTTCTGAGACTGCCATTTAATGCATCCAACTGATGGAAGTGGGTGTTTCCTAGTCTTTTCCAAATGCTGGGAGGCATGAAGGATTGATCACTGATTTGCACCACTGCTCAACAGCTGAAAGGAGCAAACACCTGGAGTGGACAACTTCTTGAATCAAACAACTTTCTGAGTCAGACAACCAGAAACCCATGTTTGTATAATCATTTTAAATCCCCCTCAACGTCACTAAGAATAGCCATTCCCACCAAGCAATTCTGAGTCACCAGCAAATTGTTCTGTAGTTCCAACCAAATTTGATCAAGGGACTTCTCTCACACAAAGCCACCTTCTTTACCACCAAGCCAACTCAATCCATGTTCTTGCTGGCACAAAAATATCAGCTGTTCTTAAAAACTTGGTCACCTACACAATTAGGCAGAATATGAATCAAATTTTGACTTCTAATTTTACCCCCCCCCCTCCAAAGCAACTGGAATCCAAAAGCCCTGCCGCCCATATGCCATCCAATCTTTGGCTTTAATATCACGTCCCTTAACCTTCACAACAGAGGGAGATCTTGATTAGTATCAAATTCCTTATAATAATAGTTTCTATACATCGGTTTTGCCAGCACAGGATTAAAAACTTGACAGGACCGGAGCTACGTAAGTTCTGATCAGAGTCCCGGGAGAATGACCTTTGAGAAACAAATAAATGACAGGTATTCCACCATTACCATTTCAAACCTTATACAATGATATACATAAGCCTACTAGATGAATTTGTTTCACAGTTTATCAGACATGCACCCGGCGCACGCCACCCCTTTTTTCGATGACCAATGATTATTTCACCAGCGAAATGAAAAAATGAGCAAACAGACATGGAAAATATGCTCTTCCCAGATGCCAAAAAGCAAAAAAAAAAAAAGGTCTCTAAAATTTTGAAGACCTTTTTTGTTTTTTTTTGTGTTCGTCAGCCTTCCCGGCGATGTGTTCACCCCCCCCCCCTTTCTCAAAATCCTGGATCCGCCACTGGTTTATGAAATAAAGAACCAAAATAGATGCAAACTATTTTTGCCCTGTTTTCGATGGCCTTTTTTTTGGGGGGGGGCTGGGCTGCACTCCCCTACCTGGTCCCCCCCCCAACTTTAATCCAGCCCTGCCTTCATCAGCCATTCATGCTTGTAACTTAAATTAGCATCTTACCTCAGTAGCATGTTGTACAGAGACAATTTCAAACTTTTCTTTTCCTCTCTCTCTCTCCCTATCTCCCCTGTTCATCCAACATCTTTCCTATTACCTATTCAGTCACTTCAGTATCCTGGTTTTTTCTATTTTCAGAAGGCTGCTGGATACAAAGCTATTCTCGTAAAGGCTTTTTACGACAACCTATAGATCACAGCTGTTTGAGAATGACATGAAAACCTAGCTGTTATCTTGCACAAGTCAGTCTTCCTTGAGTGAGATTACTTTCACCCTTGCATTCAAACAGGGCACTCACTGATCTGTCACTTTCATCATAAAACACCTAACGTGACCAGTATACTTTTAAGGAAAGTGGTTTCAAAGTCACTTTATGGAATGCATTTTCTCTATTAATGCTATTCCCCGAACTCAGGCCAAGCCAAGGTCCTACTGTATGCATCCTTTCAATTTATCCCCTTGCATCCACCTTCCACGATTACATATGTCTATCATGCTGCTGCTGTTGCATCTGTCTAACTGCTGCTTTACCGTAACCTCCCCTGCCACTGTCGTACTCTGTCCTATACTCATCACGGACCTGTAGAGAAAAAATATTACATGACACTGATGACATGTATGCCAGCAAAACTTTGGATAGTCTTTTTTTTTTGTTTCTTTCTGAATCATTTGTCACCAATTTAAATACCAACAGACTCAATATTTTTAATTTGTTACACTTAGAAAGCACAAATGAACAAATGAAAAGACAGTTAAAGGTCTAGATAAATTCATCAATTATTGTAAGAAGCAACAGAAGTTCAAGCTCTTTCAAGGTTTCCAAGACAGTGTACAAATCCTGTATACTTAGTTATCAACAGTTTTCAGATTTTCCTACCTGTCCTCCACTCTTGCCTCTCCCATATTGTCTTCCCTCCACAAATCCTGCATCCCAATCACCTCGAATTATTCTGTCATCCAGTCTTGTACCACTGATGTACATTAACGCATGTTTAGCATCTTCACGTCGATAAAATCTGTGGAAAAATTAACACCAATAGGTTTTATTTCCTGTATGGTGGTGAACTGGTACAAGAAACTTCTTTTTTTTTGGTGAGATTTTCTGAGTTTGCAGAAGAAGACAGAGTTTCTGAGTATGTAGAAGACAGAATTTCAGAGTATGCAGAAATGAGAGTCTCTGAATATGCAGAAGTTGAGAGAAGTTTCTGAGCATGTACCATAGAAGAGGACAGCCCACATTTCCTTACATGATGTGGCCATGGGGCCCTACTTTCATTCAATTTTATACATAGGTTCTAGCACCTGGTATTTACAGTACCTGGGAGCTACTTGAGTATGGATTTCACTTTTTCACCCTAAGCCATGTCAAAAATTTAGCATCTGTCTCAGCTTTTAAAGTCATACAGTAATTACAGGTTACTGTACCATGGCACTGAAACAAGACCTACAGTACAACTCTTTGCTTAATTTCTTTGGAGAGAATGCACTTCAATAATTTAAATAGAAATTTGAAAATTTGTCTGCAGGACAGTTATGCCTTTTGAAGTGGCTTTCAAGATCTATGAACACAGCACCTGGTAAGCTACACAACTGTGAACCACTACTAAATAAACAAACATGGACACATTTCTAACCATGAAAATCTTGAAAAAATGGAATTCTGGTACTCTATGGATGTATACCAACTACTGTATGTACCAAACATTTGCATGTGGTCTGAAATTGATGTATAATATAGTAACATGTATACAAATGTGGAGTAAAGTTGTGCATACAGTAGACCGCCCAAAACTGAGACCAAACCGAAACCACCTGACACCAAAGTTGATTTGGGTGCAGTCTATCAGGCTTCGACAAATCCCCCGCCCGACAGTCCGGGACAAGTAAAAAGTTACTCGGGCAAGTACATTGTTAAATATCATAGCCCGCTGGGCAAGTACCCTTGTAAAGTCTCCCCAAAGGAGTTTAAAGGCATGTTAAGAGTGAACAAGTAGATATTCAAACAGACAAGTAGACTAAGAGAACAACTTGCCCGATGGACAAGTAATGAAAAAAGAATTTGTCAAAGCCTGCAGTCTATGTTGCCCTGGGTCGAATTTCGCATGGTGACGAGGACTGACCTACTATATCAAGAAACTGACATCGTTTCAGTCTTGGGTGGTCTGTCTGTTTTTGAACCTAGCAACTACCACCACAGACCAAAATACCCCAACTATATATGATGTCTAATAGCCTTCTGGGCACTGGGGTAGATGCTGTTAAAAGTCCATATAAATCCCCCGATAATTTGTCAGTAATTTTGTACCCTTTTAATTTGCATCTTATCTTTCTATCAACTACAAATAGACCCTATACTCGTGATTCCGTGAAAGCTTCCCTCGGGTTTTTCTTGGGTTGGTCCCAGGTGGTCTAAGAGCTTCATCCATCTAGGTGGTTTGGCTAACCCCCAAACCAATGCTGGTTTGGTATCAGGTGGTCTGTGTATGATGCATTGTCCATTTCATGTGGTCCTAATTGAGCCTAAAACAATGACTGGGTGGTGTGGACATCAAAAACCAGGCCAGCACACACCTTTACAGAACATGTTTGAAGTAAATATTTAAGTACCAAACAACAACATGAGCAATTCAATTACCTGACTGATGCCATTGGTTAATTTGGGGAAACGGTTAATTTCTTAGGGAGCTTAGGATTCACAGAAACTTATCCTGGAGAAATTAGTTAACTCTAAATTAGTGTATTCTTTATTCTAGTTTTCTGCAATGCAAACAGCATTACTTGGTTTAACAATTTCTGGTTGCACGACTTTTTTCATGATAATCTCTGACTACCAGATGACTGCCTATAATATTTGCTGGATTATGGTTAAGCTGAGGGCATTTGACTACTTTGCTTGTTGATACTGAATTATGCAGTTTATTGATAAAATAAACACAAAAGATGATACATACTCCACAAAACAAAACCCACAAGGTGTCTTCTTTATCTTGTCCAAACCCATTATGATGCGCTTGATATCACCACATTTGGAAAATAACTCGAATATTTGCTCCTCTGTGGTGTAAAATGAGAGATTGCCAATGTACAGAGTAGTGCTTTGCCGAAGCCTCTTTTCTTGTTCGCTTAAATTACCCTGTAGACAAAAAGAAAGTAAACAAGGTATTGAACAATTTATCCTATATGTGTTAAACTTATAATGATAAAGTCTCAAAAGTATTAACTTTTGGTTGACAGAAAACTAACTCCTGGTTCAGGGGCCAGTTGCTACTTTCTTGTTTTAGCACTTTTATTAAACCTACCTTTTTCACCCTTGGATACAGTACCACAGGAATGTTACTGGTGCTACTTAATTACATACTCCCACTAATTACAATAAGGAATTCAGACCTGGATTTTAGACTTGGCACCCCACAGGTCTGGAAAGGGTCCAAAATTTGGAATAAATTATTTAATTTGTCTCTTTGTAGAGTTTAATGCAGTGCTAGGAAACTTTGTTGATATCAAAATGCTGCGGCAAAACATGATGATGCCACACAGAAGATTCAATATCTGTAGTTCCTATGAATCCATATGGCAAACTACCAATCATTCAACCCAGAGAGGTTTGACTTTTTGGCACAGGGACATTTTGACAAATAGCAGCCCTGGATATTGGTGCATGGAGGTTTTGGTAAAAGGATGTTTTGACTGGTAAGTGGGAATAGGCCTAAACGGGCATTTGTGGGAGGTGCTCGAACTTAATGGAGCCCATTCAAACTTTGAACAACCCACAGTATGCAAATCAATACCAAATGAGTAAGATTACTACAAACCCAGTCATGAACACTTAATTAAGAAGGCAAAATGGAGGATTTAAAATATGTACAGTAGGAAGCTACAAATATGAAGATTAACCTTGACCAGGTACAGTAAATTGTGTATGGATACAAATGCAAAATTTGGAACTGGGTAATAGAACACTGGGTACATAGACCACCCGTGCAAACACTACTGTTGAATGTCCATTCCAGAATTTAACATCAACGTATAAACAAACTTGCTCTGATTTGTCTGATGCACATTGTGACACTTATGAATATGATAACTGCTGGTGCCCCTGCGAAGCAAGTGCAGTAATCTCTCTTGGTTTTCTATTGCCTTTCCCTTTACACACACAACTTGACCATGGAACATTTGGGCCTTCTGTGAGGGGCCACTATCTGTTTCTTACAGTAAAAGCAGAGGGTGCTCTCTTTCTAAATCTCATGGTATGATACTACCTGCTTGTAAGTCCATAATTTTCTTAAATATTCAAAATATTTGAAAAATATGTCAAAATATGCGACACGCCCAAATGGTTTTTGGCAGGTATTACAAGCATCAAAGGGCCTATGTGGGTCTTAATGCATTTTCAATGACCACATTCTCCCCATGTGGGAGGATGTGGTCATTTTTTCTCCTGTAGTGGGCAGAACAGACAAGTCCATCTGTACAGAAGTGAAAGCTAAAGCAGCAAACTCACCATTCCACTTTCAATCAGTGCTGTACAGTTGTGCCACATGCTCCTAAAAGTTTGACTACTTTGGCCCCCTTACCATGCATGCAAACAGAATCATACTCAAGCAGTAGATGTTTTCATGACAAGGTACATGTTGCACAAATCAACTATGTTTGTTCATGAATTACATGTCAAAAATGGAAGTCCACTATATATACTGTATGTACACAATTTAACAATAACCCCTTTCCTTGTGTGGTACAGTATGTGCCGCATGATATGATATCTCCTGACTTTCTGTAACAATACAGACCCGTACAAGGGGGGTCGAGTGGTTTGTCAATGGGTAGGGCTGTGAAGGTTTAGCTAAATTACTAAACGTTTAATCGCAAAATTTTGCGATCGTTTAGCGATTAATCGCAAGTACCTATGATCAACATATAGAGACTCCAAACGTGCTCTTGAACATGATGAATATGTAAAATGCGTTAGTGACGTCTGGTCTGGGGGACATAGCTTCCATGAACCTCAAACACGGATCCTCATAGAAGCTCAACTTTGATGTCGTATGTTTACGTGTGTGCCATTTGTATATAATTATGTATTTCACTTTTTCAAAAAGAGTTAAAGTGAACATCTAATTTTCTGAAAAGACTGCAGATTGTTTTCCATTTCGTATGGAAAAACGGGTTTTGCGATTAATCGCTGGTAGCTTTGTACTAAACGTTTATTACACATGCGATCGTTTAGCGAGTCTAAACGTTTATTACACATGCGATCTTTTAGCGATTAATCGCTAAACGGTTACAGCTCTATCAATGGGTTTGTTTTTTTAAAATTGAACCCCTCCCCCTTGACATTGAACCCCCTTTGAGAACTAGGGGTGGTTTGTCACTTCTAACAACTTCTTCCTTCCTCTTGCAATGCAGAAACAGACATTGTTACAAATTAAACACATTCCATATGAATATTAGGAAATCATAATAAGCATGATTAACTCATTATTCCAACATCTGCATTTTCTGTGACTTTCAAAGGCATGCAATATCATTGGTTTGAGTACCTTGGATGTTCAAAACAAAGTTAAGGCTATATGTACATTTGCTTCTTATTGCACACCCATTTTCTTGTAATGACTGAGCTGGCCTGGTTCTGTCTGATGAAACTTATTTCTGAGGGATGGCTGCTACAGTATGGTTTTATGTTTATTAATATGACAGACAAATGGGTGATTACTGTAAAGCCTGGACAATTGCATCAGCTGCCATGAACCCTGATTCCCTTCCCACCATGATTGATGCCCACATACAGCCTTGAACTACAGTATAGTGAAAATTGGTGTTTTCAAGAGCACCTTCCCACAGTTGTTTGTGATCGTGATGCCAAATTTTCTCTTACTGTACCTGATTATACTCTAGAAATCTGGTGTGATAGTCAAGAAAGTCTGCAAACTTGTGGTTTACAATACATTATTCTGCAGTCTAGGGTGTTTCCAATCTTTCTTGTTTTAGCCTCAGCTCAAACCATAGCAAGGGCAGAGGTTACATCGGTCCAAGGTGGTCAATGAGCTTTAGTAACACATGATGTGATAAAGTGTGTAATTTCCTTCGGCGGACAGTCTCCCCAACAGTTTGCAGTACCTGTACTTGTATTGAAGGAGTCTGTTTCATCAACAGGAACCAAAAATTTGTACAGCTTTCTTACTTTTCCCTCATATTTGGCTAAATATTATACTATACAACAAGTCTCTCCCTTACTATAAGTAACCCTCAGTCGCTTAGTTGTCATCGTATCTGTCTCGCGGCTTGGTAAACAAGTTGGGATGGGGTTGATGGTACTGTAGATGGGGTTGATACCTGCAGTGCATGCCATTCCTGAAAGGAGTCAGCTGCCCCTGCAGTTGATAAGTTTTTTCGTTTTTATGAGTGCTAATTTTATCAAATCAGAACTACTGTACCAAACCATACCAAAATATTTGCAAATGCTTCATTAACAATCAAAATTTCCATGAGCTTGCAACCTCATGGCTACAGTATGTGCTTATAACCAGTACCACCTAATGTATTAGCATCATTCAATGGCAAGGGCTGTCAAACTTATGCCGGTTGTTTTATTGTTTATATATGCATGATTAAGGAGGAACACAGTGTTGTACAGAATACTTTTGGAAGACATACAGTACAGTATTTTATGATAACCAACATATTTAGATGATTAATTCACCATTGCCTTCTTGGTAGACTTACTTTATTTGGAAATTGAAAAAGTTTGTGTGCAAGGTCTGGATGCAACTTCTGTAATGAAATACAGGGTATGGTATTTTCAATTCAAAATTATGGTGCACTTCACGGTTTACTCTCTTCACCTACAGTATGGGCAATAGTACACACTGAATAGTTCTTTTGAACACATTTCTGAAATCTAGAGGTTCATCTTCAGCCCTCATCAGAGCCGGGCATTATGACGGCAACGTGTACCAATTACAGTAAATATCACAAGAATGGTAACGTAAGCAGCATAATTTTGAAGAACTGAAGTATACAATTCTTCTTCCAAATTTTTTTCAAATGTTCCGCCCACTTAGTGCCCTTCCATTATAAGTTCAGTAGATCCTGAGAGTTTATACATTGAGGAAATGAAGAAAAGGTATTCTAAAACTTGCTTATATACAGTATATAAATCCTAGACCCATTTGGTTATTCCTGTTTCCCCCCTATGGTCTATGAATTCTCTTTGTTTGTGCCATGCTTCTGTACCCATTTTGTGATCAACCCAGAGCTTCCCCAAGCACCCCATGGAAGTATTACGCGTCGGCAGGCCCACCATAAGGCCAATGTACCCCATGCCTTGCGAAAGGCACTCCAATTGCCAAGCCAAGTAGGGTTCAGTACTCTGCCGACTATTTTCTACCAGGATCTTTAAACCTCAAGTGAAATCTCTAAGACATGAAATCTCTAAATAAGACATACTGTATTACACGTAATGGAACATACACTGCAATGACGGCATAAGAAGTAACATTTTGCAACTTGAAAGGCATTTTGGCAAAATTTCCTCAATATATTATGAGCTAACTGGTTGTGCGCTTCGCTGAGATATTTCATGTCTTTCCATTTCTTCAACCCCTCCCCTCCCCCGCCTCTCAACAGAAAAACTTTCTAGAACTTCTCATTCCTCCTCGTGTGCCACCAGGAGGAGCGAGACTGTTCACCCGGTTTCCATGAGTATGCACAGTTTTCCCTGATTCCACTATCTCATCTGGGATGGGTTTACGATGTTCTCTGTAGTGACAATTAATTGCCAACCCTTTTTAGTTCCACTGCAAATGAGGATATAACACAGGTCTACAGATCCATTTCACCAACACCACATTTCTTTCTTATGGCAAGCAAAAAGCCACCATGTTGGGGTAATATGCAGGGCGCAAATATTCAAATGGTTAGTCAGTCAAAGTAAGGCAACGGCGCCACAAATGCATGTAAAATATACCGTGCATGCACAGTGTATTGTACAGTACAACTAGGCCTAGTGTGTTGTGGAGAGATGCAGAGTATAAACATAGGCGTACGGGACTCTTCCAATTTGTGGGGGTAGAAAATTTTTGCCCGAATTCTGTTGCAGTTCAGGTGCATAAAATAGGCCTACTGTAACAAACCACTACAAGCACGCGAAGTGCACAAAAATTTTTGCACCTTTTTCGAGCGTTCAATCAAAAATTCAGGAACTCAGTAGATAATTCAGCCTGTCTTTTCACTTTTAATTCATCCCTGCTGGAATTTCACCTATTCTATGGCCGAATTTTTGTTGTTTCCTGCAAGAATTTTTGACCTCAGAAATTTGGGGGGCGGGGGGCAGTCTGTCCTCCCTGTTCCCCCGCCTTGTACGCCTATGAGTATAAAATGTTTGTTCCACATGTGCCCTCAACATGGCCATGTAAACAAAAGATGACATCATGTAACACAGTCTTAGGGCCACCGATTTTCCGTGAAAAAAAGAGTCAAATTCCGTTACAGCAATTTCAAATTCCGTGAAAATCCGTGCAAGCAATTTGCCAAATCCGTGACTTTCTGTTTTGCATTGATTAGTGTGTTAGGCCAGTGCAGCCTAACCAGACTAAAATCCATTCACCAGCCTAACGTCTAGGCCCCTACACATATACGTAATGGAGAAAAAAAAACCCAAAACAACTTGACTTACGATTGTTTGAGTGTGGGTCCCTTCTTCTTCTTACATAGTAAAAGATCCGTATAAAATTATATCCAAATGATATGCAGGTAGGCTACTAAATCCGATAATTATTACACAATTGAAAGTGTAACTTGTCAGTTAGAACGTTATGATCGTTCGATCATGAACGTAACAACAGAGCAAAGCATGAAACTTGAGTAATGTGCGCAACAGTTTGTTATGATGCACTCATGCATAGTATACCATACATACAGTACATGATACAGTATAAACAAGAATCAGCTACAGGCAACGGGATCGCGGGAAAACTTTGCAAGACTGAGCAACATTAGACCTACCGAAGGCTAGTAAATGCGCAACTCGCACCTGGTCCCACATACAGTAAGCATCGGAGGGGGTGAATTTCAACAGTTTTCTATCAGATTGTAGTCTGCTAGAGCCATCCAGTGTTTAATACATACAGATTTTTAAACTTTTTTTTCTCATTTTGCCCTCTTGATTGCAGACTTCTTTAGCATTCTGAGAGATTTTTGAAGTTCCGTGATTTTCCGTGAAGAAAGTAAAATTCTGCGATTCCGTGACAATTTCCGTGATCGCGGAAAATCGGTGGCCCTACAGTCTATTCCCACCCACCTCTTGGAAAACCCTTCTTATGGGTCTGCAATGTCTGCATCGTGAACTTTTGTTCCTTTGCTTCACTTCATCTATGCTGCGTGCTTTTGTGACAAAGATGGCATGGATGGCTGCGCATGCTACCATCATCTGTAATAAGGGAGCAACTATAGAATACCCCGCCACAGCAGAAGGCACTTTTCCAATCCGTGGATACGGATTCCCAGTGGCTCAGTCAGGATTAGCTTGAGTGCTTCAAACGTAGGCGTATTTCCCTTTTTCTTTTTTGAGAACGACACTCTGTGATGATACAGTATGTTAGGTCATTCGCAATGCTTCAAAACCTCAATATCCAACAAATTCGCTCCACAGCCCAGCAGGCTAAAGCAGCTCTGCTCAAGTGGACTAGGAATCCATTTTCATGTGGATTCCTAGTCCCAGTCCAAGTGGCTACCTGACTAGGAATCCACTTTCATCTGGATTCTTAGTCCTAGTCAAACTGGCTTCCTGACTAGGTATCCATTTTCAGCTGGATTCCTAGTCCTAATTCCTAGTCCAAGTCCAAGTGGCTGCCTGTCTAGGAATCCATTTTCAGCTGGATTCCTAGTCCCAGTCGAAGTGGCTGCCTGACTAGGAATCCATTTTCATCTGGATTCCTAGTCCTAGTCGAACTGGCTTCCTGACTAGGAATCCATTTTCAGCTGGATTCCTTGTCCCAGTCGAAGTGGCTACCTGACTAGAAATCCATTTTCAGCTGGATTCCTAGTCCTAGTCGAAGTGGCTGCCTGACTAGGAATCCATTTTCATCTGGATTCCTAGTCCTAGTCCAAGTGGGACTAGGAATCCGGATGACCAGAAAATATCACTGAGGCGGGGTATTCTATAGTTGTACCGTAATGGAGATGGTAATGAGCACGATGTGAAGTGCGGCTGGGCAATGTTAGCTGCAAAAAAGATTTTGGTAGCATTTTTTACCGTTTAGAAGTAATCTTATGCACAAAGTGGTATCCCAAAAGGTGTTGGATATTCTGCTTTCACAGACAATGTGATTGACAGTCTTGAGGTTTGCAGTTAGGCTAGAGTGAGAGTGTACAAATATGCCAAGTTTAGTGCTTCGTCTGGCAAAGTGTCCTACCTTCTTAGTATAGCGTATGTATAGTGTATGTGTAGGCCCTGTATAAATTTATAATGCTGAGATTACAAACGTGATTGTGATATGACCCACCAGCCTCGAACTCATATCGCAAAACTAATACAAACGGTTTAGTCAACACCAGCCTACATCCCGAGGACAAAAATAATTTGCGCTATCATAAAACTTTTACGTCCGGAAACACTGAGCCTTAGAAGTTTATTTCTACTTACACGAAAATGTTGATCCCTGTAAGAACTCAATTCGGCACTTTTGAAATGACGATGTTGCAAAGTGTTTGCCATGTCCAATCGAAATTGCCTATTCGTCTCGACAGCTTGGGCAGCTTTCCGAATTTCCTTAAAAGACTTAAAAGACTTAAAAGACTTCCACATTCAAAACTTAATTTCCTGAAATTAGTTCTTAATTTCCTTAAATTTTGTCAAATTTCATTTACTTCAAATTCAATTTCTGCTGCACTGTGCTACACACAAAACTCCCCAAAGTTACAAACTTTGTATCAATATTACACACAGTTTCTCTTCTGTATTTTCTGTAAAGTTCATAGGCTGACAACCACATGCACGGTGCTATTTTTCTGTACACACGGACGTCAAAGTCCGAAATACAGCCTCAATGTTTGACCTAGCCTCTGTCGAGTCTTTCCTGCGACAGTTTTCCTCCTCCCTCTGGAAACATTAGCAGGAAACATTGGCTGTTACCGTCTGGGTGTTGTACTCCCCCTGGAAATCGCTACGCAGGAAAGCCTCTGGACAAAGTTAATTTCATGCACAAACTGCTTAACTAAACCTTTGAAATCTGCGACCAAATCGGTAGTAATTAAGTGGGAACCAATCAGAGAGTCTTCGGTTTCAATGAATCATGAATATGCACGACTGTACCTTGCCTGTTCGTTCCATGGCGAACAACAACTGGGATCAATGGGATGATTCAAGCGCACAACATTCAGCAGCTCTACTTAGTTTAGACGCGAATTCATTAATAAATCGACAGCTCGAAGCTCTGTTTCAAACGGGACGGACACATTTGTGAACCTGCCGTATGGATTTGGTAAGAGTTTCAGAGTTTGATTTACCAGTGTCCGCCGTTCTTCGAGCGATAACGTTGGGTCGACGTAACATCGCAAGGTCAACAACAGGGACTGGTTCTGCGAGTGTTCAAGCAACAATAATAAAGGATCGAGCAATTTCATTGGTCAATTTCCTTTCGACGACATAGCAGCATAATAACAATTAATACTAAGTAGTAGCAACGTGAATATCATAGATGCATATATTAACACTTTGTCCAAAGGCTTTGATGCCGGCGCGAGATCGTTTGCTCAGCAGTCGAGGGCCTAGCTTCAATGGTTGGAGCGCGTAGGCTACTTTCAAATCGAAGTAGGCCTAAATAAAGTGAGGGATAACAAACGGCAGAAAAGCCTTGACAAAGGCTATGTTTGACCGTATTCTCTTTGAACTCAAGAAAAACCAGTCTTAGATTTTCTTAGATCATTTCTCTTTTTGCATATTAATAAAATTCCCAGAATTTTCTATAACTCCGGGAATTCATTTCAGTGGCCTCGGACATTAAATATGCTCGTACTAAGCCTTGGTTTATACTCAGGAGCTAATTTAGCCTGGGTGAAGGGCTATATAACCCTCACTCACACCCTACCCCCGACCGCGAAAAAATGAAAGGAAAAAAAAAAAGAAGAGACGAGGTAAGAAAAGAAGAAAGGAGAAAGAAAGAAGAGAACAAAGTAACAAAATTCGTGCTGGCTGAAAGACAGATGAATTGACGAATAGGTCTTTTGGGGAAATCGGTGTAGCCTGAGGGAAAATGTGGCTGGAGGTAGGGTGGTCCATTTTTAAACGATCGATCTTGTAATATTTTCTATTAAAAATTGTTGCAAACTGTCAACATTTTCTTGCGTTCATTGCTCTGATCATTAAAATTGAATCGGAATATATCGACCCCTTTTTTGTAAATGTTCAGAACAGGCCCTGCAACCCGCAGATGTAATACCTTTGGACACTCTTTACGTGAGAGCGTCTACCTTTCGAATGTGTCTCATTGCTGCAACCTTTTCTGCTCTTAAGGGTGACTAGTACCGAACGCTTGAAAAGAAGGCGCATTTGGGATACAAATTTGCCAACAAAACAATTGTGCCGCCAACCTGACAACACACCTGGAAGCATAAGGGGTTCGCTAGAAGTGAGATATTTGGCTACTCTTTGGTTAAATTGAAGTCTATAGATTGACATTTATACATGGACTATGGCAGTTGGAATTCATGGCTTCAAATCCACCTGGAATATCAGCTCCTACATACCATCACCAATCCCTCTGCTACATCCCTGCGGACAAACGGTACCAACTTCCAATAATCCCCCACTCCCACCCATTCACATGCTCACCTTGACTGCAGTCAAATAGACTGGCCACATAGCTTGAAGCATGGAAGTACTACCTCGGACACTTCCATGCTTGAAGTACGTATGTAATCCAGTGGTGGTGGTGGTGAGGGGGAGCTAGGCAGGCTATGAACTTACGAAATCTTAGGAGACCATATAACATAACATAACATAACATAACATAACATAACATAACAGGTTAAAGGGCAAAGGAGGGTTAAGGCCCCATAAGATGCACTGAAGTCCATACAACCTTAACTGAAAACAAACAACCAACCAACACCAAACGAGCCCAGCACAATTAGATTCTACCACAGTTATGGAAGAACTTGTCAATGTTAACCTTAAAGCAGTGCACAGATATAGAGTTAACTACCCACTCAGGCAGACTATTCCACTCCTTAACAACTCTATGAGAGAAGCTGAACTTAGTCCTAATGTCGAGCCTTGCAAAACACGTAACTAGCTTCTTACAATGGCCACGAACCCGAGAATTACTTTGAACCTTTAAATAACTGCAAGATGACAAAGGATTCCTTTCAGAGAGAAATTTGTACACCTGAAGCATGTCCCCCCTAATCCTTCTCAACTCCAGGGTGGTAAGCCCAAGATGCTTATGTCTAACATGATAAGGTAGGTGTTTCACCTCGGGTATAAGGCAAGTGGCCCTCCTCTGAACCTGCTCTAAAAGCAACTTGTCCTTTTCATAGATGAGACTCCAAGCCTGGGCTGCATAGTCGAGGTGGGGTCTTACCAACTGCTTATACAGATTTAGTACAATTTCCTTACTAAAACCACTGACATTCCTCTTGATCAATCCAAGCACCCTATTAGCCCGGCCTAGCAGCAGCAGCTGCACACTGTCTAGATGGCTTTAAATCGCCTGTAATAACTATACCCAGGTCCTTCTCAAAAGTCACATCACTCACAATACTACCATTCATGTTATAATCATAGCTGAAATTTTTAGGACCAAAGTGAAGGATTTTGCACTTATCTGCATTAAAAGACATGTGCCAAGTCTGAGACCAAGACTACAACTATCCAAGTCTTTTTGCAGTAAGGAGGCATCATTCTTATCACTAACCTTACTATAGAGCTTCGTATCATCAGCGAACTTACTAATACTAGATGTGAGAGAGCTATCAATATCATTGATGAAAATCAAGAAAAGAAGCGGGCCAAGAACAGAACCCTGTGGAACTCCACTTGTAACTTCTTTCCAAGAAGAGAAATTACCATTAACAACAACTCTCTGAGATCTACCATTGAGCCATGAATTTATCCAGTCAGCACAACTGCCCTTGATGCCTAACCTATGCAGTTTAACCATAAGTCTACCTAATGGAACTTTATCAAAAGCTTTTTGAAAATCAAGGTAAATGACATCAACACTGTGGCCAGAATCAAGACTGACAAGACCCTTTGATAGAAAGATACTACCTAAACAGGCCAATATAATTTTGCTTCCTCTTATGTGCCTTTTCTTATTAAACTGTACATTCCTAAATAATGACATTTTAGAATAATGAATATGGTATCGAGATACAACTTTTGCAGCCTGGTAACTCCCCTCTCAAGGCAATTTAGGAGGCTATTTTGGTAAAACTTATTCTTGTTACGCTATACGAGCCAACAGATAGTGACGCCCCGCTCAGATACAGTCACTCCAAACCACCTTCTTCTCAGCAAAACACATTTCAGGAAGGATTGGGCCAGACCTGGATTGGGCGTAATGGTCAAATTGTGATACTTGTGATCATCAATTGGGTGCGCATTCAATGTCATTTACAGATAGCTGATCAGGTTTATGTCAACTATTTTGTAAATACCCTCAGAGCTTCCGGGGCTACGCCCTTTTTATTCCACTCGGTTTTGCTCTAAACCCAGGGACCCCTAAACACCACACATTCAGGTGGAACGCTAAACATTTCAAAATAAGGCCTAAAGGCAAAATCATGGATACGCGTTTGGCTGTGGCCCCTAAGATCTTCGCGATTAAACATGTAGGCCATCAGCAAAAAAAAAAAAAAATCAAGGACCCCCATGTAAGTTTTTACCGCAGGACTTTTAAGTATGTCATCTACACTATACAGCGCATATTGCAAAGAAGTAGATACCGTGTGGAGTTGTAAAGAAACTACAGAGGACAAGGTAAAGCTATTTGTGACGACGGATAATTACATAAAAGTGATTCCCAAATTCTGCCGGTCTCGAGCCCTGTCTCGGGAAATTTAGAGCCGAGTCACTAGTCCGGATTGTACGAGACCGATTCCGAGTTCGATTCTGGCCTTCCGAGTCCAAGTCCTTAAAATCGTCTCGAGACCGGTCTCGAGTCCGAGACCAGGTCTCGACTGCATTGTGAATTGGGATGTTGCCTCAGAAACAGTAATGAAACTTTCATGTTTGTGTACTCGACTGGAATAGTGGAATCAATTCCGAGTCCGAGTACAGCTGAGCCCATTCCTGGCCAATTCTGATTCCGTGACCTCCCATTCCGAGCCGATTCTTGTCCAGCGAAAAACGGACTCGAGTCCGGAGTTACAGCCCTGGAAAAAGGAATGCGAAAGAAGTAATTTTTGATAGCCAGGATTTAAGACTGCTGCCCTCTATCTGCCGTGCAATTGTTTGGCGCTAGCCCGGCCAACGTCGGGATTACACATTTTATCGTACCTACTATCCGAAGAAATTGGAAAATTCTGCTACAGGGAAGACCACGGTTTTATGCACTTCTCTTGACATCCCCCACCCCACCCCACCCCCGGTGATGTCATTTGTACTGGGCAAACTACGAAACATTTACAGGCCATGTATATAAACATTAACAGCAAAAATGTAATTAAGCGCATTGAAACAACTTTCAGGCAGTAGCCTACGGTACTATTTAAGGATGGGGGTGAAAGGGGGTGTTCGCTCCAGCTCCTCCCTCCCCCACCCGGCACTTCTACTTTAATGTCACACAGCTTCACACTAGATCTCGTATTTCTATGAGTAATATTTCACATTCGCAACATTGTCTTGGCCAGTTGGTAAGGCGCTCAGTCGACTCCGAATACAAAGTACGTCAGTTCGAATCCTCACGGAGACTTGGCAGCCAGTGAGACATTTCTCGTTTTTCTGTTTTAAAGTTGTGAAACTGTTGGGTTTTTTGTTGCTTTCTCTTGTATAGTGTATAGTTTAAAGTTTCTTGAATGGTTGATGGTTTTTTTTTTTTCAAATGAAATTTTATTTGAAATTAGTCAAGAATGCAGTTTAGCTGGCTGATTTATACTGAAGCAACTAACGTATGAACTAAAAATTTCAAACTGAAACTGTAAATAATTGTAAAGTATCATTATTGTATAATAGTGTATATAGTTTCTTGGATGGAAATAAGTTTTTTCCTTCAAAAAAGTTGTATTCTCTTTCATATCTGCCTTTTTGTAGCTTTTATCGACTCCTCTTCGTTCCCATTTTTCTTTTCTTAATTGGGCGTTTTGTTAATCATATCTTACTGGAAATTTCCAAATCAGGTCACTACACGTTTTTACATGTAGCCTACATTATCAAGTCGTGCAAGCCCCACCCTTTCCACAAACCTTTTTTCGGTTGCAATAGGTAATAATTTTATGGACATTTCCCTATTATGAGATGGGGCCGTGGCAACCGGGAACATAGCGTAAACCTAGCATAAAGTTGATCAAGCCTCCCTCCTCGTTTTGTCGGCCATTTCAGGCCACTAATTCAAGGGGAATCCCCGCGGAGATTATTACCCTACGATTTTAACACCTTGGAAAATGAATTTTGTGGGACAGCATAGACCATGTTGCTGAACTGATGTGTTCCATTTGTGATGTGTATGCGATAGGAAAGGAGTTGAAGTGCACTCATCATGCAAAAATGAAGAAAATTGAAGGTATTTCAGGCACCTTTTTGCAATAAATCCTTCAGCGATGCACAATGGCATTTTGAATTAAGTACAAAGCAGGAACCACAGGCAATTATCCTGAAAAGCTCTAGCTCAAAATCTCAGCGGTCATGGTACACAAATTTGAAATCATTCTGAAAGTCCTACTCGTGAGCTTTCATGTAAGGGGTAGCTTGTGCCCGTTGAAAACTTCTACAAGGGGTCCAGAGGCCACGAAAAGGACCAACTTTTAAGTTTTTAAGTTTATAATAAAGGATCAGTTTCGGGTTCGTCAAACACAGCCTTGAAGATAGCGGACACTAATTCAAATGTTCTTACCCCGAAAAATATTGACTGACAAATTTAGTCCCTTAAAAATTTCACGGGAGCTTGTTTCTGACTGTGTTACTTATAACATGTGATTAATTTTTCATATAGTTTTGTAGGCAGTGAGTTGAAATACAGGCTGTGCAAATTCAAAGCAGTTTCTCCAAGTTTACTGCCACTTTTTGATTGGATCAGGCTTACTCCGCTCTGTGAAGTGCCGTCTTTGAGTAGAGATCGGGCTGGAAACATGTTCTTTTCATTCAGACCCTTTTAGCTCAAAATTTCAATAGCCATGGTAATAAAATTTGAAAGTGTCATACAAGAGCCCACATTGTGAGCCTTAACCAGAGGGTTGCCATGTCCAGGTTGAAAACTTCTACAAGAAGCCTGATTTAGTGTTTAAGTCAATGAGCAATTAATTAGTGGTAGGCTACTTGCACATCCTCGTATGTAGGTAGGATCTCTTAATTGAGGGGGAGGGTGACTCTGAGTTTGAGAAATGCCGAGTATAGAGGCCTATGGAACAGCGTAGTAAAGTATCTTCAGCCCGGGGAGCCCCATCACCCCCTCACCTCCCTTAATTCGCACTTGAATGCAAAAAGTTTCGTTTGGTTAACGCTACCAATCACAGAACAGCCGACAAGCTGCCCGTCAGTAGATATTTCAATTACCTTATCATGACCGTTAAGAATTTGGATAGAAGTCTTAGAATTTATTTAAACTTCAGAAAGTGCGTGTACCAGCAATCATTCTTCCATTGATTCCCGTATACCTGATTTTGGTCAGTTTGAGGGCCTTTGGATGTTATAAAGTTACAAGTAAGTAAAGCAAGATAATTTACAGGGTTCGAAGTTTACCCTAAATTTGGTATTCGAGTTGTGCTCTTGAGACCGAGGAAGGTCAGAAAGTCAGGGAGACTGATCGTCGTCGGGACAGTGGTGACGCCAGATGAGGTTAGCTGCCCGTCACAATGGGACAATGTCCCTGTATCTCGCCTGTCCAATTTCCCTCGTCGAGGAAGGAGTAAATTTTCCAATGTAGTCGGGAAACGATAAAGTATGAAGAAACCCACAGCAGCCATTCGCCACTGTGATTTACTTGATATTTGATTTAAATAAGGGCAGATCATGTAATAAGTCCCCGAATTTTCCAATTTCACTACTAAAATCCAAAATGCGTGTCGAAAATTTTGAATTTTTCTGTCCACAACCTTTCGGTAACCAGTCGCCCTTGTCGGGGCATCAGGCTGCAGTCCCACGAAGAGAAGCTTGGACCCCTGTCTCGCAAATTATTTTAAATTCAAATTTATTTCTCATATGAACAACGCTAGTCGATCCGGCCAGCGTCGGGATTACACGTTTTATCGTACCTACTATCCTGACTACGTTTTCCGAAGAAATTGGAAAATTCTGCTACCCTGGCGACCACGGCTTCCTGTGATTCCCCTGACTTTCCCCTCCCCCACCCACCGCTTTTGTTGTCATTTGTACTGGGTAAACTACGAAACATTTACAGGCCATGCCAGGCGCGGATCCAGGCATTTCGAAAAGGGGGGGGGCTGAAAGCCCCCTTGAATATTCCCCTAGATTAACATTATGCTAATTTTCGCGTATTTTTTATTGTTGATGTGGCGAAAGGGGGGCTGAGCCCGAGGAAGCCCCCACCCCCTTGGATCCGCACCTGCATGCTATAAAAATGAACAGGAAAAATGTATTCAAGTTGTATTGAAATAACTTTCAGGCAATGTAGCCTACGGTGCTAATATTTATGGATGCGAGTCAAAGTAGTAACTCCAGCTCCTCCCCTCCCACACCCAACACTTCTCAATCCTGGCCGGGTCATACCAAAGACTTTAAAAATGGAACCTACTGCCTTTGTGCTTGGTGCTCAGCATAAGCAATGGAGTAGGAAAAACAAGCCAGTGAGTCACAACTGGAAAAAAGGCCGTGGTCGTCTCGACTTGAACCAATTGGTTGGAAACTGAGACGTTAAACCTCATCTAACTAACCCAACACTTCTACTTGTATGTCACACAGCTTCACACTAAATCTCGTATGATTATTAATTATAATGTTACACATTCGTAGCATTGTCGTTGGCCAGTTGGTAAGGCGCTCAGTCGACTCCGAATACAAAGTACGTTTATGTATTACCCGAATTACCAGGCCCTACCAGCGCCTAGCTACGTGCCTAGCTAAGTGCGGGGTATCCTCTTCATAATTGTATTTACTTTCTTTCAGGTTAGACACTAGTGATATAGTTTCATTTATGAATCTAATAAATTGTGGCTCGAATTGAGGTTAAGCGGTCTCTCTAAAATGGAGGATGGGAGGGAAATTGGGATAACCGTATTTATTTTTTGACCACGCCCCCTCCAAATTATCATGCACCCTATGTATCTTCGTGTCGCACTTTTTATAAGAATATTTTCGAGGAAGTTGTAGTCACGGTGATAGCCCTCCTTACCACTACATATGGGATCAAATACTAAAATAGTCAAATTTGTTATCATAAGATTCGAAGTGTTTTGGTCAGGTGTTTAACTAGGTCGACATGTTCTTCGATATCGTATGTCGGTTCAAATCGTCTAATTTTAATTGTAGTGAAATGTATCTGTATCATGTTGGCTAACACATATAACAAAGAAATTGATACACATCATTTTTTCTTCGTACCATCCACTTTATTTAATCACCAATGAAAGCTATCTTCTGAATGCAATTAAAAAAAATATAAAAAAATGTCTATCGTTATCACTTGGCATAATAAATCGGAAAAGTACTCAAGAATTTAACTTAACTTTATTTAACAAAAAATCCAAAATGGCTCTTAGCAACTGAAAGACGATTTTACCTTATAATCAATATGAAGCCTACATACCCTTTCTTGCCCTGTTTACCACAAATTATCAATACACTTGTGTGGCTTGTACAGTAAGTTTCGAAAATCCAGTCGACACCATTTTGAATGCTGTTCCCACGTTGTTACAATAGGGGGTTATCTCTTAAGTTCCCGTTTTCAATTTGTGACTTTGTGACGATTTTTAAATGATACTGTCCTTTTTAAGTACCATAAAGTTGTTAAATGTCCAGCTCGGACAGGGATAGACTTTTTCAAGTTAAGTGTACGTAAAAGAGGTATACTTTAAACTGAACCTACTCTCTAAATGTAAAAGGGCGAAAATCTATCAAAAAGATTGACTACAGTGACCACTCGCTGTTTCGAGTGGAATCTCAGTCTCCATCGAGTGGCATTTTCACTTCTTTTGAGTCAACTACCATCCGGGCAGAGTGGAATTTCAATCGAGAGTGGTCACTACTGTAGGCAATCGTCAAAGAGTAAATTTCACTCCTTTACATTAAGAGAGTAAGAGATAATTGACTTGCCATATTTAACTCTTCCATGGCAACTAGATCTTTCCAGTTGTATGGTACTCTTAATACCCAAGGCCTTAGCCAGACAAGGTACTGAAGAGGGGGTAAGTTCGGGGGAAATAGGTTTTAGTGAGCTAGCTATGCTAAAATGCAGAAGTTATAACTTTCTAATGGGCAAATATTATTCTAGGGGCTCGCCCCCTGGTTCCTCATGTCTACGGGTCTGTCAACACCTCAGCTGAATCACATAATATGAATTTTTAACTTCTAACTTCTCTGCAAAGTCCAGTGTGTTAGCGAGTATTACAGGGTCAGTGATTCCCAAACTTTTGGGAAAACAAGCAAAATAAACAAGTTTTGCACAACGTACAATATTTGGTTCCATCAGTTTTAAAAGTGAACCGTAGCTTGGAAGGTTCATGTCATATCCGTTGTCGATAGGGGGTCGCATCCTCTGTCGATGGGGGTATGGACAATGGGTTTATTTACATTCAAAAAAGAGGGAAGGACGTTTCTCTGAAAAATTTCCCTAACTTACAAACAGTAGTACCATGAATTTTGTACTGTAATCAGTGACCTGGAATCGACATCTTTACCCTGCAATCGACATTATTTGCTCACGGGGTGGGGGTGTAATTTCTCCTCACATTCAGCCTTAAAGACCCATGCAAATTTAAAATATGTCATTCATATATTTGCAGCTATCGCTACAACCAGAACTTTCATGATTTATGCAACTGACATATACTCCACTGATAAAAGCCTCGACTCCTAGTCCTGGAGTTCACCTTATCCCTCCCACAACCCCTCTTTAACTTGTTACAAAGTGTAAAAATCCCCTCATTATAATCGTAAAATTTCTCCTGTCATTAACTAAAGCTTTTGAGAGTTTTGTGTACTAACGAAGTTGACCTTATGAAAGTTAAATGAATAATAAATGACTAAAGCAAAACAACAACAACAACAACAACAATAACAACAACAACAACAACAACAGACTTTCTGGGTTAGTTTTCCTAAGAACGTTTGATAAACATTTTGGAATACTCACCGAAATAAAAATCAGTAAAGTTACTGAAAACTAATATTTAATTAAGTCCATCATTCTTTTTAAACTAATGTTTATATACAATGAGTGTGTCAATGTTTAAGCTTAATAAAAATCTTTCTATTTAAATAATCACATCGACTCTTAGTCGGGAAAACTAAATTCATAAAGCCTTGTATCTACTCATTTGAAGTCTAAGACATACTTTAATAACTGTCTCGGATATTACAACACTTTGTTTGCTGTAGCTTGCGGTAAATCCTAACAACAAAGCAAAATATAATTTCAGTTTAATTCAATTAACTCCACAAAGTTTCTTCCAGCTGTAAATAAGTTTAAAATCACGTCCGTTTCTTTGAATCTATTTATAGTACGGAACTTTGGGCTAAAATTTCACTAAGATCGTGGCTTCTGATAAGCGTGTAAGAACATTCCCTCACGGCATGAGATTATTGACGTGATTCCTGCCATTTTTGACGTTTAAGTTCGTGATTTGGAAAGGTCGACACCACCGACGATCGCAAAGAAAGAGTAACCTCCCTTCATTCTTTTCCCAAGTTACGGGGAAATAATTGTGTAAAATCCCCCCCCCCCCCCACCTCCCGTAGCCGTTAAGTCAACAGATCTCCCACTGTTGAAAGTGATTGTGATCATATCCACCTCTCAGCTAGTTTCGCAACATATACACAGCTGTACGTTGCACACCTCCACCCCTCATCTTGTTGCAAGACTTTCTTCTGACAGTTTTAAGGCCATGGGGGTGCTGGGGGTAAGAGAACACTTACAAATAAGACAACTTTATGTAAATCTTTTTGAGGGTTTGGCAGGAAGTAACGCTTTGCGTGATTTTACTCAATTACAGTAGGCATATATACCCTCGTCACCAAAGATAGAGTGTATCAAGGTGTGGTGCGTCCCTTCACGGCAGACTAATACGTATTGTATAAAGCCATGAAGCCTCTCGGCAGGGGTTACTTCTAATAGATCATGTCGTCATTCACCACATGACGTCGTCGTGACTCTCTTGGAGGCGGTTGGGGGCTAGCCGTTCTCATCACCCGGCGGCCTCTTCTATCGGCAGTGCGGTAGAAACCCTCTCCAGCTGTTCGGGGTCTTCTCTCTTCTACCTCTAGGCGATATGGATCGCTGGAGTACTGATATTCGTGAAGAAAAGAATCATTTGGTCGGTTTCGGCGGTACTGTTGGTAAGGATCCTGTTCCGGTTTACTGTAATATCGAGTTGCGTATTGCTGATTGGTGGCGTACCTCCTTTCAGGTGGTGGAAGCGCTGCAGCGTAGTGCTGAGGTACCCGTCCTTGCGGTTGCTGATAAGGCTGACTAGGATAGTAACGGTAATAGGCGTTGTACTGTGGAGCAGCGTATGGTCTCTCAACGAAAGGCACTGTGAGGAAAAATAAACAATACTTTAAAATCTATAGAATGTGTGTGTTGGGGTCATGTTGGGGGCCAGGACCCGTGTTTTTTTTCTGGGACGAATGGGGGCAACTACGATTTTTTACCATTATCCTAACCCTGACCCTATTCTGAGCATTACTTTCCAATTTTCATGATTTCTATGGATATTTCTGAAAATGGCCATATTTAGCCTGGGGAAAACTCCACGGCCAGGACATTGTCTGCGAATTCTTCCTATATTCTAAAAAAAAACCCTAATCAATTTTCTCAAAGACCTGTTTATTTCACCTTTTTTAGCTAGATACGGAACCATTTTTGCGTTACAGATCCGACATCCTCTTCATCCCCTTTCACACATTTAATGTAGAAAAGGGTCCATGTACTTCGATCTCCATGTCTGTCAACACTGAAATAACTCAGATCCGGGAGCTGTCCAAGTGCTATCTCACTACTAAGACTCGGGCGACAAAATCACAGTGACTGTGCAATTTCCATGCATAACCGACAAGTTTACGTTCATATTTTTTCAAAATATTTAACCATTCTACCACCAGTGTTCAGACTATCAAGTGTTAAGCACATAAAAATTTATCATGCAAAGGAAGCATGCAGGGAACGTTATATATAGTGCGTACCCCAAACCCCTATTTTGTGTCAAGAAGGTTGTAAGATGAAATATATTTAAAGAGGAAGACTGAGGCCATGTAATCGCTACTAAGGCTCGGAAACCAAGGCACTGAATCTAAACAATTAAACCACGGATTACCGAAGGCAATTGCGACAAAATTGAATCTCCGAAACCCAATATACAGATTTGTTTTATTCGTTATGTACCATATTCTGCTGCATACACAACTTTGTGTGTGTGTGTGTGCGTGTGTGACGTTAATATTACATCCTCTGTAATCTGAGCAATCTATGTAAGCTACCCTACCTGTACATCTCGCATTTCACTTATGTGCACAGGTCATTGACCAAACAATGTGGCTTATATTTGGAGGCACAATTTGAATTTGTCCACATTTATGCTTATTACCATTTGAGAATTCAGGTTACCTTTGACACTAATTATGTTTGGGGTGATGAGTTTCTTCCTAAAAAAGTGCATTTTATGATAAGGAAGAGGCCAAATCAATTTTGATCAGTTCATAAAAGGAGATGCGGTCCCTTCCCTGTTAACTGTGCCGTTACCACATGTTACGTAATGAACAGATATATCAACCACTCATCCATCATCTCATAGGGGCCTACTGATTTGTGTTGACAATTTTTGAGGCAATTGGCATATGGCTACAAAACCCCAGTCTGCAGCAATAAAACCCCAGCCATCCGTGTTGGGTCAATGGATAAGTAAGTAACCTAAACCCCAGTCACAGCATATTGCCATTTATACCTCTCTGAATCTCTGGTTGACGAGGGCGTGGCTCATTATTATCTTGTCTAGCTTTGAACTTGCGGTACGCCCTCTCAAACCCGTTGAAGAAGCTCCTTTTCAGTTCCTTGGCTTCGACTGCATTCCGGGTGAGAAAAACGTGACCCATGAACCCTTGTCGGGCACTTGCAACAAATCCAAAGGCGCTGCTGTAGGGCTCTTCGCCTTGCAGACAGTAGTGAACAACACGCAAAGGTACACGCTCGGTCCAATCGGCAGCTGAAAAAGAAAAATAGACATCATAAAAATTCGTTGTATTGGTATAAAAAAGCTGATTTCCATTCGGCTATATTTCATGCACTGGAAACATTTTTTGTTGTCCTAACAGAACGTTTCGATTCTTGTGAGAAATAATTATTGCTAACAAGATCCTCTTCTGATCTCAAAAGGCAGGACCCGTTAGAAACAAATTAATGTTAAGGTGACCCCCTTAACATAGGCGAAAGACGGACACAAAGGCATAGCCTACGAGGCTGCGATCTTGGGTATATACGGTATCCTCTAACGTTACACAGTAAAGCTGTGCAGAGTGCCTGGTGGAAGTATCTGAACTGTTCAGTTTATTGACAGCGGTATATATAGCTTCATAAATTTTCGCGCAACAGGCGGATGGGGGACACCCCTCCCCTTAGACCCCTCCCCGGGACTGCGGTCCAAAACCTTCACCCCCTAGTCAAGAACAGCTTCCTACCCCTATGATCCACACTGTTCCGTTGAGTCGAGATCTTGGTCGGTTACGTTGTATTCAGAAATGTTAGGGGGTGGGTTTGCTTCCAGAACGAATTACGGTCGGTTTTAAGAATGACAGCGTATACCACAGCTGCTGAGGAATGAGGCTTATTGTTGAAATTGGCAGGTCCGGATTTCGATCCGTATTGAAATGCAGGGTAAGATTTAAAGATCTTTTGACCTGAAACTGTAATTTAACAATCGCACTTGAGTTTATAACGGCAAGGGCTGATACCGGATTTTTCGAAAGGGCTGGGATGAAGGGGATCCATTCCAACGGCAACAATGGCGACAAGATCGAAACAGTGTTGAGTATTGTCTAAGGGGTCCAGTCCCTGACATATAGATCCGCCCCTGCGCTACTGTCTCACATAGTTATCGATATGACATGACGTCTTAAAGAGTCAATGAGTCGCCACCCTTTGTTGACTATGTTTGTTTAAAGTGTTTGGTGTACTTTCAATCAACTATATACAGGTATTAGTTACGGCATATTTTAAATAACGAAAGATATTGCACGAGAACTGAAATGGGACACAAAATAATTTAACAAATTGGTTGTTCATTCTGTTGAAGTAAATTTTCAAGGCCCTCTTATATATCGATAGGCACCAACATTGATTACGAACATGACTGTACTGTAACAGTAAGTATGTATTTTTTTCATTTGTTTGTGACCTGGAAGGACCGCACAATCCGTCAGTCTGGTCTTTACGGCCTCGAAAAAAAGTTTCCTGATTTCAGAGTTGGCTAAGCAGTTGATTTTTTTATAACGTCCACGTCCATTCAGGGAGCTGTTATTTGGAAGGACGTTGAACTGAAAGTTTTAACTTATGCGAATACCCAAAGACCGATTAAAACCTTGAGGAGATTATCAATGATAAGATATGCTTTCGGCTAAAGGGATTTTTTCTTTAACTCGTTGGCTTCAATTTGATATCAATACGCTAGCAACAACATTTACGTCAAGTAATCCCATTACAATTGACCTTCTTAGAACAATGCTTTGATGTGTAGGTTGAAACCGCCACCAGTTTAGGGACAGGGTGCTACAAAACTAGAAACAACTGTTTAATTGAAATAAGCCAATGAGTTTTGCCCCTTCGATCCTATGAAACGGACCTTATGAAAATGAGATGAAGAAGGAGAAGTCTAATTTTGTCACAACAAACTCGGAAGTTTTAGCAAGTTTTCTGAAATACCGGGTATAGAATCATGTTCACATTTTTACATAAAACCTTCTCGGTGTACTCTCATCTGCGTCATCGAACGTCCAAACTGACAATATTTTTTAATTTCCTAGCGACTGGTAATGCTATGGCAGTAGCGAAAAAACCAAGCTTAGGCTACACTAGATGTAGCAGACGACAAATCTCTATTGTACGAACTTCCTAATCCAGTGTAAGTCTCATAGAAATACCAGCAACGATAGGAGAGAGATTAATGGTCTCACGATTCCATTAGAGTAATGTTCTTGAGCGTCAAATGTCCACCCTCAAAAAAATAGTGCTATTAACTCCGGTTTAGACCAAATTTTGTCATAATAACCTGTCCATTGGGTAATAAAACTCCATGAATCTCAAAGAGAACATAAAAAAGTGTAGATGTTGAAAATTTGGGGTGAACTGAAGGTGATTTAGACTGTTTTTTATATTCATATCAAACAGTGACGTTTTCTGTTATGTTGAAGAGAATTAGGGGTGGGTGTACCCTACCAAAACTTCAACTCCTTCTAGCTCAAAATCAAAACGGTCATGGTATAGAAATTTTGTAATGCCATGATTGGCAAATTCTCAGCTTTCATAATTATGAGGGGTAGCTCGAAATAGATGTGAACTTGACAAGGCTGCAGGGGCCTCGAAACGGAGCTAATTTAATGTGTAAGTCAATGGGAGAATTACTGGGGGTGTGAAGCCTAATGTGTGACATTGGCAGTGCAAACCTCACTTGAAAGCGATTTATCACCTTCCATATAACAACTTCCTGGTCCCAGGCGTCAAATTGCAACTTCCTGCTGGTCCATTCATCTGTTGTTAACCTGTCGAGTCAGGTTTATCAAGCACACATGAAGAGTAAACGTTTCTGATCGAAGCTTCAGCCAACCGCACCATACATTATTGAGACACTAACAACAAATTGTAACCAATTCTTCGAAGCTCTTTATCCTTGCTGCGACAAAGAAACTCATAAAATGGTCCATAAACGATTTACTGTATGGCCTAACAAAGGACCTATTCCTGTGTTGCATGTAGGTCTATTTCTTTTTAATTGCATTTTTGAAGTTTTATGTCTATTTTCTCACCTTGTTCACAATGTTTTTCTTAAACATTTTCAATACGAAAAGCTATACAAAAACTGTGTCATGAAAGTTTCTATTGTCTTAAAAGGAGAACCTGCAGCCACCCACTTTGAATTTCCATGTAGCCTATAGGCCTACCCATTACCCGGCTATGTTCTGTGACGGATCCACATTGAAATAATGAGGGGAGCGCGAGGGCATAGAAAAGGTGTCACGATTGACAGTATACTTTAGGGTGGCGAGCACATAATGGCGTCAAAACAGTGTTTCATTCAAGTTCTCTTAATTTAACTCAGGTAAAAAACATGAAAAGGTAAGTCTATTGAAAAAATTCCGGATGCTCGCCCTCCCTACCCTCCATTTTGTTTTGAAACCTCGCCTTTCGTTCTGTTGGGGTATTACACAACCGTTTCTGCCCCTTATCTAGGTCTTACGATACTTACTTGCAGCTGAGTCAATGGTTACATTAAAATGCAGGTAGTTTTTTAGTTCCTGCTTTATTTCTGTGAGTAATTGCAAGGTACAGAAAGCCAATTTCATTTTGTCGGAGGTGCTTTTGTCTAATAAAATGTTTCTAATCACTTCAGATATATTGTATATGCAATGAGAAATAACTTTATAGTCCCAGGCATTTGTTTTAGCTGTGATGGTAAGTAGAAGAATTGGGCTAACTTAGGGAAAACAATTCATTTGTGTTATGCAACACCGTTAAAATTAATGGTGCCGGACACGGGGGTGTATTTTAGAGTTCGGCTGTCAATGCATCAAAGTTAAAGGCAATAGGCATTCACCCCAAAATTTTCTTTGAAAAATCAGCAAACTCTTGCAAATCTCCTCTTATTGAATTACAAACACCTCTGAAGACATTTTGAACATAACTATTACAAACAATAGGTAAAGCAAGGCAAATTCACCTTGAATTCCACAATTCACTAACAAAAATATTGTCACATGATCAAAATAGACCATTCATGAACTAGAGTGACAGGATACACTCACTCTGTTTGGGGTGACTGCCTACTGCCTTTAAGGTTGCCAGGTTGACTGCTTCTTATAACTTTACTCAACTCTTACAATTCCATTTCTCGTTTTGCACTGAATGAAAAGTGGTGCAAACCCACAACCAGTTTAAGGTTACATTGCGTAATAACTGTGAACTTGCTTCAGCGGGGCTTGCTAAAATGTACTAGAACACCAGACAAGATGTCGAAACTGGAATTAAAGTTTTTCAACCTTCTTTCATCGGCGTATAGCCGTGGAGCACAGAATGGGTGATGGTAGGGTTTTCAAACAATAAACCCACTAAAATGTGGAAATATCACCGTAATGAAGCTACCCACAATGGGCGCGCGTGAATGACATTGGTTTCATGTCCTACTTTACTTCAGTTTTCATTGCAACATCATTTATTAGCCTACAATAATAATTCCTCCGTAATTCGATGACTTCCATTCCATATTTGTATTATTTATTTGGAGATCTAGGAAAAGTAGTTTTGGCAAATATTCCGTTTCCAGTTGTATCAGGTCAACTGCTACCTGCAATTCCGACAATCTCATCACATCCGGGAGGAAGTACATTATTTTCACAGAATCCGATGGTCTTGCACTTGATTCATTTAAAATGGGCCTATATAATACGACTCCCAGAGTTTTCTAAGGCTAAAATCACCGTGGAAAAGCAAACTGAAATATCTTAAATGACACAGAACAATAGCACATTTCTTCAGGCAGATTTCACGTTTCGAATAGCTCGCTTCTTCAGTTCTATGAAGCATCTAATAGAAAGGCTGTAATACATACAATCTACCGAAAGATAGATTCATGGGAGAGTATCACAAGGCTGATCTGTTATCAACAAAACGGTGCATATTCGGCAGGAGTTAGCGTAACCCCCCTCCCGCGTACTCCCTGGAGTATTCCGGCGTAACTCCAGGGTACACATAACCTACATTAAATATTTCTACTCTAGATGGTCGAGTGACCTCGTGTGAGTAATGCATCGTTGGTTTTACAAGTGTGTGCCACCTATTTCTGCACAATGGATGTTTGGTTTAAGAGAGTTCTTAACGATATTTCAACTTTATAGGCCTACTGCACAATGCTTCATGATTTTACGAAGGTTACCAACAAAAATCCTGTATAACCGTCCAGGAAACTACTCGAAAAGGGAACTTCCTGGCGGAGGAACTGAGTTGAGTGGGAAGACCATTCTTTGTTGGCTCCTGAATCTTCCTTATTCATTAACACATACAGTTGGGTCTACTCAATCTCCAATCTCAATCTTTAGTCAAAAGAACCCATAGCAACAGGCCAACCTACTGTACACTGAGCAAGCAATTCAAGACAAATATCACTGTACTTCCAAGGTCTACGGATTAATTTTACAAGTCATTGCCAAATAACATTAACCCCGGGAGGGGAGAAGGGTGCTAAGCAATCAGTCTTATCAGTGGCGTGTGCAGGATTTCGAAGGTGGGGGGGGGGGCACAACCTGTGATTCCCCCGACTGACATGGAGGGGTGTGACAAGTGCACTGAAGGTGCACCACGAGCGCGAGGCGCGAGTTTGCACGCGTGGGGTCCAGGGGCCCGCGCCAGGGCCCCTGGCGGGGTCCAGGGGCAGAGCCCCGGATGGGGTCCAGGGGGCGAAGCCCCCGGAAGCTCCTGCAACATAAGCTAATAAGACCGCCCTAAATTGGTTCTGGAGGCCTTATTGATCAGGTTTCGTTTGTTTCAGATTTTTTAAAATTCGGTGTCAGTGACGGAGAGTTCAGGTATCCCCTATGCGTTGAAAGCTGCTACAGTATGTGTCACATACATTGAAAGGACTACGTTAAAGATCACGAGGCCAGTCAAGAAGGCTGCTTGAGATGATCGCAAAAGTTAACAGCGCTGTTTCATCCTTAAACCTATATAGTTTACCATTACAGATGGTTAAAGTGACTAGCGCGAAGGGCGAAGGGAACTTAATGATAGTAGGCCTACCTGCACCATATGAGACAGATATTGATATTGATAGCATCCTGTCTGATTATTCACTGGAGGACAATTGGAAGAGCTCTATCCTTTGGTAAACGACTAAAAAATGAAAAAAATTCTCTTCTAATATCATTCTGTAGGCTACTTCTAAGTTTTGAGTGCCAGGGATGGCGCCAGAATTTGCCCGACAGGTGGCCAGACGGGCGGAGGCAGCGACCTGAAGCCCCGATAGCTCTGATGCCGTCAAGGGGATGGTGAGGAGGGATCTGAAGAAAATCTGTGTACTAAACCATACCATTGCGGGACATATATTTCATAAAAATGGGTGTATATACTAGAGGAACGTAGTTTCGGGGCTGATTTAATGTTTTCCCCAGAATCTAAAGTGTGAAATTGCAAAGTGAGCGAAAATTTTTTGGGTTATCCTTCACTAAAACGAATCGGTATAATTATCAAAAGCTAATAAAGGTCAATTGTCCGGGCAGTTGGTCCCTATCGGGCGTAACTTACATTGCACTTCTCTCCTCTTGTCACTATAGCCGTATCGCACAACAGACCCAAGAGAACATTGACTGAACAACGTGAAATGAGGTGAAATTCCCAACTTTCACATAAATTCATGAATTCCACTTCTTCAGTTACTTGAAAAGGTGGAAATGGTTTGTATTATATTTAGCTATAAGTAACAGAACTGTGGAAGAGTGGGCAAAGCGTACCGGAAATCTTGGGTTTCATTGTAGAAATGACCCTTTGAAAGCCAAAATAAGTAAACAGATCATGGGTGGTGACAGAATTTTCAGAGGGCTGGGCCATGCCAGCCACCCCAAGCTTCGACAGCCCCTCTGTCGAAGAGGTGGTGACAAGGGGATATGACTTATTATCCCATGCCATTTCAGGGCATATTTTACATGATATCACTTAATACTTCATTAGTCGAGTTGCGCACTTTATATAGTGTTCTTTCGAATCTGAAACTTGAATTTGGAAAGCGCGCGAAAATTTTTGGTAGGCTTACACAAAAAAGATATGTGATCAAGAACATAAAGAAAACAAAAAAGAAAAACTGTAGGGGTTCTAGACCATATCGGGGATAACATACATATTATCGAAACACTTGGACTACCCTATGAAACAGCCAAACTTTGGTCCGTGAGTCGCTCACAATACCGCATGACACACATTAGAGAACTGTAACTAGGCTTAGCGACATGCGATGAAATTTTCGACCTCCACATGAACAGTGTTCTCTGCCTTCATGTTTCGTGGTAAGGTTGGCAGGACATGTGCTTTCTAGCAATGTGGAATGGAACTGCTGAAGATCCCGGAGTAAGTATACAGCGCGCGTAGCGCGCCGAAAAATTTGGGTTCTTATTAGAGAAATTGTCCTCTCTCAGGCGCCGTCGGGGACTGCCTGCATACTCCGTCGTATCGATTAAGACTCCCCGATGGGGCTCCTAGTCCCCACCTGGCGCCATCCCTGTTGAGTGCTCAGTGTCTCTTCAATCTTTTTCTCTTCCCCTAACCCTTAAATCCCCCGACTAAGAGATTTTCCCCCGACTGGTTCTAGAGGTGGGGGGCCAGTGCCCCCCCCCCCCGGCCCCTCCTTTGAACACGCTACTGAGTCTAATCGTTTCAATGTTTTGAAAACTGAGGTTCGTTCGTTGTAAGGAAAAATGAAAACTAAAATGTCAATCCTAAATATGAAACCAAAGAGCCAAAAGACTTAGTTATTACTTGCCGAAAGGAAATAGTAGGTATCAATCTTTGCATCTCGAGCTATTGCGTTTACTAAGAAATTTCCAAGGTTTTCGCTATTTCACCTACGGAGAAATCGTGTAACCTTTGACCTCTATCGAAAAGAATGGGGTTCATCTTCTGACTATAACACATCCAAAAGCCAAGTATGAAAAGTACACACGCTTCCTATGTTGGGATATTGTAAAAAGGATGCGGTTTTTGACCTCTGGTGAACGCCCTTTCCTTGAGGAGAGTGCATTTAACCTTTGATCAGAAATAGGCCGTTCGTAGCAAACTTCCTTCCAAAAATTAAACGTTTACAATGCCCGGCCGCTTGAGTTACTTGTACGTGGTTTTCTAGCTTACCGTAAGTTCGCACGGTACGACTAAACGAATTGATTACAGCTAAATGCATATTTACTCTGTTCATAAAGTTTTTGTTAATAAGGACACCCTTATTATGTAGTATAGATGAGTAAGTGTTTACATACAGAGTTTGTCACGGTCCTCAAGATATGTCGCAAAACATGATGCAACTAAAATTAAATGGGGTATGAAAACGGGCAAAGCTGAAATGACACGTACGGTAACTCTCGTGACATGGTTCAAAGTTTATTACATTCGAGGTAAGGTGGGGCCGGGATGGGGATGAGGGGTTCTTATTCAAAATTTTTTTCATAAATTTTGAAGAAGAAATCGCCCAGGGAAACGTTTACCGGGACTTTTTGAGAATCAACAAGGTAGAATGACTTCAGACGGAGGTAGGGGCCATGTCCCTATTAGGGAGGGCTATTCCCTTCCCCGTCTGGAAAGCCGGTTTTTATATTTTGTAGGGGGAGACTAACTGGGTGTGCTATGAACTCATGATGTGATCCCCGACAGTGACTAGTGGTCGGAGATTTAGCATGTTTTGCTCTCAAGGAGGGCAGATTCTTCAGGAAAACCCTAAATCTCCAAATTTCATAAAATAATCCCTAAATATTCAATTTCCTTCAAAAAAAAATCCCAGATACTCAATCTTTTAAAATTAAAACCGTTAATTTTAGGCGCCCAGCGCTCCGAAAATTTAGCTTAGTACCGTCCTTACGACAACCCGTCGCCGTTATCAGGGCTTTGGGCTTCTGGCTTCTGTCGGGGTCCCCCTCCCCGTTGGGCAGATTCTGGCGCCACCGCAGCAGAAAGGGCTATGGTCGAGATGAGGGCGAATTTCGTACGGTAATATTGGCCTTTTTGTCATTCCTTTCAAAAGTTTTCTAGCTTTTTTTTTTTTTTGTTGCTGCGAGGGCAAAAGGCGACTGTTTAGTTTTTCAGAGAGCATTAAATGTCAAAGGCTTAAATGATTCTGGCGCTTCTTAAGAAAATCTCCATGCTAAGCTCAGAAATAAATAAGAGTGTAGTGTAAAAATTCTCCAACAAACTTCAAACGTTTATCATCGATGATAAAATTTAACCAAGTCTTAACAAAAGAAGCGCATAATACTGATTTTATGAAACGCCTTCCACTTTCCTAATACAATGAATGATGCACAGACAACATAGCATACAGCCTGTTTCTGTTAACATTACAAGACATTTTCAAGTTTTTAGCGTTGATCTGCTGTGTTACAACTGATAATGTAGTATTTGACCGATAATATATCACTAACCGATAATTTAGTAAAAATTGACCGATTATCGGTCAATTTTTACTACATTATCGGTTAATGATACATTATCGGTCAATTACTACATTATCAGCAGTTGTAACATGCTGTATGTGGAGGCTTTATGTTGGTTAATTTTTCATTTGCAAAGCCATGCAAATCTGGCCCATGCTAACTTCGTGCCCCTGCATCATCAGATCACCAATTTTACTGGTTTTACGCATTCGCGGGTGTAATGACATTTCAGGGAGGGTGATTAGTGGGTAAAGTTAACACGGTCTAAGCAAGTGAAAAACCCGTCTGCTCCATGGTGTTGTTAAAGATTCCGAATGTCCTGCGTAGATCTTTGCTAGCATTTAGGCCTTTCCTCAATCCCGCTGCTGGCCACTAGGTGCGACCAACAACTTCAACCAACAGGTATCTCCCCTGGATGTATAATCCGACGGTTTGACGAGAGAGATAGGTTAATTAGTTGGATGAGGTTTTACGGCTCAGTTTCTAACCAACTGGTTTAAGTCGGGCCGACCACGGCTTTTTTTCCAGTTGTGGCTCACTGGCTTGTTTTCCCTACTCCATTGCTTATGCTGAGCACCAAGCACAATGGCAGTAGGTTCCATTTTTAAAGTCTTTTGTATGACCCGGCAAGGAGTCGAACCCCAGACCTTCCGGCTGCAAGTCGGATGCTCTAACCTAACTTGACTATGCAGTCACGACAGGGTTCGTTGGTATGGTGGAATGTTGACACTACCAGGGTATGTGAAATCTGGGCACGTTCGGGTCCGTAACCAGGCACGTAGTTACTGGAGGGGGGCTGGGGGCCTAGCCCCCAGATGTTTGCTAAGCCCCTCCCCCAGAAATTGCGTGTGTGTGGCCTAATAAAATGTGCAAGAATAAAGGATGGCGATCAATGTGGCGTGACCCCCCATTTGATACCCAGGCCCCCCTAAAAATTTCATCCTAGCTACGCCCCTGTCCTTAACCAGCTACCCAGATTTATAAAAGGGCACTTTCACTGGTTTGTAACCGTCTATCACTAAAAAATCTTGGTGGTGGTGAAATAATCATGGGCCGGTATAAATGTGTTTTCGCCCTGGAGGAATCCTCACCCCACGTAACGGACTCGGATTCTTATGGTTCATGTATGCTACACCGTGATGTACGTTCTTGTGAACTAAAAGGCAGTTGTCAGTCGCCCCAAAATTTGCTTTGAAACTCAGCAAATTCTTGCGAATCTCCTCAGTGCTTTTTAAGTGCTTCGAAACGGACACTATCAAACAGGAAGAACCAAATCCGGACCGGCAAGAACACAACCACGAACTTCTCCTCTTATTGCATAACAAGCACTCCCGAAGACGTTTTGAACATAACTATTACAAACAATAGGTAAAGCAAGGAGAAACTCTCCTTGAATTTCACAATTCACTAACAAAAACATTGTCACATGATCAAAATAGGCCATACATGAACTAGAGTGACGGGGCATACTAACTCTGATTGGGTGACTGCCTACTGCCTCAATATATCTGATATTGTAGCCTAGGTTATATGCTAAACGGAGAAAGCAGTTGCCCCAATTCAAATATCTGCTAAGTCTTACAGATCTCCTCTCATTTGCCTCACAAGTATAGGCCTACGTTTCATTATGTTTCTGCATAAAATCATTCAATATTGTAGGTAAACCAATGAGTTATTCTTCATGAATTTTACAAATAAGTAACAAAAATATTATCACATGATTGATGGGAGACATTTCTGAATTAAAGCCCAGCACCTCGCCCGCTGCAAGGTTGTTTGGAAGCGATTTGAGGTCTGGGACTGATACGAAGAAAATGGTGCAAGCGTGATTTCAACATTGAGGAAGGGTTGAGGAAATACGTCTTGAAAATCTCTTGTAGGTTGGAGACCTCAAAATAAATTTCCCGGGCCCTGTAAGTGTAGGGAACGGCCACACTTCCGTAGTAGTGGAGCTAAGTAGTTTTGCATTACGGAATCAACAAAATGTCGGGGTTAGGCTACATCAGCTTAAATACGAATTCAATGGTGAAACTGTCAAGTTGAAGAATAGTTTTAAAGATACTATTGTTATAACAAACCTGTTTCACAAATGACGACCTCCGAGTCCGTAACTTGTACAGTATATGAACGAGGTCGAAAGTGAACGTCTTGGAGATTGTTGACTAGCGAAGCTATCAGATCCAGAACCAGTTCGGGTTCGGGTTCATCTTTTCCCATCAGTTGTGATCCTAAGAACTTTACGGGAAAGACATCTGCTTGATCATTTTGTTCAGATTGGCCAGTGCGAGAAATTCCTCTCGAATCAAGTTTTCGCCGTCTTGGATGTGCATACGTGTTGTAGCCACCGCTGTACATGCTGCCTCCCTCCGAAACAGCAGATTTCCATGCGCTATAGAAACCGAATAATTCTCCTACTTGGTTCGCACGTAATTACTCCTTTAGCGTTCTCTTTTCAGCTACACACAGCACATTGTTATATTTCCAATCGATACGTCGACTTCAGCTGGGAAAAATGTATATCCAGACTGTTCTTTGCAACTTCATGTGTAATCTGTAGACCTATAGCTTTATATTATTCATGTGCGTGTAGACTTCCTATGCATTTAAGGATATAAAGTAATGGGCGTTGAATGGTAAAGTACACGGTCACAAAAGTAGTGCCACCCTTTGATACTGTAAATTGCACCTTTTAATAAGTATACAGCAGAGGCTGGGAAAGCCTTTTGCAATTGTGCGAGAAGCGTGAAGCACAATGGCGGTTACAGGCCAATGGCTTTCTTTAAAATCATCCAAGCGTAGCGCCGAGTCAATTGTTGAATTCTGCACGAATATTCATGCTAGACCGTCGCATATGTATATTACGGGCCTGAATCCCATGACTTGTCGGTTCTGTATATGGACTCTTATCATACTTAGCTGTTAGTGGACATGACTCATTGTTGTGGGAAGTTTAAGTAGGCTAAGGGTCTAAGTTCGAATCAAGTTTTGATATGTTAGAAGGGTACTTAAAGGCAATAGGCAGTCGCCCCAAAATTTGCTTTGAAAAAAAGTCTTGCAAATCTCTTCATATTGCATTACTGAGCACCTCTGAAGACGTTTTGAACATAACTATTACAAACAATAGGTAAAGCAAGGAGAAATTCTCCTTGAATTTCACAATTCATTAACAAAAAAATTGTCACATGATTAAAATAGGCCATTCATGAACTATAGAGAGATGGGGCATACTAACTCTGATTGGGGTGACTGCATTTTCCCTTTAAATATTCTAAGCATTCAGGTGAAATTTGCATTGAAATACGATGTGTGATTCTCAAGATAGTAAGTAAATTTGAAGCAAGCACATACGACGTCATAGCCTCACATTATTGAGCAGTCTTTTGTTTTTCTTTGAACTTTACAAGCAATTGTCTGCTCCACAATCCCATGTTATCAGTATGTGATTGCATGAGAGGCATGGGAATTTAACAAACTTACATTCCACATGGGGAGGTACTATCTCTATTAACTTCAAGGTCAGCACAACAGACTGAAAAAACAAAGGAAACAAAGCATATCTCATTAATTTGAGGAAGTGATATATAACCCCTGCTTGCCTCAAGCTCACTTTCGATTACAAATGTAGTAACTTCATTTGCTTATATCTCGAGTACTACATGTCCGATTTGAATAAAAGTTTCACCAAACTGCGTAGGTTTAGTTCCTCTGTTACATATGAAGATTAATTTGTTTGCTTAAACCATGCATAGGCGGGATTACGGGGGGGCAAGCGGGGGCACTTGCCCCCCCCCCCCACTTTCCAGAGGTTAAAAATAAAAATAGGCTATTAAAAATGAGCGAAAGTAAGCGAGACCAGAGAAATTATAAGAGAATTTTCAATAGCCTATAATGATTAAATTTTGCAATGTTTAAAGGAGGGAAATATTAATATCAAAAAATTTTTGGCGACGCGCTTCGCGCGCACCTCCAGAGAAAACTGACTATTACAATAGAAAATCTTCTCTGGCACTGTAAAATTTTTTTCGTTCTACGAGCCACACTATTGTGACTTGAAACTCTGAATAAGGGTCACTGAAATTACTAATGTAGGCTACAGTACGTCATAAAATGCACCATGGCCCTTGAAAACATTACCTCCATAGCAGGTGTCGAATATGTACTCCTCTTTGGCGTACATACTCTAAGTCAGTATTACGAGTCCAGCCAGTGTAGGTGCAGGAGTAATACACGTCCGCCGGGCGGGCAATTGGAAACAAAGTCCGAAATCCTGCTCATGTATACGAAACCGCAATTCTTAAAAAAGAAGAAAAAATCGGTGTGCTTCGCATGTCTCTTGTATAAATCGATGTCTCATTAGTGCTGCTGTGTGCGAAGGAAAACTTTGGTGGAATTGCCTCGTTATTAATTGACCCCACGCCGTTAGGGGGAAGGCTTCGCGCTCCCGCGTCGCTTTCGGCGCCGTTTAACAGTCCACTCAGCTTCCCCCCCCCTCTTTCAGGCATCAAATCCCGCCCCTGCTTAAACCCTTCCTTTAAGACTTTAGGCCAAGAACGACAACAGCTTCCAACAGCTGTGTATGGGGGTGGGGATAGGAGGCATGATCTTGGCCAGAACTATCTCAAGGGTGAATTGTGAAACCCTATAGCTAAGGGATCCAGGGCTCACTTAGGTTCACTTGAAAATTTTAAGTTGGACGGAAGCCGTACGTTTCAATCCATTAAATAGCTGTTTCTACAAACTTTTTTCAAGTTTAATGCCATTTGAATCAGATATACTGCAAGCTCATGATGACGGAATTGGTCACGCTAAAATGCCCAGTTGAGTTCCTTCCTTACCTAATAAAGCATTTTGCTGATAGGCAGACAATAATATCCAATGTACTGACATATAACAGACTAACATCGCCAGGAAACCCTAAGCCAGTTGACTGACGCACCGGAAATACCAAGAGAAAGCAGCCATGCAGGTTAATTGGATAAGTTTTGTTCACAATCCTGCCTAATCCATCTTAATATTGTTTATTTGTAACCTGAATGGAATAGAAACTTGGTGTAGAGATAATAAATGCCTTCCTTCGATGGGACTGGAAATGTGATAGCCTTTACCACACTTAGAAAATGGAAAAGTGACAGGTTTGGAAATCAACCTTTGAAGCGTCTTCGATTCAGCATGTATGGAATCAAATTATCAAACATGTGCCTACTATGTTCGTTAGGGTTTTGAAAAAGTGTGGGAGACAATCCCCGCCCTCCACTTTCAAAAGTTGGGGACATGTCACCCACCGTCCCCTGGCACCTGTTGACGACCATGTTGTAGGAAACACTATGCACAGCCTAGGGAAGCGCGTCTCTACATGGTGTGGGATTGGATAGGTACAGGGTCGGGTAAACTGGCCACGGTAACTGGGTGGATGACCTCAACTAAAGCCCTGCTCTTTGAAGGTTGTCCTCCGGAGATGACATTTTTGATGGAGGAACTAAATAGGCGCTATCTCTTTAAATTTATAACATGATGGGGCGATAAGAGGTCACTTAAGTTTTTACTTTTCCGCATCCCTATGTCATTGCTTCCCCCAAACTAAATCATATACTAACAGTACTAAAATCTAAGCTAGACCTAGCTAGGCTATGTCTGACCCCTCCCACGCAGGCTTCAGTTAACAAAATAATAAACCTGCAATGCACCTATTGCTCATAAGATTGCCATGAAACTCTTTTTGGCCCATGCAGCGGGGACATTCTCCGAGTATGGTGTCGCCAAGGAAGCCCACTTTTTACAGTCTACTCCGGCGTAGGCGACTTTGTCAACTCGGGTAAACTTCTTGTGTTTATATAGGCTATAGGTACAGCAACACAACCTTCAAAGAGGTATAGGCCTATATTTGGACATGGGGATCTTAGTAAGTCATGAACAGTTCCGCAGTGGTTAGGGTTATAACTGCAAAAGTTGATACAAACAGGCCCCAATATACAGTGGCGCCGGCACGGGGGCGTGCGCCCCCCCCCATTGATTTCGGATTTTTTTGTTGAAAATTCAAAATAGTCCCAAAAGGCGTTTAAGCTATAGATATTTGTAGGGGGTAGGGTGAGGTGCGTTTTTGACCGTGTGATGGATATATTGTAGTCATTTTCTATCACAAATGGTTCTCAAACTATCAGAATTATCACAAATCCCTCGCAAACTATCAAAATTTCCGCTCGCTCGGGGCGCTTTAAATCTTAACTCAAAATTGTCCTTATTATCAATTACTTCTGGTAGCAACCCCCGCAGAAGCACAGCAACAAAAGCCGAAAGCTGTTTACGAATTCTTACGTAAAAGACTGGCTTTGTGACTGGCATAGGTTTTTGGGGAACTGAAAGTGTCTCGATGCAGAGACTGAATGCAGGTTTTGTCATGGTAATCTTATTTAATCAGTGGCGTAGCTAGAGGGGGCAGGGGGCGGTCACCCCCCCCCCCACAAAGCCCCCGAAGGCCTCTGTCGGAAATATATAAAAACAATTCATTTGAAACACTTGCAACACTTCTTATGCTTTTAAGCAGAATTACACATCGAAATGGTTACTGACATGGCCTGGAAGTGTCATTTAAGGCAATCTCGGAAATATTTTAATCCATTTTTTCCGCGCGCTACACGCCAGATTATGGTGGTGCTACGCTTAGATAGTACATCAATACTTCAAGATCATAATCTGTCGGAAATTTTTTGCTTCCCCCCCCCCACAAAAAAAATATCTAGCTACGCCACTGTATTTCACAATCAAAAATTTTTGCGCGCTTCGCTCCCATTCGTCACTGTTTGCACTCCATCTCATGTCCATTATTAAAGTTATCATGTTTGCAAGTATTCTGACCACAAGACTTTTCCGAAGAACAGAAGTACATCTCCATCCTCTGTAGGGGCCTATGAGATCTTTCAATCTAATTTGTAGCCTGATGTGGAAGGTTGAAAGTACTTATTTGCCGTTACACATTTTTCAAAAAAATTTACCGAGCTCTTCAGGCGCACGGCCGCTACCCGGTATAGATGATGATATTGTTACTACACTTACGACGAAAAAGCATGTTATAGCTATCAGGGAGGTCTTATATCACCTCCCTGCACACCTATACTCTCCCTCCCAGTCCCCACTGCTGGAAGCTGTTCGTCTGGAGTTTCGTTCAAACTTAGTAAAAACACGATAGTTGTAAAGTGCTCGGTGTCATACTCTATAGTATCATTTGGATGTGAGGTAATAAGCGTCATGTCAGTGCCCCATTTTATAGAATTAATCGAGAGTTTCTAGGAGGCGGGTGTCTGACAGCCTTATATACCCTTTTATGATGCACAGTGTAGCAAAGGAAAATTTTCGTAATAGTGCAAGAACGTTTTTGTGGACCTCACGCACTTATTTTTAGGTAAAAACTTTCCCCGAATAGAAGGCATTAAAGTAGCCAAAATGGGAACTTCAGGAGGGTTGTTGACAACATACCCTTCTCTTAGACAACATACTCTCCTGTTTCACCCAACCAAACATTAGAATCACTAAATTATGGATATTTTCCAGCCATATATGATCAGTTCCAAATAGCCCAAAGATAACACCATTTTGCATCTGGGCAACCTTGAATTAACAAAAATTTCTCAAAGGGGAGGGGCACCCCTCCCCATAGACCCCTCCCCCAGGACGGCACCTTATGTAGTGACAAAGGAAGGACCCACACTGCTGTATACAACCGCAGGGGCATAGTAAAGGTACAATTCACGCAGGCTTGGGGGGTTTGACTGAGGTAGCATTACGACGTTCATCTGTGGTGCCCCCCCCCCCATCACCAAACCCTGGCGGCGACACTGCCAATATAAACTCGTTTGAAATAGACTCTTCTTTGCTCTTTTATCACAGCCGTCAGGTAGACACTAGGTCAATTGGTAATCCGAGAAAGACTACATATTCTAGTGCGGTTTGTCTAAAAAGGGGATCCCTCTACCTGCCGGTACAAGCCTAACCGAACTAGAGAATTGCCATAAGATAACTTTGCCACAGCCGCCAAAGTTGCCGATTACACATGCACATTCCAAAGCTTCTTATACCTCAGTCTGCACAATCACTTCTTTGGTTATGGTATTTTTGTTTTGCTATGCAACCTGTTATAATCTCGATGAACTAATTTCACGAAATATTCAAAATATCTTTCATATTTCATGAACCGTAACGGACCTCAGAAAACCCATGTAGACCCTCATATCGGACCAGAGAGTTGTAACAGAGGACCATCGTGCATCAGCGTACATACTGGAAACCCGTTTACAAAAGATTTCATGCGAAAGTTACACTGTGATAGTAGTGCCAAATACAAGTTAGCAAGATACTGTAAAAAATGTCTGTAATTTTGCAACAAAGATATGAAGAAACCAGAGAACACACAATAAGTTTTGTGGATAACATATTTTCAAACTATTTTGGACTGTTTCCTTCATTTTGGGGTCCTTAAACAGTTAGTTGTACAATATCCACTGACAAATTTTAAAGTTTACTCATTAAACACAATTAAATTAAGAAAGAATTTTAAACAATTTTCTGATGTTCTTTCCAAGAAAGTCGTAAAAATGTGCTGGGGATACTCGTAGCCACTTAAGACGAGTCTCTTCGGCAAATGCGGTGGAACACACACGCCCAAATTTCAGTCACGGTAATTCTCAAAGTAGTTTCCATTCTGATTGTTCGATTGTAATATGTTCCGGCGATTATTTGAGCAACTAACGTTCGACAATTTTGTTCTGCATATAGGCGTATGCATGGATCATGGACTTGTTTCTAGGGGTTGAGCCTGTTTTGCTCGAGAAAATCCTTCATTACCCGACATAGGCTAATTGTCCAATTTTTCTGGAAAATTTGCCTTAGAAATATGTTTTTTCGGAATTTGGGAGGGGTCAACCCCTTCTCGTACGCCTATGGGAGTAGTGGCTGTTGTGTGGAATGGATGATGGAATGAATTGTTTTAACAGAAGAAAACCTGACGTCAATCATTTTACTGATCCAAATTTCCCCAATTTTCCAATAACACCCCCAAGAAATGATCTCCCCATCTCCAGGGGAGCTGCACCTCTCCTTTGAGTTTTACGTCTATGGTTCAAGAAGTAAATGATTCAGCTGATAGGTCGGCTGTCTTACTTGTCTAGTGGTTCCTCAAACACCATGAGAATCCCTCATGCTACAGTCACACGGTCAAATACGTATGCTGCGGATTTTTTATATTTTTTATCCGTAGGTGCTGACTGCGGAAGAAATACGGATAGTTTACGGAGAGTTACGTATATTACGGATAATTACGGATGCATTGCGGATTTTTTACGGATTTTTTATCCGCAGGAAATTAAAAAAATATTTTGAGATTTTCAAAATATTTCTGCGGATCCTGGCGGATGCTGCGGATTCTACGGATTAATTACGGATCCATTACGGATAGATACGGATTCTGCGGATTTTTTACGGACAAAAATCCGCAGCGTCCGCAAGATCCGTATATGACCGTGTGACTGTAGCATCAGGAATTTCCATGAAATATGTTAACAGTATAAAATGTATCTGCTCTGCATAGCCTGCTTCGAAATTGTCTAGTAAAATATTCGATTCAATTGTCTGCTAGGAATACTCTGTTATACTTTCAAATATAGACCCATCTTTTAAACAAACATAGGAAAAAGGGGAGACGGCGTAGCGAAATCGCCTTCATCTTTCAACAAAAGAACAATGGGACATGACTCCCCCTCCGGCACGGTCTTTGTTTTGGCTCCGGATCGACCTCGCTACTGTCTTGCTTTTCAACAGGAGTTACCGTCATTGCATTGTTTTCTACTGTTCGTTGTCAAAATTAATATGCAGGGGAGATTTTATATTTAACTTATCCCCGTCGTGATGATTTCCATACTCTGTTAGAAGGGGGTCGAAGGGATCTGACAACCCCCACCCACCCCTCCCCTCCCCGTAGAGAGTTCCGCTCACGACAAGCCTTGGACATACATTTCAAAGTTTGCAAAATCCTGTACCAATTCGAATCTGAGCATTCTTTATTATTCCAAAATTCTCAATTTCAGTCTTCCCTCACACAAAACCCCACTTCCTGGATGCCGTTCACATTCATAAATTTATGCAACTGTTCACAAGTTCTAAAGTACGAATTTCATTCGAATGGAAATACGACGCTTCTCGAAAAGCAACTAAAATTTGATAAAGGTCTAAACCTGTCCGTAGAGTAGAAACTGTTCTGCAAATTTTACTCACAGACACGCTGTAAAATAAGTGACTATGCCGGTACTATTTCCACTTCCATCTTTCTTCGTTATTTCCATTTAGGCTACTGTAATCCTACCTACGCCAGCATGACGTAATCCTACGTCAGTAAAAAGGGAAAAACATGAACACGTGAAAAACTCTAGTAAGAACTTAGGTGAAACACGCAAGGGGAGTGTTGTGGAAGTGGTTTCCAAATCTTATCCATGAGACTTATGACCGCACATTGCGGGGTAGTGCCCCCATCTCCCCTTGAGATTTTAAAAGTAATATTTTATCAAAATGATCTTTGAAATCTTTGGCTATCAACATTACCGAAAGATTGTTTAGGCTACATGCACCTTGTAAGGCACGGAAAGTGCAAAGCATTTCGGAATTTTTTGGTTACACAACACGCCCATGATGGTGGCGCTCTGCTTAGCCTGGGAGTTCCCCTACCCCGTCCGAAAAAAAATGCTGCGTAGGGTCATGACGGGACTTATGGTTTAAATCATCCAAACATGCATGGCTATTATAGATACATCCTAAAGCTCCTTTGTTAAGCTACCGTGCGGAAATACGTCAAGTGAGTGACCTGAATAGCAACCACCTGTACAGAAGTTCCTGGTTGAGGTTCTTGATGGTATTGTGATTTGAAGGTGTAACAGGAAATACTGTCACCGGAGCATCCTTCGGCAAACTAAACAGCTAACCAAAACAGCTATTTGTTTTTAACGGCAATGAACGAAGTATATCAGTCGTTTTTCATACTTATCGCAGTTTTTCATCCCTGCACTTTATTGTTTTTCTTGTATTAAGTTTAATTTTTACTTAAATGAAGCACTACTTACTATATTCAGTTAAAAAGTTTGGCAAACAAGATGAGGAAGTTAGCAGCTGCAGAGATTCTTTCAACAGAAAGTCTGCGTGATTTGTTACTAAACGAATGTACAACGTATAGATTCCGCCTTTCCTCTTTTTTGTCATTTCCTTTAAGTCGTTATTTTACTCCACAAAGAGAGAAAATTACGTTGAGTACAAAATTGCTCACATAGGGGAAATTACAGGAGGCAAGGGGGCACTTCCCCACTTTTTTCCAGAGCTTAAAAATAATAAAAATAATAATGAAAAAATGAGCGAAGGGAAGCGACCAGAGAAATTAGAAGAGAATTTTCAATAGCCTATTATGATTAACTTTTGCAATATTAAATGAAGGAAAACATCAATATCAAATACCATAAAAATGCTAGCAACTTTTTTTCTCCGCGCACCGGTTCCAGAGAAAAGTGACTAATACAATTGTCTGGCATGGCAATATTTCTTTCAGAGCATGGGCGTCTCTGAAATAAGGGTCACTGAAAGTACTTCTGTACGTCATTAAAATGCACCGTGATCCTTGCAAAGTCCCATACCCTACTCATGTATAGGGAGTCGCAATTTTCAATAAAATTTTCGGCGTGCTTCGCAAGAGCTTAATATAAATCGATGTCTCATTAGTACTGCTGTACTGCCGTGCGTAGGAAAGCTTTGGTGGAATTGCCTAGTTATTACTTCCTGTAGGACAGCTGGAGTAAATTACTATTTCCAAACCCTCGCTACACCTCTCGCTGTTCACTTTCCCCACCAACCACCACCACCCTCAGCAAATTGACTGACGGTGACTACCTTAAATTTGCGATCATCATAAGAAAACTATTTCTTCAGCTTTTCAAGTTACTCCTGGGGAAGCAGGATCTTCTCAAGAAATGGTCCAGAATGACCGCAAAAACCGTCAAATTTAAGAAACCTTCATTAGGGAGGACCCTCAGTCCCCAACGTCCGGCTTCGCGTCTTCGACGCTCGTGGTTTTTTAAAGGCTTCACAGGCTTCAACATCCCAAGATGCAGCCTCCAATGAAAACGACTTCCCAGCCACTTTAATTGCCGATGCTCCTGCATGACCACGTCCATGTAAAAACTTCCATAAAACATTTCATTGATTTTTAAAGTGTCGCATAGTCTCTTTAGTCTGTAACCTTAAAACTTGACACTACCTTATTTTTTACACTAATATTTTTGACCATCGACAAAAATGAAACATGAAAGAAAACCATAGAGCAGGGTATAAGTTCCTATATCCTGCTCTATGGAAAGAACAGGCACTTGGGGAAAGTAGGAAAAAATTTATGTTATGAACAATACTGTATTTAAAACTAAAGAAAAACAATAGGAGACAATGAAATGTTTAAAACGCTGTCTCAACGCTGTTTTATTCAGCACAGAGGGGAAATTTCCCCTCCAACAGAAATTTTCATTTTTATCACCATCGATCCTTGAAAATTTACCTACTTTTAAAAAATTGTTTAGATGCAAGTTGTAAGGCACGGAAAGTGCCATTTCCGGTACCGTAATATGGGACAGGCACTTAGCGAAGGGGAAACAAGAGCCCCCTCCTTGAGGATCTTTTCTTAGCTTTTCTATTAGTCATGATAAGTCTGAATAATGCGATTTTTTCAGCGCGATTCGTCTGCGCCCACTTGAGTTCTAGATCTCCCATTCTTAAAGTTATTGTTTTAAATTAAAACTTAAAATAACCCATTCTCCCCTCCTTCAAGCCCTCTGCGTTATTGATTCAGGCCGACTGTTAGTCAAATGGAGTAAGAATATAACTGAAAAAAGTCAAATATTGATTTTTGTGGTCTGGTAAGTATCATTGAATTGAAGCTAAAATGTATCACTTTAATACCTACGATTTCGTAAATACCACAGAGCTTCCGGGGGCTTCTCCCCTGGACCCCCACCGGAGCTCTGCCAATCCCGCTAGGGGCCCTACGGCCGGCCAATGGACCCCACGCCGTTGGGGGAGCGCCTTGCGCTCCCAGGGCCCCGTTTCCTAATCCACCCGGGTGTCCCCCTGTTCCGGATATCAAAATGTCAAATCCTACCCCTGATTGCTGATATTACGCCGATTAGGACCAAGAATGAGTTTCAAAAAGAACGATATCTGAAAGTGTACGACTAGATTCCTATTCATTATCATGTGTCTGTTGTTAGCAGATATTACACAATAGTGGTGGAACCTGTCGGGGTATAGCCAGGATGGTCGGGGAGTCATGGAAGTCTGTTGAAAAATCTGAATAGGCTCCTAAAATATTTTAACTAAATAAAGGTTTTGTCCCAGAAAGAGCGGGTACCGCGGGGATTTGGTCCCTCATGTCAAGCAAATTGTGGATTAACATCAACGAAGTTCGCCTTTTCTTTTTCAATTATTGTTCATTTGACTGAGTCTTGAGATTAAATGAGTCTTGAGAGGATATTTAAAGAGTACAGGCGCACGGTGATGATGTAGCTGATGTGGTCGGTGCATACCACCGGGACCCTGGCACTACGGGGCCCGCAGAAGAGTATCAAAAAATATATATACCCACTACTAGCATTGCAGCCGACTGTAGGTCTCGTGTTCCGCTAGAATAAATTTTAAAAACAGCCGGTTGTCCATATGCCTCGTGAACTCCTTGAAGCTAGTTGTTTTCCCAGTCTATGTAATCTATGTAAAAAATGACTCGATATTTCAATCCCACCGTCGGGCCGATCAACAATGATATTTTAATGCCAGCAATGTATGTTAAATTACCATAGGATTGTGAAAGGTTTCTAACATTCACAGTTGAAGTGATAGTCACTTACTTCGCTGTTATTACATCTATTTTCTTGCATTATATCAACTAAATCCAGCATAGCTCCATACTATTATGCTGTACAATTAAATACTCGTCAACAGTTGCAAATTAAATGACAAACTGTTTAATTGACCAATTTCGAAGCTTTGTTGGTTATGGACGGCGATCCTGTGGTATTTATCCACGCCAAATTTGATGGTGGCATCATGCATTTACCATTCCCATCCCTCTCCCCTCCACCCCCTCCCATAACTACCCCTTAACTCACTGGCAGGTCAAATTGTGTACACGATTTTAAGGCAATCTACGGTGATGAAAACAATACTAAAATTTCTGAAAATATGAGTGCGTTTGTGTGTGTGTGTATGTGTGCGTGTGTGTGTTTTGCGTTTCACCCCTTGTAGGTGGTATTGTTTCATTGTGAGGGGCAGACTGGTCATTGTAAGGATATCCCCTTTGGTTTAGGACCCTCTTGGGCCGGTTGCTGAACGATGGCTGCTGCTCACCCTTGTCGCAGGACGAGGAAGAAGAAGCCGATGATGTCATGAAGGAACCGCCGACTCCGTCCCTGAAAAGGCGCCTGAAACAGGAAACAATTGCAACTCTCGCGGAATGGTATCTGGGTATGCACCATACTGCAAAGCGCGAATCCAGGCACACCGGTTTAAGTGTTTCGAAAGCCCAGCAAAGCATTGAAAGCCAAACTTTCTATACACTATTTCAGCCTTTTTTCGTAGGCCCCTATTTTCTTTATGAACCCTGGGCACAGGGCCCACTCTGCATATTAGATTGTCTCACGGATCCAGGCAGTGGCTCAACTAGCCCAAATCCATTTTTTAGTTGACTTACAAAACAATTACTGCCCATGTTTGAATTCTGAAAATTTCATTGTCCTGATTATGATAAAAGTGGTCCTCAGAAAAGTTATTTTTGCATTATGACAAAAGTGTAATAAGTGAAAACAAGCAATTCAGTCCCAAGAAACCCACTCTCCGGGTGGTTCTGTAGGAATTATACGCACCACCAAGTCTCCTCCCCCACACATTATACCAGGCGGTAAAAGGATCGGGGCTTTAAGTTCCTCGGGATGAAATGGCTGAATGTCTCTTGTACCACTTTCCATATAGGACTACATGTATACCAGCATCGGGACTGCCCGTCCCCTCCGCCTCCCCATCTACACGACGTAAACACGAATCGCCGTCCTCGCCGGTGCCCACAGATCATAAAAGGTTCTCTTAACATGAAGGCAACCCCATGGCACAGGAAAAGATAAACACAGCATTTCTCAAACTGTCCCCTCCTGCTCTTGAGACAGGTTGATAAGTTTGGGACACCGCCTTCCGAAAATTGGTAGCTATTACATTTTGTACTTTGTCAAATGATTCAGTCCCCATTTTAAAAGTACTGATAAACAACAAACCCTTCGCTAGAATCACTCCTTATAAATTATATGCAACAGTCTCCAAAGTTATTCTTAATTAGCAATCACTTGATGTCAAAACATACCAAAACTACCTACTTCAATATTAAAAGACAGATTTACAGATGACTCCGAGAAAACGGACTGGAGGTAGCAGCAACACCAATTTATTTGAGTTACTCTTTTATGTATTATTAATATCATACACTACGTAATTTTTCGAAATGAAACAATGTATGTCAGACGATAAAGTTACCAGCAGGGAGGGGGCACAGGGGGTATCAAACAAGAGACTGCGGGCCATTTGGTCGGATGTTTGAAAAGCGACCCAAAAGTTGTACCACCCCATTTTGAAAGCTTCTTAAGTTCGTGTCACACTAGGAAGGGGAAAGAAGGGAAAGAATTTGGGCAGGGGTTGGTCCCCTTTCAATGTATGTCTGTGAAAAGTTTGCCAGTGGTGATAGATTTGTCTACAGTTTAACCTCATATATGCGTAAAAGAACCGTGCAAGACATTCCCCTATGATAACACTTTCCCCTATCTTCTTCCCTGCTGGTTATATCACTGATGTCAATGCCCTTTACGAGTGTATTCTCTTACAAAGAATAACCTCAAGTCTTCGCAATAGACCTTTTTCCAAATAGCAATTACAAAGGATTGTGGGATTGGATTTTGGAGTGCGTCGTTTTTGGCCACAGTTGAATGCCATTGAGAAAAACGCCCCACTTCAAAAGTGTATCCCACAATCCTTTGTGATTTATATAAATAAGGGTCCATGTATGAACAACTCTCATTATCTTTTACTTGCTACAAGAACTAAGTTTAGCACAACCTAGAAGCGCTGTACAATGGAAACTTAAAATCAGTTTGTAGCCTATAAGGCAAAGATTTATTTACAAAAGCAAATTGCACAACACATTTTCATTGGTATTGACCAGCCTATCAAAAGGCTAAAGAGCCCTACATAGGGAAAATTGCAGAGACAGATGAAAACATCCCATTGAAATAAATTATGTGAATGATAACAACCATGGCAAACTTAAGACCGGTGACGCAGTTCTGTACGGTCTGAAGAGATATACTTGAAAGGTACATAAAGATTGAAACAGTTCAAGTAGTCATAATTCAGGGCTGTATCTAAGTCCAAGTAACCCAATTCCGAGCCAATTTTGATTCCAGTGACCCCATTCTAGGCCAAATCAGAGTCCAGTACTCTACAATTCCTAGTCAATTCCCATTCCTGGGGTCCAAATTCCAGGCCAATTCCGAATCCAGTCATTTCCCAATGTAGCATATCATACACACGGTTTTTACACTCTCTTCAAATATAGTTTTCATGCGATCAGTGAGTTGCTTTATATTCTGGTTGGCCTAGTTATGTAGCTGACTGTGTACGACCATTCGTACATAGCACTCACAGCGATAGTATCGGAGCCAGCATTCATGTCATTTTCACTTTTTTTTAGACCCGGTTGTTACTGGCTCCATGTCAGAGTCCAGGTTGGCCCAGTTATGTAGCTTACTGTGCATGACCACTCATACATAACACTGTACAACGATAGTAACGGAGTCAGCATTCATGTTATTTTCACTTTTGAAGACCCAGTTGTTACTGGCTGCATGTCGGAGTCCAGCTTTAGCCCATTCCAGTACAATTTGGATTCCAAGACATTTTATTCCAACCAATTCCAAGTCCAGTAATAAGATGCACTACGGTCTAAACTCGAGTCCCAGTCCAGACTCGGATATTACAGTTATGTACTCAGTAACAAATGACGAAGTTTGTCTCCAAGGCAATCTGTGACTTCCTTTAAACTCTAAGGGCTTCTAACAATACATGTAAAGCGTGCAACGGTGATGCAAAATAAAAGCGATGCCTTCCTTTATTGAGTGACTCTACATCAGGCTACCAAGGTCAGAAAAAGTCTTTCCAAATTTTTCCCTTCGATTTCGTAACACAGCATATAAAACATCAATCGTGCCATTTACCTTCTATAAGTTAACTTTCGTCACCAAGAGTTCAAGAATCAAGCCTAGTATTTGTTTCAACAGGATCTTGCACACATGATAATTCTTTATACTATCATAACTCCAATGCCACCAGTTATCACTAATCACTTCACATTTGTAGAGTTGGAGTTAGATGTGGTTTTATGGCTCAGTTTCTAACCAACTGGTTTAAGTCGGGCTGGCCACGGCCTTTTTTCCAGTTGTGGCTCACTGACTTGTTTTCCCTACTCCATTGCTTATGCTGTGCACCAAACACAATGGCAGTAGGCTTGGTTCCATTTTTAAAGTCTTTGGTAATGAAGAATGCTGTGTGAACATACTTCTATGGCAATGTCCCCATACACTTATACAGCAAAAAACAATGCAACACTTACCCTGTGACATACCTAGAGGAGGGGCTAAACATCTGGTGCCTAACCCCCAAACTAATAACAGGTCAGCTGACTCTGTAAAGAGATATCCAGCTTGGTTAGAGTAATTTTGCATACCATGGTGCCATCATAGTTTTTCAGCATATTTTGGGTCCTGCCCTGTCTTCACTGAAAATTCTAATAATGGCACTGATTTGCCTCATTATCACTGACAAAATGGTAAAAGGAAAAGGGTTGTATCTAGGATAATAATATTCACTTTTCATTAATATACAAAAACTAACATTTAAACAGATTTTATCTTTAGCTGGATTTATCAAGTACAGTGGATACACTATTCTATAATTAAGCTAAAGAATTTCTTACAAAGTAACACTATTGCAATCTTAAGAGAGGTTAGTACACTTAACAAAAAAATACAAGAGGAAGTTTAACAAGATGAACAACTGCTGTAATAAAATGTGTTCATGATTGCATTCTTATTTAAATTACAAAATAAAAAAAATCCTTCCTGACTTATATCATTTTAACAGAAACAGAGTGAGCGAAACAAAGGAAAAAATTATTCTTGCCAATACTGTAAATCGCCACATAATACTTAAAAAATGCCGCATGTGAGAGCTGATTCAGGGGCAATAGATACTAAAGATGGGGCAATACCCTTCCCCCTAACAGTTCAGTATTGTCCCTTCACTATTTCCTGTGATGTACTTTTTCCCAAAGTATTGAGAAACTGACATCTTGTTTCTTGTTTTATCATCTTGTTAAGTTTGTTAAACAATACATGTTATTTACTTTTTATTTTACAAATTCATAACTGCGATGCTCTATGGTTCAAAGGGGACATTTTCATACTAACATGTTTGGAATAAGACCTAAATTTTTAACTTCCAAAAATGATTCTTGAATCTAAGGAGACACATTTGATGCAAATATTGTACAACAAATTACAGCACACTTCCTTAATACACACAAATGATGTCATATTAATGTCTGTAACTTTAATAATTTTATGGCTCTAAACTCTTAAAATAATCCCACTTCCAGCTGCCAACAGACCTGGTAACCTCTGATGGAAATTTTCAGAACAAAGATCATACTTGGTTTCCACCTAAATATAAATGTGCTGCAAACATACATTTGTTTGTATTGTCAGATCAATAATCTACTTTTTCTTTAGGTTCAATTTTTCTTATCCCAAACTCCAAATTTACAACAGTTCCACTTGAACCCCCACTATAAAAAAGGAAAATAACTATTCTGTTAACTTAATTACAAAGTTTGGATTTCAAAAACCCCAAATTTGTTTTCATTTTACTCTTTTGATGTAACCTCTGATCCCTAAACATTACTTCCATGAATATGTGCAACATTGTTCTCATCACCTGACACAGCATGTTCATACTCCTGGATAAGGAGAAGAAACCTAAAAATCTCTTTTACTTAATATTTCATGATATATTCCAGTTTAATACATATCGCCACATACCTCACACGGCTGGACAAATTCTCACCTCAGAGCAACTGTAAAACTTTCTCAAGCTTAGCTCTGTTCTTTATTCTTGTAATTATTGTTCTTCATCAGGGACGTTCATTGACAAAATGACAAATTATAATGAAGACCTTTTGGAATCTCCTACCAATGTCTAGTTCATGCAAATCATCCATAATACTCAAATTGCAACTTGTTATTCTGATACTAAACATTACAACTTGTTAATATGATACAAAACTTTCCTTGCTCCATTCTTATATGTCTGCCTATCATCCAAACAAAATCCCTTCAATAGTTTACAACATCTGTCACAAAGCTCAGTGAAAAATATTTTTTCCTTCTACACCCAACTTTCAAAACAAAAAAAAAAAAACATTTTCTGGATTCTTTTGATCTTTACCTTTTAGGTTCCATAAGCCAGTCAGTTAGAGTTATAACTGCAATCCAGTTGCACAAAAAGGGTTCATGCTTCTCTTGTTAGAGATTGAAAAAAGGAGACAGCTAAACCACTGATGGTATCTAATACAACAATGAAACCAGCTAGTGTTGTGTCCTAGCTTTCTGCTAATGAAATACTTGCCTAGCATCAAATGTATAGAAAACCAGCAAGCTTTCACCTTAATTTTGCTAAAATACAAGTGAAAACTTTTTATCTCAATACCTTCAAACACATGTAGGACTTCCTGACCAGGGCTTGGTGGATGTAGCATTAGATGAACACGCACAAATACGATCATATATATTTCACAGTTAGTCCCCACATTGTGTTCACACAAGTTACTTTTTTACACGTCATACACACCTACGCCACTTATGCCTCACTTAAGTATTCAATGTGAGGCTTTACAAAAAATTATTTCACTTCCTACATGGTTTACATACAACCTTGCTTTCAATAGAATTTGTAAGATTACAGTCTCTTAATTTTGAAACCTTGATCTTCTTCCAGTAAGTATCCCACTCTAAAAGAGTAAAACTATTTCGTGCCTTTCAACAGCCATGCTGTCCAAGGGTTTCACTTAAAGGCAACAAGCAGTCGCTCCAAATTTATTTTGAAACAGTAACCAAACCTTTCAAATCTCATCTTATTTCACTTTCAAGTACCTTTCATGATTTTTCTAACCATAAAAATTGAATATTTAAGGTAAAACAAGGAGTTATTCTGCATGAATCGGTCAATTTGGTAACAAATATTTTGCCCGGTGATTAAAAAGAACCACTCATAAAGTAGGATAGTAGGGTACACTAATTCAAATTGGGGTGACTGCACTTTCCCTTTAAATCAACAGAATTTTTCGTGACTTTAAAATTAAAGTGCTAACTAGATATTTACAAAATACAGCAAAAACACTCACAACTCACCAGCTTCTGAAATGCAAGCCAAGATGACTGGTTACACTATTCTTCCAGCCTTAAATTTAAGGCTGATATATTGAGAAATTGGCAAAATAAACAGTGGTGTTCTGACAAAAATTTTACAGGCAAGGTAGCTATGACTCATGCAGCCATTAATTATGCTGAAGACAATCCAAATGTCTTTGATGGTGTGGGGGTGGGGAAAGGGACCAGAAATATTACTTAAAAGTGTTGAGAACACTCTGGATACCTTTCTCTTTCTTTAAAATGGTAACCTGGCAAGCAGTAGCTTTAACTTAAAATTTTTTGTCATTTTCACTCAAAAGTAAGTACATGGCCAATAATCCTTCTTCCCTAACATGGTACCTTTGGAAAAACATTTACTTGATTCTCACAAGTAATCCATACACATACAATATCACTTAATTCTGACATAGAAGTAAAATCACTGTCAAGTTGTGCATAAATGCAGCAGTAATTTGGTAAGCCCTATTATTTTTATTACTTTTGGTACATCCACTTTTTAAAAAATTGCCAAAAAATGACAGAACCTTGTTTTGTCCAATATTGTACAAAATTTTTTAAGAAGAAATCCCATCCACCTGAACACCACAGATGCTGAATACAGTTACATTTCAATGACAAAAATATAGTACTAGGCCAATCAAAATGTACTGCAGGTTATCTTCAGATGTACATTTCTCTATCACTTATGTATAAATGTGAATTCCATTGTGCAGATTCCCACTTTATTTGTCGTCTTACATTCTTAACCTGTGTGGAGGATTCTATCTTGCTTATTTCATTTAACAAACACTTGCTCCAATCATGATTGGCAAATGTTTTTTATTTCCTTCAATTCCAAAGAGTTCCCTCTGCTTTACTTCCCCAAGACTAAAGAGGTTCTTCACCTTACTTCAATGCATCAGTAGCAACCTGTTTGTTCAGTACTGGTCATTAAGCTAAGTTCAGTTAAACATAATGGCCTATGTAGTAGAATACACACAGAAAATTCATTATGCCTTGTTAAAAACCTCTTTATGTCAGCTACAACTAAAATGACCTACAGCACAGGTTCTCAAATGTTTTGGGCCAAGGGTCATTTTTAATTGAGTTTTTACTTTTAAATTTATTGTAAATGTCAGAACTTTGTTAAATAGTTTTCTTTTTTTTAATACTTTGGGTATCTCGAATCTTCCTTGCGCCATTTTAAAGCACATTGTGGGTCACCACTTGAGAAGGTGGGCCTTACAGAGCTTCAAAAAAGTTGCCCTGAGTCACTACTCACTATGCCTTCCAGCTACCACAATACAACCATTGAAGTATTATCTTTACTTAGAGGGTCTTCAGATATATACTTAGCAGCATATTCTTTTTAAGTTCTGTAAACTATCCAGAGGACACTTAAAGCCTCCACACTGAGCTTCCACTGCCCATCCTCTCAAACTTTGCTGACAGTCAATTTTGAATGATGTAGAGGCCAAGATAAACAAAGGAGTTAATTTTGAGCTTGTCATGTACTATCAAATTAACCAATCACTGATATGGAATGTCATGGGAGTGAAGGGAGCCATCTATTTCATGACAATCAATAGTATCATCTCTTTCAAGATTAATGAAGAGTGTCTTCTAATCTGATGATTTATTTTCAGTACCATCTGAGATTATCAAAGTTTGTGACATTGCCAAAGGGATAAAAGGTGAGGCAAGTTATTTCTACATGTCTTTAAAAGTCTGCTTTGTACCCTCCCCCCTTTTTATAATTGACATCACAATTCAAAGTTCTAACCACATATCCAACATTACTTCCAATAAACTCAACAGGAATCAGCAATGACCAATTTTTCCCAATATTTATAGAGACTCGTTATTATAAAACTTGTTTTTGTCCTTAATTTCAGGACCAGTTGCATAATGGTAGAGGAATAAATAAAACTGAAATAATAAATTTCCATGGTGATTAGACTTGCACACATCATTAACATGAAAGATATCTCATAATATATATTTACTCTTTAATTTTCCTGATAAAAACTTTAATGGTACCACCAAAATCAGCTGATACAATCACCTCTGACTGGTCTTGAGTTTTTTTCAATGAGCTTCTCTTTTCTGACTTTTCCTCTCCTGGGTCCAATTTAAGCTCTGGCTTTTCTTTCAGCAATGTCTCTGCTGTAGTGACAGACTTGCTCTCCTCAAGGCTGTGGAGGACGGTTGATGGGTTGGGAGAAAAGACAACAGCTGTGACAACTGCATCATGTGCTAAAATAGAGCATAAATAAAATGAATGTGAGGATTGAATAAGGATAAAAGTAAATGCCATCACAGGCGCGGATCCAAGGGGGGGGGGGGCTTTCCCGGGCTCAGCCTTCCCTTTATCGCCACATTAACAATAACAAATACGCGAAAATTAGCACAATGTTAATCAAGGAGAATATTCAAGGGGGCTTTCAGCCCCCCCCCCCCTTTTCAAAATGTCTGGATCTGCGCCTGCATTACTTATATTTTAATTTGATAGTGGTACCATGGTAGAATTAAAGACCGTAAGAGAGAGATTGACCATACCCATACTTTAGCGCATTTGAATGTGCTTGCAATGATGAGTATGAATTTGTACTTGCACTCTTAGGGGCAGTCGCACAAAATGCTGTGCCATGCCATGCGGATTGGCCATACCAGCCGTCACCCCTTGCTGTGCAACACTGTGCCCCACTGTGCTTTGAAATCAGCGACGAGAAGCTTTCAACTTTCAAGGTGCTACGTTTCAAGTAGCCACTCACTGGGCTTCTCTTTGAAATCTCGGGATATCCACAACAACCTTCTTGGGAAAGTCTGTTTGTTCATTGACAGCTAGCTAGAAAGACGTGCATACTGCAGTGTACATGATACAAAGTAGATTATCGGGCAAAATCAAACCTTGTGTTGATAGCTTCTCTGTAGGTTTGGTTTTTTTCTCAAGTTTAGGGCTCATTACAGAGACTAAATACTCAAACTCTGTTGAGCTCATACTGGTTTCTTCTGCAAAATGCACCCACACTAGCTGTAGTTCTGACAACAATCCGTCAAATTCACCAACTGTTTACTGGGACTGGAGAACTGGATGAACTCAGTATACACCTCATGCATATGACGTCACTGAACACAAAGTGCCCCCCCCGTGGAGGTAAGCTCATATCATTGCAACATACACCAACAAACGCAGACAGCTGGTTTGTGAACCAGTTGAATACACAGGTTTAGTCTTCTAAGCACACTTGCAAAGTCTACATCGTGCATGCTTCATTGTTTGCCCTCCAAAATGATGTTGCGTGACATCAGTGCATAAGGTCTATCCCTGGCTATTCTTACTATGCTTGCAACATTCCTGTAAAATGCCTTATACTATTACAGCTTGCTCTGGCTCAAATGCAGACTGTTCAGTGTGGCCACCCTTTGAGTGCAGCAAAGTTAAGCAAAGCATGGCAAAGTCTTCATAGTCCCTTGTTCCTCCCGAAGCTTCACATCTTAATATTTTAGGTTAGAGTCTGACTATCACATTAAAAAGGAACAGGTTTTAGTTAAACAAAACAGAACAAATATTATACCTGCCATTCAAAAACCAAATCTTCACATGTCATTTGGTTGTACATAGAGACATATATCCAATGTTACCTTGCCACGAATGAGACTGTTAAACCACAAACAATTTTAGTTGTCAAGTAAAAAATCAAAGAATCATCTGTATGCCTACTTGACAGTCAAAATGGACATGACCAACAGAGCTGGGGCACATGTACCACCAGTATTCAGGTGAAGTCACACTAGTTCTTACATTTGACAGTCACAATGGACGTGACCAACAGCGCTGGGGCACATGTGCCACCTTCGCCCACATTAAGTCATACTGGTTCTCACCTTTGAAAGACTCCCAGTAATCATTGCGATCTTTTCGAACAGAGGTAAACTTTGCAAAATCATAGTATGTTTTCCATATGTAGACACAGTGATCCTCTGAGCCACTAATGATGTACTTGTATGTATGGCTGGTGAGATACAAAAACAGAAACTTGATTGTCACAAGCAGCTAGCTGGTATAGCATCGCAAAATACATCACAATTTCTTGCACATGGGATGCAATTCTTGAAACTTACAGCATTATAATGCCGCTGTGATTGCACATTCATACAACAAAAATTGCAAGAGAGTGATGTTACCTAAACAAGGGAGGCAAACATTCCTATTCTAAAATAAAAAAAATGCTATACTGAATTATTTTGTGTAGCACTTTGTGATATGCAAAAAATGCACAGTTCAAACACTGATCACAATCACTGATTTTCCTCATAACAAACTTTCAGTGAATATATACTTGTACTCACAATTTGAGATATTTGTCTGAGCAACATTACTGTAAGTATAAGTTAGTATTTATACTCACTGTTCATAACAGACTAGTAGTGAGCATGTGGTTGTACTCACACTTTGACATAACTGTCTGAGCAATGTAATTGTAAGTATGAGTTAGTATTCATACTCACTATTTATAATAGACTAGTAGTGAGCATGTACTTATACTAGCACTTTGGGATTGGTCTGAGCAACATAATTGAAAGTATGGGTTTGTATTCATATTCACCATTCATAATAGATAAGTACACTTTGACACATTTGCTTGTACTTTGTATTGCGAGTATGGCTTCTGTACTTAAAGAAAACTTTTGCCTGAAGTGGTACTCAAAAGTACTCTTCCCCACCCATTTTGAAATTTATGCATTAGTGCTGATGTGAACATTGTTCTTGTACTTGCAACAACTTGGAATCATACTCAAAATTATACTCCCAAGGCAGAGATACCAAACACTTACTCATACTCTCATACTCATGAAAAATATATACTCACCCTGCTTTATTTATGACAATATGAGACAAGATATGAGAATAATCTCTGCACTCTTTTATCTAGAACACTAGATAGGTAGATAAAGACACCTATGGATGGTGCCTTAGTGCACTAAAAGAGTTGACAAAAACATAGAAATGGCTCATTTTCTGAAAAATTTGCTTTTTTTTTTTAAACTTTTCTGTGATGTTCATAAAGTTGCTTTAGTACAGTGGTTCTTAACTGGTGGGTATTTATCCCCGGGGGTAAATTTTGGTATCTCAGGTGGGTAAGTACTGATCGCCGATCCTGTCCAGTGTCTTTGTTTAAGTATTCCAGTTCTGTAAGATAACTCTCGAGTCCGACGATCTGATACTGTGGTGAATGGAAGTACTGAACCATAGTACGATAACGGACCAGACCCATTTTAGTGTACTCACATATATGGGAGATCATTAACTATAAAGAACCCATTTAGGACCGCTTTATGGAAACATAAAGGACTATTCATTGGAATACTGTCTCATAATTAAAGTTAGGGTACTTAAGGAAAACAGGTTAGGGTCTGTTTTCCAGGGACATTGGGCATGTTCTTTCAGTGTCGTCAAGTTATTACCACGTTTAATCATAAAGCAGTCCATAAGGTCACTGTTATTGTCCACAGGCATTCTCTTTGCTGTAAATGTGAACTATGAAGAAAACCACTTTTGATATATGTTAGGAGGGGGGAATACATAGGGTGGCTGATTGCAAAGGGGGAAATGGGATGGGGTGGCTGATTGGAAAGGGAGAATGGGACAAAAAGGTTAAGAACCACTGCTTTAGTCAGGCCTGATTTTTAAGGAAATTTTCAGGTTGCCCATCGGACAACCTGAAGCTACATTTAGGTTGTCCGAAGTAGTTTTTGGTTGTCCGAATGAAAGTGACGAACAAGAGATGAACAATTCTATTTCCTGTCTCTGCCATAGAAAACAAACATTTAATTTAAATTCTGCATTTTTCCATATTTATTGGCATGGTACAATGATGAATGGGAGTCAATACCATTGTCTCAATGCCACTTCTTAAGGGGATTTTTACGACATACTTTCCTGCTGATGTAGGGAACTATTCAGTCACAAATAAAATCTACTCATCCATCGGACAAGTTTAAAGAGAATGGGATGGGGTGGCTGATTGGAAGGGGGAATGGGACAAAAAGGTTAAGAACCACTGCTTTAATTAGTCTCATGTATCATACTTGTGACAGTCTTTTTCACACCATCTACTCCTTATCAACTCTTACGCACTTCAAGTTTGAGCTCTAACTGTACCAGTCACTCCTTAAGTCTGTTATGTTATACAGTAATGTTTTTTTTTTCAATTAATAATTTTTAGACATGCAATCTAAATATCATCACAATCAATTTCATTTAGGAAACAAAAGCTATGAGGGTACACCATCATAATGATAATACTGAATGGTTGAAAAAGTCTCCTACAATCAAGTGGTACAAAAAATAAAAGAAAATTCATCAATATTTGATACAAAAGTAAACTGCTAAAATTTACCTAAAAGAAGCTCTGATCTGGCTGCTCAAATTCATTGCTCCCTTGTACTTGCATGACAATGAGAGGTCACGGAGGTCATACAGTCGTATCCTGGAGTCATTAGATGTGACAAGTATCTATACGCAAAAGAAAAATTGGTTTTAAATGATGTTAATAATATCTCACTTCCATACAGAAGTTAACACCAACAGTTGATATCAACACTTTCTAAAGGTTTGGTAATTTGTTTTTTGCTAAATGTTCTCCAGTCTCAATGGACCATACAACCTCCCTTCCCCACTTCCCTCAAACTAGAAACCTGCCAGTTGTTGAAATGCTCATACATAGTATCAGTTTGTTTATTTTCTTGTTTATTTGTTCATTTATTTGGCTTTTCTGCATTATATTTATAATCCCTGTACAAATCTCTTCTGCTCCATACCATGCAACATGGTAACAAGTTCCACTTTCACAACATTTGGTATGACACTGGGGTTTGGTCCCCAACTTGCAGGCAGAGAGCCATATAAGTCTCCTCTTTTGTTTAGTTTAAAAGGAGTCCAGATTTTTAATTTCATCATATAATACAAACACAATTTAGTCCCTAGATACAAATCAATGATACACAGGAGCATAACAAGGATTTGACTAACAATGCAGTCCTTCTTTTCTCTTTTTGACAGCTACATTTGGGTGGGGTCTAAGAGGGAGATTGGTCTCCCCCCCTCCCCACTGAGAAATTTTGGAGTAAGTGAGTGTTCTTGCATGGAATGTAGTCCTGAATTTTGTTTTTTTTTTAAGCAAAATTTGTTTTCAAGAAGTTCCACTTTTCTGCTATAAGTTGGATATCAACAAGGAGGGGTAGCACGGCCCTTTGTACCCTCCCCCAACTAAATACGAAACTTTTGAACCAATAGTACTAAAGCTTTCAAGGCACCCACAAAGACAGTTCTTCTGGCTTTAGACAGTTTTACATTACTTAATACTATGCTGAAGGAAGAGTTACACAAAATATAACTGGTATTGCATTGTACGTCTACATCAAGTAAACATTTTATGAGTCGATATAACTATTAAAACTCCGCAGAAAAGGTGAAGTCTGAAACAACCTACTTCATAGCATGTAACCATTTCAACAGGAAACAATCACATGGCTTAAATAATGTAATAGAGAACATGTTTCCTTCCTGTTTGCTCATACAACTGCACTTTTTCCTCTAAGAGGAAATTAGTAACTATCAAATAACCATTGTCAATCTCAGCTACACTGAATACATATTGTCAGAAACAGGTGAAAAAGTTTCTAAAGACTATGCCAAAATAGGCTGGAGATTAACTTCTCAATCAAAAGATTACACATTTACAAAAGATAAATTTGGGTAAAAACATAAACATTAAAATATAATCTTGCAAGTGTCTTTGTGAATAAAACTGGGTATGGGATGAAAGAACATTAAATATAGCCATAAACTCAGACTTACGAGACATCCCTAATTTCCTGTACTGCAGGTTCTTCAAGGAACGCTACAATCCAAAAATGACTGCAAAAGGAACTTTATTGTAAAGGGAGGAGAACTCACCTTGTCTTGTCCAGGAAGTGGTTCAATAGCTGTGATCTTGCGTCCTTTTGAGTTTTTACCTCTCGTGGACCTCACATAGATTTGGGTATAATATTTCAAGTGCTGTTGGGAAATTATTAGCAATTGATTTTTTAAACATTAAGGGATTTAAAAATTAGAAGTATGTTCACAGAGAGCATCATTTTAGTGTTGTTTTAGAGATTCTATTTTCAGAGTCATAACACAAAAACATAAGGAGGAGTAAATATTCATGTTACAACAATACCACTTATAAAAAGAGAATCCTTCTCCCTAAGACTGATAAACTGAATGTGTGTACTATTGAATTAAAATTTTATTAAAATTCTACAACTGTTTTGTCCATTACCACAAATAGGAGACAAGAATATCAAAAGGGTGCACACTTGTAAATAATAACTATCTTGAGAAGTCAGTACTACACCACATAACACAATAAATGGCCACCTTTACAGATGAATAATGGCAACAGCATTCCTTCATAACACCTAAAAGCAAAGCAGAGGGATTGTTGAACGGTAAAAAAATTTTCCTTCTTGACTTCATCCCAGTTTACACACAAAATTTAGCGGGAACAAATACATTACACTTTTTTCATCAAAATATTTTCTTTTACTTAGCTATCAAGCCAATAATAACTGTACGGTTACCTCTGTATCATAGAAAATACATCTTCCATCATAAGTTCCAATCACAGAGAAACGTCCATTTTGAATAAAATTTGCAGCAGTGATTAATTTGGTTGGTCCGTCAATTTCGTTCCATAACGCTACTCGCTTGTCTGGTATGTTCCATAACCTCAGTTTACCATCCAATGAGCCACTCAAAAAATACCTGTCATCCTAGAATGGTAATCATAACAAAGACTGGCATAAGCAATGCATAGACACAGAAACTAGGAAGGAGGAAGAGAGTCAGGGAGGTTTTAGTCCCCCCAGTTGAATATATGGGCTACAGTATACTTCAACCCCCCCCCTTCCCAACAACCACACATATTTCAATGATAAAACTGCCATCTTTGTCCCTACTGTTAAATGAACCACATTTTTGAGTAAAATATGAAGCTTTTTTCAACAAATGCACTTTAAAAACTAAACAAGATGTCACACCATATTGCACCAGAGAAGACTAAAATTAGGACCGTTCCCCTAAAAGGGTGATCTAAAACTTTAAGGCCCCCCTCCCCCAGCTAAGGATAGCTCCAAAGCCTGAGAACCAATTATTCACCAGCATGGAATGAGATGGTGGAATGCCACACAAGGCTTGAAACAGAGTTGTCATACATTCCAGAAAAAATTCTACCTTACAAGTCCAAGATTTCCATTTTAAAGACCCAAGACTAATGAATTAACCTTGAGGGTCAGGAAACTACTTGGCTCATTGAGGCCCTATACCAGACTGATCGTGGATGAACACTGGGAAGATTCACCTTCTCTTTGAGACTAGTACTCAGAGGCAGGGATGTACTAATCTCTACCAATCCATCATTTAACGTCCCCATCTGATGGACGTGAGTGTATCCCCAGTCTTTAGTCACTTTCCCAAAGGCTGGGCGGAATAACCCTTTCTTTGCACCTCTGCTCTACAGCTAAATTGGAAAACTTCCTCAGCTGTGTAACTTTCTGAGACAGACATCCAGATACCCAATTTTAATTCACCAATGTAAACCCCCTCAGTATCACTGTGAACAGCTATCAGGAACAAGCAAAATTTAGCTCCAGGGAAAACTTCTATGAGGTTCCACATGGACTTGATCCAATGACCTTTAGTATAGAAGGCAGAATACTCAAACCACAAAGCCAACAACACCCTTACACTGTACGGTGAAGCACAAAACTGCACTCATTTCAATGCCATTTAGGCACTTACTTCAAATACGCTCAACATGAAGTCACACAAAGCACTGGTATGCTTTTCAGCTAGCCAGATCGTATGGTAACTTTCACAGATGAAACACAGATGACTTTACGACTTTCACAACCACACAGAAATTCCAGATATAGACTACATTTTCAACGAATTCTGAAAGGTTTTCAACTTACATGCTCTACATGGCTTTTGTATAAACTTCTTGAAATCAAGTTTTTAAATAAAGTAAATACGCTTTTGTATTTTACATATAAATTAAAACTGAATAAAACTTCAATATGTGCTGGAGGATTTTAGTGTTCTTGCTTCATATAATACTGATGTTCACTCCCCGGTATAATTTTAAAGTTTTTAAAATACAGTTGGGTCATGTGAACGGGTGTCATATGGGTGGAGTAGAAGGAGGATGGACAATGTTGGGGTGGGTTGGATGGCTCAGGATTCTGAAGTTTTTGATTGGTGGTATGCACATAACTATTTTTGCTCATTAAAGGGGAGTGGCACAAAACTGGGTGGACTTACTTTGGGATGGAATGCAATAGCAGTTACAAAATCAATATGTTGAAAGCAGCACAAACACTCTGTCCTTGATATGTGCCAAAGACGAACCATCTTATCCATACTGGATGAGAGTAGAAAGTAATTCTGGAAAGAGATGACACGGTCTTATTAGTGCTGAGCATTTCTTGAAGAGATAGGACGTAATGTCAACAGCAAATGTATGCTTTTGTGTAGAGGTCAGTTTTCTATTAATAGACCAATCATACCCTTAAGTTCATGAGAAAAGGATAAAAGGTGTGTGAGAGGGACACCTAAAATTACATCACTGTTCATTATAAACTGAAAAACTGGCAATTAAAACATAAAGAACATGCATTTTCTAAAATATCTTGCAACCCTTCCATATTGACCTTAATATTACAGACACATAATTACAAATTTCACCTTTCAAGAGATGATAATTTGAGAAGAGTCAAAATTAAACAGCCATTTATCAGGAACCAGACTCAACACCTTATTCATAAAGTGAAGTATAGTCAGCCAACTATAGCTTACTATAGTTATTAGCCTTTTCATACTATTGTAATGGTACAAGCATGTTGCACACGTGGTTGAAGCATGGGACCTGTGATCAAAATACAGCTGGTTAAATTTCTGGCTAGTTTACCAGGGCTTTATGTCCTTTAGGCAAAATGTTTTTTTTTTCTGATTTCCTCTCTCCTACTTAGGTCTTGGATATATGAGGGAAGGATCTCTGAGGAAATTTCTGCTTGGGCACAGTACATACAGTGCACTATTTGCATGGATTGTCTCCAGAAAAGCTTACCATTTACCAGGAACAGTATGACGGGGACCTTTAAACTAGGATTCAGCTATTTGGACTTGGTATCTCAGCAATACATATTATTATGCCTTTACCTCTAAGATAAGCAAACAGCCAGTGTTTGACACATAGTACAGTAAAAGATTGCATATGTCCATTTAAGCAATGACCACTTTTAATAAGTCACTGACATGATTACCTTTGACCATGAAATGTCCAATAAATCTGCTGTGTGCCCAGTATAGCAACAAAATGGGGAAGGGGCAAACACCGCCATCTCATCACTGGCAGATGAAGCAACATCAGTTGCTGCTTCTGGGTCCTCTACCTCTGCACCTGCAGGATAAAGTATTTACAATTTTCATAAAATGTCTTTCTTTCAAAATTTACCAGTAAAGGCCAAAAACTTTTCTCACACACATTCATTTCAAAAGCACTTCAAATTATTTCCCTAGTCTTTTATGATAACAAATTAGAGAGAGTTACAACATGCTAAGCTGGTGTATCCTGCAAATGGAATTCAGGCACCTCTTCATGGTGATCATAAAAAATGACAAAATTCACTTATTTACCCAGCCTTTCAAAATGCCCATTTCAATTCAAGCACCTTCAGGGTTCTGAAAACTGCTTGGAAGAAAGAGCAACCACAACTGCAAGCCCTCAAAATTTTAGTTTGTTACCACCCTGACTTTATTGATCAGAAGCTGTGATCTGCCAAAATACCTGTATCAACAAATGAGAAACACATTCATACAGACCTGATGTTGTTTCTGTAACACCTTCCTGAGAGGCACTATCTCCATCTGGGGTTGTTTCCTCTGACTGGCCCTGTTGTTGATTGCTGTATTTTTGCCTCATGTCATCAAAGTAGGTAAAATGGTCCTTCAGAACCCACACCCTCAGGAGGTGATCTTGGCCACCTGTGGCCTGCAACAAAGAAATAACACACACAATGGTTTAAGAAGAGTGAATGTTCTGATCCAACTTAAGTTAGTATATCACCAGTGTTTATGGGATACCAGTAGTAATATGCAATACAAACTGCTACCATTGATTTTAAGCTGATTTCATACCATTTATATAATTCATATAGCTGGTGATACATTCTCAGCTCTGAATTTAGTACAGCTAAATGAGTGACATAACTGTTAGGTCTATCTTTGTACTGTGTACCCATTTGTCCGAATGCAACACAAAGCAAATAATGTCCATCACACTAGGGTAACAATAGATGAAATGCAAGAGTCAAATTATCTGCAATTCCTTCCACATTTTCATGTACAACAAAGATAAATTTCCCTGTAATTGCCAAAAGTTCTCCCCACATTTCCAAGGAAGGAGCCTCACAGCTTCCCAACTTTTTCCTCCCATATGTAGGACTCTCTTTCTTAAGAATGAGTAATGCATGATGGATGGGTGTACAAAACTTGGCTACAAACATTTGTTTGAGGCTTACATATATTTATAAATCAGGGACTGCCCTGCTTATGGACTTTTATGCAACAGAGAGTAGTAAATGTTTGTGCTTGAAAAACTCACCAACAATCTACCACATGGTGAAAATTTCATGGTCCAAATGGCCCCTGTGTGTTCTCCACTTAGATCCTGGGCCATTTTCAACTGGTCAAAGTCATGGGGACCTTTATTACTTGATGATGCTTTGAACTAAAAGACAAAGATTTGTGATTGTGCAGACAAAATGAAAATCCATTCCTTAGTTCTTTCAAAATTCTTATGTCAAAAAAGTATGAAAAGGAACTTCTTTTAGAAACAATTTCCTTAGAACTGATAAACAGATACGAGTCAGAACAACAGTCCATAACTTTTGTCAACAGAATTGTCATACCACTGAGTTTGAGAAGTTGAACTATTCCACGAATTGCTTGAAATCAAGATAAACAAACCATGAAATGGTATACATACCCAAATAGAATGATTTATACTCCTATCACAAATCTTGTTGTGTGGTGATTATGCTTTGACAAACAGTCAAAACTTGCTTTACAAAAATTAAAGCACATTGCGATGGGACAGCAATGAGATCACAGCCACATGTATAGAGCCAATTTTCAGGTTAATTGTAACCTTCACATGACAGGAAAATCTGACCTCACTACCCCACAACTAGTTACAATTAATGGTATACCTTTACTTATCTTTTATCTACTGGTGAATGACTACAATGTGGAGTTGTATAAGCCAGTCCTATCTTTTATATGATGTCAGATTCTGACCTCTTTAACCCATAAACTCATTAATTTGTCTAAGAACAAATTGTCACCATACCTTTACTGATCTAGTATCTGGTAATGACTCCTCTTCAGAAAATTCTTCTTCCTTCTGAAACTGTTCATCTGCTTTGTTCTTTATCTTGTGAGCTGTTTTGCTCAAAAACTTTTTTAATTTTTTCCTTTAAAAGCAAACAAAGAAACTTTACACAACACCACAATGTTACTTCTATCATTAAAACTATGAAAGAAACTTTTGTTACCATACAGCTATCTTTTGATAAAATAAAGCTAACTTTTCTTTTCCTAGCATTTTGAAATTGCCACTTAATAACAAGCATATAATATCAATGACATGCCATATGGGCCAACATTCTCATAGACCAACGTATTTTTTGAAAACATAATAACCATATCTTACCCCTTCTTTTTGACCTGAGGTGCAACTTTGACATCCCCTTCCTTCTCTCCATCTGAATGGTCCTCCTTATCCAGACTTGTATTGCTACAGTGGAAAAATATAAAAACTTGGAAATCACCAGAGAAAATAATTCATTCCTTGAGGGCATTTATTTTATGATGCTTAACAAACCTTGAATATAGGTGCAACCACAGGTAGGGGTGGTCACCCAGGGAAGGGGAAAATATCTTTGGGAGGTTAGGGACTCACACATTAAAAGTATTTGCTTATGTAATTTGACAGTGTAATTATATAGTTATTAAAGAACATATGAGATGCTATGTGTACAAATAAAATTTACTGCTTGAAAATATAGTAAAAAGGACAATGAAAGGAATTCTTTACCATAAAAGTTGGCAGCAGGAGTAAGGGTTTGAAAGGGTTTGAAAACATCTGTGCCAGCAGCACAGAAAAAGGGCAGCTAGTTTCATGTTGCCCCACCAGTGCCACTAGGAATTCTAGATTAACACTGCTTCTTGGGTGACCTCCACTTTGACATTTTATTCATCTTTTCAGGTTAGGAAGTCAGCTGTTATAGACTGCCTTGGATGGACAGCCACCCTTACTGTGCCCAGACTGGGGCTCAAACTTCAAACCTTGCCACCGTTGGAAGCCTCACTGCTTCAGATACCATAACCTATATGTTTGGAACTCCACAACTCTACTCATGAACAACACTGCACTTTGTTAATACTGCAGCTTCCAACAGCTGATTATTTAAAATTCTACCACCTATAGCCATCCGTTATTGAGAATCCTGCATTCTGATTGGTCAAACACTGACCTGTTATTCCACAACATACGGTCAGTATATGTAAACACTGAAAACAAAATGAAGTTTTCCACACATTTTCCGTGGTAGAATAGGAATAAATCACATTTGTCAAACTATTAACGCCTCATAAACCGTGCCAACTCAGAATTTGCAAAATAACAGACTTGGCTTCACCTCATCCGTTATTTTGTCAAATTTGGAGTCTTGACAGTTTATTCACCAATAATAGTCTGCCAAATGCGTTTCATTCCTAAAGTAGCAGTAACTATTACAGTGGGACATTATTAAAATTCAAATTAAACATTTCTGTTCACTAAGAGTTAAGCTGTTACCATGACTTGAGAACACAAAATCCCCCCACCCCTTCCATTTTCTTTAGGCTTTATTTGCTCCTGAAATCTTCTTCTTACCTAACATATTCTGAGGTCAATCTCATGATATGTAATGCTAATGGGTTAACACATTTTGGCAGTTTCTCCTCTGCTGTAAGAAGTGACACCTTCTCTCCTGTGTCCAAATTTTTTACCATCACCAAAGCAAGAACTTCCTGTAAGAAAAATATGACAAAGTGGAAGGTTCAGACAGATTTCATATATGTGATGAAAATTTAGCAGGATTAATTAAAATAATCATCCAGGACCCATTTTTTGTTTGTTACTGTTTGTTAATGAGTCCATCATACAAGTTGAAACTCATTCAGTTCCTAGCTGCAGCTCAAGTAACATTACTGTAGATGAATTTCTTAATTCCTGGACCTAAGTGAACTTCAATCATTCAGATTTGATACCATGGCTGTATAGCCATGACCGATTAATACATATTGCTTGATTTCCTCATTTTCAATCAATTGCTTAGTTTACCCATTGAAAAGATGTGTAAAATTTACAGTGCCTATCACGAAGTTGAATGCATCAGATATCTGGAGGTTAAATTACATGAAAACTGAATGTGAGATTTACTTCCCTTAAAGGAACTCATTAATCTACTTCATTAAATATTATATTAAGTGTCAGTAGGGACAGCAGATGTAATGTGCAGTTTCTGAGGAAAGGCTTTCTCTATTCTGTCTTGTTCAACATTTTGCCTGTAGAAAGGGACAACATCATTATTTCTGCGCCACCCACTTCTTTCACCATCTCTCTAAAATTCTTGATGATCTGAATGCTGAGAAGTCAATATGCTTAGTGGCCAAAGAACTTGATGGAAAAGAGCTTGGATGCTAAAGCACTTTAAGCATGGTGACTAAAGAGTTCACCTTGTCGTACATGGACTTCCAGTTTAATTCCCAATTAGTTTATTACTGAACATTGCATCTAAGAAGGACAAATTTTACCTCAATTGCCTCGTTCTTCCCAGGTTGTAATTACATAAGGGACCTGTGGGGTAACTTGTCACCTCAGTCCCCTACACTGGAGGGTACATCTGTGGGACATGGTAGGGGTGACAATAAACGAAGGCCATGGAGGCCATGGCCTCTGTATTTATGCCAATGGCGTTGGTGCCCTACAAAATGGCATACATTTCAAGGCCACCTTGGCCCTCATGCCCATCCTTACAAAATACAACCAAACATATATCAGATAACATAAAAGCTTCTGTTTGGTCTTGGTTACCTTTGAGATGCATAAATGTGCCCTAAAAATTAATATGAAAACTGCCTTGCCCTCATGTCTTATTTCCAGCCCTAAAAGGGTATCCTTTTGAACAGAGCTTATATGTATATTGCCATTAAATAGGAATGAATAATGACTGCACTTACCGTAAATTTCTGTGTAGCTTATTGCTCAGTTTTCTTTTCATATGTGATAAGCTTTAGTTTTATACTGGGTGCAAATCCTGGGGAATGAGGTAAAAGCCTATACCCCATCCCAAACCCTTTGTTTACATACCCAAAGGGTGACTGAGTTGATAAATGGAATAAAATATTTATTACAGAGAGAAGTATTACTACCATTACACAGCCAGAGAGGTCATTGTAAGTTTACAACTCCCTGCTATTCCCTGGTGCAGCACAGTTGCATTTATGTTAACACAGGGTACACCAGCAAGTGGGGTTACACCAATGGGTGGTAGTTGAAATTATGCCCATACATACATCTTTGGGGCTCTTTAAAAGGTTTTTTGGACTATCACTAGCATGCTGCGGGGGAGGGGGGGCAGGGCAGAATCCCCACAAATGGGAAGCAAGAGAGAGCCACTTCACAGGCTAGCTTGAACTTGTATCAGGTTGTCATAGTTGTAAACTGACCTCATCAGTCAGTTTTCTTCCTGATGCTGATAAACCTTGCATCAAGTTGTCAAACTGTAACTAACCTCATCATTAAGTTTGTTTTCTGATGGTGATAGACCTTGCAGCAGGCTGTCATACTATAAACTAACCTCATCAGTGAATTTGCTCCCTGATGCTGATAAACCTTGCATCAGGCTGTCATACTGTAAACTTACCTCATCAGTGAGTTTGCTCCCTGATGCTGATAAACCTTACGTCACGTTGTCATTGTATTAACTAACCTCATCAGTGAGTTTGCTCCCTGATGCTGATAAACCTTGCATCAGGCTGTCATACTGTAAACTTACCTCATCAGTGAGTTTGCTCCCTGATGCTGATAAACCTTGCATCAGGCTGTCATACTGTAAACTTACCTCATCAGTGAGTTTGCTCCCTGATGCTGATAAACCTTGCATCAGGTTGTCATACTGCAATAAAGTTTCTGCATCAGGTGTATTTTTCCTCTGTTTCTCATCAAATTCTTTCTTCTCAGCTCTGGCCTTTTCAACATCTGCTTTGGAGTCCCCTTTGATGCTTTGTGTGTCCTTTACATGAAAACAGCAATAAATTACTTATGTAAAATTTACAGAAGGTTTCATACTGCAGGTAAGTTAACACATCACCAAAACACATCAATAAGCTGGAGGTCTACACTAACATCTGAAGTATGTAACACAATTACACTGTGATATGCCAGCAGTGGTATTTTACCTTCCAATGTGTAAATACTTTTTAACAATACTCTCCCACACCTGCTGTCAACTTCTTATATCACCTAGCCATGAATACATTATACAACTTGAAGATACCTTGCATAAAACTTGAAACAATTTATATAAAAACATACTTTACTAATTTACACCATCATAAGGTCAACAGGTTTCCAATGAAATCATGTCATGGATCCATCCAACACTCACAACAATTTCTTAGCCCCAGCTTTTTTTCCCCTAGCAAAATATTTCATTGAAACTTTTGGCGTGGCAGATTAAATGTGGACAAGACAGTTAATGACTTTTAAAGACCCAGAATTCCTTTGACAATTTACTAGTATGTATATAAACTTACCATATGGTGTATGATTTGTCCTCCATGTCCAGCACTGGCCAGGTCAAGGCTATGTTCCAATTCTTTGGTGATACTCTCAATAGTTGTTGTTGGTGTCAGAATGTCTTTAGGTTGATTCTCTGACGGTAAACCAGCTCCAACATTGATAACCTCATCTGTCATACTTACATCATCCCCATGGCCCTGAAAAAGCATAAAGGACAAAAAGTTTCCATAGAAACAGGATACTCAAAGGGGACCTAGGAGATACTTCCAAGCCTGCTCTTCAACATCATACCTAGGGTCATTGTCTTCCTGTTTCACAAATCACAAAATTCCATTTTCAAATTTCAAAATTCTGGGAAATTCTGTGTCAAGCATAACCACATTCTGGGTTTTCCAGATTTGATGAAACAGTACTGTACATGTAATCAGTGAAGTTGCCCATTAGCTGTGCATGTATGGACTATAGCTTTTAAGCAGTATTGGCACATGGGAATATGAAGAGCGTACGCCTATGCCTTCTTATGAGTAGCCCATCCAACAGGGGCATGTTACAACATGGAGTAGTGTAGCCTGCAAGTCTAGGAAAGTGACATCTGAGATGTGGCTACAGCATAGCTAGGCCTGATATTGTCACCCCTTTCAGATTTTAACAGTAAATTTGACACTTTGAAGTGAGAAATACTTTTCTTTGTCCAATTAATCCTATTCTGGGGTAATTGTGCCAAAAAACAAGTGCTAAACTAGTCTGGTTACAATCCTGAAGGCAGCAAACACTTGTTTTACACAAGGGACCTGTCCTAACACACTGCAGCATATGCAAATTGGAGCCTATGCTGACAAAATTGTGCCTACTTTCATTAAGTTCCTATACTTTCTCTGATCAAAACTTCAAAGGTTTATGATGATTTTAAGATGAATTATCCATTAATATAGATGGTAAAATTTCTGTATATGTGCAAATTTGGTAAACACATTTAACATGGTTTGGAGAATGTAACCAGTTTTCCATCAGAAATTTGCCCCTTTGAGCTTGATACTTTTTTGCAGAATTTCGAGAAATTCCATTTTTTCCATTTTTCTCCTCGTAAAAATGGTGGCCCTACATAAGGATCTATGTTATCATTTTAGTAGGCCTTACCTGACTAGGAATACCAAATCCAGTTAGAGATATAGTTCCCCTAATCTCCCCCTCCTCCTTCCCCAACCCCCACCTTTACTTCATATTCATAGGGACAGTATTATGGAATACATATCTCTATAAACACAGTATACATTGTATAAAAACTTTTAAAAAACACCAATTCTCAATGTCTATGCCCAGTACAATGTGTAAAGCTCATTATGCAAATGACACAGCTTAAACCAATCAAAAACCACAAGATATGCAGGATTCTCAACATTTCAAGGAAACAATAATGCCTCATTTCTCCATAAAATGTCTATCAGAAATTTTCTAAAATTTATGAGGTTAGGTTAGGTTAGATGAGGTTTAACATCCCAGTTTCCAACCAATTGGTTCAAGTCGAGACGACCACGGCCTTTTTTCCAGTTGTGGCTCACTGGCTTGTTTTCCCTACTCCATTGTTTATGCTGAGCACCAAGCACAAAAGCAGTAGGTTCCATTTTTAAAGTCTTTGGTATGACCCAGCCAGGATTTATGAGAGCATTTTCACTCAGATTACAGTAGTTAACATAACAGTGACAACAGCCAGTCAACCAGCAGAGATACACATAAAGTAAATGCTAAAGTGGTTAAAGGTATTTCCCTGCATTCCAATCATATTCTTTCAGCTTTCCTGCATAGTTGTTCAACTCAATTTCCCTGAATGGAATTCATTTCCCCTGATTTTCTTGAGAAGTTAGGGACTGTTTGACTATGTTGTACTGTCCACTGGTGATGTAATGATACAGACTTTAAAATCACGACAAAGGTACTTGCCATAGAAAGGGGTTACAGCATGTAATGATTGAAACATTCAACTCTGCAAAAGTATTAGTCAACTCTAACAATAGTGCTTAAAACGAATTTACATATCCTACACACACTGTCTTTCCTCTGCATATATGTCTGTTTTATCTAGCCTCCTGTCTGTCAAGGTACAGTAATGATAATAATGGTCTAGCTACAGTGTTTAAGTGCTGCTGGAGTAACAACAAAACCCCTAAAATAAGTGTACACATGTTACAGTGTAATGTCTGTGCCATTTTATTGTTTCAAGTGCACCCCTATGATGGGAGTTGACACACCTTCAATTCAAACAGACTGAATACGACTGACACGTTCACTGTAAGTGTAGTAACAAAACAATCTAGTTGCAATAAAAAACACTTACCACTGGTACTGAAGATACAGAAACACTATCAATGGATAAAGAATCTGGCTTCTTGAGTCCCTCCATTTTTTTCTTTTTCTTTTTCCTAGGAGGAGCTACAGGAGGTGGCAAAGAAATCTCTGGAGGGACTTCCCCTTGATTTGCTTTTGTCATGGCAACCAAGTCTGGTTCTGGGCTTGACCTTGATTTTGGTTGCTTTTCCACTTTGCCTTGCTTCTCTGGTTGAACATCTTCAATATTTTTATCTTGAACAGCTTGAATCATTTCATTTTGTTGATTCTCCTTGAGAGTTATAGAATCAATTACAGAAACAATTGTAAATATGTCTACTGCTTGTGCCAAAACAGAATCACTTTCTATGAATTGCCAATGATGAAAATGATAATATATAGCTTTGGACACAAGTAACTTTAATTAATTTGACCTTTCTCCCTTTCCAAATCATTTTTTATGAAGTTCTTGGCAATGAACTCCTGCTTATTTTACGACCTAAATTCTAGAGGCTTTAACTCAATTGTAAGAAGGCATTTCTTTTCAGCCTATGGACAAAATTATACATGGCAGCAACATGGGTCCTTGCACACACATATTAGTACAATGCAAATGAGAATATTTTTGACACTACCATGCACTGCTGGCAAAGTAGTAAAAACCATAACTCTAGGCCTGAGTATTAGTACACAAATCAGTGTCCACTTTAAAATAATAGTCCAAAAACTACTTACAACTGATTGTTTAGCAATCTTTCTTTGTTTCCAGAAGGGTAAGTTTAGAAGTAGCACTATGATTATGCATGTGGGTAGCTATGAAAGTGTAAATGTTGTTTCTATTTCAAACAAACCTTCAGCTGTGGAGCAACCCACAGAAAGATAGGAACTGTACACACAAGAGGTCACACAACTGAAAATTTGGTCTTTTTTTTCTGTTTTTGTCCCAAACTTGTAGTGTGAGTACATTGTCCTGAGTATGAGTACAAGTGGAGTGTCTCTGGTTGTGAGTAAGAGTATGTCTTTTTCATGAGTTCGAGTACAAAATTTTTGCATTAGCCTCAATGCATAACTTACAAAATCTGTAAGTATGCTTATGACTACAAATCTATTCTCACTGATTCAAGCAAAGGCAATTGTGCAAAACTGTGAGTATGAGCAAGTACACACTACAAGCCTGTTTGTCTCATTCTGGTATGCTATCACTGAATCATGCAAGACTGTCAACACAAGATGTGTACATCACGTTTCAGTAGAGAAATACAGATCTACAGTACCGTGTCATACCTTAAGACTGTGCTCTTTACTGGGGGAATGTTTAGGTATTTTAGTGCAGTAGGCTACTGTATGATGTAAAAGAAGGACTTATCAATCACACTCCAAGTACAGTACTTAAAATGCAGGAGCCAGAAAACGCGTACCTAATTTTTACAGTAACAAATGTAAAATAGTTGTAGAAAATAAGATTTGGCTCGAATGGAGAATCCGTGCCCGGAAGTGACGTACGTGATACGCATAGGTATAGGGTTAGGGTTAGGTATAGGGTTAGGGTTAGGTATAGGGTTAGGGTTATATACGTTAGTAGGCTTACGGATAGGGTACGCATACGCATAGGGATAGGGTTACATACATAGTAGGCATACGGATAGCATACGGATAGGGATAGGGTTATACATATGGTACGCATAGAGATAAGGTTAGGGTTATACCCGTAGGGATATACGTATAGAATATGTATACATGTATAATTATAGCCTACGTATACATCTGTAAGTACTTATAATATTTAAAACCGTTTGCCGGCAGCTCGGCTCGCAGCGCTATCGGTTAGGGCATAGGATCGCTATACTGAGATTTATATCGCGTTCGTATTCTTGCAATGTTCGGCGTTCAAATCCCACTGTTGCTTTCTGTTAAACAGCTTGTCTTGTCACGTTACTGTTGGTTCTTTTAGAACTTAACTTGTCACTGATCTTTTGTAAGTTTTAAGTTATAATTTACGCAACTTCCGGTCACGGATTCTCCATTCGCACCTAAGATTTGAGCCAGAAATCAACTCATGCCAATTACAATTTTTATGCTTAATAATGACAAATGAATGCAAAACATTCAAACTACAGGCTTATGTTGGTTCATAAATAAGCATTTACCTGTTGAATTTCTTGTTCTACATTCAAACTACAGGCTTAGGTTGGTTCATAAATAAACATTTACCTGTTGAATTTCTTCATCTGGACATTCATCTGGACTGTATTCTTCCCCATTGTCTCTTATCTGTTCCAATCTTTTCCGTCTTTTCTCAGCTTCTAATCTGCGCTGGACCGCTTCCTACAAAACAATTATTTGAACAACCCGTTACTACACCCTGATCAGGAGTACATGATATATTGTTACTATTACCCTATCAACTTTCACAATCTTTTTTAACTTTTATATTAATTAACCTTTCTGTGAAAGTATTTTATGTCTCCTGTTATAAATCTGCATTTGTACTGGAACAGAGAAATGAAAGTACATGAAATTTCTTCCTACTGTATGTATCATTGGAATGCAATCGGAAAAGGCTTTCTGTCCCATGAAGTGAAGGTAAAAGTAATTTTACACTGGATGAGGGATAGTTAACAGCCCTTTAATGATTAATCCATTCCATACAACCCCCACCAAACCTCCACCCCCAATTTGCTTGTCATGTACCATGGTAGTATTTCTATCCATAACACAAGTTTTCCAAAACAAGGTCACAGTATGAAGTACAGGTAGGTCTTTAGTACAAACTGATCCTATTTAAATTGCCACTGCAATGTGACACATTGCTTTATACTTCCTTGATCAAGGCACTATACAAAAGGCTCTGCTCTTTTATAAGTGCTCCCCCCCACCCCTTACTTGCAACTGATGTATACAGTCAATAAAAATTGATGTTGGGGTGTTTGGTATACAATACTGTACCTGCTGCTCTTGTTTTCTTTGTTCCTCTTCAAGTTTTCTTCTTTCTAATTCTGCCTTCTCTTTTTCTTGCTTTTTCCTTTCTTCTTCTTGCCTCTGTCTTTCTTCTTCTACTCTCTGTGAGATGAGTTTATTTTAAATTAGTCTTGATATCACTTTGCAAAAACTGATAGTCCAAAAAGAAAGCACAAGAAAAGCACTGCCACATACAAGACTAAAACACAAAAACAGAAACGAAAAAAGAAAATTCTGTCTTAATAAAAAAACAGCATTGAAAAAACAATGACAAGTTTCACTGAAGAGCACAGAGTGAAGATAACATATATGTATTCTAAAATCTGGCCATGACAAATGAGGGTTGAATAAAGGGAGTAACCCTCAAACAAACCTTTCTTTCCTGTTCCTCTTTTTCCTTCTTCCGTCTCTCAAGTTCTCGAAGCTTTTCCTGAATTACCTCATCTTCTCTCTTCCTCCTCTCTTCTGCTTCTCTCTGTTGGATCTTCAACTGCTCTAATTCAGTATCAAAAGAATCATCATTATCTGCTTTAGGTTTTTCAACTTCAGCTGATTTGGAAGACTTTCTGAAATGGGTAAAGAGAGGTCCAATTAATAACATGCTTCTAAATGACATTAATTACACATGAAATTGTATCTTTTAACTTTGAGCGAAAGTATCTAAGAAAAATTGTCCAACTCAAAAACCTTACACCATCTACAATCCAAGCATTACATGTGAAAAATTTGCATTTAATGAGCAACATTAATTCTTTAGTTTTATTTAAAGTAGGCAGATGTAATGCTACATGACTGGACAACTCCCCTCCCCTGCCCTCCTCTGGAAAATTCCCGCACAGACAATTCCCCCTGAACTAAAGTACTGCCCGAAGATAAACTGCCCCCCAGACAATCCTGGGTGCATTCCATGCACAAAATTATGAAGGGTTTTGGTATAGATGAAGCGAATCTCTTAGCAAGGCCTTGTGAGGAGTCATTCAAGTTGGCGTACAACTAACCTAATTACAATATAATTTGTACTGCCAACTAGGCCAAAGTCAAAAGCACTGCTACAAAACGTTCTGCGATATTTTTCCACTTAATTCACATCTAGGGTGGCCTTAGCCTAGGGTACCTAGGCTAGTTCTCACATACAATTTGTTCCCTGAACTCTGCCTAGGCTATTGCAACACCAACTTTTGACCGCATGTTACTGTGAGAGTAACATCGTCTGCGGGCGTTGCTGCAGTGATTGTTGCCATATACGTGTATGCACGTGTATGAACGTAACCATAGCTATGGACTATGTCACAATTGAACAGCAATGCGTGCTATTTAGCATACAATAGTGTGAAGGTCCTAGTAACAAGATTTCGCAGCTTTATAAAATGTTTAAAAAACAAAACTGGTTCGTTGGTGTAAATCAAAATTTTTGGTCCCTTTTTGGACACTAAGTGCAAGTATTCTTAGAATGAAAGGTTTTAAACATATAAATGACCCACAGAAGTCAATTACTAAGGAGTATATGTGAATCTGAGAAAGATCAAGACCATTCAAAATTTTTGAAGTTGCAGTAGCCCAATTTTGACAATGGGTATATTGCTGACCGTGTATGGGAAGCCCCAAAGCGACCCAAATACTGAGTCAGCAGACTGCGGACTAGGGTGACCTAATCTAACAAAAATAAATGATTATTTCCTGCCAAACAGGAGAGAATGTGTGTAACGATTTTGCTTTCACTGATCATCTAAAGCAGGCAATGTAATTTTACATTGTGCTGTAAATCACACCTGTGTTTTGTTGGTGTGTGAAAGCTGAAACCAGTGTTTTTATGGAATGCATACTGGAAGACGACTGATGTCCTATCTGGACAATTTCTCCCAGGACAATTTCCACCCATAACAATTACTTTCCTTCGGCATGATGGGTTAGAAAGGGGGCAACTAACTAGTAACCCTGAAGGTTTGGTGCTATTGCTCCCTTTTGCCTTGCAATTGAGATCAGTAATATAGCTTATGCATGATGTAGTTGGCTTGGTTTCAGCTATCGTTTAATAGGCCCTATGAATGTGTAGGCTAGGCCTAACGTACAGTAGGGGGCTTAGGCCTACGTAGGCTATAACGATTCTAACGATTCAACGTATAAACGCCTACTTTTAATCTCATACCTTCCAGTCTTCTCAGGTTGATCACTTGCATCGAAAAATTCGTCGGAGTCACTCTCTGACATTTTTCTTGAGTTTTCTAGCTCCCGTTCCTAATGTCCTAATGTTGTTACCGCAGCATCACAATACAGTAGAGTCTGATCCTGTGGGTTAGTTGTGCTTTTTCTATTTGCGTTATGTTTCCACACGTACTTACAATGTATCGTCTCCACGTCCACGTACTTCTATAGTTAGAATGTATCAGGAATGATGTACATTTACGACAGTACGAGTATTATCTCCGAGGTTGCCCCATGGTATTTGTGTACGCAATTTTACATTCCGAAAGTACAATGCACTTTGCAGAGGGTGTATTAACATATTACACATTCAATTCAGTCTCACTGTTGGCCACAGCTGCCGCCCCCCCCCCCAAAAATGACTCCAGCAATTGTATCGTAATTTTCCTCATAGAAATAATACAATGACTCGAGTCACTGACTCGACTCGAGTCATATTGAAAGTAGTAAATGACTCCACTCGATTGCAAAATTGAGTGACTCGTTACAACACTACTCTGTAGCATAGTATTGCTTTGAATGAGACGACAACACATAGTGAAAACAAGTTGAAATGAAGGGTACACCTACATATACATCATATTTACGTGTGCGGTACGACTCAGGGTAGCGCAAAAGCGGTGGTGGATAAAAACCTGACCCCCTTTCGAGATGGTGAATCTTTAATACACGATTTAAGAAAGCGTGACGGCTTGATGGATTTTTTTTTTTTTTTTTTTTAAGTGACCCACCGACCCCAGTGGGTAGGGGAGAGTCCCAGGAAGCTCTGAGGTATTTAGGGTATTGTGGAAACAATAATGAAGCACTGTCAGTCAAATTTTCACTATCTTCCAATAACCTAATAACCTTAAATACCCACTAAAGAGATTGCAAAAATTACCGTAGACCAGTTTGTATTTCAATAGTAAGTAACGGAACTTACTTTTGATGCTGCAAGGGACTAGGCTTCTCCTAGGAAGAAGAATGGTAGGGGTCGCATGGGAATTGGAAAGACTAATGCTGCTGAAGCTGTCCTACAGGTAGAAATAATGAAAAACCCGTAATTTGCGCACCTAAAATTGCTTTTTTTAACTTTTTAAAGGGTAACTGCATAGTGCATTGCAAAAGTTATCTATTTTGTTACAGTTACTTACAGTGGTCAATTGTGTTAGTATGTCATGTTAATGGACGGCAATGAAGAACGAGTACATTCGAGGAATCGAAAAAGAGGCAGGATTATTTTTACTCATGGCCCTAGGAAAAGTTTGAAATCTGGTACAAGATCCAAAACTGAAATTAAAAACTGTTAGATGCGATTTCGTGGCATTTGGTAGTAAACTTGAGATAATTCACAAACATTGCGTTTGGAGTGCATCTGCTGAGGCGGAAATGTTACACGTCCTCGATTCCTCGACTACAATTATCTCCAAGGAATCTTGTACTGTAAAACCCTGGTTTAAACTGGTTTTTTTTTTCAAAACGCCACTGCCGATCCCTTAGTGTTCATCGCTCCACTGAGTTGCGAAAACGCCCTTCAGGGATGATAACGCCCCGATGGAAACCACTGCTCTACTCGGCCTCCTTTTATCAAACTTCCTTTATGACTGAACAGTCTATGCCGTACAGTCCCATTGGTAAAAGGGGGCGGCGAGCTAAAAAAAGGTTGGGAGCCATAGACGAAAATCCCGGGGTGGGGGATATATGATATAATTGATAACTTTTGAATAGCGTGAAATTTCTGCGGGCTAAAGCACTGTACAACTCCTACCACAACCGATCCTCTCGAACCACAAGCCGCGGTAGCAAATCCGCCATCAAAACCCGTGACGGTTTTGACAGGGAAGAATAGCTCAAATTACCGACTTCTCAAAGGGCAAAGTGGATAGAAGAAGGAAGGGCATTTTAATGCAACTTGTTTAACCTTTGTAATGCCGGATGAAGCACAACATTCTGCACTGTCTCTAAAACACTATTATTGGCGCGCCTCGCGCGCACCCATCATGGACGGCTTGAGTATAGCCCTTTAGACGGCTTGAGTATAGCAATATTTTTTCAATGCAACCAGCATCCACCTCACCCACACCATCTTCTGCAAAATATCCCAATGCACCATCAAATTCACCGGCCATCGGTACCAATGCAATTACAGAAGTTAGTAGTCAAGGTCCTATTTTGAGGTCTGTTTGGGGCGAATTCCATGCCTTTTTCAGATTGTGAAATGACTAACACCAGCTCACTGCGTTCCCGCAGGGCCATCCAAACCGTTGGGTCAATTCAACTTTAAACCTTTCCTATAATAAAATGTAGCTACGGGCCTTATAAAGATAAATTCCTTCTGTCGTCTCTGAGCCACAAGTATTTGATCCTGGTCGGTGAAGTGTTTATCGAAAAACAAAACTGTTTGCCCCCTGACAAGTGACCTTATGTATACCACTGACCACCATCCCTTTAAATCATCAAATTGACTGGCTTGACGAACGACGAAGACCAGTGAGAGATGTGGGGTAAAATTATTGTTTTGTGATCTATTTAGTACGCATCCAAGTTTTTCTATGGAAATTTTAAACTTTTCATTCTTATGCTCGGAATTTTCAAAATACCCCAGGGCTTCACAGAAGGGGCTTTTCCGCTAGGCCTCTTCGAGGAAGTTGCCTCGAAACCCCTCTAAACTTACTTATTACTTTCACATGCTACAACTTTTCATAGGCCTTCAAACGGACCAAAATCAAGTAAGTATAGGCCTACGCCAATCATCAATGGAACAATGATTGCGGGTACCCGTATGTGCTTTTTGAAGTTTAAATGAATGCTTAGACTTCTTTGCAAAATCCTTACCGTAATGATATGGTAATTTCAATATCTACTGACGGCCAGCTTGTTTTCTGTTCTGTGATTGGTATCTTTAACCTGAAAGAGCACTTTGCATTCAAGTGCGTATCAAGGGAGGGAGGTGGAGGGCGTTGGGGGCGCCCCGGGTTGAAGACACTTTACTACACTCTTCCATAGGTCGTCATATTCGGTATTTGTCAAACTTGAAGTCACCTTCCCCCTTCAATTAAATGATCCTGAATAAGAGGATGTACAAGGCTGTATTCAACGAACCCGTAACCATTCCTTTATTATTAACCTCATGCAGTACTTAAAACTTGGTCCGACTTACACACTAAAACGGGCCTTGTTACGCTGCCTCTCTTTCCTTGTCAAAGTTTTCAACGCCAGCATATGACCCATCAATGCAACTCTCACGAGTTGGTTGTTACTGGCACATAACAATTTTCGACTCTTTGAGCTACAGGCGCATGAATGAAAAACTTGTGATCCGCCACCCCCGCTCCTTGTCACTCACCAATATATGAGATAGGTCCGCTGTCTTTCCAAAATCTCAAAATCGGCTCAGGTAGTATCAATTTCAACCATTTTTTGACAGCATAATCTCCAACTCAAGTCACTACCAAAATCCATCGATCGGAGGATTCACTGCCCTCTCATAACAGGGTCAAAAATCAACCCAAACAAAATTTTTAGGGACTACATGTAGAGGGTTCACCCCCAGCCAAAGTGCAATTTTATGGAATGACAGAGCGCCCCCTCAAGTAGACAGGGAAAACGCGGAGTTAGACTTGGTCAAGTTTAAAGGAACCGCTGTCTTCTTTTACAAATCATCGCACCATGAAATGTGGGCAATGGTCACCTATTGTTGGCAGATGCTTAGCCCTACCCCTAAGAAACTTAATCCATAGTTGCAATACAAGAAGAGCATTTTACAGTCGGTCATTTATGAGTATTCAGTTCAGAGTGGCTTTCGTTTAGAAACAAGAGTTGCTTTGGGAACCTAGGCAAATTTGGTATCAATAAAGACAGGTCTCCCGGCTACATACGTAGCCGGGAGCCCTGTCTTTATTGATACCTTTCGTTTCAAATGCAAATAACATGAAATATAGAATCGGTTTCATCTAAGAATGGGAAAAAATTCATAAAACTGTTAGCAATTTCAACCGAAAAAAATGCGACGTCTAAAGGGGGGGGGGGGTACGACTTGATAATGTAGGCTAAATGCAATAGCGTTGTAGTGACCTGATTTGGAAATCTGCAGTAAGATATGATTAACAAACGAAGGCTAATTGAGAAAAGAAAAAGTTGGAACGAAGAGAAGTCTATAAAAGCTACAAAAACAAAGATATGAAAGAGAAAGCAACTGTAAAAAGTCGACAGTTCCCCAACATTAAAACCGCAAAACGAGAAAAACTCACTGCCCAGTCTCCGGGAGGACTTGAACTCACGTACTTAACAGTCGGAGTCGAGCGCCATTTTTTTTTCTTTTATTGGTAGGCGAACCCACTGGTTCACCCATAAAAACTCAGGCAATATGTACAATATTTACAATAATAACAATTTCATTTAATTGATAAAACACTGAGTCGAGCGCCATACCAACTGAGCCACAACAATGCTGATAATCCAGCGCACTGTAATTAATATTAGTAGTCTATAGTGTTAAGTTGTGTAATATACCAATAGAAGTGCCGAATGTAAGGGGGGTCGGGAGCTGGAGCGAGCACCCCTTTTCTTTCACCTGCATCCTTAAATATTGGTACCGTACTTTAAATTGCCTGAAACACGCCCCAACAGTTGGTTTCAATATGTTTGAATATTACCCTATTGATGTTATAGCATGGCCTGTAATTAATGTTTCTTAGTCATAGCCTGCCCTATAAATGACATCAACAGGGGTGGGGGAGGGGAGGGGAAAAGCTCGGGAAGCCGTGCCAGTCTTGCCGGTCACAAAATTTTCCAGTTTCTTCGGTGAACATGTCTTTGGGATAGGCCTAGTAGGTACGATAAAATGTGTAATAACGACGCCGACCGTGGGTAGCGCCAGAATTTCCGCGACAGGGGTCCAGACTTCCCTACGTAAGACTGCAGCCTGAAGCCCCGACAAGGGAGACGGAGTGCCGTAAGAGTCGTCGAGAGCAAAATTAAAAATTTTCGGCGCACAGTTTGTGTTTTTAGGCGTGAAACTGGAAAATTTGGGGGATTTACTACAGGATCTGCCCTCATTTAAATCAAAATATCAAGTAAACCACAAGGGGCGACTGGCTATTGTGGACTACTTCATATTTTATCCTTTCCCGACTACACTGGAAAATTTAAACGACTTTGCGGGGGATCCCTCCTCGACGAGGGACATACATGACACCTACCCCCATCTGGTTTCAACACTGTTCCAAAGACGATCAGTCCCCTGACTTTCTGACTTCCTTGGTCTCAAGAGCACAAATCCTCCAACACGAACACAACATTTTCAGCGCCTTTCGGGCGCTGTGGAGTTCGAGCTTTACTTACTTGTGCCTTTACATGCTGCAACTTTTCATAGGCCTTCAAACGGACCAAAATCAAGTAGGTATAGGCCTACGCCAATCATCAATGGAAGAATGATTGCGGGTACACGTATGTGCTTTTTGAAGTTTAAATGAATGCTAAGACTTCTTTGCAAAATCCTTACCGTAATGATATGGTAATTTCAATATCTACTGACGGCCAGCTTGTTTTCTGTTCTGTGATTGGTATCTTTAACCTGAAAGAGCACTTTGCATTCAAGTGCGTATCAAGGGAGGGAGGTGGAGGGCGTTGGGGGCGCCCCGGGTTGAAGACACTTTACTACACTCTTCCATAGGTCGTCATATTCGGTATTTGTCAAACTTGAAGTCACCTTCCCCCTTCAATTAAATGATCCTGAATAAGAGGATGTACAAGGCTGTATTCAACGAACCCGTAACCATTCCTTTATTATTAACCTCATGCAGTACTTAAAATTTGGTCCGACTTACACACTAAAACGGGCCTTGTTACGCTGCCTCTCTTTCCTTGTCAAAGTTTTCAACGCCAGCATATGACCCATCAATGCAACGCTCACGAGTTGGTTGTTACTGGCACATAACAATTTTCGACTCTTTGAGCTACAGGTGCATGAATGAAAAACTTGTGATCCGCCACCCCCGCTCCTTGTCACTCACCAATATATGGGATAGGTCCGCTGTCTTTCCAAAATCTCAAAATCGGCTCAGGTAGTATCAATTTCAACCATTTTTTGACAGCATAATCTCCAACTCAAGTCACTACCAAAATCCATCGATCGGAGGATTCACTGCCCTCTCATAACAGGGTCAAAAATCAACCCAAACAAAATTTTTAGGGACTACATGTAGAGGGTTCACCCCCAGCCAAAGTGCAATTTTATGGAATGACAGAGCGCCCCCTCAAGTAGACAGGGAAAACGCGGAGTTAGACTTGGTCAAGTTTAAAGGAACCGCTGTCTTCTTTTACAAATCATCGCACCATGAAATGTGGACAATGGTCACCTATTGTTGGCGGATGCTTAGCCCTACCCCTAAGAAACTTAATCCATAGTTGCAATACAAGAAGAGCATTTTACAGTCGGTCATTTATGAATATTCAGTCCAGAGTGGCTTTCCTTTAGAAACAAGAGTTGCTTTGGGAACCTAGGCAAATTTGGTATCAATAAAGACAGGTCTCCCGGCTACATACGTAGCCGGGAGCCCTGTCTTTATTGATACCTTTCGTTTCAAATGCAAATAACATGAAATATAGAATCGGTTTCATCTAAGAATGGGAAAAAATTCATAAAACTGTTAGCAATTTCAACCGAAAAAATGCGACGTCTAAAGGGGGGGGGGGGTACGAATTGATAATGTAGGCTAAATGCAATAGCGTTGTAGTGACCTGATTTGGAAATCTGCAGTAAGATATGATTAACAAAACGAAGGCTAATTGAGAAAAGAAAAAGTTGGAACGAAGAGAAGTCTATAAAAGCTACAAAAACAAAGATATGAAAGAGAAAGCAACTGTAAAAAGTCGACAGTTCCCCAACATTAAAACCGCAAAACGAGAAAAACTCACTGCCCAGTCTCCGGGAGGACTTGAACTCACGTACTTAACAGTCGGAGTCGAGCGCCATACCAACTGAGCCACAACAATGCTGATAATCCAGCGCACTGTAATTAATATTAGTAGTCTATAGTGTTAAGTTGTGTAATATACCAATAGAAGTGCCGAATGTAAGGGGGGTCGGGAGCTGGAGCGAGCACCCCTTTTCTTTCACCTGCATCCTTAAATATTGGTACCGTACTTTAAATTGCCTGAAACACGCCCCAACAGTTGGTTTCAATATGTTTGAATATTACCCTACTGATGTTATAGCATGACCTGTAATTAATGTTTCGTAGTCATAGCCTGCCCTATAAATGACATCAACAGGGGCGGGGGAGGGGAGGGGTAAAGCTCGGGAAGCCGTGCCAGTCTTGCCGGTCACAAAATTTTCCAATTTCTTCGGTGAACATGTAGTCGGGATAGGCCTAGTAGGTACGATAAAAATGTGTTATCCCGACACTGACCGTGGGTAGCGCCAGAATTTCCGCGACAGAATTTCCGCGACAGGGGTCCAGACTTCCCTACGTAGGACTGCAGCCTGAAGCCCCGACAAGGGAGACGGAGTGCCGTAAGGTCGTCGAGAGCAAAATTCAACATTTTCGGCGCACAGTTTGTGTTTTTAGGCGTGAAACTGGAAAATTTGGGGGATTTACTACAGGATCTGCCCTCATTTAAATCAAAATATCAAGTAAACCACAAGGGGCGACTGGCTATTGTGGACTACTTCATATTTTATCCTTTCCCGACTACACTGGAAAATTTAAACGACTTTGCGGGGGATCCCTCCTCGACGAGGGACATACATGACACCTACCCCCATCTGGTTTCAACACTGTTCCAAAGACGATCAGTCCCCTGACTTTCTGACTTCCTTGGTCTCAAGAGCACAAATCCTCCAACACGAACACAACATTTTCAGCGCCTTTCGGGCGCTGTGGAGTTCGAGCTTTACTTACTTGTGCCTTTACATGCTGCAACTTTTCATAGGCCTTCAAACGGACCAAAATCAAGTAGGTATAGGCCTACGCCAATCATCAATGGAAGAATGATTGCGGGTACACGTATGTGCTTTTTGAAGTTTAAATGAATGCTAAGACTTCTTTGCAAAATCCTTACCGTAATGATATTGTAATTTCAATATCTACTGACGGCCAGCTTGTTTTCTGTTCTGTGATTGGTATCTTTAACCTGAAAGAGCACTTTGCATTCAAGTGCGTATCAAGGGAGGGAGGTGGAGGGCGTTGGGGGCGCCCCGGGTTGAAGACACTTTACTACACTCTTCCATAGGTCGTCATATTCGGTATTTGTCAAACTTGAAGTCACCTTCCCCCTTCAATTAAATGATCCTGAATAAGAGGATGTACAAGGCTGTATTCAACGAACCCGTAACCATTCCTTTATTATTAACCTCATGCAGTACTTAAAATTTGGTCCGACTTACACACTAAAACGGGCCTTGTTACGCTGCCTCTCTCTTCCCTTGTCAAAGTTTTCAACGCCAGCATATGACCCATCAATGCAACGCTCACGAGTTGGTTGTTACTGGCACATAACAATTTTCGACTCTTTGAGCTACAGGCGCATGAATGAAAAACTTGTGATCCGCCACCCCCGCTCCTTGTCACTCACCAATATATGAGATAGGTCCGCTGTCTTTCCAAAATCTCAAAATCGGCTCAGGTAGTATCAATTTCAACCATTTTTTGACAGCATAATCTCCAACTCAAGTCACTACCAAAATCCATCGATCGGAGGATTCACTGCCCTCTCATAACAGGGTCAAAAATCAACCCAAACAAAATTTTTAGGGACTACATGTAGAGGGTTCACCCCCAGCCAAAGTGCAATTTTATGGAATGACAGAGCGCCCCCTCAAGTAGACAGGGAAAACGCGGAGTTAGACTTGGTCAAGTTTAAAGGAACCGCTGTCTTCTTTAACAAATCATCGCACCATGAAACGTGGACAATGGTCACCCCTAAGAAACTTAATCCATAGTTGCAATACAAGAAGAGCATTTTACAGTCGGTCATTTATGAATATTCAGTCCAGAGTGGCTTTCCTTTAGAAACAAGAGTTGCTTTGGGAACCTAGGCAAATTTGGTATCAATAAAGACAGGTCTCCCGGCTACATACGTAGCCGGGAGCCCTGTCTTTATTGATACCTTTCGTTTCAAATGCAAATAACATGAAATATAGAATCGGTTTCATCTAAGAATGGGAAAAAATTCATAAAACTATTAGCAATTTCAACCGAAAAAATGCGACGTCTAAAGGGGGGGGGGGGGTACGAATTGATAATGTAGGCTAAATGCAATAGCGTTGTAGTGACCTGATTTGGAAATCTGCAGTAAGATATGATTAACAAAACGAAGGCTAATTGAGAAAAGAAAAAGTTGGAACGAAGAGAAGTCTATAAAAGCTACAAAAACAAAGATATGAAAGAGAAAGCAACTGTAAAAAGTCGACAGTTCCCCAACATTAAAACCGCAAAACGAGAAAAACTCACTGCCCAGTCTCCGGGAGGACTTGAACTCACGTACTTAACAGTCGGAGTCGAGCGCCATTTTTTTTTCTTTTATTGGTAGGCGAACCCACTGGTTCACCCATAAAAACTCAGGCAATATGTACAATATTTACAATAATAACAATTTTATTTAATTGATGAAACACTGATTCATTTGATTCCTTGGTAAACGCACTTGAGTAACTATGGTGTAAGGATTGGCCCAAAAATACATACAAACAAATACATACAAACTCATAAGGACCCAAATTAGAATTTCACATAGGACACGAACTTAAACCGTACTCCTTTTGGTTAGTGAACTCATATAAACAATGTACAAACAAAGCACCTTTGGAATTTGTAGCCAGAAAGACTCATTAGTAAAAGTTATGAGAAACCATAGCAAACCAAATTACCAGTCAAATACATAAGTATAATTGCCCCATCGTGGCGTAAAAGAATAATCGGGGATTCCCCTTGGTCAAAAATACCCCAGAATTTGCTAAGTTCGTGGCGCTTACTGTAGTAATGATAAATTAGATTAATTTTCTTCTTTAAACTAGTATGGTAATACAAGGGGATATCAACATTGTAGTGGCGGTTGACGCTCTTGGCAATAGCAATACGTGTGCTCCAAATTACAGTCTTGTAGGAATTAAGTAGAAAGTCAATTAGGACACGTTTGTAATTTTTCCTTGGGAGGTCAAGCCCGAGCAGCGTAGTTTCCTCCCAGCAGTGAACATTAGAAATTGGTCTAATCTTGGAAGTCAACCAAATCCATAAATCGTGGATCAGTGGACAATGAATAAAAAGGTGATGGACAGTTTCAACTTCAAGGTTACATAGGGAACACAAAGGAGAATCAATCATTTTATACTTGTAAAGTCGATCGTTGGTGTAGAGAATATTGTGGAGAATTTTAAAATCAAGATCTGCATCGATATTGGCCTTAATACCACCGTACACGCCGTTCCATCTGTTCTTGAAACTAATTTTGGGGTACATATTCTGCCAGTACTGCTGACCTTTGGGGTACAGTCACTGGCACAACGTAAGAATAGTGACGCACGCTTTGCAGTCAGCGTGCGAACATCAATCCAGGAATCCCCCGACTTCAATCTTAACAGTAGGTTCTCAACGGGCTCAGTACTTACAATTTTATCCTGAGAAATTATCATATCACACCAGGATTGAGGAATACAATGTAAGACATGACTTAAGTAATTGCCGATATCGCCTAGCTTAACTTTTGAGTGGGGGTTTAACGCAATAATGATGTCATAAATTTCTTGAGCCGGAAAACAGTATGGTATCATTTCGTAGCAAATATCACCAACATAAATAAATTCACCCTCTATAAAGTCCTTGTTGTAAAGAACCGACTGATTCTCATCCAGGATGAAAGGATTGTGAAAGAGGGGCTCTGGTGAAGAATGTCCGCTCTATTGATGGGCGGAAGCAGAGCGTCAACAGAAATTTTCCTCCATGCTGATAAAAACTCCTGATAGAATTGAGGAAGTTTTCTAATAAAACTGGACTGAGGAACAGTCCTAAAAATATTCAACCCAAGTTTCATATCACCATAGTGATTTAAATTGTACAGCAACATATATCTTAATTTTGCGTTCACTTGGAGTCGAGCGCCATACCAACTGAGCCACAACAATGCTAATAATCCAGCGCACTGTAATTAATATTAGTAGTCTATAGTGTTAAGTTGTGTAATATACCAATAGAAGTGCCGGATGTAAGGGGAGTCGAGAGCTGGAGCGAGCACCCCTTTTCTTTCACCTGCATCCTTAAATATTGGTACCGTACTTTAAAATGCCTGAAACACGTCCCCAACAGTTGGTTTCAATATGTTTGAATATTACGCTATTGATGCCGTTTATAGTTTGACCTGTAATTAATGTTTCTAAGTCATAGCCTGCCTATAACTGACATCAATGGGGGGTGGGGGAGGGGAGGGGTAAAGCTCGGGAAGCCGTGCCAGTCTTGCCGGTCACAAAATTTTCCAATTTCTTCGGTGAACATGTAGTCGGGATAGGCCTAGTAGGTACGATAAAATGTGTTATCCCGACACTGACCGTGGGTAGCGCCAGAATTTCCGCGACAGGGGTCCAGACTTCCCTACGTAAGACTGCAGCCTGAAGCCCCGACAAGGGAGACGGAGTGTCCTAAGGTCGTCGAGAGCAAAATTAAAAATTTTCGGCGCACAGTTTGTGTTTTAGGCGTGAAACTGGAAAATTTGGGGGATTTACTACAGGATCTGCCCTCATTTAAATCAAAATATCAAGTAACCACAAGGGGCGACTGGCTATTGTGGACTACTGGCTATTGTGGACTACTTCATAGGCTATTTTAACCTTTCCTGACTACACTGGGAAATTTAAACGACCTTGCGGGGGATCCGTCCTCGACGAGGGACATACATCACACCTACCCCCATCTGGTTTCAACACTGTCCCGACGACGATCAGTCCCCTGACTTTCTGTCTTCCTTGGTCTCAAGAGCACAAATCCTCCAACACGAACACAACATTTTCAGCGCCTTTCGGGCGCTGTGGAGTTCGAGCTTTACTTACTTGTGACTTTCTCATGCTACAACTCTTTAAAGGCCTTCAAACGGACCAAAATCAAGTGGAAGCTATGATTGCAGAAATGAGGCTCATTTGTGAGGAAGAGATCTTCACATAGGAGCACCAAAATTTATCTACAGGTGGGCGGTCCGGCGCCCGGCCTTTCCGGTACATGTGGGGATAAAGAGGTCCCTATGTCCAATTTCCAGGGTTCTGAGAGCCTAACCATTTACAATAAGGCCAATGAAAATTGCAGCGTTTTCATCAGCAATAAATGTAAAACGGTCTACGAAAATAAGACGAAGGGATTCAGGCAGATTAAACCTCGCCTGATTCACCAGGCTTGAATCACGTTATATACATCTGATTTTAACTGTACTGACTGAAACTTGAACGGTCAAGGAAAAGCCCGCGGAGCGAGGAAAAAAAATATACCTAAGAACAAATCAGGGCAATTTCTTCTGATACGAAAGTAAGAAAGGATACAAAAGCAGTAACGTTTTACCATTTCAGGAAAACTGTAATAGGTGGCCTACATCAGCTATGTCCCGGCTAGCCCCATCTACTGACGCTCATGTTTGGCATAAATACATTAACTTCACAAGACTAATACGAAAGACTCAACGATAATTCCGATAGCGAAAGATTTTCTATGATTTCAGCAATCGAAATTTCCGTTTCACTGTCCCAATTTTTCCAGTTACAGGTATAATTCAGCACCAGAAAGCCCGCAGTTGAAAATTTGGTGTGCGACATTCGCCAATTTCGACTTTCGCACTCAGACTTTCTAACTAGACCTCAGCCTATTGTAAAATTTACCATCCGGAGGCGACCTTCCTGCATGATGCTTGGGAACAATAACTGCACGTTATACGCTATTCTACTCATAGTAATAGTGAGATGACTGACAAAGTGCTCCAGCAGGCCGGATAAACGCATTTCACTGTTTTATTTATGATTTATGCTACTTAATTTCACATTAAACAGGTAACACTTCAGCCTACACTAAAATGCGCCAAGTCTCAATATTTTTTTTTTCGCTCTCACTTTGCTTAACGGGCCGGATTGGAACATCTCACGGGCCGGGCGTGGCCCGCGGGCAAACACTTAAGAATTCACGATCACGATGGGAGTTGTCATAATACAATGTCACGTGATTTGAAGAAATCTGGGCAGCGTGCAGCAGCTGCTTCCAGGACCATTTTTATCATACATACTGGGGGCATGACCCCCAGTCCCATGCACAGACCTCCACTCAGCTCATTTACCCCCCCCCCCCCCAGTAGGTCCCTTTTTGTCATGTAAAACACATAATGATGATAATGATAATAAAAGATAACAACCTAATTTACTTGTACGCCATGGGAAGTGCCATTTCTGGCAATCTGGACAGGCATTTTTATAAAAAAAATTTCTTCGTAGACTACGTGCCAACCAATGGTGGCCCTCCGCTTGGATAGTCCCTTTTGTTAAATGCCCCCCCCCCCCCCCACCCCACTAAAAATTCTTTAAAAATGGCCCTGGCTGCTGCTAGGGCTATTGGATTGATCACAGGAAACTCAATAGCTTCAGAAAAGAGATCGTTTTGAATTTGTACAGTGCAGTTAGTTAGACCCATCTTGACAATGCTGGGCAGTCTTTTAAAGGCGTCCCTTCTATAACCAGAATGCAAAAAATGCATTGTGGCTTCGATGATTGGCACATACATGTTGAATCCCAAGTGATGCCACCATGTTCCATTTCTTTCAATCATTGGTTGAATGCGATCTTAATGTGTTGGGAAAATACAGCTATGTATTCATATGTGATCTTGGAAAATTTTGCTTCTTGACCTTTGGTGACCTCAGATGACCTTTGACTTTCAATAATAAAGCAATAGGGGTTTTCTACTGGATTAATGCATCACTTTGTGAAGTATGAAAGTATGTCCCCTAACTTGAGATACAGTGTTAACAAGGTTTTCAAAATTTGACCCCCGGTGACCCCAGATGACCTTAGACCACTAAAAATGATTGGGTTCTTCCCACGGATATCCCATACATATAGAGGTTCACGTAACCAATAGCGTCGAACAAATTTAGGCTTGCCATGATGGACGCCGCACTAACTGTCATGTGCGTAATTTGATTATGAAATCCGCAGCATTTCAGACAAAATACAAATATAAACTGAAGGAAAATATCGCAGTCATTTATTCCGTTCGTTAGCTTTGACCAAAACGTGCATTTTGTCGAAAATTTTACAAGTTTCTCAAGTAATCTGCTGATACTGAACCACTGTCTTGAGCGAATTTACACTTTACACGGAAGACATAGTCGGCAGCCATGTTGGTAAGCGTAACACGTACTTACAATGGCGACACTCTACGCATAGGACGGCACATACTATAAGAAGTCCGTGGTTCTTCCTCTCAACATGGGGCATCCACAGCTGAAATATGAAATGCGTACATGCTTCCTAACTTAAGGTACCGTGTTAAACAAGGTTTTCACAGTTTGACCCCTGGTGACCCCAGATGACCTTTGACCTCTACCAAAAACAACAGGGTTCTTCCTCTTTACATGGGGCACCCGTACTAAAAACTAAATCTATCCAAGCTTCTTAACTCGAAATATGGTGCTAACAAGTTTTTCAGTGTTTGAACCTCGGTGATAGACCCCAGATGACACCTGACCTCCACCAAAACGATTGGTCTTCCTCTCACCATGAGGCATCTACAAACTAAGTATGAAATTTATCCAAGCTTCCTACCTTGAGATATCATGTTAACAAGGTTTTCAGAGTTGATCCCCTGTGATATACCCCAGATGACCTTTGACCTCCACCAAAAATGACTGGGTTCTTCCTCTCACCATGAGGCATCTACATAGTAAGTATGAAACCTTTCCAAGCTTCCTACCTTGAGATACCATGTTTACAAGGTTATCAGAGTTGATCCCTTGTGATAGACCCCATACGACCTTTGACCTCCATCAAAATCGATAGGGTTTTTTCTCTCACCATGGGACATCCACATACTTAGTATGAAATCTATTCCTAACTTGAGATATCCTGTTAAAAAGGTTTTCAGGGCTGACTCCAGATGACCTTTGACCTCCACCATAAATGACAGGGTTCAGTCTCTTACCATGGCGCATCCACATACTATGTATGAAATGTATTCCTGCTTCCGAACCTGATATATTTGTTAACAAGGTTTTTTAGAGTTTGACCTCTAGTGACCTCAAATGACCTTTGACCTCCACCAAAACAATAAGGTTCTTCCTCTGAATATTAGGCATCTATGTACCAACTTTAAGAACTGACAGAGTTTACCTCCTTGAGATATCTTGCTAACAAGCAATTGCCACAAACACACCCACACATACACCCCTCACACACACATACACACACGCTATCATGAATGAAATGCTTCTCTTTTAATCAAAACCAAAATGACAAGTTTCTTTTAGTGCAAGTTCACAGGAGGGTTACTCGACTAATGACTGAAGTGATCATCACTACCATTATAGACTCAAACTCTTGGGCTTACCACCCTGGAGTTAAGAAGGATAAGTTACACATGCTGCAAGTTTACAAAATTTCTATCTGGGAGGGATCCAATGTCAATTTGAAACTACTTAAGCAAATTCTCGTGTTTGTGGTGATTGTAAGAAGCTAGTGAAGTGTTTCATGAGGCTTGACATTTAGAAAGTCATTACAGGTAAGCTTCCCTCATAGAGTTGTCAATGACTGGAATAGTCTGCTTGAGTGGAATAACTCCAATTACACTGCATCAAGGTTAACACTGACAACTTCTTCCATCACTGTGGTAGAATCTGATTGTACTGGGCACTGCTTGGTTTTGGTATGGTTGTTTTTCATTACAGGTTCTGGACTTGCCGGCATTCGGGGGGAGGGGGGGGGGCTTAGCCCTCCTTTGTCCTTGTAATGCTATATTTTGCTTACATGCACATGCAGACCTTCAAAATCAGGATTTGTCACATTCAGTGGAGAAAAGTCCTGGCAACCCCGCCAGAATCGGGATGGTTAGACCATGAAGCAAATACCATGGTTGGCTACCAAATTATCACAACAGTCTGTAATGACGTGCGAAAAGTGTCTCTTGCTTCATATACTCAGTGGTAATACATGGGACGACAAGGTGGAGCATCCTTAACAAACTTACAGTCACGTGGTCACGAAAAAGCTGTTAGGAAGAGTCATTGGCAAGCAATGTCATAGCTTTCCATTGCTACAACAGTCAACAAAATTGACTGAGGACGAAGCAAGGCATTTTTGAAAATGAAACAAAAATAAAAGTTTGCAACATTATGTTTAAACATCTATGTTATTTGTTGACCATAATTATTAAACTGTGTCACAAAATTAAACACTTGTCCGATCATGATGATACGAAAGCAAACCTAGCATCTCATAATGCACAGAAAGTGAGAAAGATCACATAACACTAACACTTGTAAATCACTCCAAACAATATGATTTGAAATGATTATAATACAAACACTTAAAATTTAACAGAAAATAAATGACAAAACTTGAAAATGGTATTCTATGTTACTTTCATTAAATGGTCAACTATATCTTTTCACAACATGATGAATTAATTGAATAATAAGGGACGGTTAGGACCACAGTTGCTATGATGCCTCAAGGCAAAGTAATATTCCAGATAAAATTTATTTTCTTATTCAAGTCTGTTTTCAAGCAAGTTAGTTCCATATTTTGCAAACACTAGAATTCTAACTAAGCAGCATGGCTGCAGCCCCTGCAGCTTTGCTGAGAAAGATACAGGCTGAGCTTTTGATATGAAGCCATAAGCTAACCTAAGGATACTTTGCGATTCTTATTAACAAAATAGCTGATATATGTAGTAGTCTTCCTTTACTGATTATGCAAAGTATGATAGCCTTGAAACAGGTTCTTCATTTAAATGACTGAGATCTTTCAGTAATGACATACTAAATCTTGCAATTTTTCACCCAGAAACATTTTCTGATGTATCAAGAATTCTTAGTTCTAAAGACATGAGGTACATTCAGTATTAGTTAATGTTTACCAATTAGGGCAACCATAATACGTTCAAAACAAAATATCTTATAAACAGATAAATTCCGATTTTGCAATGTGTAAAGCTCATTACATTTGGTTCTGTACTTAAAATACATTATCGTCTACCAATGTCTGACATCAGAGTCAGTTTAATTCTGACAATGTCACATAAACCATGGATGTATACCTTAAACACCTTCCTTATCATTTATAGACATGTTCAGAGGATAACCAGGCAGGGATACCCTTCATATTAAATTCAGATTCTGCTCATGATATTTTCATCTTCATCTGACAGGTAACACTATATAAACCCCATTTTTTAGCCACTTTTCCAGTGGCTACCAGGAATGTATCAACCTTGCTCCATATTTACTGCCTGGCTGCTTTTGTGAACACAGCATGATGTGGATTAGACCTGAACTGGATGACCAAAATTCACCAAACTTGACACTCATTTTGCACCAGTACCTACAGATTAACTCAATAAGTAATGCAGTCCCCAGAAAATTTCCTGGTGGGTCAACTAGATTTGATTCCAAACCTATGGAATGCAATGTGTATAGCCATAGATTATTTCTGCCCAATCAATCTCCCTCTAATCACCCAGTGTGGTCATCCGGTAACCCCAGCAACCAAAGGTAGCACCATGCGGGGGACTGCTATGGGGACATGCCAGAAAACATCTTTTATGTCATGAACCCCAACCCCTGCTCTCTGTTCTTCACTATCAAGTCTACAGATCAAAATGTGAGGGGCTTAAAGTTAACTGAAGTTGTACCACCAAGGGTCCTTCATGTAAAGTTTTAATAATGTTGGTGCCCCTTAATAACCTGCACTTCTAGGAAACCTTGCACTCTGAATGAACGGAAAAAGGAATCACACTGACTTATGTCTGAACTGCACAGCAAAGCTCCTCAATCATGATCAGGTCCAAGTTCACACAATGGCCTATTCAAGGGAGTGGCTACCTCCCTGTTGAGCGGATGCCCTTTTCCACCATATTATTACCCCATGCATAGTAAATGCAGAACTGTGCTGACAAGTCTGTGTTTTAGGGAACACTTTCCTGTAATCTATGGCTGTGGAATCTTAAAGTTTACCTCTACCATGGGCCTGGAATGATATCATCCTAGGTCATGTCCCTTCCTTTATAAGAGCAGTCCCCTTATGAAATATTCCTTGATCTGCTACTGTGTTGCCAGCCTAACTTCTAACTCTGGATCACTTAACACTATATAACTCAACCCTGTTGTCACATACACGCAGTGTTACCATACTGGAAAAATGACAAATCAAAACTTAAGTTCTTCACACATTATCCAACTGGAACCTTTTGTTATGATGATCTTCAAATGTTTCAATGTCTCTGAATCTCTAATAAATGATGAGAAAACAATTCTTTTTCTTCCTCATTAATTCAGTATACTACCATCTTTCCTTTTGCCTTCACTGAGCATCCGGCTGAAACATGACACAGGGCATTATGAATGTCTGCTTTGTTAAATAAATATTATTCAAATATTCAAATATCCCACCAGCCACTGTATTAAGGAATAAGGAGTGAAACTGGATAAATTAATTCATTGTGAAAAAAAAGTTTCTCTAAATTTCTCAGTGCACACTACAGTCACAGGATATTGAAGTAGACTCCCTCTGCAAACCAAAATGAAAACTCGAAGATACTACTATTTTGCCTCAAAGCATGAAAGGTTTGCAAACAGGCAAGGCTATTCAACATGTTTTCACCTTCCCCTATCTCTGTTTGAATAAAGCATTATGTAAAAAGACAATATCTTGACAGAATATTCTAACACAATAAGTCATACATCCCTTATTTGAGAAATACCCTGAACAGAGTATGAAGTACAATACACTTCATATGTTTCAGCTAACATACACTATTCTTCAAATATTTATCAAAAATGTAATATCAATCTAAAAGACCCCATAATTTATATTTTACGGAGGTTTTATAAACAAAGGCATTGGGCGACCTTAAACAGATAAATTTATTTCAGTCGTTGATGCTTGGTACGCATTCTGACAAATTGCATAGAAGTAATGAAACCCACAGCAACAGAAAGTCCATTCAAACAAACTGTGCCAACTTATCCTAACATCAATAACAACACCAACACTTAAAATAAATCTCTAGTGCTCCCCCCCCCCCACCCCCGGAACAATAGCCAGCCATGTTCCGGATATTTGAAGGGGATGAGCTTATCTTTGGAAGAGTACTTGAATGGATACACTGTGACAGCCTTTAATTCTTGACCTTGGAGCTTTAGAATTGTGGGTAAATTTCCCCCAAATGACAACTGTTCCTAGCAACAACTGATAAGAATAAAATAAAATCCATATACAATGCCATATAATTATAGTGAGAAGACCCAGTTAAGCTCACCTTTGTTTTCACTTCCGTCAACGTAATTTTAAGGAAATCAAATTACTATGATATTGCTCTGAGGTAAAGAATTGGAAATGTTTTACAGTATCTTCAAAAATCTGGGGGCATAAGGAAAATTTGGGGGCATTGTCTTGGAATATTTACTCCAACTGCTTACAGCCCTGCCCTACCCCCCCCCCCCCCACTGCTCTCATATAACCAAAGCTCATCCTCCTTTAGCAACCCTGTTTAAACCATTCTCCATACCCTGTCTCCCTTCTGTTAACTTTCATAATAGGTATGAAACACTTCATATCTGTAAATTCCAAAGACAGTGAAGAAGCCCCACTCCCTCATTCTTCCAAACAAACCATGGAAAGCTAATTTTTGAAGTCTTAAAACAGATTCTTTGCTTCCAACCCTATTCTACATGATTTTCTTTCAAGGTAGCATTTATATTATACAAACTAAACTATGGAAAAGGTATAAAGTTTTTCAAGATTATGGGTCTAGTAGTATCAAAAATACAGACTTTACCACTCTGGTAAACTTAGAACAACTTAAAGGTCACTCAGTCTAACTTTACGGGTGTACTCAGTACATGTATGAAACCCATGAAAACACATTATGCAATCTTTATTAATACAGGTAAAATATAAATTTGGTACTGAAAGATTAAAAATTTGTATCAGTTTCAATTCTTTGGAAAAGTTCTAGATCACATGAAACAGTATCTCATATATAGTAATACAAAGGGCATATGCACACATATTTAATACAAAGAATTTCACCTTCAGTAGAAAAACATGATTTTGAAAAAAATATAACACCTTGAAAAAAGGGAAAAGAACACAACTTCATATCTGAAGAAGGTGCAAAGTCTCCAACAACATATAATAATCAAACATATGAATTATAGTCAAGGCCAGAACAACAGTTACTCCTAAACGATAACAAAATCCGCCTACAATAGCACTCTTAATACTTTCATTTCTGTCACATGCAGCAACAGCATAGTACTGCTTTGGTTCAAAAAACATAAATATTAGAAGTTTTCAAAGTTAGTAGATAGTATTGTAATTTTTCTCATTTTATTTAAAAGGCCTGTTTTATATGATGCAATGTTACCTTGCGACTGTTCATGAATCAGATGTGTCAGTCTAAAACACACTGTGTATCGGGTACTTGTACAACAATGTATGACTTTTGACTCATGTTCTAAGTTAAAGGCCCTCTTAGCTCACCCCAGCCAGTAACAATTCTCCCAACTAGCCAAACTTCTAGCCCCGCCTCCAATTTAAACACAAAAAATTGTCTAGTATTTGCACACTTCCAAGACAGAGCCACAGTAGCCTGCACCGAGTTTCAATTGCTCGAGGCAATATTGAAAAACAAACTGTGTGTGACTGTGAGCCTAATTAGGAACATAACTGACTCTCCAAGTCAACATTACCAACAAGAGTGGTGCTAGTTTTGTTTGAATGAATACCAATCAAAGTACAGTCACCAACTGGATTTAGAACTATGAGGATATGTCTAAATATATTTAGGGGGATGCCATAGCTCCTTTAATTATATCGCAAGTTTTTACTTGCAACCCGAACAGTAAGAGAGGTGAGAATATTAAAAGTTATTTGCTCAGAGGAGAAATCAAGTTTGTACAGCATTGATAGGAAGGGCTAACCTCAAAGTCAGAAGGCAATGTCTAAAACTGATTAACCCATGCCTCCAAAAGCTAATGCAACAGACACATGAATGCTGGAAGCATGGCTAGGGTACATTGTGTAAATAGGTCTTAGTTACAATTATTATCTTTACACTCACAAGAAATTAACACATTAACACTTTCACTCCATGGGTAAACATATTAAAGACTCACAATCTTGATGTTTTTGGATACTCACTGTGCTGTATAGTCAAAAGTAAACTAAATGGAATGTAAAATTCTAGTGTTAGGAAGTTTTAATGCGACCATTTTGTCTGTCCCTTGGCTTTATGTGCTTACTTTTTTGCAGACTTGTTCAAAGTATTATGCACAGCCATTACAATGCTTCAGCACTATGAGGGTTGTTCCGAGTGAATTAGAGGGTGATCTTGTCACTGTCGAACCCCCCCCCCCCCACACCCAACACACACATTCCCCTCCAAAAAAAATTGAGGTAGGGGAATTTAAACATTTGAGGTAACTTTTTTCAAATTTTTCATTCCGTCATGCAAAAGCAATTTAGGCAGCTAAATAGAAGCAAATATATGGCCCACACAAGAATATGAGCTTTGTAGAATTCTGGCTAGTTTTGCAGGAATCCATCAATCGCTTAAACTAATGCGATTATTAACAATCAAAGAAATTGGGAGTTAAATATACTGAAGAGCCCATGACAAAAGATACGTTATCTCTGTATCCAACTTGTGATCAGTTCGTACTCATTATTGCACTTCAGCATACATACTTTCACTTGTATTTGTGCTATTAGACCATTCACGGTTACATCACTGTAAGTACTGGTTGGCATAGAGCATGTGCAAGAACATATGGGTGCATGTTAAGTTTTACAGGTGTAAAACCTCGGCACCATGGCATGCAGCAAGTACGCCAATTAGAATCTACTTTTCATTGTGATGACAGTGTAAGCAGGCCTCATCAACTTTTTTTCCATCCAGCGGTGACATCATTTGATTGTAAACATGAATGAATCTATTGGCCTTGTACATGAATAAAAGAGATGTATCTGTACTCTTTACCAGAGATACTTTTTTAAGTTGCAAACTCTGAGAAGCAGGTCTCATGTCAAATACTTCTTTCCTTGCCAATTAGTAGGTTTCACTGTCAAATATGTAGAAATACACTGATACATCTGAAGAAAAGATGGCAATAACACTTTTATGTTTAAAATAACTATGGAGCATTTTGTTATCTTTGGAATCAACATTAACTGCCAACTGAACAATGAATGTTCAGTGCCAAAACCAGAATTTTACTGCTAATTTTACCGGAATTTGGGAGTGAAAGATGTGATCTGGCAACCCTGAACTAAACTTGTACTCATGACACTAAATTCCTGACTACTAAATGCCTTGTACACCTCCCTTCATACTTCATAAACCTGGCAAGATTTTGCTGTCACTTTGTAGTAACACAACAGAATGATTAAAGTTCTACTGCCTGTCTGGTTGATACACCCGTCAATCTTTATACAAACATAGTGCATTATAAACAATGTTTTAAAGTCTTACATATTTACTTACTACAAAAAAAAAAAAAAAATCCATCTTCAAATCCTTCCAAACACGACGATATCAAGCTGAGGAAGGATAGTAAAGTAGTTGAAGGTGTAAACATTACATTTGTAAACTGTCCAATCTGCTGCACCACGGTGGGAAACAATGCACCTGGTCTGTAATAAGCGATCATCACCAAAAGAAGCTATTAGTTAAAACTTCAAAAGAAAATGCAGTTGAGTTTGACACATAAAACTCTTAAATCTAATTCCGATCTTCACAGAAAATTTTAGTTACAAAAAGGTGAGATTTATTAACTTAATTTAAAATAGAACATTGCACAACAATATCTAATATTCACTAGATTTTCCTAGACCTACTACATGAAGCTTGTGAAAAAAAGTTATAAGCATATTATTCATTACAAAGTAAGACATAAAGACAGACTCCCTTCACAACATAAATGCCTTGTAATAAAGAACTTTTTCCCCATGTAATCAACATATGAATTTTTACACATTGAACAAGAGTTGGTAATGTGAGTAGTAAAAGACTGACATCACAAATTGTTGTGCAATTTCTTTTTTTTTCATCAAGTGCGTAACTTCAGCATTTTACACCCACAGTAGAGATAGATAAGCAATCAGGTATGAGGACAGGAGCCAGACCAATGAGTGCCAATGAACCAACACTATAACATTGGTGCTTTTGTAAGTTTTAGGCTTCTCGCCTGATACGAGGCAGTGAAAAGAGGGAAATTGATTTTCTGACCATGAGCAAGTGCTATAGAATATTTTAATTCTCTTATTCATCACAGGCCAGGATAAGCATTTCTGTAACATTTGATACATGGAAGGGAAATAATTTGAATTTTTTCAGAGGATCACACAGATAACAGCATTTTCCAGTTTCCAGTGGATAAATGATGTAAAGAAAAATAAATAGCAAAAGTAGTATTTTCCAAGTAAGATTTGGTCCAGTCAGTCACATCCAGTGCTGCTATAAGACCAAATAAAGCAGTAGTACCCTGTCTATATCTTCTTGTTGAATTCTTCTCTGAGTTTTGTAATGGTGGCCATCTTCAATGGTTGTGAATCCTGAAATACTTTCTGCAAGCAAAACATGGGAAAATGAGTCTTGTGAGACTATATATGACAACTTTAAGCAGAACTCCTGTAAAACATTTCATGACTTCTTTGACTTTTTTAGTTTTTTCAACCAGAATTTCAAAAAATATCAACAACTAGAGTTAAACTGGTCAGAGAAAAAGGCACTTCCAAATCCATCCATAGCTGTACTGGCCTCATTAGCCCCAGTGCCTGATTTCGACGGCAAGTCTGGGCATGTGGGAGGAAAGCTGGAGTATCCAAAGAAACCCACATACTTCAACTGGGCTTTGAACCAAAGCACTTGTTAAACACACTGAAGCACTGCAGGGCAGCATGTTCTTTTTCAAAGATATTGAAAAATAGGGCAGTTCTTCCTCTTAAAGGGAATGTAAACCCCTTACCCCAAAACTAACTTTGAAACACGTGCTATACAGTGCCTTATAAATCTTCTCTTATTTTCCTTGACAATACAGTTACAGACTTCTTCCACACTGAAAATTAGTTTGAATTGCTTAATAAAGCCATTTGAAACCAATACTGTACTTTTACCGGAGGCTGAATGTGGCTTTTGGTTTCAAAATAAGGTAAGTCTCATGGGAATGAAAAGAGAAAGCCTAAAAACTGGGCAAAAGCTTATTGAAATATATCTACTTGATTGGTTGCAAAACCATCACACTATTTCAAGGACAGCTCAAAACCATCAAAAGGGTGCTTTTGGCAGAATTGAAAGTAATACTGACCCTGTCTACAAAAGAAAATGTTTGCAAAACGTTAGCTAAATTCACAGAATCGCAGTCATCTCCTGAATACATGGTGATGTCACAATTTTTGGGGTAATGGCTGACTAGAGATGAAGCTATCATAAAACTAGACAGCTTTATACAGTATGTACAGGCAAGTACAGATGGAAGCCAATGAAAATGGTATGAAACGGAGATGCAGTACCCACATATTTATATGACCTGATGTCTTCATCAAATAAATATTGTGGAGGCACTAGAACAAGAAAATGGGTGTATCTAAGACCACCGCCTGCTAAAGTGAAATGCCAGATGTACTTTGCTGCTTGTTCTCTACCTCTGTCACTGGCTAGCCCACCATGGTTAATTCTGTGAGCAAATCTGTTGACCTCAGATGACCTTTGACCTCTACAATAGGGATCATCTCCTTTTTAGTGAGAACCTATATACAAAGTGTGAGTTTGATCGGTTTGGAAAATCAAGTTACAGTGTTTACAAGGTTTTCCATATTTGTCTCCTGGTGACCTCAGATGACCTTTGACCTCTTAGAAAATAAATAGGGTTCATCTCCACACTATGGCCTACCTTCATACTAAGTATCAGATTCAACCTACTTTCCCCCACTGAGAAAGCCTGATTACAAGCTCTGTCACATACACACACAGGCACACACGCAGGGATGATCGCATAGATTCCTCACCTGACGCCAGAAATCAAAAATCAATCAACAGAAGCCACTTCCAAGGACAAAGCTATCACAGCTGAATGAGAGGCCAAATTTATATTCTACTTGTTTGAGTGATTCCATTAAATAGTTTCATCCCATCTGGCTTTGTGGACTGAAAATGACTGTCACTTGAAAATCAATACAAATGCTTTAATATTTCAGTTGTTGAAGAAGTTTGGTAAATTTTCATTACCTTATGGTACACAATGGTGTAAAATGTTATTACACAATAACAGCACCAAATCTATATGCACAAAAGGGCAACAGTTTAAAGTTTCACATTAAAACACTAGAATGCCATCTACAGATGTTTTGATCCCTTTATTTGTAATCGTATGAGGAAAATATGATATATGATACAATATGATATTATATGGTATGCCCAATCCAGGCACAGGTCATTTGCAATAAATGACTGACTGAAACCGGTGCCATTATGTACCAGGAACACACAACCTGATCCGAGAACAATAGAATAAATAGTGCATATCTAGTGAATGGCCTTGATCTGCCCTAGTATTGCCTCCAATCAGTTATATTGTTAAATGAACATTGTTACAAAATAATACACAATTCAGCTGGGTTGAAGCAATCACCTGTACAGGTACCTAGGCTCTTGGAAATGCTGTTTGTATTTGTATGCACTTGTACTCATTCTAACATAACTGAAAATTCGCTAATTTACGATGAGTTTTAGTAATAGGTTACACTAAAACAATTGAACTGAAAAGTACTATAAGAATATAATTAAAGAAGACTTACTTGCATAAAATTATGACAGTCAATATGTTTCTGTGGTGAAGCAAAGTGTTTGAAAGCTTCCACAATTTGGGGAAAACTGGCAGAATTAAGAATTGCCTCTGCATTTTGGAGCACCAGAGAAAGAGCAACTCGGAAAATTATTTTGGATCCTTCATAGAAGAGGCAATCCCATACACGAAGTGTTGTCTGGAATATGAGAAAATTTCATCTTGATAGTGACTACTAAAAATGAGCCCATAACTGGGAAAACTTGCCAGACTTCATCAAAAAAATTGGTAAAATTGTTAAATACTTAACATATTCTGATACAAAATTATATAACTAATGGCACTGACAAAGAGGCTTCAGGTCAATGCAGGTCACAGGCATAGGAAGTGGGGGGATGGGTGGGCATAGGGGGCTAAAGCTCCTAGTCAAAAAATGTGGGGTGGTAGAAATATTATTCTGCCTCTGCCCCCACTATTCAAATACAAAAGCCCCTTATTTGTTCCCTCTGTAAAAATCTCAAAATTTTCAGTAATTTTCCGTAAACTTTGCACAATATGTCACACCAGATTGCATCTACAGCTGTATAAGGACAACATAGCAAAACACACTGATCATCGGAAACAAAACAACCATTGTCATAACTTCAAACTTATTTCACAATTACTTTAAAAAATCCATTCAGACTCAAAATAAGTATTAAAACCTAGATATCTACTGCATTCTGCTTCCTTTGCTATCAGTTTTACGAGATTCGATGAAGTTTCAGTTCTTGTTGAAGGTGAAAGCATTAACACCTTGTTAACTTTTTGATGCCATTATGTCACAAGACCATGGCATTAATCATGCAATAGCATTTTGAATCACATGGCTGGATTAGCTAGCATGTGGTCACACTGTGGTTCCAATGTAGTTTATACCACAAAAATTAATTGTGTCCCACTGTAAGATCAAAATGTGCCTTTGCTATAGAGGACAGTTAAACATTTGTTTGTATGGATAGCATGATTGTCATGAGAAGGTTGTAATGGAGCAGGAATCTGATGTGAAATTACTTACCTCAATTGGCAGTACATCAAGATATAAGCAGACAAACCACTTAGTGGTAGGAATAGACCAAGGAACTTGTTCTTTTTCCATGTGTGTTGATACGGCTGGTTCCTTCAACCTAACCAATTCACCTAAAACTTCTTGGTCAACTTTTAAACCCTTGAGGTCACGAGAGTAATACCCTAAAACAACAAAAAAAAAAAAATTATAAAAAATTCTCAAAAAAAAATTCACAGAACCTCTATCCAAAGATACAGGCACCATCAACAACAAAATAGAACTTGTAAAAATCCCCTTCTAAAGATAAACATTGAAAAGACATATAAAATCCTGCAAACTGCAAAAAAATGTTCGCATCTTCTTTGTTTATCAAAATCAGTATTGGATTTAAAGATTACCAGTTGAGGACTATCCATGTACAGTATACCAAAGCCACACCAGGACCAAATTGCATCCTTACATTTTTCTCCTTAGGTCATTCTATTAATGTAAGGAAATTAACATGTAGGGATTGGCTTATCCTTTTTTTTTAAAAATTTAAAAAGATAATTTGGTCATTAGGAACTGTAGAAGAATAATGCCCAAAAATGTCTAAGTCCTTGTTAATATTTGCCATATGATATCATAGCAGACTTACTTCAAGTCACCATTTCTCAAAATGGCAGCCTACTGCTGCAGGAAACTAATAAGTTTGTCTTACAAACGAAAAAAAGACATAATGACATTTGCTGCAATTTGGTTCACAGATCATTGTTTCATCATAACTGCTTAAAATTTTTAAGGCACTTTTGTTTCTTCCTTAGTATCTGACTTTTCCAGGGGATTAAATACAGCACTACAATTTACATCTCTAGAAACCCCTGTTAAGATTTAATTTTAATTTAGCTTCATTAGAGTTGAAATTCAGTATTTTCTTATATTCTGTTGTCAAGTGTGTACATTTTAACTCTTTCAAGTGTTGATTCTAGTAGCTTCTACTTTAGAGAGAGTGGTTGCTAGTCAATTCAAACACTGATTAGCAATTTTTGCTTATCAACTCTCTCACACTATTTCATTTCTTGGCCTTCCATAATTCCTCATAAGAATTCTAGAAAAGGACACAGGCTTTGAGTACAGTAATGACAGTTACCATACTCTACTTTAAAACAAGTTTACAAGCACATGCATGGTGAGTTCTAATACATGCTCAAAGTAAGAAACAAATAAATCAGTTGAGAAGTTCCATTCTGCTCACCTACTAATATCCGTTTGGTAAGCTGCTCAAATAGGAAAAAACTCTTCTCTTCATCCTTTACGACAATTAACATCATGGCCACTACATAATTCATTCCCTGGCAATAGCCAATGTCTGGATTATGTTGTGCAAAAGCGGTCAGAACATTGCGAAGAGAGCTTCGTTTACCGTTTGGAGAATCGTTACCAAAATATATGTTTTCAGGAAATGTTCTATGAAGATCTGAAAAAAGGAAAAAATAAAAAGAACCAAAGCTGGTCTTTCATACCACAACACAGGTCCAATCATGTCAGTTATTATTTTGTTTTAAGTAGTGGGTTCCCACATGGGACAGCTACAGAGTCACTTAATGACACTGCAAATCAATGGTAACTTTGTAACTGCCAGAGTTGTCAAGGACCCTGGTAAATCACAAAGAACAATTTCAATGTTAAGTTTTTTGTCACTTTTACAGCAGGGAAAAAGCAATTTTGTAAATTTAAGGAGGAAAGTGGATTGCAGTGTTTTAATCTCTAATCCCATCTCTCTTTTTCTTTGAAGGGTAGAGTTGGCTTGGTGGTTGAGTGTACTGCCTTGCATACTAGAGGTCCCGGATCAAATCCCTGTGGAACCAAGCTGAAATTTCCTGGGGACTAAAATGTACTTGTTCAGCATACTGTGACTGTTCACAGTGGTGCTAAGGGGGTTTAAATTGGTGAATTTTAATTGGGTATCTCATTGTTCTTTTCAGGAAGTTGTTTGATTCAGGAAATTGTCCAATTCAGGAAGTTGCGAGCTTTGCTCAGTTCAGCTGTCGAGCAGTGGTGCAGAGCAAGAAACCTCCACCCCTCCTAGCCTTTGGGAAAGTGGCTAAAGACTGGGGATACATTCACATTCATCTGATAGGGGCATTAAATGACAGCCCCAGGAGGAGAATTGGGACCAATTATTACATGCCTGCCTCGTAAGCCTCTGAGCACTAGTCAAAAAGAGATGGCAAATCTCGCTGGTGTTCATCCATGCTTACTCTGGTAAAGGGTCCTCCATGAGTCAATTGGCTCCCTGATACTCAAATGTTAAACTTTAAACTTCCCAGCTCCCTATTTCCACACCCCCAAAATATTCTTCCTACTTCACCTTAAATCTTGAGAAAAGTCAGTCCTTGGAGTGATGTTAAGTCCTGACTACTTACCAGTATCAATCTCACTCTGGGCGTCTGGGTCCAACGGCTCACTAAGAAGTCTCTGATAAAGTCCCGGGTTTTCTTCCATTAGTTTATCAGCTTTACTCACGCACATCCATACCTGCCCTCGAAGCTCATTTGGAATTCCTTTCCTGACATACCTTTTAACTGGATGTTTAAAAAAGATGAAAAGAAAAAATTACAAAGTAAAACTGACTGACCATTTAGCTTAAATTTGATTGTTGGCATAACTTTATTACTGTATAGTACCTACACATGTACAATTCTATGGTCTATATGGTCTATACAGTATCAAAGTGTAGGGTAGCCATACATTCGGCTTTTCACCAGATTGTCCGGCTTTTTGGCAGCCTGTCCTCCGTACGGCGTTACTCGATGCCAGACATTATTTGTACTCCTTTTGAAGATCTGCAAGGTCACAATGACAAATCTTGCAAATTTCGAATGAAAATGTCAATCACAAATAATTTTATTCCTATCACATGCGATATTTCGACATGAAAAAAAAAACGAAAACTGTGGATAGCCTATATCTCATAATATAGGCGGCACTCATCAGTCACATTCACAGGCTACCATTTTATAATCCTACATGTGCAGTCAGTTTGATTATAAAGAGCAGCCTATGATGTTTAGCCTGGGTGGGCATGTAACGAACCTTCATCTGTTCAGGGAGGTGGTATTAGGTAATACCACCTCCCTGATCTGTGTACACAGAGCTGGTGTGTGGTATTGACTTGACTTGGGTGAAGAGAGTCATGTCCTGGGTGTGTGGTATTGACTTGACTTGGGTGAAGAGAGTCATGTCCTGGGTGTGTGGTATTGACTTGACTTGGGTGAAGAGAGTCATGTCCTCCTTTTTGGAAATACCAAAATGCTCACCCTATCAATGTGTTAAATTCTATTGTACAGTTACTTGATATCTGGATGTAACTTGTATCACTATACCTGTAGTCAAATACTGTAACACTTAATACTTGAAACATCTACAGTATAAAGACTTCCTTTTTATGGTTTCCTGACTTCAAAATGAATCTCACTACATTAGGGACAGATCATGCACTGTATAGATGGTTTAAAAGCTGGAACATTGTGATACTTCTGCTGAATATGGGGAAACCCCAAATCAAAGCTTCTATTTCCACTAAAGGTTCATTTATGTTTGGCAATGTACATAGTTTCTGATTCATTCCAGTGAAATATTCTGTCTTAGGTTTATTCTATTGACATAAACCTTAAAATAAGCAGAAGCAACAGGACACAATCTCCAAATCAGCCTAAAAAGGAATACACTAAAGTAATTGCCATTGCCCAGGATTCATTTTAAAATGGCCCCTTTATCGTAGGAACAGTTCAGGATATGATAGAAACAGGTCATTTTCAACCACAAAGTACACTGTAATCAGCTGTAATGTAATGCTCAGATTGTTCCTTTACACCAGGGTTCTAACTCCACCAGCTGCCCATGGCCACTGGGACCAACAGAAACTGCCACTGCCCAACCAACACTTAATGTAAATTTGCAGTTTGCCACATGGCACTGAATCTTGTATTAAGAATTTCCTAAAACCATATTAGCAACCTTGATATGCACTCTTTAAACCTGCCAGCTTACAGTATACAGTAGGTATTTACTGTATTTTGTACAGGAAATGATAGAAAAACAAACTTTTCAAAAAGGCAAAACAAGATTTAAAATACTTTTCCAAAGTTCCCTTGACTCTCTAGCGAATACGCAATGGACGAAAACCAAAGAATGATAACGAAAACTCCAGAAACTACACATGACCCTTAGCCATAAGGCCAAGAAGCCAAAAGGGTTAAACAAGATTCAAAATGATCTCCACCACAGAGTTTTTCACATAAGCCCCTGGAGCACATGATGCTACTGTAGACAGTATATTTTGTACATTATTTAAAAACTAGATTAACCAACACTGAACTTGGCCTACAGTACTGTAGCTAGAACCCTGGTTGCCACATTCTGAACCATCAGCACTAAACTGATTCTACAGTAGACTTAAGGTGCATTCACACCAAAACCAAAATCTGCCGCATTTTGTGGGCAGGGCGAGAAATTTTTTTTTTCCATGACAAATAGGGGCAATTTTAATTCAAATGAAAATTTAGAAAATTGCCGCAATCGTTCTGAGATACAGTACTATCCAAAAGTAACTACCGATACGCGCTCCAGTTCCCCGCAATCCACAGTAGGATGAGTGCAAGAAATCCTTTGTCCTGCAGAGCGCGCTCCTTGCAAAAGTCGCGAGAAATTACCGTTACGTTCTGTGGTTTTAGTAGCCGTAGCTGCCTATTGTTGTGCAACCATCTGGCTAAAGGAATTAGTGCTTATAACAAAGAAGTATGCCTAGACAATAACGGGTGGATCGATCATCGATTTGAACGCCTCGCTTGTGCATTCAAAGTCACACAGCAATGCCCTACACTCGTAAGGTGGAAATCATATACTTCCCGGCAAGTAAATTTGAAGTAAGTCGGTACAGAAAATAAAAATATGTACATGTGTACACTAGGCTATAGCTCGAATATATTTGAGTATATAGAAAAAAGACTTTTTTTTCTCACGTTCCAAAGGCATTCCTGTCAAAAATAGTTTGATTTTTAGAAACATGAAATTGTGATAAAACGCATGTCTGGAAATAGGTAGACTGGCCGTTGCGGCTATCGCCGTCACGGTCCGGGTCCGAGCCGCTTGCTACACGAAAAAGACCCTTCATCTGGGCTGGTTAACGCAGGTATAGGCTGGAAGAAATGACGTGCCGCTGCAGATAACGCTCGTAATTGGCCAATGTTAATTTTTAAAACTACGAGCACGGCATAAGCGATTTACAGACAAAAATTTAAATGCAAAACTGAAAATGTGACGCGAAATGTTCGCTGGGATCGACTACAAACTATTAAAACATTCGCAAGTGGTTTCGCAACGACTAGCAATGTTACGCTTGTAATGTAGGATTGTAGGCTAGTCTAAGGACCTACGACATTCGCGATCTGCCGAAAAAAAAAACAACAGTATAGCCTATCTGGCGCAAACGTCGGCCGAACGCGACATGTGGTTTTTACATGTGCTCGTCCAAATTTTAGTTTTGCTTTCGGAAGAGTTCAACGTTCTTACCAACGTATAATTTTCTACGCATTTTTTGTCTCGTTTTCTTTGATTTACTTGAATACAGAGGGCATGGGAGTTTCCACCGTTCCTTCTACACTATAAGCCATTATTAATTTGCGATGTAAAACGGGAAAAAATCGTGTAAATCGGGAGTTCAGCAATGAATTTGCACCTTCCGAAACTGAAAGTGACACGGGGAACGGACCAAGCTGACGGAATCGGTAGTTTCTCCCGTTTTGTTTTAAAAAAAAATAACCAAATTCAACAGACTCCCCCAATTTTATAACCCGTAGGCCTAGTATGCTTTAGCTCTAATACGCACCAGCCATAACATTCCTGAAATTTTCAACACTCCTGAACGTCGACACATTTTGCCAGTTAACACCGAGTTGCCCATAACTTGAAGTTTTACAAACCTATGTCTACCACAATTAGGAAAAAGTCCATTTGTTTTACAGTTAAAATGGGAGCTCCAATCAGATCTCCGTTAATACTGTAGCATACCTTTACTTTTTTTTTTATAGAAAATTGCAAATTATTGGGGATGGGGTGGAGAGGATGTGCCCTTTGGACAAAAGCTGCACTATACGCCTGGTGAGCTAAAAGTAAACACATGAACTGTTCTCATTCTGGTTTGATCTTCCCGAAAGAAAAGCTCAGACTCTCTTGAACTTTGATGAAAGTTATCAAGGACATTTACACTCAAACAACTTTGAACCCAGGGGTTTAAAGAACACAAGATCATACTTTTTTGTTCCTGTAGGCCTAAATCAAGCCTATTGCGTGCGGAAGGGCATACATGTCGGGTTTGGCTATCTCTTGGTTTCTAGAGAATTGGCTTCGATGCACAAGGGGCCATTCCCTCTAGGTCTGTCTGAAATATGAGAAAAATGGAGGGAAACGACTGGGTGGGATCAGCTGAAGGATATTTAAAGTCGGTCCCCGAGGGCCTGCAAATTCTGAATCTTGCAAAAGTTTTAAAATAACATGTTGGAAGGTTATAAATGTTGAAAAGTTTGCTCTATTTTCTAGAACAAAAGTGTAATGACTTGTCTATACACTTATCTTCCACAGGTGGTCAGAAACAAAAGTGAAACTTCCTTCTATTATGCGATACCGGGGTACCAAAATCAGGTGCCTTGATTGTAGGCTCTTTCCCTCCACAGTCAAGAGCAACATGACCAGATGACGTCTATGAAAAATCCAAAAGTCGACTTCAAATCCATCATAGTTTTTGTTCAAACATACATGCATGATTTTCTAACTCATTTGCTTTTATTTTGTTGCCGAAGTTTTTACACTAATATCAAGTGTTTTGCATGTTTTCAACACATTCAATTTAAATCTCTAAACTTGTTCAGACCTGAGCCTCCCATAGGTCAGGGAAGAGGCAGCTTCCCAACTTTTGCCACCCATAGGAAGAGAGTGGGGCTTAAACAGGTAAGGAATATATACACGTCCTGATGCTGGGACTATGCGTAAAACCAGGGCCGGATTTGAGCATGGGCCAGCGGGGCACGTACCCAGGGGCCCCACAGACTAGATTATCACATTTTTTTAGGGTCATCGGGAGGCGCCGTCTAGTTGAAATTTAATATCCTCACACGAGCCCCCAGGTGTTGTGTATTGTTGGGAGGGTGTGAACAGAGACGAATCTGAAGGGGTGGCATTGTTCTCAGGTTGCTCATAAGTTAGTTAACTTTTCAGTTATATTCATCGAAGAAGACAGTGAAAACTTCATCGCTAAAATTTTGAAGTACTAAGTATACTGGCAGAAAATTAACCCAATCATGAAACCGAAAGAAAATTAAAGAGACGAACGTTCTTGTTGAGCTCAAAATATCGATGTATTCACACCAATGAATGAATTTGGCCGAGATCCCGTTTTCACTCCAGCCAGGTACTAATTTGGTAGTTGGAATTTTATGCCCCCTGCCCGGATAAGACACCCTGTCAAATCCCCACCCCCCCCCGCCCTGTCGGGGGAAAAGAATGAACTTGTGGCGGAATAGCCTCGGAGTCAAGAAGATTGTGTTCACAAAACACGTGAATTCCAACCGCGAGGTTCAACTGAATGACTGTCTCTACTGGACGTCGTTGAAAATGCGTAAACCTTGGCTATATTCAGAATGCCGTGTCTCACTGAGTTTTCTGACGCGGTGGTTGTAAAATGAAGAAAAAATTCAATATTTATATTCATTATGAATTACCTTTATCGCAAATTTGTAGTCCTAATTGGTGTAAAATTCCCCGACGAGGTTCAAACTTTTATAAACAAACAATAAGACAAAATTTTCGTGCGCCCCTCGCGCTGCACGGGTTAATAGTGCTAGGCGCACAACCATAAGGACACATGAAACCCTTAGGCCTACCGAGAAAAACAAAATCAGTAAGTTATAGTACAAGCATTCGATTCGTTCCATTTTCTGGCAAACAGTGCCAGGGAAGTGCCAATTCTGGTGATCTAGGAGGTATTATCATCCAAAATTTTCTTAAGCGCTTCTCGCCAACCATCGGTGCAGGCGCTACCCTAACGGTCTTCTGTCCATTGCATTGCATACCGAAGTCGCAGAGGTGTCCCTCTTTGCCCAAAGCCTAGACCCACGCCTGAATTCTTACGCCGATTAGTCCGAGAGTTCACCCCCCCCCCATTCCTTTTCGACAAATTTTAGTGCCTCCGTCATCACACTTTGTTTTGCATCACTAGTTAACTCAACATTACGGCTGAGCATGGTATGAAAATGCGGGCATTATTTCCGAAATAAAACCGTCCCAGACGCCTTATGGCTAGGTCCAGCTTAGTTATTTTTGTTACTCTCATTACGGTTTTGTAATACAAAGTACATGTGATCAGGGAGTTGTTGCTAGTTGCAACAACTCCCTGATGTAATTAAATGCCAACTGCTAAAATGCACCAAAATGCACCTTGGTAGTTTTTTTTTTCTTGAAAAAAATGAGAACTTTGTCCTTAGGCCCTACATCAGTAGCTCTTGACATTCTAAGTCCCCCCCCCCCCCTCCTTCTCAGGCAAATCCTGGATTTGACTCTGCATCCATGGATACATCTGGCTTTTAGCCATAGACGTACGGGTCTCTTCCAATTTGGAGGGGCGGGAGTAGAATTTTTTTTTGCCCGAATCTCAAAAAGTTGCCCTAATTTCGTTGCAGTTCAGGTGCATAAAACAGATCACCAAACCACTACATGCGTGCGAAGCGCGCAGAAATTTCCGCACATTTTTCGGGCATTCAATCAGAAATTCGGGAACTCAGTAAAAGATTCGGGCAATCTTTTCACTTTTATTTCATCTTTGACGGAATTTCACCTATTCTGTGCCCGAATTTCCATCCTCAGAATGTTTTTTTTTGGGGTGGGGTGGGGGGTGGGGGGTAGGGCACACTGCCCTACCCCCCCCCCCAAAGGGTACTGTAGGGGGCAAAACTTTTTCGGGGGGGATTTTTTCGGGGGGGGCCAAATGTATTACGTCCATTGTAAGATTCAAACTCTCTAGGGGGGCCAAAAAATTCCAGGGGGGCTTAGCCCCCCTGACTACGGGCCTGCCCCCCCCCGTCTCGTACGCCTATGCTTTTAGCCTACAATTGTTGAACTTTTATTTTCAGTATATAAAGGCCCAGCCATTGAAGAGGTAGGTTTACGTGTATAGTCCAATGTATCATAAGCCCCCACATAGGTTCGTGCCAAGGGCCCCCAACATTTGTAAATCCAGCCCTACTTAAAACGTAGTAAATGGGTTCTTAATCGGGAAAATGAAGGTGATTCCCACAGCTTAACTGCCCAACCTTTGAAGAAGTGGCCACATAATTAAAGTACCTTCCTAGAGAAGGGAAACAAAGAAAGTATGCTTTACAGTTTTGTACTCTTATGAATGACAATCAATGGATGACCCCTATGAGGATTACAAGATTTAACCACTCAATCTTGGCAAGATTCAGACAAGCATTTGATGTTAAGTGTTTTGGTGAGTAGTCAGCATTCCCTTTGTTTACTTACCTGGCAAACTTACACATCTCGTTCTGTCTTCACTTTCAATTGAACTTCTCATTTACGAAATGCATGAAATCTGCCATCATTTGAAAGTACATGTAATCACAAAGGATGTTGGCCAAGATAAAGTGACATAGCTATGGGGAAGGAAGGGTTCAACACCTACAATACCCCCTCAATGTGCAGAGTTAGAAGTCAAACCTCTACCTAATTTAAATTTTAAGTAACATCTAGGACACTGGACCAAGTCCTTTCATTAAGTGTTCTGTTTTAAAGGGTCAATTGGCTAGACATTCCACACTCTCCTTCTGTGTTCGTCCCAAGATTTTTCGATTGTAGGCAGTTTTTTACTGTGAAAGGACCCGATTCATCTTTCCCACCATTTATTAAACGGTCGGTCTTCCTGGCTCTGCCACTTTGTTTTGCAACATTGGACTCAATGTTGTATCAGTGTTTTAACTGGGATTTTAAACCAAAGCTTCCAATTACCCTAAACATTTTTATATAGTCAGTAGGAAAGTTAAAGAGTTTCAGTTTCACTGTCCTCTAGGAAAATTGATGGCCATTGGAAATGACCTTTTTCTCAGCATAGTGGTGGTTGCCATTTCTGTGTCCTGATTGGGCCAAACTATTAAGGGGAGGTCGTAATTGTCTTTGTAACAAGCACCAGAGCCTGGCTCACGTTTGTGATTGACAAGAACAGCTAACACAAATGTGAACAAACTACCCACTTCACATAATCATTCAATGCAAATAAAGACAACACTCAACAAATAGCATAAATGCTTTGATAATCAAAATAACAATTAAAAAGTAAAAAGTTAGTTTCATGATGAATGTTAATTATTAAAAAATGAACTTCATGTTTATTATTTGGAAGATGATACATGCAAAGGTGTTACTATGAATACCTGCATCAATAACCAAACAAGCAGCAGCAAAATCAATAACAAAGTTAGCTTGGAAGTCAATACTCAACACCTGCAGGAAGAAGACAGTTTATCCTTTGAGTATTCTGTACATAAACAGACAACACTTGTGCAAGACATCCTATTGTACTTTAAGCTGCTATTCAAAATTATCCCCCTTTGTTGTGGCTGCTACTCAGTATTGTTGCATTCACAGGCAAGCTTTCCATGGCCATGACTTTGTCACTTACTCTATCAGTGGACTACTAAGATGCTGGAATGCAATAAACTCACTGTTGACTGTTACTAGGTATTCTAGCCAAAGCCCCTGCAGTCTGTTTGGATTATGTGCACAGACAGTGGTGTACGCAGGAGGGGGTTAGGCCATGGCCCCCCTCAGAGATGCCGACCCCCTCACAGATGCCAATTTTTTTTTTAGTTCCTAAAAACACGTATTTTTTAACACAAATTTTACTTCGATTCTTAAGGTAGCATATGTGGCACCAGATAGCATGAAAGGACACCTGATTTTTCAAAAAATTTTAAAGGGGAGGGGGGCCCTGTGAGGACAATCAATTTTCAAAAATTGTCAAAGGGTAGGAGGCAGACACCCCTCCCCTTAGACCCCTCCCCAATGTGAGCGATTCTTTTTTTAGTTCCTAAAAATATGTATCTTAACACAAATTTTACTTCTAAAGATATAGGATATGTGGCACCAGATTGCATGTAAGGACACCCAATTTTTCAAAAATTTTCAAAGGGTTGGAGGGGGACACCTTCCCTTATTCCTCCCCCCCCCCAAACCCAGGGATCCTTTTCTTTCAGTTCCTAAAAGTAGGTAAGAATTTTATCACAAATTTTACTTCGAAAGGTAGCATATGAGGCACCAGATTGCATGTCAGGACAACTAGCTTTTCAAAAATTTCATGTAGGGAAGGGGGAACCCCCTTAGACCCCTCCCCCAGGCCGGCGATCGTACAACATACTGCGTGGCCCACCCTTGAGAGAAATCCTGAGTATGCCACTGTTCACAGACTATAAAGGGTTTGACTATTACAAGATATTGTGTGAATAAACTCTACCTGCTGTCCCAGCCTTGCAACAGGATTAATACAATTCAAAAACAGGGGAGGGAAAGTGAAGTGGAGATATTCTGATTCCCCCCCCCCCTATAAAAATTTCCATACTGCCTGTGGTTCATATTTATCCAAACCAAATGGAAACATTCAAGTAAACAGGCATTCAACCACTTTTCACTGGCATCTTTATGCAATATCATCTGCTCCCCATCACAGATCAGGGCTGAAATTTAACACCTGTCCTATCATCCAGGATGAGTAAAAATTGCATCAGATAACCACTTTCTCTCTTTGAGCTTGTCCGATGCACAAGTAAATGTTATGTGTAAATGAATAGTTCACTACATCAGCAACAATGTGGGTCATAAAAAAGTGGTAATGACACAACAGTTTGGACTGTCATTCATCACTGAAACAAAAAAAAAAAAGAAGTTATTGGTGGAAGGCATACAGAATTTAAAATAAACGATTCTTTGCTATGGCAACGACATGAAATACAACTGATCATGTTTTGGTTGTCATGTTCATTCGGACCACCAAAAAAATATTTTCCGACAACCAAAATTTAGCTCAAGGTTGTCTAATGGAGAACCTGAAAATTTTCTTAAACATCAGGCCTGCAGTTGTATAGGCCTAGGCCTTGAAACTTTTCATAACCTTACGGTTAGTCGATTTATTTCTCTTAGATAAGATTAACCTGTACAAGGTAATTCTATAGCATAACAAGCCTTTAGCCTATGCTCTTTACGAAATTACTGCATCATTGGGATTAACAACTCAGGCACAGACTGCATATAAGAAGTTTGGGAGGCATACTACTAGCTTAAGGAAGCTATCTGCCCCATTCACCAACCGGGCCACTAGGGACTTCGTGCCTTACTAGGCCATGTTCCTGGTGGACCAGGTACGTAGGTTCGTAATACACTTACGATAGGCTAACGTTTAACGATAACATTTCAAGCCTACACTGCTACAGTACACTAGGTTTGTATTACGTTGTAGCCTAGGGCATGCATACTGGTGCCAAGATCGTCAACGACCCGATGCGACAGAATTTTTAAGTCCCCTGTTTTTGTCCTCACAAGGCACATAAATGTTTTTACTAATTAACGATTGAAATCCGAAACACGGATAATGTAACATCTGCTTAACGACAAAGATGAGCGAAGTGAACGGTTTGATTCGCGAACTTAGCCTACTGGAATGCACTACGATGTTCGTGTTTCTGCAACCCATCGATATACGTGTGTACTCGCTGGTATATACTACAGTGCTGCCTGTAATATATGAATACATGCCGCGGCATGCAACACTCTTCTGTAAAGACATACGGATATATTGCGCAATTCTGCGGATGCATTGCGACATTTTTAAGAGTTGCCTGCACATCGGTCAGTACGCTACTTTTACTAGTTCTCCCGCTACAAAGCTTAATGAAAATCAACGTTCGCCGCTCAGGAAATTTGGCACTTTGCTTGAACGGACTTTCGGGCTGAGATTAAGTATTTTTACAAGAACTTTTGCAATTGACTACACGGAGACTTTGTGCATGCTAGCTGGACGGTTTTATTTGTCACGATAGTGTAGCACTTCTCCTTTCAAATGTCTCCGAGTTCACGTAGAACCTTCCAATTAACCGTACATGAATAGAAACACTGAAAGGCTTATCTGCACAGCACATAACGGTAATTTGGGTTTCCGTTGCATTCACCCAGAATAATGCGCAGTACAATGGGAATGCAATGTGAATGGTGCCTGCTGCCCTATGAAAAGAACATCGCCCGCGTGAGTTGCGGGGGTATTGTCTCCCCGCAAACAGAGCGTATTTTCGGATTAGAGCGCGCTCTACGTTCTCCAGTTACTTTTGGATAGTACTGTAACAAATTTTGCATCCCGCCCGCAAAACACAGCAGGTTTCGGTTCTGGTGTGAACGCACCTTTAGAATGCAATCACCCTATTCTTAACTCCATTCAACATTATTATTCTCCAACACAACTTACCCTTCCTTGATTTTTTTAAGCGACTGATTCCATCCAGTAGCTGATTCCATTTGCTTGCTCTCCGAGCTAACACACCAAGGTACTGTGACATAAATTCATCATAGGTAGCGTAATCAAAGTCATCTCCATGCTTGAAACCATAGGGATCTATTTCACTGCAAGACAAAAAGATAATGCATCCTGAAAGCCATAATTACACCCTAATCCTATTCCAACCCTACCCCATGGTTCTAAAATATCCTCATACCCCCAACTCCCTTTGATGGCTTAGTCCTATCAATTCATATTTCCAGCAACTGCTTTCCCAAAACTTTATAAACAAAAAAGTTGGTACAGGTGTGTTTAATAAAAAAAAATTTGATTCTAAAACTTTTCATTTGACCCAAACTTCAGTCATGACTACTTGTAATCTGAGTCAATTGTTTGAGGAACAAGCTTCTACTCAGCAGCGATAATTTTGACAGTGTTTCAAAATGGGGATTGAGCAAGGATGGGGGAAGACTTCTTTGCCTTGTGTTCAAAATCAATGGGAAAAACTTAACCTTTTTCTTCCTGAGTTTGTGGGGCAAAATTTGATGGTATGTACAGTACTACTGTATTGTACTGCAAAGTACCCCAGTCTCTTTCAAACAAAACTGAAATTGAAATTAATGCATACAGGCAAAATACTGTACACTCCAAAATGAATTTGAAATAAGCCTTTAAAATAAGAAACAAACAATTAGCCAAGGTATGGCAAGTTATAGTATTTACATTATGAGAATTATATTAATAATTGAAACCTGGGCTTTCACTGCATCACTTTCTTTGATTTATTCCTTATTATTTGTTCTTGAAAACATACTGGTATTTAATTAAAAAACTCCAATAAATAATGATTGATATTAGTTTATATAATCTTCAACTCTGTAATACTACACTGTGCACACATTTCTACAGTACCTGTGTATGTACAGTATTAAGGGTTTTATTTTGACAAAGTTAAATACAGTAGCTAATACAAAGTTGAAAATTACAGAAGACTACCAAAGGCAAGTTTCAGTACTTCAGAGTCACCACTCAATCTGGCTGGGAGTTGCCTACATAGCAGGCTGTATGGCATATTCCTTGTTCAGCCATATCCCTGACACCTGCGCAAGTGAACACTGAACAACTTCTTTTGGATATTCATAGAAATATGTCACCTCAAGACTAATTATTAATGAATATTCAAAGCAATACAACAGCTGGTTCCATTTAAATCATGCAGTACTGTAGCTTGTCCCACCCACAGAATTCATATGTCATTGTAATATCCACTCCCCAGTAATACCCACTGCACAGGTGGTTATGCAACACAGTATGATAGGACTTCTCAGGTTTCAGTATAGACTTTCAGTTAAAATTGGGCTTGTCTACAATAAAGGGGTATAAAAGTGTTACAAAGGTGGTGAAATTTGAAGTCCTCTAAGAATAAATTTTTGTTGTGTTATTTTGTTTGATTGGTAGTCTCAATTTTTTCCTGAGAGCAGGAAGATAGTTCTTTTCACCTATCACCACTTTTTATTAAAGTGGTACTGTAAGTGTTACTGGTTACGTATGTAACGGGGACAGACATGGAAACTCTTTGCTCCAGAAATCTTTAAGGAGGACAATATGTATAAATACACCCTGTATTTAATAGAATGATAAAGAACAAACACTTTTTCACTGAAGTTGCTTTACCATTAGTTAAACATGGACTAGTATGGAGATCAATGGTTACGTTGGTACAGTAACAAGGACGGACATGTCCGTCCTCGTTACCAACGTAACCAAACTATGTTCGAGAAAATTAAGCACTTTAAACACTTGAATGTATTGTGACACAAGTTTTGCTCTTTCCTGAAGTGTAAACTGATGACATGTGAAACATTCATCAAAAACCAATGTCCCCATGTGCCTACGTTATACTACCGACAAGGACATGGTTACGTTGGTAACATCTGGACGGACATCGCCTTGAAGGCTCTCATACCCTTGTTGTAAGCAAAAAGATGGAGGAAAGCACACAAACCAGTGACAAATATGGCCATCTGCAAACAGATGCAGTTTTATCAAATTCTCTGGTAATTTGTGTCCTACAGGCCTGTTAATATGATAGTTACCAACGTAACCATTAGGGGACAGACATGTTACCAACGTAACCATCATGTGCTCCGCAATTGACTATGATGCATTTACTGCTGGATTATTTTATTTGTGGTACTGCACATGATCAAGGTTAAGTGTTACATCATAACCTTAGCTCTGGAAATCTTTTCTTTCAGTTAAAATATCAACTATTAAGATTTAATATCCAGATGGACGGACAAATCTCAAAATTTTACTCCAAATTGCTGATAAAATTTTGCGGTGTTTGTGCACCTAAAAATATTCATTTATCATTTACCATTTATTTTGTACATTACATTTATGAATGAAGACAAAGAACCTGCATCAGTCACATCTGCAAAGGTCTCACTCACATCATAAATTTATTCCACATCCTATGTAACACTTATAGGTGGTAAAAAAGGCCAAAATAGCCCCAAATTCTGCCCAAAACATCCTTTATATAAGTTGGACATTGATAAAATTGTCTTTATTACAGTATCTCTCTATAGTCCTCCCAGTATGGTGAACTGTAAAATCACCAAACCATTGTGACATCTTTCAAAATATCATCAAAGCAAAAAACACACACTGAATATTTTCCTTTACTGTAGACAAGCCCTTTTACGACTTCAGGAGTATGCACACACTCCCTCAAAAACAATAGCATGAATGAGAGAGTACATGTATGAATAAGTCAAATTATGGTAATGAAGTTTGCATCTAAAATTGGACACAGTCCTCTTCACTTGGATGGATGGTGAAATTGTGACTCCTCAGAAATTTTCAGTACTGTCAAAAATGTGCACAAAGTCGTATGTGGAGTTAATAACCTGTTTTTATTCTTATACAACTGGTCCCTACGGTCCTTTTCTTTATTCGACAACAAGTTTTCTCTTCCATTGGCCAAGTGTTGCAGTTCTCCAATAATCGTACATACTTCAGTACCTTAGCCCTGCAGTGTAAGGCCGTTGGTACAGTATGTTAATATTCTGATTGGTTGGCTATTGTAATAATGCAGAGATGCTAACATTTACATCCAGAAATCAGGGAGGTTTCACACAGAAATCAGGGAGATTTTTAGAATTACATGCAACTTAATAGGGGAAAGTCCTTCTTGAATCAGGGAGGTTGTCATATTTGTTAGTCGGAATGGACAGAAATCCATGAATTTTCAGGGAGCCTCCCTGAGAATAAGGGAGGGTTGGCATCTCTGATAATGGACAGTTTGCTGGCAATGAGAATGTGTGCCTCCTTCGGTTATGACTTTATTGTAGGCGTTGTGATTCCATTCAGTGTTAACTAAAAGGGCTGCAGGTATCCAACTCCAAAAATATTGGAGTTACCCAAGCCTACTGTATGTAGGCTACCTTGAATACTCAGTACAGTATCCAACGACATGTAATTTACTGTACTGTACAGCATCTGTACAATACCATAGTCCTACTCGGTACACATGGCTATTCTACACATACTACTACAGCAGTACTAAATGATATAAACAAAGAGCATACAGCATTTCTACAACATTTCATTAAACATTGCTCAAAAAATATTTATTTTTCCCAAGAAAGTCTGGTGCAATTTCGTGGAAGAAAGAATATTTAAACTAAATTTTCTAAGGTAAGGAAAACCCCAATCTCCCTACTACAAACAGCATTTTCACATATACCAGTATCTCAGTCATTTGATTCTGGGTACAGTAAACTGTCATTTTTATGATTCATAATGGTATATACTGTAAACCCAAGCCTCCTTCAATGTGAATCTGTTTGTAACTGCATTACTGTAAGACTAAACAGGATCACACTGACCAGTGTAAGAAAAACACCTCCCAAAATCTATTTCTTTGTACTTCACTGGCGTTACAAGACTATTAACTACCTGTACTGTGCTTGAAAGTGCATTATCTGATCCCTCCTTCATACAGTGCCTCTCTGCAAAGTGAAAGATCTCCAGCAATCTGTCGAACAGCCATTTACTCAACCATGTGTCAGTATGACTATGTACAGTACTAGCGACTATAGATCTCTGAGTTGTACTGACCAAAAATAACCCTATTAATAGGGTTATGTCTGGTACAACTCAGGGATCTGGTACAGTGAGTACCGTACCAGACAGCCCTGCCCAGGATAAAACTTTCGGCCATCCAGCATGACATAAAATCTCAACCCTCCACGATACTTCCATCTAACATGGGCACATTTCTTTACACAGTAGATGCCTATTCTATGGTGAAAGATTCAATTAGTACATGTATGCAGAAAGCAGACATCCCCTACCCTTAGAAGTAATGCCCTATGCAGCAACTCAAAAAGTCATTGGCGTATCCCTGACTACTGTTCTTCAAGTGCTTTTTTCAAGTCCCTCCATTGGGACTGAATTCAGGTCAAGGTACACAATTACTTGTTCTGACCATGGAAGTACTACTGTACTGTACTTCTGTCTGTAGTCTGACTTCCACGCAAAATCAGTTGCACCCTGGATGAAATTGGTTGTGCCCTGGACACAGACATCCCATGAATATACCGTAGACAGAGGATTACAAGACCAATGGTGTTGCCACCGTTTGAACAAATTAATTACAGTGATCATGATGGCCACTGTCATTTGAATCTACAACATTTCAAACAAGCAACGAACATGGATGGAAGAACAGTATACATCACAGTCCTTCATTCTGTTCGTTGAATTTGACCAAAACTTGCGTTTTTCTGAAAAGTTTACAAGTTTCTAGCATAATCTGTCGATAATGAACCACTAAAGCAAGTCCAACTTTTACGCACATGACATACAGTAGGAGGCAGCCATATTGGTAAGCCTAAATGTTTATACATAGTGGTGACACTCTACACATTTAAGACATGTAGAGTGCTCTGTCCATGTTACAGTATAAGAAGTCTGTGACCCTGAACCAATTAAAGCACTTAGTTGGACTTTGCTTAAGTGGGTTTTGCACACCTTTCAATATACATGTACTTAAATACAGTACTTACTGTATATTAAAGTAAATGTTTTGCGATTTACTTTATATTACAGTGTTTCAGTCCTGCTTATGGTTCTACAATCTTTTAATTGTATGCTGTACAGTTTTACCATTTAACATGATAAACAAGTGAACTGTCAATTAAAGGGAATAATCTACAGTATCAAGCATATCATGTCTCATTTTGGGTACATAGTACACTGAGTACACAAGATTGCTACATACCATAGATGCCAATTCAAAATTGCAAAATTTGCTCAGTTCTTTGCGTGCATACCCTACAGGGGTACCTGCAGATTTACTTTTGTGGTAGAAAATTCACTAAACTTACATTTTAAACTTAAAAATTTGGGTACTACATTAAACCCACGTTTAAGTAACATGCAAGTCACCCTCCTGTCAATATATACAAATGTTTAAAATTAAACACTTTAGAGATCTATGGAACCTATTGTACAGGAAAGTCAACTTTTAACAGATGACAAGGATCCTCTAAAATATATTCAAGTATGTTGAGTTAAAAAGGATGCTGTAAAATATATTCAAGTATGTTGAGTTAATACAAAATACCACTCCTTACAAGTCCTTGTAAGCTGTTATTACCCTCATTCCATAACACCATAAATACTGTATACTGAAAGCATTTCAATTGCCATAAAATTGACCTACAGTACTCTATAATTTCTTGTTTCCATTAGTAAACAGCTCTCATCCCATTTACAGCACAGTATGAGAGGATAGTTGTTTCAACGCATGAATCAAGGTGACATGACTGTTCCTGTTAGAGCCATAAAATTTGATACTGTACACCTGAAGTGTATACTGTAAAAACCATATAAGTGCCATAAAAAAATTAAACATTTTACAGAACTGGATGATTTTATGGATATATAGGGCCTACCCTTTCATAAAAAACACAGTAACGCCTCTCCTGTGTAATAATTTACTATTTACGATTGGAATGAAATGGTACTCAATATTACTGTACATACAAGATAAAATTTATACATACAAAACCAATGAGGAAAGGTAGAGAGGGTGACATGAGAAAGGAGTTCTAAGCTGCAGTTGAACACTGCAAACCAAGCTTTAAAGGGCCGCTTATCTCATCCTAGACATTTAAAATTCTCCCAGTTATTGATTCTAGCCCCTTCCCCAATAAAGAAAAAGAAAACACATTGCACATACTGTAATATATGCATGTATACTGCATCTTCCTGAGAAAGCTACAGCTCATAAACTAGCTTGTGCTATAAATAGCTCATGGCCATATTCTGCTGAGTTCACACCTAATTGTCATTTTAATACTATTTTATAAATTTGACCCATTTACCATATGCAATGGCCCGCATACTGTATACCATATGGTGAATGGGCTCGTTTCACTGACCTACATGTGCACAAGTCACCATAGACCAATCAGAGTGAATTTATCCATCTGTGCCAATTAAAGTGCAGTCACCACATGTGAAGGTACATTAGGTACCCAGAGTCACTAAATACCATAGATGTTTGGGGTGATGCAATGTCAGCCCCTTTAATGACTAGTAGTTAATATTACCACAAAAGGCAGATGTTGCAAGTTCCAGATGTCCATGTCACATCAAGTACTGTTTAACGACAGTAACTAATTGCACACAATGTAAATACTGTATACACTGTATGACACATTGTATGGAGTATGTACTGTATCCAATCTACCCATAACTTACACCACAATATTTTCTGATTCAAAGGCATTCATTAGAAAAGAGATTCCAGAAAAGATCTTAGACTGGGTCCCACCTGTACTGCAAATTAAAGATATTAGTATTGAAGAACCAAAATTCATCTTTCTATCTCCATGAAAAAAGGAGAATGTCCTAAACTATGGATTAATGACAATCTACTGTGGGTGAATATGCTGCAGACCACAGTGTCTTTCTTTGTCATCTAAAGAACCAATATCTTTATTTAATATTTCAACTTAACTCTGAGAGTGTACTGTAGCTCTGCCAGCTCATCAAAGCTAATCTTCCCACAGGCCTTCAAAGGTACATTTAAGTAATATGCAGAAAACAAAAATATTATCTACAATACGGAAAAAAATTCTTCAAAACACTTAAAACATCCATCAAAAACTAAAACTCACGAACCTACAAAAGGGTAAAAACAATACAGTGCTTGTTTTAACGTCCAAGAGTATAAAGAGGTATAATAACTACTTTAAAAAGCCAAGAACCGATGAAAAAAGTAAAAGTCTGAAATCAAATGAAAACATTGAGTTTAAAATCTTGCCAATTGACGATGAACAATGAAGCATAGTATCTTAATACTCAGACTGTACAGTATTCTACAACTGCTTGAAGTCTCAAATTTGGGGTATTCACCTTCCAGTGATGGAGCATACTGTGTTGCTACAGCACCAATTACAAACTGCCATAATTTTGTAATTATTACTTCAAATAATTTTAAAACATCCATCTCCAACACTCACCATTTTGCCTCTAGACTCCTCATCCCTCCAAAAACATACAGTACAACAGGTATAGGCCTTTAACAAAAAGTTAAAAGCAAAACTTCAATCCTGAATGGAAAAATATCATACAGAACACTCTGGCTATAGAGCATTTAAACCATTAGCTCTACAATTGAAGACAGATGGAAAGAAGAGCAGGAGAAAGTCACAATTTGGGTGATACATGTTAATGTTTAGTGATTAGTAACACCTGACTGCATCTTGGGAAACCTGAAACCATCCACTGAATGAAAATGTACTTTGTACGTCACAGTTAAAAGAACTTACCTCTTATGCTGCAAGTCATTAGAGTTCAAAGCAGACATCATTCACTCTCCATAAACATACCTACAGGCGGATTCAAAAAGAGAATGAAACCATAATTACTCACAGCACCAAACAAGACAAAAACCTGACTTTTTCAACATTGCCTAATGGTTTGAGATCAAGGGCACATTTGTCACAATACCATAAACAAACAAAGAAAATTAATTAGCTGATACTGTACAATTATTGCTTAGAACTTGTTAGTGGTTGCTTTGCCAAAAATAAGCTTTGGTGGCAGCCTGTTGCCTGATTCAGATGAGACAGGTTTCATTTAATACTGTGACAGCACAGTTTGGCTGCAGACACTGTTTACTGTACAGTAATTACCAGTGTTCTACTAAGGCTGAGTGCTCTCAGTTGGATATCAGCTTCATAATATGAATAGCTTGTATCAAATGACTATTGTAATATGTTAATATCCAGTACAGCTCTATGCAGACAAATTTTAAACTGTACAATAATACAGTAATACCCATTCTTACATAATAAAAGTGCACACTTTCCACCAGATACCAAAGACTTTAAAAATGGAACCTACTGCCATTGCACTTGTTGTTCAGCATAAGCAATGAAGTAGGGAAAACACGCCAATGAGCCACAACTGGAAAAAGGCTGTGGCAGGCCTGACTTAAACTAACTGGTTAGAAACTGAGCTGTAAAACCTCATCTAATTCTAACTCCATCAAACGCATTCTATGTACATACTGTACAGTACTGTTGATCTACAGTACACTCCACCTCAAAGACCTTTACATTACAATAAAAGTTAGAAGCAATCTCCTCATTCCTAAACTTTCTCAAGTCCTTTGTCTGTGCAACAAAAGTTTTAAAGACAGACAGTCATCACCCTAAAGTATATTTTTAGTGTATGTATATCAAAATTCTCAGTTGGTGACTGCTCTTTGATTGACATCAAAGTTTGAAAATTTGAAAGATGCAGAGTAGCTCACATTCCACACAAGGCAGAGAGAGTACTTTTATTACATTTTATAGCCTTGTATGCTCACCAGGACATGGCCTTAAGCAATAAAACAGGTTTATTCTTGCACAAGGAAGAGCCTCATACAGTTATGGGAGGAGCTAGAAGATGCATAGTTGGGAGAATTGGAACTGTCGGGGATCATGAAAATTCCCCTTTAAGGTAATCACTCTTAAAAACTCTCAGTACTGTACAATTTTAAGTGCCGTGCAAATTTCTAATGTACTGCAAAGTTTTTACTTCACCTTGGATGGAACAGGTTTCTTTTTAACAGTCTTTGGAAGGATCTAACCAGGGTTAAATTCTGGCCTCCCAGCAGATAAGTGAATGGGCAACCACTATTCCATCCAGGTGTAAAACACCAAGAACAGCTTCATGTGCCCTGCACACAGAACTACACAGTACAGTAAGCAAAGCTTCTGGTATCAAGCAGGGTACTTTCACATCAAGTGAGGTAAAATTATGCACCTGCTTCAACTTGAAATAATACTTTGAGACTGCCACTTTTATTAACAACCCTGATACATGTTGCATACTAAGTTCTTTAAGTGTTTATGGAAAGCAGACCAATTATGAAAGGTCCAGGAGGCAGTGCTGTAATGATTTGAGTCAATGATGTGAGTCGAGTCACCACTTTTATAAATTTCCAAAGACTCGCAGTGACTCGCATCTCAGAAGCTAAAAAACTCAACTCAACTCTAGTCTTTACCCACAGAGACTCAAATTTACTCAAGTTTTCATCTTTGTGACCAGAATCACACCCGAACAATAAACTCTGGTCTTAAAACAGAAACTACAGTACTGACACGGATTTCTGCCGAATGCCATTCTGATCCTTACATATAAAGGGTACAGGTATATGTAGGCCTATGCTGCATTGAAGAAACCTACTATACCTCATACTGTATGTTTGCACAGAAACCAGGATAAAGGAAATACTATACGTCAGGCTTCCCAAAACAGCTGTGCTCACATGTGGACTTACATAACCCATTGCTAGCACTGTAGGTCTATGTCATCTGTTGCATTGACTGTTCACAGAGCTCTGCAATCGCAACTCTGCAAACGCAACTTACAACTTCCACTGTAAGTCTTTCTCATACAGTAACATGACATAGGTTTGCCGAGTCACTTACTTCAACAAAAGACAAGAATGGTGTAGTATCTCCCTCCAGTTGTAAGGATTTTAAGATATTGCTGTACTAAAGTCAAGACAGTTAAGTTGAAAAAACACAAATGCTTTTACCACTCAACACCCTGTGACGCAAAGTGACTTGAGACTCAACATCACGTGACTCCATAACAACACTGCCAGGAGCAAGGCCTTATAGCCAGTAATGTGTCTCCCAATCTTAGAGATGGTTAAATCTGAATGAGAGACGGCCAGATTTGAGCAGGACAGCTTTTGAGACGCCAATAAATGGTTTGGTCTCGCCTTCCAAATTGACTTTAATTTTGACATCACTTTATTCAGACATAATTTAAACTCACTGATATTTCAAACCGAAATAGTCCCTGCCAAAATCTATAGCATACCCTTTTTGCTATGGACAAATTAATTCCCACAATTTTAAATGAGAACACTCCATTATAAAATGCCTAAAAAATATAAGGAGGTTTAGGCATTTTTACAGCTTTGTGATCATGATTTTTACCCTAATTATGTGAAAAAAACCATTGCTTCCGGGGCTTCGCCCCTCCTGTAATGGGCTTCGCGCTGACGCCTACAGCCCCAGATGGATAGTGCCTGGTGAATCAGTAACAAGTGAGACACCCCACTTTAAAACCCTGACCAGGACATATTTATGTAATGGCAATGAGTTATCTCACATCACATTGCATAAAAAACATGCAATATTAAAGAAAAGTAGCTTCATAATTCCAAAATGTCAACCTTGTTTGCCTACTGTACTGTATACGGTATACAGCACACATTAGTGTCAACTCTTAACATGTTCATTCAGTACATGAATCAAGCAAAGCATCTTCTGATAAACTGTCAGACACCCACTTCTTTCTCATCCTGTGTGCAATAAAAGTCATTGTTACCGTTTAAAATTGAATGAAATACATGTAGTTGCTTATAGAAAACCTACAGCATCTTTGAAACATCAGTTTACTATAACTTCAACTATTAAAATGGATGGAAAGAAATTTTACTTCCTGGGAGCTAAGTGAAATTTTCCACATTTGATGACGTTTTTACATGAACAGAAAGCCAAATTTATCTTCAATGGCCATTAATTTGTTTTTAAATATACAAGGGGCTTCCAAGATCCCTCATTTCTTTTCCAACTTTGTGCACCTATCAAATCTCTTTATGTTCCTCAAAGGAATGTGACAGGATACAGTATGTAGCATAAATTTGAAAACCTCTAAGACTCCAGTTTCAAACAACTTTAAGCAGTACAGATGCAGATGTATGATTTTGTCACATTGTTTAAATGGCATTACTTTGACCCTAACACACTAGGTACACAGGACATGTCTGCATGAAACGTTCCACATTCCTAAAAAGTTCACATTTGAACCCTTTACAACCACCGAGAAAAGTCAACGTAAAAGCAAAGTATCTCAAACAACTCACCAAACCCACTGCAACGATCTCATAACTTAATTCAACTAGTCGATCTCATCGAAGTAAAAGAGTCTTAACCTTACCTCCAATCAAGTCCAAACTTGGTAGATAGGTACCTGACCATGGAAACTTGTGCACGCATAATTGATGATGACACAGGTCAAAGGTCAGAATTCATAGGTCAAATTCTAAACTAAAAATTGGTTTTTGCGTTTATTTGCCTATCATTATGTCAGAAGAAGTCACTAAATCATGTGATATGTTGAAAAGGAATGACACCAATTTTAAAATAGTGCTTTTGGTTGCTAAGGGTGGAGGTCAAAGGTAAAAATGTAAGTCAAAGGTCAACTGCTGAAAAGAGTGTGGCAAACTCAGGACTCCTAAATCAAAGAAATTGTACTACAGTAAATCTGTATTTATAAGCTAGTTGGTAAGACCCCGTCTCCACTATGCAGCCAAGGCTTGGAGTCCCTTCTATGAAAAGGACAAGTTTCTTTCAGGGCAAGTTCAGAGCAGAGCTACCTGAGGTGAGACATCTGCCTTATCATGTTACACTTAAACATCTTGAGTTTACCACCCTGGAGGTGAGAAGGATTAGGGGGGACATGCTTTAGGTATACAAATTTCTCTCTGAAAGGAATCCTTTGTTATCTTGTAGTTATTTAAAGGTTCAAAGTAATTCTCAGGTAAGATGCCATTGTAAGAAGCTAGTTACGTGTTTTGCAAGGCTTGACATTAGGAAGTTCAGCTTTTCTCATAGAGTTGTCTCATAGAGTTGTGGGCCTTTTAACCCAGGGGTGGGGAACCTGCTTCCTCTGAAGAGACAGAGCACAAGATTCTCCCATAGGGCACAGGCCTAGGGGCCCCAAGCGGGCCCTGGTGAGGTCATGGGAAAAACTCAAGACATGAACTGGGGCAAATCCCTGGAAGATCTGAATGTTGTACAGATTTGTTGCAGTTGGAATATTCATCCACTATCTAGGTACTGAATGAACAAGGCAACGCAGACCAGAATTATCACAATCTGCAATTTGACCATATTTTTATTTTATATGTATGAGGTAACAATGAAGAAATAGCACATATGAAAGGGAGTGCAAAGCGCACCAAAAAAAATCGGAAATGCGAAAAAACTTTATTTTTTCTACACTTTACATTTGCAAATTTATCCACTTTCAACTTTCAATTCACTTTTGGATGGACAGGAGCTCTGACCCTAGTGGAACAAACACTGTCCCTTCTGAGTTTCGTACTGTGATAGTGCACTTCTGTTCAATGCCATGTAGCATTATCTCTCACACAACGCTTCAGTTATCTACAGTTATACAACTTTATTCTGTACCTGGTTTAGACTATGTCTAAAGAAACAGTAGGCATGTTGCATTGTTCATAGGGTTTTCGTAATACACTTGTAAGGTTATTTCACAACGTCTTTACCTAACGTATCTGGAAGGTGGTTTAAGTAGGATTAAAGGTGAGTTAAAAGATTATTATCCATTATGTTTCAAGTGATTCTGAACTAACATTTTTTAATTGCCTCACAGGCCAGATCAAATAGTCCAGCGGGCCACATACATGTGTGGCCCATGATCCAGAGGTTCCCCACCCCTGCTTTAACCTGTTCTGTTGTGTTATCTTATTTTATGTTATTTTATGTTATGTTATACTTCCAATCAAATTCAAACCAGGTGGATAGGTACCTGGCTATAAAAAATGTCCATGCATAATTGATGATGTAACAGGGCAAAATTCAAGAAGTCAAAGGTCGATGAGCTAAAATGGGTTTCAGTCCATTATGTGCATATCAGTACAGAAAATACATGTCAGAAAAGAGTCCCGGGTAGGACTTTAATTTAAACTGCATCCGGTTGTGGAGTCTGTTTAAACGTGGGGATAATGACGTTACCCTTTGCCACAACTGCCTCCAGGGACACCCTTGGGCAAGGTGCACCTGGATTTGCCCAATGCCCCCTGTGGGCTGGGGGTTGTAGAATATGCCCACAGTATTCCCCGCCTGCATAAGAGGCGACTAAAGGAAAGGACTTGAACTGTATTCAAAACCGAACTTGAACTTGAACTGTATTTGAAACAGTTTTTGAACTTAACCTTTTTATCTAGCTGACACTGTATAACACATTCATGTTGGTGTGTCCTTAAATCCCATCTGACTCACTATTAAACCATGTTAGAAAAGGTCACTAAAGCACATGGTATGTAGAGAGTGACTGTGAGATACAGTATATTTTTCAGTAGTGCTGGATGGTTCTGGAGGTTGAGATCAAAGTTCAATAACTCTTAAGTGGTGTAAGTCATGATCTGCTGTCACAGGGTTCCTGCACTTTCTTTGGAATCAATTTTCATTGACTTTTCCATGACTTTCCCAGGACCAAACAAAGAATTTCCATGACCTTTTTCGGCAATTTTCGGGAAGCAGGCAGTGAGGTGAAGAGAATAAATTTTGATATTACAAGTGAGAAAACATTCCGATATAATGAGTAAGAATGGAACTATGTCATTTTGTGAAAATTTTCATGACTTTTCCAGGACTTCAGAAATTTCCCTGAATTTCAAAACTTTTCCAGGCCTTGAAATGATCTTCCAAATTTTCCTGACTTTTCCAGGTTTTCCATGACCGCAGGAATCCTGTTTCAGTATGTTACAAAATTTCATTTACTGTACCACAAAAAGAAAAAAGAATTGGGGGGGGGGGGGATGGGGTGGAATGAGATTTGTAACTGCATGGATTACCTTCTTGTTTTCATTTTGTCTTACAATTCCTACTACTCCTACAGCAGAGATGTGGTATCTGTACTTCTTATTATAGCAAAGACGTTGTTCAGGAATTATCCATTTTCTTTTCACAGACAATTTCCAGCCCAAAATGGATGCTGGCCAGTATGGATCATTTTCTTTGTGCACTTGATCTCAACCTATGGTGGATTTATTCACCACAAAGAAAAACTGGAACTGCCATGCTTTCACTGTGCAAATTTTACAACTGATGGTTTCATTAGCCATGCGATAACTGTTGGCCACTTCCATGAAAAATTGACATTTGTTGACTCCAACTTCTCATATGCAACAGGTGGATCCTTAAAAATGTCTTGAAATGAAGACATTTGGACATATGCATCCATCATCGGGGGCGGCGATCTGTTAACATTATTGGGGGGGTCACTTGCTTGGGTGAACATTTTGGGCCTCCAACCAGGGGTACAGGGCAGTGACATAGCCAGGATTTTTCTGGGGGCCATGCAGTATGTTGTGTGATTGGCGTTCTGGGGGAAGGGTCTAAGAGGAGGGGTGTAATTTTGAAAAATTAGGAGTCCTTACATGCAATCTGGTGCCACATATGCTACCTTTTGAAGTAAAATCTGAGTTGAAAAGTTACATATTTTTAGGAACTAAAAAAAATTTGGCTTCAGTTAGGCCTTAAATACGTCACTGGTACAGGGGACCACCATAGGTCCCCTGTTGGGGTCCAGGGGCGAAGCCTCTGGGAGTCAAGCAATTTGGTGCATTCTAGAGGACACATATCACATATCCACATATTTCTCATCTGAATTTCTCCCCACCTGCCATGAATAGGCTAATATCACAATTATTCACATCAAAAATGTGTGTTACATTTTTTTTTTTGATATTATGTCCCCCCCTCCACTAAAAATATTGGGGGGACATGTCCCCCCCCCCCATGATCGCCGCCCATGTCCATAACACCCATAACTGTGCAAACAAATGAACATATAGTAAGCCTCTCTGAAAATAAACTGATTTCTATACAGTGTACACATGTGAACCCCTATACACAGGCCTACAGTATAACATCCATGTACGTATGCATACACAGCTGGCTGAGCTGGGTAATAGCCATACTGTATGCCATCTGTATACTGTAGACTGCCACCAGTGGTTGTTCATGTAAACTTATACCATGCTTGTACAACCAATTGTACATTTGAAACTGGCATTTTGAGATAGGGTAGACATGTGGATCACATCCAGTAAAAAAAATGTACAATTGTACAGCTCTGAAGAAAAGAGGGTAAAGTGTAACTTCCTGCAATTTGGGAGGTCGACAACAACTTCACTGTTTTACAATGCACCAACCAATGCTGATGATCTTCCGAATGTCAGCTGCCAAACCCTGCAAATTCCAAGGAGTGCATCTGTTTGTTTGTTGATCACTCACCTCAATGAGTGGTACTTAGAGGTGGGCAGCTTTCCCCTCCCCTTTCCAATATGTTTGAATTCTGGTGGTACCTTCATGTTCAATGTTGGCATTAGTCAATGAATTTGACCAAAACATTTGGCCTCGTTTTTTTTTTTTTGTTTTTATTTTTTTTTTCTTCAAAATGCAGGTGTTCCATTTGCCAATAGCTACTGAGAATGTCAGGTCACTGAAGGAATGTACCAATGGATTTCAGGAACATGCGTGAAAGATACATATAACAAAAAACATCAAATGGCAATTTACTATTTCTGCTCAAATTCCTCATAAGAACTCTTCCTCTAACCTGCACAGCAAAACAGGTCTTTTTTGTTTTGGTTAATATTCAGCTTATAGTAAGTGATATTGACATAAACTACAAAATTTTGAAATTCCATGTGAAGCCTGTGTAAAGGGAGTTGAACTCACATTGTCACAGATATATGGCTATTTGTGCATTTTCATTAACAGAAAAGAGTTTTTCGTAGGCACAAGCATGTCAGCAGGTTAAGGTGTCTTAAAGTGGACCTAAACTCTAGAATTACAAGAATATATATTTTAGAGTTTGGAAAATGAATTCCATTCATCCAAGTCCCATTTTCATAGCTTTCTCCGCTGCTGAGATATAAAATGTTGAAATTTATTCACCTAATTTGAAATAGTCGATTGCGCAATATTTGTGAAGTCCTTCTTGTACAACTCACATGAACTGCCTTTGTTTCCTTCAGAAATTAAGATGTTTATAGGACCTTGAAACAGTTACAGTTCCCTTCCATGGTATGGTGTATGAAGAGGGCTTATATAGCCAAGTCACCCTATAACAGTAAGACAGTGATCATATTTTGGCACAAGGTGCAGTGGCTTTCAAAAACACAAAGAACAACAAAGACTGTAATTTGAGTAGTACAAGAATGACATCACAAATTATTGCGAAATTGACCATTTTAAATTGTGTGAATAAGCTTCAAAATTTTATATCTCAGCTCAGGAAAGTCCTGTAAAGATGAGAGTTGGACCATTTGGTTGTATTTTTCAAGCTTTGTAACATATATTTTTGAAATTTTAGACTTTAGGTACACTTTAATATGTACCGGTACCTCACTTGGGAGCTGCTGCACAATATTGCAGGGAGTAAACTCCCATGTTCATTTTGAAAGCTTTTTAATTTGGTAAGTACGGTACTTCTCACATTCAAACACTTCCTAGCCTTTCTAAATTCTCACAATACTTTGATGCTTTTTGAGAGGCAGTTGTTTTACCATGTGACATGACTGCAAATGTGGAAACAGCCTACATGGCTTATAAATTACAACTTCAAGTAGGGTGGCTAACCAACTCAACACTTTAGATCAGATTTGGTTTCTTTAGTCAGATGGGAAAACCGTAGATTGCTCTTGGATGAAAAACCCACCATTAGGAACTCCTCTGCTTAAAGATTCAGACTGTATTTTGTAACCATTTTAACTGTTTATTTTTTACCTAATCTAACTTGGTCTTGGACTTCCTGTGGTTACCACACACAAAAGATTTAACTGTCAGGGTTTCCGCCAAAGGGGGGAAAGGGGGGATTTGTCCCCCCCCTTTCCAGAAGAATGTGGGTAAAATCCCCCCTTTTCATTTCCATAAAAATTAAAAAAATTGTCCATATCTTGGTTTCTTACTTAAGAAGAGGACACCTTTGCAGCAATGTTTGGACTTTCATAAGTAAATGGCCTTTAAAACCCTTCAAAATGCACCTTATAGGGGCCTTGAAGCAAGCTTTCGTACCCCTGAACCCACTTGTAACTTTAGCCAGGGACAGCATCAATTTGGACTAGGGGTTTAGGAGCAATTAATCCCCCCTTTTTTGCATTTCTGGCGGAATCCCTGACTGTGCAATATGGAGAAAATGCCAAGTTTATATGTTGTGTAACAAACAAAAGTTCCTCACTGGCCAGGGATTTAACTGTAATCCTAGAAGTGATTGTGGCTTCTTACAACAAAGAAATGAGCAGATAAGTAGGATTTTATTACACCAGACCTCCTCTTTGTGAGATCTGGTCAGAGTGTTCAGATTTTTAAGGAGGAGAGTTCCTAATGACCTTATTTTGACCCAGCCAGGAATTGAACCCTGAACCGCCCAGTTGCCAAGCTTCATCACTTCAAATGCCACCGCCTTTACCCACTCGGCCACAGCACCGTAATGCACTTATCAATTGAATGACGCACCCCACTACCCCAGAACATGGTCAGTCATTGTCCACAACTTCATTGACAAAACATGTACATTGACGTACCCCTCAGTCACTTTTGTGATGGAGAATTTGTGTAAAATGACACACCCCTCAGTCACCAAGTTGAATGAACAGTTTGTGATTTTGACCGACATGTGCATCACCAAACTGACTGACAAAAGTAAGCAAGTATATGAGGAGCAATGCTGAAGGTTGTCATCTTTGAACAATTGATAACAAATGACCCACATTGACTCAACCCTTTGTCAGTAAAGTGACTGACATCTGAGGTAAAATGACTCACCCCTTTGTCACTCTAGTGGAGGACAATATTGGTACAATGACGGACATGTGAGTCACACTGTCACTGGTCAATGACCCACATTTGACTGACCATGCCCAGGGGTAGTGGGGTGCATCATTCAATTGATAAGCGCATAATAAGGGCAATTTTCTTACTGTATGCACACGCATCCACCCAGAAGGAAGCTCAAGGGGAGAGGGCCAAAAATAAAGAAAGTTAAAAAGAAAGAGAATATAAACCAATGACAGACTAGTGCTTTCCCCATAGGATGAGTAGCAAAAGTCTTTTGAACAAAGACAGGGAAGGACAGAATAGGCTATCTGACTTAAAGGGGCTCATTGAGTTGATATCGATTATTTTATGACGAGTTTGAAGGGAATCATTGCATGACAATGCTTCTAATTAGCCTCATTGGTCATATTTCACTTCTTGTAGTGACCAAAAATGTGAAAAATTGTAGTTTTTATGGGTTTTAGAGCTTGCAGTTCACCAGGCTTGTCCAAGCCCATGATAGACCAGCCTTTCTTGAATAAACAACACTTATAAATAATTGTGACCTTCAATCACAGCAGCTGTTGGTTATAGGAGTTGCAAGCCTTTCAATGCAGTTGGGATAAGCCTCACTTTATTGGTTGTCTTTGAACAGGGGTTGCATATGATTAATACCTAACTGTAAAAAGTGTCGGTCACGAATTTGTAAGAAATGCATTTAATCATTAATTACCCTATCATTACCATTTCAGTTGTGTGTCATATGTGAAGAATCTCTTAATTTGATCATTTGCTATCAAGATGTGAGTAACCTCAACAGGTGTGATAAAAAATTATGAATTACGTGAACCAACACAATTTAAAGTGGTATGGTACCTGGTAGTTCATAGACGTGTTGGGAAATTTGGTACTTCTGGTCAGGTCACAAGGTCAAGAGTACCATGACAATGGGCGGGCAACCTGTTTTAGCTCTGCATACTCAGCATGCAATACCCACCCTCGGACACTGTAGTGTAAAGCGTGGTACACTTCACCTTTGACCCATTGCGGCCATAATGCATTGCATGGAAACATTTCCCAACACACCAGTCTACATTTCGTGCACTTCAATCTGAAGATCTTCGGCATGGAGTTGGCATTTTCCTTATGTTTTCTAGTGTTTTTCTTGGCGTATCTTCAGCATGGGCCTGACATGGAATGCACTTTGGCCAACACGTCTATTCCAGAGTCAAGTAGGCCTAGGCCTACTGTACTTATTGTTTGTAGTTGCACCTCCTTCACATCCTGAATGACCTTTGAACCAAACAACCTATTATTCCTGCAAAACTAGTATTACTGACATTGATAATGTTTGGCCCCAAATCTTGATTTTTTATGGGCTAATAGGACTCAGAATTAAGAGGCAGAGAAAGTCTGTGTGCAAAAATTGTCTACACCCTGCCAAAATTTTACCCCCAACATTGATGAAACAAGCGCAACAATGTTGCCGAAGCTCAGCTTTTCCTGTTGACCTAAAAGTCTGCAGTCAATATTTTGGTGGGGTCTGTAACTCATGTTGTTCATACGTACGTTAGAAAACAAAGAGATAAATATAAACTGAATGCAATAAAATAAGTATTGAACTTCCGAAGTCTCCGAAAGACTAAATCTGGTACACAAAGTTAACTTTACATACGTGCACAGATGTTAGTATACAAATAATGAATGTTTATGAGTGTGCTGCTTTGTAGACCTCATTCATTTTCCATAATTAGACCCAGATAGTAACTTCCAATAAAGAAATTTTACAAATGGTTAAAGGCCTTAAGAGCGATATTTTGCCCCAAAGATATTCCTTGAACTTGTCCAGGGACAAAAGTTCAAATGGGTGTTGCCACTATGATTTGGAAAAACCAAATCTGCTCAATTGCTCAATATAAAGGGATAATTTCTAAATTAAATTCTTTACGCGCCTAATTCTGAATACTCTTTAGTCCCATTTTTCCCTACAAAATTATTTTACTGCATAACATTTTTATGATTGGGATCTACCAGGTATAAATCGTCGATCGCAACAGGCCGGAGGGTAACTACAGTTTGTAGAGAGCGTTGGGAAAATATGCACATTTATACTAAGTCTTGGACTATTGAAATATCATCCCCCATCACTTCCCCTTAACAACTTGGTGAGGCTTTCGGCAACGGAGAACAAGACTGGGGCGGTTCCTGCAGTTTCGATGCCCATGTGACTGCACCAGGCTCGTAGCCTGACAAGGTACTGAATGGGGGCAAAATGGCTTCCAGGGGCTAACAAAATTTTAAGGGGGCCAAATGTATACAAATGCCATTAAGCCAATGGCAACTTGAAAACTTGCTAGGGGGCGAACAAATTTCAAAGAGAGATTCGCCCCCTTGGCCCGCTTGACTAGAAGCCTGAGCTGCACAATTCCTGCAGGCTCCGAGACTGACATATGGCACACGCCTTCAAAAAGCATGTTTTCCTTTTCACACCGAAAATTGTTTTTGGAATGTTAGCACAACCGTCAAGCTTAAACCATATGAAGCATTGTATTTTCAATTTTCTTTGTTTGAAAGAAAGGGGTGGGTCCCTCTTTCCTCTTACGACATTTCCTAGACAACATTCACCTTAACTTGAAGTATAGTGTACCCCGCGAGTAGCTTCTTCCTTCATGTGACAATAAAAACTAATTTGCTATTAAGGAAGGATAAGTCATTTGCTTACCTGTCATACTAAATATTTTTTGTCCGGAAATGTTAAGAAGAATGTTTGTAAAGGAGATACAAGAAGATTTGAAAGATTAGAGTAATGTTTACATATATTTTGAAACTTGAGGCGACTGCAAATATTCTCTTTAAACTTTAAGCCAAACTCCTAAAACCATTCTGACATCAGGCTAAGTTGAATACTTGTTTCTGCCTCAACACAAAAATGTGTAGGCCTAGCTTATACCACTGTTTCGTACAAGGCCACATATTCGCAAGAACTTGCACAACTTTCAAACGTCTGGTATTTCTTTTCGACGGAGGCCTAACCATCCAACCAATTTTGCTAGTCTATTATTAAAACGCCTGAATGAGATCAGCGCCACGTGTTCATGTAACGCCTCCATAGTAGGCTGTATGGTATATTCCTTATTCATGTCATATCCCTGGTTTGGAAAGCAAAGAGCTGAGCAAACATAGTTTGACATAATGGGGGACCCCACGTACGGTATTCAAAAATCAAAACACTGCACTTTGCGTAAACACTTCAACACGATTAAGCATGAGACGTCCTGTACATTTTATATTTGTTCAGTATACTTTTGTACCTTGTTTCGTTGTACACAGTCTCTCAAATGATAACAACTGGGATTCTCGATGTACTCCCGAACATGGGGACTTCCCCGAATTTGTTTCAAAAAGTGCTGTTTTCATGCCTTTAATGATTGCAGAAACGAAAAAAAAATTAACTTTTGTTTAGCACAAATTGAACTACCTATAGAGGGATTTCAGTCACGTGACTTCAACCAACTAGACGCAATTTCGAAGGGCAAGATCGCGCGTCTTTTTTGTTTTGAAGGGCAAGATCGAGCGTCTCTTTGGTTTTGACGGGCACGCGTCCATTGTGTCACAGTAGTATCTATGGTTATGCCGTGCGCGTGAGCTGTAAGTTCGCTTACTACATGTGTATTTTGCCCTTCAGTGCCTGGGAATCCATTGCGCGTGACGTCACATGAAATCCCTCTATATGAAACATATTAATTATTATCAAGATTGGTGCAAAACTGAAAGATTGGTGCAAAACAAAGCCCCCTCCCGAGGTCAAATAGCAGTCAAATTAATCGAAAAGAGTCGCAGCATACAGATATCACTTTCGCTAACATCTCTACTAAATTTCAGCCAAATCTAACGAAAAACAGCGAAATGTCAGGTACTTAAACGCAAATGTTATGGTGACAGACGTTTGCTGTGCACCACAGCAATAGCTCAGCTGAAAGCTTTCATCTGAGCTAAAAAGTAGGCCTAGCCTAGGCAAGAAAATCATATGGAAGCAACTAGGCCTACCTCCAAATACCCCGAATGAGAATTTCTGTAAGGTCAGTCGTGAACAATGGTACATCATGGCAAATCAGGGAGGCGTATCCCCACTAACCTTAAACCTTGAACATTTGAAGTCAAGTGTCTGACGTTTGCGTCTACGGCAAGCACGATATCAGTTCCACGAAAATGTACATCCACGCCTACCAGGCTACTCAGAAAACTGCACCTGCACTGTAGGCTAAATGTAATATTTAGTGCCCTTCCTTAGTTCCTATCCTCGGAATATTCCTATTTTCAAAGGAGAGATAGTATGTTACCATGAAAAGGATGAATCTTCGACATGCCCTCAAAAACTTAAGCGGCTTGGAATCGGCACCGTCTGTTTTCTGAATAGTTTACTTAATTCTTTGGACTACAGTTGTAACTCCAGCACTGGCGTTGTTCTGATCACCAGTACTAATGTTACTGTGTAGTACTGACGATCGAGTGACGGTAATACTGCAACCAGAAAGCCAAAAAGCTTAGCGATTCCTTGCTGAAAGAGGTGATTTGTTGCACTGAATTCATCCCGCAAATTTATACTACTTGATATGATCACTTTTTACGATGTTTTCACGACGTGACCTCTTCTGACCTCATACGACCTTTGACCTCCAACAAATCCATAGCGTTCTCTATACCAAGCATGAAAAGGATCAATCATCCCTGTCTTGGAATAACGTGTTTTTCAAGGTTTTCGGTTTTTGACCTCTGACCTCCACTGAAAAGAATAGGGTTCTTCCAGGGCCGTATAGCGAGCGGGGGGTGTGGAGTGTTCCACACCCAAATATTTGGTCGCCGTGGGCAAATTTTCGTTCTGTCGGCAAATAGGGGAGAGGGAAAGGAAAAGATGGGGAAAAGAAGGAAAAAGAGAGAAGGGAAAGGAAATGAAGGGAGTAAAAGGGAAGACGGAGAATGAAAGGAAAAAAGAGAAAGAGAGAACGGGAGCGCGTGGCCAGTCTGTTATCGGCTATTTCGATTTTCAACCAATAAGGGCTGCTACAAATACAGTTTCTTTCCACGGACCGTCAGGGGCTGGAACCTTCTCCCCCAGAACATAACAGATCTCGATCGAGGACCCCAAGCAGTTCAAGAGCGCAGCCTTGAGGATTCTCAGACGGGACGACTAACTTCATGCGCACACCCAACCCTGCACGTTTGACTCCACCAGGAGTGTTGTGCAGTATTTATCCAGATCCAGATCCAGATCAGCTCTTCATCTAATTGGCCCATTCAAGTTGAAGGCCCGTCGGCAAATTGATTATGCATGTGACGGCCGTATACGGCCGTATACGGCCGTATACACGGCCGTCGGTGAAATTGGACGAGTGCCTGAGTCCATCGGCAACTAGAAAGGAAATCATTGGTGGCGCCAGGTGCGGGCAGGATCAAAGATATTACAAGCATAGATTCCAAACTTAAAATGGCGCGTTGCCAGTGACTCCCCATGGAGGCCAATGTATCGGGGCGGAAGTGCTGATCACTGCTCAGTCGTTTTGAAAACAAACAGGCAAATGAATGTCTTACAAAAGTATTAATACTCGTTATTTCGGAATGTTGTTGACTGAAGAAGTACTACGCCTCAATAAATTCCACTTAAACAAGAATAACTTATTTCTTCAACGCGGCATTCCACGTATTTACACTTGAACATGAACGCACAATGACTGGTTTTGCAAGTTCATGGACATTCATTGGTCAGTTTCTATGGTATCTTCAAGTGACGCACTTTTATATGCGCGTTCAATTACTTACGCGCTCACAACGGGAAAGCAACTAGCGCGTTTGTTTCCAGAGCGCGCAGAACTGTCCGTCAAAGTATTCAGGATAATACACAGAGAAATGTATTCTGCGCGTACAGAACGCGTTGTAAAAGTGCACGCACGCTAGCCTCTTTTAACAATGAAATTTTTTGTGACGCGTTCTTATCTTTGTACGCAGATCTCGGAAGAGAACGGTGCGCATGTCAAATTAACACTTCCGCCCCGATATATGCGTCTCCATGAGGAGTCACTAAGCGTAACAGTGTAGGTATAGGAGTTTGGAATCTAATATCTTTGGGCAGGATGCCCCCCCCCCCATCGGGGAAGGCTGCCCCCCCTTCGGGGAAATTTTCCGATTTCGTCGGGGAGCTGCATGTATACGATAAAATATGTAGTCCCGGACAACGGCCAGTCGCCCCGACGATTTACCTAATTTTGGTCTAAATTAGGGCAACTTCTTCAATAAACCCCCCAAATTTTCCAATTTTCTTCTCACAAAACCTTATTTTTTTTTCAAATTTTCTATAGTAAAAGCGCAATTTTTTCAAAATTTTCTCTAAATAGAGCCCAAAATTTTTGGCGCCCTTCGCCCGCCAAATTTTTCCTTCAAAAATCGTTTCGACAATCAGTATCGGCCTCGTTGAGGCTTTGGGTTGTTGGTCCCCCGTCGGGGAGCTTGGCCTCCCTGTCGGGCAAGTCCTGGGGCCACCCCTGAAGGGAATTAAAGGCTTCCATATAGGCGCACTATTTCGGATCATATGACATTCTTGAAAAACCACTTTCTGCACACTACTCCTCACTTTTATCATCACCATGGGAAGCATGCAGCTATTACCCATGGAGTAGGCATCCTTAGCACGTTTTCTAAACCCTAACCTTGACTTCAAACATATTTTGCAAACTCCCGAGGATCCGGTTTACCCACAAACATCCTGGGAAAAAATAATGCATCCTGGGAAAAAATAATGCGTGCCGCGGATCTCTTCCCTTCACTGCAGTCTCAGGCTTTTAATTTTTGAACACCAAAATGAAACAGATACAGGAACCCGTCCTGGCATTTAAAGTAAATATTTTGAACGCTTGTGCTAAGATTCTGAACACTTTTTCTCCCTTTTTGAACGTCGGACGCCTATTTGAACACTTACCGTATTTGAACGCCTGACGCGTCTAGTATAGTGTCCAAATGCTGAACGCATAGTGTTCTAATTCTGAACGACAGGTCCAGCTCCTCAAGTATAGTGGCATGACGGGACGAATAGCCTAACACATTAAAATTATCCGGAATCTTTGCATTGGATAATGTATTATGAACCAAAACATACCTATCCTGCATGAGACTTAATTTTTTACCCAGAGATTATGCTAAAACCTCAGAGCTTCCGGGGGCTTCGCCCCCTGGACCCCCACCAGTTGCCTTAAGGCGGGCCCAGTGTTTTAGCCAGCCCCTATTTGTGCGACAATGTAGCATAAACGGCGACCGTGAAATGTCTCACAATAAAAATCTGACAAGCAAATTCTACCCGGGTGTAAATTTTGAGGTTCCTCATTAGGGCAGAATTCCACTCAAATATTGCACCATTTGCAAACTAGGCACCTTTCAAACTCCAAAAATTTTCAAAGGGGAGGGTGACACCCCTCCCCTTCCGCTTAAAACTATAGCGGCTTGACGAGAGGAATAGCCTAATACGTCAAAATTACGGGGAATCCTTGCATTTGACGATGCATTATGCACAAAAAATATATCCATTCTGAGACTTAAATTTTCACCCAGAGATATGCTTAAACCTCAAAGTTCCGGGGGCTTCTCCCCCTGCCCCCTCCCTCTGGGCTTTGCCCCTAGACCCCACCAAGGGCCCTAAGGCGGCCCCTGGACCCCACCCGCTAAAGCTCATTTCCGCCCTACGCATTACCAGATCTGTCGGCAAAACATAGTCTCTACACCCCCCCCCCCCGCCAAGAAAACGCCTTCGCTACGCCCCTGGGTTCTTCCTTTCAATATAATAAAGTTATATATCAAGTAATTGTCCATCAATGCTATCTTGAGATATCGTGTTTACAAGCAGTTTTTAACAAATTCGTATTTTCCCCTCCGGTGACTCAGATAACCTTTGACCTTTACCAAAATCAATACGGTTCATCTTTTGACTATAATGTGCATCCAAATATACCAAGTATGAAAAGCATCCATACTTCCTACCTAGCGATTTCGTGTTTACAAGGTTTTCGGTTTTTTTCACCTCTAGTAACCTCACATGGCCTTCGACCTCCACCAAAACAATAGGGATCTTCCTCTCAATATGATAACTAGTCATATATCTCAAGTATGAAAATTAAGTATCATTGCTATCTTGAGATATCATGTTTACAGCCCAACTTCCGCCGTCACAAACACACATACTGACATACACACACAATCTCCCGCGTGATTGCATAGATTCCTTTTGCTTTCAGCACGGAATCAAAAAGGGCACTATTGTGCAACTCGCGGCGTACCTTTCCGCAAAATCACCATGTGGCGGACGGATGGCTGTGAGGCTATTACATGTAGGCTATTGCATGACTAATATGTCAAGTGCAAACAAGTCGGGCACCGGCTATTATAAATATAGTGGTTTTACTACCGCTGCAGCTATTTCAAATGCATCCAGAATTTAGCTCACTCCATGTCTAGAACTTGACTCTCAAGGTATTCCCATGCCAATGGTATACAGTGGCTCGATCTTTGCACTTTCAAGTTCAAGGCGGAGGCGCCTCCGGAGCCGTTTGGTCATTTGCACATTTGCGGTAGTCTCCATAAGTGTCCTATAGGTATAGTCCCCAGTGATCTGCAGTCATCCCTAGTAAGCATCAGAAGGCACAGTAGTCCCCTGCAAACTTGTCCCAGAATTACCCGTCCGGCGGACGTGTATTACTTCTGTACCTACATTGGCTGCACTCTTAGTATGTAAAAGAGGGGCGTACATATTCAGCACCGGTCCCCCGACAAGTCCCACCCGGACTCAATTACCCCCGGCGGACAATTCCCACCTGACTCTCACCCAGACAACCCTTACCAGGACAATCCCGACTCAATCCCACCCGGACAATTGCCAACACGGACAATTTCGATGGACAATACCCACCCGGACAATTTCCACCCGACCATGCCCCCTTGTTCATCCCCGTCCAATAAAACTAAATTAGGATAGTAAAAAATTAAGTACGTCGGCCTGGCCGAGGCACTTCGAGGGTCATACTGTATGAATAATAAACATTTTCCTGGGTACGTTTCTGCATGCCTGGTGAAGTCCAACGGTGTATGCACGCGGCACGCATGCACACAGTGGCGTAGCCAGGGGGAACAGGGGGGCGAGTTGCCCCCTTTGGAAAAATCTTGGGGGAAATTTTGAAAGTGAATATATGGTGAAATTTGCACATGATCTGTAAAAATTTAAATTTCTCAACCAGTACACTTTACTTATTTAAAAGTATATGCCACACTGGCGCAACCCGTCCTCATTAAGGTTTTCAGAAATGGAATGATGACACCATGCTTATAGTTGTACTAGTTATGTTTTACTATTTTTATACATTATGGGATCTCTGGACCTCTGACAAAGGACTTGTCCCTCCCCTTTTGCGAAATTTTGTTCATTTACGATAGCTTAGATGCAAAATAATGCTATTTTTGACAAATATTTAATTGATTTTGTATTGGAAAACTCACAGTTTAGTAAATTCTTATTATTTCGGTTGACTGTAAAGGAAAGGTGTGTTGTCTTAGTGGAGGGCTAACAACTCCGTCCCTTGAAAAAATCTTTGTTTAGATAAGGTGGCGTAAATGCAAAATGGTGGTATCTTCGGTAAATGTTTCAATTAATTACGTGCTTAGACATTATTAATGATAATGTCTCATTCTTTAGTGGCATTTTGGCTTTGGCATTGCACTCGTTATAAAAAGTGCAGCGACAAATACATACTACGAATGCAACCGTACATGCTACTCATGATATTAGATTACTCTAAGATACTCTATTGATGCAGGGTCCCTGCAGAGCGGGTCGGAGATGTACTTTTTTCGAAAAAGTGTTTTGGTCAAAGTAAATTGTTTCAAGATATGAAGTGTGTGCCGTGACGTGCGCGCGAAGCTGGCCAAAGTTTTGCATTAGAAATCATTTCCATAGCAAAAGTTGCTTGCAGACTTTGCACTGAGACGCTTTAAATTCCTAGCAAAATGCATCCCCCAGTTAGAGGGCCGCTAGCCTTCTGCCTAGTAATTCGTATAAGCTTTCAATTGCATGAAATATGCCTTCCCCCGAATTCCACTACTTTGCATTCTTGCAATGCTGTGTTCTTCCATAATGACTTCTATACACAAGAACAATCTATGTAATTGTAGAACCCCAACATTGAATAATAAGAATATGTTTGAGACGGTATTGATGGTAACAGGTGAGGCTGTAAACGCGCTGAGCGCGCGAAAATTGTGGTACTTTGAGAAGAATTTGCGAGACTTGTGATAGTTTGAGAACGACTTGTGGATACAAAGTGATTAAAATAGATTTATCAGTGAGTCAGAAACAGACCTCAACCCTACCCCTATAGAAATCTATAAATTAAAAGCCTTTGTGGCTCACTTTAAAATTTGCGGGGAAATTTTCGAAAATCAATTAGGGGTGCACGTCCCCAATGCCCCCGTGCCGGCGCCACTGGTAAAATACAGTAACAAGTAAACGGGCTAGGTGAAATCAGAAAGTTGTCATTTTACACAAAGTCCCTGGTGAGATCAGGGAGTTGGTATTAGCTGGAGATACATCGGAAAAACTTTCATCCACTTCAGCGCGAGGGGAATATTCTATAATCAGGACCATTGCATTTAACGTTATTTACCTATTTGTGTGGTACCTAGGCAACCTCTCCCTTGCCAAATGCGTCGACTAAGAAAGAGACCTGACAGGCAACAAAGCTTTCATGTCAAGTTGCCCACAGTCAGGAGAAAATTAATGTACTTCAATGCAAAACGACTGTTTATTGTCAACAAACAATCAGGTAGGCGCAGCAGAACACTCCTGCTCTACGTAAATGAGCCAAAAAGGTGTAAGTCTAAATTTTAAAAATTCGTATATATATATATAATATATATATATATATATTATATATATATATATATATATATATATATATATATATATATATATATATATATATATATATATAAATATATATGTATATATATATAGGTCGAAAGTGTAAATAGTAATACATTCGATCTTGAATTTTATACCAATCCTAAGATAGACCATAGCCCTTATCACAGAAAGAAAGGTTCATAGAAAATACCAGAGAGAAAAATTGAGCCGCACCAACGGTTTGAACCCGCCATCCTCCGCTTTCCGGGCAGAGTCTGAGACCACTGCACCAGTTATAGCTCGTGATTCACAGAAGAGACAAGGCTACAAATACCTCGCGTGATTCAATTTTCTCTCCTTGTTACCATGGTAGTTCCGAAGCGGGAATGAATATATGAATATATATATATATATATATATATATGTGTGTATGTGTGTGTGTATACATATATATATAAATATATATATATATATATGTATATATATATATATATATATATATATATATATATATATATAATATATATATATATATATATATATATATATATTATATATATATATATATATATATATATATATATATATATATAATATATATATATATATATAGGACAGTTTCTTATTTTTCCTTTTTCTCTCGATCCCCCTTTTCTACCCTTTTCTCGTGCTTTCTTTTTCTTTTCTCCTCATTTTTTCTCCTTTTTCGCATTTTTTATTTTTCCTCATTTTTCAATGGGGGGCATTCCCCGCTGGGCCTCCTGGACACGCCACTTAATATCCAACGACGGGTGCAATAGTGTCAGATGAAAAGAAAACATAATGGTAACGAAACCGACTGTTTTTGATGACGCAATAAACAAAAAAGTTAAAGAAAAAGTTGGTTACATTACTCCGTCGTCTTCAGATCAACATGGCTATGAGGATTCACCTATCGCCGTAATAAACTTCTTTCCATTTCAATTTAAAATTCGAAAAAAAAAACATTTACCGACTCAAACTGAAGTTCTATATGCAAATCTTCATTTACTAACGTAAAAGGGAAAACCCCCTGTATCCAGGGTGCGTTTACACTACTAGTAACAACAAGTATGACAACTTCAATAGGTGGCGCTCTTTCCCTTCTGTGAAGTTAATCTCCACTATTTACCCCCACAAAAATAGTGTCTCCGATGCATACTATACTACTAATCGGAGTCCACAAAACCCGATTCCGAGCCAATTGCGATTCCCGGTCTCCCAATTCCGGGCCAATTCCGAGTCCGGCTATTTGACAATGTAGCAACTCGTACTTTTGTATTTACTATTTTGCAATATTCGACACTGATCACTTTTTTTTTGGTGGATCTGAAATCGAGTCCGAGTCCAGCTGCAGCCCATTCTGGCCCAATTCCGAGTCCGACGAAAACGGACTCGAGTCCAAGTCCGGACTCGGACGTTACAGCCCTGCCTTGTAGTCGTACCCTGGTTCACTGCCCTGTATTTTAGTTGACTGTAGCCTATCTGACCATTCACGTGTTGAACTGTGCATTAGTCATAGAGCAGGATATAGCTTCCTATATCCTGCTCTATGGCATTAGTATACAATATAGTCCAAAGTAACATTAATGATCATTTTGTTTTGGTGGATCTGGAATCGGGTCCGAGTCCAGTTTCAGCCCATTTCGGGCCAATTCCAATTCCGGGGCCTCCCATTACGGCCCATTTTCGAGTCCGACAAAAAACGGACTCGAGTCCGGAGTGGGACGTCATAGCCCTGCCATGTAGTCCCCAGTAGACACGGTAGACATCAGTATACCCGGTGGTACCCAGTAGTCCCCATGCAGTGGTCCCCAGGTCCCCGGTAGTAAGGTTCCTGCAGTAGTCCTCAGTTACTAGTCTCAGTGCCAGTTTCCGGCTAATAGTCTGCACCCAATTCGCCCTCAGTAGTCTCCAGTATAGTATCCAGCTCATGTCTTCCTCAGGAGTCAACAGCAGTCCCCAGTATTCCCCAGTGGTGAACAGAAGTCCGTATTAGACCCATTAGTGGCTAGAAAGTCATAGTGCCCAATAGCCTGAGTAGCCAAGTACTCCCCAGTAGTCCCAGTAGGCCTTTAGTAGTCCCGAGTACTAGACCCTGTGCTACCCAATAGTCCCTTGTCTGAAACCAAATAGTCCCCAATAGGTCCCATCTGTAGTCCTCGGTAGTCCAAAGAAGCCGTCAGTAGTCCCATGTTGTACCCAGTGGTCCCTTGGAAACCCAGTTGTCCCCAGTGCTAATTACACAGTAGTCCTCAGTCTGGTCCCCGGTAGTCTGAAGTATATAGTCCTCACTGGCAGAAGTTCCCAGTGCATACTCAGTAATCCCAGTTACTGAGTAGTCCATAGAAATTCTCAGTAGACCTAGTAGCCCCCTGTGGTCCTAAATAGTCTCAGTAGCCCTCAGTAGTCCTCAGTAGTCCCCAGTTTTCCCGAGTAATCCTCAGTAGTCCCCACTAGTCCCCAGTAATCTCAAGAAGCCCCCAGTAGTCCCTAGTAGACCCGTAGTTCCTAGTAGGCCCAGAAGTCCGACCTCAGTAACCCAGTCGTCCCCAGTAACCCAGTAGTACCCAGTTATCCCAAACAATCCTCATTAGTTCCCAGTTATCCAAGCAGTCTCCACTAGCTAGTCCCCAGTAACCGAGTAGTCCCCAGAAGCCCCACGTAGTTCCCAATAGGCCCAGTAGTCCCCAGTAGTCACGAGTAAGTCAGTAGTAGTCCTTTATAGTCCAATATTCCTCAGTTGAACCCAACAGTCCCAATTAGACCCCGTAGTCCTCAAAAGTCCCCAATAGGCCCCGTTGGTTCTCCAAAAGTCCAGTAGGCCGCTGAAGTTCCCAGTTGTACCCAGTATTCCCTAGTAGACCCAGCAGTCCCCAGTAGTCCTCAGTAACGCCCAGTTGTCCCCAGTATAAAGTCCGAGTAGTCTCCTGTTATCCTGGGTACAACTGGGAACTTCAGCGGCCAACTGGACTTTTGGAGAACCACTGGGGCCTATTCAATGGGGACTTTTGGGGACTACGGGGTCTAATTGGGACTGTTGGGTTCAACTGAGGAATATTCTCAGTACTCACCAATAGTCCCTCATAGTTCCCTGTAGTCCCCAGTAGACCCACCGGATACTCCCCAGTAGTCCTCAGAGGTCCCTGTAGTTTCCAGAAGTCCCAAGTCGTCCCCAGTAGTTCTCACTTCTCAGTAACCCCAAGTAGTCCCTGTAGTAACTAGTAGTCCCCAGTAGATCCAGTAATCCCAGTAGTCACCAGCATAGGAGGAATTTCGGGGGCAAGGGTACACCCCCATTTTTAAACCTTAAAAAACATAATAAAAAATAAAAGTGAACGAAAGGAAAAGAGACCAGAGAAATAATGGGGAAAATTTTTAAAATTATGGTAAATTTCACAATGGAACATTACATCGCAACCTCCCTAACCTGGAAAGACTTCTTTTACCGCCGATTTTGCCCAAAACCAGCCGTGAAACTCATTCTCCTCTTATTCCAAGAACACTTTAACAAATGTAAGCAAACCACCTCCTGCAGTGTCTTGTAACACGCTTAACACAGGAGCCTTGAATATAAGCATGGAGCTAACACCTCGGAGGTGTTAGCTCCATGATATAAGTCACCTGATGTCTGTCCTCAGTAGGGCCTTGATGCCTGCTTTTGATGGTATAGCCTACAATACTTTGTGACGTGTCGACGGTCATATCGAGACCTTACCTGAACGTTTTCGGCACTGTCAGTGTTTTTAATGCTCTACATGACCTTTCAAGTTGGCACCCTCGAATACGAGCTATTCAACGATTAGTTACTGACCGCTTCATATGGACTAATGTCAACAAGGATCAAACACTGGGTTAGGTCTTGTCTCGACTGCCAACTGTCAAAAGTGTACAAGCACACGGTTACACCACTGAGTACATTGACTGCCCCATGACGCTTCAACCAGGGAGTTGCTATTTGTCAAATAGCAACTCCCTGCTTCAACCATGTGCATGTTGATATAGTTGGACCATTGTCACCATTGAACGGCTACACGTACTTACGGAAGCCCAGAACATCGCGGTGGTGTGAAATCTGACATGCCAGTTTTCCCACCCCTTTCTTCGGTGAATATGGGAAGGAGAAATCAAGATACGATTTCTCCTTACCATTATCCACCAATAATGTGGAGTGGAAAAAATCAAAGTTGGTGAGGGGGTACTTCAAGAAAGGACCATTACACAGTGTCTATTTTCGAACACCCTAGTCAATGATCCTGTTCTGGAGCAACGCTTTACCCTTTGTATAACTTGATATCCGCCATAGGCGGGATCATGGGGGGAGGGGGTAAGCGGGGGCACTTGCCTCCCCACACTTTTTTCCAGAACTTTTAAAAATAAAAATAAAAAATAAGTGAAAGTAAGCGAGACCAGAGAAATTATAAGAGAATTTTCAATAGCCTATTAAGATTAAATTTTGAAATGTTTACTGAAAGAAATATTAGTATCAAAAACCATAAAATTGTTAGGAAAATTCTTCTCGGCGCGCTTCGCGCGCACCTCCAGAGAAAGCTGACTGAAAGTACTAATGTACGTCATAAAATGCACCATGGTCCTTGCAAGCAAAAATCCCAAACCCTATACCCATGTATAGGGAACCGCAATTCTCAAAAAAGAAAGAAAATGGGCGTGCTTCACATGAGACTTATATAAATCGATGTCTCATTAGTACTGCTCTACTGCTGTGCATAAGAAAACTTTGGTGGAATTGCCTCGTTAATACTTCCTGTAGGACAGCTTGACAAAATTACCATTTCCAAAAGCCTCGCTATACCTCTCGCTGTTCACTTTCCTCACCACCTACCACCATCCTCAGAAAATTGACTGACAGTTACTATCTTAAATTTGCGATCATCATATGAAAACTATTTCATTATCATTTCAAATTACACCTGGGGGATAGCAGGATTTTCTCAAGAAATGGTCCAGAATGGCCGCAAAAGCCGTCAAATTTAAGAAAGATTTCTCTGGAAGGTCCCTCAGTCCCCTGCCTCCGGCTTCGTGCCTTCGGCGATCGCGGTTAAAGGCTTCGCCGGTCACAACTTCCCAAGATGCAGCCTCCAATAAAAATTACATTCCTAGCACTTTTTCAAGTAACTGCCGTTGCCCTTGACAATGTTCATGTAAAAACTACCCACAAAAGATTTCATAGTCTATAACCTTCAAAATCGACGGTGACCTTATTTTTCACACTAATAAAAAAGTTGAGGGGCACTTGTCCCAGATCATAGACAAAATGCAACATCAAAGAGAGCCTCCATAGAGCAGCATAGGTTCCCATATCCTTCTCTATGGAAAGAACAGGCACCTGGAGAAAGTATGAAAAGTTTTTATGCAATACAAATACTGCACTCAAAACTAAAGAAAAACAATAGCCTGCAATTAAATGTCTCAACGCTTTTTTCTTCTGTGCGCTTTGCGCGCACCCGTTTTAAAAATTGCTTCGGGGTTTCGTTGTTACTTCCTAGAACATCCTACTTGTCAAACTCTTCTTATATCATTGAAACCTCCAATGCCCTCATGACAGTATACTCAGCGTAGGGGATCATCGACAGACCATCGATAAAATGAAACATCAAAGAGAGCCTCCATAGAGCAGCATAGGTTCCCCTATTCTTCTCTATGGAAAGAACAGGCACCTGGGGAAAGTAGTAAAATTTTTTATGCAACAAAAATACTGCATTCAAAACTAAAGAAAAACAATAGCCTGCAATTAAATGTCTCAACGCTGTTTTCTTCTGCGCGCTTTGCGCGCACTCGTTTTAAAAATTGCTTCGGGGTTTCGGGGTTACTTCCTGTAGAACATTCTGCTTGTCAAACTCTTCTAATATCATTTAAACCAGCAATGCCCTCATGACAGTACGCAGCGTAGGGGAAGTTCCCCTCCCCCAGAAATTTTCAAAGCAAAATTTTTATCACTACCAATCTGTGTGAATTAACGGACTCTTTAAAGATTGTTTAGATGTAAGTCGTAAGGCACGGAAAGTGTCATTTTCGATACCGTAATAAGGGACAGGCGCTCAGCAATGGGGAGGGGAGCAAGAGCCCTCTCATTAAGGATACTTTTCTTTCTTAGCATTTCTAGTACTTATATCACTAAAAAATATGGAAAATGCGATTTGTTCAGCGCGCTTCGCGCGCACCCACTCTGAATACTAGATCTTCCATTTTTAAAATTATTGTTCCAAAGCCCCGGGAAACGATCAAAATAATCCACTCCCCCCTACTTCCTCAAGCCCTCAGCATTATCGATCCCATCAGACTGTTAGTCTCATGGAGTAAGAATATAATTGAAAAAAAAGTCAAATTGTGATTTTTGTGGTATGTTAATTGCCCACCTTATGTCATTTGAAGTTGAAGCTAAAATACATCATTTGAATTTGAATTTCATAAATACCCCGGAGGTTCCGGGGGCTTCGCCCCCTGGAGCCCCACCGGGGCTCTGCTCCTGGACCCAGCCAGGGGCCCTCAGGCGGGCCCTTGGACCCCACCCCGTTAGGGGGAGCGCTCCCTCGGCGCCTTCGGCGCCTTTTGACAGTCCACTCAGCTTCCCCCCCCCCACTTTCAGACATCAAATCCTGCCCGTGGTATCCGCACAGCCCTCATAGGCATCGGCTGCAGCCCCGTTGAACATTTTTGGGAACGCCTTTGAGGTTGCCTTGTGATTTGGTCAACGCGGAGAAACCGCAGAGTGTTCCCGATCTTACCCTTTAAGTCGACCGACTCCGCACGCAAATGTCGCTAATGACTCCAATGGGCATAAGACAACACGCTCAACATCCGCAGCTTCCCAAAGACCTCGAGCAATGCACCCACGTGTGCGTGCTCGTTAGCGACGATACCGTCTAAAAGTCATTCCAACCTTCATATCGCTGTCCCAACAAGGTCACTTCCCGAGAAGACAAAACCTTTGTGGTTGAAATTAACTCTAAACACAATAAAGTGTCACTTGACCGGCTAAAGGTGGGGTGGACTGACAGGAAAACATTTTACCATCCACACAGTCCACGACACCAGATAAAACGCCAGTTAAAGAATTATCGATAGCCACACCGTCGTCTGACAGAGCTATTTCAGGACAAACTTCTGGCAACCCGTAGCATCAGTTAGAGTCACCCGTTCGGGAAGCCAGGTCCGATGGCCAGCAAAATACCACTAAACTATTTTGTACATAATTATATGTATCTAGTTTTCTTTTATCGATCACTCACCATTTACACTTTACATAGGTCAGTGATATGCCAGGGGACCCGTGTAGTGGTGTAATTTAACACCACTACCATTTTTGTCTTCGGAAAACGCCCTCACTTTACCTTTGCATTATATCCTTTTATTGGTGTCGCACGCTTGAACTTCTTTACACTTCGACGTTCGACTTCAACCGCTCAATGTCACAACTTTTAATCGCTTAAACAGAAATAGCATTCTTTCGACTTTATTCTTTCGAGCAGATATTTGCAGTGCTATTGAAAAACGGTATTATCCGTCTCGATTATTATTCTAATTGAAATACGATTACATGAGCACGACTTTTTATTTGAATTCGAAATCATCTAACTTTGTGACTTCTACTGCTGAGCTAAACTTTCGCATTTTGTTAATTAAGGATATCATTTATCGCATTGTGAATGGAATCCTACATTTATTTAATTGCCACTCCATATCGTGTATAGATTCATCTTTGGAGTGGAAACTGCATCGTACTTCTGTTTTAACAAACTACTGAACGGACCAGAGTTTTATGCTGGACAAGAAGAAATCGGTGAGTAATTATAATTACGTTTGAATTTAGTTACCCACCAAAGATCTGCTTTTACTGTCAACGGAAGGTGACAACATAAAGGCCAAACATGTGAACTGACAACTTCAGAGTGACATAATTTGCAGTGCATGACTCGGTGGTCATAAAACTCAGGACCATACGGTTTCCCTGTTGGTCGGGGACTGAAGTAGAAACTGGGTGCTGCACGGGTTCGTAACCAATGTAATATCACTGTCACTCGGGAAGCATGCGTTCATCAGTGGGAGAGTGATTCACCTTTGATTTAGTTAACCCTTATCACCAAACGGTTACGAGAAAACAAAGAGCTTAACTTACTTGCCCCTTCACGAATTGAGTGCCAGGCTGAATGTGTCCCTTTACGGTACGTGGCCCTCGGAAAGTATGCATTCCAAGTGGCGGGATTGACAGGATGAGGGAAGTGGGCACAGCTGACACCATATTACACCTATAAATTAAAAGCCTTAATTATAATTTCCGTTCTCCATGTTTGCCATACCCCCCCCCCCCCACAGACATCAAAGCCTGCCTTTGGTCCAAGCCCAGCCAAACCAGTGAAAATTCACCTGGGGGCAGTGGGAATGTTGCTGGGTTGCTACGTTAATAATCTTTCCCTGACACTAAAGATTCTTTACTGACTCATGCAAAGCAGTTGACATTCATTACCTCAGTGTCACTCTTTAGGCCTTTCACATTGAGTTGCGATCGACTCTTAAGTGTAACTATGCTGTAGCCTAATTTGTGGCCATTATTCATACAGTATACTTATACAGGTGAAGAATTCAAGAAGTCAAGCTACTAGCATTGTGTGTTAGGGAGTTGTTATGAATCACGGGAGCGACGTAAGAAGACTCTATGGATAATAATGAGCAAAGACTTCGATAATATGAATAGTTCATATTTTTCCCCTCTCTACCCTACGGAAAATATCTTGCGGGCCTTACGGCTGGCCCCTAGAACCCACGCCTTGAAGGGAGCCTTCGCGGTCTTACGGTGCCCTCAGAGCTGTTTGACTTAGGCTCGGGTTTGCCACTACCACTCTCAAATATCAGTCCCTCCCCTGTGTGGATAAATAGTTATTTGGCACTACCAAATGTGAGAAATAAGGATTGAAGGGAGATCATTTAAAGGGTACTTTTGAAGTTTGTACAAACCTTCCATATGGGCAGGGAACAAGCGTCCCCACTTTTTTATGCCAGACTCAAGTTGTTTGCTACTCTTGTTTAACATGCCTCTAGTTCATTTGCGTCCACCACACATCGGCTGTGAAGCATACGTACCAGAGCGCCCTCTACATCTCTACTATTGAACTCTGCAGAACTGGAGTCTTGTCCATTACGGCAAAGATCATGTGATCGAGTCTGCACAGACTCCCACTCACGTTATGTTTGTTCATGATTTGGTTTAATAATTTAAATAATGATGGGAATTTCCCTCTGCACTGCACTAATGTTAGCGCTAGCCAGCAAGTAAGTTTTGATTCGCTTAAAGTTAAACCTTCTTTTTTCAGGTTGAGGGGAACTGTTATGTACCTATGAGAGACGTAAGAAAAACGAAAATTAGGAAGGCGAAACACGCATTGTGAGAAATAGGATTGGTTGGACCAAATGACGAGGTGTCTGATTAAGGCTACTCGAAGTGAGCGAACTGAGTGAGAACTAGTACAAGATGGGCCAATTGAAGTAGGCCCTGTCAGGTCTACAGGCTATAGCTGCAGTTGGTTATGGCCTAACATTTAGCAATACGGCCTGCTACTACAGTACTAGCTACAGCTACTAGTAGTGCAAGCCTTGAGTATTGTAGAAGATACGGCGAGCTGAGCCAAAAGTGTTATCTGGGCCTCGGCTACCATGGCAACCACAACGCCCAACTGTCGTTGCTGTCTGGTCTGTGGAAAAGAGTTAGTAACTTGCAAAACGTATGTGTCCTTAAAAGGGAGACCGGAACTCTTAGCCATTGTGATGGAATGTGTTGGGGAGAACTTTCAGATAAATACAAGTCAAACTATTTGCCGCGCCTGTCATACGAAGATAGCCAAGTTGAAATCTTCAAGGGAACTAAAAGATCATGAACAATTGGCAGGAACCTATTCGCCTTTTAACACGGTTTGTTAATGTGTGAAACAATCATATTATCCAAACTTCTTTGGCTAGTTTAATCTTGTGTGCATATTATAATAGGCAATGCATAATGTGTGGTGTGACATTCCTATGGGATGAGCATGAGTGCCACTGAACATGATCATGTGATCGAGTTCTAATGCTTATCATAGCATACAAATAATGAATGTTTATGATTGTGATAGTATGAATAATTTCATGAGTTGAAAGATTGAACGCTCTATTCAACGAGGCGAAGCCGAGTTGAATAGAACGTTCAATCTTAGACCGTGTGATAGTTCCAAGTAACCCATGGCATGTGACCACCAATCCTCCAATCAGATGTAGAGGAATTAATAAGGTGTTATATAATACTGTATACTATTGCATGCACTGCACTGATCATATACACTACCATAGATAGTTCGCAGAACTAGCTCACTCAGTGGTAGAGAAGTACGTCATTGTTATAACCATGCATATAAAGGTGTGTGTACGATTTAAGTCTTTCCTTGGCTCCCTCAGTTTCTTAGGGAAAAATCGATGAAAAACGAAGAAAAAGTTAAAAGCTGTCTGCCGTAATGGACAAGACTCTAGTTCTGGAGAGCCCAATAGTAGATCAGTTGAGGGCGCACTGGTACCTCTGCTTCACAGCCGATGTGTGGTGGAAGCAAATGAACTAGAGTCTTGAATTGTTTGCTGGCGCCTTTTTTCAGGGTTTTTCTTTACTTAACGCTTGCGCGACTTTGACACTGCAATTAACACAGTTTGATCGAGGTTATGCATAGTATCATAGCAGGAAGTTCTTATGTGGATTGCTACTCCCTCATCATAGTGCCATGGGTCATGTCCTTTTATGTAGGAGTATGTTTGGCCAAATTGTCTACATGACACTACAGTGTTAGGTCATTAGGTTCCCAACCAAAGTTGTAACAACTTTAAGGGTAAAAATAGGCCTACACGGCGTAGTGATTAGTCAATAGGACACACAACTCTCCTAACCAATATTTTTTGGAAACCTAATGGTCCTGAATGCAAATCAAGTGGTAACAGAAAATATTTTGGGTCTCACTCATTCAAAACGCTGCCCAAAACAAAATGGAGGAAAAAATATGAATATTTTGTATTAAATAAGAATAATAAAGAAAATATTCTTAAAAATATTTTTGAGACATGTACTCTTAAAATTTGGTAATATTTTATGACGAGAATTTCAAACTGACCGAATCCCCTAGCTTTGTTACTGTTAATAATATGTTAAGTGGCGTATCTGGATGTACTTAGAAGATCGGCGATTTAAATTTAACTAAAACCCTCCATTACGCCCTATGCCTATGTTAGACGCACAGCAAATCTTTCGTTGGCAATCGTGACGTTTTTTGGGGGTGGGGGTGAAATCTTTCGTTAGCTGCTTCATTTGGTCTCAGTCGAATTTCCTCTCTTCCATATCACATATCTGTCTGTAGGAAGTCGAATAAGAAATTCTCCGATTTGAATTTGAATCCTATTCCATACACACTTTACAAAGTTAAGTGTTCTCCATTTTTCTTTCCAAATTTGCACAGTACATGACAGCCTGGTAGAACTAAAATGCCTTTTTAACTAATTCGTCCACTGACAGACTTTTAACCAAAATTTTTTACCAGTATCTTTTAATGGCTTTCATTCACGAAAATAATTAAAATACATCATGACAAGTATATGCAAACTCTTTTAACTAGTTCGAATTTGGAGAAGTTCTATAATGCAAAATTTCACCCTGTTTGAAGCAGATGGACTTCTTGTAAAGATAAAAATGGTTACTTGTCGGGAAGACAGCTTGGAAGATATGACAGTGCGTTTTGCATGGGCATGATAAAAAACTGTAATTGCTGTTGCCATTAAATTTGGTGCATGCTTCTTCCTTAAAGAGTTCGATTTTCTCATGTTTAATGGTTCAGATTCTCCCAATAATTTGGCTTTCAGACCCTCTTCCAATCTATGCAATTAAAGGGTAGTAAGGTGGCCATTCCCACCTTGGGGGCACATTGCAGTAAATGATATTTTGAGACTGAGAACGTCTACATTTTATTTACCAACCAGCAACAACATGAATGGAGGGACAGCCTGGGAGGGAGAATGATTCATCGAACCAGACTCGGGGGGGGGGGTCACTTCATAAAGAAAGAGGCAAAGAATGGTAGCTTTACTCTCAAGTCATTCCATGAGGCAAACAATGGATTAATTCGTCTGTATGGAATCAAGCGGGTATAAGGTCAGGCAACTTTGTACACGCTTAAAAAGTTGGGTAAAATTTTGTGGGCGATGTAGAGTTGGTTAAATTTTTCACAGTGTTGGGCAAAAGAACCGAAAAACCTATTGACCAACTATTGGTGAAACGGTTAAGTGAATTCTCTAACACTGGTTAAACGTACCGCCAATTAATTCTTTTAATAACACCTATGTCTAAATTTTTACATTCACAATTAACATTTTGTAAAACGTTTACTTACACTGTGGGAATTTGTGCTACGACAATTTGAGAAAAGTGCATGTTTAAAATGCTGTGAAATTCTATTGGAATACCAGGTTTATATCCCTATCCTTTGAATGAAGCATTCCGAATTTTTCAAAGGAAATTTGTGTTTATCCTTTATTGCAGGTCTAATTGAAATAAATTGAAGCTGGTAATGGTGAATTCTTGCAGAAAATTATGTTTCTCAGTTGTACAATTCAACACAAAGAAGAAGAAATTGAAATATCGTGAAGAAAATTGTATTATTAATCGTTAATAATAACAAACAAGTCTCACTGAATATATATATATATATATATATATATAATAGTCAAACCAGAACATTCATTTATATATGAATTTTCAGTTAAAATCCTGCTACTTTCAAAAGTGGATAGCATTAGCAATGCCGTCGTCGAGTGGCAAAGTGGTCTATTCCAAAATAGGACCTGTTTTATTCAGCCAGTTTAGAACGTGACCACTGTCGGGTGGTGTCAGTTAAGTCAAAGTTTGTCCCTTGGGGACGTTGTTACTCCTTCGGGGAGCAGAATTCCTTCTGGAGTATTGTTTGGTTTTCGCCCCTGGCTCTTCGCCAGAGAGTTGAGGGGACTTTTGGAAAAAAGCTAGCATTAGCAATGGCGGTAGCTTTTAAAACTTGTACAAGACAACTTCTCTGAGATATTCCAACCCCCGTTGGGTAACTTGTTTTACCCAGCTGTTGGTTCCGTATGCCTCTTAACCGGAATTGGGTAATAAATTACCCAACTTGGTTGGTTAAATGTTTTGCCTAAAAGTTGGGCGAAATTTTTGCCCATTGGTTTTGCCCAACTAATAAGTAAAACCTTTAACCAACTAAGTTGGGCAATATTTTACCCAATTCCGGTTAGGAGGCATACGGAACCAGCGGCTGGGTAAATTTTTGCCCAGGTTGGGCAATCATTTTTTAGAGTGTATAAGATCTTCTAAAGAGTTCTGTATCTCCATTGCAGTCTTTTATCAGTCCCATTGACTATAAAGTTCTTGTACCCATTTTTATTATTTTTGATGTAGATCCGAAATCTACAAACCGTGGTTTAACTCTGAAATGGGAATAAAGTTTGCCTTCTAGCGCTACAGCAGTTTGTTTTCTCCATATACGCCTTAATAGAATCTCAACACCCCTGCACGATTACTGAAGTCTAGCCTAACTCACGAATGGCTACTGTAGTACTTGCTCACATACATCGACAATAGTGCGGGTAAAGCAAATACTAACGTAAGCCCCTACCACACTCTACGGGACGGCGTTCACAGTGCACTTTAATTATTAGCAATGCGCACTACGATCGCCGAAAACTGCCCGGAAATTTCTCAAAAATATACAACGGAGACTTTAGTGCGCTTCCAATGCGCACCCACTGCGACTCACCCGCTTCCATCTCGTCCAGTGTTGAATTCGACCCTGCTCCCACGGCACTCCCACAGCGTTCAACGCGACCAAACCCGATCTCGTTACGCACTTACGACGTTCGCAATGGGTTCTCGAAACGTTCAATACGTCCACGAGGCAAGATCTGCCAACTAGGACGGGTTTTCCTTATTTCTACTGCCAGGGCGAGTTATTGTGTATATTGTGTGGCAACATTGGTGATACGATCATCATGGGTACCAAAACTTGATAAGACAGTGCACCTTGACACTGGCAATGTGATAGTTCGTCATCAGATTAGGGTGAAGGTCCAAGCACGACTTTGTCTACGGTAAAAAGGTAATTGCTACCTAAATATGATGTATGATTCTAAAAACAGTCTAACCATAAAATAAATATAAATTTGCGGAACAGTTTGGACTGTTGCCATATTTCGTAAAAATTGCCAATATAGGCTCGAATTTGACTGCGATTACATTACACTCGCATAAGTCCTTGTTGCGCTCGCACCGCGCTCATGACGCTCACTGTGCGCAGCAGATGCGATCGTAATGCGTCCTTACAGCGATCTGATCAGAGCGCCGAGTCTCGGCGACCACTTTGTGCATGCACAAAACGGTCAGGCGCCTCAGGGCGACCATGGCGTGCCTCTGGAGACCAAGCGAGTTTCCACTGCCTCATCGGTAGCCTACGATCTAGGAGACCTTACTGCGCTCACCTCTGCGCTTCTATGATTTCGTGGTCGCAGCTCGAGCGCAGCGCGATCGCATCCCTGGTGTGACAGGAGTTTTAGATATACACTAGGGTAAAGTAGACAGTATTCGACCCCTTAAAGATTTATTGGTTGTAATACCGTTATTCAAATGATAAAAAATAAAAAATAAAATATTACAGCTATCTTTGTGTGGCCTCTCCGTTGTTCCATGTGAGAAATAGAAAGAAGTTCTTAAGATTGTAGGGGATCAGACCCTCGGACTCAGTGTTGTAAAGAGTCACGACTCGAGTCACTTCTTCTCAAAATGATAGTGACTCGAGAGAATTCAGGAGTAATTTCCCCATTGAAATAGTACAGTGACTCGAGTCAATGACTCGACTCGAGTCACTTAAAAGTTTGACAATTGGTGACTCGAGTCACGAATCTAGTGACTCGATTACAACTCTGCTCGGACTCAAACAGACCAACACTCAACCTAGTATGAGCAGTATTCAATTAATCAACGCAGACCTAAGTCTGGGGTGATTAATTGAATACTCCAGTATAAATTATTGACAGTTTATAGCACAGAGTTCACAGTAATGTTTAAAAAACAAGTCTCTGAATATTTTATCTCAATTTTTTGTTACCTAGTTCAATTAGAAAAAAAATAACAAGTGAAAAAAGGGATTAATTTTGGTAGGTTGAATACTGGTTACATTTTTGTAGAAAAATGCAACCCCTGTGTTATATGGTTGAATGCTACAAACCACTTTCCAAATGGAGTCCAGTTTTTAACCTCCCCTAAATAAGAAAAGCTGACCGTCACATCTAGATTTTTCAAGTTAGTGAGCTGGCTTTGCTTACCTTAGCTCTCAGTTCTTACAAAGTTGAAGTTAAAATATCTTCAATTGGGCAAAATCATGAATTTTCATAACACCAAAAGCTTAACTAAGTCCAATTGTCATGAACTTAAACCTATCTGATAACTGAGGATTAAAGTACGTTGTGAATTTTATGGAACTGGTCTGTGTTGTTTATATCAGTAGTATATGAAAGAGGTTGGCCTCAAAGGATATTAAAACTTCTGTTATGGGGTAGAAGTGACATCTGCATTGCAATATAGGGTTGGATGCTGCTGGGTGGGGGTAAAATACCTTAGGCTTTACCCTAGGCCAAATTCTCATTTGCGTTCGGGTTTTATTGATTTTTAAACTTTAGAAGAAGATAGAATCAGGGAGCTGGAAGACATAGAATTCACTGTTCAAGCCAATTGCGCCTGTGTTAAAGATGCGAAGGCCTGTGAAAAATTAGCTAAGGCCTGGCTAAATTTCTTATTTTAGTCTGTGATGAAAAGCAAAGGCTAATGCTAGGCCCATATTAGGCCTCTTGCTTTCAGCTAGGCTACACTCCCGGACGAACGTAAATGAAACAAAGCACTGTATCCCCTTCCAATGCTGGCTCAAAACTGTTGGAGGTGAAACAGTTTACAACATTGAAAGGGGAGGTGTGGTTTTTAGTACCCCGCGGAGCGGACGAAGTTTTTTCGTTCAGCTCATCGCTGCGAGAGGGGGGGGGGGCAGCCACAGAGGCGCTACGTAGGCTAGGTTTTTAGTTGATCTTGAGGGAGTGAAACTTGCCACAGGTTTGGGGATTCTGTTTTATCTGTTCTGTCGGGGATTGTCTAACGCTGAACAACTATTGTGCAAGTATTGTACAAGCTAAGCGTGAACTTAGGAATAAGGGTATGTTGAAGTGACATTTTACGTGTAAGTTGGAGTAGCGTTTGGTGGCTAGGAGAAAGTTGGAACGAAGTGGGCCCTTAGATTGGAATTTGACTGTTCTTAATATCAGTCATATACATTTTGACAAAAATGTCATACATGGGGTTGGATGGGTTAGTTAGAGTCAGTGGGTCCGAAAGGTTTTGGAGTTACGGATATTGCACATGGTGTAGTACGGTACGTGCTGGAAATTAATTTTATTCTTTCAGTAAACAGAAGTAAGACGGAGTTATATCATACGGACTGTAAAGCCTATTTTATCTTTGATGACGTTGAAACCTAAAATTATGGCTGGTAAATGGCGTTCATTCTTTTGCAAAGCCAAATTCCGTTGCAAAATTAACAATGTATGCACACAATGTATGGTCATTGTTTTGCCACGTTCATTTTTCAAAACATCTGGACAAAAAAAAAAAACAAAACTGAAAGTTGACTCAGTGTATCTATTTATGTTTTGTCAATAACTGCATACCATCCATTGTTACAGAATTTCATGCAAGCACTTTCTTAACTTTGCATTTAAGTTTACTGTGCAGAATCTTTAGGGCCATTTGAAGCCCGCAGCCGTATTTACAATGAAGCTAAGGCTGAGGAATTTTCAGCTTATTAATGGGTCACTTACAATACACCATCAGACATCGAAGTTTTCAGGCGCTTTCATTTTCTGAGCGCTTACAAAAAAGGAAAAGACGGTATGAAAACGTTCGATATTTCAATATTCAAAAAGAAAACAGCAGTAACTATGAGGAATGATTGAAAATTTGCAAGCATAGATGGATTATAAAGATTTTTATTCCGGAAAGGCCTCTTATGCCGCTTTTAGTGCTTAAAACTGGGGAAAAACGGGGCCACTATGGACCTCTGCATAGCCGTAGGGAAAAGGGGGCAGGGGCGAAATATGACATTGAATAGAATAAAATTACTTTAAAGTTTGTCAAATATTGCACCATTTTGCATCTAGGGCACTTAAAATTGTCAAAGAATTTCCAAAGGGGAGGGGACCCCCTCCCCCTTGGACCCCTCCCCCAGGACACTGACTGATCACTAACATTCACTTCCGCCCCTCCCCCACTTTCAAAGAGCTTCCTACCCTTATGAACCCATAACGTTAGATGCCCCGCTAGCTTTGTTCACTTAGCGCGCTTCCCGTTCATTTAACAATAATCTCATCACGTGACACCTACACATCTTTTTGAGGAAGCCTTATCTGAAACGTTGGGCATGTCATCATCGTATTAGTATTCTCATTCAAGTCCCATTTCTGTGACGTATGACTTCTCTTAGTCTGACACTAATTTTCTTCTGTTCTAAAACTGACTTCGAAAGGGGATAAACTTTCCAGACAAGCCTATCTTTTCTTTTCGCAGATAATGGCAAAAGTCTCAGGCCAAAGAGCATTATACACTAATGCCAAGCAGGCGAAACACACCTTTGTTAGTTTAGGTGGTAAACTGGAGAAGACTAAGGATCAATTGTGCAAGAAGACGTTTCTGAGTTTCCAAAGCATTTCAGCTGGGGGATTTCTGTACAAAAGTGGTATCAGGTAAGTAAATAATTAATCTAATGACCGGGTATCACACTGCAAGTAGTCTATCTAATCATGGAGCTACTACCTGGACCAAGTATTAACTCCATGACCTAATCATAAGTGTGCCACAATGGGGGCAGTTGCAATACATTTCCCTATTTTCTTTAAGTTTTACTTTTAAAGGAGTTCAAATAAATGGTTTCGGTTCGTATTTTCTGGAAATTGGAAGCAAAAAATGATTTAGACAGAAACTCTATAATGTTGACGGTTGACCAAAATCAGTTGAGTTGAGACGCTTCACAAATGTTTATATTGAAATGGCACTGTGAAATCTTGAAAGTTAACAACAAGCCTTAATACGATACATTCTAACTAGATGTGGTAAAATTTAAAGATTGTAGTCTCGTTTTAGCCAACCATTTCTTCCTGAAAGTAATTTAGGAAGTCTTATCATATTTAACTAAGAAAATGTTAGTATTTGATTAGGATTTTAAATTAACCAGGAATTTATTAATTTGACTTTCTGATTTTGATTTTCTGGTAATTTTACACCAGAAAATGTTACCAATCTGTCACCACGATCCTTATCAAATTAAGCAAGGTGGGTTTAGAACGAAGTTACCATTTTGTAAATGTCGGCAACCTACTACAGAAAGCCATGGGGAGTCTTGCTTCCTAAATATTCGTTACACAAAATTCCGTTAGCTTAATCACATCTGATCATCTTAAGAAACAAATGAAGAACACTTCATAGAGTCTTGATAGAAGCAGTCTTTACATCTAGTCGAGCATACACGTGGAACTCAGTCCTTTCCGCACCGTAAGTGGAATGCAAGCCACCACGCAGCCCAGGGTCATAAATTTGTTGAAGAAAATACTTCGTCACCGAATACCGTGTACCGCCTATCACTTCATTTTTTTCCAATTTTCTGATTGGTTGGAACTTGTTGATAAAGTCCGGTCGGAACCGGATTTTTTCACTTGTAAAGAGAAACATTAAAATAGCACTGTGGGCCGGGGGGTGTGCCAAGCAGAGGAGCTGGAGGTTGACTTCATGATAGTGTTACAGTAGGTCCGACCAATGGCGCCGGCAAGGGGGGCATGGGGGCGTACCCCCCAATCGATTTCACATTTTTTTCTGAAAATTTTAAAATGATCCCAAACTGTAAGGCGTTTAAGCTGTAGATTTCTGTAGGGGTATAGGGTGAGGTGTGTTTTCGACCGAGTGATGAATCTATTGTAATCATTTTCTATCACAAATGGTTCTCAAACTATCAAAATTATCGCAAATCCTTCGCAAACTATCAAAATTTTTGCCCGTTCCCCTCGCTTCAAACCTTACCTCAATGTTGTCCTTATTATCAATAATTTTCAGTAGCAACTCCCGCAGAAACACAGCAACAAAAGTTGAAAGCTGTTTGCGAATTCTCAGGTTAAAGAGTGGCTTTGTGATTGGCATTTAGGTTTGTTGGGGAATTAAAACGGTTTCGATGCAGAGCATGAATGCAGATTTTGTCATGGTGATCTTATTTAACGAAAAATTTCGCCGCGTTTCGCGCGCATTCGTCACGGTTTGCACTCCATCGCATGACCATTATTAAGCTTATAATACATGCAACTATTCTAATCACAACACTTTCCCAAAAAAAACGGAAGGACATCCCCAACCTCTGTAAGGGCCTTTGGGATCTTTCAATCTAATTTGTAGCATGATGTGGAAGTTTGTTAGCACGTATTTGCCGTTATACATTTTTCAAAAAAAAAACTACCGAGCTCAGCCATTACCGGTAAAGATGATGATTGTTAATGCACTTACAACAAAAAAGCATTCTGAAACGCGCTTTTTAGTCCTTAACACCTTTTGCAATACATATCAGGGAAGTCTAATATCACCTTCCTTCACCTATACTATCCCTCCCATTCCTCATTGCTGGAAGCTGTTCACGTCTGAATTTTCGTTCAAACTTAGTCAAAATACGATAACCTAGTTGTTAAGTGCTGGGCATCATACTCTATAGTATCATTTGGATGTCAGGTAATAAGCATCATGTCATTGCCCAATTTTATATAATTAATCCAGAGGCCCTATACGGGGGTCTGCCAGCCCTAGATACCCTTTTATAATGCACAATGAATAAGAGGAAAATTTTCGTAATAGTCCAAAAATGTTTCTGTGACTCCACGGCACGTATTTTTACGTAAAAACTTTCCCCGAATACAAGGCATTAAAGTAGCCAAAAGGGGGGCATCAGGAGATATGTTGAGAACATACCCTTCTCTTAGACAACATACTCTCCTCTTCCACCTGACCAAAAATTAGAATTCACTAAATTATGGATATTTTCCAGTCATATATGATCAGTTCCAGAAATATCTCAAAGATAGCACCATTTTGTATCTAAGCAACCTTAAATTAATAGAAATTTCTCAAAGGGGAGGGGTACACCCCTCCCCTTAGACCGCTCCCCAGGACGGCACCTTTATGTAAAGCCAAAGGAAGAATCCCACACTGCTGTATACAAAAACGCAGGGGCGCATACTCTCCTCTTTCACCTAACCAAAATGTAGAATTTACTAAATTATGGATAATTTCCAGCCATAAATGATCAGTTCCAAAAATATCTCACAGATAGCACCATTTTGCATCTAAGCAACCTTAAATTAACAAAATTTCTCAAAGGGCAGGGGAACCCCTCCCCTTAGACCCCTCCCCCCCAAGACGACACCTTTATGTAGTGACAAAGGAAGGATTCCACACTACTATGTACAATCGCAGGGACGCATAAAAAGGTACAATTTAAGCAGACTTGGGAGGTAACTGAGGTGGCATTACCATTTCGTCTGTGGTCCCCCCCCCCCCCTCATCAACAAACCCTGGCGTTGCCACTGTAGCCAGGGAGTTGTTGCAACTCCCTGATTTAGCACAAAAACAGGCGAACACCGAAGTATCAGTTTCTATAGAATGGTGCACGCGCAATTAATATTCTGTACGCCTCCCACTGAAAATGACGACGTATTCCCTTCAATGAAATTTGAAGCCTGATTTATACTCCACACTGCCTTTGAGGTGTCGAGGTGTCGGTATATGTTCACCCCAAAAAAGGCAAAAATTTCACCAACACCGGGTTCGTGTAAAACTACAGAAATCGGATACAGTTTGCCCACCAGCTGTTGATTAATGGGTTTACCGAGAGGGTGTTTACCTAATCAAGTGACTATCGTATTGGGCGATCTATCCCCAATTTCAGTACTTATACACACGTATCCAATGTTGGAAACATTTTTACGCAACATTCTTAACAGTAAATCTAAATAGGCCTATACCTGAAAAAGATTCTTGCCTATACATTGAATGCAGCAGACTGTGGTACAGACAACACTCTTCGTATCCAAAGTCAGTTTTTCATGTTTTGTCTCATGTCCTTATGTTACTTCCCTTACTACGTACCTTCTTTAATATATGGAGAAATTAAATAATTGGAAATGTTTCACTCTACAATTGTAGAAAAGGATCCCCCTCAAGTAAGATCCATTGGAAGTATTTTAACATCTTTTAGAGCATTTCTTATAAAGTTTGACTACTTTCGAGTCTTTTCTTTAGCTTTGCAAAAATAATACAATGGAACGCTGTGGAGTGGCAGTAATTCTGCTGTTAGCTATTGACAACTCACAAATAATTTCGTATGTGATGTTGATATTTTGGAAGAAGTCACATGTAACTCCCAAATTAATTTGCCATTTGCATATTCATATTACCACTCTCATTCAAAGAAAATTCAAACAAAGTAAGAAATACCTTGTGAGTACCTTTCTTCACGTTGTATATTTGCATAAGTAGGTAAGGTTCATAGGCGTAGGAAGCTGTTCGAGACTGGAGGGGCTGAACGTTGTTTCGAATCACCGTCCTGGGGAAGGGTCTAAGGGGAGAGCTTATCCCCTTCCCCTTTACACAAGTTTTAAGGTAAAGTACTTCAATTTTTTGACATTTCTTACAGAGGCAACAAATAAGGGTATATTTCGTCCTTGGATGGGGGGGGGCGGAAACATAGTGCCGCCCCACTACATTTTTGACTGGAGGCCTTAGCCCCCAGCCCTCTCGCTTCCTACGCCTGTGGAAATGTCCATTCGTGATGAAGGCTTAGGTATGGTAGAGATTTTCTTGTTAAATTATCAATGTATTTTGGGGGATTATACGTCTTCAATGGTTTTTACAGCACATGGACGAGTATAACTGTATAACGTTCCATGGATAAACTCATCACAACATTTTCTTCTCCTTTTCAGGAAAGGAGATCGCCTGATTTCTGTCAACTTCTTTTCCACAAAAGATGTGCCTTTTGACATGTTGATTGAAACTATTCGTTCACTCAATCCATTAGCACTGGTAAGGAGAATTAATCAAGTTTGCTCTGATGTACTCAAGATGTTCAAGGCAGTCCTTGCATGTTGCACCTCATGGCTGTCCGCAGCTTCATGTTAGGTGTCGTTTCTTCCAGAGATGGCACCAAGGGAGAGGCCATGATGTCGGGGAAGGTTGACCTGGCCCGTTGGGGAAATCTTCCAATTTCGTCGGTTAGATGAGGTTTTACGGCTCAGTTTCTAACCAATTGGTTAAAGTCGGGGCCGGCCACCAGTGGCGTCACCAGACTTTTCATTCTGGGGGGCACAAGGGGGGCACAACAGTTCGATGAGGGGGCACAACTAGATAGCGGCGTATGCAGTATGTTGTGTGAACGCCGGCCTGGGGGAGGGGTTTTAAGGGGAGGGGGTGTCCCCTTATTTTTTTTGAAAAATTAGGTGTCCTTAGATGCAATCTGGTGCCACATACGTTACCTTTTTGAAGTAAAATTTCTGTCAAAAAATAACGAATTTTTAGGAACTAAAAAAAAAATTATGCATGGATTGAGAAATTTTCATGAACGTGAAAAAAACGTGCATGTGTATTGCGGAATCAACGATCAAATATTCGTTCGATTGTGGACTTTTCAATTAACGTGAAATTCTCATGATCCACAAACTGAGTGATTGGAGTCTTACGGGATTAAAGTGATCATAGAATTTTGTATCATATATTTCTCTTTTAAAATTTATTGGAATTATTTTTTTCGAAGCAGAAAATACGGAAAAGTCTCCTTGAAATTGCTGGCACTGAGCTTGCATTACAATTCGCAACGCAAGTGGCAGGCAAATTCCATGGTACTGTACGTACCAAACAACACCATTCACTGTTTTGGTTAATGAGTCCGCGAGGCAGACATTTCCGCTACACTTTATCAAGGCGTATACTCACACCTATTGAGGCGGCGAGGATTATGGATAGATTACCAAGACCGATGCTCAGCCTCCGACAGAGAGAACACTGTCTGCTTTATGAGATGGGGCCATTTTGTTATTCGAAAAAATACAAATTGCTGCCTTTTCTTGTCCTTAGAAGAATCAAATCATATGAAACATGGTAGTCAAATATTCTAACTACAGAACTTACAGAAGATCTATACATTTTTTTTCAAAATCTCAGATCTCAGTTGGGGGGCACATGGGGGCACAAGGTTTCCCAGGGGGGCACGTGCCCCTGCCCCCCCCCCTTGGCGACGCCACTGCCGGCCACGGCCTTTTATCCATGCAGTTGTGGCTCACTGGCTTGTTTTCCCTACTCCATTGCTTATGCTGAGCACCAAGCACAATGGCAGTAGGTTCCATTGTTAAAGTCTTTAGTATGACCTGGCCAGGAAACGAACCCCAGACCTTCCGGCTGGAAGTCGGATGCTCTAACCACTTGACCATGCAGTCGGCCTGTCCAATTTCGTCGGGGACTCGTGGTGGGTATTATGAAGTACGGTACGTAATCCCCGACGGAAAACAGTCGTCTCAACACTTAATTTGTATTTGGTCTTAAAAAGGACAGGTTCATCATTTATACCCAATTTCTTAAGTTTTTTCTATAAATCTTAATAATATTTTCTTGATAATATTTTCTTATTTTTTTTTCAAAAGCTTCAAATTTTCGGCTCCCTGAAAATGATGCGCTTGCCATCCCAGTGCGGCACTCATCACCTTTTTCGGGGCTTCCGATTTTTGTGCCCAGTCGGAGAGCTTGCCTCTGCTTCCGGCAAAGCCTGACGTCACCCCTTGGCCCCTTCGTGGTCATAATCCCATTTAGGAGAAGTTTCAGGCTTTCTCCTACATCCGGAGAAAACCCCGGATAAATTTTCTTAAGAAGCATAACATTCATAGGTTATTTAAATTGTGACTTGCCCTAGTATAGGTAAAAATGAGCTAGTTGTATTTTTACAAAATGTTTTGAATCGTACTTGATCAGTAACACCTTATAATATCAGTAAGGAAAATATGAAAGGTAATATACTAATATTTGATAAAATTTCACGAATAGGCCTAATAAAAGACAGTACTTTGTGCTAAAGGGCTATCTTCTAATATTCACCAGCAGATAAACAGTACCTCTGTGACACTTGCCAGAAAGATTTCCAGCATTTTATCTTCGACTGACCTTTCGTGATCTCAATCCGAGACAAGAACTGTCATCTACAAAGTTTGAGGTTCAGCTAAGTTACTGAGTTTTGGTGTTTACATATTTTTCGACTCGTGGCTCAGACTGCCCTTAAATGGTCTTTGATCTCGTGGCTCAGGCTGCCCGTAAATGGTCTTGGATCTCGTGGCTCAGATTGCCCCTTAAATGGTCTTTGATCTCGTGGCTCAGATTGCCCCTAAAATGGTCTTTGATCTCGTGGCTCAGGCTGCCCGTAAATGGTCTTGGATCTCGTGGCTCAGATTGCCCCTTAAATGGTCTTTGATCTCGTGGCTCAGATTGCCCCTAAAATGGTCTTTGATCTCGTGGCTCAGGCTGCCCGTAAATGGTCTTGGATCTCGTGGCTCAGATTGCCCCTTAAATGGTCTTTGATCTCGTGGCTCAGACTGCCCCTTAAATGGTCTTTGATCTCGTGGCTCAGACTGCCCTTAAATGGTCGCTGATCTCTATGCAAAGCTTAAAAATATGTTACTCCATTTGAGAAACGTATACATCTCAAATGAGATTCAAAACAACTTACTGGAGATAGATTACTTTCTTGGCTTTCGTTTTCCACCCCGTGATCTCAAACTAACTTTGACCACGGCCAAAAGAATCGAACTTAAATGCATCTGTTAGTGGAGCTGAACTTGCCGTACACTCAGGGCCGTAGCTAGGGTCATATGTTTGGGGGTGTGAAGGTCCCAAATTTCGACTGGATGGATGTTTTTTTCCACCTGCATGGTGGCGCGTAAATTGCACCATTTTTTATGCTCCCTACGTTCATGTACATCAGTAGGATTTCTTCCTTTGTCACTACACAAAGGTGCCGTTCTGGGGGAGGGGTTGTCCCCCTCCCCTTTGAAAACTTTTTGTTAAGGTAAGGTTGCTTAGATGCAAAATGGTGCTATCGTTGGGATATTTTTGGAACTGATCATATATGGCTGGAAAATGTGCATAATACAGTGAATTCTAAGATTTTGTTAGGTGAAAGCAGAGAGTATGTTGTCTAAGAGAAGAATACGTTGTCAACAAACCTCCTGAAGCCCCCACCCCCCCTTGACTACTTTACTGCCTTCTATTCGGGCATCTAAGGTTGGCATATACCTGTATAGGGCTTCCTAGAAACTCTGGATCAATTATATAAAATGGGGTCAATGCCATAATGCTTATTACCTGACATCTAAATAATAGTATAGAATATGACGCCAAGCACTTTACATCTATTGTATTTTTACTAATTATTTTTACTAATTATTACTATTTTTACTAAAATCCAGACGAACAGCTTCCAGCAATGAGAAATGGACGGGAGGGAGAGTATAGGTGCAGAAAGGTGATATTAGACCTCCCAAAAAGGTATAGCAAAAGGGGTGTAGGACTAACAAGCGCGTTTCAGAATGTACACCTAGTTTATGCTATAAAAGTTCAAAAAGGTGCGTTTGTGCTAATGATGTTCATAAGTGATACAACGTGGATTGTGAGGATTGCTCGTAAAGCGCGCCGAAATTTGGGGGTATACTTCAATGCAAAAATGAAAAACCTGCATGCAGGCTCAGACAGGGGTGGTGCTTTGATTTGTCGACATGGGGGCGAAGCGCCCTGACTGGGGGCCAGCTACTTTAAAGGGCAAGAGCAGTCCCCCCAAACTTATTTTGAAACAAAAGCTAATTTCCACTAATTTCTTCTTATTACTCTTTCAAGTACCTTTCATGATAATTTAGGACTTTAATATTGCATATCCAAGGTAAACCAATGAGTTACTCCCCCATAAATTTTAGAATTCAGTGAGAAAAATATTGTCACATGATTCTCAAGAGCCATTCATGAAATAGGATAGACTACTACACTAATTCAAATTGGGATGACTGCATTTTCCCTTTAAGTCCCGACAGATGGAATGGGTTGCCGAACTCGAAATGTAAGGTGCACGAAGCGCGCCGAAAAAATGGGTTATATTAAAGATTTCACATTTATTTTTTCATTAAGGAAAGTTGAAAAAAGTTTGGGTTTTTATTGAAGAATCTGAGCAAAACCATGAAATTTGTTGGGGCGACTGCATGGTCGTCGTCGGGGATTACATTCTTTTCTTATCCATTAAGGCTCCCCTTCGAAACTGAAAAATCTTTTTTTTTTAACAAAAATATGTTTGCCACGATGGCGAGGCTGAAGAAAGAATCTCCCCAAAGTTAGGAAAAAGAGGAAGAACTTCGCAACCATGCATTTTCGTGTTTCTCTAGAATCACGCCTACACGGAAGAACAATATTTGTGGAAACGTTGAATAATCCAATATGTTTGAAACGGGGGGGGGGGGGGCGTTACCACTAGAGAGAACTATAGATGAAAGCACGCCTAGAGCGCGAAAATTTTTGAAGCTATAGAAAGAATCGTTACAGAACTTACTGGCTACGGGCCTGATAAATAGACATTTGGAATATTTTCTGAGCATATCTATGTCTTCACCAATATTAGTCTATATAAAAGTTTGCACAATTTTGTGGGGCTTTGAAAACTTTGGGGGCTAAAGCCCCTAGCCCCCTTAAAACTGTGCTTGGTATAGTTTCCTTAATAATAGTCATGAGCTTGATTGCAAATCGTGACGCATGCGCGCGAAGCGCGCCGAAATTTCCATTAAATAAGATTTCCATTACAAAACCTGCATTCAGAATCTGCATCGAGATACTTTGAATTGCCCAACAAACCAATATGCCACTCAAATAGCCAGTCTTAGACCTGGTAATTTGTAAACAGCTTTCAACTTCTGCTGTGCTGCTTTTCCGAAAGTTGCTATCGTAAGATGTTGATAATAAGACCAACACTGAGGTAAGGTTTGAAGCGCGCGGAGTGCGCGAAAATTTTGATAATTTGAGAAGAATTCGCAAAAAAAGGACAGTTTTGATTCGATTTTACGTGAGAAAAAATAACGTTTGGTATAATTCTCACTTGATCTAGTTGGAAAATATATACAAAGTGGACGTAGGCTCAGTCGGAAAAATGTGCTAGACTGATATATCACAAATTCCAACTGGTATTTCAGATTTTCCGACTAGCGTCGTTCTGACGAACTTTGGGGGGTGAGACACCCCACACCCCCGGTTGCGACGGTCCTGCGTACACTTACACCTGATGATACACCCGTTACACCAACGCAAAGACTCGTGTACTGTTTTCAGATGCCTATCCTGTCTCCAGCAAGGAATATAAAAACATACTGCCAGGTCCCAACCAAGGTGTGGGGAGGCAGGGGGTTGTGCTACTAGAAAAATATTCGCCCCATGGAAATTGAAATTGCTATTTCCTCAGTACACTGTAGCATACCTAAGAAAAAATTAAAAATGTGAATAAGAAATTGATAGAGAAGAAGACATCTAAAACAGAGAATGAAATAATTAAACAAGCTATATCATAAAACATTTTAAACATCAAAATACAGACAAAAGTGCATTGAGAACCACATTTGTCAATTTAAAAGTGATTGTACCTTGTGCACAGATGTCAGTGAAGGCTCGCTGTAATTTGGTATGCCTAATAGTTGACAAAGTCCACACCAATAGCCCTCTAAATGAGTAAACTCTTGTAGGTAAGTGCCTTGCGGTAATGTTAGTACACAATGGAATGTGAACTAACCGAAGTCCTTGGTGACACTATCACTAGCAAAGCTACCATCATTTTTCAAGTAAAGCCTAAGCTACCCTTTCCGGGAAACCAAGAACTACTCGTAAAAAATTGGGATCTTTTTAACATTACTGATGTCTATCTCGTGAAGCGAACGAGCAATGGTTGGGTAGTTTCCGACCGAGTATATAGACAAAATTTGTGAGGAAGGAAACCCCTATAAGAGAAATATAAAAATGTTACAAACGATAGACAGCACAGGCATAATTTAAATCAAGCAGAAATTAAAACACCATGCAATTACACTACTAAACACTACATCAAACACCGATCCCCTCCCCCACCCTGACAAAGACCCCTACACCACCCTCAAAGTAAGCGACGACGGTGATATACGTTTAAGCGTGCTAAAACCTTAGCTCCCTTTTGAAGTTATTCTTAAAGCAGATATGAGCGGATGACTATTTTAGAATTTCATTTGGTGTATTCCAGATTTTCGGGCCCGAGAAGCAGATACAATAGTTAAAAGCAGTCAAACTCTTGAAAAGTCAATTGAAATCGTTAATTTGTCTGGTACTATAGCGATGATGAGTGTTACGAACTGTGAATACATTATCGAAAAAGTTGGGGAACAGCCTATTATTGTACTGATAAACGAAAGATGCAATTTAGAGCTTGGTGATGTCAGAAACTTTCCAGGCATTCAGAGAAAAAGAGATTAAGCTGCTTTTGGCGTTACCATTGGTATGGGTAATATCTGACTACACGAATAGCTTTTTTTGAAGGATAGTGATTGTTTGTAGTCGTAATTAATAAGTAATTATTGCTCTAGGCAAAGTCACAATGAGTAAAATATGATAAATTAATGGCGTTGTAAATCGCAAAAAAGTATTCCCTTGGATGGCAATACCTTAGTTTACTCAAAATGCCTACTCTTCTGGAAATCTCACTTGAAATGTAGTCAGTCTGAGGTTTCCAGGTTAAATGTTTATCCCAAGAACTTAGCATGAGTTGAAAAATGGAATAACTAAAACACATTGACACTGTGGGGCACAGTTTTATTACGAGCAGAAAGCATTACAGAGCAGGTCTTTTAAACAATTAGGGAAAGCTTATTAACCTGATAGTCTGAAACCACAGAGAAACACTTTTCAACTCATATGTAGAAATAATGTTTACGGGATTATCAGTCACTGTAATCACTGTTAGCTTCTTGCTACAACCACGAAGACCATGGAGCTCCTACTTCATCATACATGATGAAAAAGAAGACCAAGGATGGATCCTAGGGGAACCCATCAGAGTACTTTCTTACATATTGAAGAGTGGTAATTACTACTGGCAAATTGATAACGATTACAAAGATAATTTCGTAACCAAGTATGAAGAATCCTTCTCATACCGTAATTGGTGTTTAGTTCAATTAGTTTTCTTCATAGAATTTCATGGTCCAGAGTGTCGAAGCCTTAGATAGATCCACGCAGAAAGCCAAATTGGCCCTCAAAATAGTGTTGTGTTTATTGAAAATAATGCGAAGCTTTCTAGTGAATATAATCTTTTCGAGGACTTTTGACAAACATGATAGGTCTATATAATTTGAGATAACAAGAGGGTCGGAATAATACAAGCAATTTTCATGCAGGGGCGTAGCTAGGATGAATTTTTAGGAGCCTATAGGTATCAAATGGGGGGTCACGGCATTGATCGCCGTCTTTAATTCTTACACATGTTATTAGGACACAAAAAATTTGGGGGGACCTAGCGAACATCTGGGGGCCCAGCCTCCCAGGCCCCCCGTGGCTACGCCCCTGTTTTCATGCGGGATGGCACGATCCCTTGAGAGATAAGTTTAAAATATGACAGAGGGGCTTACTTATTAAATAAGGAATAAATTTTGGTACTATACTCGTGGAGAAATATCGTTAAAACTAGGTGCTGAAGGTTTTAGTAATGAGATCATTTTTCTCAGTTTCTTCCTCGGACGAGACGTCCATAAAACTTGAGAGTGAGGAGGGCAGGTGGAAGATAACCATGGTAAGCATTAACATTGTTAACTGATATAAAAATTACACACTGAAGTTTGGGGCAAATATTGATGTAAAAGTCATTAAATTGTGAAGAAATTAGATTTGGGTAGGATATATATACACCATCACGTTTCTTCAAATTTCCTCTAAATTTGTTACCTTTTTCATAGTAAAACTGTTTCTTACGGTTCTTTTGATGAGAGTTAACGTTTTACGAAAACTTGAGTATTCGTAATTCTGGGTGTTTGTATGCTTCACGTATTTACGGTGCGGTTTGTTCTTGATCTTACGGGAGTTTAAAACACCATCCGTCATCTAATATTTACAATGGGTGGAAACCTTTTTACTCACCAAAGGCACTAAATTGTTGTAATACATAAAACATATGTCAACAAAACATCATAGGCTCTGTTAGGATCATTCCAAAGAAACATCTCTTCCCAATTTTCATTTGTTTAGGAGATCTTGAAACCATGCATTAATATGACAGATTTAAAACTACGGGTCTTAGGAAGTTGGGGAGTGCAACAGGCCAAGAGTTACATGATTTGATAAGGTACAGACGGGAAATTGGTCAGAAATATCCTCCTTTGTTGACGGCCTCTGATTTGCGCGTAACATTGACTCTGTACCACTATGGTTTCCCGTCAGCCCTCAAGAGGGGGTTAGGGGGAGAAGAAGGGAGTGAACACTTAAATGGAACAACAACAAGTGGAAATATCATACCAGAGGGAGTAAATACGTAAATAAAATTCCCTTAACATACTCAGCGGTTTATCTGCCCAGACAACAGACACGTAAGATACATAACGAAGCGTAATGGAATTGCACAACACCCTCTTTAGCTAATGAAGTATTTATTTGAATAAAAAAAACTTTTTCCTCTGCTAACAGCGTGTGGAAAGAACCACGGATGACGGTACAGTCGTGGCGATTCTGGTCGTTATGGAAATTCTTGCAGATAAAGGTGAGTCCATCCGTTTTGTTATTTATCTGTTTATGAAATGTAGGTGTGTGAGTCGTCTCTGTGAACTCCAGCAGTAGTGTACGCCGGATTTAGCGCCCGGACGTCACATATTTCCCAGGCATTTTTCCACCATTTCAATCCATTAAATAGCCGTTTCCACCATTTTCGAGCTTCATTTTATTGAATTAGTTATTTTGTAATCTATGGAATCTTATACGTACCTTCTATTTTTGTTCGGGTTCTGGAAAAAGTAGGAAAGCAAACGATATGGTATCCCCTCCACTTTCAAAAGTGGGGGAACGGGTGCCCCCTTGTCCCCCACCTGTCGACGCCCACTCTCTAAATGCAAAAGAGTGAAAGTCTACCACAAAGAGTGACTATAGTGACCACTCTCTGTTTTGAGTGGAATCCCACTCTCCATCGAGTAGCATTTTCACTCCTTTAGAGTTAACTACCACTCCGGGCAGAGTGGAATTCCAGCAGATTTCCACTCGAAAAAAGAGTGGTCACTGTAGGCAATCGTCGAAGAGTGAATTTCACTCTTTTACCATAAGAGAGCACGCTTTTCTGCGATTTTAGCCCATCTTGATTGAAAATTATAACATTTCATTGGAATTTTTATAGGCTGATACGTAATATCGAGTTACATTAGAATTAACAAGATTCAAAACATTGTAACTATGGGCAGTTTTAATAGGAAAATGAAACAAAAAAGAGAAAATTGCTTCATCGTGCAAAATCTTTTTCTTTCGTTTCCAGACAAGGAGCCGAAACTAAAATTCCATGGGTTATACTTTTCGAAAGACAGCGAGAGTTTGGACAAGGATACAATTATTAAACACATTCCGATTGACGTAGAACTAATGACCACATATCGTTACGATAGTTCAGTTTCTGATGTTATACTCTTGGGCCAACAGGATCAAAGTAACTACATTCTAACAGTTGACGACACTGATATAACATTCAAAACTAGACCTGAAGGACCCTCCGAAGGTACCGTATATACAGAGACTGTAAACAAGTGTTAATTTTGTTTAGGGTCTCTCTTAAATGCTTGGAATGAAAATCAATTTAAAAGATTGGGATAAGAGACCAATCCAAATCTGGATCGAAAATTTAAGCCGAAGAAGATTAATTCTCACTTTCTTAGAATGAATGTTTCAGTCGAAACTACCGATTGGTCCATTATTTCAATCTTTCGAATTTAGAGAGAAGCACTACCGGTGTTTCCTTAGGTTTGTGATTAATGTTTAAATCCACCCTCCTTCTCCTCCTCCTTCTCTTCCTCAAATTGACACCACCTGGCTTTAAAGTCGGGGCCCCTTCGTTTGCTTTAGCGGACCCTCTACCAACCATGGATTGCAAGAAATTGCACACTAAAACCCAAGTTTGGCGGGAGTATCGAAAATACTTGGCATTATGAAATACTAGATTGCAGAAAACAACTCTCTGAAATTCTAAAAAAAAAAAATAAATAAATTTGTCACTACAGCTGTTTGCGCCTTCCATACCTGGACGAGACAGCTTGCCAACAATTGACATCAAAAATACCTAGCCTAGGACGCTGGAGTGTGAACGTACGCAGATAGGTGAGATACTTGTCGTGAATCATGAGCACACCCAAAAGAAAATTCCTGTTGATACCTATTACAACTCCCACAAGTTGAAACTGGTTATAAACGGCGTGAACTGGCAATTCATCATTGACATGTTGGAGTCAACAAAGTCGATGGGTATCAACAGGTAACTCCTATGCGATTCACATTCTCAGTGGGTACCTGTTGAAACCTGTTGATAGTTGTTCCCAATCACCTTTTTACTCGTTCGAAGCTGTTCAACATGATTCAATAGGATTTTCCCGTGTGAGCTGTTTGTTAAATAACTTCATGAAACACGTACTATTTATTACCGCACATATTTTGAGCTATTTTTTATATTTACTTAGTCACTGCCCAAATTGGTTCTGACTGCACATTAAAACAGTCATACTGAACAAGCAGTTAAGGTCACCAGAGAGGTTTCAGGTGAGGAATTGATTCAGTGACCTCTTGAATGCAAGGCAGGCAGTAAATTCATGCACTCTAACCATCAAGTCAACCCCACTCAACACTTGTGTATAGGTGCGAAAAAACTATGTAGTCATTATCGAAAATCGGGGTGCATTGCCCGGAAAGTTTCCCTGGCTATGGGCTAAATGGAAGGCTAATACTTACGCATCTCCCAATGTCACCGAGGCATGTCCATTCGGAAAAATACACAGAACACAAAGTACCACTCAGGGAAGTTCAATTTTACACTCGCCTTAAAGCAAGGTTTTAGTCAAAAATTGAATATGATGTGCAAAATCAAAGGAACTAAATCTATAGGATTTTGCAATTTTTTTCTATGAAAACATGACTCATGACAACAGGGTTACTGTGGCTAACCTGTACTCGGCTACATGATTGACAACATGGTGTTTTTTGGGGGAGGGGGGGTAGATGGGGGTGATGCGTGACATATCATGAAGTCGGGTATTGATCTATAGAGGGCGTGCATTCATCATCGCGCAGGACGGCACTCGTCTGCTTTTAATACATTGTAGTTTGTCTCATTTCTGGCCAACTTGTTTGCTGGTAGGCTGCCCATGTTTGTGGGCTGGTAGCGACTAGAATTAATAACTGGGGTAACTCCCCATATTTCTCTAACCCAATTTTTATCCTTTATAGCAATGACAGAAATTAATGAAGGATTCTTGCAACTACCCTTCTAAACATAAAAATTTGCTCCTCTGAAGTTCAGTAACTGGACAAGGGTTCCTGGCTTTGCCTTTACGTTCATTTGCCGTCCAACGTAGAATCACATTACCCGTTACAGTTTCTGCACTCCCCGCAGCTCTAAAACATGTAAATCTTGAGGATTACCGCACCACGTTAGGTATGTATACAGCAATTTTCATGGGGGGTGGTGATGGGGTAGGGGCTCAAAAACTCTAAATCTGGTAAACTTACGGTGTCATAAATACACCAATAGTGTAGTTGCTTGGGTTACATCTTCCCCCTCTTGCAGAGATCTAAAGAAATGAGATACACTTAACCTCATTTTGGGGTGGGAATCTATATATTAAGGTACTTTGTGTGGAGTATGGAGCTCCAATCACGCAAAACTTCGATGGAAATGTCAAAGGTATCGTCGTTGAAGTATTCGTTGCTAACATTGGGGAAGACGATGTCATCTACGTATAACCGATGCTTATGATTTCATTGCAATCGTTGATAACGTTAGCGATGGTAAAGGCTATTGTTGATAAAGCTATCGATGATCTTGATGTTGGTGGTATACACCCTATTGGTGGTAAACACGATCGCTGATACCGCTGTCGATGGTGTACTTCATTGATGGTGATGGTAAACGCGTATGGTTAACGCTATCACTGATAACGCTTTCGATTGTCTACTTTTGTATTCTACTTTGTCAATTCCTTTACCTTAGTTGCTCATGTTTACTAATGACTTCTTAATCTTTTTCCACAAAGCATAAATTGTATAGCTTGAATAACAACTTGCATGTAGGTACGACACGGATTACGCACGGTTTTTGAAAATGTTGGCCTCTGATTGGTCAGTTACAGGGCCTGTTTACCCAATAATCGAGACAACCTGGGGTTACGGCCCCCCGATATTTTGACTTTAAGGGGAAATTTTCCATTAACGAGTATACTTCTTGGTTAAGCTTTCACAGACGCTTCTGACTGAGTTAAAACAGAAATCCTGACCTGATTTCTGCCTACCAAAATATATACTCTGCAGCACCACTGTAAAAACATTTGGGTCAATTTGACCCAAAAGTGGGTCAGGAGGGAACTGATCTAAATTATTGGGTCAAATAATGACCCAAATAAGACTTCCTTTGACCCAAATTGGGTCAAAATTTGACCCAAAATGTTGGTTCAGTTCCCTCGTGACCCAAGTGTTTTTACAGTGACCATTTTAGTGACCTTTTAGTCTATAATGACTAGTCTATAATGTTATACAGTGAGAAATTTTGCGAATTTGAAATAACTGATAGGCTAAAATATACCAAGGAAGCTGATACTGAGGCATGTCTTGTGGGTAATGATGCATGGTAAACTTGTCGCAGGCCATACTGTTATATTAATACTCGTACATGGTTACATGAGTGCCTTAGAGGAGTTAGATGAGGTTTTTCGGGTCAGTTTCTAACCAATTGGTTTAAGTCGGGCTGGCCACGGCCTTTTTTCCAGTTGCGGCTCACTGGCTTGTTTTTCCTATTCCATTGCTTATGCTGAGCACCAGCCTTAGTGGAGTGTTCGTGCATTTGCATATTCGCTGTATTTTTAACATTGTTTTCAATTAACAGCATCTGTGTTATTTTTGAGGCCTAATTAATTAACAAAATACTCAAAAGGCGGTCTTTTCTGAACTTAAGCAAGTCAGTGGAAAGCAAGCCCGTAGCCAAGGGGAATAGGGAGGCAGGGGGTGAAGCCTTCCCTGGAAAAAAATTCGCCCCTCCTAGAAGATCAAAAAGTACCATTGCCTTAATGTATTTTAGTATATCTCGCGCCCTCCGAAAAACTGTGCCCCCTTGAAGCTATCCTACCCCCCTTCGTTACCTGCTCTGGCTATGGGGCTGATGGGAAGCTTCATGTCCGACAATGTAGGAGCTACTTGAAATGTTTTCGTGTACTTACCAACCATAATTTCCACTAGCAAACAATTTACATCTAGCAGTCTTCAATTTCAATATTTTCTTGGAGGAGGACCCCACACATTCCGTCCACACATTCCGTCTTTGCCATTTTGAATAATATGTGATTATAGTTAGCCGCCAAGCATATTCCAAAGTGCATGCTGGTAGGTAGATAAGGCCTGGAAACGGGCGGAATAGCTTCCATGTGGCGAGATTTTTCACTGGGCTAGGTATGTTAAAACATGTGAAGCAATAGTAATGTTTGTTCTAATAATTTTTCTAGGGGGTAAAAATCCCCTTTGGGACCACGCCCCTGCCCCCTTGAATGATGGGATTACCAAAATTGTAGGGTGGTCACACTTCATAATGATACACGATATCATAAACTGTTCCTTCGTATAATTACCGTGGTTGCAAAATCTCAGTAAATTGCGACAAACAGTTCCTTTATTTCAACATTTTCCTGGAAAGACTACCAAGTAGCCGGGGGAGGGGGAAATGAGCGGCTCCCCAGAAAACGTTTCGCCCCCTAGAAAATTGCAAATTACCTTTGCTTAATGCATTTTAGTAAGACTCACCCCTACAATTTTTTCGCCCCTAAGCTCTCTCGCCCCTTTTCAGTACCTTGTCTGGATACGGGCCTGCCCCTACCTTTCCTTTCCTTTCCTTTAATCTTCACTCTCACAAAGTGAGCCACTAACCACAACGTTTTTCTTTTCTGTGTTTTTTTTTTCTTTCAAAATCATGGATCCCACCCAACAGTTACCCAACATTAAGTGAACTGAATTTTGGCCCTCATCCCACTATGTGAAAGATAATGATTGAGAAAAATACATGGTAGGTTTTCGTATATTTTGGGAAAGAATGAGGAAATGTTTTCAACCAAGCAGGAAATCAAAAAGAAAACTTTGAGAAGCTTTGGCGTAGTACTACCGATGCAGTAGCGTGTTCAAAGGGGGGGGGGCCGGGGGGGGACTGGCCCCCCACCTCTGAAGCCAGTCGGGGGAAAATCTCTTAGTCGGGGGATTTAAGGGTTAGGGGAAGAGAAAAAGATTGAAGAGACACTGAGCACTCAACAGGAATGGCGCCAGGTGGGGGCGGGGAGCCCCATCGGGGAGTCTTAATCGATACGATAGAGTATGCAGGCAGTCCCCGACGGCGCCTGAGAGAGGACAATTTCTCTAATAAGAACCCAAATTTTTCGGCGCGCTACGCGCGCTGTATAGTTACTCCAGGATCTTCAGCAGTTCCATTCCACATTGCTAGAAAGCACATGTCCTGCCAACCTTACCACGAAACATGAAGGCAGAGAACACTGTTCATGTGGAGGTCGAAAATTTCATCGCATGTCGCTAAGCCTAGTTACTGTTCTCTAATGTGTGTCATGCGGTACGGTCAGTTTGTGAGCGACTCACGGACCAAAGTTTGGCTGTTTCATAGGGTAGTCCAAGTGTTTCGATAATATGTATGTTGTCCCCGATATGGTCTAGAACCCCTACAGTTTTTCCTTTTTGTTTTCTTTATGTTCTTGATCACATATCTTTTTTGTGTAAGCCTACCAAAAATTTTCGCGCGCTTTGCAAATTCAAGTTTCAGATTCTAAAGAACACTATATAAAGTGCGCAACTCTGCTCATTAAGTATTAAGTGATATCATGTAAAATATGCCCTGAAATGGCTTGGGATAATAAGTCATATCCCCTTGTCACCAGATCTTCGACAGAGGGGCTGTCGAAGCTTGGGGTGGCTGGCATGGCCCAGCCCTCTGAAAATTCTGTCGCCACCCATTATCTGTTTACTTATTTTGGCTTTCAAAGGGTCATTTCTACAATGAAACCCAAGATTTCCGGTACGCTTTGCCCACTCTTCCACAGTTCTGTTACTTATAGCTAAATATAATACAAACCATTTCCACCTTTTCAAGTAGTAGAAGTAGAATTCATGAATTTATGTAAAAGTTGGGAATTTCACCTCATTTCACGTTATTCAGTCAATGTTCTCTTGGGTCTGTTGTGCGATACGGCTATAGTGACAAGAGGAGAGAAGTACAATGTAAGTTATGCCCGATAGGGACCAACTGCCCGGACAATTGACCTTTATTAGCTTTTAATAATTATACCGATTCTTTTTAGTGAAGGATAACCCAAAAAATTTTCGCTCGCTTTGCAATTTCACACTTTAGATTCTGGGGAAAACATTAAATCAGCCCCGAAACTACGTTCCTCTAGTATATACACCCATTTTTATGAAATATATGTCCCGCAATGGCATGGTTTGGTACACAGATTTTCTTCAGATCCCTCCTCACCATCCCCTTGACGGCATCGGGGCTGTCGGGGCTTCAGGTCGCTGCCTCCGCCCGTCTGGCCACCTGTCGGGCAAATTCTGGCGCCATCCCTGGCACTCAAAACTTAGAAGTAGCCTACAGAATGATATTAGAAGAGATTTTTTTTCATTTTTTGGTCGTTTATCAAAGGATAAAGCTCTTCCAATTGTCCTCCAGTGAATAATCAGACAGGATGCTATCAATATCAATATCTGTCTCATATGGTGCAGGTAGGCCTACTATCATTAAATTCCCTTCGCCCTTCGCGCTAGTCACTTTAACCATCTGCAATGGTAAACTATATAGGTTTAAGGATGAAACAGCGCTGTTAACTTTTGCGATCATCTCAAGCAGCCTTCTTGACTGGCCTCGTGATCTTTAACGTAGTCCTGTCAATGTATGTGACACATACTGTAACACACTGCAGCTTTCAACGCATAGAGGATAACCTGAACTCTCCGTCACTGACACCGAATTTTACAAAATCTGAAACAAACGAAACCTGATCAATAAGGCCTCTAGAACCAATTTAGGGCGGTCTTATTAGCTTATGTTGCAGGAGCTTCCGGGGGCTTCTCCCCCAGGACCCCCACCGGGGCTCTGTCCCTGGACCCAGCCAGGGGCCCTGGCGCGGGCCCCTGGACCCCACGCGTGCAAACTCGCGCTTCGCGCTCGTGGTGCACCTTCGGTGCACTTGTCACACCCCTCCATGTCAGTCGGGGGAATCACAGGTTGTGCCCCCCCCACCTTCGAAATCCTGCACACGCCACTGTGCCGATGCATTAGGTATCTACTTGCTACAAAATTTCCTTGAATACCATTTTCTCCCCTCTAATCGAGCCTCCTAGCTCTGCGACTGAATGCATGCTGTTTCACATTTTATTTGAAACTGTTTGTATTAACATGACTACAGGTAATGGTCCTGCACCTAAGATGAAATTCCCGGTGTGAATTTCTTTGACCATACATACATCATATGCTGCGGCTACCATCAGAATTCCCATGCGCGCTTTTGTATCTGGTTGTTGACGTAACGATTACTTTACTATCTGGAGGTACGCCCGCTCAGTGCAACACACGAATTAGGACTTGCCAAAACCGCCTTTTGATGGATTTCCATACAGACGTCATGTGCATATTTTATCTTCGATTTCCTGTTCACCAAATAATAAAAACGAGTAAAGCAGAGTTAATAAGTTAATGTCAAGTTCTAGTTTTCCCCTGCACAATAATTTTACGGACTAAAATGTGACTGAGTTGCCCCTCTTTAGGATGGGGGGGGGGGGATTTCTTAAATCAAATTAAAGCCTTATGCAAAGTCGCCCTTATACAATTAAGAAAAACTCGACCCTGGACAAACAAACCGCGGCTACTCAACAAAGTCTCCACCGCTCCCAGGCCCTTCAAATTGGTTGGAAACTGGGACGTTAAACCTCATCTAACTAACTAACTAACTAACTAACTAACTAACTAACTAACTAACTAACTAACTAACTAACTAACTAACTAACCCAGGCCCTGCAGCAAGGTCGCCCCTTGTTTAGTATGCCAGTAAAATCTGAGAACTTGAAAACTGGGAGTTAAGTATTTAACTTTCAGTAACAAGGAAGAAACCTGCGCGAATTTGACATAGCTGTAGCCCACAGTTGTAGGAATACTCCGTGGTTAAAAGAGACCGGATTACGCACGGTAACCTACTGTAAGGTTAATGACGCTAGCTAAATCGTCAAATGTTTACATTATTTTGTATGACACAAGAATCTGTCTCACATTTTATGAAGCGCTATGGCAAGGAACTATAAAACATACCACCCGCCAACTACCAGGTTAAACTACCAGTGAGGACGTTAGGCCGTATCAGTCTATTGTTGCAGTGCAGCAACTTCATTGCATCATGGAGTTCCGGGTGGTAGCACCTTGCCAATATTGAGACACCCCTATGTAAAATCCATCATTTTTGGTAATTTTATCAGAAGTACTTATTACTTGGTATTTATTAGGGAGATTAAAACACAATGGATTACTTAAGCAATGTAAACTGAAGTAGAGTACTACCAGAATGTCTTTACAAAATGGTCGTGTTTTCGGCTTCCTTGAAATGCTTTCATGGAATTATTGCAAAATCTCATGCAACCTGTACGATCACTCATCCTTAAACCTGCTGCATCATGAAGAAATCAGCCGATCGTCAGTCCGAATTAAGCTAGTACGAAATAAATAGGCAAACTACGATTTTAACATAGTCTGTAAGTGCATATTTAATGCTATGTGTAGGAACCGATTGTTAAATGATTTATTTCTTTGCCCAAAGGTTATATAGATACTACCCAAAAGCTTTCGGGAACAGAGGGTGGAACCAGTAAGGGCCTTAAGGCTTTCCTTGGAGCTCACTTCGAGGTGGGAGCACTTCCCGTTCTCGCAGCGCCTATGACACCGGTTGGTCATTTCTGATCATATGCTCCCTACCCCAAATTCAAAAACAGATCGCGCCACGACAACTTCGATGTAGCTATAAGAAGGCCAAAGTAGGCTAAAACTTCAAAAGCGTTCTGCTTCGATAGCATTTCCAATCAACAGAGTTTATCAATTAGGCAACAGCGCGTTTACAATTGACAGAGTGCACAAGGTCATCATCGATAAAGTGGACCATCGACAGCGGTATCGAGGATACTTTGTACCATCGATAGTGTGTACCGTCACAATCGATGAGTAGACCATCGACAGCGGAATCGACGTGAAGATGGTACAAAGTACCATCGATAGCGTGTGCACCGTCACAGTCGGTGAAGTAGACCATCGATCGCGTAATCAACTATCTTGTTTACCATCGATGATGTGTTCACCATAACAGTCTATGAAGAAGACTATCGATAACGTCATCAGCGATCGTGTTTACCAACGATAGCACCTCCACCACCACAATCGATCAAGAAGTCCTTATTTGGCGTAATCAACGATAGCGGCACGAGCACCATCGCCATCAATGAGGTACACTAGCGATAGCTTTATCGACAATAGCGTTTACCATCGACATCGCTATCAACGATGGCCACGAAATCACAACCATCGGTAGCACGGAGCATCGATTACGTCATCTTCACCAACGTTAGCAACGGATGCGTCGACGACGATACCTTTGACAAAGTAGCAGAGATTTGTGTGAAAAGGTGGGGGGGGGGGGGGGTAATGGGCCCTTGAGGCAAAAGTTACTGTGTGAAAAAGTAAAAGTCAATGGGAGCATTTCCAAAAAGTGGGGGTATATAACCCCCATCCTCCCGGGATTTCCGCCTATGATTCGACGTCTTCAACGACGTTTTGCGTGATTGGGGCTCCATGCATGACATTCATTCAAACTTACATGCAACTCATAGCGCAATCTTATATCCTTTACAGCTTTTTTCACTATGCACAAATACAATTCTACCGACGTTACTCGAGAAGCTCCCCAAGCAGTAATACTGGTACCGCAGGGAATACCATCGCAGTGTCTGGCGGCAAGTTCCAACCACTTAACACTGGAGGTATATTTACAAACGCCTAAACACGAAAGGAAGACAATTTAAGTAATAGTTTAGCTAGGTATTGAAAGTGGGTGTGGTGTCTTAGTTTCTTTATGGTCATGTACTCACTTCCTGCTCCTGATTCCATAAAAGTTGTTGATAAAGGTTTGCCATTAGATTTCTTGTTGGTAGTGTGCAAAGGGGGGAGGTCATTCCCCACATACCACGCTCAGACGGGAGACAAAGGAGAGTTCTTGAGCAGGGGGTGGCGCCAGGTATGGGACAGGGTTACAGCCTACCCCCGTCGGAGAATTTTTCCAATTTCGCCGGGGAGCCTTAGTCGGTACAAAAACTATGTTGTCCGCAACGGTTCACCAGTTTTTGCTCTAAATAGGGCAGTTTTGTTCAATAGGGACCAAAAATTTTCGGCAGTTTACGGGGGGTTCTTCCCCTGGTTTCGTTTCTTGAACGGCATGTACACCGTTTTTTGGTCTAAAAATTTAACCTGTCACAAATTACGCGTATTTTCTATGTTATGTATGCTGACTGTAAAAAAAAACTATGTTGTCCCAGATGGCCATAACCTTATGGCACCATTTGGAGTTGGGGGCACCTTTTTTCCGAATCTCTAAGCGTTTTGAAAAATTGCTCGAATTTCTAGAGATTTTGCCCGAATTTGGGGGTTTCCAAAAATTTGGGGACACAGTTCCCCCTGTCCCCTGCCGAAGGCGACTAGTCTCCCCGACGATTTACCAGTTTTTACTCTCAATAGGGCAGTTTTGTTCAACAGAGACCACAAATTTTCGGCGCGCTTCGCGCACTTTAGAGATTTTGTTGTTTCTGATTCTTCCATAGTACCGTTCCAGATAGCTAAATAGTTCAAGCTCTCTCCACTATACCAAGTAACTTGTAGGTTGACCACACAGTTATATAGGTAGGGAACTTCCTTCCATATCGCATAGCCTAGTTAAGGTTGTCTTGTATTTGTCGTCATACGGGACGGTAAGGGACTCGTAAAGGAAAATTTGAGTACTTCGTTGGGCACACGAGTCAGATACAATGCAATGTATGTTATCTTCGATAAGGGTAACAGCCCCGGCAAGTGATCTATTTTTTGCTTTAATGGGTAAAGACTCTTTTATGTGCAACCAAAATTTTTCTTGCAAATTTCCCGGAAAACACTAAATCATCACGCAACTCGGGCTCTTCAAGTATATAAAGATACTACATATAAAATATGCTCTGCAAAGGAATAATGAAGTATAAAGGTTTTCTTCCAGTCCCCCTCCTCATTCCTCCTCCTTGTTCCTGCAACCCGTCACCCATGTCAGGGCTTCGGTTCATTGGCTCTCCCCCTCTGTCTGGGAGCCTGCCCCCCCCGTCAGACAAATTCTGGTACCACCCCTGTTCTTGAGGAAAAGGGGGGTCATTTGAGGAAAATGGAAACACGACCCTATCGCAGGGAATATCTGACAAAGCTCCATTGACGTTAGCAAAAGGGACAATGGTAGCCATGTTTGAAGCTCAGACAAGGAGACCATGTTTGAAGAAAGTTAAGAAAATGCGACGAAAATTGAGTCAGTCGGGAGAAAAGAAACTTGGAATACCCACCCCAAACTTACAATTTTTTATAGATTTGTTACAAAAAATCCATAGGAATTAAACAAATTTCTTGGCGGCTTTTACAGAATCTCACTTAATATCTACAGACTTTCTCAGATAGAAGTTCAAAAAATTTCCAAAAGAAATTGAGTGAGCTTAATTTTTAAACAATCTCTAAAAGGTTTCTATAAAATTTTACGTTTGTGTAGAATTATACAGAATTCTGCAATTCCGCAGATATGGGGTGAGATTCGCTAAGAGATGTGTGAGTTCTTGCGTTAGTTGAAATACTTATGCATTGGGTAAGAACCTTAATCAGTGATACTGGCGACGTCAACTAATGCAGTCCGTACAGATATGCAGCGTGACTGCAATAAAAGCACATGACCCAATTGTGTTTGCGATTGCATCTAGGCTTTGTCACATCTTCATCGCGTGCAGTCCGTCCTACGCCGTACAAGAGAGTTGTCAGGGAAGTTGCCAGGGAGTTGACAACTCCCTGGCCGTACAAAACTAGCGTGCCTCTGTTTGTGCAGGAAGCTGACAACTCCATGGTATGTTTTAATATGGTTTCTTGTACCTACGACAACTCACAACTCTGAAGCTTGCGTAAAGTTAAGCACAAAATTTAGGCACTTTTTTCTTCTTGAATACCCATTAATTAACCCACAAGATACGATGCGTAAGTGCGACTTAGCAGCCCTTTTTGAGTATTAGTTGTGAAGACGGCCCATGTTTAGTATGCAATTTCAATAGAAAACTTGAAACTTTATTATAAAAATCGTGGAGAAGCTTCAGACGGATATTTTGTTTAGAGATTTGACTAAGATTCATTGCGATTGTACTCAAAATTATAAAATTTATCAGGTGCCTATATCCGCGAATTTAGTACATTTGTTTTAGAAATAGTTTCAAAAGTACATACAAAATTGTATACAGTTCTAAAGTAAGAACCAGTGGCGTAGCCAGGATTTTTTTAGTAGGGGGCGCTGGGGGGGCTTGACCATTTCATGGGAGGGCGCCTTGTTACTATCTAAGCGGAGCGCCACCATGAGTTGGCGCGGAGCGTACCAAGAAAATTTGAGATTTTAATACATCCCAGATCGCCGGAAATGGCACTTGCCAGGCTTGATAGCAGCCATCAAGATGTGCAATTTTGGTGAAAAAACGTAAAGTTTCATTTTATTTTATTCTCACGAGGTAGCGGTGGGCTAGGTTCCTGCACATACTGATACTCGCTGTCAGTGACAAAAGCCACGCACCTAGGCCTAGACTATGGTGGGTACTTTAATAGCCTATGATAACCATTGCATTCGGCGTAAATTGTGAAGTTCACATACCATTGGTCTCTCAGCAGGGGTGGTGCTAGGATTTGCCCGTCGCGGGGCCAGCGGCCCCAAGTGACGACATCCCCGATTTTTTTGAGGGGTTGGTGAGGGGGATTTGAAGAAAATCTGTGTACTATACCATGCCATACTGATATATTGCATAAAATTTGTATATACTAGAGAAGCAAAGGCACTGATTTCATGTTTCTCCCGGAATCTAACTTCGTTTCCCTTTTCGTTTCGTTTCGTTTATTTGTTTTATCACTTCACGCATACATACAAAAATACATGATGAATGGTAATAGAGAGATATGTACATGAGATGAAGGGAAGTACACGAAAAACCCTGCTGGGCTTGAAAATATGAACTCCCCAGAAATACAAAACAAACGACGTGCAATAGCAGAATAACTTCAGAATAACTTCTGAAATTGCAAAGCGCGCGTAAGCTTACATTAGAAAAGTCTGTAGGGCTACTTATTTAAAGCTTATATAGGTCAATTGTCCGAGCAGTTGGGCCTTATCTTGCATAACGTATATTGTACTTCCCTTCTAGAATCACTAGCCGTACCGCACGACAGTCACAAAAGAACATTAACTATAGCTTTAGCGAAATGAGATGAAATTTCCGACATTTTCTTAAATCCATGTATGAAAAGGAGGAAAGGGTTTGTACTAAATTTAGCTATAAGTAACGGAACTGAGGAAGAGCGTGCAGAGAGTACCGAAAATTTTGGGTTTTATTGCAGAAACGATCCTTTTGAAAGCCAAAATAGTAAATGGACCATGGGTAGCGACAGAATTTTCCCCACAAGGGCCGGGTCATGCCAGTGACCCCAAGTTCCGACAGCCCCTTTATGAGGGGTGGTGAGAAGGGCCGAACTATCCAACGCCATTGCAGGACATATTTTGCATAACATTACTTAATACTTTAACAGCCGAGTTGTGCACTGATAGTGTTCTTTTGAATCTGAATTTTGACACTGCAAAGCGCGCGAATCGCGTGAAAATTTTTGGTAGGCTTACACAAAACCCATATAAAATAATTGAGTACAAAGACAAAAAAAAAAAAAAAATAAAAACGGTTGGGGATGTAGACCGTATCGGAGAAAACATACATTGTGTCGACACCACCTGGACTACCTGATGAAATAGCCAAACTTTCCTCTGTGAGTCCCTCACCAAGGCTGACCCTACCGCATGACACACACTAGAGAACAGCAACTAGGCTTTGCGATATGGGATGCAATTGACGACATCTATAACCTGTGTACTGTGCCTACATTTTTCTTGGTAAGGTGGACAGGACTTATGCTATCTAGCTATGTGGAATGGAACTATTGAAGAAACTGGAGTGAATCTAAAGCGCGCGTAGCGCGCCAAAAATTTTGGGTTCTGATTAAAGAAATTGTCCTCTTGGAGCCACCCTGACGCCACCTCGCCTCAGAGTCTGGAGTATAGAATTTAAATGTCCAATTTTCCGCCCGACTGAGACAAAATATCTGCCCGATTTAGTCAGGTTTCTGACATTTGGGGGCGGCTGCCCCCCCCCGGCCAGTACGGCCATGCCTGGACTACCAGATGAAATAGCCAAACTTTGCTCCGTGAGTAGCTCAGCAACCGACCGTACCGTATGACACACACAAGATAACAGCAACTATTGGCTTTGCGATCTTGGGATGATATTTACTATCATCTTTATATAAACTGTGTACTCTACCTACCGTGTAACTTGTAAAGTGAACAGGACTTATGCTATCTAGCTATGTGGAATGGAACTTACAATATATTGGAGAAACAAGAGTAATTCACCGCGCGCGAAAATTTTGGGTCATTTATAAGAGAAATTGCCCTCTTCAGAGCAAAAAAAAATAGGTTTATCGTATATCATTATCAAGTTGTGCAGTGAGTTGAGTGAATTTTTTTTTGGCCCAGATCGCCAGTGGGGGGGGGGGGCGACTGGGGGAGCGACAAGCTTTCATGGGGGGCTGTCGCCCCCCCCCCCTTGGCTACGCCACTGGTAAGAACTAAAGTAATTTATAAAATTTTGTAGAAATTTTTTCCATAGCATTCTGTTCACTTTTGTTTTGTAAGGGCTGGAAATTTGTGAAATCCACTTCATGGTGCTGTGTGACTTTTACTATACTCATGTTATTGGTTTTCACGAAAGATAAGGCAGCAATCTTTTATTGCTTTCTTTTGCAGTCCTTTGACCAAACTTCCTGGACTGGCACTCAGACATACACACAAAATCAAAGATTCCTGCTTCTTGTGGATATGAACATCACGTATGCAATTAAGAGTTCCACAGGAACAGGTAAGACGTGGAGAAGTTCGCAGAGGTTGGTTAAAGATCAGTGATGTACAGAATAGGATATGCATTGCGTATACATCGCCTTACCTCAATGCATCAGAGCCCACTTCCCTTTTTCTGAGAGAATAAGCCCCAGGTCAGGTGATAAATCCACACATGGTCAATTAAAGAGGCGTATCCACTTCTTCAAAGGTGGGGGTTGATAACAACTATAAGCGCAACCGAGTTTTATTATCGGTGAATGACCTAAACGGTCTTATTCAGAAACTTACTTAAGGGGCAAACATAGGCAATGCACATAGATGTAATATGATCTTATAATAGCTAGAAGAGTAGTATGACCACTCGGCCAGCTCATCCGTGGCCCATATTGGTAGTTTTGCGAAATAGCAGTTGAAGAAATTCTTCACCGGACTTGTCCTATGTATAACTCGGGTATACCGTGTGTGGTTATTAAGGACGATGTACATACTATGACATTTCGAACATTTGCTGGTTTGAAATGAGCAAAAATAATTTACATTTGGAGAAGGGAAGTTTGAAAGATGTAGTTTCGACATGTTAATCCTATTAAATCAACTAGTCTCTAGATTATCTTAACCCTGTCAGATCAACCTGAGTTTAAAGAGGAAATCCTCTTATGTATAATCATAAGATTGAAGGGCATTCAATTCTCGTGGCTCACTTTTTCTTACTTTATTATATTGCGGCGCGAAAGGAGTTATCGACGGTCAAATTCGAACCATTGTTTGATAATAATTCAAAATAGTCGTTTGTTTACCGTCAAGAAACAAAGAGACGCTGACAATAGACTAATAACACTACAGCAATATTAAAATGAGCAAAAGTGGTAAAAGTTCAAAACACCTTTTCAGCTTACTGAAACGTCAAGAAAAATGAAATGAAAAGATAATTGTTGGCAACTAGACTGGTTCAAAGGAATAGTTTAACCGGATCTACATCTATAACAACACTTCCCTGATCGCGCTTGGTGGTACTTAGCTTATGAAATATATCTAGTTTTGGTTTCGGTTACAACTTAAATCGAAGTGACCTGTGGGTGATGCATATGACGCAGAATGACTGCTCGTTGAAAATACTTCATGTAGCACTGCAGCCAATGTCTGCGAGGTTGCGAAATACTCTACGCCCATAATTTGATCAACTGGGCCATTGTCCGCTGAGGGTGGGACCGCTATAATTTGAACATGGAAGTACTACCTCGGAGGTAGCGATTTAGTACTTCCGTGATTTGAAACCCCTAAGCAAAATTGTCTACATTAGAACATTGATTTTAAATCTTCGTCAAGCCTCATTGGGTGCCTGAAAAAATACTGGTTTTTTTTTTTGTTTGTTTGGGAAAAAATCACATTAAAGGCTTGTTTCTTGTTGCGAAACCTAAGGATTTGCAACTAGTTTACCGAACAATTAGTACTTACGATTTCCCAATAATGTTGTTCGCATCAGCAATGGGCGCACGGAGCACGCCAAAATGCATTTTGAAAGCCACCCAAATGCTGTTGGACTGGGGAACATGGACGTAGCTTACAACATTTGCGTTTCCCCCGAGGATGTCTCTGAGGGTGTGATGCCCTTTGGGCCACGAAATTGGCAGTATTACAACTCTTTGAGCAATACGTTATTCTTTGTATTTTAGTTTTCCAGTGAAGGGGAGAAAAGGCAAGAGAAAATACAAAACGAAGGGTTAAAGGAGTCTTAAAATAAATGCAGAAATAAACTGTCTACTTCACATACTCTTATTATCATCTTATGATACCCATAATGAATCTGTGCACCCACCGATGATTGATGCCTGCCCCCCCCCCCCAAAAAAAAATGCTACTGTATGTGAAATAAGTAAATGTGAGCGACTATATGGAAAATATTAAGGGTAGAGACATGAAACTTAAGGAACACTCAACATCACAACAGCTACGGTATGCAATCATTTGTTGCTACCTAGGGGAAACAGTCATCGCGGGGGGAAACTTGCAAGACTGCAAGTGCACGGTTAGAGTTAGAGTTGGATGAGGTTTTACGGCTCAGTTTCTAACCAATTGGTTTAAGTCGGGCCGGCCACGGCATTTTTTCCAGTTGTGGCTCACTGGCTTGTTTTCCCTACTCCATTGCTTATGAGCACCAAGCACAATGGCAGTATATGCCATTTTTAAAGTCTTTGATATGACCCTGCCAGGAATCGAACCCCAGACCTTCCTGCTGCAAGTGCACGGTATCCGTACTCCGCAGTTTAGTTCGTTTAAAAGCCCGGTACGTGTATGTGTGTATTTTCTGTGTGTCTTGGTATGCGGTATGTTTGGCTTTCTGGAAACTGGCTGTCCATTATCACTTGAGCCAAATATTACAGTCGTGGGCAAAATAAATATTAAGACAGAAGAAAAGTATTCCGGCCCTGTTGTACCAATTACAAAGGGAGCAAGTCTTTATTCACTCATATTTAACAATACTGATTGTGGCTGACATGGGGTCAAGAGGATGGGGGAGGGGGAAATGTCCAGTTCCCCCACTTTTTGAAGATTGAGGGCAAAATCCACGTATATTCGTATACTATATTTTATGTTCTATCATCATCCCCCGCCCATTTTTGGTTCCTTGCGTTAGCAAAAGGAACCTATGTAGTCAGCTTGGCGTGTGTGTGTGTATATGTGTGTGTGCGTGTGTGTGTGTGTGACACTTGCTTCGGTACGCTGTAACTCAACAAGGGAAAGTTGGACTAAACTGAAACTTGGTATATGGAACTGTCATAGTGAGAAGGTGTGCCCTATTGTTTTTGGTGGAGGTCACAGGTCATGTGGGGTCACCAGGGGTCAAAGACTGAAAACCTTGTTTGCACAATATCTCAAGTTAGGAAGCTTGGATAAATTTCATACTTGGTATGTGGATGCATTATGGTGAGAAGATGGATGCTGTAGCTTTTGGTGGAGGTCAAAGGTCATCTGGGGTCACCGGGGGTCAAACACTGAAAACTTCTTGTTAGCACAGTACAGTATCTCAAGGTAGGAAGCTTGGATAGATTTCATACTTGGTATGTGGATGACTTATGGTGAGAAGATAAATCCTGTCATTTTTGGTGGAGGTCAAAGGTCATTTGGGGTCACTAAGACTCAAATACTGAAAACCTTGTTAACACAATATCTCAAGGAAAGAATCTTGGATAGATTTCACACTTGGTATATAGATCCACCATAAAGAGAAGCTGTGCCATACAGTTTTTGGTGGAGGTCAAAGGTCATCTGGGGTCACCAAGGGTCAAAAACTGATAACCTTGTTGTTAGCTCAATATCTCAAGATAGGAAGCTTGGATTAATTTCCTACTTAGTGTGTGGATGCCTTATGGTGGGGAAAATATTTTTTTGGTGGAGACCAAAGGTCATCTGGGTTCACTGGAGGTCAAACTCTGCAAACCTTTTCAACTCTATATCTCAGTGTAGGAAGCTTGAATAGATTTATGCTTTGAGGTGTTGCATAAAATCCAGCAGAAAACCCATATGAGTTTTGTCAGATGTCAGAGGTGAAATCACCATATGCCAAAAAGCAAATTCCCAAGAATTCCTATAGTCAAATATAAGCACAAAACTATATCATTCCAGCACCCAGCACATTAAGATCACATTCACCCAATGACTGAAAGATGTTGGGCATCTTTCAGAGATGCCAAGTATCTCAATGATTTTAATCCATAATTCTGCCATTATGAAAACCTGCATCAAATACCACTTTTTAATATTGCAGAAGATTCTCTGCCCACAAAGCAGAGGACTTGTGAAAGTTCACTAGACAGACATTTGTCCTTAGATTAGGACATTTGAGCTTGCAGAAATTGGAAACTGGAATTGATTAATTAAATGCTACTATGGGTTGTTAGTTTTATAAAGAGAACTAAGTTACTGATCATTTGGATCAGATACCATTGAGCATGCATGAATTGTGATTGCTTAATTGAATAAAACAAATTGTAACTGTATACTGTCTGTGTTGATATCCCTTGAAGTGCCAGTATTTCTTGAGAGCAATTTATTTATGCTTGAATGTGTTAACACAAGATGTGCATTGTCTACAGAGCAGATTTTGTGCATCTACAGAAATACTGGTTCATTCAGTAGTTGGCTCAGTTTCATTACATTCAGCAAGGAACCACAGTGCCCATTGGGCTCTTGTTTGATTGGCGTTGACGCTAATGGTAGCTGATCAAAAATTGCGGGCGAGGGTATTCCGTCCCCGTCAACCTCATTAAGTGTCAGAAATTATAAGACTGTTACAAATATCAGCAATTAGAATGGTATTTGACAAATTTCGGAAAGAAATGACAAAGAACAGCTTGTCCCCAACCAAATCACTGGAGGGATTTCTCCATGTCCACGTGATCGCCGACATTGCATGAAAAACAGTTGCGTCCGAGTAAATGGAAAATTTTACTCATGAGTTAGCAAGGTGCCCGATTGTGGAACATTTTTAGAACGGGAGGGATGAGATGAGATGCATTCTAACACGCCTTGTAACGACCAATGTGTTATCTTTGAGAGTTGTCTAGCCCAGCGTTTCTCAACCTTTTGCAACTCGAAACCCACTCTGTTGAATGTTGAAATTAACCAATGGCCATCTTTTACCTTTAATGAAAAATGAAGTTCCATTTATGTTTACAACTTTACCATACGACACAAGTTTCAGCACAAGGCATCATATATAATAAAGTCCCTCTGTGACGGATGAGATAAAAAATATTGAAAATGACAATCGAAATGAGACCGTATCGGTAATGTTGTCCTGATACTGCCAGCAGCCGAGTTTACCGATAACGATATTTCAGTTTTAATACTGACCGATACCGATCCGTTAACGATATTTGAGAAATGGGGGTACTACAACACTACATCGTAGGCTATTGGGCACTACCACTAAGAGCTGTGTCATTTTCTGAGTCAAAATATTGGAACTTACAGTCAATCACACTAAAAGACAACACTATTATCAAGTGTAGGATATCGGTTAGGTAATGTAGGCAATTATGGTAAATTTTAACGATATCGATACGGGCAAAAATGGTTAATATCTGCAGATACTGGTGTTGAATACCAATAATCGGTCCAAAAGTACTAATCGGTTTGTTCGGCTGAATTCGCCAGCCAGTTAGCTGCGGCCCACCGGTTGAGAAACATTGATCCAGTCAATCCTGTGTTGACTCCAACTGTAACAATATCATTATTTTATTCCATTCTCCTTATAGGGAACTACATAGCGAAAGGATCAGACGACCGAGCGATTATGTCATCCAACCCTTTCCTTTTCTTCATTGACGGAACCATTTTGAGGTACCGCCTCATTTCCAAGAGTCTAAAAGAGTCTCAAGAAGAAAATGAGCGTAGATTCCGACCTATTTTGAGCCAAATAAATGAAAAGGCGCTCCCTTCTTCTGCAAATTTTGAGTAGACCTGGAGTTATTTTTAATAAACCAGGAGCTATTTTTTGTATCAATGATTGTGTGATTGTGATTGTGTGATTACCTTAAAACATGTTTTCCTGTTTTGTTCAAACATTCATAAAGAAGTTTTCTTTAAAATGAAAAATTTTTCTATATTTCATTTAACTTTTTTCGAGAGTATAACTGCATTAGTGGAAAAGGATTAAGTGCTTTTGGTTTACTACCAATACTATTCATTGAACCATGAAGCTACTACCTGGACCAAGTATTAGCTCCGTGATTGAACTGGCAGTTCCTTATGAAAGCTGGGTGATCACACCGTAAAGATCCCAGTCAATTGTATTGTATAAGGCTAAAATATTTGCTATCTTGAAACATTGATTTTTTAACTAAGGTGTGGCTGTGTAGGGGAGGCAGTATTTAATTTACTATTTATAGGTCAATGTTTTGGCAGTCGTGGCGGTGTCACCATGTGTAGAGTTCGGTGGATAATTCAAGTAAAATATGTCATGCAGGGTAAAATAAATGTTCCACTTCAAGGGTAAGAAAGAGGAGGAGAGGGAGGAGGAGGGGATGATGCGGAGAAGGTACAAATGTTAAAAGATATAAACACAATCAAAAGAAATTATCCGTCTGGGGAAGGTGGGGCCGGGTCAAGGGAAACAAAAGTTTTGGCTTAATAAACAAAGCTTCGACAAACCGTTGATGAAAAACAAACTTTAGATTTAAATACAATCGGTTCTAATAGACGCTCATTTTTTGTTGATATTTATATGGAAAAAGCTACAATGAACCAATCCTTTTATGGTGTGGAGAGCGATATGACTATTAGACCTGTGATTCTTGTATTTCGAGGAATGCTGGTTTGTGTTTACATGATTACGGGGAAATGTCCGTAACAGCTCCCTGTTTTACCATACGTCATGTCCCTGGGCAAGGTGCTTCATCACGATTGCCTTTCATAATGAGGAAGGCAAAATGGGTATATTGACAGTTATGTGGATACTTGACCATGGGCATTTTTTGAGCGATTTGGTAATGTGGTTGTACCTCACCCCTTAAAAACTACAGTTATTATATATGTTATACTGAGTAAATTACGGAAATCGTTCAAAGCTGTAAGATAACTAGTTTTGACACCAATCTTTAAAATGTAACTCCTCACACTGTTGTGGAAAATGTCGAAAATTGGCGAGGACCTCTAGAAAATCGTAGACGGAAGAATACATCAAAGAAATTCATCAAAGGAACTTTGTATTTTGTCTATAAAAAGGTAGTATGGGAGTGAGAGTTGTAACCAAGTCACCTTTGGCTCAAGTCTAAGTCAACTACTGTAATACTATTTTAGTGACTCGAATCAAGTAATTAAATCCAGTCACTGTGCTATTTTAGAAGGGAAAACTCTCTAGAATTTGTGAAGGCGGGTAGTTTTGAAAGGTTCTTACTCAAGTTCCGACTTGATTACAACTCGGTGTAGGGTTGGTCTGTTGTGTATATAGGTCTATAATCACAGAAACTAATTCTATTTACGCGCAATTTGTTTTAATGTCTTGGAAATTTCCGATTAGTCGGTACTTTATCACAAATTTTTAGGAAGAATTTTAATGAAGGAAATAACCGTAAGATAAGTGTTAAAGAAGCTGGGTAGTGGCGTACTTCCGAAATGAAAACATCATACCAAACGAGATGTTTACCCTCAGTGTGAGGCTATTATTGAAAATATTCCTCTAAATAGTAAATACGTTTTAAATTCTCATTTAAAATAATTTTTGCAATGTAATTTAGTGATATCGTTAACTTAGGCTAGCGTTATCGCCTAGGTCTACCACGAAAAACAAACTCATTGATCGGAAAAAACAGTTTCAATTACCTGCAAAATTGATAATGTTATCCATAAACCTCCAGCAGATGATGAGAGAAATAGTCATGTGTCTTAATTCCTCTTAAGTTATCGCACTGAAACACGCAACGCGAATATACTACACACATACGTACGTTGTGACTTGTATATACTGTGCTAAACACAACGCATGGATGGCTTCATCGGTTTCGGATCAAATCGATAAACCATGAATCATATCCGGATGTGACGTAACGAAGTCGGTGGGTCCGAGAATTTATTGTTTTGGCGGCTACCCAGCTCCTTTAAGTGCAGTATTTTGGAAGTCAATTTCATTTTATCTTAACTGTACTGAACTTAGCTTAAGCTCTGTAATTACCCACCAGGCGGACGTGTATCACTCCTTCATTTGTATTGGTTGTACTCGTCACACCAACTGTAGAGTACGGAGAGGTTGTTATAATACTTCTGTTGCTTATTCTACACCTACTTTGGCAAAAATCAGTCCGGTAGCTTTCCCATGAAGTTGACATAAACGCTTTCTCGGCCTTTTGATTAGGATTATGTACATAGTATAGTATGTTTTTTCAGTCAATAGATCTGGATTAGAGTCATTTACACCCGGGTTTGACCTTACACACTACGATTTCCGGAGAGTTGAGTTTTGCGTACCCCAGTTATCTGTAGCTCCGTTTGGGAGCATTTTCATGTATTTGCATGCCATGCATGTAGCCCGTAGGATGATTAATATGAAGAAAAATTGTAGAAATGCATGACATCCGGGGTTTTTTGTTTTGTCTTGTTTTTTGTGAATACCCACTATACATAGAAAAGACGACGACTTGCACTTACATTTTTAAACTATCTTGCTTTTTCAATTATACAAAAAATTAAGAAATATTATTAAAGTATCACAAAGAATACTCAGACATAGCTTCACTTTGTATTCAGAATTAGAAACAAGCGGTTAGCTATGGCATGTAAGGAGTTGTTAAGCAGACATGACATTTTCACGATGTAAGCATTACACAGACGATTCATACTCAGTAGTTCTTGCTTTTTGCTTTCAAAAGTAGGCCTTTGTTTGTTACCGTAATTTACATTTACAGCTCCAGTTACGTCATCATCTTTACCGTTTTTTCGCAGGTGTAGCAAGCTGTTCTCAGAGGGGGAGGCTGAAAATTTCAGGCTGCCATCTTGGGAGGGGTCCAGTGGTAGGGGTTTCATCCCCTTAACAAACTTTTAAGTTGAATATTTGAGGGTCCTTAGATGCAATTTGATGCTATATTTTGTGTATTTTTGGAAGTATAGTATTGAAAACCTTTGAGAGTTTATTGAAAAAAGTTTGATATTTTTCAAAGAGTGGACAAATAAGGGGTTTGTCCTTGAAAATGGGGCGGAAGCCTACGGTACTTTTAGCCCTCACATTTTGACTGGGGCTATAGTCCCTCGGCCTACCCCTTCCTCGCTTTCTACTCCTATGGTTTTATCTTTGTTTTATGTGTTTTACGTTTTCAATGTTGGTGTTCTTGGTCTGTGTACAGGCTGTATTTGGTGTTGCATTTCGCCCCAGTTATGTAATTTCCTACGAAGATTTAATACAATTGATTTATCCTATCTCTGTAGAGAGAATAGTCTCTGTCCATCTGTCTACCTCTCTCATACCATTTGTTCGTAAAGGCTCCGTTTCCTCTACTTGGTATGACAGAATGTAGAAAATGACTAACAAATTCACACTCAACTAAATACAATATTTCAGCTAAAAATTGCTGCATCGTCGTAGAATATCAGGGCTCTTCGACGCCATCTTTGAAGCCCTGGTCACTGGTACTAACCTCTCGGTATCATTGATTATAGATCATGGGGTTAACCTTCAGTGTGTTAACAATCGCCTTAAGTCAGGGACTTTTAATAAAAAAAAAATTGGGGGCATCGGCCGGAGCTCTTTGCATTCTTCCGGTCCCGTTTAGTAATTTCAACATGAGATACGTAGACAGCTACCTGGTTACTCGCCTATCGGCATGTGGCATTCGAGAATTTTCAGATGAAACATAAGGCCCCAACTTTTTTGGATGGGGTCCAGAGAGGACTCCCAAGTGGATAATGTGGGAGATTGTCCCAAAAGTTCGGGAATTTAAAAAAAATGATACTACAGAATGAAGCATTTAACTATCTTCAAATTACTTTGAATGCGCGTTAAACAGATGACCACCACTATCACATCCGGAAGATTATATTTTGTAGCAGCCTAAATCCAGGGCAGATAGCTTACAGAGCCCCCCCCCCCCCCGCCCTCGATTCAGTGAATCATATCCGATTGGAAAGTGTTTGTGTTGGGTAAGGTGTGATTTTGACACGACGCAATCTGAGCCTCCCAGATTGCCTAAAATAGCACTTCCCAATACAAGCCTTGTTACTTGGATCTCAACGTTTTAAAGGGACTCATTGAGTTGATATTGACTATTTTGTGACGACTTTGAAGGAAATCATTGCATGACAATGTTTCCAATTTGCCTCTTACTCATGTATCACTACCTTTAATTACCGAAAATGTGAGAAATTGTAGTTTGTGTGAACAGGGGTTGCATTAGATTAATACCAAATGGTAAAAAGGTTCTGGTCACGAATTTGAAATAAATGATTTTAATCATTAATTACCCTGTCACATCCATTTCAGTTGTGTGTCAGATCTGCAGAATCTCTTAGTTTGACCATTACCATCAAGATGTGAGCAAATCTCAACAGATGTGAAAAAAGTCATAAATTTTGTGACCCAACTCGATAAGCCCCTTTAACATTGACATCACATGAATTAGAGTTTCACACTAAAATATGCAAGTTTAGAGTTATTCATTTTTTGCTGTCTGCTTTCAGTATTCTACCAAAGAGAATTTAAGGTCCCAAAATTTCTTGGCCAACTGTCCCACCTTCCCCACCCCACTTTGATTTGATCTTCATACTGCTCGGTCTACCGACACGTTAATCTGATGATGTAGTGGGCTTTTGGATGGGGGGGGGGGAGCACTGGATAAGAGCTTTGGAAGAAAAATAGCACTCGAGCTGTCCTACAGAAGGCAATAGTAAGACAACTAAAAACTATAAGTGCGCCCAAAGCACAGCAAAAGGATGTTGTTTGAAAGACGTTTTAGTAACGTTTTCATCGATTTTTCAACGCACAAGCTATCCATTGGCATGATAAGCACATATTAGTTTATTCTGAATGAGAATGCTTATGACAGCATTTCTTTTGGTCTCTTTTCAACTTTTTTAACTTTTTTGATCTCCATTTGCTCAGTGGGCAGGGTTTGATCACTTTGTAGGCCGGATGGGGCCCGTGGGCAGTCATTTAAGAACTTATCGCTTAAGCTATTTTGGCAAACTACGCACCGTTAGCTTAATGGCATGACCTGAGATAATCTCCTTGATGTGGGGGGTACAACTCCACACCTATCACTGAGTTGTGGCAGGGCCTCTACGGTGGGGTTTACACTGTTTCATATCACTGGAAATTATGCAAAGAGCCGCAAGGTACCTAGCTTGTGTATCGGCTCCTTTTCGGTCCCACTGTTCAAAGCTATTGAGTTTTTGCAGAAGTGATTTTTCATAGAGAGTTGAACGAAAAGTTATTTTACTGACAGGACTGCAGGGGTGGCGCCAGGTGGGGAGGGGACATAGCCCCCCCCCCCCTCCACCCCGTTGAGGAAATTTTCCGGTTTCGTCGGGAGCCGTAATGTGTACGATAAAGTATGTAGGTAAAAAGGTAAAAAATTCATTATTTGCAAGGATCATCAGCAAAATTCCGGCTCCAGCCCCCCCCCCCTTTTGCCACGAATTTTTTTAAAACGGTCCCAAAGCCGTACTTCAAGTTTATGTATACTTACCTTGATTGCCAGATACCAGGAAATAAGATTTAACAGTGTCTAATTTCAAAAATTTTTCCAGCCCCTTCCGGATTGAGGCGTTGCATATTTGTCCTTTGTAAGTTCGAACTTCGCCCTCACAAAGTTAGTCCACCCCCTTTTTGTAAAATCTTGGACCCCCCTTTCTTCTACCATCGGTGTATGGATTAAAGTGAGGCAACGAATAATATTAGGGACGATATGGCAGAATAGTGACAATTGAGTCAACAAACAGTCTCTACCTTTTAGTAGTAAGGGAATATAAATTTCTTTGCTCGACCAATGGCAGACACTTAAAGTAGGAAAGGTTCATATTTCATCATATTTTCATTCTTGTAGGTTATGCAGCAGCAATGCAGCATACAGACCAGCTCAAAGCGGCTTCTACATCCAGCGCAGGCGATCCACCTCTTTGGCTACCTCTTGGCTCTAACGCACTCAGGGGCTTTGATGTAGGCTACTTGCCTGCAACAACGGATGTTATTCATAGGGTATGAAGCTGTTCTAGAGTGGGGGTGGGGGCTGGTGGTTGTTTTGAAAGGCCTTCCTGAGGGAGGGGTGTAAGGGGAGGGGATGTATTTTTGAATATGTGAGGGTCCCTAGATGCATTTCAGTGCAACATATTGAGCAACTTTTAAGGAAAATTACTGTAAATTTTTGACATTTTTTCTGCTAAGGGAACGAATAAGGGGTTTTCGTCCTTGAATTGAGGAGACGGAAGCATACTACCCCCACAAAGTTTTTTGTGGGCCAAACCCCCATCCTCTAGGCCCCCATCTCCAGCTCTCACCCCACCACCACCTCCATTCCAGCCCCCTCTTCTTACTCCAATGATGTTCTTAATTTCTAAACCAATTACACTTTTGCTGATGGAACCTGCCAAGTATGAAATTTTTCAGCCACTGTAGGTTAACTTCTTTTAAACAGTGATTGTGTTCAGTGGCGCCGGCACGGGGGCATGGGGGCACGTGTCCCCCAATCGATTTCTGAAAAAACTATGAAAATTTTTAAATGATCCTAAACAGCGTTTAAGCTATAGAGTTCTGTAGGGGGTAGGTTGGGGTGTGTTTTCGACCTGGTGATGGATCTATTGTAATTATTTTCCATCCAAATAATTCTCAAACCATCAGAATTTTCGCAATTCCTTCGCAAACGATCAAAATCTTCTCTCGCTCCGCGCGCTTCAAACCTTACCTCAGTATTGTCTTATTATCAGTATCTTCCGGTAGCAACTCCCGGAAAAGCACAGCAGCAAAAGCTGAAAGCTGTTTACGAATTCCCAGGTAAAAGACTGGCTTTTTTGGTTGGCATATCGGTTTGTTGGGGAATTTAAAGTGTCTCGATGCAGAGCCTGAATGCAGCCTTTGTCATGGAAATCTTATTTCATGAAAAATTTCGGCCCGCTTTGCGCGCATTCGTCACGGTTTGTCCTCCAACTCATGATCATTATTAAGTAAGGTAATAAGACATCGAACTATTCTGATCTCAACACTTTACGAAAAACAGAGGTACATCTCCATCCTCTGTAGGGGCCTACGGGATCCTTAAATCTAATTTGAAGCATGATGTGGAAGGTTGAAAATACGTATTTGCCGTTATACTTTTTCAAAAAAATTTCCCAAGTGCTTCGTGCGCGGCCATTATCGGTATAGATGGTGATTGTTAAAACACTTACGACGAAAAAGCATTCTGAAAAGCTCTTGTTAGTCCTTCACCCCTTTTTCTATACCTATCAGGGAGATCTTATATCACCTCCCTGCACCTATACTCTCCCTCCCTCCCATTCCCAATGCATTTCTGGAAGCTGTTTGTCTGAATTTTTGTTCAAAATTAGTAAAAATACCATAGTTGTAAAGTTCTCGGCGTCATACTCTATAGTATCATTTGGATGTCAGGTAATAAGCATCGTGTCAGTGCCCCATTTTGTATAATTAATCCAGAGCTTCCAGGAGGCACTATACCAGTGTCTGCCAGTCTTAGATACATTTTTGTAATGCACCATGAAGCAAAGGAAAATTTTCGTAATAGTCCAAGAATGTTTCTGTGGACGCCACACAAGTATTTTTGTGTAAAACTCTCCCCGAATAGAAGGCAGTAAAGTAGCGAAAAGGGGGGGGTACTTCAGGAGGTGTTTTGACAACATACCCTTCTCTCAGACAACATGCTCTCCTCTTTCACATAACCAAAATGAGAATTTACTAAATTATGGACATTCTCCAGCCATATATGATCAGTTCAAAAATACCCCAAAGATAGCACCATTTTGCATTTAAGCAATCTTAAATTAACAAAAATTTCTCAAAGGGGAGGAGGCATGACGAAGTGATGCCCCCATCACCAAATCCTTGCGGCGCCTCTGATTGTATTTTTGTCGCAAAGTTACTCGGTTCGATGTAGTTCTTTGGAACAAGTGAATTGTCTAACAAAACTAAACTATCTTATCGTGGCTTTGGAATTGTGCAAGTAGTTTGTTCCTTTTGGCTGGTAAATACTCACCAGGCTTTTCTAATCGGTTACGATTTTAGTAGTATTGGGGTTCTCTTTACAAGTTTTTCCCCACTCATAGGTGAAGAAAAGTGCAAGTGATAGATTTTCCTTGACTGGTATATACATCATTACTTTTTCATTTGTGTTTTTTATCAGTCTTTCTTTAAATGTGAACAAGTGAAATTCTACCAATAGAGCTAGTGCCCACCCTCTGTTAATGAGCTACATCTTAATCTTGTTCGAGTGACATTTTTAACCAGTCAGAGTTAATTAATACTCAGAACAGAATGGAATTTCAAGGGATCATTGTAGTCATTCGTGTGGGAATAAGCGCCATTATTTTACATTTGGAGATCATTTATGGTGTAATGGGCGGGCAGAAGTCGTTCGCGAATATACCTTTACCAAACAATGGCAAGTTGAAACTATATGTGTCATCAATGGACTTTCGGCTATATTCCGTTGTGTAGTAACATTACCACGAAGCATCTCACGCTAAGGACACGTTATCTATATGAGGTCACTCGTTAACATTTCTTCGTGTTTATTTTTTTTTTTTTTTTTTACCAAACCTTCATTGCCGTTATGCAATCATACACATTATTGGCTAAGTGAAGGGGCAAGGGTGGAAACATTTACTCCAGGGGTAAGTTTAGCCTAAACATGAAATAATAACTTTGTACACTGTTTCATTGATTCAAGTTGTTAATGGGGACGCTTTAAGTTAGGTTTGCCATAGATCTTTGAGGTTTACCCACGGACTTTTTATATACATGGACAGAGCATATTGCACTAACGTCCTATGCGTAAATTGTCTCCACTGTACGTTCACGAATAGGCTTACCAATATGGCTGCCTGCTACAGTCTTGTGTGCAAAAGTTTGGACTTGCTCAAGTGGCCCGTATCGACAAATTGTGTGAGAAACTTGTAATATTTTCGAAAGAATGCAAGCTCAGGTCAAATTCAACAAACAGAATGGAGGACTGTGATATCGTTCTTCCATTCATACTGATATTTTGTCTGAAATGTTGCAGATTCATCGTCAAATTGGGCAAATGGTAGTAGCCCGGCGGCCATCTTGGTTAGCCAAAATTTGTTCGAACGGTAGCGACCGTATTGATTGCGTAATCCTCTGTCCATGTATTGAAGTCCGTGGGTTTACCCACAGGCGTCGCTGATGATCCCTGCGCCACTGCCGTTATCAGACACGACGAAACAAAGGCCGTGCCATTCAAAAGGTACCCAGAATTTCATCATCGTGAAATATTTCTTGAAGTGATGGAGAGGTGAGATTAACGTATACATGTTGGCCACAAAATGTGCACTAGCCACAATGCGTGGCTAATATCAGGTTTTAGAGTAAAATTTCACTTCAGAATTGGGGTTGCGGCTTTTGGAATATGAGGAGAAAATTAGACGGTAGACGTGTATATATATATATATATATATATATATATATATATATATATATATATATATATATATATATATATATATATATACCGTATATATATATATACCGTATATATATATACCGTATATATATACCGTATATATATATATATATATATATATATTTATATTTATATATATATATATACATTATATGAGAAAAATGTTTTATTGTTATATATATATATATATATATATATATATATTCATGATGAAAGTAATGTCTGTTTGTCATGACGGTTGCTCACAGGTGGAAATCTGGGGTGGGAGGGGGATGGGGGATATATCCCCTACTTTTTGGAGATGGCTCCATTGACTTTCACATTTTCACACAGCAACTTTTGCCTCAAGGCCCCTTATCCCCTCGCTCCCCCAGTTTTTCATACAAATCTCTGCTACTGATGTTGATAGATTTTGCATATTAACTTGATGACGTGAACGAAGGAAACATCGTGCTTTCAAACTTTGTCTGATATCCTTGGTGAGTGCTAGTAAGATAAAGTTAGTAATACCCCACGACGACCAGTTGCCCTGACGGGTTTCTTGTTTTGCCTTGAAGGAGGGCAGATTTTTCCGTATAGACCGCACATTTCTATGCACCAAGCAAGGGGAAAATTTTGGATTCATCATCTACTCGTAGGGCAGACACTGGCGCCCCTGTGACTTCAACGAAGTGCTAATAGTATAGCCTACATTCGTAAAAGTTACTAGGTTTTAGATCATTCACACTCAGCATATAGTTGCAAATGTTTGTTGGAGTGCATATTTACCAACTAGAATGGTATAAACTATTTTAGGAGATCCATTATTTGACTATTGTCGGTAACTTACGGATGCATGGTAGTTAATTAACGCACTCAATAGGAACTAATCCTGTTTTTCGTACACTTAGAAATTCCGACAACTCATGCAGTTCCTCTTTCGTTTTCCTTGTACAGTAGACACGAATAGGTGTAATTCATAACTGAAGAACCTCTGTAAACGTTACAGCCTGCCTGGGTTCCGTCAATAGATGTTTTTCAGTCGTAGCTGCCAGTCATTTAAAATTGCAAAAACTACTGTTGTCAGCGGAAATGGTTGATTGTTTGAAGGAATGTGTAAAGGAGTACCAAGATGAGAAAAGAAAAATAATAACTGGAAAAAAATTGTGTGTTCAAAGTCAATAATCTCTACATCTACTCGGTGTGGGATTTCAACCGTAAACACGCTCTATATCAGGGCTATCACCTTACAAGCAATATTATGGTATTCCTGGGATATACTATCTTTACCAATCCTTCCGCCACGCAGTGGTGGCGCCAGGTGGAGGCAGGGGGGGGGGCCATGCCGGGTCTGGCACCCACGATGATACTTTGTTTGCACTGAACTTTTGGAAGTGAAAAGCTTTCCCCATCTGGGCTTGGCACAGGATTACACTTTTGACCATAACTATCGAAATCTTGAGAAGACATCAAACTGTCTGATCATAATTAGTCACCCAACTTTCGAACTACAGGCCTATACGAACAAACATCATTCTCCCACTGAATATGACGACCCGTCATCTTTAACATGATTAGTTATTTAAAACTTAATAAAAAATTGATTAGAAGGTAAGAAACATTTTTAAGTGCACGTGGCTTTCAAAACTTAATTCGCTCTGCTGCATCATGCGCACATGTCACTTGGTCAGGGGGCACCCAACCCATTCTTGCCCCCTGGCACCCTGAACCAAAGTTAAGCCACTGAGGAAGGAGAAAAGAGACAACGAATTTGCTCTTTGAACATCTTGCTAGTGAGGGATTTCTTTTTGAATGTGGTATCAGGTAATCAAAAGTAAACATAAGCGTAGGAAAAGGGGGGCAGGGGGTGATCGCCCCTGCACTTTGATTGGTGGGGTGAAAACCTCGTTTCTCTACCCCCCCCCCCTTTGGATGACATGCTGCGAAAATATGGCATTGAAGAGGATGGAATTCCTTCAAAGTTTGTCACACATTGCACCATTTTGCATCTAGGGCACTTTAAATAGTAAAAAAACTCTCCTCTTAGATCCCCCAGGACACTGATTACTAGCATTCACTCCCCTACCCCCCACTTTCAAAAGTTTCCTACGCTTATGGTAAACGAAGAGGGAGGCAGTATTTTTACGCTTGTACTAAGTATGTGCGAGTATGGGAGTAATGGTGAATCTCAAGGAGGTGGAAAGCGAATGCCCCGCACAATGCCTCCAAATTCCTTGTGGAACCTTTATCAAAATGTCTTACAACGAAATCGATAGCCAGATTGCTTTTTTTGGGGGGGTATATTGAAGATAGCATACCCTGTCATGAAGTTTGGTCTATACCCTCCTTCAACAAAAAATATGAAGATTCTCCACTGAGTGAAGTTTGAGTTGGCAGTTCACTCTTCGACCAAGAAGTGTGGTAGCGAAAGGGTGTGTTTTTGTAGGAAAGGTGCCAGCTTTAAATGGTAGCGTTAGGAGTCCACACTTTTGGTTTAAAGAGTCGTTCTCATATTGACATTTTATTGCAAGTTAGTTTGGCTATCACTTCTCACTGTTTTTCACTATCTCTGGTTCATTGGCTGATCTTATATTTATCTCTATCTTCCTTCTTATTTATACATATACAAATATTAACAACTGCATTGTATAACAATAAAATGCAGAAGGAAGTTTCTACAAGTGGTTCAACCCCCCCCCCGCCCCACATTACGTCATTTCCGTCTCCTTTCCCATCTCACTACAGTACATAGGCCACTGGCCACAGGTCTCTCCTCGACCAAGTTTGTTGTAAAAGTGTTTTAATTATCTTGTATCCTCCGTAGCGACTGTCCGTCGCTTCCGCTAAACAGAGCAACCGTTACTGTTTTTGTCGTAACAATGAGATGCACAAAAAACTTCTTCCTTCCCTAGGGCTACTACCCGTTTAAGACATTGAGGGCCTATGAGTTGAACGAATTTAAACCCCAGCATTCAACGATTTTTTTAACTCCTGAATTCTTGCAAAATTACATTCCTATTGATGGTTCTCGAGATTCTCCAAGTTAAAGTTACAACATTTTCAACTTTCAGTCTTAATGTAAACTTGAAGCAAGCCGGTGTGTACATCGTAACCCCTTAACTGATCGATGATCATTTGCTTTGAAGGAATTTTACATCCAGATTTCCCCCATAATGCTTTTCTTATGGAAATGCATAAGAGGCATTGGAATTTTATAAGCATTACATACCATTATAGCAGGGGCGGCGTTACAGAGGGGACACTGGGGCGACCGCCCCTTATCATTTGCAAGAAAAGGGGAAAGGAAAGGAAAAGAAGAGGGAAAAAGAAGAAAAGGAGAAAACGAAAGAGAGGAAAGGAGGAAGCGAAAGAAAAAGAAGATGAGAAGAGAAGAGGTGGGTAGGCCTATATCTGATACATATTTTTAGAAAACAAGAAGGCATCCAGGGGTCTGGGGACTAAGAAAAATGAATATTTTGACCCAAACGTACCTTAAAATGGCCGATTTTGCCCTCTGTTTTGGGATAGTTTAAATATTACACTAGATTGCGTCTATTTCGTTAGGGTTCTGGAAAAATGAAGGGGACAGACCATATGATATCCCCCTCCATTTTCGAAAGTGGGGGACATGTCCCTCATCTGTTGACACCCATGTTATTTATATTTTGTACACCCATATTTACAGGTCCTTAACAATCAACATTTGACATAGTGAGACCGACAAGCGCTAAAGGGCATGTTTAACATAATGGTACACCCTCACACGTTACCAACCTGAAATAGTGACGATAATAAAAAAAATTATTGCATCACAAACTGGCACCTCTGCACCTTAGCGTCTAGGGGATAATGTACCCTTCCCCCTCCCCCTCCTTTTGCCATTAGTTCTGCAGTACGAAGTAAACTTTACAGTGAATTTAGTGTGACATTACAGATGAGATAATTATTAAATGAATCTTGGAATGAACGGTGGTTAAATGACGGATAGACCCTTGAAAATCGTCACATAAGGTTGTAAAGGCGTTCTTTCATTTTAGTAGTTTATTCACTTTTAAAAATTTCATTGCGCAATTCTACGAGATATATAAAAATAAAAACACTTCAAGTTTGCACATGTGTGAAATGCTCTTCTTTGCCGATCACAAAAGTTATTTTTACACATCTTTTAGCCGTTACTAACTTATGTTGGTGGAAAAACTGTCTTAATTCCTAGCCATAGGTCATGTTGAATTAACGTGCATGTGTCACCAGGTCCGTAGCCAGAAAAGGTGTTGAAGGGAGGGAGGGGGCATACTAGATAGCCTTCAGGAAGCAGGCTAATTTTTAGGGGGCGAGATATGTCGAGGCAAATTTCAGGCAACATTAGTTTTTCATCTCAGAAATTTTCTAGGGGGCTGAAATTTTTCTAGGGCTGGTGCTCCCGGTCCCGTTGACTACGGGCCTGAGTGTCAGGATGCAATACACCACACGACACCACGTTGCCCATGCCGATTCGAGGATTCTTAATCTATGAAAAAGTGTCTACACGTCCTCTTTAAAAGATTCTTTTCTAAGCTAAGATTTGGCAATAACCTTATACGCTTTTCACAGGAATGGAGATCGTTTTATTGCTGTTCATTTTTTCCTGTTCAAGATGAGCCTCTTGACCTGGTAATAGAAGCAATGAAATTGCTCACACCACTGATACTGGTAAGAAAAATCGTAGAATTTACTAAAATGCCACACACCAAACGTTTCACGTTTCATTCGTTTATTTTCTAGTTTTTTCTTTCTTAACTAGATCGAGGACCTTACATGCCGTATTGAACCCGTTAAAAATGTTAGATTTCCGACCTCAAAAAATTGGACTTTCGTGGGGTTGGATTATATGTCACTTTCTAACGCTCGAGGCTGTCTCCATCGCCGAGCCAATTAATTATCTCTTTCCAACAAGCTGTATCACATGTCATGATCTGGACAATGGAAACGTCCAGCCTTGAGGCAATTGGTGTAATAGAGAAGCATAAACAATGGAGCAGGGAAAACAAGCCAGTGAGCCACAACTGGAAAAAAGGCCGTGGTCGTCTCGACTTGAACCAATTGGTTGGAAACTGGGACGTTAAACCTCATCTAACCTAACCGTAATAGAGAAGGGGAAAGAGGTTTTTAGTAGTTTTAAGGAGACCAATACCTCATGATATACATTCAGATGGTAACATGGGGATAGCATGACAAACTTTATTTAAAACGATATAGAATATGGAACGCGAAAACAGCAAATGTTTTGCGACGATGCAACAATGGATGCAGTGACAATGGCAAATATTGTAATGACAATATAACAATGTTATTGTTGCTATGTAAAAGAAGGGTGTGTTAACAAAAATTCATTTATGACGCATAGTGCTCGGTGCAGAGTACCTTACAAATTATTCCTTTTTCTGTTACTGAAGAAAATGGAATCGATAAAATTGGTTGAAGACAATGTTGAACTTAAGTAAACTTTTGGCCCTGTTTTTTTTTTCTCCCTTTTTTTCCTGAGTTCGTGTCTTTATAATGAATTCAAAGTCGATTCTATGAAGGTTGCCAAAACTACCCTTACTTTAGTCAAACTTTACGATGTGATATTTTTGTTCAACTAGCAGACTTAGCTCAAGCTCTTACTAGTACTTTGCCAATTCCCCTATGAAAAATGAGACGAAATTTGAATGTGAATTTAACTTTGAATTTCAAGTTATTTTTAAATTTGAATTTGGCTTTGAATTGATTATAGATGAAACAGCTTGGTGTTGTTATTGCAATATTTCCTCGTTAATTAAGAGACATCATTCAAGTAAAACTGGTACAAAACTTCTCTTCCCATTATAGTATTTGGAAAGAACCACGGACAATGGCGCTGTGACGATTGTCGTCGTTAATATTGACATCCGTATGGATAACGGTGGGTTTGTCCGTTCCTTGAAGTACTGAAATATTTTTTCAAAGAAATTTAGTATTTTTCGTATTTTTTTCTTTTTTAATAGAAGCCTCCTATTGATGGTACCATCATGTGGCATTCTGCGACATCGTACAGCATGTGTATATACCAATACGTACACATGCATACGTACTTCAGCTCGTAAACGTGCATGTCGATATATGTACGAGCGATTTTTGCCGTCCATTGCCGTACAGTGATGTCAGAGGGAAAACCTCCATACCGTGCAGTATATATCCAGAGGTTATTTGCTGTCTTATTCGTGACATTACCTATACGCCATGACTTGTAACCAGTGGCGGCGCCAAGGGGGGGGGGGCTTGGGGGGCTTTAGCCTCCCCAAAAAAGTGGTCAGCCCCCCATTAGCCCCCCCCCCCAACTGAAATGAGCAAATTGAAAATTTAAAACACTCATTAAAACAATTTTATTAAGTGGAATTTTTAATGGCCCTAAACATTTGTCAGCCATCAGCGCTAGCCCTACCTTTAACCCACTCCCCTCCGCTTGGCCCCCATGTCGACAAATCCAAGCACTACTCCCTGAGTCTGCATGTGGTTTTTCTTTTGGGCAATGAAATATACCACCAAATTTCGGCGCGCTTCGCGCGCATTCCTTACGGTCCGCTCTATATCACTAATGAAGATTAAAAGTATCAGTGAACTTTTCTGGCACAATTTGTGCCTTTCGGATTGCCGCTAACGCGGAAATTATATTACTATAAGCCAGTAGCGTGTTTAAAGGGGGGGGCCGGCACAGGCCCCCCACCTCCGAAGTAGTCGGGGGAAATCACCCAGTCGGGGGATTTACGGGTTCGATCGAGGAAGAGAAAAAGTTTGAAGAGACACACCAGACACACTGAGCATTCAAACCTTCACCACACACCAGCCCCCGTGGGGGGCAGAAAAATGGGTGTCGTCGGGGAGAGGGACCCTCGATTTCTTTTGTTTTGGAAAAAAGGCAAAAAGGCAAAAAAAAAAAAAAAAGGTCCTCGAAAATTCGGATAGCACAAGTATGCCGACGTGGGTCGGTCGCCAAGAATTTAAGTGCACAAAAGCAAAAAATAAAAAAAAGGTCATCAAAATAAGCGCCAGTAGGGGGAATCATCACAGGTTGTGCCCCCCCCCCCCACCTTCGAAATCCTGCACACGCCTCTGCTATGAGCCACCCCCAAAATTTGCTCAGCCTCCCCTTAGCCTCCCCAACTAAAAATTCCTGGCGCCGCCGCTGCTTGTAACGACTGGCAACCATTCATGTTCAAAATAACAGTAGTCTGGTAATAATGGATGTTACTGGTGGACATATGATGGTATACAGCTTCAAACAGTTGGCCATCTTTTGTTACTGTCTTTATCAAACATTTGAAGAGAAAAACTGGAAAAGGGTAAGATTCTGTTGCGTTGGCTCGCCGTGTAAGGAGAAACATATTGTTAAGGCAAAGTACGAGCTAAAAATAAAGAGGTAACAATGACGCAAGTAGAAATGTCACCAGTCAATACGCCAGTACCCGTATGTCCTAGCCATTCGTCCATTAACCTTGCGAAGCCTTTAGATAAAGGCGCTCTCTCAGAAATCATAATACACCCTAGGTATACGTCTATATATTGTATCTGTGTATTGTACTGTACTGCCATATAGGTGATGTACACATTCTTGCAAATATTGCATTTTTAGTTGCGGTGCCTACCATGTTGTAGGGATGGTTGCCTCCAAGTTGTAGGGATGGTTGTTCTGTAATTTGTAAATTAACTTTGGTGACCTTATGACCTTTTCAAGGGGGTATAATCGGGAGTTTTCGTCATGTTAGTGCGTGGACGCTGTCTATTTTTAGACAATCCCCTGTATCATACCAGGGAGTTGTTAAATAACAACTCCCTGATCATACTAGAGAGCGTATTAGAGCATGGTCATGCCATGAGTCGGTCAGGTAACTTTTTTAAACAGCGCCATCGAATTTATCATTGTGTTAAGCGTATAATATATAATCTAGATCAGTTTAGTTCATTTTCTAGCCTTCACAATATGACTAACCCAACCCAACTACACATCAGTACCTGAGCACCAACTTTTTACTGTCACTGATATAACAAAAACTACCAACAAACCGTGGTCAACGGCAAGGCACCGCAACTAGTGTAGTCATGTGACTTGTTTGACCGATTAAACGCACAATAGCCTGCTTACAGCAGGCTACGCAAAGTGAATGAAGTGTGCATAAATGCCCGAAATACCCCAAATTTCCCCCTCTCTAGTAGTTATTTACTCCTCACGTTGCAACAAAGGGTGGGAAGTCTCCACAAGTGAATGGAAATTTCGTCAGCTAGGCAAGCTAGAAAGGAAGATAATTCCCTTGTCACTACTTTTAACCAGCCTCCCATTTTAGCCTTTCGCCAACCCCCTAATCTGAAAACGTTACTTACTTCTTCAAGACTCCCGGTAGATCGCAGTCCTGGTGTAGGTAACACTGGCTGTAAGAAACCCAGATGTCAGATTTGCTTCCACATCACTTTGGGACCCAAAGTCTTTATTCCCAATGTCACTTGGCCCATTAAGCCCCCTGCCCTCACGTGCGATTCCAGCAATGTAGTTTACATTTTTTTTTATTGTACTATTTGTAATTCTGGTAATTATGTAGGAGAAACAGGTACTGCTTTTCGTTTAAGATTCAATAATCATAAAAAATCTATACGGGATAACCTGCCCGGTTTTCCAGTGGCGGAACATTTTAACTTTCCTAACCATTCACTTGAGAATTTAAAATGCATTCTTGTAGGTTCTAATTTCAGTTCTTCAGCATTACGTAAACGTAAAGAAATAGAATGGGTTTCAAGAATTAATTCCTTTGTTCAAGGTATCAACAAAGATTTAGGGGTTCTCACTCCGTATCAGTTCTGCAAGGCCTGACTAACCTCTTATCATGGGTCAGCCAGCGCCCTTAATCCCCCAGGTGAATTAGTTTTACTTAAATTTCCTCAGTGCGCCTTTATTTGCAGCTTTTACAGCTCTCTGGACAGTTGTCTCACAGCACATCTTACTGTACATTCTGGTTTTTACCATTTATTTCTGCTTTCTTTTATATCCTAGCAGTTATTTACGCCTTTTGTGCTCTTTTAATGCTACACTGGTTGCAGCCCATTTTTGAATTCTTTTAAGTTTTAAATCTTTTAATACTGCTTCTGCACTTCTCGACAGCGTCTGTATTTTTATCTGTTTGTCAGTCTAGTAGTTGCCGATGAAGGTCCTAGGTAGGACCGAAAATTTCAACAATAAATTTCTTTTTAATGTATTCCTGCTGTGTCAACTATGCTTTGTGTTCTACTTGTTTACCTGTTATTTATCGGAATATACGTGGACCATATTTCTATTATATATATATATATATATATATATATATATATATATATATATATATATATATATATATATATATATATATATATATATATATATATATATATATATATATATATATATCGATAACTGATCCTAGTTTGTCTCACGATAAAATGTTCTGCTACCATTGTACAACTTATACCGCTCAACAGAGCGTATTTGTTCAAAGATCAGTCCGAGTTTTGCACGCGTGTCCGATAAACGCTGTCTGCCGATGTGACTTCACGAAATAATTAGTTTACATTTCATTTTCGTAGTCCTCTGATGCAAAACATATATTTACACAGGTTGGCAAATTTTTGGCTCTTTCCGATCAGGGATGGAGAAGATTTTAACAAAAACTCTCAAAAATCTGACTGTAATCCTATCCGAAATCGCTCTAGTGTGACCTGCGCTTAATACCCTTGACTGGTTGCCATCTTTCAAATAGGGCGCTGGTTATAAAGTTGACGAGGATCGGACATTGTGTACGTCATCAGATGACGAGCTCGTTATCACACTGTGGTTAAAAACTCCATGTGAATGCACTTGCCATCAAGATGCGCTCTCTAGGTCAAGATCCCGAGCTTGTTATCACATCACCCTAAATTCTTAATGTAAATGGTCGTAAGTCATCTGTTTACTTCCAAATGCCTCTCAGTTATCTCTGCTGAAAACGGATACAATTCCTAACATGGCTTGCTTTTGTAAACATGAGTCGGCAGAAGTTCTTGGTATCTTCATGACTTATTCGTCATCCATAACTTGCTTGCAAATCCGTGTGAATGCAGCTGTGATCTTCATACAGAAGTTTCGCCTTATCAGATAACGTGTTTGTTATCTCATGTGGAAACAGTGGATGAAGATGCATTACATTTGTATTTTTTTTTTCAATTTTCTTTAGGTCAATACGTGAAGAGAACAGATGGCAAAATGGCAGTCATGTCACAAGAAGGCACATGGCTACGAGTTAGTGAAATACCAGACGCTAGTAAAAAAAGCACTTCTGTAGTAGAGGGTAGGACAAGGAGTAACAAACGTCCAAGAAAAACTTTTGCCAACTAGAATTTTTTGAGTCAGCAGAGAAAAATATTGTTTTTACGTATGTCTTTCATCTGAAAAGGATATCACCCCCTCAAAATATCTCTCCCCTTCAACACACTGCCTGGCTACTAGTTAGGAGGGGTGGGTGGGGGTATGGGAAAAACTTTTTCCAAAATCCCCTAGACTCTCTGGCCAAAGGCAAGAGCCAAGGGGCGAAACCAAACGATACTCCCGAAGGAGTTCTGCTCCCCAAAAGAGCTACGAGAGGATAACATCATTAATGTAATTTTCACGAAGATCAGACTTAACGACGTACATATTCATCCGTAACTCTACTTTTTCCAAAGTGCCCTGGATTTTCTGGCGAAGAGCCAAATGGCGAAACCAAACGTACTCCCGAAGAAGTTCTGCTCCCCAAAAAAGCCACGTCCCCGGGGGCAACAAACTTAACTGACCAACCTCTCGACCCTCAGACCTCTACATCATGGGTCTATCATGCGTGGTCCCTTTTTGACTGATTGAAAAGAACAGATAATACACATGGTCTTAGCCAAAAGGCCGCCATGCACCCTGGGAGCTCCGCCTCTGTACTGACGGATACTCCACTACTTTTTCCAAAGTCCACTCTTCTCTCTGGCGAAGAGCCAAGGAGCGAAACCACACGTTACTCCCGAAGGAGTTTTGCTGGAAAGCGTAACGTTTGCTGGGAAGTAACGTTTGGTTTTCGCCCTTCGGCTCTTCTCCAGAGAGTGGAGGGGGCTTTGGAAAAGTATTCAGGGCACCTGCAGTTGAATCAATTGTTTCGATCATCACTCGTGTTTGCTGCTAGCAGAGATGGTTTAGGGTAGGGATAAGGGCCCTCTCTACACTCTACAGCATGCACACGGAAGAATTGCCATAGAAAAGTTTGCATTTTGAGTTAAGTTCTTGGTGAACTGCACTGGTTTGTGAAAACAGCACGCCTGATAATAGGCCTACATAACCGCAGTAAAAGTTGTGCAAAAGCATAATCAGGCGCAGATTTAGGTCCATCTCACAATTAGTTTACCAGTACTTTCTTACGAGTGTCACCAAAAAGCCAACCGCACTTGCAAAATGGAAGGATACTTTTGGGGGTTCAAGTGATAGTGACTGGCAAGGTATTTTTAATATGCCCTGGTATAACACCAACGAAACTAAGTTACATTTTTTTCAATTCAGATTTATACACAGAATTACTGCTTCACATAAGCTGTTACATGGTATGGGAAAAGCAGAGGATAATAGGTGCTCTTTTTGGAGTGCAGTTTAGTTTCTAATTTTATTTTGGACGTTGAAATAAGGGTATTTCTCAGATAGCAGTTTTTCTTCACAAAGCATGATATCTTTTTCGGTTATAATGAAGGTAGAAAACACCCTTCACCTTCTTGATTTTACGTGTTTAAAACTACATCTATCAAACTAAGTGTAAACGCTCTCAGCTTTCACTAAAAGATTTTTTTTATAACTTAAAGCTTGCATTGAAAGTAGAAAAATATAATTATAAACGAAAACCAGAACGATCAAGGCAGAAACTTAATTACCGCGATTTGTTTAAGATGTTTTTTGAATGTACGGATCTACTTCTTGAAATATGAACTATTTTATTGTTCTGATTTAACAGTTTTTTTTTTTTTCGTTTTAACGCCTATTTCGTATTTGATATGTTTACATGTAAAATCTTACAATATGACATTTTTTCATTTCATTATGTGTAAAGTCTGAATAAATGGAGGGGAAAAAGTCTTAATTCGGCTTTATACACTTGCATCGAGGGGTCGAGAGGTAAAGTCAAACGAAGCCAATGAATTCAAAACTACAACCAGGTCTGAAAATGATTCCTGTCCATAATTATTTTAAGACACTTAAATTGCGTTGGATACAGAGGTTTTATTAGAATAACAGTTTTTGTTGGGAGAATGTTCTTTCTTTCTATTTAAGAAGATATTGCTCCGTAAAAACTTTCTTATAACTTGGACATAAAGCAGTTGAGACTCTTGCTTTAAAGTTAAACAATGCATTTTGGAAGGAAGTGTTCCAAAGATGGGCAGATTTCCTTGCTATTCATCCATTGACGTACTGGTCTATTGATGAGTATGTAGTACAAAATGTTTGGAATAGCTATCTTTTCCTTATTGATAACCAATGTATTCTTCTTAAGCAGCTATACGATAGGGGTATTCGTTGTGTGAACGATTTTTTTAGCCAATGATATAGCTAGTTCCTTTCTTATGACACTTTTTAAGTTGTAGGAGATACAATGTGACCGTAAACGTTTTGGCGTACTTTGGTATAGTAAATTCTATTCGCAAAATGGCAAGCCAGCAGAATGCAAATCCTTTTATGAATTCCTTTCAAAAGATTATTCATATGACAGTAACACACGTACACGGTGGAACAAAAAATTAAAAATTAGTATGTCAGAAAGGGTGGGAAAATATAAATTTGAGGCTTTTTATTACAACAAAAGATACAAAATTTCAATGGCTGTAGTACAGGATCACGAATCGTATTAATAGTTGTAATAATTATCTCAAGAAAATTGACCTAAGGGATAATGACTTGTTTTCCTTTTGTCAAGTCAATGGTGAAACCATTCAGCACTTACTTTTTATTGCCCAATTTCTTTTACTTTTGGTATAATTTAAGAGAACTAATAAGAGTAAAACTAGACTTGGTTTTTGAACTGAATGCAAACTATTTTGTTCGGTATCGACTTTAGCAAAGAATTTTCTTAAGAGGAGTAAATAAATGTCTGTTAAGCCTACAATAGAGCTTATGCACGTGACGTCAGCGCGTTTCAGTTTGGCTTACTGGATGGAACTGCCATACGTAGTAGGTGTGTTAAAGATACGCGCTCACGATAGCACCTTAGTAACAATTGTTGCACAATGTACGCTTGGATGGAAAAATAGAGAAACGTGACGTAGGTGCATAAGCTCTATAGAGGCATTTTGTTTCCTTTGTAAAAAAATATTATTGTATTCAGACATATGGAGCTTTAGTTAATGATCGTTTAAATGCTTTTCACGAAGAATGGCATAAATGGACTGATTTGTTTGTGTAAGACATTAGTAGTTTTGTTATATGTAAATTTGTGGGAACAAAATGTACAAATAAAAAATATATAGGCTATTTCCATTTTTTCTTCAGCATGCACCATGTTAAACGTTTTCGCTTCCTTCAACAGTTAATGCGCTACAATTATGCTCTTCTGTATAGGCGTGATTATGAAACTAACTAACTTGTGACGGGAAATTCCTTCCGCCTTCTTCTGAAAAAGATAAACACATTTGAAGCAAGTTAGTGTTCTTCAGCGGTTTACGAAGGACTGATAAATCAGACTTATCTTCCTGACAGAATCATTTTAGTTTGAGTATCCAGGTATCTCTTAGAAAGTCCAGGGGTAGCGCCAGAGGGCAGCTTGACCTCCCCGAGAGAAAAATCCTGGCGTCACCCCTTGCAAATGCCGTTCTTGTGGGCATTTGATCAAAGCTAAGCCCTAGGACTATCAAATTTTCGTCCTGCCATTTTGGTGCTTCACAAGGTTTAGATCATGTACCAGAGACAAGCAAGTCCGTAATATAAGGTCCATTTTCACAAATTTAGTGGACAAGCTTGGTTTTAAAAGTCCTGGTTGTTTAATGGAATGGGACAGGTGTCATTAATTTAGAGTGAATGAATTTGTCCTCTGTAAAGACAGGTCACACACAAATTATCGATCAGCTAAAAGAGTTGGGCCTATTTAGAATGCTTATTTTTGCACCTCAAATTAATTCGGGAATAAAGAAACAGTATTCGCCATCGTTTCTTCGTATCGTTTCAGGCGCGTAACCAAGGGGGACGAAGGGGGCAGCCGCCCCCTCCTTGAGCATATTTTTTTTTGTATTTTTTATTGTTTTTTATGATATTGCAAGTAACTCGAAGTGAAAAAATGTTTAGATGTAACTTACAAGGCCTGGGAAGTGCCATTTCCAGCGATCTGGGAGGCATTTTCGGCCAAAATTTTCTTGTACGCCTCGCGCCAACTATGGTGGCGCTACGCTTGGATAGTTTGCCTACAGGCTTTGCCCCCTCCTTGGCATATTCCTGGCTACGCGCCTGTGTCGTGTCACGGTATTTTGGCTATAATTCTTAGCACTATTTGTAATAAAATTTCAAGGAGAAATCTTAGAGTAATCAATGTCGGGGGCGCTGTCACATTTCCAAACTTATTTCGTCCTCTTCCACAGAGCCGTATATCACTACGGCTCTGCTCTTCCCACTATAGGGTCTCTACTCTTCCAGGATAAATAGCGCCATCAACACAGTTTGCATGCACAGTTCTTCCAGGATAAATAGCGCCAGTTTGCACAAGAAAAAGTTCTCAGCCGACTTTCTGTTAAAAATTTTAAATTTAGTCCAGTCGGTTAGGCTACTAGGTGTGCGGGTTCAAGTCCACGGGGGATTTACGGCAGAGACTTCTCTTCGAGGGTAGATGTGGCTTGGTGGTTGGAGTATAATGCCTTGCATACTAGAGGCCTCGAATAAAAAAAATCAATCTCTGCTGTAGAGGACAACGGACATTGTACCATTCTTTATATCCTTTGAGTTCCTAACAAAATTAAGTTGCTCAAATTCTCAAAATCCCCTAAGAGTCAGGAAATTTCCATGAGAGTGAAAGCGCAGGGTGTAATAGCTATGTTATACGGGCAGTGTATCCAGTGTGTATTCCCAGGCCTAACCCGGCTTGCGCATTTGTGATCGTCTTAAACTCCAAGGAACCGCATGCATTAGAAGTTATTACCCCTAATCCGTATCTATATGCGCAGGCTATATGTCATCCCGCTGTTCGTGGCCGCTACAAAATTGTTTGGAGGCGAAAGCGATAGCCAATATAACGCAGGGGCCTTTAGCAGCCACAAATTGTCTTGAATTAAAGGAACATTCCCATAGTACCACTAGAACCTATAACTTTGACATGAACTAAAAGTGTGATTGGTCACCCTACTTTGATTGACTTTATACAAAGATGCCAGATATTTGATTGGTCATTGGTCAATGAGATCAGCGAGATGCATAAAGCTGTTGTACAGCCCAGTGGCTGTAAATAGAGCCACCGCATTATTATTTGTTTGAAATCACGGACGGCACGTTGGTATCAGGGACGAGGGGCGAGAGCGGTACCAGTTACGGTACTCAGTGCCATGCCGCAGTTCACCATGGGCGTCCCACAGAGAACCTTTATTACCCAAGAAAGTTTGCCAGATTTTTCACCAAATTTTTTTCTTTTTTTTAACACGACCCGCTTTGATGAAAAATTTCCAGTCCAAAGTTAACAAACACATGAACAACCGATATGAAAAACTAAGAGATCCAATCTAGTAGCTGGAGAAATTTCATATTTGGGGACAAAAATCTGCCGACCAAATGAGCACATACGAAATTTAAATGAAATGCAGCATTGTATGGCGACACATAATTTCAGTTTTTCAGAACCGCTGACCTTAGCGACTATAAGCAGAATTAGAACTACCCAGATTGATTCGGTATAAGCATGCACACACATATTCAGACCTTCACACCCTCTTCGTTTTCCCGCAAACCAAATACTAGATGAGGGACACTGCCCTGAAGTTGCCGTTAATCGATGATTTTCACAACACAGGGATTCATTTTTTAACTTGGATTGCCAGAACTTTGTTAGTAATGGACAGTAATGGTGCAACCTACTTCACTATTTCACAGATCTGGTCACATCGATCGATTAACATAACACTGAAGCACTAGATCGCTCTCTTATTAAACAAACATTTATACAGTTAAGAGTACGTACGTGATAACTCACCGCACACCCTACAAGCACGAGGCGAGGCCGACAAGTGTTGAATCAAACCACGATGTATGTAACCTACTCGATATGGCATAAATCACAGTGTTTTACTTCGTAAGTCCTAAGCAATAATGAAGCAACTCCCATCACAAGAAGTTTTCATGCGGGGAGAGGATGGGAGGGAACTGGGAAGACGGATGCTCCTAAAGAGGAACGCTAGCGGGACTATATAGAAAAATGGCTTCCGTCCCAAACTAGTGATGCAGCGTAGCAACCTATTGTGCATTTTGTAATAAAAGCAACAAATTTGGCACAAAATATGGAAAATTAAATTCTGAACAAATCTGGATATTTGGGCCATCTCAGAATCTGTCCCATACGGCCCTGGCGGCCATTTTCCAAAATGGTCGCCAGAATTGACCATTTCAGGACAAATTGTTACTATAGCAACACTTTAATGTACTTATGCCTTTGACAGGCACTGGAAACACCCAGGATATCTTGTACAATGATTCTTTATTAATAAAAAAAATCAATGCCTTAGGCAATCCCAAAGAGGTATCACATCGTTTTACCCTTAATTATACCACTTTATTAATCGTCTTTTTATATCGTGTTACAGCAGTAAACATCATCACAAAGCTAGGAATGATATACCTAAAACAGACTAGACTGAACTTAATATTACCAGACGGTGCTTATGCCCCTTGAGTTCATGTTAAGAACGCCCACAGTTGTTAATCTACCGATTAATCATTGATGAACAAATCTGCCTGAGTCAGTGTAACCAGGGAGTTGTAATTACAAACAACTCCCTGGTGTAACCAACTACTGGGAATAAGCTGGTGACCTTGAGAATTTCCCATTAGGCCTAGCCTACATTCAGAAACATTCATAGTAGTGTTATTGTTATAGTGTTTATTTTACATACAAAATTAAGGTAAAGAAAGAGCTGCAATTAAAGCCTAAAGTAAATTACTAATTTGTTCTTTGTAGCCTATGTTGCAAAGTTGCAGTTTGGCGTTTCAAAGCTTAAGCTTGGAATTTCTTGAGATTTTGATACATGTGATCTTGAGATTTAAAAAAAAAAACAGCTGTCACCACTGGTCGTATTACATACCATCTGCAGTAGCCTACTTTGATCAACCCTGTTACACAAGGTCACCAATCACTAGTGGAGAATTGTGTGAAAAATTGGAGGGGATGAGGTGCATTTGGAGCAAAATTTTCCTTGTGAAACAGAAACTCAATGGGAGCATCTCCAAAAAGTCGGGGATATACGCCCCCATAGTCACAATCATGGTATCGATATTTAATTTCAACTTCCTAGGGTGACGATAATGCAAATCAACTTTGTTGGTAAGACCCCTTCACATCTTGAAATGTCTGTGCTTTTATTTAATTTTTGGCATGCACTATTTTTTGTGCAACTTCCATCCTTTAAGTTGTAGTCATAGTTCATAGAAAGCCCATATAGGCAGGATTTTCCAAGGGATGGGGGCTGAGCCATTTCACGGGATGTTATGTTTTGTGCACGCAGGGCTAATACGTGACACTCTCTAAGCGGAGTGCCACCACCATTGGCGTGTAGCCTACTAACAAGTTTTTGGCAAAGTGCCGATGCCGACAGATTGCCGGAAATACCACTTTCCCAGGCCTTTCAATTTGCATAAGACTTTTCTACCTTTCGTGATTTAAATTTTTTATCCCCCCGCCCCCTCAAGAGGGGCAATTCAGACACATTTTATTAAATATTATTGTGTAGGGGAGAAAAAGAACTTGGCATACACCCTATGCTGTATTCATTTTCATGTGTTGAACAGGAAATCGAAGGTAATATATGTCATCGGAATAGAAATTCATGAAAGGTGGTTTTGAAAGTCCCACTTCGCGTTAATCGCAACAATGAGGCGAATCTGCTGGTAGTACAATAATAGTTACATCAATAACCACATACAAAAGTGCGCTTGGGTATTCTGATGGTAGCCGCAGCATATGACGTACATGCTCATGGAAATCGATACCGAGAAATTCACCTTTCGGGGCAGGGCCATTACTTGTAGTCACGTTAATACAAACAGTTTAAAATGAAATATGTGCCTATTAAAAATAATCAGAAAGCATTCATGATTCAGTCGTAGAGCTAAGACTGGAGGTTTGGTCAGGGTCAGAGGAGGAAGAATGTCATTTAGGGGAGTTTTTTAGCAAGAAGATACCTAATGCATCGACGGCACTACCTTCTCAACCTTTTCTTTTTAATTTCCTACTTGGTTGAAACCAGTTTTCTCATTCTTCCCCCACATGTGTTTACCACTTAACATGTGTTATTCTCAATGTTTTCTCTCCCGTACTAGAATGAATGCGAAAATTCAATTCACTTTAGGTTCATGTAACTGCTGGGTGCGAATCCATGATTTTGAACAAAAGGTCGTTTCAATAGGGTTAATGACCCACTTAGTGAGAGTGAAGATTAGAGGCAAGAAATCTCCGAAAGAGAGCTGCGGGGCTTCCCAAGAAAGTGAAATGAAGCATGCACTGCCTCACGTACGCGAATGTAGCCGTAACCCTTATGACTTGAACAGTCGGCCGGGACTGATGATGCACAGGGCTTGAGGATGGAGGGGGTCGGATTATTTTGAGGTTTTCCCGGGTTAAATCCTTGTGAGAATGGGAGAAGTAGTACTCTGAAGGGATGCGCGCGAAGCGCCCCGAAAAAATGGCATTTTAGGAGTTTATAGCGAAATAGGTGTTAATAAAATAAGAAAAATACCCCAAGGAGGTTACGGTTGCCCAACCCTCCTTACGCTACTTGTCTGTACCATATTGCCAAAAATGGAACTTTCCATGCTTTACAAATAACGTCTAAAAATTCTTTGAATCTCAGAAATTTACACAGATCGAATTAATAAAAATTTGCTTTGAACACTTGAAGGGCCATGAGTATAGTTATGACTCACATGCTGTTCAAAATGGCAAGGACGGAAAGTATGGGTCCTCCCCTAAAAAATGTTGAAATTAAAGATTGTCAGATGTGAATTTCTTTTAAAGTGTCAAGTGACCAGCCATTGACCCAAAAATCACGTGCATGTCAAAAAATGACCAAAAAAGACTAGGCAATTCATCGATCGGAATCCAGAACTCCTTACACAATCACACGCATCACCATTCCTCTTCTTTATTGACCCCAAGGTTTCTGGGACCTGACTGACAATCACTGATCTAACCTAAGGGCCACCATAGCTTAGAAATTTTCGGGCTAAAGGTATCTCCATCATTGTCGAAAATAAACCTTTCTGGTTGCTAAAGTGCAGATAATGATCACATTTGGAGTAAGTTTGTTAATAAGGCCTCAAAAATAACGCGATTAGATCCTGTTGATGAAAACAATGTCAATAACACAGCAGATATGAAAAACTTTGAACACACTTCTAGGCAGAGTTGTAACGAGTCACTCAATTTTGCAGTCGAGTCGAGTCATAAACGTGACTTTCAATGTGACTCGAGTCGAGTCAGTGACTCGAATCATTGTATTATTTCTATGAGGAAATTTATGATACAATTGCTCGAGTCATTGCCCCTTTGAAAATTAGTGACTCATGACTCGTTACAACACTGCCTTTAGGACATGCATTTATAACCAGATGCAAGCATGAATACGATATTATACCCTACGACAAGTTTACCATGCGTCATAACCCACATGACATGCCTGAGTAGCAGCTTTCTTGGTACAATACCATCAGTAATTTAAATTTCACGAAATTTCCTCCCACGTAACGTTATAAATTAGAAATTCAAGACTAGTGCTGCAGAGTCTATATTTTGGTAGGAATAAAGATAAGGATTTTTGTTTAACTCAGCAGAAGATTTGAAAGCTATCAGCGTTATCAAAAGAAGGAAAAGAATCACTAGAAATACTTTTGACACAATTAAAATCTTAGTCTTTCCATATACTGTTATAAATATTCAATACGCATTTTTCTGGACCTCTTTCACCGGATTTAGGTCAACCAAGATGGCGGAAATAACAAAATGTCCGCCCATATAATAATACTTTATTAAAATAATGAGAAAAATACTCATGAAAATATATTTGACACAGATGCTCTGATTATCTGTCCTTTGTTATGCCAAGTAATCACACCCTATCTTCCAGAACATTTTTATTGGAATTAAGATCAATTAAGATGGCGGAAAAAGCAAACTGTATGCCAATGTAATAATAAAATCAAATTATAATACTATAAAGAAAATAATCATTAAAAGTTTTTTGACACAGTTATGATAATATCTGTCTATATCCTATTATATAGACATTTACTCTGGTGCCAAGTTTTCAAAATCCAGCTTTGTTTATAAAACATTAAATTACATCATTAAGAATGGGGATTGCGGCATTGTGCAATGTTTTCACGTAATTTTTGAAAATATTTCGTTCATTTTGGCTGCCATTTTGTTTTCCTCCACCTTGGTTAGCATGGATCTCGCACAAAGGTCCTAAAAATAAGTCTGGAGCTTTCTCCATAAAATATGAACAATTTTGAAGAGTAGGTGTTCCAAAACATGTTTTAAGATTTTTTTTTCGTTATTATTTAATACAAAACATTCAAAATTTTTAGCACCATTTTTTTGGCAGCCATTTAAATGAGTGAGACCCAAAATATTTAATATTTCCACTAGATTTCTTTTTCGGAGGATCATATGGTTTCCACGAAAATAAAGTAGGGTCGGAGAGTTGTGGGGGAGGGTGCCTGTGAAGTGCCTCTGGAATATACAGTAGGTAATGATAGAGGTTTGTTTTGTAAGTTTGCAAAAAGAAAAAAAAGCAAGGCCTCAATGGTATATGGCTGCTACTTTGTAGGGTGACTGTTCAGATATAATTAGCCCCTCTCTCTAATCATCTACAGAAGTTTTCTGCATGTTTGTAAACCCATTAAATATAATTAAACCTTCGCATACATAATGTGCATGACATATACCAAATTACGGCACACGGCCGCCATTTTGGAAAATGGCTGCCAAACATGTTGTTAGTGTCTAAAATTCAAGTGGCCCAATATCCAGAACTGTTTTGATACATAACTCTACACATACAGAAAATCTCTTGCTTTTATCACAAAATGGACAATGATCAGATATTTTTACGTATGCCGCACTACTAAACACCACAGATTCCAGGGCAGATCCAACTCTAAAACACAAATTTGTCATCTCAGTTTGGATTAATTCTTTCCTTCTTTTTCATTTGGCGCAAAAGTCATATGTCGTCTGGGGGGGGGGGGGGACACACCTACTACTTTGTTCCGTTCGAGTCAGGCCCAGCACTAAGGGGGGGCATGGGGGAATTTTCCCCCAGTCAGAAGCTCTGCCCCCCAGTTCCCCCTCCCCACTCAGCTCCTGAAGTTAAGTGGCCTGACGGGAGGAATAGCCTAACACATTGAAATTATTTGGAATCTTTGCATTGGATGATGTATTACAAACCAAAATATACCTGTCATGAGGCTTAATTTTTTACCAAGGGATATGCTAAAACCTGAGAGCTTCCGGGGGCTTTGCCCCCTAGACCCCACCAGGAGCTCAAAGGTGAGCCCCTGGACCCCATCCACTTAAAGGTATAGTGGTCTGGCGGAAAGAATAGCCTGGTACATTAAAACTATTTGAAATCTTTGCATTTGATGATGCCTTGTGAATCAAACTATATCCGTCCTGAGACATAATTTTCCACCCAGAGATATGCTAAAACCTCAGAGCTTCCGGGGGCTTCGCCCCCTGGGCCCCCACCGGGAAATTCAAAGGAGGCACAAAGTGAGGAGTCGGAGACATCCAACGATTGCAAGGAAAGCGAGCAGTAAGGATGGGGCCAGGAGCTCACTGTAAGCCTCTGGTAGGGTCCATAAACAATGTCCTGCATGGAGGAGGTCTAGAGGACAAACCTCCTGAGGGTTCTGGGTGGGAGTGTTTTAAAAGCCCCAGGAAATCTTTCAGAAGGTAAATTTCAAATGAAATGCTCCTGGGCTTTGGAATATTTAAACATGTATGAGAGAATGAATTGACATTGATGTACTGCACTGGATTGAAAATTTACAAGAACAGGTTATGAAGTTAAAAGAGGTAAGAATGAACAGTCGGTCGGTCGTATAGCTGAGAGGGTAGAATTTGCGTCGGAGACGGGCAAAGTACTTTGTTTTGGTTCTCCAATTCAACTTGCCAAATTTTTGGAAAATTTCATCTTAGCATATATATATATAATATATATATATATATATATATATATATATATATATATATATTAATATATATATATTTTTATAATTATATATATATATATATATATATATATATATATATATATATATATATAATGATAACACGAACGTTAGATAGATTATGTTTTCGCCATTTTAATTCCGACAAACTTGTTTCGAAAAGGTGTTTTCACGGCCTCCTCTCATCAGGGAATTATGCTACTCTGTAACGGTTTGAAAACATCTCATGTGCGTAATTGTTTGCGCGCATTTTATGACTGTGCGCGGTTGTCTAGGTTATGCCGGTAAAGTTTGTGAGTTTGAATTTGGACTCATGTCGGCACGTGCTGACAAGCTCAGATCTTTGATTCAGAGACGCCATCTCCGGATAGCAAATAATATAAAATTTCTCCATCATACACAGATTGCACCGTTTGCTAACATTAGAGTATGATGGGGCATGGGCCAAGATTTTCCAATGAATTTTGAAATCCGTGTTACTGTTCTTCAGAGTCCAAACATATATATATATATATATATATATATATAATATATATATATATATATTATATATATATATATATATATATAATATATATATTTAGCTGGAGGAGGTATACTTCAGACTGAAAAAACGAAGAAAAGTGGAAAACGTAGTTTTACAGGAGTTACCTTTTACTGTGGAAACCAAGAAGAGGGTGAAGACCTTGGTAAGATCAGCCATGGTCGTATGGGAGCCCATTACATATTTTAGTGGCAGGTGCTCGCCCTTTAAATGTTTTCCAATCACGACATGACTTTTTTCCTGAAAAAGTGCCAGAGCGGATCCAGGGGGCTTAAGGGCTACGGACCCTTTTTAGCAGAGAAAAAATTCTACTCTTCTGTTCATTTTCTGTTATAAATCGTTCGCACACTACGGTATCAAAATTGCAGGGCGCTCAGCGAGTTTTAAAAAATACGTTCGGGGATGGTATTAGAAAAATAGAACTGAAGTTTAAAGTGTACGGAAACGGTTTTTATAACAATCCTTATGCGAAATTTCGGCGCGCTTCGCGCATAACTGTCACGGTTTATATGTCTGATGACCATTATTAGGACGATAATGCCTGCATGGAATTATTATAGCGAGAGATATTTTCCGAAAACAAGACGTACAAGTGCAACCCCGGGCTTGCATCCGTCAAGATGTGATTACGAGGCAATTTTGTATTATGAACAGAAGTTTGTAGCGTGATCAAGGCCTAGATGTTTTGAGATATATTACTCATTACACTAGCTTACTCAATGGTCATTTAGTGCATATACAGAAAACAAAATATGCATTATGAAGCATGCTCATTAATCCTCTACTCCTTTTCAAGTTATTATACCTTTACGCCTCTCTCGGTCATTCCCCATTGGAAGATGTTCATTTGGATTCTTGTTCAAAGTTAGTAAAACCAAAGTGGTTTGTGAAGTGTTTAGTTAGTACTCCTGCAGTGCCATTTGGATCAGTTAAAGGCATCATGCTAATGTTCACATTTTGTTATTACCCCAGAGCTTCCTTTACGCCCTGTGCCGGTCACATGGTGCCAGAATTGGAAGGGTACCATGCCAATATATCACTAAATATTGGTAATTCCATAACATGTGACAGAACCGTAGCCTGCGGAGGGGGGAGGGGCTCAAGGGACAGTTCCCCCCCCACACACAAGTGTCCAAACCATAGATGAAAGTTGGCCTACTTGAGATAAATATACTGAAATGCTGAAAAATTTTCTGTCCTAATTGCGATAGGCCTATGCTCTAAGAACCCGGGAAATCGCAAATAAGGGTTCTTGCCGATAGTAAAAGGAATGTATGCAATCGCACGGTAAATTGTGTGTGTATGTGTGTATGTATGTGTGTTTGTGACGCTTGGATTGTAAACACAATGTCTCAGGATAACAATGATGGGTCATTTTCATACTTGGGATATAGAATCATCATATTAAGAGAAAGATCCCTACAGTTTTAGTAGAGGTCAAAGGTCATGAGAGGTCACCAGAGGTCAAAAACCAAAACCTTGTGAACACGATATCTCTAGGTAGGAAAAATGGATGCTTTTCATACTTGACATGTGGATACGTTATTGTCAAAAGATGAACCTTATTGATTTTGGCAACGGTCAAAGGTTATCTGAGGTCACCGGAGGTGAAAATACGAAATTTTTAAAAACTTCTTGACTGTAAACACGATATCTCAAGATAGCAGTGATGGACAATCTTCAAATTTGGTATATAACTTTATCATATTAAAAGAAAGAACCCTTTCGTTTTCATTGAAGATCAGAGGTAAAAAAAACGAAAACCTTGAAAAACACGATATTTCAAGACAGGGATGGTGGATCCTTTTCATACTTGGTATAAAAGATAGCCTATAGTTTCTTCAAGAGAGAAGAAACCTTACGGATTTGTTGGAGGTCAAAGGTTGTATGAGGTCATCAGAGGCGAAACTACGAAAACCTCGTTAACTAAATAGACAGTGGGCGGTACCTCCAAATTGCGTCCGGCGTTTCGTGAATATCGAAAAGTTAGGCCTGAATTTTTGCTACTATTTCAAAGATAAAGTTATAGAGAAGATTTATTTTTTCACAAGAATAACTGCTACAGTAATAATACTCATTCAAATCACCTTATTATGAACAACGTGAAAGGATGCTGTGACTATAGCATGATTAGAAATACCATACGCTGAACGAGTTCTTTGGTGGCGTAGTAGATTAGAGCTCGGTTTCTCAAGCAAAAGTTCCGTGTACGAATTCCTCGAAGGCATGTATTTTTTTGTTTTTTTTTGGTTTTTTTTTTTGCTTTTTTTTTTTGTTTTTCTTTGCATTTTGTGTTATTCACTTTTTGGAGGGGTTCAAATGTCATATGAGGTCGCTGTGATGTTGTAGCTAAATTCAGAACTGTGAGTGTTATGTTGTATTTATTTACTTTTCATTCGATTTCGTTAACTTTTAAAGTTTTGTAATAGTTTAAATATGTTGCAATGATTAGAAATATAGTTTCCCTTCCAAAAAGGGTCGTATGAGGTCAGCAGAGGTCAAATTGTGAAAACATCGTAAAAAAATGATTAAGTCAAGAAGACTAAATTTGAGGGATGAACCTCAGTGCAACAAATCACCCCCTCTCAGCAGGAATCACTAAGCTCATGGGTTTTCTGGTTTCCTAAGTTTTCCCCGCCAGGACTCTGGACCCCCGCCGTGTACATGTTCGTATGTGGGGTACTCTTACTAACGAATGCACCCTCTTTCTCCTGCATGATACTACACAGCTTGGATATACACCTGCATACAGCAAGATAAAGATCTTAAAGGGGAATTTTCATGATCCCAGACAGTTCCAATTCTCCCAACTATGCATCTTCTAGCTCCTCCCATAACTGTAAGAGGCTCTTCCTTGTGCAAGAATAAACCTGTTTTATTGCTTAAGGCCATGTCCTGGTGAGCATACAAGGCTATGAAATGTAATACAAGTACTCTCTCTGCCTTGTGTGGAATGTGAGCTACTCTGCATCTTTCAAATTTTCAAACTTTGATGTCAATCAAAGAGCAGTCACCAACTGAGAATTTTGATATACATACACTAAAAATATACTTTGGGGTGATGACTGTCTGTCTTTAAGCATTATTTCTCATACCGTGTCACAGCATGATTTTACAAAGTATTCTATGATTGTCTTTAAACAATTATACAAATATGCTAAACGCAATAAGCACGTAATGTAACTTTAAATTTCAATCAAATCTACCCTTTCTTCTCTATATCTAAACTTGTTTATAAAGAATGAAATATAAACATAGAGAATGTTTAAATGCAAATTACAAGATTTAGACTGTGCCATTTCTCCCCATCTGGGAGGTATTTCGACCCAAAATTTTCTAGCGAGGCCTTCGCTACGGCTACGCTCCAACTTATGATGGCTACCTCAGTGGCGCCCTGAGAGGGGCAGCCCCCGCTGATCAGCCTTGAAGAGGTGCCAGTTCCATAGCCGAAAAAAATCATCAAATGAGCAAAATTTCTAAAGGTGTGATCAGTTCAAAGTTTTACCAAAGATAGCGCCATTTTGGATCTAAAAAACCCTAGACAAAAAAGAAAAACAAGAGTAAGAGTGCCCCCCCCCCCTTAAGCAACATCCCCTTCTACTAAAAGCTATACCAAAATCACTACATAAAGAGGATTTCTAAACATTTAATCAGTTCAAATCTTTTCCAAATATAGCACCATTTCGCACCTAAGCCAGGCCTTTCATGTTACCACTTCCCTAAGCGCCCTCCTCCAGGATGGGTGAAAACGCAGGGTCCGTCCGGGTGTCAACTATTTATGGGCACGCCACTTGGTGCTCCACTTAGTGTCATGATCTGGCCCCCAAGAAATTTCGCCCCAGGGTGCACCCCCGAAAAAAACACAAAAAACACAAACACACAAACAGAAAAAATCACTTAAGTATGAGAATATTTCAACATATATGATCAGTTCGAAACTTTGCCAAAGATAGCAACATGTTGCATCTAAGCAACCAAAATTTCTCAAAGGGTCCCCTCCCGGTTGACCCCTCCCCGGGTGGGCACCTCTGCACAAGGTGACAAAGGAAGGGTCCATCTAGGATAAAAAGTCCCGATTACGCATATACACACTTACACGGACTCTCTGGGTTTATCTGGGGTGGGGTTTGACATCATCTTCTGTGGTGCCCCCAATCATCAAATCCTGGCCGCGCCACTGGGCTGTAAATGAAAAGTTGCCGACTCTGCTTCTGAATGGGACATAATGATTAAGGGTGCACCGGAACTGGGTTCCGGCCGGAACTAACCAACGATTCAATTGGTGTAAATTTAATGCCTTTTTTTCAAGGCGCAGTTAACATTCCCCACTGAACAAAAACGCCACTGAGAACCTGGTATAGGTTATTGTCTCTGTGTATTGGAGTGAAACGCTATTTGATGACCATGTTAACCCCCCTTATAAACTATAGGTCCTATAGGCCTACTTGTTCCATAGAAGCTTGATGCGGGTACTTTCGGGTTGGTCCCAGGGTCTGAGTACTTCACCGGTTTGGGCGGTTTGCTTTAAACTCCAGAACCCCCAGAAGGAAGCTTCTGATCCATAATAATAGTCACTGTACCACTGCTCAAAAGCTGAACTGAGCAAACCAGGCATCTTCCTGAATCCGGACGACTTCCTGAGTTGGTCAACTTCCTGGAAACGGTTAAGATACCCAATCAAAATTCACCAGTTTAATTAAACCCCCTCAGCATTACTGTGAACAGCGACACTGAACAAGTAAATATTAGTCCCCAGAAAATTTCCAAGTGGTTCCACCGGGATTTGATCCGGGACGTCCAGTATGCAAGGCAGTACAATCAAACAACCAAGCCAACAGTCGCCCACAGGGCTCGCCTAATGGTTCCCACCGGGACGTGGTCCCTAGACACCTCCAAGGGCCCTAAAAGATCGAGGCCAACGGACCACACACCTTTCGGGAGCAGCTCGGCCACGGCTCGAGCTCCTACTGCGCCTTTTGCCACATTCAGCCATTCCCACAATTTCATTGGAAATGACGTCCAAGTATTTTGAACTGTGTGCCCGACATTGTACCAAGTGACAGTAGCTCTCAAAACATGGAATCCAGTGTCAAAATTTATTGAAAGCCCCCCCCCCCCCCCATCCTTATTCGTGGCAAGAAAGGTAACTTTCCACGCTTCTGCATGATAGAGAGCTGTTTATAGAACTCTTCTTTTCTCGATTCTGGGTACGGACACTACGGCCAACACGTCCAGTCTAATTCAGGGAATTACCCCTCCGGATGCTAATCGCGTCTCAATCGTCCCCACTAATCTAATTATACTTACAACCGCAACGCATTTTCCCAGACACAACACCGTTTTGACCGCAACATGACCTCTAGAAATTGTATTGCTTGACTAATTTCCGGAAACAGCATAAACAATACCAATAGGAATTCCAAACTGCTGCCAGCAAATCCATCCACAAATAGTTCAGACAAGCCACTCTTTTATCGGTATATTCTTGTGATTCTTATAATTGTATCTTTCTTTTTTAAAGAAAATACATTTTAAAGTTTGCAAGAGTATTAAAAATTGCATAGTTTCTTCATAAAGAGAGACAGTAATTCCCTACTTCCGAAAGATAAATGAATATTCATTTTTTCAATTCATGACATCATTACAGTAGAGATCATATCACTGGAGCTGATAATAGCAGTGGAAAAGATACTGAGGACTAGCACGTTCATGTTTCCCGTACTTTGATGATGTGTATGTACTGTGCGACATAAGAATGCACGTACTTACGTAGTTCCCCTACCAGGAATAACCCTAATCACTGTGTGTACGACGTACGTGTATACATGTACGAATCTTATTATATCCAGCCCATTGGTACGAACTGAAGTAGATCATCTGCCGACTCTACTTGACAAGGAGGCTAGGCTTGTCTTAACTACACAGTGGTATATATCGTACACATGGACTACACTAACCACCTCATTATCGGCTCGTAGCATCGGAATCGTTAAGTTTTGATCACCTGCCATAAAATGGCAGAAGGTGAAGAGCCAGATTTGCGTGTGTTGGAAAGCTTGAGTATTCATATCGGTAAGTAGAAATCATCGACTCTTTGTTGAACGACCTGTGATTAGTTAATTTGTTATTTCTGTTTGGCTCCAAACTTTGTAGAACTTTCCCACAACTTAGGCCTACTTACTACTTAGCGTATAGGCTAGGCTAACCGAAGTTGTGCACAACACTTCACATTTACATTACCAGAGTAACTTTAGAAGTTAGGTCTAAGACTGACTCTGGCAAGTCGAAGTTAGGACCTAGGCCTAGGCTAAACCTATGCCTTTTTAAGCAAGGGACCAAAAATTGGCCTGTACGAACGTTAGACCTACGATAGGCCTAGGCTAGATTTGGTAGAAACGATGAACTCACTGCTGGCCTAACAGGCTAACACTAACTTTAGTCTTAACATTACACTTACACTCTGCGTGTAATATCTCTTCTGAAGTCAGACTTTTTGCCGACGATTGTGTTATTTATAGACAGATAGGCCTAGGCCTAAAGAATAACCTTGACCAGGTTCAACTCCAAAAGGATTTAAACACCCTTTCTGAGTGGCAAAATAAGTGGCAAATGCACTTTAACACCAAAAAGTGCTTTTCTATGAGGATTACTCACTCAAGGAATCCCAAGCTTTTTAATTATACTCTAGACAAAGATATCCTTGAGTCCACTGCCTCTTATACATACCTAGGTGTTGACATTTCAAACAATCTTACCTGGAATTTTTAGACATATTAACCATATCACTTCGTCTGCAAATAGGTCTCTGGCATTTATCAGAAGGAATCTATGCTCCTGTCCCAGGAGTGTTAAAGCTAATGCCTACCTTACTCTTGTCAGGCCTTTATTGGAGTATTCATCTTCCGTTTGGGATCCCTACACCGTTTCCCTATCCAATAAGGTTGAGCAAATTCAACGTAGGGCTGCTAGGTTTGTCTGTAATGACTGTTCCCCCCATATAGTAGCGTGACTGAAATGTTAAAAGATCTAGGGTGGGATAGCCTTAAAGTCAGGCATACTGTCAACAGGCTAGCAATTTTTCACAAAGCCAGATTGGGTCTCCTAGCCTTGCCAATGAACAACCTTCAACTGGTCCGGCGGCCTTCTAGGCATCATCATTCAAATAGCTTTTTACATATACCAACCAATAAGGACTGCTACAAATACAGTTTCTTTCCTCAGACCGTCAGGGACTGGAACCTTCTCCCCCAGAACATAACAGATCTCAATGACCCCAAGCATTTCAAGAGCGCAGCCTTGAGGATTCTCAGACGGGACGACTAACTTCATGCGCACACCCAGCCCTGCACGTTTGACTCCACCAGGAGTGTTGTGCAGTATTTATCCAGATCCAGATCTGCACTGACTTAGGCTACAAACTACTAACTGGTAGTGTTAGGGCCAAGAAAGTTTTCATTTTCAGGGTTTAGCATACCCTGGGTTTCAGAGAGTGTGAGGTGGTATTTAATTTAGTCCATGGGGGCAATGTGATGCCAGTTATAGTACAGTAAGAACTATCAATAGGCCTACTTCCAAAGCTAGTACACAGGCGTTCGAAGCATTACATACATATATTACACACACAATATAGTAAGACAAGGTTAGACATTTCTCACAATATGTACTGAGAAAAAGTATGCCCAGTCGCACTTCACTGCCAGCGCTTCCGCACTCTAAATTCATTTTTCCTGAATTGGAATCTAAAATTACATGAAATTGGCTATTTCAGGAAAAATGAATTTAGAGTGTGGAAGCACTTGCAGTGAAGTGCGACTGGGCCTACTTCTTCTCAGTACATATTCTGAGAAATGTCTTACCTTGTCTTATTATATCAGGCCTTGAATTTTGAGGCGCGCGATTACGATCGAACGCCATCGCACGCCTAAAATACACTTGAGAAGTGTGATTAATCACACGCCTCGAAAAATTTCACAATCTTAACTTCCTTGGACGATTTTTCATCTCCAACAACATTCTGTCTCTAATTCAATTGAATCGCTACTCCACTGCCGCATTTTACGGTAACATACTCAACCTACCCGCCCTTGTACGAAACTTTTATGTTCGATATCGTTCTCAACACAATTCCGCATCTTGCACAGGTACACTGACTATATACTATCCCTTCACGATGTATATCATATCTAGACTGCGTGCAGTGGAAGGTATGTGCGTTCCGCGGGAGCCAGCATTTGCTACAGCCAGGGCGTGCCCACCTCGCATACTGCTGATGTTACCTTCTTAAAAATCCGCTTGCCCATCATCAAAGTAACACAGCGTGTGCTAACGTCAGCTCAAGAAGCTGTGATTGGACAGCATGATAGAACTTAGAACAGTCCACCTAAAGTAGGTGTGATCGATTTGCAGGCAGGTTCCGATAAATTTTATTTTTTCCACTTGCCCGATCGGGCACAGTTAATACCATGGTTTAAGTTCTTCCTTGTTATTTATTTGCCTTACGTTTGTATCTCCTCACAAACTTACCCATACCGGCCAGGCAGGCACATATCTTGGGAGAGTTATAACAGTATCTTCAATGTTTTCGATGTTTTGATTGCATACCAGTCATGATAGCCTAGCAGGTAGGCCTACATGCGTACTGCGCAATACACACTTCGTTCTGCTGGCTGTTCAACGTGTAGGACCAGGGTGTACTCCAATTGGCAAATAGCATGACACCCTCCCCAGATGACCTTATGTAATTAGCGGGAAGTCCCCAAACTTTTACGGCACACTCTTCATTCATAAACACTAACAGCCAATCAATGAGCACGATTCTTCGTGACAGAGAATTGTTCGCGGGCCACGTTCAGTGTGAAGTATGTATGCAAGGCAGCTAGCTGCGTAGTAAGTTTCAACGGGGGGGGGGCTTTTTAAGTGCATCGAAACGGCACATACAAACAAAAAACAAAAACTCAAACCGGATCGGACAGGAACAAAAAGGCAAAACCATCCACACACCACCAAATCAAACAGAAAATTATGTTCATTACAACAACAGAACCACACACACACCCACAACCCAAAAATCCCACAAACCAAAGTTTCAACGGACTTGCAAAGGTAACCGTGTGCATGTGCTATATAAACTTCTTTCACAGAAACACGAGACTAGCCTAGGCCTTATTCATCTCCATATACAAGCACGTTAGGATAGTGCAAGGTCTGGCACAAATAACTCTGAAGAAAAAAGCATCGTGCGGCAAAATTACTGGGGTTAATCTTTTGAAAATAGTATGATGGGCTTAGTAAGAGTATTTTACACATGCCTCATAATTATTTCATGAAATGTGTGACAATGTTCTGAATCTGACTACCCTGACTGAGGCTGTAGCACTATATCCATAGGCCTAGTAGGCCTTGTATGTACTATATGAGAAGTTTGGGAGCAGTTTTAGAAACGGATCGCAAGCTCGAAACTTGGGGAAAGTCACAGGATTTAGAAGCATTCAAACTGCTTATTATCATGGTGGAAGAAAAACAATAAGGTTACAAACTGAAGTCTTTTGGCCCTGTTCCAGTTTGTTAGCTGCATCAAGTTTGTTGATTGAGTGTTTTTGACACTTTCTGGAGGATCTTATACTGTACAGCAAAGCAAAGTGCTGATTCAGTCCCATATGAAATTGAAGTCAAGTTAGTGCCATGCACAGATCCACAGACATAAGAACTATTTGCAGACAGGAACAATGCAGTGGCTTTAAGACTATGTTAAGGTTTAGTTTCAATGGTTAAGGTTAATTCTTGACCTGCCCACAAGACCTGTGGTCTAAAGGAAAGGGTGATCTGGTATAATTGCATCACTAAATAAATGTACCCTATTAGGCCAAGGTACAATATTTTTCCAACCTTTCTTAAATTCCAAGTGAATGGAATCCCATGCAAAATTTCTGTACTAAATTATTTCCTGCCACTTACAAATGAAGTTAAGCCTGATCCTAAAGGTATTAAACAATTTAATACAACATTTATAATTTAATTCGTGTGTTGAAGGATCAATTCAAAGGTTGTAAATCTGGGATATCAGATACTCTACTTGTTCTCGCCACACTGTCTCAAATCACTCGCCTAGATGTTCCAAGGGGTGCGATTTTTAGCATACCTACTGCACACCTTGACTTTTTGAGGAGTGCTATTTGCAGCTCGCCTGGAATTTTCAAAATTCAAGGCCTGTTATATATAATATAAATAGTGTGCGTAGTATATGTACGTAATGTTTCGAACACCTGTGAGCTAGTACAGTACAGGTGGCAAATAGCAAATTGCTGTGAGGTGGTAGCCAAAAGCAGTGAGGTGGTCTGCCTCACAAAAAGAATATCAGGGGAAACCTTGATTTTTATAAAGCAAGAAAAAAGAGTGTGAATCTCTAATTGATTGTAACTGCAAATCTTTAAGCGGACTTGATCTTATTTGCGAGCATAAATTTTTCCTGCTGAGAGATATATGTATGTACAACAAGTTCAGTGTTTCCAGCTTAAAGACGGATTTGCCAGCCTGGGATTTGCATCACCCCAAGTATGACTTTAGTTGGGGGTAAGCAAAAGTCTCAGTTGGTGACTACTGTTTGATTGACATCAGAGTTACAAAATTCAAAAGATGCAGAGCAGCTCATACCAGATTGGAAAGCTTGCAATGGTGCGCGGGGGATTTTAATAATGGCCATGAGAATTGCGCGGCCAATGCTATCTAAATGGAGTGCCACCGTTGGTTGGCGCAGAGCGTACTGAGAAAATTTTGGCCAAAACTACCTCTTATATTGCTGGAAATCGCCTTTCCCAGGCAACTTGCATGGTTGCTGCCAATAAGTTTGCGCAGTTGCAGTTGTCAGTTGTTAATTTGCGCAGCTGGCAACTCTGAAATTCATATTTTTGCGCGGGGGATAAACTTTCCAATCTGGAGCTCATATACAGCATGCACAGAGAATGTTTTGATTACAGATAGGGTCTTTTATGCTCACCAGGGTGTGGCCTTGACTATGTTTGTATCCACACAAGGAGAAGCAGTAAAGACAGTTATGGGCGGGGCTAAACACCAAGTAAAAGTCACACTTGGGGTGATGCAAATCCCTCTTTAAGCCAAAGATTGGAACGCACCTAATAAGGTCAGCAGGAGCTCTTTGCAATTTGTGTACAGAGCTGTATGTATACGACTCAGTAAAGCTTTGCACATTAAATTTGAGGCAGTAGGTATTTGCGTGTGTGTCCTTGAAAGTTGAAACATGACGGTTCATTTGCTGGGGAGCTTGTTAGCATGCTGCATCAAAAATTGACACGCTGATTGTGACAGCAGTTATTGATGTGTATTGTTGGTTTGATAGGTGCACGAAATTTGAACGTGGCCTTATTACAGGCTTCGACAAATTCTTTTTTCAGTACTTGTCCATCGGGCTAGCTACTTGTCTGCATGAATATCTACTTGTCCACTTTTAATATACCTTTGAACTCCTTGTGGAGGAGACTTCGCCAGGGTACTTGCCTGGCTGGCTATGATATTGAACAATGCACTTGCCCGAGTAAGTTTTTACTTGTCCTGGACTGTCGGGCGGGGATTTGTCGAAGCCTGCTTATTAGGTTTCTTCAAAGTACCCGATGTAGGCCTATCTACAGACACAACTGTACTTATGTGTCCCTTGTAGGTGCTGGATCTATTCTATGCATATGTATATAGATGTAACACAGCACTTTGAAAGTGTTGTGTTGGGTATTGTTGGACACAGTCAGGTATTCTCGGAGACTTTACTATTTATCATTACTATTTATCATTATCATCAGGACCAAAGATCAAAAAATAAGCATCAAATAATCTGAACATTTCAACTTATCAGTAAAATTTTTTCAATGTCTTAACACAAAATTTAAACCAAACAAACTTAGTTAAGTTTTCATTTAACCACTTGGTCTTGTCATTCTTTTCCACTACACATACACACATGGGCATGCGTATGCATACATATTAGTGTGGACATGTATGTAGGTTTGTGTACTGTCTGTAAACACCCAACTAGGACAGGCTAAATACTTGAACTGCACTGTTATATGAAGGTATATAGCACAGCCTGGGACATACTAACATTTTTACGAATCCTGTACTGTAGCAATCAAAATCACTTTATTTCTCAAAAAACATGAATTTGTCTACAAAAATTTACAGCATGCCATAGAAATTTTTAAGATTTTGCACACTTGGAAACATGCCAAGGAATTTTCGAATTGAAAATTATTGTTGCAGCTATCCGTTTTCTCAACAATTATAGTAGGGGGCTTCTTGTGCTACAAACATAACTGTGTACACTTCATGTACATAACTTGGAGTTAGAGTTAGATGAGATTTTATGGCTCAGTTTCTAACCAGTTGGTTTAAGTCGGGCTGGCCACGGCCTTTTTTCCAGTTATGGCTCACTATCTTGTTTTCCCTACTCCATTGCCTATGCCGAGCACCAAGCACAATGGCAGTACTGTAAGTTCCATTTTTAAAGTCTGGTATGACCTGGCCAAGAGTCGAACCCCAGACCTTCTGGCTGCAAGTCGAATGCTCTAACCACTTGACCATGCATTCGGCTCAAATACTTGGAAACGTCAGCCTAGTGAGTAAAAAACAGTCACACTTTGTTATTTAGTGACTAGAATATATGACTGTCTGGGAATACCCAGTGTTCGAGTATACCCAGAGTGACCCTAGGCCTACGTAAGCTATGTCATGTTGCTGCCATAGTAAACAAACATATTAAATTTTGAATGCTTTCTAGTGATCTTTTTAATTTTATTTTTATGTTTCAGTGATGATAACAGTTTATTCCATTGCCACAATACCACTTTTTAAGGGGATTCTTATAATATACCATACTTTCTTGCTGATGAAGTGTTCATCTATTCATTTACACATAAAAATTTACTTGTTCATCAGACAAGCTCAAAGAGAGAAAGTGGTTGTGGTTGTCCGATGAAATTTTTACTCATCTTGGATGATAGGACGAGTATTAAATTCAGCTGTGAGGCCAAGAGAATCACTGAAAGCCATAGATTTGCATCTGGGAAATATTGAAAATACACGTGGCTTTATTTCATTTTTCACTTTTCATTATTTTTTAGTGATCATTAGCAGTGCTGTACAGAAGAAAAATTAAGAGCCACAGCCAAAAAGATTAGGCTCCTAAACCAAACTGTTTAGGCACCAGATTTTTCTGCTGGTGTGCAGTACATGTTAAGGCGCACACACGATCAATTTTTTTGTCAATTGATGTCAATTAACTGATATCAAACAATTGGCGAAAAAAATGATCATGTATGGGGGACATTGACGGCGAATTAATTGAAACAGTTTCATTGAAGCAACTATTGACAGATCAAAGTTCCTTTGATGTTTATTGATGGCTCATTAGATAGATTCTTTCATTTCAAAGATTTTGATCAGAATGCAAATTGACAATAAAGTTGCAAAAACATTGATCATGTGTGAGGAACATCAATTAATTGAATCAATTCATTGACATCAATTAATTGACAACAAATTGATTGTGTGTGGGGGCCTTTACAAACCTTTCAGTATCAGTGTTGATCCATCAAACTTTGATTGATCATTGTTAACATTATCAGCACATTCATAATGTGTATGCAGTTGCCATGCATTGATATGATTCACTCTTCCTGGGCATGACCAACGCTTCACAGTGATTTGGGATCAAATAATTGAGAAATTTGATGTAAGGCTATGAATATTTCATTGTAGGTTTCTGGCATGAATGTTGCTTCAATGATTTCTTACACAGTGTGTTAATAATGGGACTTCTCCATTGACTTAACAGTGTGTGAGAGAGTCCTTGAAAAGAACATTGTTTCAAAGATTTACACAGTGAGTCAATTTGGTGGGGGGGCTTCTCCATTGAATTTACCGTATGTCAGAGAAATCACACAGTAATAACTCGTACAAACACTGTCAACATGATGGCTTGAAAAGTGGCTCTGGGACCCCATCTTCACATGCTAGATTTGCGGGCATGCCATTTCAGTCATTTTTGAAGGCCTGTAACTTCACAGACAATAAAGATACAATGCTTAAAGTACCTACCTGGGGTATTTTCTACCTAAATTTTAAGCATCTGACATCAAAACACTGTATCTTGCTTAATTATGAAGATAAAGAGCTCTAAACATTGCATTTCATTTTTGACATCCATGTGACTTTTGATAATTGGACCCCCATGGTTGAACCAACTTGTATTAGATAATAGCAATTCTTCACAATATCTGGTGGGTGCACTTTGATCTAACAGTGAAAGGCCTTAACCAACTTCCATGACAAAATGGTGGTGGTGGTGGTGGGGGAGGGGGGAGGGGGGTAGGTTCAAAAATAGTCCCAGAGTCAAAAGAAAACCCCAAATTTTGATGTTTTTCGGGTTAACCTTTGACCTTGTCTAACACCTCCCGTGAACTTGAGATTTTTTCCTACTAACACCTTTTCTATATTTGGTTAAAATTACAAAGAGAGGTTTTTCCCCATCTTTTATCTTTGAGTTGGGTAGGTGGTCCACAGTTTCACATATGCAGTGTACTATGTATAATGTACAATATACAGAACTTCATAGTGAGTGTACTTAAACAGGGTTGGGTTTTTGCCGGAAAAAACCTGTTTTTACCGGGACAGCGGTAGAAACTGGTAATAACTGGTAATAACTGGTTATTACCGGTAAAAACCGGGAGAAAATGGAAAAAACCTCTTCTGGCAATTAGAAGAGTGCAGTTGTTGTACCCCATTGCACATAATTGATAAACCAGTCGAGATAAAATTATTAACATTCATTTACACTTTCTATTTTGCCTAAAAAGTGAGCACTAAAACTTGTCAAACACAGAACAAACAGTGAAATATTCTCAGTTATTCCAATAGTACTGTAAGCCCTAACATGTTAAGTGTAACCACAAACAAAGCAACTACATGCCAACAGGAATAGTCTGAAAATTACAGTTGGTTTGCAAAATGACTAGATTTATCAAGCAAAGTTTTTCAAAATGAGGATTAATAAAATTATGTGTAAAGTTATGAAATTCTCAATATAAGTTCAGTCACAAATTTGGCAAGGCATTATCTGTTACACATATTGAGTACAGTAGCAGAATGAGGTGGATGAGCAACTTCCTTTATCATGTCAGAAACTTCAGTTTGACACAGCAGAGAAGCACATTACAGTGCCATACATGCTGACTAAGTAGCAACTTGAAGTAAATGAGTTTCATCAAGGGAGCTTCTCTGGGTATTTCGAGTCCTCCATACTGAGAGATAATTAAGTAAGAATTTATTGACAACCAAACAAATACGAAGAGTCTATTTTTTGACTGAGTAATCTTCATTGAAAAAAATTGATAAACCACAAATAGTAATGTTAGAATGAAAGTGCATAGCCAGCACTTTATTTTATAAAGAAAGTGGAAATGTTGAAGGAAGGTGGATGGTTCAATTATAAATGAGACATTCACTACTGGAGGTCAATGTACTGTCATACACTGAGTTATTGTAGGATCTACACAGCTGCTACCCTGCAGAGCGGACTCTGTTTCCCCAGTCCTCAGCTTCCCCAACCATCATCCGCCAAAGCCAAGAGGACTGTGTCCAATTTTAGACGCAAACTTCATTACCATAATACCTGTATGACTTATTCATGTGCTTTCTCACTATTCATGCTATCGTTTTTGAGTGAGTGTTTGTACTCCTGTAGTCGTAGACTGAAACCTGAGACAAAGTCCTATAATTACTGTATTGCATAGCCACCTGTGCAGTGGGCACTACCAGGGAGTGGCCATTACAATGACATACCAACTCTGTGGGTGGCATTTTTTAAATGGGACCAGATGTTGCCTTCTTGTAAATATTCACTAACATTCAACCAGTCCTGAGGACACATATTTCTATGAATATCCAAAAGAATTTGTTTGGTGTTCACTTTGGCAGGCGTTGGGGATATGACTGAACAAGGAATATGCCGTACAGCCTGCTATGTAGGCAACACAGCTGCAGGATCCCCTTGAAAGGGTATACCCAAGAGTGGAGTTACCAACTTGCCAGTACGCTCATGAAAGCTTCCCATCAAACTGAAAATAAATCCTTAAATTATACCATGATTTTCCTTCCCATTTTTCTGCATTTTTTCTGCATTAAATATACCTAGTGTTTGTATACTTAACACAAAAACAGTGTAAATTGGACAAAAAGTGGCCAAAATCACTAAAAAAATCACATTCAAACTCTAATATGGTATATATTGTTGCCTAAAATGATTAATCTTGATGTAACAGAATGTATTTCTTCTTTAGACTTTGAAAAAAGCATAAAAAGTACTTGTTAACAATATTTTATTCAATGTAGCAGAATAGGTTTTTGCCGTTTTTTCCATTTTTCGGCAAAAACCTGTTTTTACCGGGACGATTTTTACCGGTAAAAACCACCGGTAAAAACCGCCTGTGGCAAAAACTGCCAACCCTGGTGTACTATGTGGCCCAAGAGCTTACACACCTTGTTTACAGTGTTTATCATTACAGTACACTATAGTACATTACAGTTCACTTACAGTATTAAGCACAACATATATGGCTTTGAAAATAAATTAATTCTTCTACAAGTCTTAAGTGTGCACAAGCAGCCCCTTTGAGATTTACCCCGATAACCAGTTAAGTTTTGCAAATTGTGTAGAGGTTAGGGTTCTAGCTATGGTGGGCGCTGTTGGGTGGGGCCGCCCAGCACTCCTTGTTTGCCAGGTGTTTGCACCTGGCACTCGCAGTCAAATGTACTGTCCTGCCCGGCACAGATTTTCTGCCAACTAAACTGAAACATTTGCTGAAAATGTGCAATTTTGATTGTATTCCAAGCACACGTGTTATGATTTTGCAATTTGAAAAGTGGAAACCCTAAATAAAAGAAACAAACTTAATAATGAGTTAACAAAACAGTTTCTAGCCATTTCCATACTGCACCTTCTGATGATCATTACATTAAAAAATGCTTACTAAAAAATGGAAAAAATACCAAATACAAAAATTAATTATTAAAACAACTAAAAAGCTGAATGAAAATACACAAACTGAGTCAAAAATTTGCAAAAGGTAGCACCATTTTGAATCTAAGCCCCCGTAATGTTACAAAATTTTCTCAAAGGGGAGGAACACCAGGACTCAAGACCGGCATTGCGTAAACCAACTGCCACCCATCACTAAATATGCTCTAGCTAGAACCCTAATAGAGGTACAAAAAGCATCCTACACTACAAATGTTTACACAATGGTCCTTTATAAAGTATTGTAGCAAATTAGACTAGCCAGGAAGTAGCCTGCAGAGCAGACCCTGTAGCAGCTTCCAAAAGATGGCGCTCTCTCAGAAATCATAATACACCACCTGTATATATTCTATACAGAGTCTGCAAACTTTCGTCCAGTTTTCATTTACACGAATCCCCAAAATGTGGGATAAATTATTATTCATAAAAGATTACATGGTGTTCACAGCTACTGACTATTCATGTCTATCAACGGCCTTTGACGACGCACATATACGAATACTTCTGAAGATGCGGTGACATCTTAAAAAGGTACGTAATTATCATGTATGGGCTAAAAATCGAGCTAATCCTTGCAGTAAAGAGTCAAGCCTAACTTTAGGCGTAGGATCTTGTCACAGATCTTGCCGGTTCATACAGACTGGCCTGTATATAGGCCCTCGCATGGACAAGACGACAACGTTCCTTGCTAGCTGTATACATGTACACGATAGCAGCTAAGCCAGTAACTATACAGTAATAGCCGTACTGCACTGCATAACGTGTATACAAGTGAAAGAGTTGTCTGCTGTAGCGAAGCAACCCCACCCCGCCTTACCAACAACGCTGATAACGTGTGCATTAATTATCATGAAGTTATTTTTGTCTTGGAAATGAGATTGGCTAGAAAGTTGGCAGGCTATTGTATTATATTAAACTTCGTCTATATACTGTACATTAACATTAGGGGTACAAGCAAATATTAAGAATTGTACTTGTAGATCTATGATTAAACTCAGCAATAGCCTGCTTACAGCAGGCTAGCCAGGAAGTGACTTTTCACACCTCTTCTCTTAAGTAGTTTATGGAGGATTATTGTCTGAGCTAGGGTATCCAAGCTTTGATGAAGTACAGTGAGATGATTTTAAGTATTGAAATGAATGACTGTAGGATGAGGTCCAGTATCTTCTTACCTTCATAGCAGGGTTTGCGTTTCTCTGAAAAAGTTGTCGTAATTTTTCATGGTAGTATTTTCTTTTCTACAACCATTCAAAATTTTGCGTCGTAATGTGTAAAATTCTGGCGTAAATGATTAAATATACAATGCCTACCGCGATAAGCCATAAACGGCAATGTTAGGCCAGGCCTAGCTTAGCCTATAGCCCACAACAATGTTAGCGCAACTTATCGATAAATTCAAGTGTGAATGAAATAATTTAATACTGACCTGTCTCTATGATGAGAAATGGTCCAAGGTTGGATAATAAAAAATATTTTCACTTCCCTCAAAGAGAAATTTGGCCGAAAATATCCACTATATTCATGTATGATCCAGCAGCAGGTGTAGCTTTACCTAACGTTAGCAGTACAGTACTAGATTAAACACAATGACAAATGTATTTCCATACAGTGTACATACAGTACAGTATGTATGACAGTGCCGTCCGATCCAGAGCGTTCGTTGTCACTTGTCAAAAGTTGCAAGACATTGGGATAGACCATTATTTTGGAGGTGTTCTGTTTGTTAATTATTTGGTTTTAAGAAACTAAGAATTTTCAGCAGGTGAGTGGTTAGTGAGATGAATTTTCTGTCGTAAAGATGGGCCAGTCAAAATTAATAGAACTACTGAATTGTACTTTTGGTCATAAGTAAAAGTTCCGTCAGCATAAAAAACGCCCATTTCAGCACAAAACGCAAACCCTGCTTCATAGCAGGTGTCATAGCAGGTGTCATAGCAGGTGTCGATTATGCACTCATCTTTTGACGTATATACTCTACCACCTGCGAACAATGGACAGAGATCATCCAGTTTCGCTGTATTCGTGAGCCCAATTTGATTTTCCTCTAGACTGTTGATTGGTTTCAACATGTGAATATTCATACTGCACGACGAAGCTTCAGCTGTAACGTTCACTTTTACACATTAAGTGAATGGGACTTCATTGTGTGAGCTTTAAGCAGGAGAAATCACACACTAAAACCCCATTGACGATGGTCGTCTGAACAGCATGGTAATCAGACTTGCTTTAGTCGATTTTCGTTGAATATTTATAATTTGTGTTTGTTGTGATTGTATGTTTATGAACAGTTAATAGCATACATTTCTTATGCAGTTTCATGAAGAATTCTTGCAAAAGTTCGTGGACGAGTGCAGCCAATATGGCTAACCTTGTAGATAAATGATGGATTACATCCTTCCAAATAACTAGAAAGATTTTTTTTCAGTTTTCAAAAGGTAGAAACAACACCTGTACATATGAACAGGCTCGAACAAAGTTTTTCTGTGGCTAGTTGTTATTGAAGGTGTCGACTTGTCTTCCACCACAGTGCTATAGATATGAATATATATGTTGGAGGTCACTTGATGCTGATGTTTCTTTTTAAACAGCATGGCATATACGTGGCCTTTGGCTGTTGTCACATTGTCTTGCGTTTGTAAAATTTGTCTACCTAATTATGCATGAAGGAGGCAGGTGGTTATGCAATCGGTATGCATTGTACATGCCTTGTACATGCTCTGTGCACTATTGAGTGAATTGCTTTTCACATGGAGAAAAGGTATCTAGTCAGTCTGTCTGGAAAGAGTTCAAAGTGACAGGTCTATGGGCTCATTGTTCCCATCAAGGTGTTGTTAAAGTATTGGAGGTTAGGCGTGGCAATGCAGGCTACCGCAATATCACCATATGTTAAAACAGCACGGGGCAGCGCTGCCTGAATTCTAAGTTTTCTTGTTTCTAGATGTGATGTTTTCTACCATTTTAAGTGTGAGTATGCTTGTATTTAAACATTATTTCTTAGGGGCCAATCAGGGGCAGAATGTAAAGTAAATCTTCAAACTATCCTCTGAAATTTCAAGAATAAAATTTTCAGTAATATCGTTAGACTTCGATGGTCAAAAAATGTTAGCCTGAAATTTAAATGAGACAAACAAAATTATTACTTTAGTTGTGTGTAGTTTAATTTATATAGATGGCCTTCAGTTTGGAGGTGCCGAGTAAAAGTAACCAACTAAAGGGTTACCCCGGCAAGAGGACCCACTTCAGGAAGAGGTCATTGTTTTGGTAAAAGAGAACTACACAGAAGGATCTTTTTTTTTCACTACTTTCAGAAACTGTCATTTGAAATGAAGAGAACTAAAATTGGGAGTTTTCAAAAGTGAACTCAGCGTATATTATTCGAAAGTGAACTCGTCACATATTATTCAAACCGAAGTGGAACATTTACGTTATTTGCAAGCCAAGACAAAGAGAATTATTATTTACAGTGTGCTACTAGAGAGAAAATGAAAGCCACAAATAATCAAGACAAGGAGATTTTAGGGTTGTCAGTTTAATATTAGAGTGGGTGTGCATGTGGGGGTGTGACTTGGAAATTGTATACTTAAGCGTGAGACACGGCCAATTAGGATTCTCTGAAAAGGTATGGTACTGGTTTTTGTTTCTTTAGTTAACCCCTCGTGCACGTAGGGCTGTTTATATATTTTTGTCAAGATACTGTACTTAAGTTACTTAATATAAAGTCATGTTTTGTGGGACATTTTTACTGTTATCTTTTAATTATCTGGTCAGCTGAACCTCTTCCACTCCGGTGACAGTTGTGCACTTATATTTCGGATTAACATTTTGGTATGAGAAATGTACAATTTTAAGATTTGTAAGGAACTGTACAGTATTCTGTATGCCAAGAAATTTGCAATACGATGTAATTTGAGCATGTTTCATACCTTGGAATTAACTTACCCGTCCCCACTTTGTTCTTATTTCTGACACTGATTGTCTTATCACAGACTGAAACCTGTGGCTTACTACGCTAGTCTATTGCGAACCCATTGAACAGTTGACTATTTCTGTTTCTTATTCGATATTTCCAGCCTCATTAAAGTGTTGTTGGTGCAATGAAGGATTACCAGACCAACCTAATGTTCCTTGAGGAATATAATGGGAGGCAGTGTGAGGCAAAATTTCTTACGCCTGGTACTAGGGGCAATATTTTGGTCACAAATTATACCAGCATTGGGGCTGATGGCGCTGCAGCACTATCACAACTGTAATATGCAGTGGCAGATGCCATGTACAGTAACTTTTTGCATGTGAACACAAATGGAATCACATGAAATTGGGACATTGTTTGGGTATTGAAGTTGTATTCATTGCAACTGCACCTCCAGTCTCAGTGGTAGGCATATGTTTCAGGTGTGGGGGGGGGGGAGGGAGGGGGGAGTTGTTAATTTGAAAACACCTGCTTTTCACTGATAACAGCCTCTTATAAAGTATGGTGTGTGGTGAAACTGTGTTTAGTGGTGAGTTACTGCTCCATGGTTAGCTTGTGCATTTGGGATTTAACAAAGGAATTAACTGATATAATAACATGTGTATCAAGTATGTATTAAAAATCTCAGCTCAGGGATGCCCTGTGAAGATCGGGAGGTGGACCATTTGGATCATTTCTTAAGCTCTTAAACATATATTTTTGAAATTTTGGACTGTAGGTACACTTTTGTACAGATCCAATGTAGACAGGCCTAAGCATTAGTCTAATTTAGCACCTGGAGTACGGTTTATAAAAGTTCTGTTCTACCATATAGTGGACGTACGTATATGTACATACGTATCAAGTAGCGCAAGAGTGGTAGAGAACTGTGGCCAGTGCTGTTACTTTGGTTCAAAGTGATTCTTCCACATTGTGTATTTCTGTCAGTGGGTATCCTTTATGTGGGAATCTATTTTGATGGTGAGGCCCTTTGGAAGCAGTAATCATTATGAATGATTCTGTATTTGTGGAAAAACTGTGTAGTTAACTGCACAGCGAAGACTGATGGAGTGAAAAATACGTACCCCAGATCTGTGTACCCGTTAATTGCAGAAATGGGCTGTACATGGGCAATATAAAAGGTTGGTTCTAACATCATACCAATCGAATGTCAACAGAATCGTTTTGAAAGTGAAAGAAATATTGGTTCCCATGTGCTGCATCATGCTTGGTATTTAGTAGAACACATATAATATGAAGTGTCTCAAATGTACACCACCAGCCAAAAGGGGCCTTCAATAAGTTTATAAGGGTTGTTTTACAATCAGGGTACGTCGACCAGAAATTCACTTTATTGCCCCCATACTAAAAATATATACACTTGACATTAAGACCAACCACACTAAGTAAAAGTTCAGTATATGTCCTGTCTACAATAGTAAATTAAATGTATTTAAAGCACAATTTGGGGTAAAATAATTCTGCATAGTGTCATTTCTGGCAAATTCCACCGTCTCATTTGAATTTTGCAAACATTTGACCAGATGAATCACTAATACAGAAAAGAGTTTGACAGAAAGTACTGATTTGGAAGTTACAACTACAACAAGGTTGTTCAAAGGCATACACCTTTCAATGATTGAAACAAATTTAATAAATGAAAAACTGCATGAAAAGGAGGTGGTATTTTCCGTCAAAATATGTCCTCTCCGAAATCATGCAAGTTAAGCTGCCAGATATGTGGCTCAGTAAAAAAAAAATGTTGCCTCACAAATCAGTAATTTGTATCCTACAAACATGTAGTATTGATATTATGATCACTCCTTCAGTTGAGATATGGAACCAGTTTCAACACTGAGACTTTCAATTCCGTCAAAAAGTGTCCTCTCCGACAAAAATGGTATTTCTGTGTTTCTGTTCAAGAAACAGGAGCACTTGAGCTCCCACTTATGGTACTAAAAGTACTAACATTGTTCCATCATAAATGCATAATTACATCTCCTTCACTCAAGTATACTCAATACATTATGTATGTCAAAAAGCATGTCCTCTCCGAAAATCAGAGATGACGTTTTCCATGGGATACATATTTGCAGATTTATATCAAAATTAACCTTTGTATGATTGAGGCTCTCCATTTATAAGAATATGGTGTAGTAATTTAAACTAGAACATGGTTAATTAAGTAGGCTTTGGGGGATATGTCCAAGAGACAGTCATGTTTCTGGGTATTCTTATATACATCATCTTCGAACTAACAGAAAAGTGTATGGTATTAAAGACTAAGTTTACCCTGTTTTTGTTTTACTTAGTTTATGTAGCCTGGCTGTGCAGATTTTGGCAACCATTGATATCAGCAGTGATCCTTCCTGCTTTCTTAGTTGATAGATTCAATGCCATGAGTACCTTTTTCTTAAAATGTCGGAGAGGACAAGCATTTTGACACATTCAGATATTTCCATTAATGTGGTCCTAGGTTAACATTCTAAACCTAGTAAAATTCTCTAACAAAAATGGACAAACCAACTCAATTAAACTCCAAGGGACTACAGTACCTGAGAGCTGTGAATGTCACACACAACAACTATGAGGCACCTACAGATATGAATGCATATTTTTCAGATGTCTGAAAAATGGCAGTTTTTGCATTCCCGTCTGGCAATTAATCCATCCAGATAATGAAACTTAAAACAATGGAAAGGTCAACTCTAAGCGATCCTGCCCTACTGCTTTGTGCAGTATGGCCTAGACAAATATGAAATTGATTGCTTACCCAAGGATGAGACGACAGTCATTGGTGAACCCCTCAACCCCCTCCCCCCACACACACCCATTACCCAGGGACACTGTTGCTTTAGTAATACTGCTGTCCAGGCAGTTCAGGAAGATTTTCATGACCTGCAGTTAAACATTATGACATTTTCATAGAGGTCAAATGGGTAGTGCAGCCACAAATTTAGCCTTGATACGTTTTTAGGACTGTTAATTCCTACCATTTTGGTAAAAGGTCTATCCAATGTACTGTATGGTTCTTGAGTTAGAGTTAGATGAGGTTTTACTGCTCAGTTTCTAACCAATTGAGATATTAACACTGGCAGGCTAACTTAATACAATGAGTGACATCTCCTCACATTGGTGAAAAATTTTTTAGTTTTCTCTGTTTATAATGGATACCGGATTGGTTTTTTTTTTTACCTTGAAATCAGTAGAGGTCAGCCCAACAACAGGGTATGTGAAGGTTTCAAAATATTACCCCCCCCCCCCCATGCATTTAACGATGGCATTAAATTTTGAAACTGTACTAAACTGGGAGTGTGCGTTACAGAAAAGCAAAAACTGCTTTATCAATGTGCAGGAATGATGTCAATCCTGCTTGCTTCAAGTTTAGTTGTGAGAGGAAAATGGGGTATCTTTAACTGGAAGTATCTCAAAATCAACAAACTGAAATTTTATCAAAGTTTCACTAGAATGATTGGATTACTCACTCTAAAACATATCACAGGTAAATGTGTGGTTGGATAACATGGTCTCTCAAATGTTTGTACCTCAGCCAAACCAAAGTGTTTTGATTGCTTTTAGAAGTATATTGTCATATGGCAAGCATACAGTATGCTAAAAATGCATGGCTACAATACTTGTTAGAACATGTTTCCATAGTTGCTTTTCAAGTTGTTATTAAGGTTTGAATCAGAAACATTTTTAAAAAATCTAAAATAATAATTGGTCAAATTTTACATCCAAAAAAAAAGCCTCTCCAAAAATTCACAACAGGGGATCTTGGAGTAACAAACCAAAACTTCAAAACACTTTCTTTTATTTTCTCAATTTGTATTTATAATCAGTTGTGTCATTTCCTAATTCCTACTGCATATACTGACTTACCTATCACAATTCTGTGCAGTATATGTACGGAGTGAATCAGTCTGCTGTACCACTGTTGACTTAAAATGAGCTTTTTCACACTGTTAACTATATTAATACATTGTAATGTTACAGAAAATATGATGAGAAACTTTCCCTTGTTATGTATATTGCACTATTGCAGGTACTATGAAATAATACAGTAAATCAAAGGCAGTTACTGATTTACTGTGAGCATGTCAAAAAAGTGTCCTCTCCGACAATGAGGAATCTTCTCTGACTGGTTACAGTATATTGACATCATGTAGCTGGCTTTTAGGTCTAGTGTTTTGCAAAAAGGGCACTCAGAAGCAGCCAATTTCAGTGTGTTTATTGAAGTAATTGGAATAAAACTTCTAGAACTTATCCTGATGTTTCAGAACCTTCTTATGGTACCACCTGTTATCAGTCACTTATACATCAAATGAAAACATTTACAGAAAAGGCCATGTACTTTATCCAGAAATTTGAATTGCACAAGTTTCATTTGTCATCTTCCACTTATCAAACATGGCATTAATTCCTATGAAATAATTAAGCTCAAGAACCCTGTTAACACACTCCCTTCTCTGTGTCAAACAAATTGTCCTCTCCGAAAACCACATGTCCTCTCCGACTAATAATTTTGACATCAAGTATCTAGACTGTTGCTGAACATAGTGTTTTGAAAATTGGTGTGTAGAAGTAGACTGACTATGGTTATCAGCACATTGAAATAGAACTGCTGTTACCACTACTAATGTTTCAGAATTGAAAACTTCATAAAACCATTCCACCCCTATCAGGTACAGACAAACAGAAACTTCTGTGTAGGCAAATAGATATGCCACACACTTCAGAATACTGAGTTGTATTTTCATTACACATCATTTTTACTTAAAACAATGTCATCTAGACTCACTCTAAGCAAGAGAATAATGTTATATGTGTAGTTAGATGATTTCATGTCCCAGGAGCCAAATTTTAGATCATAGATATTTAAAGTTGTATAAAATAAAATTGTGGATACTTGATGCCTCTATACTTTTAAAATCTTGAATTTGATCTGTCTGCAACACAACAAAATAGGTACTAAAGAAAAATAAACAACTTTATTTTTTGCCTTCTGTGAGACACCTGATGTACCCTGATTGTAAAACAACCCATAAATGGAAATCAGCTGTGAGAGGCCATAGCAAAGTTAATGGCTGTCAAGGCTGCGATGGCCATCGTGAATTTTGTGGCCTGATAGGGGAACAAAGAAAGACTGCCTTTATGCCTGTGTGCAACAGTACATGGCTAGGCCTTTTTGAAGTGCCAGGCAAAAAAAGTAAAAGAATGTGTTCAAGTTAATTGTCATCAGCTGGGGTTGACATGCTATCATTTTAGTGCAAGACTATTTAACTTCTGTGTCAGTTTAGAAATCCCAAACGCATTCCTGGGTATAATGGAAAAAAGGCCGTAAAACTATTCTTCATTTTGGTTTCTTACTGTACATAGGGCAGCTTTATTTTTACTTTCCAGTGGCCTTTGCAAAATGTCTGTTGGATGATAACAGGGGCTGCCAAATGAAATTTACACTCTTTGTCCAAGCTTTCCAAACATACAACCACATTCAAAATCTGCATCTTACCCACATCATTGCAGGGAAGGATTTTTCACAAATGGTTAAATTCATGGCTAAACTGCCGTATATAGGTATTCTACAGTTACCTTTCATAAGGCTAAATTTACATGTGGCTGATAAAATGACCGAATGGTTGCCCAGGTTGCCCATAATAGCCTCTGGTGAACAGGGTCAGAAAAAATGTTTACTTCCCGGGAACATAAATCCGACGGTCAGATTTCCTGCCGTGGTACACGGCGGTGGGGGTAGTCAGAGGGGGGATGTGCCCCCCTCAGAAGCTGAAGCTGAAGCTGAAGATGGACTTAATTTCTAGAACATCTTGGTGATGGATTATTTACAGAGCAGAAAGTGTAGTGGGTCACACTGTGTCACTGTCACAGTAAATATGTGGTACAGTAGAACCCCCTTCATCAAAACAGTTCTACATATGAGTAATTTTGGATAATGAGAAACAGTCAGATTTAAAAATTTTCACATCACCTCTAAAATGCCGTATCCATGTGAAGTTTTTTCTTGTCAGTAAGCCAGGTGGTATCATGCTGAACTTTATTGAATTAAGACTTCTAATTAAATGAGTGGAAAACCTCTAAATTCCAGAAACTGTTTTGCTCATTAGGAAATTGTGTGAGTTATGTAGGGTACTTTTCTTAGTGATTATCTGGTTGTGATTCATGACCCCAGGCCTGGCATTATAAGAAGGGCAATTGCCCGTGCCCGCCTAAACGCCCGTCTTGGCTCCTAAAAATAACTGTTAGAACTTGCCTAAGATGGGCAACCATTGCCCGTCTGCCCAAAAACTCCTGACCAGGCCTGCATGACCCAGGGGGGAGAAGGGGTAAAGAAGGTACTCCTGTTTGTAAATGTTTGCATTATATATAATTGATAGTGCTCTGATGCAAAACAGTGCAATATTTTACATTTATATGTTACTTCTCTGACAGTTTTATATAACAATATAATTATTTTAAGATCCATGTTTTATAAATTTGTATCCTTGGGGAAAAGTTAGACTAGCCTTTGTGAACCATTCGATTTTCCCAATCAGTTCATTTCATTTTTAGTGTGGATAAAATTACTGGTAGTCCAGATTGCTAGTAGTGGTTGGTAACAGTATTGGATGGCAACTGTGAGTGCTGGTTAAATCCAGCCCCTGCCAGCAATCCTTCAGCTCCTGTAGGACTTTTTGGAATTGTGATTTTGCCCTATTTTTAGTACATTTCTAGTGCAAGGTTTTTTACCAGTGTCAACCAAGGATGTCACTTTGCTGGGCAGTGTCAGGCGGACCCACCTGGGACTGGTTAATTGTGGTCACCACTCTTCATTCATTCCACATTCCACCCGGCACTTTCCCAGTGATGGTACTATAATTTTGTGATTTTTTGAAGAAGTTTGGACCATACATGCAGTATTGCAGTTGTACACGCACACATGTATACTGCAGTTTCATTGACAGATTAAATATAGGCCTACAGTAAGGTGTAGCGTTATATCGATATTATCGATATTAGTCGATATTTGCTCCTTAGTAATATCGTCGATATGCGTTTTCAAAAATATCGATATATAGTAAAGTCTATATATAGTACTAATATCGATATTCTACTATTCACTTGGATACCGATTCTTCTAAAATAGCGACACTCAACACAAATATCGATATTTAACAGCAGTGACTCATAACTGATACGAGTGTTAGTTTAAAAACCGATACCTAAGCATCGATGCAGTCAAGTTACCGACGAATCTTTGGCCTAGCTTACGTAGGTCTAGGTTCACCTCTTGTGACCTTCGTAGCACAATACCGAGCTCTTCATCACAATGCTATGAGCATATAGGCATGCTGTATGCATTATTTTCTGCGGTTTGCATACGCAGTGAAATACTTCAATGTAGGCCTACTGTGTACACAGTAGATTCAGTACGGACTGGTGATCGCTGCCAAAGTACACGTGGGGCGTAAATGGCTGAATATGTACAGAGCTAGCTCATGAGCCGTATCAGTGACTCGAAAGTTTTTTGTACAGAATTGGTTACTGCATGCAAGTTTATTCCGAGACCTTACAAGTAAACTAATTTTTCATGATATTCAGACTTAATGTAGGATGATCTATCTGAGACTATCTCACAGAGTAAAGTTCCACAAACAGAAAATAACGCAACATTACATTTTCGCAAATACATTTGTTAGAAGTTCAGTGTTGGTACACACACTGTACTACGCATGTGATTCCATAGGCCACAGGGTTTAGTACAGCTTCGTGATTTTTCGTTGGGGAAGCTTTACGTTAATTCTGTTGACAACATGAATGTATGCAAACATGTACGAACACGCCGCAATCAGTCCGTACATGCAACACGTGTAGTACTGTAGAAAATAGTTTGGACTCTTCCAAACAAACTATGCAGCAGCATACATAGGAGTATTGTGACCTTTGACTTGATGAGCGTACTTTGATACGAGGGTTTTTTTTAACTATTTTGTGGGATGTATATTTTGTTTGTTTGGGCGGAAATTTGCGAGAAGTTTCGACTGTAATATTTTTCCATACATTAAAAAAAGATCGCTGACACTACGATGGGGATAATCCTGCAAAAATAGCTGCGTAAAAGTTCTTATAGCTGCGCTTGAAAATTACGGGAAAATTCTGACATCCCATGTGCCTGGATTTTCACCACGAGCAGTACTGCATTCATAGATTATTGGAATGTCTGAATACAAGAGATCAGCTAGGTACAAATATCGACTGCTAGTAACTTAGTGGTTATAGTTGTGTAATACTGACGAATAGTTGATATCGAAAATATCGGCCGGTATTTTAGATATAGTGACTAGCTAAACAAGGCCGTTTTGATGCAGCATTGCATAGTGAACTACTTGCGAGGTATTTTACGAGAGTTAGGTGAAGAGGTACTTCTTTGTGACAAACGGAGAAGGCCCCTGGCTTACGTAAGTCCAAAAGGAACACTTTTTACTTATCCTAAAACTTGGGAATCAAAATATGTCATATTTTGTTTGAAAGAAAAATATTTAAAACACAAGCTGCTGATAGTGGAAGGAATCGGCGTAGCACATGCTAGTAAGGGGTTGGAATTACGCTAATGTTTGGGCCACTCGTTTTGAAAATGTTTGTATGGTCAGTGAAACCAATAAACACAGATTTTGAAACTATTTTGTAGTTATTTAGGGGCAGACCTCCTACAGATTTTTTTATAGATCATGGCTGTTGCTTTAGCGAGATGGAGGGATATTTGATCGTCTGGTGTGATGCTGAAGTAACACTAAAAGCTATATAAGACATATTCCCAAAGAAATAATTGAAAGTTACTTCGGGACTGCAAATACTCAAATGTTAAATGCAAACAGTTTTTTTTTTTTAATTTTTCTGCACAAATCTTGATTTATTTTTCGCTACCAACGTAGTAAAATTCGGCATTTAAGTCGTCAGGGGCCGGGTACATGGTAATACCTTCCCATACTCCGTTTTTTCATATGTATAGTGTGCGTACCCATTCTGCGAAAATATCGATATTATCGATATTATCGATATTTTCAGGTCGGTATATCGATATTTTATATTGGCAATACCGCTACACCTTAGCCTACAGTACTTAGTAAAAGTCAAGAATAATTGCCTGGCACTAAGTTTAGTCTGGTGACAACCCTGGTGTCAACAGTTTGCAGGACTGCCTGAGCTCACCATCCTGGCTAAAGCTTTGGCTGTTCATGTTCATCACCTCAGCTATAGAAAAAAGCTTTTCATACTGTAAACCCCTCCTGTAGTAATAGTGCCAAGTACGGTACTGTAAACTTGTAAAGTACTGTAGGCTTGGGTTACTCCGTGGACACCTGTGGCCCTATTACTGTACAGTAGTTACAACTCGGAATGGAATGCAATGATGTCATAACTGGTGCAGGACCATAGCATCTCAGCCCAGAGTTGGAATTAGAAATTAAAAGTTACGTGCACAACTGAAACTCTCCTTGAAAAATGTCTTCAGGAAAATCAGGAAATTTTGCATGCGCAGGCAAAATTGTACATGCACAGAGCCAATGTCACATACATCTGTGCATGTAAAACCCCTCTATTTTGAACACTGTCTCAACCACTGTAAAACTGTCCACTACTAGCCTACCAATAGGTATCAATACACCAGTAGGCTGTTACTACAGACTTTTCAACAGCTGCAGTGATTAACTGGCAATGTCAGGAATCATACTGGCCAACTGGAGGGATACTGATATTGTACTTGCAATTGAATAGAAAATATCAAACAGCTAGTTGTGATATAATGTGTGATTAAAACTGCAAAATAACACAAATTTGAACACCAAAATATAATTTTTATGCATATTTTTGACAGTATTGTAAATATCCAAGGACCATGATTCCAAGGAATGTGGAGATGTTACTCGACCCCCAGCAAAGAGTCGCAACTCTGAAACTTGTAGAATCAGGTAAACGCCCAAGCCTTCTGTAAACAGGGCTGAAATTTAACAAATGCCCTATTATCCAACACAAGTAAAATTTGCATCGAACAACAACCAGTTTCTCTCTTTGTGCTTGCCCGATGGACGAGTAGCTTTTGTTTGCAATGAATAGTTAACTGTGTCAGCTACAGTAGAAAGTGTGTCATAAAAATTCCCTTAAGAAGTAGCATTTAGTCAATGGTATGGACTGTCATTCATTATTGAACCATGTAGAAATAAAAAGAAAAAGATCATTGGTAAGCATACAGAATTTAAAATAAATGTTTGTTTACTATGGCAGTGACAGGAAATTCTTTTCGTATTTTGTTTGTCACTTAGGCCTACCTGTACATTCGGACAACCAAAAAACAATTTGGACAACTAAAATTGCACTTCAGGTTGTCCAATGGACAACTTGAAACTTTCCTTAAAAATCAGGCCTGGTATAAAAGGATGCAAGTTGAGGCAATGACTCCGTTCCGAGTTATGACGCTTTGTTCGTCAGGTACCCTCTCCAAATATGTTGGAGTTATACAAGTCTGGTGCTAAATTTGTAGACAATTTTCAGACAACTAGCATCCTGCAAGGTCATTATTAACACGTTCTGATCTGTTAAGAGCCATGGCTGCAGTTACACCGCTTTGACCTAGGGCTTGTACAGTATGCCTCATGTGGCTAACTTGAAAAATTGTCCTTAAAAAGCTGGTATTGTAATGGTTAGTTTATGTAGTTTATGAACTGAGTGAAGTGCTGAACTGTTGTGGTACATATTAAGTGCATTCCTTCTTTTAGTGACTTCATTTCATAATTTCTGTAAAATCTGCACATACTTTGAAGGGCACAGTTTTACAGTAGTTATACAGTAGTTGCATTCACTTCAGAAGAGAAGAGTGTGGCATGTTCTTGGTTAATTACAGTACAGTAGTTGGGAAAATGGCATCTCTGGCAGTGATACAGTGTATTCCAATGAAATGGATAATAGCAACTGGGAACGTTATCGACTAAGTTGCTGTGCTGTAACTGCTGTACAGTTATTGAGATTGTTCATTTGGGTATGGCACAATATTATGGTGATGCACTGTGTCGGAACAATGTAAAACAATAGTTCAGGTATTTAAGAATTATAGGTCAGGTGCTTTAAAATGTCTGCTGTGTTTATTCTGCATGGTTTTAACTATCGAAGATTGATAAATGACGGTATGATTTCAATAATTAATTTGTTGTGCTCATGGTTGCCGTCAGTACTTAGGGAAAATGGGGAAGACAAGTCTGAATTTTTTGAAGTTTTTTTTTTAAAGTCTTTGAATTTGGGGATGATTGACAGTTGGCACTTTGAGGAAAACATTTCATCTGGTCTGGCAACAGAAAACAATTTACAGATAAGTGCACTGCACTTTTAATCATGTTCTGGTGTGTCTGCTATATGTATTTGTGTGGGAAAACTATAAATCACTTGCAGGAATTGACTGAAGGCTTGTACTACATGCTTAAGCTGTGTTTTTTGGTTAGTAAATTGTTGGTATGCATGGAAGGTCTTTAGAAATACATCCCAAACATGTTTAACTTCTTCTCTTCTCAATGTAATTTGTCTTTAACTTGACCACACTAGTATTGAAAAAGTCTTGAATTTCATTATCAGCTCTAAGGCACCCACTATACGGTAATAAATCCTCTCCACTTAGACCCCTAACGGTGGCTGTTTCTGTTTCTCAGTGGTAAAAAGAGTCTTTCGTTTCCTATTGCATCATGTGGATAGTTTTTCGGTGTTATGTTTGTTATCTGACGGGTTTTGGTTGGTTTTGCTTTCAATCGTGCACGTTAAAGGCACCAGACCCCTAACCCAAAATGGACAATCTACTGCATGTGCCTTGTACTCAGAAAATCCTGAGCTCTCACCTGCCCTTTTCTGGAATCATGTACAGATGTGTGATATTGATGTTCAAGTAGTGTTCACTCTTTCCATGTTGTAGGTTCTCAACTTTTCAGTAGTTCCCAGTTCTCAGTACCAAATCATTGCTACACGTAGTTGCAGTGTAGCAGTACTGAGAGGTGACACTTTCAGATTCCCTTAAATGTATTAAAGGGTATAGTACGGTAGAAAGTTTATAGAAAAGGCTGGAATGCTGCTTCTAGAGGATTGCCCTTGGATAGTTAAGCTGCTTAGTGGGTGGTGCTCAGGCAGTTATTAAAATTAGAGGAGTAACTGAACTTTGTAGAGAGAATTTGAACAATTTGGGATACAAAGAAATTGCCTTGACTGGACAACTCTCTTGGGGAATTCCTACTTGCGTGATCCCCAGACGACTGAAAACAGTTACCTTATGCAGAAGATTCTTACCTTGGACAATTCAGAAACAGACAATTCCCATCCTTGAAATTTGCCCCCACCAGAAAATTTAGCGTTATCAAGGCTGGAATTTTTCCGGGAGGTGGAATGTTCTGGAACAGGTTGGGAAACCAGGAAATGAACCCATATGACATTGCTTTGATGAGCAGTGAAATTTGATCTTTAGCACCAATAATAACAATAGGAAAGTCAATTTTCCTTTTTGATTGCATAAAAGGAAGTTGATTCAATTCATTTCCTACTGAACTGTACAAAGAATGTGAAGCAAATATTCCTATTGGGATTAATTACTTGCCACGCTGTTGTGTTGTAGACAACATATTTATTAGAAGTCTTTTAACAATGGAGATTTGCAGTGCACCGACCATGTACTGCTTGCTACCTGTGCATGGAAGGACGGTTTGTATATAGTGATCAAAAAGCACTGTTAAAGATATAGTGGAGTAACTGTATGTTAAGTAAAAAGAGGAACAGGAAAAGAACATCAAAACTGTCTGTGACAGGCTCATACTTCATAGATAGTAGGGCTGCGATGGTTAACCGGTTAACCGACCGATCGATCGATTAACCGACCGCCAAATGTTGTTTCGTTTAACCGTTTTTGCATCCTAATAAATCTGTCGCCACAGTTCACCATTAAACCTAAACTCGTTTATGCAGTAAACCGCAGAAGTTGCTTGCCCAAAACCACGTAACAATGGGTAAACTTTGGATGGAAAATTACAAAAGGTTTAAAAAAAGACCTTTATAATGTCAGTTGCACAGTCTGCATTGCGTTGCTTTGACTGGTATATCGATCCGTTCGCCCCATGATCTGGGAGTGGTTTGCCGAAATAATGTGACAATAAACTCTTTCACGCAACTTTTGAAAAGGATTAAAATTATCAAAGGTGCAGGAATTAAACTATGCAGTACACGCTACAACAATCCACCATACCTTTTCAAGTGTGGAGCACCGTAAACTTGATAGATAAGACTAAAAATGTTACCTCTAGACGGCAGAAGAACGTATGCTTAATATCTTTAAAGATAAATGCACTTCGGGAATTTTCCCGGGCTTAACTTCCAAGGTTACGTGTTTACAGTTCATCAGTCTCAAAACATATGCAATCTGCACAAATAGTGACCAAGCTATGTACAGTAGTCCTGTGCTTAATTATGCAACCCTGGCTTGCAAGCCTTGTAGGCGCAACTAAAATATTTGTACCTACATTAGCCTCCTCATTTAGGCTGACTTAATAATTTTAACAAAAACCGATTAAACATTTTTTATAATTTTTTCAACGTTACTATAATTCCTGGAAAAGTTTCAACCCCCAAAATTCGCAAAGATGAGTGAAATTCTTTCGGCCATTTCATTTATTAACCCCAAATTATAAAGTATGGAGCATTCCAATGATGAACTTCATGAATAATCATATTATTTTCAAACATAATTAGCTCAGTTCGTTGGACTTGCTGAACGAACCCGGCGCATTGCACTTGCGTGCATTGCACAGTACAGTACAGTATTTATAATTAGCAGAGCTGATTGAGCTTGCTGAACGAACTGGGCCGGCCGGCCGGCCATGTGCTTCGCTGCTTCGCATGTTGCATGAACGATCGTTCATGACATACCATACGTACATTTTACGGTACAGTATTGCGTACGAGACAACTATGCCCAAGTCCTGTTATAACATAAAGTATGAGGGTAGCTGCCGTTATCGAAGTTTTGCCGTTCATAATTACGAAGAAACTGGTATTTTCAGTAGGTATTAGGTAAAAAGGCATGTGATGTGAGACAAGTTAAAATTCAACGTTACAATTTTTACGGAGCATGCGGTAATACATATGGGTAAAAATTTTCACACCTTTTACGACATAACCGTGCTGGAATTCTTTGCAAACACGTATATTACGTATGAATTGCAGCAAGGTCACAAGGCACACTATAGTACACTGTATGTGGTACGTTTGTACTCGACACTGCTCTAGGCGTGTGTGATACTATCACTGTAGCCGGAGATGTTTGTCTTGAACTGCGATAATGCCAGTGATATCCATAGGCTTCTCATCTTACGGTGCTATATTAGACCGCAAAAATCTTGAAAACGGTAATCAGTGGCATAACAAAAAGTATGCATGTTTGTGAAAAGTTCATGAATAAATGCGTGATTCGCCCATGCGTACGGACTGCTTGCCAAAACATCGCTACTAATGCAAACATTTTAACTTGCACGCTACTTCGACGATCATCACTACCGGCGCCATTTTAAGTGTAGAAACTTTGGTATTTAATGTGGTGGCGCTCTTCCGAAATGTTTATTTTTTTTATATATCTTGTTTTTATTTTCGGTTAACTGTTAACCGTTCAGTTAATAAAAACGGTTAAACGAATAGTGAATTAACTGGAAATGCACAGCCCTAATAGATAGAATACAAGGGTATATCATGAGTCGGTCACTTAACGAACATTTGCAACAGTAAAAATATAAATAAATATGAAGTAAATGAATGAAACTTTCCAGAAATATTTTCTGATGTGTCAAATTCCTCACTCTGCTGTATTTTGGTTTTGTTTAGAATGAGCAATCCCTAGAAAATGAGTTTTGAAATGAAGTTAGCAGAGCGCAGGAATGTTAATGAAGGAACCTTGAGTCAATCACTTCAGAAAAAGAGCAGCTAAAATATACTGTTCATCACCAAAGATCAAGAGTAATAATGGTGTAAAACAAAGAAAATGTCTGTTCTATCAAAATTTTGAATAAAAGTTTCACCCAAGTCATTCTTGTCACCTTTTTTGGTGACATTTGTAAAGTTCTGCTCAGTTCATTCAAATGCTGAAACTTGAAAATATCCCTGAGAGTAAAATTTTTAGTTTGAAATTGAACAAAAAAGAAAAACATAACATGGCAAACACTTGTTTGTGATTGTGTGTGACGAATAGGTGACGTGGCCTACACGATACACTGACATTTACAACGAATGATTGACTCGATTCAAGGTACTAGTCGACTCAGGTTACCCATGCTATACAAAGTATACTATATGTGTGTGTAAAGCTGGTATAAAATAATTTGTGCTTAACTTTCTAGCATGTACCCAAACTTTCACACAGGGCTGCGCATGGAACACAGTTTTTCAGTAGAAGCCTATAGTCCTTGCAAAGAGCCATGCACAGTTGTGAGCAGGTTGGGGCCCAATGACAAAGCACCCCCCCCCCCCCTCCTCCCGATATTCTCTTCAACCTGCTTATTCTCTTTCCCTTGGGTGAAAGAAATTTGGCATTTGAAAGGAATTTCCCGAAATACTGGCAAATTAATGACAACATCAGAAACATGGGATGTGCAAATGTAGTATTAAATTGACTGGAAGTTTTCAGTGGCAGCACTGAGGTACTGACCTACATGTAGTTTAGGTATGTTTGCATGGGACTCTAGTGTAGTCTGGTATACAACTACAATCTAGCACAAAACATTTACTCAGAATCTTTTGATATGATCAGTGGATAAAGACTGTGAAGAGTCTTGGACTCCTTTGTCAAGGCACATGACATTGTAGCGTGAGGCAAGCAAGCCTACTGAATTTAGGGTTGACTTTTATTTCAGTTTTTGGAGCACAAATCCCGCAATCGGCAATTATTAAACTATCATGGTATAATCCACCAAGTTTCCACCTGTTCTATTTAATTTGACACTCAGGCCAAAAATTCCTAGTGGGAAACATGATTTTCTCAGATTCAGTGCTTCCTTGCGTCCAGCTTTTTTGTAGGCATGCACTTAGCTTTAGTTTTGTTTACATATGAAATGTGGAAACTCCCTACTGTTAGTTGGAAAGCTAAATTATTGCCCAAAAGTACATAATGTCTTCTTACAACAATTAGTTGAAAACATATCAGAGCAAATTTGAAATGCATAATTTGTTTGGTGAAGTTTCGGAACTTGAATCCATGTATGGTTCTGAAATTAGCGTTTGATAGTTACATTATTGCAGTGTTATTTAAGTCGTGAAGGAAGTACTGAAAGGAGAGTCAGTTGAAGGTTTTAGTGTACAGAATCTTACAATATATTACTAAATAAGTTCAGGTAACTGCCCTTGTAAAAGTGTGTTTGATAATGCTACTGTACAGTTAGTCAGTGGTGGCTCTGTATAGTTATCTGTAGAGTGAGTGGGCGGATGTTCACTGCTTTGAAGCTTTGCTTTTCCTTATAACTGGACAATACAGACACAGCTCTAGTGATTTGTGAAAAGCCTAGGGCAATATTCAAGCTTCTAATACTTGGTAAGTTACATTCCCAGTTGTGAAAATAACATTTGATAGTTCTTTTTGATTTCATGGAAGCTCAGTATGCTTTAAAGGGAATATGTACAGAGGTCGTTTCAATCTTCCAGATCAATTGAGCCTCCCAGATCGCATTGTATTTTTCTGCTCATGTATATTTTAGGATGTTTCAAGACACAGATAGTGCAAATCATGGGTGTAAAAGAGTAAACATGGTCTTTCCAACATGAATAATTCTCTCACAGTGAGACACATCTTTTTTTTGTGAGGCACTGACTGTTCCGTATAACCGTCAGTGTTCTCCACCAGGCGTAGTCAGGATTTTTTGAGCAGGGGGGCACTGGGGGGTCAAGAACCTTTCCTAGGGGGTCACAATTTCTGAATTCTCTCCCTCTCTGTAGGGCTTATATACAGAACTGTGCATTCCAAAATTTTCCACATGGGGCACCTGGGGTGGCACGGCTTTGTCGTTGAGCCACCTGGACAGAAATTATCAACCTTAAAACAGAGCAAACAGCAATGATTTCAGTGTGAGCATTGAGTAATGATAATCAGAAATGAAGGATATAATTAAATTTATGATTTATTTTAGTGAACATTTTTCAAAGAGAGCATCCCCTCTCTTTATAGACAGCGATCGCTATTAATCTTTAACCTTCGGAGCACCGGGACCAAAATTTAAGCAGTGGAGCACACTGACCATGGTTGTTTCTTTGAGTATTTCTATCTTTCCTTGTTGGTATTTTGTAACTAATGCAAGCAATGCTTTATACAGGCTCAAAATGAATAGGGTCATTAATTTTTTTTATTATTAAGCTAAAATGCATTGTTAAGAATGCTTGAGGTATATGATGTGGCAAGCCCATCCTTATTTTACTGGTTTGCTGAATGTAAGGAAAGATATAGCAAGATAGACTCAGAGAGAGTACAGTAAAACACGTTTGTTGAAGGGGCTGGTTAACTACTGTAAAACAGTCGTGCAGTTTCAGCCACGAAAAGGGGTAAAGGCCATTGGCTGAATCGTTTGGAAGTTGTTTGTTACAACACTATTAAAGATATGCTAGGGCCGTATGTGCCATTTTTGGAGATGTTTCGTAAAGATGAGTTAGTTAGAGGAGGTTTAACTTCCCAGTTTCCAACCAATTGGTTCAAGTCGAGACGACCACAGCCTTTTTTCCAGTTGTGGCTCACTGGCTCTCGTAAAGATGAGAGTATGTTTGAGTTGATCTATTATGTCAGACTGTAAGTTGAAGTTTATTATTTACATGTAATGGGTGAGAGAAGAGATTGTTAGTATGAAGAATGAATGTTAAAAGTGAGAGTTCTTTTTTGTTTACTTGTTTGGTTAGATGGTTGTGAGAGACAGGGAAATTCCAGACTTGAAGCAATGACTTGAATACATCAGAAAACAAAGAATAATCTGCTCCATTTAACGTATCCATTGAGGAGGATAGATGAATCATTAAAGCGTTGAAGTGTACTGCTTGAAAACTGAATTTGCAATCAGGAGTGAAAGAAAAGAAAATGATGTTAAATGGAAGTGAAAGCGAGAGAACTCAGATCTTGTACATAAAAAAAAAAAGAAATTTTTTTTGTTAATTCAAATCAAGACTGGTTGTAGATGTCCATTATTTTGAAATTCTCTGGAATCATGGACAATTCTTAAAGGCCTGGTTTCCTTATCTCAGACAGTTAAACTTTCCCCAGCTAAGTTTACTTCTGCCCAACCTCTTCTTTAAAAACTGTCTGAGTCAATTCCCAGACAAAGATCTGTTGCTTATACTGTGCTGAGTACGCTAGTGTGTGTTATTGTGTTTGAAAACTGTTCTTGTAATCTGAGCACTCTACTCTGTCATACAAATTATTGACAAATCAGAGTGGCATATATTTCAATCTGCTTACTTAGTGTCAAAACTGCAATCAGCAATTGTGAATTTAGGTAGCTCCAAAGTTATCTAAAATGTACAGTATTTGGGGTGATGAGTGTTTGCCTTTAATTCTTGAGTCTTAAAAAGGGCCAACTTGGTCTTGGAGAAGACTTGAATTTCCATCACATCCAATATATATATATATGGGGACAACGTGGTATTGTTGTATGGTACAAAAGATAGTATAGTATACTTTTCAAAACTTGTCACACCTGTGAAATGTACATAATTCTTTCATGCTTAAAATTTTCCTTTTTGTCTAGATTCGATGAATCGGAAAAGTTAACTGTCAAAGTACCATATCATGTACTGTATGGAGTGGATGGTGATGTAATCATCAAGGGATTTTATAAGTCCTCAAAAGAAGTTGATTATTTTCATAAATGTAAAGCAGCAAAGTCTAAAACTAGATGGTGTAATGATTCTCAGTACTGTACAAATAGTGCAGTTGCAGTTTCTATGTATAGGGACAGTACATACATACAGGGTTTGCATACTGTATGTCTTGGAAAGCCTACACCTGTAGAAAGCCCTTGAATTTGACTGGCTGATATACAAGGCCTTAAAAGTCCTTGAAATTCATTTTGCAGACATACACTTACCCCTTGCTATATCTAATTTGCATTTAATTCATGCTTCACGGACTACCCGGAGTAGTTTTAGCACTGTACTTCCTGTGTCCCCCATCTTGTTCCAGCAAGGGGCCTGATTGCCATCCACACAATCATTTGCATCGTAGAGGTTTTGGGGTCTCAGAAGCACTGCTGTGTCCTCCGAATAAGTCTGGTTTTACGCTAAGTACCGTTTTCTCCAATTTGTCTGGTTTCACGCTGAGTGCTGTATATCTTTCTATTAACTATCATTATTAGTACTGTATTGTTCTCTCCCCCTCCACTCCTTATGAGGCTGATCATTTGAACAAGATGGGGGACATAGAGGGCACGGTACTTTAACTACTCTGGGTAGCTTGGGAAGAGCGAACTAGATGCAGCAATGGGATATAGTTGCTTGTGAATACCCACACCATTGTTATGTGGGGACATTTGCTGTTTCCTGGGCCTGTCTTGGACAAATCCTGGAAAATTTTTGGGCTCAATTCATTGATGCAAAATTACCCAAACTATTGTAAATGAATGTTATAAAACTGTCAGATATGTGGTTAACTTTCTGATTGTTTTGAAAATGTTGCATTTAAGTGTTCAAGAAAATATTGAAAAAACGTACTTCTTCAAGGGTCCTGGAGGCTGGAAAATGTAATCTAGGGCTGTGAACGTGTAGCAAAATAATGAAACCTTTAACCACAAAAGTTTGTGATCATTTAGCAATTAATCACAAATTACCTTATCACAACAGAAAGACTCGGTGTGTGTTGATTGACATGATAAATAGGCAATAGAATTGGTAATACCCGTGAACCCCAAACACAATTCCTGTAAAGGCTTGTTCGTAGTGGAAACAGTAATCTCAACATGATGTCATACTACATACTAGGTAGGGGCCAATATTATCCACTCTGCATTCACAGAGTTTTCAGATGGATAGAAAACGGACGGAAAACAGGTTTTGTGATTAATCGGTTATTAGCTTGTACTAAACATTTATTCCACATGCGATTGTTTAGCGATTAATCGCTTCCCAGTCACAGCCCTATTAAATGTAATCCCTCTTCCTGGAAAAATCATTGAAAAGTCTGCAAAAAATTTTCATCAGTATGTGTGTAAACCTTCCTGTTAGTTAAGATTGTATTTCCCTGCTTGTGTACAATATTAACTCCAGCAGCAGGGAAAGTGAAACAAAACTTTAATCAGCATTCAATCAAAATTATGACATGAATGGTCTTTTACAATGGTTCAGTGCCAATGATAATGATTCTCCATTGAGGATAGTTCCCACACTCATTGCAAATATTGGGGGTGGTTCAGTGGAGGCTTACATGTAACAATACACCAGGTTTGGTCAAGTCACTCCACTCTATGGGCAGTTCAGAGTTGTGACACCTTGATTTATGCCAAGTAGCAACTTTTGTATACACTTGGGAGTTACATCTCTCCATTGTACTTTTTTCTTTGGTTAAATTCAGTATTGCCAGATTGCATTCATTTTGGAATTGTAGCAACAGATTTTGTCAAGCTAAAATACGAATGTAACGATTACAAATATCCCTTTCCTGGAGTTTTGTAATTCACTGTGGAGTGACTGCATTTTGCTGTAAAACAGGGTTTGGGGGCTTGTAATTGGGGTATAAACCATCCTGGGGCAGGGTATAGTTTTAATACAAATTTCATAGGTGAGATGAAGGATCGTCTTAGTCTAAGAACTGATTCACCTGAACTGCACATTGCATTTTTAAAGGACAGTAGTAACATCAGAGGGGTCTATTACGCTCCTCATCACGCCCTATTTACATATGGAATTCCCCAACATGCCTGCAAGTACCATCTGGCATAAATCAATTAGCACAGGGATGGTGCCCCCCCCCCCCACCCTCTTCTAGAGGGTGCCGTGGCTAGGCCACTCATCCTCTCTTCATCTTGCCCTGCTTCAAGCAAGACATGTTTTGCCACTGTCTGGCTTTTGGAAAGTTTTTCTAAAGTAGTAACATCAGAAGATTCTACAAAGGGTTTCTTCTCCATTTATGGTTAAAAATGTGTTATTTTAATCTACTGTAACAAGTGGGGCAAATTTTAGGAAAGAACCTCCATGGCCTATGAATTACTGTGTTTTCTATGGTCAGACTTGTAAGCAGAAAAGTTCCTTCACTGCCATGGAAGAGTGTGGCTCTAAATTTGGTAATAATAAAATAATAGTAACTAGATGGAGTTTTACATGAGAGTCGTAACATGATTTATTAACATTTTAGTTACATATCTGTGAAAATTTTTAAAGCAATTTTAATGTTTCCTGAAATCACAAAGAGTATGCAAAGGGAATCTTTAAGCAGATTACTGATAATTATTAGCAGGGGCGGTCATAGGGGCAGTTGGGGCGAAGGTTGCATTGCCAGTGAAAACAAACTCGGCCAGATTATTGTAATGTGTGCAGATGTACAGTGTTTGTTTTCATTGGCTTTTATGGTGTCTCATGTTGTGATGTCACAAGACACCCTGCCCATTGATTGTATAATTTTCTGTTGACTTGTGTTCTCCCTTAGTGCTCAGTCTTATGGTATCAAATTCACTTAAATTTCACTATGACACCATGATTTTCACATTTTTTCTTCAGGTGAGGCTAAAAACTTCCAGTCAGCAAGAGACACATACTGCTGTGTCAAACTTGATCAGGAAGAGATCTACAGAACAGCTGTTAAAGAGAAGACACAAAGGTACTTGAACGATTTTGTCACTGACTGGCCTTTTAATGTAATTAAAGAGAATGTCTTGTAAACTTTCGTTGGGAAATGGGCATAGAGTTACAGGAGAAAGAGTTATCAACTTGTACTGTTTCCTCCTTATATCTAATTCTGAATAAGAGAATTTTTGAGAAAAATCTTTTGTATTATTACAAAAATTTTATGGGGTAATGAATATTTGAGGTGTTACAGTGAACTTGTGTGATTTTGATTGTTTGGGCATGTTTGAAATTTCATGATTCCACATATATGATATCAACCATTCATGACCACGTATGCCATTTGGCTATAGTTGCAGTTATTAGTCCTAACAACTGCTGAATTTTTTCTCAGGAAATGGAACCTTACAGAATTTCAATCAGTTTCAGGGAGTTGTTTGGGAAAGTCATTTCTGAAGGGTGGAAACATTAAATTCTTGGCCTCAATAACACTTGATTCATGCATTTTGGTGTTGAATGTGAAATTTTATGTGACTTATAGCTACTGTACACCCCTATGCTAGGGGACTTTCAACTCCTAACATGAAAAAGTACCATGCTCTGTTGTTTCATTTGCACCTAGTATTTAGCAATGTGCTTTATACTGAACGGAAAGTACAGAACACTTTTTCCTTTTATGCCAGAGGTCATGTTTGACATATATGCAGACAGAAAGGACCAGTTTCTGTCAGTACTGTTAGAGAAAATTAAAGGGTTCTACTGCAGTTCTGCAACTATTTTATTACAAGTATTAGCAAGTCTGTCACATTCTTCTTGCACACTATACAATATTTTATGGCAGGCAGGGTTGGAAAAGATGTAAATGTCTCAGGAAGCAAGCCAGATTTCCCACAATATTTTACGTTTTCATGCACAAGAAGGCCAAATTTCTCTCCATTTGCCAAACTTCCTCTTCACATACCAGCATTGCCCAGCAAGGAACTTCCTAGATTCTGTATTTTCCACCGATGCTGTTTGAAATTCATTACTCCTTTTCTTTCAGTCCCTTCTGGTCAGAAGACTTCACCTTTGATGTTCCGAGAGAGTTCCACACCCTTGCCTTCTACCTGTATGAAAAGGATAAATTAAAGTGGTCAGACAACATAATTGGGAAGGTCCCATTTCGAAAAGATGAATTGCATCAGTTTAAAGGCAAAGATCAGTGGTTCTCATTAGTTAATGTAGATGCAGACACAGAAGTACAGGTAAGGAAAATATTGTAGTAAAGGGCCAGTGTTCATGTCCCAATTCTCCCAAAGTTCCCCATTTTTCCCCCTTCAGGCTCCACCAGAATGTCTTTGAGGTCCTTCACAAGAAGCTGTTTCATGCCCAGTGCCAATTCTGTACAACTTTAGTAGCTTGCTTACCCTTTCCATGCAATCTGCATAACAGCCTCTCATCTAGTTTGAGTATATGCTGCTTCTCTGCACAGCCACTCTGTTGTGCAATGTACATCTCACTGATCTGCTCTTGTATGTGATTGCCTATGTATGCATTTTGTGTGTACAATTTGAATTTGCCCTCCTTTCTTAATTGTGTGACTGGAAGTAGGATGGACCAATCACAAATGTTAGGGACATTACTATGCATGTATTTTGGGAGTCTGCCTTTAGCCCTGTTAACAAAGCTACCTTTTACACAAAGAGAGTGGGTTATGATTTAGTCTACACTGTATATCTCCACATCCTCTCAGGGTTCTAAAATGTGACTGTTAGACTGGGGCTCATTCAAACCAGGCATGTGAGTGGCAACTCAGAAAAATAGAGGAAATTTTGAGGACAAACTCAGCCCAATGAGGCACTGCATTCTATGGGGTCCAGGTACAATGCCGCAGTGTAGTAAATCAGTGTCAATTAGGGCCAAACCCCAAAGCTCTTGGCATTCTCTCAAACTAACATCCTCAACATCACATGACTTTTTTTATTCTCTCCCCACTCCCCACCCCCCAAACCCCCACTGCAAAAAGACCAAACACCCTATACGATTTCTGGTATTAATAAACTGAGGTAAATCCTAGCCATTTGTTCTTGTTTAAACACTTGCCTTCTATCATCTAGGGTAGGTTATACATTCGTGGCCAACTGTAACTATACATAGCCTAACAGTTATATAAGGTCATTAATTTCGACTTCATATGCCCCTATATTATATTAAGCAGCTATCCCGACTATGCATCCCTCCCCCATGCAAACTTTTTTGTTTTGGTTGTAACAAAAGTCTCCTAAACGTAGTATGCAAACGTTGTGAGGATGTGGTTGCATTCGAAGTTCTGTGAAACGTTATACATCGGTATAGGCTAGATCACTCCGACCATACCTTATACACGTTAGGATAGCACAACAGGTGGCTGCAATAACTCACACGAAAAAAGCATCGTACAAGAAAATTATGCAAGTAAAGCTTACAAAAATAATGCGGATGGCTCTTTAAAAGTATACTGCACATGTCACATAAATATTACCAGAAATTTGCATTGGCTGACAGATGTACCAATCCTTTGATGATAGATAATAATAAGGCTGGGCTGTGTAGCTTCTCTGTATCACTTGCACACAATAGGTGCGTAGAAATCATGCAGAAGCTGGCTAACCGGCCGATGTACGCCGGGTAAAAGCACAAAACTTCTGAAATTTTTGTAAGCTAGTTACGGAAGCATTTTATTGGGTTATCATGGTTAGCTATACATTAGGCTCTACTGAAATGGAAACTTCCATCTAATTGGATTAAAATCCAATGGCTGTTTGTGCTGGTAGTCTGGGATAAATTTACATTGTATGCAAGGAAGAATGTGTAAATGCCGAGACACATTGTCAAGATACCAGGAGCGGCAAAAAATGGAAACTGAGAAAAGTAGCGGATTCCCTCAGTTAAAAAAGCGGAATTCTGCTAAATAGGGTAGGTCTCACATGTCTGGTTCAAACCATACTTGAGTGAGTGCCAGTTGACTGTGGATAGCTACAAATTCTGTATAGCTGTGTAGTTTACTATACTGTACCCTATGCACTTTGGGGCTTATGCAAATGTCCTTTGGTTTTGTGGAATAAGTTTGCCAAATGCCCAGTGGGCTAAAAATAAACCTTCATAAATCTTGAGTCCTACTTCCACCATCTGAGCCCTTCCCATCCTCTCACATATATATACTTTGTCAGATTTGTACTTAACTTTAACAGAGATCTGGGTATGTAAAGTCCTTTGATTATAAAATGATTAAGCTCAAGTTGTGTTTGGGTATAGTTTCTTGTCTTAACATTAAATAAGAATTAAAACACAGAAAATGGTCTCTTTTATGCAGTTAAAGCATTTCTATTAATGGGTACTAGACAGACGATGTTACTAGACGGGTGGAATATAACTATTACTGGGGTAGCAGTTTTCTTCAGTTTACATTGGCTCTGTGCCAAATGGCATGGTAATTTTAACTTGTGAAAGATATTTTCCTTCCAATTTATTTGCAGTGAAGTAGGAATTGAAATATAATACTTGTTTTTGTCTGTTTCGATACCTGGCTTATGTGAAAATTGCGGTATGTGCCTGTAACAATTCCTGCGGCCCGTGATTCCAGCTGTACATCTAGCATACCAGTTTATGAAACAGCATACTACTGTACATAGGCTGAGCCTATCCCCTTGATAAATGGAAGTGACATCCTGCGGAAAGACAGTTCATATGTAATGTGGTCGTAGGGCTGAGAAGCAAAGTAAAAGAAGGAAGTGCAAGAAATTTTGGACAGAACCCTTTCCTTGCAATACACTACACAAAATAGCCCTGACAACTTATATCACTAGATTTTAATTATTAACCGAAATAAAGATTGCATGCTTCTGTTGTTTTCTGAGGTAATATAAGAAATCAAGTTACGTTTATGTGAGTAAAGCACATATTTCATTCGAAATGATGTGTTTTTTTTTTTCAAATTAATCACTAAAATACTTTAGGTTGATTAATTTTTTTAGCAGTGGCAGTGCTCCCAACTGTCCTGCTTTGGGAGGAAAATTCCAGAAAATCCTCCCTAGTTTCTGCCTTTCTGCTTTGTCCCGTTATTCTCTTGCACAAAACGAAAATGTCGGCTGATGCACGCCAGTTTTCATGAGCATTAGTCAGAAAGCCATTACATAGGCTGCTGGGCATCTTCAATATGCAAAGCATGCGACACGGCTTTTATAAACTTTTTGACCCCTAAAGCTTGCAGTATTTAATTTCCAGTCTACATTGTGCTAACATTATCTTCTAGTCATACATCACAGACACTGAATGCAAATGGGTCTTCTGAAGCTTCTAAAACGCTTTGAAGTTTGGAGCATTCAGGCACTCCGCCCACTAGACCTCCACTGGGATTTTTCACCTGGACTCCACCAGGGGTCCTGTGGCAAGCCCTGCCCATTACGGGCTTTGCACTTTGTGCTCGCCGTGCACTTCATGCACATTTCCACTTAACATATTCTTGTATCCCTATTTTGAATTCTGAAATGTTGGGAGGTCTGCAGTGGGGATTTGGCAAGCTTTCAACTTTGGAGGCTTGATAACCCTAGAAGTGAGTGACATGCACATAAAATTTTGGAAAAGAGAAGTGATACTGTTCTGAAGTGCAAATGTAAACAGTAATCTTTAGAACTGTGTTGGGTCATTGATAAAATCTTGCTTGCCTCTGTAGCAAAATATTTACCAGTGTATGTGAAGTTAGTGGTCCTGTTGGTCCACATAGTTTCTTGGAAACAGGGTAAGGTTTTACCAAGAATGGATCCAGAGCTGTTGGTCTCCAGTGATGACACCCAGTGCAGTACTGTACATGCATATTGTTTGCTGATGTGTGCTAAACTGAAAGATTTTACATTGAACATTATTATCCATTTATAAAGAGGTTGTACTGTACATTACTTCAATTTACTGTCAAATTTTTTATGAAAGTATGGAAATATTAAGCTCAAAAAGGTTTGAAAGTAATATTAAAGGCAATAAACCAGACACCCCAAAATTGCTTTGAAAAATCAGCAAGCTCTTGCAAATCTCCTCTTATCTGCCTTACAAGTACCTCTGAAGATGGTTTTGAACATAAATATTACAAAATAAAGGTAAGGAAAAGAGTTAGTCTCCATGCATTTAACAAAAATATTGTCACTTGATCAAAAAGAGCCACTCATAAATTAGGATGACAGGGTATACTAATTCTGATTGGGGTGACTGCATTTCCCCCTTTAATTGTGAAGTGTATTGATATGACCATAAAGTTAACACATGTGGTGTATACCTACAGGGTGAAGAACTTATTTGCTGTGCCCCCTGTCCATGGGAACACCCCTTGGTATATTCATACCTGTACATGAGTTTTGAATTTCAGTTAATCCCAGAAGGGTTGGGACCTTGAGTTGTAGTCAGAAATAGGTAGGCCTGTGTATAGATGTACAGTATCTATATCGCCCCTCTCTTACCTCTCATTTGCACTTGTAATCCCCACTTACCAGCAACTAAACCCTGGTAAACTAATAGCACAGTGGAGAGAGGGCACCCAGTTTAGAACAATAGCTACATGGAGCTAGAGCAACTGAGCTGAACAGAAACTAGTGTAAATAGGAGGTAAGAATTGTGCTTGTAGATTCCCAATCCAAGGAGTTTTGGGGAAATGACTCTCGTAATGAATTCTCAAACAGGTGCAGAGTACTGTATATCCCAAGTATTATTAATACATGAATTCACACAAAACTGGAATTTGCCATGGATTTTCTGAGTTCCAGGCACATCAATGGCCATCCTAGGGGTGACCAACCAAGGGGAGGGGTCTAGAGGAGAGAAGATACTAAATGTTTTCCTATGCCAGATGGAACTGTTGTTTAATGCCAGTTTGGATTTTTTTATTGTTTTTTTTTTTTGTAGTGCCAGATAGAAAAGTCTTGTACAGTACTGGGGATTCCACCTGGCACAGGCACATCCGTTCCTAAAATGTATACAGTACTGTCAGAGTCTTTGGTTTTGATTATGAGGTACACACTGCAGACCTTAAGGGAAATATTGCATTCCAAATGCACCAATATGGCATACAAAAAATAGCTTTATAGTCAGTATTATAATAATCTACATCGCCCCTCTCCAGTCTGGTGGTAAGTGAGAATAGGACGAGGGAGGCCTCCCTTGTACCTCGAGGCAAGGTGCAAGGGCGCCCTCTCTCTCTGTGCTATAAGTTTACCAGGGTAGTTGCGGGTAAGTGGGGATTACATAGGTGAATAGGAGGTAAGTATCGGGGCTCGTAGATTCCCAATCCAGGGAGTTTTGGGGATTCAGTCTCAACAGTTTACTCCAGCAGTACTTTTGTCTCCTCAAAATATTATGTTAGTGCAAGAGTTACTGCACAGTAGTTGCATCATTTGAATTTTTGAAAGTTTGAGCCAACAATTCTTCTTGAGCAACAAATAACTGAATTTCTCTTTGTGAGAACCTTATTTCTTTAAAAAGAAAGCTGCTATTCTGTCTTATTTTGAAATTAGATCATTCTGTATCTTTAAACATTGGTTTTAAAATATGAAAATTTTCTGTAAAAAAATGCACTATTTCCCATAAAGGCTTGAGATCTATAATCTGGTCCCAGACAGTAAAAATTCTCCCTTCTAAGTTTACTTTTAGCCCCTCCTCCAGTTTAAACAAAACACCTGTCTAAAGTACACCTCCAAGACAGAACCACAGTATCCTGCACTGAGTTTAACTTGCTCAGTTGTGTATTGACACACAACTGTGTGTAAGCTTAATTGGGAATCCAACTGCCTGTACATGTTATCATTGACCAACCATAGTGGAGCTATTGTTTGAGTGAATATCAGAGTGCAGTCACCAGCTGTATTTAGAACTATAGGACTATTCCCTACAGATTTGGGAAGGGGGATGCCACAGCCCTCTTAGTGCAATGACATGTATAGAGTTTAGTTACTGCAGGGTATTGGGGTTCCCAGCCATCTTAGGAGTTAGGGAAAATCTAGAAAATGAGTTTCCCTTCTCTCAGTCAGGGAATTTGAAAAAACTCCTGAATTCAGGGCAGATGTTGATGAATTTCATCAGCCCATTTAGTATGTAGTCATTGGTTATATGTTGTTTTATGTCTAGTCAGTGTATGGAAATGTGTCTAACTGGGAGTGGTTTAAAATCTGTGGAAGCCTGTTTTGTGGCTGGATGAAGCAGTTGGAATTATTAAAGCACCCTTGATGCACTGGACTATCGGGCTCGATGCAGACTTTTTGGCTGGTTATTGACAAAATTCTGTTAGAGGTCCCTTTTTGCCTGCTGTAGATTATTCTCAGATTCTGTCCATAGGTCAATGTAGAGCAGGTTTAACACATTACTGGCCCAAACAAGAAAGACAATTTGAAAATTGGCCAACCCATTATGGATGTTCCTGATGATACAGTATGTGGTCTGACCAGCACTACCATGGTACTGTAATATAAAATGAATTGTTTTGTAGTAAATTTAATGATCCATTTGGCTCCTACTTTCCTCACCCTCTACACAGTGTAACAGCCCAGTCTATGTGGCATAACATCTGGCAATGTTTTGACTCCCATCTAGCTGACACCCTATCCTTATACACTGCTACAGTAAGTTCATATCATCCTTATTTCATTGCCAGCAGAATGACAGACTTGGTCAATGTTTTGGCTCTGACAGTATTTTGTCGTTGTTGGACCCCTTTATCTCTTCTTTGCTATGTTTTGTAAGTTTGGAACCATCCTGCATCCTTCATTTATGTCGTATACTAGCACTGACATTTTGGTACTGTGCAGTAGCAGTTTCCAGGATCTACATTGCCCCTCATTGTCTCCTGTTTACACTGTAATGCACTTATGAACTGAATGACGTATCCCACTAACCCCAGCATTGTCAGTCAAATGTGGGTCATTGACCAGTGACAGTGTGACGCACATGTCCATCATTGAACCACATTTGTCAGCCACCAGCTTGACTGAGGGGTGAGTCACATTACCTCAATTGTCAGTCACTGTCGTGACCAAGGGGTGGATCATTGTGAGTCAATTGTTACACTTTGCACAGGGATACCAGCTGCCATTCTCTTTTTTTCAGTCAGTATATGGTGACCCACATGTCAGTCAAAATTGCAAATTGTGCATCAGTTTTGTGACTGAGGTGTAAGTCATTTTACATGAAATTGTTAGTCACAGAAGTGACTTAAGGGGTTCGTCATTGTTCAAGTTTTGTCAACACAGTTGTGGACAATGACTGACCATGTACGGGGGTCAACGCTCGCGCCAGCGCTCGAGAAGTCGTCAATGACGAGTGGGAAGCAGAAAATGACGAGTTGAAAAAAATCTTTATGAATAAAAAAAAAAATAATAAAAAGTTATCGTGTCATGTCTTTTTTTTTGTAACAAGAAACTACTACCACATTTTGACAGTTGTTACAGTCCATGTGTACATAACTTGTCCAAAAATGATCAATTACGATAGTCCACAAATCCCTTTTCAGAAAAAACCCTTGCCTTCAAAAGCAAATAACGAACCAACGCAATCTAGGCCTACCATTCTAACCGCAATTTGAGCTAAGTCAGTGTCAGTATCACTTGGCCTAGCCTATTGTAACGATACATAAATTACGTACGCACAGTGTGACTCATGACCTCGATACACAGATCGCTGTGATCAAGTGCTCGTCCTGGAAAATACCGCAAACTCTAACCAAAGTCTTTCCAACGATTGATGACAATTAATCCAAATTCTTGAGATAAACTGTGGAAATATTTGACAATGAGAATCGGAGAGTTAAATGGCAGGTTCAGTGAACGTTAAGAGGATTGAAAATTCCTTTGCGGGACTTTCCATGCGCTTCGTAGTAGCCGGGCCATGTTTACAATATACTCCCCATATGCATTGCATGCAAACTACATAGGTTACTGTGCCATGGATATAAAATGAAGCTGAGGGTCCCCAACGGCCTGTCTGCCTGCGGTCTTTTCCAAGAACAGACCAATGATAAATCAGACATCTGTAAAAAATGTGCTCAGGCTCTCAAGGTGTAGGCCCCTACTGTACTTCGAAGTTCCAACTGATTGCAAGTTGTTTAGCGGCCCGCTATATCGGTAAAATTTAGAAAGGAGGCAATGGACATTGTAAAGAAATAAGTAGGTGTAGAAGGTATTTCTGTAACTTTTTACTAGCAATTAGTGAGAGTCGTGGGTTTTTTATAATTCACTCGCTGATGCAAGTCCCCTTAACACAAGTTTATTTTGATGTTTGGTAGGTGTATGCTATTGAAACACTCGGCGGTTGTATCGAATTCCGATGCACATGGAAGCCGCAGAAGCTTCCGTTTTCTTGATAAGAAACATTTTTGCGCCGAATTGGTTTAGATGATGTGGCTAGAGTGTCATGCACCCACTTTCGCTTCTTGAAATAGGTGGTAGTTTACTCCTGCCGATAGGGAAGATAGGACGTACATAAGGATAGTAGCTTGTTTTTAATGTACATACAAGGCATTTATTTGCTTCAGAACCACTTGTTTTGGATTGAAAAATGCCAAATTTTCCAAGGGGCAAAGCCCCCTTAAACCCCCGACCAGGGGCTTTGCCCCTTGGATCCCCACTGGGGGCCAGGCCCCCAGACCCCCGTGACGACTTGGCGCGTCTCGCTGGCGCAAGCGTTGACGGGGGTAGTGAGGTGTGTCATTCAATTGATAAGTGCATAATTCCACATGCCCACAATAAGACCCAGGTAAATGAATAGCACAGTGGAGGAGGGTGCCCTCTGGTATAGGGCAGGCTCCCTTATCCTCTTCTCACTTACCAGCCAGACATTTCTGCAATGCAATTTGGCATTGGATTCCCTTTGCTTGGGAAAGTAAAGCTAGACAATGTACAGGATGGTTTTGCTTAATAACAGTACTTGCCTGCTGGAAACTTAAGAGTCACAATTTTAGTCTGGAATATGACCGTTGCCTGACAACATTTTTTGACTATGTAGTAGGTCAGAAACAGACTGAATATGAGCTCTATACAACTTTTCATTTGTGACTTTTGTGTACAAAAAGCTTCCAGGTTCTATAACCATTGTGTAAAAATGTGACTAGTTTGTATTGCAGAAAGAGATGTTTTCTTGCATTCAGCACATTATTCTCTGACTAAGTGGCATGCGACCAGTAAGGCTGTCATTTGGTTGCCCTGCCCTTGGGACATTCACCCCTTTTTTCTTTAAATTACAAAAAAATATGGAAAGACAATAAAATCCATTTGGCAGCATATACATAATGCGTAATTTCATACTGCAGTCATTGATGCAAGGCCAGTGAGTCGAGATTGGCACCATTTTGCTCCTATGAGGGTTTCAAATTGAGAATTTTTTGATAAACAGTAGGCACCCCTTTTAGATTCTTTTGCAAGTTATGCATACAGTATGCACCTGCCCTGTTTTGGTGAAAAAGGCTGCCCTGCTTTTCAAGACAATAAAGCTGCAGTCAGTCACCTACATGCATACTCACGTACACAAGACTGTGTTTATAATCGGTGATACTCTCCAAAATGTTTAGTTTCTTATGTATACAGTACTCTACAGAAGAACATAAATTGACTTAAGTTCAAAAACAGTGAAGGACTTTTTTAACAGGCTGAAATGTCTTGTGAAAATAATACAAGTTTTGCTGTTCAAAGGAAGTCACAGGTATCTTTTCATAGAATCCAAGCAAACAGGAATGCAAGGCAACCACACAGTCCATTGAGAAATATCCTAACAAAAGGATAAAATGTGTGAATGGTACACCAGTCACAACAAACGTGAAAATCTCAACAAAAGAAAGGAAGTGACTAAGATTTAATGAAGGTAAAATCTTTTTCACAGGGTTTGAATGGGACCAGAACTAGGTAGCTGTTGACAGGTTTACAGTATAGAGTGAATATGTACTGTAGTACTGAGAGTGTAGGCAATGGGGTTGAAAAGTGGTTCAAGGGGATCATGTAGTTTAGTGAAGTGGCATTAACCTTAACCTACAAAAAAAGTTGCTAAGTTGGGCAAGTAGCTTCCAGAATTTGCTCGCCTTGGTATTTTTTAAAGAGGCCATGACACGTAAATCTGAGTAAGGGGAGACTAATTTAGCCTAAAATACGCAAAAAGCGCTTTCCAAAACAGTTTTCATCACCCTTACAGCCTTGAGCATTAAAAAGAAATTAATGTTTCAAAATATTGCACCAAAAATATACTGTTGAAAATGGGATTTCAAGCCAACACAATAATGACGTCATTTTAGGAACACCAGCCTCCGTATACTGAACCTGGTGTACAGCATAGTATACATACGGTTAAGAGATAGTACAGTAAAACCCCATTTATCCGAACTAGCCGTCAGATTTAACAACAATAATAGTCAACACAATTATGGTAGTATCCACCAAGTTTTCAGTGCTTTACAAGGCAAAATTCAACGTAAATTTTTGCAGAAATGCACTAATTCTTCTCGGGACTTTAAAAGTCATGGAAAGATGTCACGATGGCTAAAACAGCTGACATGTGGACATAAAAAACAATCTGTTATCTCATTGTCAAATTTGGAAGAAATATCGTACGTACTTGCTTTGAAATACTTGTTAGGAGCAGGAGTTGGTATAGCCTCAATATCCTCTTATACAAAAATCCGTTAGGCTAGCTTCAGTCCTAGTTTCACTAAATCTGAAAAGATAGTAACGTAGTGAGCTTCATACCTAAAAATAACGAAGGTAGACCTTACAAAAACATTGCGAACTGCTGTTTGAGAGTCTCCTACACATGTGTCTCTAACATTTTTGGAAATTTATGCAGAATTTATACTCTAGATACCTTTTCCAGATCGTTACAGCTTTTCTTCAGCCCACACACTCATTTAGTGTGAAGAAAGCATTGGTCATTCAGACGAGCAAAGTCTCGAATTTTAGGAATAAAATCTCGCTGTTTTAGAAGTCTTAAAATTTATTTGTCATATCGGTCAGAAAAAATAGTAACGAAATATTTTTGGGGATTTTGTCTGCAAATTTTAGCCTTTTTGGAATTATTTTGGAAATGTGTTGACACACTGTCTTATGGACCCAGTGTACAGTACTTGAGGCAAAAACTTGGAACCCCATTTATCCGAATTTTTTCGTTATCCGAACAACCTTTGGTCCCGATGTGTTCGGATAAACGGGGTTCTACTGTAATGATTGTAATTCGCGGCATGTCTTGAATTTGAAGTTTATTCTGTCTGTATGGAGAGTGGTGTCGGTCTGTTATATTTTGGGGTTGCAGTAGGCTATTACTAATTACAAATACTCTTGATTCATAACCGAAGAACGAAAACTCGGCAGTGTACTGTTCGGTCTGCAGTAATACATACAGTGAGTGGACTGGCAGCAGCCAGCGAAATACTGTGCACACTCGATCATAGGGTAGTTCCACGGTTTCCACTGACACTTGCACGAAAGTAACCTTAAGTGCATATTTTGACTGCCTACATAAAACTTTCCAAGCTCAAGTTCCTTTTAATTTCTTATGCTCGAATTGTTGTGCTGTTGTTATTTCACCTCACCAGTAACAGGCTCAAATCGATACGGTTCTATGCGCCGTAACGAATTACTCACCCCATCTGCACCACTGACATCTTGTTCAGTGTCGCCTTCACCTTTCTGATTTCAAATACAAGAAAACTCACTTTACTGACAGTCCAACATTCCTGTGCGATCAGGGAGCTGCCATTAGATGACAACTCCTTGATCCGATGAAGAACCACTTTCTCAACAAGTTACAACCTGAAACAGTACGGTGCTGGCTCAGATCCGCCATTCCAAAGAAAGTATTAAACTGGATTTCACATGGTACCTACTACGAAACAGTACTGGTGATACATTGTGTAGTATCAGGAATGTTGTGTACTTTATACTGTGTACCTATGCTGTTGCTTGTGAATGTTTGTACATGCAGCTACTTATCATGACACAATGACGAAAAACCTGCGTGAAATCATAGCTAATATACGCATCCCTGGTTAGGAAACTTTACGTACACCCTATACACACCACGTACAAGCTGAGTAGCTATGTTGAGACGTGCAGAAAAGTGCATCACGTGACATTGACCATGCACACGATCGATCGAGTAGCGATATGGCTACATTGAGTGTTGTGTTGTTCATTCATTCTTGGAAATACATTGAAGTTGATTCAAAGGTTGAAAGGGTTTCAGGAAGCTTCCGAATCAGTATTTGTGAACGTTCAAATAAACGAAGAAAACCCATGGCCCACAACCCCCACCTTTCTTGTTTGAGTAGAATTAGACCATCGTACTCTGCAATTTGCATTGATGTGTAGCGTTATAGCTAAATACTATCACGTGTGAAAGTAAAAGGGAGGGGGTTCACTATCTGACGTTACAAAGTCGGTTAACTGTTTTATTTTTAAGGAAAATACCCAATCATGATATACTTGATATAGTCTAAGCACTGAATTCCACTCTTTAGGAAGAAAGTGAGTCGTTCTCAAATTGATACAGACCTGCCAACTTCTCCCCCGGTTTTACCGGGAGACTCCGGTAGTTCACACACAGACACTCGCGGCAGTGAGATATGCATTCAATACGTCATACGGCGAGTAGCTGCAACGAATGTGGAAATACCAGGGAGCTTCAATTCATACACAAGTTGTAGCGAATAATGCGGCGTATACGACCGTACATTCGATTGAGTTGGCAATAAGGCTACATTTAGATGAAAATCTACCAATCTCCCTAATTTTCCACTAATCTTGCTATATTTTGCCCTGAAAAGTTAGATTTCCCTATTTTGGTCTGTTGTCAATTGCGGATGTTTTATCTGTAAAGTTGGTAATGTAGTATGTAGGCTACTATCTATAGTGGTAACTCTAGCCGCAACTACCATTCCGCGTTTGGAGGTTTTAAGATGGAAAAGTAACAAAACCAAACTCTTACAAAAAATTTTCATAATTACCGTTTGATAAGGTTAACAAGTAGTACTACTTCGGAGGTAGTTAGGTAGTACTTCCATAGTGGTGTATGTCACGCCTTGTGCTACGAGTGCTAATCAACCATCCTTGTGCACGGTTAGCGTCAAGTGACTACTGAAAATCAGGATCTCAACCTAGACAGTGCAGTTCGCCGAGTTTCCCAACCAGGGATGTGTATATTAACTATGGTGAAATGCATTTATTTGACTAAAACAACTGGTAAGCACGAGAAAAGGGATAACAATTCCAAAATTTACAACTTTTCATGCAGGTTTTACATTGTATCGACCTTGGTAACCGTTACAATGGAATGCAAACACCTATCAAATGTCTGAAGGATACCACGGCAAACAACGAGCAGTTCCTAAAGTGACGTCACATGACGTAACAAGATTTTGAAAGTTTTCCGGAAGAGTAACTTTTCAAGGCTGGAAGAGGGTGTTCTTTTTCTCAATTTTCGAGCCGAAAAACAAGTTGTAAAAAAGCAGAATGGATGATTTTCATTGTAGAAAACGTATTCCTAAAGATACCAAAGGGTTTAAACTGTTAATTTACACGTGGTATAGCCACTTTAATTGCAATGATATGATTGGAGTAAAAGGAGATTAGTAGAATTTCCAGTTCATAAGTTCACTTGCCCAGTCTAGCAACTTGAGATGAAAGAGAACTTGTTGACATAATTTTCACTTGACCAGGGTAATGGGGCAAGCAGTGAAGTATAGCTGTGCAGTCATCCTGTTTGAATTGGTATGCCCCTATCCTGTGTGGTAAAGGGAAAATGCAGTTATCCCAATTTGTGTATTCTCTTCCCTGTAGCTCAAAACTAATTCATGTGTAGTACATGTGTGTTTTGATCATTTGACAATATTTTTCTTGAAATGTTGTCAAAATCTTGCCAGATAATGCCAGGATTACCTTTAATTGACAACAAAATGATTCATGAAGTATATGATTCAGCTAAAAGAGCTGTTTTCAAACTGCGCGTTTCTTTTTCTTTTACTGAGTTGTTATCTAGCTTCAAACCCCATTGCCTAAGGCATGTTTTCTTATCGCCACATGAGTATTTTCTAGTCAGCTTGCAGACAGTAAAACACAACAGTGAGTAGCTCTTTCTTGTATTGGATTGGTTACAGTACATTCAAATGCATATTGAAGTTTTCCTGTTGTATTTCCATGTGCAATTGCAAGATGTAGAGTGCTAATTACTGTATCATTTTGCTAAAAGTAGTTTGTGTCAAATTAAATTTTTCGATACATCTAAGCTGTATTGTATGCCATGGTTTGGGTCATACCTGTTTAGCCCTAGGAATGTGTTATTGTGATGGAGATGAAAAGTAGAAGAGCTGTTCAGTGTTGTTACTCCAATTTGTTGATTAGGTTGAGTTGACTCCTGGAATCTCTTTAGACACTTTACTTGATGTACTCTGTGTTCAGTACTGTGTAGTTCAGACAGTGTTAAGTATACCAGTTTAATAGACATTCTTAAATACTTTTTGAGAACGCTGGCTTCATATTGGTCAGTTACTCATTCTCTAATCCAGTATAGAGACATAGGGTGTGCGGAGAGCAACTTTCCGATCAACATTATGCAGTGAACACAGCTGTGATGGTAAAGACTTGCTCTATTTATAGATGAACTTTATGGTTCAAAATAAACAAGCTACAGTACAACGATACTTAGAACTGTAATTTTTGTTCCCGTAACTGTTCACATTGAAATGAAAGTATTTTGGTTGGCAGCAGTGTTGGTGCACATTTAAACAAATAATCATCTGAAATACAGATGATATTGCTGGCCTTTTCACAGGAAATTCATTGGAATATCAGGTTGAGTAGTCTAATGTTAGTGTGTCAAACTGTTGTCTGCTTGTTTTGTACATTATTGATGAGAAGAAATTGTATTACACTTTGCCAACACTGAAAGACCTTTCTCTGAGACTGACAATCAGTGCAGATGAAAAATAAGCCATTTCTTGCCAAATTTTGATCTGTTTTGATCAAAATGATCTTGATAATGGTATCATAATAGAAGGGGTTACAAAGCGTATAGGCCTGATAATGATCGTGATTTCCTGAGGTCTAATTGCAAGTAATTGGCGAATGCAATCTGCAAAAAATGTCTTCATCAGTTTGATTCTGTATTGGATTTCACTTCTGCATCAGAAAATAAAAAGGATTCACTACTTTTAAACGTCATCTTTCATATTCCAGAAAGATGACGTTGACCTTGTATTCTGTGCACTAAAATATAAAGTCATTTAGCACCAAAAATAATCCAGGTGTGATTTTCAATCTAAGAAAAGAACACACGGCATAAATGGCTCATGGGGAGAGGGGGCTAGGCTACTATCCAATAGTGGCAATACAAATGCACTCCATCAACAATATCCATCCAGATTGCGATGCATTCTGCTGAGAGCAAAGCTCAACGTCAGTGAAAACAAAGTTCCACTCAGAAAGAACAAGAGTACAATAATTTCAGACAAGATCACTCAGGTGACCACTATAATAACGCCACCACAAGAGTTAGGCCATGACATATGTCAGTCAGCATATGCAAATCAAGTTTTAGATCATATTGTAGAGACTCCTTCGTATCGTAAAATTGATAGATTCCCAGTTTAATTGCTTGCAAATGGCAGTCTCATCTGGTAAAGTGGCTTCGTCCCTAAGGTGTACTGACTTGGCATTCGAAAACAGTGTAACGTTAGGTAGGCTAGACCTATCATTAGCCTAATTCTTTTTAACAACATAGCTAGCCTAATGTTAGTGTGTCGAATGTCACAGTGAGCAAGAGCACCAAAACTGTCAACGAGTATGTTTCCACTTTATCAAAGCCTGAATGGAACACAAAACTTTATCACAAATATGACCTTGCTCAAGATTCCCAAAAGTGCTAATTCAAAAAGAGAGAGATGCAATTGTCTCAGTGTTTTAAACTTTACAAGCTAGCATGTAGCTAACTAGCACATGCTACGTGTAGCAGGCAGCCTGTTCTATTACTCCATTCAAACTATGTTACGTATGTGTCACCTTATAAACCTGCGAAACTTAAGGCAGCTTGGGAGAATAATTCATGATCAGTGAAAAGTTGTTAAAATAGGAAGCTTTTTTGCTTTTTAGCTACTCCAAATTAAAGTATTTTATATGAATGGGGAATAAGGTCATGGTGCCCATGTCTCTATATTAGATTCGAACAGGCTATGCCATCATGCATATAGGAAGAAACCCGATGTGCAGCCGAGGGTCTCTTCCCTTATGCGTGACTCAGCAACATCATAGCCTGCTCGATTCTGATATATATATAGAGAGACATGGGCACCATGGACTTTATTCCCTTCATGAGAACCAGTCATCTTAGAGCTTTGAGTGTATTGATACAAGTAAAAACGTAGATAGTAATCTCCTCCCAGATTTTGACTTAAAAGTTCAGAGATTGTTGTACTGTGCTGTACCATAGCTATCTCCATGGTAGTAAAAGTGGACAGTTGAATTGATTTGGCATAATGCAACTCCTCCATTTTGCCAGCCACTTCTGTACTTTTTTGTTGAGAAATGCCGGTGCCATGTTTTGAATTTATCATGCATGGATGAACCCATAGAATCTTTGGTTTTTCAAAACAAGGATGTAAATGTAAATGCCAAAGTGTGGCACCAAATGAAAGGTTACTAAGGGTAAAGTTGGGTTTAATTAAATAGACAAACAGTCCACCTTGAAATCATTTTTAGCATGGGAGACAACAGTTTGTAGATCTATTTTGCTACATGTTACACCAAACTTTTTTTCAAAAAGCGTAATGTGGACAGATACTGATGTGCACAACAAGTATTTTGGAAAAGTTGCAGTATGTAGATGACAGCTTTGATACACGCAGTCAGTTACAAACCCTTGACAATCAGGTCCTGCATGGCATCAACCACTTTAAAGTTTAATGCCATTGTAGTTTTCACAGGAACTTGAGGGATCAGTACATGAACATTGTTTTCAGTACTGTATTATTACTAAGTTTCGATAATAGCTCTGTCAGTGTGCTGTTCCAAACTTTTGTCAGGTTATTCATGTATGTTATCCATGGCCTTCTCATCCCACGGTGATCACCACCTTTTGGGTTACTAGTGTAAAGAGTTTACTCTGCTTAGCAAAATTACTTACACATGTACCCTTAAAAAAGTCCCAACACAGGTCGTCTGTCTAGACTTAAATTGGTTTCATAGTAACATAAGTTCCATTTTTTGGTTCAATATTTTTTCCGAAACTGGACCAAATGGAAACTGGTTTTATCAAGTCTTCCCTGTAAAACTGGTGTCTGATACAGCCTTAGTTTCTTGACATTTTAGTAACACAAACAATGAGTGCTTGCAATGAATGCATGTATGTATCTCATTCAAAGGAGAAAGTACTGTTTCAAAGGAATCGTTACACCCGTAAGCTAAGGCTGCTTAACTTTGGGAAATACACAGTTTTGATGAACAGGAGCTGTTCTCAATGACCTTTTGATGTTTACTAGGAAGTACTAACTACAGTGTATTCTCATAATGTTTTCCGGAGAAAATGAAACTGATATAGGAACAATCGAGGAAAAGCAGGTTCCTGAAACTGAAGAAAAAGTGTATACCGCTGTTGCTGAATTGTATTGTGGCAAATAATTATGAATGTACACTCATGATTTAACAAAAACTGAAACTTGAAAGGTGTACTGGTATTCCAAGTACTGTAATAATAGAAGTGATATTGATAACTGTGAAGTAACTCTTCTCTGCATACTTTTTAGTATGATTGTTTTAATACTTTTAATTACCTTTATGATGAGCTGTTGTTCTAAGTCACCTTCTGCCATCATGCATCATGAAAGGCGGCCACAAACATGGTCCAGTGTAACTTGCGTAGTTGCATTTCACACAACACCACTGAACCTGATGATCCATTGACATTACAGACTTATGATTATGAGACTAAAGTGTATGTATGCTTGACTGTGTGTCCTGGGTGGGATGCAACTAATATATACCACTTTCCAACCATTAATTGATTTGAAATGGAGACCTTGATCAGTTGGGATGTGCGTTTGGCCGTATCGAAACACATGTGTGGAACAAAAGGGGAAAGTTCTCGCTCTCCTCCTTACAATGCAGTATCCAAATGGCTAGAAAGAAGCAGACAAGTTAGTGCAAATTTGTTGGTTGTAAACTTGTTAGTACAGGGTTTTCCACTGATGGTACTGTGAACGTTATGCATCTCTGTATGTTAATCACAAGCAGGGATGTGTTAGGAAGGAGATACTGTACAATGACCAAATCTGTTAGACAGTCGATCATACTTGAAAATGATTTAATTCTTTTCAGGCATCACAATTTGATTGACAGGTCTCTCTTTGTTTCTATTGTTAAGCCTCTGTTGACAAAACCCTCTTAATAGTTATCTGCTCTTTTCTTAGTAATCTTGAGACAGAGGCCATAGTTAAGACATGCTTTGAAGTGAGGTTTCAACAAATATTTAAACAGGGTACTTCCTTTGTGCCCCCACAATTTTAGTATGTCATCTGCTTGGAGCATTGTTCAAGCCTATACATTTTTCTCAATTTTGGCAAATTTACCCATCAGTAAGAAACAAATTTGAGAAGTAAGTTCTAAAGATTTTCTTTCCTGAGGTTAAATGATTTGAGATTAAAATAATAAAATTTCACGTTTGCCTGACGGCTGGCAACGAATAGTTACTGGCATTAATGTAAGGAGTGGTTTGTCTCATTGACATCAATACATCACTGATCCTAATTGATCTTAGTCTGTGAAAATTTATATTGAAGTTTGTGGATCAGTGCACCCACCCTCCAAAAACAATTACTGCCTATAAAGTTGGTACAGTAGTATTGCCTCTGACAAAGCCAGAGCTTGGTGCTGTGTATTTCCTAGCACTTGTGTGATTGAAGGTTTGATCATTTGATAGAGGGTGGTTTTACTGTTGAGGCAGTGGCATAGCCAGGATTTGGCTGAAGGGGGGGGGGGTGGGAGTGGGGGAAGGTGGGGTTATGCCCTAAATTTACTGACATGGAGGAGGGAGTGGATGGGGGGTCCCATCCCTTTAAGGACATTTGGAATATTTGCCCTTTCATGCAGTCTGGTGCTACATTTATTACTGTTTTGATGTAAAATTTGTATATGAATTTTTATTTTGTAGGATATATGAAGTTTATTGTGGGTTATTGGGGAGGAGGGGGAAGGGAAGAGGGAGGGAGGAGAATACCTCATTGGCACCCTTAAATATACCACTGCTAGGAGATACAGTAGATGTTCAGAGTTTGTCTCATTTTGACGATATTGGAGCCATGCTGTATGCCCTGGCAAGGGGTTGTATGGGTACTATAAGTGAAAGAGCAGTTCTTACTGTCACAGAACAATAACTTTTAATAAGTGAGGTTTCATTAAATTCATACAAATAGCTGGTTTGATTTTTGGTGCAGAATAAAATTACCTACTCATGAAAGTTTCTTGTTGTCAGGTGCATTTTCATTCCAAACTAAGTTCCTTTTTTGTATATTTCATACATAAGTTACGTTTATATTTTTTGGTCATAGTGTCTTGGCTGCATTTGCCCTAGTAGAGACGGCATCATTGGCAATATTGTAAAAATAGATTTTATCAGTTATTATTTGTTTTTGCTTTCAGGGTAAAGTGCATGTGGAGATTAAACCAAGTGAGGTACTTGGTGATAATGGATTGGTCAGTAAGCTAAGTGTTAGGTGAGTATATTTCTCCCTGTAGACCTTATGTGTATGGTGTCACAGAGCAGAAAGTGCTCCCTAGTTTGGAGGAAAAGTACTTATCATTGCAAGTTACACCAAAAAATGCAGACAGCTGATTAATGTCAACCAATTGTATACGCGCGCAAGTCTACTACACAAGTGTGCGGAATCTACGCCCTTCGTGCACGTGTGCTTCGTTGGTTTCCTCCAAACTGACGTCCCGTGCTGTCAATACTTCGCTGTCTTTCTTTATAACTGCTGTCCCATAAGTGTATTTTAAATGTCATCAATAACCAACATACTAAAAAAAACCAAACATGTCCCTAAGCAGGGAAACTCAGAAAATAACTCTGGTTATGGAGAAAAACTCTTGCCCATTAAAACATACATTGTATCTTATGTAGAGCTTTAAATGAAAATGATAACAAAACAGCACAGTCATAATTGTTGGTCCTGGAAGGAAGGTTTAGCAGCAGTTTCCAATACCTGGCTCATTATGCTATGAGTTCTGCAGTATTTGAATGAAATGTTACAGTAGGTGATCTTGTGTTGCTCACCTAAGCCAGTCAGTGTACAGGCATACAAAGTGGGAACAGCAGTTGCTACTTTAGCAGAAGTGATAGTGCCTCCCCCTTTTCGCAATTTTATGATCGCCGTAAGGAATTGTGGGGTGCAAGGAAGATAAACAAACCATGCTCGTCACAGTGTGGGAAATACAACTCATTTGGGACAGATTATAAGACAATCTTTAAGACCAAGAAGTCGATGTTCATGTTGTTCAAGACACAAAAACCACCGTTAAGAACCTTTTTTACACTCCGGTCCAATCTAAAAAGGGATAATTTGAATATCTTCTAAAATAAATGCAGTTTCTTAGTACGTGTTGTAGATAAGGCAGTGTTTTTGTTTATCCCTAGTTTTTTAAGATGTGCCCATGTGCAGTCAAAATTGCGAAAAAGCTTATTGAAAGTAGGCCTGTATGTTAATGGTTCAGTGTGATAAAAGTCCTCAGTGAGGTTTTTGACCAATAGATTAACTCAGGTACTGAGTGTGTGTGTTTTCTCTTCTCCTACAGTGTACTGGAGGCAAGTGGGTTGAGTATCACCAATGGCCAGTGTGATCCATACGCAGTGGTAACATTTGTGTCTCCTTCAAGGTACAGTATTTTTTACAGATTTTTGATTGCGCACTATAAAGTGCTGTTGTAGTGATGCGCGCCGAAATTTTAAACGTGGAACCTTTACTTTATTGTTCTGTTAATGTGAGGACATGATGTCACTCTTGCTTCAACTTTACTTTAGATTACAAATATGGTACTGTAATTTCATCTGTTAAAATCTCAAGAAACAGACAAAGGAATTAAAATGAAATTTTACCAAAATGCTTAGATTGTTCAGGTTGGTGTTAAGTTGCCATGGTAATTGCTCATTTTAATTTTGTGACTGTGCACATTAGTGACCACAATGAGGAGGTCAGGTTCTACTCTCCATTATAGTGTTGCACCAACAGTTCTCTTCCAGTGAATAATCTGTACACTAAATATGGTCCGTTTTTGTGGCCTTTAGGTCATTTTCAAAATTTTCAAAGGACAAAAAGGGATGTGTTGACCCTTCCTCTAAATAGAGAGCACGGTTTTCATTAACCCGAGCTCCCGGGTCTCAGACACATGACGAGCTGCCTAGACAGACGCTTGGAAGAAAATCCTGTGCGTCCCATGAATGCATGATATTCAGCCTTATACGCACAAAAATTGTAGCTCTAAATGTTGCAAAATTTCTTGGCAAAAAATACCCAAAATGTGCTACAATATACTGTACCTCACACTTCCAGTCAAAGTTCCTTTGCAGCTTCAAGCCTGCATATTTTCCCGCGAATTTTTCAGTTTATGCTGACATACTACTAGGTCCGTCATGCACCCCAGTCATGGGATATGCTCCGTTTACATGGAAGCTCAATACATATATGCCTGTCTGAAGGGTTAGGGTATAGCTCCATATCTCGTGCATGCACATATGTATCTATACAGGTTACAGTACAAGAAAAGGACTCTTGGAAAATTTTGGAACCCTTGAAATGTTTTGGGGAAGCTCGAAATAGAAGGCTGAGAGGTTCGGGACTCATGAGATTGGAAGCCTAATGAAAACCCTGAGAGAGACCAGCTTAAGTTACTTTGTGAATGTTAATTTATGTTGGAAGTTGCAAAATGCTGCACAATTAGCATCTAAACTGTACCCTTGATTATTCCACAAATTGCTGAATGAAACATCACCTTACACAACTATCCCTCTACCCCTTGGATGACAGTCACACTCACAAAGTTTATTCAGGTATTTTTGACTGGATTTCATTTGAATGGAAAAAGCAACCACCACCCCCCCCCCCCCAAAAAAAAAAAAAAAGAAAACCTGGTAACAGGGATGTCTCCTTTTTATAAAGCTCACTTGTAGGCCTTATATGCTGTTTTCAAATTTTTACTACTGTACTAGAGAACAGTATATAAAGGGTAATGGTCCTAGGACTAGATTGACACTCTTCTCAAGATGTGAATTTGCGAGTTTGAAGAATGTTAACTGAGGCCAAAACACTTGATTTTCCTGATTTTTTGCATAGTCATTCCTTTTTTATTTCCTGCAACATCTCAAAACCTACATCACAAGGAGGCTCTACAGCTTTATTTCCTTGGACAGAAATTTTGAGAGGCTAAATTCTCCAGCTAAGATTTTACAGTGGGAGTAATTTGTGTGAATAAGGGTCGCAATCCCCCAGCCATGAGCAGGTTTTTACAGTTACACTGTCAAATTAGAGACTTTACTGCTTTAAATAATGTTGAGTTCAGATTAGAAATTTTTCTTTTTTGTGGGATTTTTGTACAAAAAGCACACACTTGTTTTGTAAATGCTTTTGGCTGGATTACATGAAGACCATTGCCTGGCAGTGGTCCAGACATCCTGTTTTTTTTTTGTAACTATTTTCTTCATAAAGAGTAAAAACTATTTGTTTTCAAATTGCTCATGGAAAATATTCAGGAAAAGAAAATAAAGGCTTCAAATGTAAGAAAATCAAGGTCTTTCCAGGAACAGAGATCTCTGTAACTGACAGTGAAACTCGTTGCCCTACTGTGCTTCTGCTCCTCTGTAGTTTCACCTTCCAGGCATGGAAAGTAATGTCATGGAATTTTGTAAAAATTTGACAGAAGTAATGGAAAAATTATGGAATGTCAAAAAAGGCATAATGCATATTTTTATCCTTCATTCTTGTACCCAAGAAAATGCGTACAGTCATGGATTTTTCATAATTTGCTAGTGGAAGTGTCATAGAAAAGTCATGGAATTTGATTCTCTGTCAAAAACAGGAACCCATAATTAACCACAAATAATTAACAAGTGAAACTTTAAACTTAATAACTGTTTTGAAATCTCTGCTATTGAAGCTTAGATATCTCTTGTTTTCACATTTTATGTCCAACTCATACTCTGCCACGTAATACTGTAGAGCGAATTACGAATGTTTTTGTAGGATTGCAAAATATGGCATGGATCCAATTCATCTAAAGAGATAAAACATCTGTGAGGGACAAGAAACAATAAAACATTTCTTGGAAAGTCTGTTTTAATACAAACAGCAATTACAGGGTTACGCCTTTTGCAATTGTACTTGTCAGTCCTTTCTTGAAACATTTCTATACAATTGACTTACGTTGTGGTACTGTTTGTTTCATTTTAAAAAAGTACATTGTTTTGTGGTTCAAAGATGAGTATGTAGTACGTTCTGATAAAGCTGCAGATTTTACTTTGTTTGAAGGGTACATTAGATACACTTTTGTTGCTTTTGTGTTTCCAAAATAAATGAAGTAAAAACCAGCTTCTGTAGGTTAGGTTTTGCTTTGTGCTTGTAATATGAAGTGCTTTAAAGCAGGAAATTTTACAGGTGTTAAATACGATGCCCACAAGTGAATCGAGGAGCACTAAAAACTCTCCTAGACTGAACAGTGTTGTCACGGATTAGCCTACATGATTTTCCAAATGTACAACCCTCATTCTATTATTTCCCCAGGATAATTGAATCATTTTATTTGCTCATATGATAAATGCAAACTGAGAAAGAGAATAGTAAAACAATAATGATATAAATCGTGCCAGAGTTGCCTCTTCGATTTTCAGCGGAAGTATATCCTCCCACTGCCTCATTACGATTGATGAATGTTGGTTTTGTTTCAATGGCCCATGTGTGCATGCAAATGGCATACTACACAATATAACATTTGGTATATAAGAGAGCTCAGTGCAATGATCAGAACATTGATATCCAGTATCCACACCTGTGAAAAGCTCCACTACTGTAGGTCATCATTACACAGTGGCTTGTAGCCAAGATTCTGGTCAGCCATATTGGCTGTTACACTTTTGTTCATGAAAAATGTCAAAAGCTGAACATTGGCTAGCCCAAACAGAGGTTTACATTTCCCAAAATTTGAATCAGTTTAATGGCTTATTTTTTAGTAAAATATTGATAACTTCCATATAAAAAAACATCTGCACTCATTTATTGAAATTATGATCATAAATCTATTCAGGTTAAATTATTCAGCTTGCTTGTATAGTGATACAAAGTCCATAAACAAGAACTGCAATTGCATAAAATGGGCCTAGGCTACACTGCAAACACCACTAACTTAAGACAACATTAAAGTGTGAAGTATTCCCGTCCTGTGTATAAAGTACTGAGGATTAATGTTCTGGTACCAAAAGTGTGCATTTAAAACCTTGATTCCCAAATAGTGGGTCATGACCCAAAATTGGGTTGTGTGATAAAAACTGATGGGTCCTGAGCCCATCTGTGGGTCACGGGGGTAACATAGCCTTGGAATGGGTTTACAATACATTTCATACCCCTCCCTGCATAAAATTTTGCACATGCCCCTTAAGTTGGGTCAATGAAAAATGCCAAATCATGAAATTTGGGTCATTTGAAAAAAATTGTTGGGAATCACTGATTTAAAGTATTGAGCAAATCAAGATTCTTGGAACTTGCAGGCATAAAAATCTGCAGTTTGTCAAAGCTTGCCAGCAACTTCACATTGAGAGAATAAGTGTAGGCTCCTGGTACCGGGCATAGGCGTGACAGTGTGAATAGATGACTTACAGTAGTTCCTTTTGTTGTAAACAAACTCTGGTGTCACTACTTCCATTTTACAAACTGTGTTATCAGCACATACTGTAAATAACATGTATAGCCAGCCTAATTAACATAATTTTGAAATGTGCAAGAGAATACTGTTCTTTGATTGGTTGAAGCTACACTGCCCAAAATATCACATGACCTTGAGTTGGGCTTACTCAGAGTGTCAGAAAATGTTCCTAAAAATGAAATCGATTTGAGAAAGTCATAAGAACTTATGCATAATTCAGTCTTGTTCCGTGGTAATTTTTCATGGCATTAAGTATCAGAATAAATCGTAAGGTTGAGAATATGAGCTATATATGGCCCACGAAAACTTGATTGTCGATGGGACAAATTTTCTTTTACATACCAGGCAGCGGTCAAGCACACCTGTATGAAAGATCTCAGGAAGCACTTTGGGACTGGATTGAAAGTTACAACTCCGATATATTCTTGTGATTATTTTACTCTCAGTCACTCTCAGTGACAAGGCTATGGCACGCCGTGCTGTGTATGGCGTACAGACTGTACGCCATGCACGCAAATAGCATTGGTAGTATGAATGGATGGCGTAGGGTTGACGTAGTAAAGAATGGAAACACCTGCATTGTACAAGACAGTCTCTTTTAGTGTAATGCATGTACAAAATGTGTAGCTTTATAGCTATCTTGTTGTGTGCACTCAGTGTAGCCCTCTGGACTACTTACAAAATTTAAAATGTGAACGTGCAAGAGAATACCCACTTTTGTCCTCTGATCGGTTGAAATTTCAGTGCTCTAAATGTCTCAGTGGTTTGACTTTGGTTAACTGCACTTGTCAGAAAAGCCCCTTAAATCAATTTGAGAATGTTACTGGAAGTTATTCAGTTTTGTTCATTGATAATTTTGGGTGACTTAGAAAAATTTTCTAGATCGCCACTTACAGGTGTTAAAGCTTGTGCATATTGTGAACATCGTTGCGCATGATCAATATAGCTAAAAATGTATTACATATAGTTAAGACCAAATATGGACACAGTTTAAATGGTGAGGGAACGTTTTAATTCGACCGTTTATTAAACCTTTTAGATGTTAAACAAAAATTAAGAGCCCTAGTTGTAAGACAAGTTGAAGTTTCATTTCTTTCAAGAGCAAAGGGTAAATTCTTTTATGTTTCATAATGGTGACCTTGTTTTTGTTTCAAAGACAGGTCAAACTCTTTGGGATTTTTGTTTTTACAGGACAGAGACGACAAAGAGGACCAAAAAGAGGAAATGTCCAAATCCACAGTTTGATGAAACATTTCTTTTTGAGGTATTTCAGGAATTTTTTTTTGTTATAATTTTCTGCAGAAAATGAACACAATTAAAAAAAGAGTTTTGATGATGCTCTACTTGTTAAAATTCTGTCACTAAAAAGTAATATACATAATTTTCTGTAAGTTAATTTTTCATCAACAGCTGTACTGCTTCAATCAGGTGATTTATGTTACTAGCATAAGGTTGGCGTTGTTCTGTTCACATGCACTAGCACATGCACTGCAGCAACTTGTCCTTTAAAAGTCTCTATCTAGTAGGTCATCATGGAGGGTTGTCTGTTACTCTCATTGAAAGTTGGTGGGATTGTCAGGGGGGGGGGCAGAGTTGGAAAGATGGCCATGCTAGACAAGTTGGATTTAATTTGACCTCACAATTGCATTGGGAGTGTTGAAAATAATCAACAATTCAAACAAATCAACTACACACAATTTGAACACAGTTGCTGGTCAGTCTGTTGGGGGATATTGTTACTAAACCACACAAGAACTGCAGAATACAATCTTAACTAATATACAGGCAAACCATTCCATTATTCTGGGACTAAACCACCTGTAACTTCAGAAAAATTCTTGGTCAGCAGTTCATTTTATCACATAAGCTCAAACTGAAGTTGGACTGTCATTTCCTGACTCCAGTGGATGGATTTTTAAGTTGCTCTCTGAGTCTACCTACATCCAGTCTTGCCTCATGATTGACTCTTGTGTCCTGTCAGTAATCTTTTCACATACTTTGTGTTTTCATGTAATGCTGCCACTGGTATTTATTCACCCAGTCACATCGTTATGAGAAATCCTTTGTTAAGGAGAGCATATTTACACAAGCTATGTAACTGTTCTTGCAAGCTCCATACCATCAGTTACCATATGTGTCAGAGATGAAAAGCATATTGTGGTGAAAAGCTTAGTGGTCTCACAAAACGTAAAAAATGGTCAATAATGGTCCCAAAAATGGTCCCAAGATACCAGTTTGAATAGAAATGCGAATTATTTCACACATGCAGGAAATATATGTTGTAAATATGGCGGAACTGAATTACTATGATGACCCTGACATATGGAATATTGAATAAATAATTGTGGTATTCCCTGAATGTTGCTAAGGTATATTATAGGTCTATCTTGACAGCAACTCAAACATTCCAGTGCTACCAAATTTTTTATGAAATTTGTTTTATACTATATTAATTAAAGATATTTGAGGCACTTTGCTCACTTTACACCACATGATATATATAAACCTTGAGGAAAACAAGATATTTTCTGACAAGCCAAGCAGCTTGCGTGAGAAAGGCGTAGATTTTAAGTTATGAATGGACTTTTGTTACAGGGTTCATAGCCAAAGGGTGTCATGAGAATTTTTCGTCTCCTATCTGACATCATATGCCACCAGAAAATGCTTTAATCTCACACAGAAAGTGAAAGCAGATGAACACTTGAAGCTGAATGGGGAAATATTCAAATATGTTCATTTGTTTTTCATCATTCTGTCACACTTGTACCATTGTCTCTCACTTTTTGTTCTTGTTTATACCTAGCTTTATATTATCTTTTCTGTAATTTACTGCCCTTTTTGTATGAAAAATAGAAGTTCAAAGGTTCATTGAATAGTCTTTTTGGAATATTGTAAAAACAGAAATTTCCTCAGCTTTTGTAAAAACTGAGATAAGTTTCTTCTCAAACTGGTTGAAAAAATGTTTGATTTTGAGCATGTGGTTAGCTTTGGTGGTTACATAATGTATGTTGTAGTGTATAGACCTTATACATATGACATCACAGAACAAAAAGTAATGGAGGTAAGGGTGTATCATTGCAACTTAACACCAACAAATGCAGATACCTGATTTCTGTACTAGGGGATACAGTAGGGTGCGTCGGTATGAACAAAACGAGATACCGATATACCAGTTGGCAACTACCTAGTTTCACCAGGTATACTGGGAAATTTTGCAGAACCAGTACTTCACACATTAATTGCACTATCCATCAAATGTTAGCATGCACTCTCCCCAAGGCCAACGAATATATGCACTCTTTCGTGATGGCGATTTTTTTCCTGTCTCTTTTCTCTTCTTTGCAGCAGAATATTTTCAAGATTTGAATAAAGTTTCATTAAAAAAAATAAAGTATGAAAGACCCGAGTGTCTTACGTGTCTTTCATTTCAAGCTACCATAGAACCCGTTCAAAAGCAATGCAAGTATGGCGTGGAATGTACCACAACCTGCCTGTCGTCTGTGCTAGCTATAGCTGTACTGTATTCGTGAACGCTACGTGTACAGTTCACAGCACTAGCTGGGTCGGTCTGACCACAGCTGTACTGTGTGCTAGTAGTAGCGTTGTAATTGGTATGCACTATGCATGGGATTTACCAGGTAAGAATTCCAGCCGCAATGCGCAGAATCGGTATTGGAATGAACACCAGGTAAAGTTTATACACACTAAGAGGCCTTGTATGAGTAATCGGTATGCATAGCAGGATCTGCAACTCCCTGTCCGTGCTGCCTACTAACAGTTACCAGGTACGAACGTACATATCGCGCAGAATCAATTTCTGCCAAGTTTTCGGAGTATTTGACAAACTGTAAACAGTTACGTGCATTAAAGGATTCAAGATAGGAAACTTTGTGGGATAGTTCACTGCTCTTAGGCCTACTATGGTAAAGTTTTTAAGCCATTAGTCATAGCATGTTATGGGTTAAATTTACCAACTTGTGGTTTTTCAGTACACGTGCTAAGATTGTGTACATGGATAGCAATTAGTGTCTGGGATTTTACGGTAACCTGCACAGGGTAAACATTGGGAAGCAGTAATAGTAACAAGTTTGTGTTTGGTATTTCTATCATGTAAGATTTTTACCAGATACTTGGGCATGTTTTCCAGGATACCTGTTATTTTCGGTTTATTCGTTTTCAACAAATTTCAATACCGCTAGTATTGGTATGAGTGAAATACCAGGTATACCTGGTATATCGTTGTCCCGACGCACCCTAGGATACGGCCACCTACTACAAGCGCATGCGAAATTTACGCCCAGCGTGCGGTGTACTTCATTGCTCTCCTCCAAACTGACATCGCATGAGGTCAATGCATAAGGTATATTTTAATACCAGGTTATGATTCAAGCAGTAGCAGTATTATTGTACAGTATTAAACTTCTCTCCTTCTCAAGAGGCATAGGATTTTTTTCCACCAAACCAGTAGTGTGCAAAATTTTTTATCCTTTTGTTGTCTGGAGTGCTTGGACAGACAGTTCAATACAGAATGTTGCATGGAAGCACTTTGTTTCAGTTTCACATTAGCTTACAAGGGGTTAATAAGTAAGACAAGTTGTTTGATGGGAATCTTTGTGTAGTGCTACAGTATACAACGTAAGATACAGAATATGAGAGGGAAATGGTTTGCTTCGAAACTAACTTTCGTAAACTCCTTTAATATAGCCGTGTTTGGTTTCTCAGTCTGAAGAGCTGTAGTTACCCACTTCACATCTGTCAGTGTCAGATATGGCTAATATTTGCTTTGAGGAATATTGACAGACAGCTGTAATAAAACTAGATATATCTGTCATGAAAGAGAAGGGCTGAAAATGATGCACTTGTCTCCTCCATAGATTACCTAGATGAGAGGACACTAAATATCAGTAATTTTTCTTAGCTTCAGTGCCGTCTTGTTTTTGTAGATATGTCAAGTGGCTAAGATGTCAGAAAATGTCAACAATTTGCTAAACAAAAGAGCTGTGAAGTTCACTGATAGTATGCATAGTTGGTTAATAAGTTAATTAGTTTAAGTGCTGGTCAGGTGGGGGAAGGAGTTGGATACAGTTGGGAGAATGTACTGCAAAATAAAAAGGGATGATGTTGAAATTTCAGTGTGGTCAAAATGTTTCTTCAAATATACCCTGATATGTACCATCTAGATATGGTCTATATTATTGCAGTTTACAAGAGAACTTAGCAATTTATGAAAAATGGACATCTGTCCTTGTGTCTATTCCATAAGCTGGACTGTAGTATGCAGAAACTGTTATATAACTCACCTGGACTTCAGTAATTTGTGGTGCTGGAGTCCATTTGCTACCATGTGGAATTTATCTGCAACTACAGAAGCATGCATGGTGGGCAAGTTCTTAGAAGCTCTAAAGATGAAACCATGCATTGTATTCTGTACATTGTGATTCCATTTTATTCTGTGCATTGACAGGTGACCCAAAAAGAGCCCTCTCATCACCGCATGTTTAGCAAAGAGCCTTACCATCGCACCAAGGTAGATATGCAAGCTGGGTTCAATCGACAACAAACTTGGATCCCAACTTTAATTTGCTCTTTCTGTCCTTTTTACTCTTGATCTCACAAATTCTTGCCGATTCTTTCCTGCCATTATGTCACCTTCACAACATCTTTGCTACATCTGTCTCAGCCAACTTGGAATTTCATAACATTTATGTATCCATCAAGGGTGATCTGTCTGTTTCGGTGGTTTCAAAATCATTTCACATTTCCTCCAGTCCAGAGACCTCTCCCACATATCATCCTTGCAACTAGATGTTTTCACGTGCTTGTCTGCAATAATTCTAGAGCAAGTTTTTCTCTGCGAGGTGCAATTTTTTACTCACCATTCCCTGCGATATTAGTGTTTGACTCTACCATTGTTTTTTTCTGGAAGCATTGTTGATGTTGTAGCATCATTCTCCTTGACTTTTGTGTGCTTTTCATTTTCTTTTCAAGTTTGTGTTTTTTTTTTTTTTTTTACATAAAGTGTTCAAGTGTGTACATGTAGGGTTGGGTGGTTACTACTTTGGACCATCATGGAATTGTTGTGATAATTGGGCAGTGGTTTTAATACATCTTACACAGAGTGTATATTAAACTGTTCCTTGCTGTAACACTTAAATGAGAGACAGAGAGATGCAAACAGCGTAAGAAGCCTCTTCAGGACTCCCACACAGTATAAAGGAAAACAGGAAAGTCTGGAATATTTGTATTCTCGAAAAGTCCTTGAACTTTGGTATTTGGCTTGAAAAAATTGCCATATGGTCTGAAAAAGTGAAGACTTTATTATACTTGGCTAACGTTGCAACGTGTGTCCACAGTGTATACCCCTGTAAATGGTCTATAAGAGCATCTTCTTCATCCCAACAAAATTCATTTATTTTTCGATTTTGAGAAGGCTTGGGCACATCTAACATTTTTGAGTTGTGGTATTTGGGGACTTGCAAGTCGAGAATTTGGAATGCGAGTTGTGATTCCTGCAATGACATCATAACTTGTGCTGGAATTTATGTAACAAAAGCTGTAGAGAATGACAGGTACTGGCTTACCAATGCTTCTGTGTGTCAATACTAGAGGCCTTTCTATACCTAAGCTACCAATGTTTAATAGAGAATTGTAGCTGTCAGTCAAAGGGACGTTGATCAGTTACAAAAGGGGCCACTTTTGCACAATATTTCACTGACTAAAAAATGCAAATGAAGACAAATGCAGATCTTTTAGAACACAAATATTTTTTGTACATGTTTGACAGTGCTGGAAATAACAGCTAATAGTTGCAACCGCCAGTAGCTCCTGGCCAGGAGTTGTGGCACACTGGTCTACTAGAGGAGGGTAACCTCCTCCAGTCTAGTCTGGAAAATGGCTACATTATTTTGAATATATCATGAATTGAATTACTTGAAAATGTCATGAATTTTATTTATCTCAAAAGTGTACGGTAAACCTACTCTTTGCTTTCACATGTTTACGATCTGCCAGAAAAACCCATGCAGTTAAGTACTTGCAATTTGTAAGTTTTTGTTCATGAAAATATATGGTAGGGTAAAAAATAAAATATCCAGATGAATTTTAACATGCTGCCCACGCCTAGTAACAAAACTGCAGCTGCTTTATAAAACTCCTTCTGTCCTGCCATGAGCTGAAAGAAGTAAGCCTTGCTTGCCAGTGCTAACAGTGCAGTTTTGTATGGTCTATTGCCTTTTAGACAGAGGTGAGAGAGTGTGCACTAAAACTTTATAAATTATAATTAGATATTAATACTGCAGCTTTGCCTTGTTATTCTTTCCACTGTTTCTTCTAACTTTTACTTTTCTGGGTCTTTGAATTTTTGAGATCTTTTTAAAACTGCCTCATTTTAATTGAAATATTTTCCAACTTTGGTGCCAGAAGTGAGCAACTTCCAAAATTGTTGGTACATTGGGATGTCAGCAGAAGACCCACATAATTTGTGTGTAATGGATGGTTGATGTTAATTTCATTCTTGTCTCTTGGTATTTTTGGTTTCGATGATAAGAGAAACCTATGCAGTCATGATGGCGTGTGTATGTATGTGTGTATGTGCGTGTGTGTGTGTGTGTGTGTGTGTGTTTGTGACACTTTGCTCGTTAACACGATATCTCAAGAAGGGAAACTCTGACAGTTTTCAAACTTGATACATAGATGCCCCATATTGAGAGGAAGAACCCTATTGTTTTTGGTGGGGGTCAAAGGTCACCTGGGGTCACCGGGGGTCAAAATCTGAAAACTTTGTTAACACAATATCTCGAGGTAGGAAGCTTGGATGAATTTCATACGTTCTATGTAGATGCGTTATGGTAAGAGGAAGAACCCTATCATTTTTGGTGGAGGTGAAAGGTCATCTGGGGTCACCGGGGGTCAGACCCTGAAAACTTCGTTAACACGATATCTCAAGAAGGGAAGCTCTGACAGTTCTCAAACTTGGTACATAGATGCCCCATATTGAGAGGAAGAACCCTATTGTTTTTGGTGGGGGCAAAGGTCACCTGGGGTCACCAGGGGTCAAACTATGAAACCTTGTTAACACAATATCTCAAGGTAGGAAGCTTGGATGAAATTTCATACTTTGTATGTAGATGCATTATGGTAAGAGAGAAAGAACCCTATCATTTTTGGTGGAGGTGTGAAAGGTCATCTGGGGTCACCGGGGTCAGACCCTGAAAACTTTGTTAACACGATATCTCAAGAAGGGAAGCTCTGACAGTTCTCAAACTTGGTACATAGATGCCCCATATTGAGCAGAAGAACCCTATTGTTTTTGGTGGAGGTCAAAGGTCACCTGGGGTCACCGGTGGTCAAACTCTGAAAACCTTGTTAACACAATATCTCGAGGTAGGAAGCTTGGATGAATTTCGTACTTTGTATGTAGATGCGTTATGGTAAGAGAAAGAACCCTATCATTTTTGGTGGAGGTGAGGTGAAAGGTCATCTGGGGTCACCAGGGGTCAGACCCTGAAAACCTTGGTAAAACACGATATCTCAAGAAGGGAAACTCTGACAGTTCTCAAACTTAGTACATAGAATGCCCCATATTGAGAGGAAGAACCCTATTGTTTTTGGTGGGGGTCAGAGCTCACCTGGGTCACCAGGGGTTCAACCTCTGAAAACCTTGTTAACACAATATCTCGAGGTAGGAAGCTTGGATGAATTTCATACTTTGTATGTAGATGCGTTATGGTAAGAGTAAGAGAAAGAACCCTGTCATTTTGGTGGAGGTGAAAGGTCATCTGGGGTTCACCGGGGGTCAGACCCTGAAAACCTTGTAAACACAATGCCTCGATGTAAGAAAGCTTGGATAGATTTTATAGTTTGTATGTAGATGCCTTATAGTAAGAGGAACAATCTTATCATTTTTGGTGGGGTTCAAAGGTCATCTGTGGTCACTGGGGGTCAAACCCTCAAAACCTTGTTAACACAATATCTCAATGTAGGAAGCTTGGATAAATTTGATACTTTGTATGTAGATGCATTATGGTAGGAGGAAGAGTCTCATCATTTTTGGTGGAGGTCAAAGGTCATTTGGGGTCACTGGGGGTTAAGCTCTGAAAATCTTGTTAACACGGTATCTCCATGTACGAAGCTTGGATAGATTTCTTACATGGTAAATTGATGTGTTATAGTGAGAAGATGTAACCCACTGTTTTTGGTGGAGTTCAAAGGTCATCTAGGGTGGCTGAGGGTCAAACACTGAAAACCTTGTTAACACAATATCTCAAGGGAGAAAGCTTGGATAGATTTTATACGTAGTATGTGAATGCATTGTGGTGAGAATATGAATGCAATCATTTTTGGTGGAGGTCAAAGGTCATCTTGGGTCAACATGGGCCAAACACTGAAAAGCTTGTTAACACATATCTCCAGGTAGGAAGCTTGGATAGATTTCATACTTACAGTACTATGTGGATGTGTAATGTTGAAAAGATGGACCCTATTGTTTTTGGTGGAGGTCAAAGGTCGTCTGGGGTCAGCAGAGGTAAAAAAGCAAAATTTCCCAAGAATTCCCAAGAGTTTTATAGGTTCAGCAGAGGTCAAAGAGCAAAATTTTCCAAGATTTCCTAAGATCGTCATCTGGGGTCACCAGAGGTCAAACTGCAAATTTCCCAAGAATTCCCAAAATTAAATAGGAACATAAAACTGTATTTTTCCAACATGTTAAGATAGCATTTGACCATTGACTGAAAGATATGGGACATCATGGCATTATTTGGAATAGAACATATATCATCGAAACCTCAATGCATTTTTGCGTTCTGGTTACATTTCTACAGGCTTGTGTTATTTTCTGTAACAGATGAAAATGTTACATGTCATGGAGGGCAGAGGGTGATGGCAGAGGGATTGTGTGTGTGTGTGTGTGGGGGGGGGGAGGGGGTTAGGGGGAGGTGGGAGATGGTGGCGTGGCCTTGCAAATACTTTCCAAAGAAATGGTATTCATTGTTTGAATGGCCAATATTGGTTCCAGCTCTCCCCAATGTATAGCAGAAGATTGTGCCTTCCAGTTGAAATTTAGGTGAGTTGGAACCCTTCTTGGGTTGCTGCAGTGTGCCATTGAGCAGGACACTTTGAGGTTATTCAACAATGAATTCATGTCCCATCCTTGGAAATTGCCACACTCATTTTTGCTTCAATTCAGGGAAACTGGATATTAGTACTTGCCATAATGGGCCCTGGGGGCTAGGGAGGATGCTTCTTACAGTGGTTTGAAATATTCCAAACCCATGGTATTGGCCTGCCCTGACCATCATTCTCCCCCCTCCCCCTTGCATATCTGAATCCTTGATCTGTAGTCTGTGTGTCATGGCTATGGCTTGCTGTATTATTCAGTGTTGATAATGTAAGGTAGTGACATGTGTTTGTCATTTCATGTGAAAGGACAGTTTAAAGTCTTGGTTTTTGTGGTGTTACTTTCTACAGAAACATGGAAGTGAAAGAAAAACATTTTTGCGTAGTGTCTAGCTTCCGTGTATCGTCATTTCGTTTCGCTCTGTAGAATCTACATGCTTCCTGGAAGAGTAAACAAAAGGAAAAAAGTCACAATCCTTCCACAAAAAGTGCATTTCTTGTTGACCTTTGAATTGGTTCATATTGAAGGTATAATTCCATTATATGAGTAAGCCTGTCATACCAGTGATTTCCCTCTAATTTCTGAATAACATATATATGGAATGACTTTTATAAAGGGTTGGAAGGACTGTCATAAAGGTAGTGTGATACATTCAGGGGGTAGTTGGAGAGAAATTTGAGAGCAACTTTACCACCTCCTTACTTCATATTAATGTATGTAACTCCCATTTACCTGCAATACTGTAAATACCAGGAAAGTTGGCACAGTAGCACAGCAGTGAAATGCACCTTTCCGCATCTTATACATAGGCACATACCAAAACAGCAATGCCACAGCTGCCTCAGCCAAGCTACAGCCATGCTTTATTGCTATAAATGTTATACAGTAGTACAAGGATTTAAACTATTCCTGCTATTGTCATGTGTATAGAAACAATGGCTGCAGCCCCTGCAGCTTGGCTGTGGCCGCTGCAGCTTGGCTGAGGCCGCTGCAGACTAAGGTTTTAACATGGTGCAATTATATAAGTTAAAAATGACCATTCTGCTAGTCCCTAAAAACTTGGTTGTTAGTAAGGGTTTAAAAGTACATTTTAAATGAGAATAAAGGAGGAGTACTGATTGTATTGAATTTCTCTCTGAAGCGTTTTGCCCTTTTGATTCATTCATTTCTCTTTCAGACTCTCCCTACAGTCTTAAATGTTTCAAGTTTTATTGATATATTGTTTTATTGATTCTGTTTTAAGTCTGGGGTATACAGTCTTGTTTTAATGGAGGATCTAAGAATTTCTCTGAATGCCAAGGGTAACAGAGTTTTGAAATACAAGGTAAATTCCAGTTAGGAGCTTTGAAATGTATGGGCAGTTTGATCGTAAAACTGGGGTAACTTGCTTGCAGGTGCTTTTACGTACATACAGTGGTACTGTGCTGCAGTACCAGTTAAAAAATTAATTTCTTAGAAGCAGTGGTTGCCAAATGAACAAATGGTACCGCCAGCCAGCAAGTGGTATATACTGTTGTCATGCTGGTAGAATTTTGCGGATTTCAAAGTGGGATGTAGCATACTGTAAAAGAAAAAGAGAGTGCCAGCTGAAATACTATACAGTTACAAGAAAGCTGCAGTGTGGTAGTCTGTATAAGTAGCAGGATGTCATAAAGTAATCCTTCAGTATGTAAATGAGACCTGGGTAAAGCAGTTTGCCCTTCTTTCCAGGAAACATTGTATTTTATGGCTACTACTGTATAAGCAGCGCTTAAGCCAGAATTTTAGATCAAGGTGGTCTTTTGTTAAATAGCCTGGGAAAACTGGGTCAAGGGCAACACATTTCTATTTTACCCTTCTCTAGATGTGAAATGGTATGAAATCTAGCAAACTGGAAATGTTACTGTACTGGTATGTTGCCTTCTGATTCATGATAAAAATATATTTTTTTGAGGGGGGGGGGGCAAGAGTGTTGGGGGAATGGGACTTTCAGTGGTTGCTCAAATAAAGGCTCAATGTTTCTCTGGCTTAAGCCAAGGTAATACTTTGGACCTAGTATCATTTAACAGAAGATAACTGAAATTCAATGTTGTATCTTTGAACAGTGAGTTTAGGCTTGGGTTGATACTCTTGCTTCAGTTTGGAATCGCAATTCTTGGCCAAGACTAAGCCAGATGTTTCATTGTTAGACTGGGATTGACGCTATGTCATTTTGGGTGTGAGTGAATGACAGATTTTAAGCAAATGTAAATTTTAAACAGGCTTTGTTAAATCTTCAAACTTTCCCTGGTCATAGCTCAAAACAAAATGGAAGGAAAGCACTTTCCATCGACATTTTATATTTTCTCAATGTCAAAATAATTATTGTATGGGGTTTAACATGTCATCAAAACTTTCTAGCAGGTTTATGGCTATGTTGTCACATACGGAAGTCCCTATTATCTTAAAATGTATTAAAGAAACACAGCTGGCACATCAGTGAAAAGTTGTTGATACAATATTTTAACCACAAAAAAATAATGAGTTAAATGAGGTGGTAGGAAAGAACTTCTCAAAAATGAGTGGACTTTAGAAGTTCATTGTCCAGATGATCTTTCCATTATGTTCTGCTTTGTGAATATCTTATGCTATTTTTCAAAGAAATTAAGAGCACTTGAATGAACAAGTAGAAAAATATTGATGAAAGAAATCAATCCTGTATATTTTAGGTTACAGTTTTTGAGTTTATTACTCATACTTTTCCTGTTTGTTGTATTTTTTAAATTTTTCTTGAATGAATTGTGTTATAATTGCATACAGATGACGGTGCACTCTTACCTTGATTAATGTTCTTTGTCTTCTTTGAAAGCTTTCCAACTCCAACTCATACTCTGAAAAGAATCATTTTTTTAGCCCCGCTGAGGAGGACATCAACAAGGTAGAAATCAGGTGAGGATTTACAAGTTATTAAGTCTATACAGACCTTATGCACATGACACCAAGGAACAGAAAGTGTGCCGCCCGATGAAGGCAAGCTCGTGTCATTGCAACTTACACCAGCAAATGCAGACAACTGATTTGTGTACTGGCTGGGTATGCCAGCAAAAGCAGACAACTGATTTGTGTACTGGTAGGGAATGCGAGTAAGTCTATTAACCATGCCTGCAATGGTCTACTTCATGCATGGATTGTGCTTCTTTGTTTACCTGCCAAAATGACGTCGCATGACATCAAAGCTTACGGTCTATTCTGTTCAATCACTTGGTAATCTGTAACGAATCGTTTACACGCGAGGTTGGCCTCAGGATTGCTGCCATTTCTTCCCTCACTATCTTGTCTTCCAAAACAACTGTTTGAAGTTGCTGTGTGACACATGTAGAAATGAGTCATATAAACTTTCGGGAAACATCTACTTGAGTTTTGATTTATGGCAGAGAAACAGTAAGTGTTAATCTGCTGCTTTAAGTTGCAAATATACAGTAACATCGTGTACTTCATGTACAACACCCTACTCATAGTAGTTAATTACAGAAGGCTTTAAAGGGGCTTATTGAGTTGGTTCATGAAATTCATGCCTTTTCTCACACATATTGAGTTTTACTCACATCTTGGTGGTAAATGTTCAAACGAAGAGATTCTGCACATGTGACACACAACTAAAATGACAATGATAGGGTAATTAATGATTAAGATCATTTATTATAAATTCATGACCATACACTTTTTTACCATTAGGTAGTAATCATATGCACCCCCTGTTCGAAGACAGCAATTAGTGAGGCTTATACCAACGTGACTGACATGCTTGCAACTCCTATTACTGTACCAACAGCTATTGTGATCGAAGCTTCAGTTGTATATACATGTTGTATATTCAAGAGAGGTTGGTCTGTCAAGGACTTGGATAAGCATCATGAAGTACAAGCTTTTAAGCACATAAAAACTACAATTTCTCTCATTTTCAGTAACTATTAAAGGAAGTGATACACGAGAAATGAGGCTAATTAGAAGCATTGTCAGGCAATGATTTCCTTCAAACTCATCACAAAATAATGGATATCAACTCAATGAGCCCCTTTAAGTAAAAAATTACTTTTGATATGTGAAAGAGATACTAAAGCGAAGCATTTCCTTTAGTTCTCGAGGTATCAGCAAATGATGTTAGTACATTTGTGACCTTAGGTGGGCTTGCAGCAAGCAGAGGTTAATGTGAATTTATGATGTCACATTGGATTGGATTTCAATGCAAATTTCACCAGACTGCAGACTGATTACCCCACTAACATATCAAAACTTGAATCAGCCCAACCCTTTCTTTAAAAGGAAGGCTTTTAGCAAAAATTGAATTTTGACATGTTAAAAGAGGAACTTAATCTAAGAATTCTGGTGAAATGGACACTAAATTCCTATGTGTGATTCTTTATATGAAAGCATATGAAGTTATTGCATTGGAGTGATGCCATCTCTTCACATTGATGAGCAATGCTAAATGCTTTCTCTGTTTCTGTCTACATGGTTTGACTTTTTAGGGATACGAGTTTATCCATGAGGAATGTACCATATAATTTGTATAATTGCCCCGCCTCTCATACATCCTGATCCACATTATGAAACAATGGGATGATGGAGCAGGAAATTGGTTAAAAAGTTACAGAATAATTTGATTACTTGAAGACCGTGATGTCATGTCTCGCTGCTTCAAGTTCACTTTGGGTTCAGAATGTGATAACTTTATCTGCTAAAAATGTTGAGAATCACACATTTGGAGATGGAATGCAGATTTCACCAGAATGCTTTCACTTATCCTCTTAATATATCAAAAGAAAAACCTTGAAACTAGTATCTTCCTGGTTTGATTTTATAAGCCTTCTTTACTTCACAAAGAACAACCCCTATTGGGATATACAGTAGCTCATCCATTCAACTTTCCAGGCTAGTACATTGCACACAGTTATTTGGCTGGTTTTCAGCAGTTTCGTTTTATCATGTTTCGATTAGTTTTGATTTTGATCAGATTTTGATCTATCATTTCCAAGATTGTTAGCGAAAGTGAAACTTGTAGCATTGGTTTTTATTCCCTCGGTGGCTGACTGTGAAATGGTTGTTTGTTTTTCAACGTGGAAGGATTGTCATGTTATGAACCTTTACAGTCTCAGTAGTGGGGATATATTAGAGTGATACTTTTAAGGCAAATAATGTGCTGAGGTGAGATGTGAGGTGAAATAGGATTAAGAATTGTGAGATGAGAGGATGTGATCTGAAGAGGGTGAAAAGAGATGATAGTTTGAGGTGGAATAGGGTGGAGGGTGAGGTCTGATGAAGTGCATTATGGTGTGATGAGGTAGACTGGTATACATGTAGATGATTGGTGTTGTAGATTGTGGGTTGATATGGGATAAGCAGGGGGTGAGGGTTGATGAAGTGTGTTATGGTGGTATAATGTGGAATGAGATGTGGATAGGGCTGGGATAGGCATGAAGTTTGATTAAGTGTATTGAGGCTGGTTTGTATTTCCAAATTTTCGTATGCTATAAGGCTATAAGACCATATATGATCATGCCTCGGTCTTCAGGGACAGGGACATAGCTCAGAGTTACACAGTGTTCAGCTTTCATAGCTTTATAGTGCTGTGCTGAAGTATGACTTGGCCTTTAGGGTGAGATGGGATAAACAGAGATGATGAGTTGAGAGGATGAAATAAAGTTTGATGAGATACAATGAAGATAGTCAGGCAAGGAGATGTGTTTGGTAGTGGGGTTGTTTGATTGTGTAGGAAGCAAAAGACTGTATAGGAAGGAAATGCAAAGAGTGGTTTTAATCCTGTGATATGGACAGAACAGTTAAAGCCAGTTAGAGAAGCCTCCATCAAATAATATATTCTGTTTGGTTGTAAAACAGTGGTACACTGAACTGGTTGAGATACTGTAGATGTGAATTTAGGACTCAAGCTTGGAGGAGCCAGGGTGGTGCTTTCTGGCCACATGAAGTGTACACAGTGACATTATTTAGTACCTCATTTGACTGTAGCCATGGTACCCTTTGTTGCTAGTTACACGGTTTTTGCCTTAAATTGGTGATGTGCCAGAAACCATTAATAAGTGGAGATATTACCACTACTGTTTATACCCAGCATCATGAGAGTGCAGGGCTACTTCTGATTGGGGGTGCTGCAGCACCCTTGCCCCAAAAATTAATGCATCCCCCTACCCACCTCATACACCTAAATCCATTATAGAGGTTTGTCACAGATGTCTCTGTGTCGCATACCTCCCTTTTTGTAGGACATAGGGACATCCAAGCATGCAGTGTATAGCAATTGTATCTAGCCTGCCGCTTCGCATGTGCGTACTGCTAAACACCTTCTGTCATGAGTATGGATGGCCAGCTTAGCAGTCAGAAATGCCCTGACATCATATTAAAAACTTCAACACAGTACCATGTCAATTTTTCCATCTGTCCACTGTCATTCTTACTTTTGTAATAATAGGATACAGTAATAGTCACAATAGGTCAAAGATCAGCTGAGGTCTGGTTCAGATCATGAAGCTGTTTAATAAATACTTCTTTTTTCGGTAGCTTAGTCCAAGTTTAGTCCAGAATACTATGTCATTGTTCATCTATTATGTTTATGTGTCTTTTATTCTCTTTCTTCAACAGAATCTCAATGTGGAATGGATCCAACAATCTGTTCATGGGAGAGGTCAAAATACCAATGAGTGCAATAAACAACTCTGTCTCTGGCAACCACAAAGCCTGGTATGTATTTGTGGATGATGACTTAAAATTTCTCCCCTCCCCCATTCTCTTCCTTCTGCAAAAACCTTCCCCACTCTCCCTTTCCTGAGTTGAGGTAAACCTTCATTGGACTGTCAAATATCAAATGAGTGCCATAAACAATCCTGTCTCTCAAGCAATGCTGTACCAATCAAGCAAAAAGCTCTTGATTAATTTGTGGTTGTATCTTCCAGCCATTTCTGTCCCCTCCTATCTCTCCCCCACCCCCCATTTCTCTTCCTGGCATTCCCCTTCCTCTTGTCATTTACTTCAGCATGAAAGTAAAAGCTCTTTAGCAGTCATAGTGCCTATCAGAGCATAGCACTAAACACTCTGGTTACTGTTAAAAGTGCTGTTGCTTATATAAAGTATGTTGGTCATGCATTTTTTTGATTCTTAATTACAACTAGTTGCTCAAGACAAGCGGGAAGTGTAAACCAAGGCAGAGTTAAGTGAACTCAAGAACTCTCATGGGACATTTTTGTTTCATTTATTTTGCAACAAAGTATGATGTCAAAATGTACATTTTAATGAAATATCAAAAGTCATGGCTGTAAAGAGGAATAACCATGTACCTGTAAGTTATTCTCTTATATTTTAGAAACAGTTTAATAGATGAGTTCCTAAAAGCCATGGTAGCTGTTTGTTACGACCTTTCATTGATAATCTTAACTTCAGATGACCCCATGTGGGCTGGGGGTTGTAGAATATGCCCACAGTGTTTCCCGCCTGTCGTAAGAGGCGACTTAAGGGAAGGACTTGCACCGTATTCAAGCTGTGTTTGTAACCAAACTTGAACTTGAACCATACTTGAAACCATATTTAAACTTTAACTTTACCTTTTTATCTTGTTGACACTATATAACACATTCATGTTGGTGTGTCGTTAAATCTTATCTAACTCAACTTCAGATATGAATGTTTGACACTTACGATTGTGAATCACTGCATGCTTAAGTTTTTGAATCCTTGTAATGACAGCACACAAATCAAAGTAACCTTGCAATTTAAAATTATTTGATGCAGAGCTTGTGACAGGTGCTTTTGCGTTGGTGAGAACTTATGGGAAGTTTGTTCTTGCATGTCATAGTTCTGCTTGGACAGGTAACCCCCTTTTCCATCCCCAAAATATCATCTGCCACAATTTTTTTATATTTTAGAATTAATTTTTTTCATATAAAGGGGGAATTATTGCCATTATTTTCAGAAATTTTGAAAAGCTCCTGGACTTCCAGACTCCCAAAAGGAGGTATGATTCCAAAGAGCACCAGCCAGTTATGTCGGTAAAACCATGTAACAAATGCAATTCTATTCTATTTATTTCAGGTATTATTTGAAGCCCAGAGAATCAAATTCACAGAAGTCACAGAAGTTATCTGACTGTAGCTCGTTAAGAGTTCGAGTGTCTTATGAAGTAGATTATGTTTTTCCGTCCGAGTGCTATGCTCCCCTTTTGAAGGTCATGCTGAGTTCACCTCAAGTTGAAGTAAGTCATTCTTGTAATTTAAAAAGAAAATAGCATCTGTGTACTTTCACTTAATGCATTTGAAATACACCTGATTCGTTGAAGATTGTACATCCGTTGATATCCTTGTTTCGTTAGTGATTTGCATAATATGCAAATGAATAATGGACACATGAGTTCAAATAATTTCACTCTTTTCACTCTCAGCCACCCACTTCCAGTCCGGTGTTGATACTGGATGACTGCGTGAAGGAGACTGTGGTTACAGCCAGGGCAATTACGAGGATATTTCACCATCATGGACAAGTGGTATCCCTTGTCAAGGGTTTAATTGACCATGAAGTTTCTAAAATCAGGTGTGTTAATGAAGAACATCAAAAAGTGCTTCCATTTATTTTGCATTCAAGCTCTTGAAAGAGTGTGTGCATCATTTTTTATGGTAGAAATGTCTGTTAATGGAACAGAGTTTGAGAATGATCAGAACTTCAGGAGTGTGCTTTTTGTGTGTTAAATGAGGCTTTTAATTCAACAAACTCACAGTGAAATGCACCTGCAATTTGTCCTTAAAAATATTTTCCTTCAGCTATGTGAAATTCTGGACAAATGTGAAACATATGTTACTTATGTATGCACCTCTCCACTTGTTGATATTTTCTCCTTTGCCAAGTAGAAATGATTATGAAACTAAAGAACTATTTCTGTAGGTACATTTCTCATGGTACAAAAGTTTGTATGCAGGAAGTTTGAAGTGTCATTGTATGACTTGTCCTATGCTTACTAGTGAGTGCCATGAAAATTTAGCAGTTCCTTACAGCATTAAAATTTGCAAGGCAGTATGCAAATGAGGGACAGTTTTCCAAATGTTGCATTTTTACTCTGCTAGAATCATTGAGTTTGAAGCTTGATTAAATTTTTGCCTGTAAATTAAGGTATATTGACTTCTTGGTTGTCATGACAACAGGTGTTATGTGTTATCACCGGTTGTCAGGTTGTTATCTTTGGCTGTCTTCAAAAGTTGTGGTTAAAAAAATTTGTGTGAAAGAATCGACAGAGCAACTCTTCCTTTTGAGGGCAGATTTTTTGTGTATTGACAGCTTTGATGAAGTTGTGTCATTTAAGGGATATTTATATAGATCCAAGAGATTTTATATTAATTTATGGTCAAAGATTTAATCAAATTTAATTACTTTCATCTCCATGATTAAATTTGTTCAAATTTAGCAATTGTAGGTGGCAAAAAGGTCCTTCTCTACATACCTACAGCTCATAAAGTTGGTTGTGCCAAATTAAATTTTCATGCAGCATTTTCCTGTAAACTAGGAGTATTTATGAAGTGAAATTACTTTTGACATGTTAGCTGTCACTCTGAAAGTTTTTCATTTAAGATTGTACTACATGGTAAAGGCATATTTAACTGGTGTATCATGCACAAGGAGTGTTGCAAATTTATTTTTTTGACTGAAATCATGTTTTATGGTATTGCAAATTCTTTCACAGTTTAGGAACATGTTTGTTATTGAATTTATGACATACGCATTCTCATGTTGTATGTTTCAAGGAGAGAGAGAGAAAAAAAAGAACAGGCTACTAGAATATCACTTTCAAACTGTTGATGTCCAACTGCCAGTCTAAGGAAATTGTTCAAAAGTGAAATGCAAGGAGAATTCCAGGAGACTCCCCATTGTAACTTCACAACCTAGAGAAGTCAAGGGGTTATCTTGTATGGGGAAAGGTGTGAAAATATGGAATTTTGCATTGACTTTAAATTTGGAGGAATAGAGGTATTAATTTCAGCCCCAGTTGAAGTGTCTTTAGTGTATGGCAGTGTATTACTCTTTTAGCCGTGGTCTTGAAAGAAGTTATGGGAAACTCCAGCAACTTTTATCTAAGAAATGAGCTGGGATTTATTTTATGAGGTAACTGCAGGGAAATAAAGAGCTTATATCATTCTCGTTAGCTGATGTTGTGATTGCCCTAAATTCTTTGAAATTACCATCCATCAAAGTTGTCATTAAAGCGGCATCCTCTGTTGCCACTCTTCACATGTACATGAAATTACTGTCCATTGGCAAAAATTTTTAAGTTTGAGATTCTCCATATTTTCCCGGAACTTATCCCTAATTTTTTAATAATTTTAATTTTTATATAATGTTGCTGTTGTAAGGGAAGATTCACACATTTAATTGCAACGCATGACCGTTTCACACAGCAGCTTTGATTACTGTTTCCTATGATGTCTTGGTATTTGGCTTTTTTTAGATATGAAAGACACATGAAAGAAGTTTCAATCCATTTTTAACATTTTCTTTGTCAGCAACCCAAACACAATCTTTCGTGGGAACTCAGTCACGACCAAAATTATTGACGAGTACATGCATATGGAAGGACTTTATTACCTACATGACACCTTGAAAGAACTCGTTGATCAGATTTTTGAAGAGCACAAACCATGCGAGATTGATAAAGCCAAGTTCAAAGATGGTGAAAATCTCCAAGTCAATTTAGTAAGAAAAGACTTCATCCACCCTTTGGTTGTTTGTTTGTCTGTGTGTGTGCGTGTTAACATGATTGTGGCTCTGTTTTGAGCATGTCAAGGGTGCTTAACCGTAAAAAGAAAAAACAGAATGTTATGAGAATTCTAAAATTCTCCAATGGTTGCTACCTAGTGAGATATGAAACCACTGAAATATATCAGTATAATGGAACCAGTTGTCCAGGGACTTGTAAGTAGCCAACACAAAAGCAGTGATGATCTATGAAATGGCTTTGGCTATGTATAGGGCTTATAGTCTGCAAAATTTTCTATGGGGTAGAATGATGTCCTCTGTTACCAAAAAGTTGGACAAAACTGGTGTGGATGCTCAAGAAACTTTGCCAACAGACAGACCTCATAGTTAGGATGTTCTCATACACTATGATGCTTGTACCTTTACTCATACTAGGATCTGGCAGACTTGTAGAGGGTATATACATACTCATACTCGCACTTAAGTACGTTTACCTGTAAGTACTCATATGAGAATCGTGCAGAGTTGTAGAGAGTATTTCCTCATACTCACACTTTGGCACATTTTTGTGTACTCAAAAGAGAATCTTGCATGCTTGCAGTATGTACTCCTCACACTTTGACACATTTACCTGTACTTGTACTAGAATCTTGCGGACTTGTAGTGAGTATATTCTCATACTCACATTTTGGCACATTTACATGTACTCGCATGAGAATCTTGCAGTGATTATGTACTACTCTTACTCACACTTTGACACATTTACCTTTACTTATACTAGGATCTTGGAGACTTGTAGTTAGTCTTTACTACATACTGACACTTTGAGACTTCTGTGTTTACTCATAAGAGAATCTTGCAGACTTGTATTTAGTATGTACTCATTCTCACACTCAAGCATATTTACCTGTACTTAGACTAGGATCTTGCAGACTTGTAGTGAGTATGTACTCATACTCACACTTTGATTCAGCTGTACTTACACTAGAAACTTGCAGAGACTTGAAGTGAGCTTATTCTCACACTTGCACTTAAGCACATTTACCTGTACTTATATTAGGATCTTTACTGACTTGCAGTGAGTATATATGCACTCATACTCACACTTTGACACATTTACCTGTACTTATACTAGGATCTTTACTGACTTGCAGTGAGTATGTATGCACTCATACTCACACTTTGACACATTTACCTGTACTTATACTAGGATCTTTACTGACTTGCAATGAGTATGTACCCATACTCACACTTTGACACATTTAGCTATACTTATACTAAGATCTTTACTGACTTGCAATGAGTATGTATGCACTCATACTTTGACACATTTACCTGTACTTATACTAGGATATTTACTGACTTGCAATGAGTAAATGAGTATGCACTCATACTCACACTTTGACACATTTACCTGTACTTGTGCTTGCGTCATGCAGACTTGTACTGCCTATGAGCTGTGACTTACTTTTTGGCATATTGCCCTCAAAAGAATTGATTTATATGTGTATTTTTAATCACAGTTTGTAGAAATTAAGTTTTAGAGGTATTGGAAAATTCTGTACTTATATTTTGTATTCATGCTCTTACAATCAGAGACACTGCACATGAAGACTCATAATGTTGTAGTTTCATACTACAAGTCTGGGACAGTGTTGTAAGTGCAAAATGCATTTAACTGTCAGTGCAAGTGTAACCTATTCACATGCAAAAACTTTTGCATGTAAACCTTAATGGTTTACTTTCAAATTCCATAAAAAGGAAAACCCAGAAAGTCCCATTTAAAAGTCCCATTTGTTATATTCATGTTTTCCCTTTTGGCTCAAAATGTTCATGAGTGATTGACTCATGATACTGCCAACATGCTTGAAATGGTAATTAAAATTTCTTTGCTGGTAGTAGTCATGTTTGGGTGTGACAATAATTTTCTGTTACTGGATGAGGGCGTTTGCCACTTTTCTTAGTCAGGGTAGTTCATTTAATCACCTGCAACCAATGTCCAATCTTAATTTTTATAATGCATTGGTTGTGATTTACACAAGATGTCAATGGATTCTTTAAGTTTATAGGGTTGCTCAAGAGCTTTTGACATGTGTTGGTTATTTTTCTCAAGTCAAGTAGCAAGTAAATGCTGGTAGTTCCAAGTCAAGTCACAGTTCCCTAAATTGGCGACTCAAGTCCGACTTGACTCCCAAGTTACATGACGTAACTTTACAAATCTGTCTGCCTGCACCAAAGCCTATCACTGAACCAGATATACTAGTATGACTGCCCTTAAGTGATTAAAGTGCAAATGCAGTGTTCCTAATTTCAGTTCCTATACCTTGATATCCTAATTCATATGGCTCTTTTTAATCATGTGACAATATTTTTGTCATTGAATTGTAATATTCATTCAGAATCACCCCCTTGTTTACCTATATGTAATATGTATGTCATGCAACATGAAAGATACTTGTAAGGCAAATAATGCAAGTTTTGCCTGGTGTTTCAAAATAAAGGTACAGAGAATGCTCCGTCAGTAGGCAAGTTTGACTTTTTTTTTTTTCATTAAAATTTCAACTCAGTTTGGATTCTGGTTCTGCTTCTTACCATTTCAGAGCAATGTTGGGGAGTATGTGGACCGTGCCTATCGAGCCATCATTAACTCTGCCATGGCATGTCCTACCTCACTGTGTGAAGTCTTCTGTGTGCTCAGAGAGGTGACAGATAAACATTTTCCAGGTTTGTTAAACCTTCATGGTTTCAATACTGATGCAAAATTACTGTCTACTTTGCAGATAGTGTAAGTTATGACTACAGCTGACCACACCTGTATATGCAGTGTGATTTTCCACACCTAGCTACAGTTGTAAATATAGTATGAGTTACCATCACTGCCGACTACGCCATAAATGTAGTTTCAGTAGCTACTACAAATGACTACACACTTAAATATTGTATCACTTATCACCACAGCTTACTAAACACATGTATGTGAGTTACTACCACAGCTGACTACACTAAATATTGTATCACTTATCATGACAGCTGACTACACATATGTATTGTGAGTTACCACCATAGCTGACTTTATTCGTTAAAATATTGTATCAGTTACCACCACAGCTGACTACACATGTGTATTGTGTGTTACCACCATAGCTGACTCCATTTAAATATTGTCTGTTACCACCACAACTGACTACGCATGTGTATTGTGAGTTACCACCATAGCTGACTTTATTCATTTATTTAAATATTGTATCAGATTCCACCACAGCTGACTACACAGCTGTAGTGTGAGTCACCTTCAGACCTGACTTTAATCTCACAGGTTATTTGAATGACAACCATACCTGACCACATCTGATACACGAGTTGACGTATGAGGTACCATCATAACTGACTACAACCAAACATGTAAGCAGTAGTCACCATACAAGGCTAGTAGACATTATCTACCCTCAAATCCAAGAAGAATTAGCAAGAAGTCAAAGGTCAGCTAGTTAGCTGGTGCCCTTGGACCATTCAATACTGTGGGGCAAACCCATTTTGCCTCCAATCAGAGAAGATTTCACTGTCATATTTTTATGTATTATTTTCAGATGATCCCGATGTTAAATATGCAGCTGTCAGTGCCTTCATATTCCTCAGGCTCTTTGCTCCGGCTATCCTCTCACCACGACTCTTTCAGTTACGCCAAGACAACCCAGTAAGAAACCCTGCCTAAGGGTCATTTTGGTTCACATGTACCTGATCTATGACGTTATTACAAACAAAAATCAAAATATGAACTCGATGTGGGTTCTTGGTCCCTACAACAATGGTATCTTTTGACTGCTTTTATGAGAAAAGTGAATGTCCTCAAACTTCTGCAAGGTTTTGTGATTCCCCATCATATTCCATTAAATTTTGTGTGCAAAACATGTGTTCATAGTGATTTATCTCTTACACTCAAGTAAGGCATAGCCAGTGACACCCCATGTATTGCTATAAGGTTTGTGTACTACAGTAATTGAAATCCAACTGTGTTAACAGAAAATATTGTATGTACCTCTTTCAGGATGAGACAGTATCCAGGACTCTAAAAATAGTATCTAAGGCAATCCAGACTCTTGGTAACCATGTTAACCCTGACAAAGTGGTAAGTAAAAGCGAGGTAAAGTGGATACCCCACCCCTTCCCTTTTTACCCTCCTCCCACCCCACCCCCAAAAAAATTGGTTGGAAACTGGGACGTTAAACCTCATCTAACCTAACCTAACCCACCCCAAAAAAGTCATTGGGAGAATATGATAATGAAAATGAATGAACACACATTTTGCCCCTCCATATCTCCTGTTTACACATGTAGTCCTCCTATTGATAGCAAATTATGCCTCAGCAAGTTAGCAGCTTCAGAAAGAATATTTTTTGTATTATTCTGCTAATGACCTGCCATTGTGCTCTGATGGCCTTCACAAGGCACAATATAAACCTGTTAATACTGCATGGTAATTATATAGCTCAGCTTGGGTAGAGTGATGTCACATGACTTGAATGTAGCTTCTGTTTGGTCCTACTCAATGCCATGAGAAAGTACATCATCAACTCCAAATTTATTAAATTTAAGCCATCCTGCATTATTCTGACAAATTTATGGTTGAAATGTTTACATATGTCTAAAAGAAAATATTATGATGAAATCATTTGCAACTGACCTTTGTTGTGACTGTTATGGGATGTTCCACTTTCGAAGTTTTTGAGATTCATAGCGAAAGTGATTATATACTGAAAGCACTGCACATATTGTGTGCTACTAGTGTCACCGCTTTTCGGAGGAAGATTACTTTGCCCGCATAGCAGGCTGTGTGGAATAGCCTATTAGTTGGTCAGTCATATCCCTGTTTGGGAAGTCTTAAAGAGGGGTTGAGCAAACAGAGTCTGCTCTGCACATAAATGATTTCTTTGTTACCAAGCTATGTATAATAAATTGTCATTAAAGAAAAAGGAAAAACCATAGGAATATCATTCCAAAAATACTTTAGTAATCTTAAAATAGTTGTTCATTAGCAAAGTTCATTAGTATATTCAGCCATCCACAACAAATTGAAGCCTAACAAGGGATGGTTTTGAATACTTTTTCTGCACTCTTTCAACTATACTATCCAGTTTTTTACCATTATTACATTAGCAATAGTTTACGACATTGATGAGACGAGGGTATATCTGGCTACGTATTAAGCAAACTGTTTTGAACAGCTGAACATTGTCAGTAGTTTAACCAAAACACAGTATTTTTAAGCAAACTGTTCGTGTTATAAAACAGTTATCGTGAAGTAAAGCATAACATGTTATCCCCTTATATTCTCGTGCTTTTTCTCAGAGTGCAAATGCCTCCACAAGTTTCAAAGCAGCTAACATGTAATTGGGGCCTGCAAGCTGTTTACAATTGCAGACAGATGGAAGACCAACTCCCAGTTATAAGGGACTGCAGCGTGCACCCTGCCACACTTACTTCTTATAGTAATTATTGTAAACCTGAAAGCCATTGGTGTTTGATTATGTCTTTCTCTTTTATCAGAGCTCACCAACTTTCAAGGAAGAGTACATGCTGCCTTTATTCAAAACTCTGCTGGACAGAGAACATATTATTAGCATTAGGAAGGTAAGTAGATTGAAGTTTGTACAAGGTTTGTGTTTTGATCACATACTGCATTTGGTAAGCCTTATACACCATGGTGAAGCTTCCTTGGACAAGCAGTGTCTAAAAAGCATGCTTTGAATATTAAGGATATTTAATGTAAATATGTTCTGGGTGGGAATTTGACAAAAAGTAATAACTTTTGGAGGTTGACCTCATGTTGAACAGAAGCAAATGGTCAATTGCTGAATAATAAGGCTGCATGAAGTCCTGTCAAATATTTGAAACATAAGTGTATGTGGGAAGGAGTGATATAGCATACCTGCCAACTGTTCCATTTTAAGCGGAACTGTTCCGTTTTATGAGCTTTAAAACCCATAAAAATCAGAACGTTTCGTTTTTCTAACTTTTAGTATTAAAATGTAAATGATCAGAAAAATCGTGAAGCATTAGCTTGGCAAAAATAAAGTCAATCTTTGCACACACCTAAGTGATTTCAACATTTATTGTGAACATTTAGAGAAGAGAAAAGGAGTTTTGCCCCCTGGACCCCACCCATTGTGCACTCGCCGCACACAGTGGATCATAAACTACGTATGTTCTGTTTTCTGAGGTGACAATGTTGGCAAGTATGATATAGTATTAAGAAATGTAGAGCCTTAAGCTTTATTAGAGTTAGGAAAATATTTCTTTTCTCTTTGTGTACTGAATGTATTTGTGATTTTATGGATTTTGATAAACTGGATGATTGCTTATGTTATTGAGTCAGGGAGATCTGATAAGCAGTCAGGACAAACTCAAGGAAAAGTTGGGGAACCAGAGAATCTGATTAAGGTGACCACCCAGTACTGTAACAGAGTGGATCAAGTTGTTGGCATTTGGAGCAAAGAAGCTTAGTAACAGGGGAAGGGGGCAGGGGATGGGTATTGGGACTTTGAGTCAAGGGTTGGGGGAGGATGGGCCTTCTGACTGTGAGTCTATAGGTAGAGTTAGGGTATGGGGGAATTGTCATCCTAGAAAAATATGAGTTCCCATCCAAACTGGCCACTAAAGTTGAAAATGTTCTAAATTTTGAGTTATCATGTTCAGTTGGATGCCACGTTCAAAGAAGTATTTCCTGAGCCCCTGTGAGTTTCTCCCACACTTCCCTTGTCTTGGAATCATAAAGAATCTACTCTTTAGGGCTCCAGTTATTATTAGTTTGCCCCAGGAATGCTTATGTAAAAAAATGATTTGGGCCCTTTTTGAAAATAGGTACAACTTTGAGCTATCAAAGACCAGCAACAAACTTGAGAAATTCATGCAGGAGGACCCATATGCCTTTACATGATTGTTATCTATATAATGACTAGTGCAGATAGATATTGAAAAGACAGAAATTTACCAGTGACAAATTTTAATGAACTTGCACGAATAACGTTGTAGGGAAATTTTCTTTAGCATGAATTAATTTATTTTGAAGGATTTCTGTCATAGTGCAGCAGGGAGAGAAACTCCTGCAGTGCTAGTTATTAAGTGACAGCAAAATTGCACATACTTTAGCCATCCAGGCTTCGACAAATTCATTTTGCATTCCTTGTCCGTCGGGCTAGCTGTTTACTAAACCTACTTGCTCACATGAATATTTACTTGTGCAGTTTGAGTTTGCCCAATTGCCGCTGTGGAGAAGACTTTGGTGGGGTACTTGCCCAGAGGACTATGATATTGAACAGTGCACTTCCCCGAGTGATTTTGTTCTTGCCCCGGACTGTCGGCGGGGGATTTGTTGAGACCTGTAGCCATCTGAACTGTGTGTGTTTGTCTTCTTTTCTACACAGTTCCTTGATATTGTGTCTACGTGTTCCAACACACCTTTGAAGAGTCCAGAAGCTGCTGTAACATTGAAAGAAGGGTGAGTGTTATATTAGGTCAAAGGTCATTGATTGACTGCTTCATGCTTTTGTTTGGACTTTCGTTCACTGCTTTCATGGCTGTTCCTTTTTCTTTGTAAAATAAAGAGGAAAATATTAGAAACATGTGGTCAAAGTGAATTGTTCAAATTTTATGAGGTAATTTCCTTTACTTTGGAAATTGTCACAGATGTGTGGCTTACATGTGCATTGAGTGATGGGAGACAGAGTAACAAGCCCTAAGAGCCAAGTCACACTTTTTCCACTATTAGTAGCATTTGAGATGAGACCAAGGAAAGAAAGAAAGAAAGTCGTAGATTTGCATCCACCACCCTCATGTTTTGAAAGCTACCACCCAAAATTGTCATTATTTTCAAAAAAAAAAAATTGCAATGTTTGTCTGAAAGTGCATATTCATCAAACAAATCAAATTCCTAAGTCATCCCAGTCATCAAAATAGTGTTCTAAAAGAAATTTCCATCCATACCTTATGTATATTAGGTCTGGGCCTGACCAATCATCATGTTGTTATGCATGTCCTTCACTAACAGAACTTTTCCAATTCAGTTCACAGTGTGTACATGTTTGGTTGAACCGGATAATGTTTTTCCACATCACACACTTCCAATCAGATTTACAACACACTGATAAACAGTAAATTCTGAGAGGAAACTTAAAAGTTTGCACAATCGCATGTTCTGTTTACCTGTGCAAATAATGACCAGTGACAAATAATGAGTAATGAATAATGAATGATGAGAAATAACCACATGTGATTTCAATATTTCCTGGACTCATATCTATTACTTTCTCTCTCTTGTCCTGATATCAGGGATTCATGTAGGAAAGTATAAGCAGTTTTATGAACTGCATGTGCACTTTTACAATGAGTATTCACAAAAGTACCTCCCATGAATGTACAGCTCACATGTATAGATATACAGCATTACTGCAAAAAAATGCACTGAGAGAATCATATTTACAAACTTGAGCCAGTTACATCAAAGAATTGTTGAAACAAATTTTTGGTTGTATACTGTAGTGCACACATTTAAATTGCTAATGTGTGAATTGACTAGCATCAGCTTTTTGTGATTAAGTCTGCACAGATTGTATTAAGTTACACAAAAACTTATGCCCTCTTTGTTTTATGAATGTAGCCTAAAAAGGGAAAGGGGGAATCTGTTTCGTTCCTCCTTACCTCCTATTTACATATGTATACCATTATTGCCTGCAATAACCGTCTGGCAAAAATTAATAGCACTGTGGGTTTTCCTGCCACAGAGGGCATCCTAGACCCTAAAAAGGGAAAAGGGGAAATCTCCCTTTAATTTCATCTTCCATGATATTAGCAACACACATTTGTATAATTAATGAGTTTTTCTCTTAGTTTTGAATTTTGTAGAACCATGTGGCTCAGTTAAAGTGGCTGTTGCATGATTTGTATCACCCCAAACATATTTAGGAACATCCCCATATCTCTATTAACAATTTGTGACTGAAACTTGACTGACATAAATTCAAACAATAGCATCATCCTGATTGGTCAATGACTTGTGCAGTCAGTGGTGTACCCTTTTCGTAGCAGACAGCTCATTCACAGTAGTTTGTGAATATGGCCCTTAGTAAATTTATACTTGGTACAGGATAGTGTATCTTTGTCTAGGAGATACACTATACAGGTTCAAATTGAGGGACGGGTTAAAAGTAAACTTAGTTGTTTTGTAAGAGGTGAGATTTGTTGCCCTGTAAGAACAAAGTCTTTGTATGATATGATCCTTCTGATTCCATTTCACCTTTGTTAATATGACAGAATTGCTGATGTACTAGGTCGTTTAGGATTTCTTCCTGGATATAACGGCTTTATTAGTAGCTAAGCAAATTTTGCTCGCAACTTCCTGATTCTTGTTATGTCCGGTGTCATTCTTCCTGTGTCATTCATCCTGTTAATATTTATTTTCCTCTCCTTGGATGTACTTAAGGCAGCATGACTAAGAATTCTATTTTTGTCGCCTTTTGTCATCAGCTTCCTGACCAAACGAGCTCAGGGGAGAAAGAAGTACTTTGGGGTCAAAAATTTTAAGAAAAGGTGGTTCAGGCTAACGAATCATGAACTCACATATGCCAAATGTAAAGGTAAGTAAAATATGTAATGTTTGTATGGCAATGTCTTGAAGCAAGTTGGGGATAAGCACCCCAGTGGTTGTGAAGTGTATGTACAGTCAAACCCTGTTTATCCAAACACGTTGGGACCAAAGGTTGTTTGGATAACGTAAAAGTTGAGTTTAACAGTTTCAAGTTTTGGCTTCAAGTACCATACATGGGGTCTTAAGAAAGTGTGCCCAAACATTTCCCAAATTATTTTGACATGGGTAGCAAAATTGGAACAAAAATGCTAAAAATATTCAGTTAATATTTTTTGTAACCAGTGATATTGCGAACAAGTTTTTAGGCTTCTTAAACCCAGAGATTTTATTCCTGAAATTCGAGCCTACAATCTGGACAACATGATTTATACACACGAAATCTTCGCAATCTTGGCGTGTATTAAAGGGAAGCAGTCTGATAATCGTGAGAGGTATTCAGATTACGAAATCAGCATAAACTTCAAGTAAACATTAGAGAGACTTGTAGCAAATTTTCAGGCAGTTATTCCATTATTTTTGTAAGCTCAACTGTCATTTTTTAGCTCATACCAGCATGCTGGTGTGAGCTATTGTGATCACACGGCATCACTCTATCTTTCTATCTGTCTATCTGTCTGTCTGTCTGTCTGCCTGCCTGCCTGCCTGCCCGCCCGCCCGCCCGTCCATCTGTCTGTCCACACGTGTTCAAAATGCTTCTCCTCCCACATGCTTTCATGGATTTTTTTGAAACTTGGGCACAATGTTCCTTGGGTGGTGGGCCGTTTCGGGTGTTCAGGAATTTGTGGTCCAAGGTCCAATGTGGACTCTAGGGCCCATTTTATGAAATTCTACAAAATGCTTCTCCTCCTAGGGATTCTCTTGTACAATGTTGATGGTTTGCCATAATGTTACTCTGTTATTGGTCCCTTCGGGGTGTTCAGGAATTTGGGGTCCAAGGCCCAAGATGGACCGTTGGGTCCATTTTGTGAAATATTGCAAAGTAATTAACTTCTTCTCTATTTAATGTTTAAAGAGAGGTAACAGCCTCTCATTATAATGCTTGGTTAGTGATCTCATTATGGTGTTCTCGAATTTTGGTCTAAGGTCCCATGTGGGCCCCAGTGGCTCATTTTATGAAATTTTACAAAATAATTTTTCTCCTACAAATTGTGTTGTACAGTGTTGATGATTTGTCATAATGAAGTTCTGTTAATGGTCCTTACAAATTACTTCTCCAATTTGGGATGAAGAATACTTTTGATACCTTTCTACCCAATTTTGTGCCACCCCTCTATTTTACCAGTCTCACAAAATCACTTTACTACCTATTTTTCTTTGTACTGCACCCTCTTTAAAACTGTCTGTGTAGAAGAGGTCAATCCTGTGCAATTGTTTAGGTTAGTTTAAAGGGAGCTGCTTAATGGGATTTCCATTGGGTATTTCCATTGTGTGTGTGTTGTCAGAGCACGTGGGTGTGTTTGTCATAGTGATCCTCTGTTACTGGTTCTTTTAGGGTGTACAGAAATTTTGGGTCCAAGGCCCAATGTACCCTAGGGTCCATTTTGTGAAATATTGCAAAGTGGTCAATTCCTCGTCCAATTAATGTTAAACAGAGTTGAAGGCCTGTCATAATGATGCTTGGTTAGTGGTCTGTTTATGGTGTTCTGGAAGTTTGGGTCTAAGGTCCCATATGGGCCCTATGGCCCTTTTTATGACATTTTGCAAATTGCTTACTCCTGCAGATTCTCTTGTACAATGTTGATGGTTTGTCATAATTATATTCGGGTAGTAGTACCTTCAGGGTGTTTAACAAGTTGGGGTCCAAGGCACAAGAGGGACCATAGGGTCCATTTTGTGTGGTATTGCAAGTGATTAACTTTTCCTCCAGTTAATGTTTAACAGAGTTGATGGTCTGTTATAATGATGCTTGGCTAGTGATCTGTTTCTGGTTTTGTGGAATTTTGGTCCAAAAGCCCATGTGGACCCTATGGCTCTTTTATGAAGTGTGCAAAAGTGCATCTTCAACTACAGATTCTCTTGTACAATGTTGATGGTTTGTCATAATGATACTTGAAATTTGGGGTCCAAGGCCGAAGATGGGCCCTAGGGGCTTTTGCTTTCTTAAATTGTATTCATGAAAAACTTATAAAGCAAAGATAGCATGACAAATTTTTTGTGACATACAGGAAGGTGCCATCAGGGTATGTGAGATTTGGGGTCATAAGCCATTTGACATCATTTAAAGTCATATGATGCTTGTACTAAAAAACACTAGAAGCCAGGGACCCTTAATTGGTTGAAGGTATGAGCTTCAGCACCATTGGTGCTCTAGTTTTTGGTATGAAGCCCACTTCAACACTGACTTTTCAGTGTCACTCAAAACAAGGTCTTACGCTATCCCAACGTGTATTATGTATGGATATGGAGCGTATACTGACTTGTGTCTCCTAGCAAAAACAAGCTTGGAAGATTTTTCTCTCCACATTTGACAAGGAGTTAAAAAATGTTTCTTCTGCCCAGATGCATGCTCTGTCTTAGACAACTTACCATGTCACCAGGACTCTGTAAGAGAAGAAGTGTTAATATATTTCTGCTAAAATTTTCGTTGGGTTCTGTCCCTTTTAATGCTCTGAGAGCTTGTTTGGTACTGAATTAAGTTGATTACTGGTAAACTCAGAGGGCCAGTTTGAATGAACAGGGTTTGGATAATTGGGGGTTTACTGTATTATAGTGGGGAAAAAATAATACTTATGGTGCAAGGACTAGAACTGTGGCAGAAGTTGTTATCCTTGGTTCCATAGTAAACAAAAGCAAAGAGGGGCAGGGGGAAGGGGGGTATGGTTGTGACCCAAGTTTGGTAATGTATTTTGCAACTTTATTTCTGTATATTTGCATACTTATTTACCTATTATCAGATTTTCTACAAGGTCCATGACTACCGCCACCCCTACCCCATACCATAAAAAAGAAGCACACACTGATCTTTGGATGAACTGCTGCCAGGTTGCCTTGAATTAAGGTTTTCTGAGTTGCTCAACTCCATTGGAAAGTTGATATACAAAAGTTAAAGGAAATAATTTTATAGGTTGATGAGGAAGGGGTTGGGGGAGTACCTTCATGTTGTTAGCAACTGCATAGTGTATAAGTTGTAGGATGAAATCAAGATTTCATTTGCTCCATTTTGCGATTATCATAATGAAACATGTTTTACCCATGTGGCATTTCACCCATATTTTCTTTGTTTTTATGTTAACAGAAACACCACCATTGTGTACAATCCCAGTCTCTGAAATACTGGCTGTAGAGAGGCTTCAAGAAGACTCTTTTCAAATGAAATTTGTAAGTTTGGCTACATCCATTTCAGAATGGTTCAAAATGTGAAAATTTACATCAAAATTCCTTTCCCCTGGTATCTTGTTCGGTAGGCTGGCTAATTTGCATTACTTGTCTCTTAACAGATGTTCCAAGTTATTCAACCAGAGAGAGCACTATATGTTCAGGGTAGCAACTGTGTAGAAGAGAAGGAATGGTAAGGATATACCAGTTGTCTGCAGGGATATGTTTGTGTCTCTTGGAGGTCTACCATTTTTCTGCAGGGATATATTTGTGTCATTGTGGAGAACGTGCATTGACCTGCAGAAAGTATAAGGGTTGTTCAGCATTCGTTGTAGGTGTACTTACCCCTTATTACAGTTGACCATACTGTAGAGATTTCAGTCATGACTTAACTACTTGCATGGTATATAGGCATACAACCAACATGGTATATAGGCATATAACCAACAAGAGATGGCTTTAGTCAAAACTTAAAGGTTAGAAGACCCAAACAAAAGATCTGTTGGAATTATTATATCATTTGTATCATTCCCCATAGTATCATCTCCAAAGTTTGACTTTTCCCCTCCATCCAGACATGCCTGTCTTGGCAGGTGTCCTCATGTGTACATTTTCTGGCAAATTGCAGTTACAGTTGGTAACTACAACGTGCATTGCTGTCTCTCCTCTTCACTTCAGTCATCTTACGGAAATGATCAGCAATGTATTTATAAGATGCTCAATGTCTAAGAATGTTCATCACAGGCACAGTACCATAGTAAAATTTTAGAGTCGATCATGTTGATTATACTTAGTACTGTTATATTGGCTATGTCTTAGGTGGGGTTGCCTTCCTGCCGTTATTACTTTTAACTTCATTCTTACATGTATAGCAACTTTTAATGATTTTCAAAGAATGTTTTCCATAAGGGATTGCATGTTTCTTGTTTGTCTCTCCCAGGATTGATATTCTCACAAAAGTCTGCAAATCCAACAGAAAAAGGTTAAGACGCTTCCACCCAGCAGCCTATGTAAATGGTGCTTGGATGTGGTAAGTAGCTCACACTTTTGCAGGAAAAAACTAAAATCTCGCATGACCACTTTGTATACATACATTTTTCTTTTCAATAGGGGTAGGGTGATTTTTGGGGGGGGTTTTCAAGTCCAGATTTTCACACCCATACACTGGTTTACTATTCCTTTTTCTCCCCCTAGAGGGGAAACTTTGGAAACTTCAGTATTCAAGTCCAGATTTTCACACCCATACACTGGTTTACTATTCCTTTTTCTCCCCCTAGAGAGGAAACTTTGGAAACTTTAGTATTATGAGGGGCTCAGATTAGCTCACTTTCTGTTGTGGGTAACAATGCTGCATGGTGCATGGTGCTGAGGATACGTTGCCTAAAACCCCCCTTCCCACATTCACGATTTTTGCTAGGGTAGAGCACGATTTTGCAATTATTCACAATCACAACGACATCGTACACATGCTCGTGGCCAATCGTGGTCCACCGTAGCACACTGTAGTGACTTGTGTCACCACCATGGAGCAACACGATTTTTTTGGAATGTTCAAAAAATCTTGCTCTACTAAAGCTATGGAAAAAATTGTGTTCCACCGCAGCAGCAAGGTATGACAGTCGTAACGTCATTGTGACATTGTCGTGGTGTGTCTCGACGGCGTCTTACTCATTCATACTCATTCGTAATGGCCAGAATACCTACGGCAAGCCAAGACTTTGTGATGATACAGTGCCACAACGATGGTAGTGCGGTCTAACATGACTTGAACAAGACAAATCTTGACAATGCAGTAACTCTACTGTCATAATTCGTAACACTGTCGTGACATTTTCACACTACTCCCATACTGCATCTTGACGGCGTCTTGATATCATCTTGACCAGGCTTAAAAATTCGATTGACCTTGAGTTTTTGAGTATGAATTATTATGGTACATTCAGATTTTTCCACTCTGAAAAATCGTGCTCTACTGTAGCAAAAATCGTGAATGTGGGAAGGGGGCTTAAAAGAGGTCACATGTCTAGAGCTTGCTGTTTTCATCTCATGTTGTTTTTTTACATTTCTGTAAACCCTTACTGATTGCTATGCATCAAGTATTCATCACTTGTCAGGGGAGGAGTGACAGAGCCCTTGTAACAGCTTGGAGCTAACTTTGCCTTGTAGGAAACCTCAAGAGAAAAAGGAGAGAAGCTTAGCAGACATAGACCCATGTTTGTCACTTAACCTGTAGCTCTCTCTTTACATTAGAAGCCTTGAGTCATGGTTCTGTGTTGTGGAATCTTTGCATGGGTGATTGCTGTTGTAGTAGAAGTAGATAGATTTGCCAAGTTAGACATAAATTAATGCGGATTTTCTTGTAAAATTAAAACAAGTTTTAGTCCCAATCTTTTATAAACTCTTTTTTTCAGTTGCAATAAACTTCAAGAAAATGAGGAAGGGTGCACACCTGTGACAAGGTAAGAGAATGAATGAAGTTCAGTATAAAGGTGGCTGTGAACCAGTGTTCGCACTAAGGAATTGAACCTGGGAGGGAATTCCCTCTCTAGAAATTTTTTTGGGAGGGATTTTCAAAATCAAGGAGGGGGTTACCACTTGGTAAAGATACTATTGTAATTTAATGTGTGTATTATAATTGTAGTTACGATCTCAGCTGCAGAAAAGTGTGCGGGGTTTTCCCGCATAAGATTTATTTTTGTGCGGGATTCGAAAGATAAAAGCGGGATTCACGCAATCCCGCACCTTAGCGCGAACACTGCTGTGAACTATTAAATAGTATTCATTTTGCAGAGGATAGGTCCTCGCACGGTGACCCACCAACTATATTTTACCTTTAAAAGGATTAAATTTTGCCTCTGGATGGTAAAACCAACATAGAACACAAACAAATATCCTGGAATTAGTCTGTGTACTGAAATTTATATTGAACGATGAAGATTACCGTGGTTACGATAGCCTTCAGACCAATAAATTTTTCAAGTATGTCATTAGCCAACACTGGGGTACCCCACAATATGGTCCTTTCTCTCCTCACCTCTCTCTTTTCAGAGGTTGGTCTTCAGCACAATTTTGAACTTTTCATGTAATCACATGCTCATGATTTAAATAGATCAGCAAAGAAATAACAGAAGATATTAAAAACTTTTAGTAACACAATCTGGTAGAATTACTTTTTGATTCCTTGCCGAAGGCAGGCAAGGAATCTATGCGATGGTGATGTCGTGTGTGTGTGTGTGTGTATGGGTGCGTGTGTGTATGTGTGTGTGTGCGTTTGTAATGGGCGCCTATTGGGGACACACACCGGTCCTTGAGACGTGAACTGGGGACATGATGAAAATCGGGGATATCCCCGATTTTAGTATCACTTCAAATGTGCCTTTGGGAGTCAAAGTAGTACGCCCTCTGCTTATCATACAGTTTCAAGCAAGTTCCACAGTTCACCTGCTCACCGCACGTTCGTGTGTAAAATCTGTGTAATTTTAGCTTTGATTAAATGCCATACACTCTCTTGTGAAATTATCCCCGGTTTCTGTGTGTGGAAAACACGCCCCTTTTTCACACACGACCATGCGCTGAGCAGGTGAACTGGGGATATTTCAATAGAGAGTAATTATCCCCGGTTCCCTAACTTTCGCAGTGTGTGAAATATGCTCCCCATTTCCATAGCTGGCGGTCCAAGTAGATAGAAACATAAACTGAGTTATTTCAACACGGGATATCTACAGCTATGACGTAGCCATTGTAATTCCAATGACGTTTTGGCTCTAGCGCCCCCAGAAAGTGTATCCCCACTTCACGTCTCAAAATCCAGTATCCCCAGTAGGCGCCCTGAACGGGTATGTGTGTGTATGTGACGCCTAGCTTGTAAACACGATATCTCAAGATAGCAATGACCGACACTTTTCATATTTGGTATATAGATTTGTCATGTTGAGAGGAAGAACCCTATTGTTTTTGGTGGAGGTCAAAGGTCATTTGAGGTCACCAGCGGTCAAAAACCGAAAACTTTGTAAACACGATATCTCAAGTTAGCAATGACCGACACTTTTCATATTTGGTATACAGATTTGTCATGTCAAGAGGAAGAACCCTATTGTTTTTGGTAGAGGTCAAAGGTCATCCGGGGTCACCGGAGGTTAATCTGCGAAAACCTCGTAAACAGCTTGTAAACACGATATCTCGAGATAGCAATGACCGACACTTTTCATATTTGGTATATAGATTTGTCATGTTGAGAGGAAGAACCCTATTGTTTTTGGTAGAGGTCAAAGGTCATCTGAGGTCACCAGAGGTTTAACTGCGAAAAACCTCGTAAACACAATATCTCGAGATAGCAATGACCGACACTTTTCATATTTAGTATATAGATTTGTCATGTTGAGAGGAAGAACCCTATTGTTTTTGGTAGAGGTCAAAGGTCATCTGAGGTCACCAGAGGTTTTACTGCGAAAAACCTCGTAAACACGATATCTCAAGTTAGCAATGACCGACACTTTTCATGTTTGGTATACAGATTTGTCATGTCAAGAGGAAGAACCCTATTGTTTTTTGGTAGAGGTCAAAGGTCATCTGGAGTCACCAGAGGTTAATCTGCGAAAACCTCGTAAACGGCTTGTAAACACGATATCTCGAGATAGCAATGACCAACACTTTTCATATTTGGTATATAGATTTGTCATGTTGAGAGGAAGAACCCTATTGTTTTTGGTAGAGGTCAAAGGTCATCTTAGGTCACCAGAGGTTAAACTGCGAAAACCTCGTAAACACGATATCTCAAGGTAGCAAAGGCCGACACTTTTCATATTTGGTATACAGATTTTACATGTCAAGAGGAAGAACCCTATTGTTTTTGGTGGAGGTTAAAGGTCATTTGAGGCCACTGCAGGTTAAAAGCTGAAAAGGTTCGTAATCAAGCTATCTCAAGATAGGAATGACCGACACTTTTCATATGTGGTATATAGATTCATCATGTTAAGAGGAAGAACCCAAAAATTTTTGGTGAAGGTCAGAGGTCATTTGAGGTCACCTTAGGTAAAAGGCCAAAAAGCTCGTAATCACTATATCTCAAGATAGGAGTGACCAACACTTTTCATATTTGGTATATAGATATGTCATATTGAGAGAAAGAACCCTATTGTTTTTGGTGGAGGTCAAAGGTCATTTGAGGTCACCAGAGGTTGAACTACAGAAACCTTGTAAATGGCTTGTAATCATGATATCCCAAGATAGCAATGACAGCCACTTTTCATATTTGGTATATAAATTTGCCATGTTGAGAGGAAAAACCCTATCAATTTTGGTGGAGGTCAAGGTTATGTGGGGTTACCAGAGGTCAAAAAACAAAATTTCCCAAGAATTCCCAAGATTGTCATCTGGGGTCACTGGGATCAAAAGCAACATTTCCCAAGAATTCTCAAGATTGTCATCCGGGGTCACTATAGGTTAAAAAGCAAAGTTTCCCAAGAATTCCCAAGATCATCATATGGGGTCATCAGAGGTCAAAAAGCAAAATATCGCAAGTATTCCCAAGATTGTCCTCTGGTTTCACCAGAGGTCAGAAAGCAAAATTTCCCAAGATTTCCCAAGATCGTAATCTGAGGTCACCAAGGGTCAAAAAGCAAAATTTCCCAAGAATTTCCAAGATTGTTATGTGGGGTCACCAGAGGTCAAAAAGCAAAATTTCCCAAGAATTCCCAAGATAGTCATCAGGGGTCACCAGAGGACAAAAAACAAAATTTCCCAAGAATTTTCAAGATCCAAGATCCATTGGAGTTGAATTCCTTTCAAGACACTTTTGTTTTTCTTTTTTGTTATATTTGGTGGGGTTCAAAGTTCATGTGAGGTCAGCAGAGGTGAAATTGTTAAAATATCGTAAAATGATGTAGTCAAGGTAGATAAATTTGAGGGATAAACCTCAGTACAACAAAGCATCCCCATTCGGCAAGGAATCACTAAGCCCTTAGGCTTTCTGGTTTACTTCGGGAAGACTTCATTTCAGAACTGCACAAGTTTATTTGACAAAACTTGAAAAATCTGTCCAGTGAAGGAGAGCATTCTTCATCAAAGTTTGTCTATTTTTTTTTCCAATTGTAGCGGTCTTCCTGTGAGTGTTACTGTAGATATTGATCCAGATCGAGAAGTGGAAAGGATTTATCGGCTCTTCCAAGCTAATATTGGAAAACTGAAAAAATTGGAAGGTTTGTGCAAATTTATGACTAATTGTTAATTATTTTTGTTAGTCCAAATTAGTGTTTGCACCGGGTCCAAAATTTGGAACCGGGTACCCGAAGTCGATGGTCGGTCGGGTACCTGGGTACCCGAAAATATAACTTCTGTTAGGCTATAAGTTTGTTGTAAAGTCGTAAGTGAAATTTTGCTTTGCACGTTGATATTATATAACACCAACTTATCTTACGTATGGGCATGACAAGTGTTCTTAGGCGTGTGTGCGATTAATTTTGCCAGGAAAAAGTAACATGTTAGGTGCTCTGTCACATGTGCAATCTATGTTAGTGAAACTTTGGATCCGGGTAGCAATTTCAGAACCGGGTCCTGACATCGTCGGTCGGGTGCCTGGTGCAAACACTAGTCCAAATCTTTAGAATGCTTAGAAGTATACTAGGTCATTACTGGGATCTGAAGAATGAAGGTATTTTGGTCATTTGTGAGATGAATTATAAATTTCTGATCAGGGATCCTGTGGCCTAGAAAAGCAAGGAATTTTATATTCATGTTCCAGTACTTGAAGAGTCACAGAATTTTGTACAAAAGGACAGAAATCATGGAGTTTTGTAAAGACTGTGTCTACTTTTAATGCATGTACAATTTATATTTTTATCCCAAATTTTCACCACCAGTCAAAGATTTTTTATTATTGGCCATAAAATGGTTTTGCAATTATCACAGAAAATCATCATTTAAAACACTTTGAAAAAGGTTCATGGCTCCTTGACCCCCTTCTCCAATTTATTTTGTTCCCTCTTGTGAAACTGGATGATACCTGATGAGATTGAGTTATGAGACAATGGTAGACAATTTATGTAGCAGTTGAACTTGTAAAAATCGCAGGACAGTTCAGTTCCTGGCCAGTTGATTGCATCATATACTTAGCTAAGATATTTTGTCTCAATTGTGTCTCTCTCACTAGGTGGTATATCAGATCTCTGAACAAACTTGTTAATTGTCATTCATTTCCAGCCTAAAAGTGGAGGAATTGCTCCTGGACATGGTATTGTTAACCAGGGGTAATACATGCTGCACCATGGACCAATCATCACCTTGAAGTTGGGGCTCAATAGTGGGGGCAAAGTATTTTACCATGAAAAGTCATGATTACAAATGAAAAGAATATTAATTGGTGTTGTTTCACATACTTGCTCCCTCTCAGAATCATGTGCAATACTAGCTGTGTATCAAGGCAACCTTGATGAAAGTGTCCAGCCACTGCCCATCGAGGATGACAAGAGTTGTTTTGAGTCAGTGAAGGCAATACTCAATGCAATTGAGAAACTAACCAAAGAACACGAAGATTGCCTGAAGAGAAAACGGGAACAGATGGAGTATGGCAGCAAGTGAGTGTGATCAACTTTATATTCTGGAAATGTTGTGAGAAAGGCTGGAAAAGTCATGTAATTTTTCAAAAATCAAAAGTCATGGAACTTTCTGTGTCTTAGTCACAAGAAACTAGGAACATGGCAGCCCTTAATTCTGGTAAGCAAGTAGTGATTTAAGCTACCAGTCATTCCTCTGTTAAAATACATAAAAAAGCATCAAGAATTTACCAAAACAACTGCATGCATTAAAATATTTGAGTGATTGATGTAGAGTACAACAAGGAGTGGTGTGAAAATTAACCTGTTATGTTTACAACTATTTATTTCCATCATGGAGGTAACTTTAGTGATGTATTGCTTTCCATTCCCTCCTCAAGGTTACCACAGTTTGATTATAGGAGACTTCCAGAAATAAAAATATAGGTGATATATATTGCAGACTTCAGAAGCAAAAATGCCTGATTAACAGCACTGGTTGTATGGTCCCCAAGGGAACATATGGGTTTACGTGGTTGTAAACGATTTAGGTAAAGCCTTTTGAGCAACCAGGAAAATGGATACATATCCACTTTTTACAATTATGTTTCTGTTTTTATCCAGGCAAAGCCCTATAGGTGATCCAAATGGTGAAGACTTTTCATCTCATTCATGACATGAAGGTGGCTGAGAGGTCAAGCCTTAAATCATGGCACTACATTAAGGTGTTACTGAAATGCCATGGGTCCTTTGAGGGTCTGGGTGCTTGTGCTATTCAAATTTTGATTGACTAAGTGACACTTGGAATGATCATGTATTAGGAAGTTGGATCTCTTGTTTGAAAGAGTGGTCATCAAGTGGTCAGCACTCCCTGTAGTAAATGTAGATGCAAGTGTTTGGCTGTATGCTTGTACAAGGAGAGTCCTAAAACCATCAGAGTGAGGACACAATAGTACGATGTGATGATTGCTGCCTTGTTCAAGAATGGAGGCCTGTTGATGTGTTATCATTACTGCAAAGAGAGTCATCAAAATACTTGAGTGAGAAGTGAGTACTCAGTCAATAAACACTACGGGTAAGGCTGGGCTTCATTTTGTCACGAGCTCTGCTGGAAGAAGAAAAAAACAATGGTTGCTGTATTAGCACCTGTTTTAGCTTCAAAGGGTGCTGTCAAATTTAAGAGGAGGAAACTTGGCTACATTTATATGGTAGGGGTTGAGGACTGTTGTCAGAAGTTTTCCTGAAAGAAGTAATGGCTTTTGTCAGGCTATTCTGTCTCTTACTATGGAAGAAGTCATCAGAATACCTGAATAAGTACTCACTTACAGTATGCCACAGTTGTTGCTGATAGAGTCATAAAAGTCACAAATGCCAGAGGAAGCAATGAATGTGTTTGGACAAGTGATCCTTCTGCATTGATGAAGTCCTCATTGTACCAGAGGTAATACTCAGTTACAGTATGCTACAGATGTCATGACTCCAATCATGAAGTTGTGAATGATGCTGGAAGGGGTAGTGAAGGTCTATGGTTATGTGGCTTTTACCATAAAGAAAGTCATCAAATCATCTGAATACTTAAAGTACACTACAGACATTGGGAATGTGATCATAAAGTCAGAAATTATGACAGAGGAAGTAGTGAATTCTATGGCTGATACATAGTCCTTACTACGAATGAAGTCATCAAAATACCAAAGTGAATAATCAGTTTCATTAATACACATATGCTGTTAGAATGTACAGTGAATGATTCCCAAAGTGTTTCATTAGTACTGTGTAATTATTAAAGCACCTGAGCGTGTACTGAGTGACTGTGATGTAGATGTCACCATATGATATTACTGATGACTCAAGAAGGGTGTAAGTTGTCAGTGGACTAATTACCATTCATGAAGTCATCAGGTCACTTGTATTTTAATATCATTAAACACAATGAAACTCTGAGAAGTCCAATGGAAGTCTTTGCTTTGGCAGTGAGTGCCTTTAACTACTTACTCAGTTATGCTTTTAATGGTATTCTAATGGATAGAGAACTCAGGTGAAAGTACTCCTACAATATCATTGCAAAAAGAATGAAACCCACTCTGTTGCTCTGAAGTAAGAGATTTTGGTAAAAAAAAATTTAAAGAGTGCTTTTCATACAGTAGTCATTCTTTGTGTTTGTATGTTGAGGTATTTTGACTAGAATTCATGGCCAAGGATATTGTATGAGGTATAAATCTCCTATGGTGAGTACTCAGAAGTGCTAGGTGCTCTTCAGTGAGTGCTTAGCAGTACTCAAATATCAGGCAGTAGATTTCAAAGTAATGGAATGCCTATTGTGAAGATGATATTGTGAGGGAAGAATCTAGCAAATTTGCTCCATGAGCATGCTGCAGAACTCATTTGTGAAGTAAGACAAGTTTCATCTGGGCAACTGGCTCCTTGCTCTGGGGGATCTTGTGCTCCCTAGTGTGTACTCATGAATGATAAGTAGTGATTACTCAGTAGTGAAATGTACTCCTCAGTGAGTAATGCAGTACTCTACTGGAAAGTGCTCAAGTGCCATGACTAAATGTTACAGCTGAAAATGCTCAGTGAGGATGGGACTTTCCAGAAGACTTTTGCAAATGGGTATCACTCAGAACTTCTTTGTATTGATAAGGTGAGGCTTTCTACCTTTAAATATGCCATGAAGCCAGAGTTTCTAAAATAGTGAAATCATGTGTATCAGACAGGTTAATTCTGGAGCCAAGGAGATGTTACAATTTGCAGAGGAGGTGGTGGGAATTTAGGGATGTATAGTTCATATGGGAGAGATTTTGCTTTTGAGATCACTTCTGGCTGCCTCGTTAAATTGATGCAGACTGAGAACATTGGTATGCAAATATGTTTGTATTTTCAATGTGATTTATGTGAAATACAGGCATAGAATGTTTAGCCTGCAGGACCTCAGTATGAATATTGTTATTGACCTCAAGATGAATGTTGAAAGGGACCTCAAAACCAATGCTGATATGGGACCTTAACATGAAATTTGATGTGGAACCTCAACATGAATGTTGATATGGGACCTCATGATGAATGTAAGTAAGGAACCACAACATGAATGTTGGTTTGGACCTCAACATGAAGTTTGATGTGTGGCCTCAAATGGTGTTTGCTGTTGAGATTACTTCTGGGGGGGGGGGGGGGTTGTAGGGGGTTTTCACAGGGGGGGTTTATGGATAAATTGGATATGAAATGTAGATGATGAGGATGGGCTTGATAAAGGAGGCAGTGGTGTGCTGACAGTAAGCACAATTTATGTCTGTTAATGGACCTTTGTGATGAGATGTCATAGGTCATCTTACACATGAAATTATACTTGCCTTTCAGTTTTAAACAGTAACAAGCCAAACAAAATTTTCATTCTTACTTGTGAAATTGACGATATTGCATTGATAGAGAAAGGCTGCTTAAATTTGGCTTTTTTTAAAGTGTTGTGAAGTGTATAAAGGACAAGTATTTTTGTATCAATGTTCTCCTAAACTCAGTGTCAACTCCCCTCAGAAGTGAAATCTAGTTACGTGGAGTCTATAAGTTGATATTATATCTATGAATGTAATGAAAGAAGGCCATTTTTGCCAGCAGAAAGTATATTTGATATTAATTGAAAGTCATGTAAAGATATCAGACCCAAAGTTTTAAGTAAAGGGTAGAGAGGTCATTATAGTTTTTCCTTCAAGAGAGTGGTTGCATTCTTTGTTCAGTCTAGATGAAGCATATTTCAAGTGATTGCATATGTGGTGCAAATTTTGAGTGACTGCATACATGGTATAAATTTTGAGTGATTGAATAGACAGAGCAAATTTCAAGTAATTGCATATATGGTGCAAATTTCAAGTGATTGCATACATGGTATAAATTTTGAGTGATTGAACAGACAAAGCAAATTTCAAGTGATTGCATTTATATGTGGTGTAAATTTTGAGTTATTGAATAGACAAAGCAAAATTTCAAGTGATTGCATACATGGTGCAAATTTCAAGTGATTGCTCAGAGATCAAATTTTAAGTGATTAGATAATAGACAAAGTAAAAACAACTTTTAAACGATTAGATAGACAAAGCAGATTTCCAAGTGATTGCATACATGGTGCAAATTTCAAGGTATTACATAGATGGTGCATCATCAAAGTGGTTGCATACATGCAGCAAATTTCAAGTGATTAAATGCTTCATAAAAATTTCAAATAGTCTGTGATACAAATAGGAAAATCAAGTTAATACTATCAATTTGTATTCCTTTAAAGTGTACCTAAAGTCTAAAATTTCAAATATATTACAAAGCTTGAAAAATGCATCCAGATGGTCCAACGCCCATCTTTACAGGACATTCCTGAACTGAGATATAAACTGTTGAAGCTTATTAACTCAATTTGAAATGGTAGATTGTGCAATAATTTGTGATGTCATTCTTGTACTACTCAAATTACAATCTTTGTTTTTCGAAAGCCACTGCACCTTGTGCCAAAATGTGATCATTTTCTTACTGTTATAGAGTGACTTGGCTGCAAAAGCCCTCTGCCCACAACATGCTATGTAAGGGAACAGTAAATGTCCAGATCATGTAAACATATTAATTTCATAAGGAAACAAAAGCAAGTAACATGAGTTGTACAAGAAGGGCATCACAAATTGTTGTGCAATCGACTTTTCCAAATAAAGTGAATAAATTTAAACATTTTATATCTCAGCAATGGAATAAGCTATGAAGATGGGAGGCGGATGAGTGGAACTCATTTTCCAACCTCTAAAATATTTTAGACTTTAGGTCCACTTTAATTCTAAAGATGCAGGTGTTATACCCGTTAGTGTTAAGTCTTGGTGGTAGGTGTCTCACTGGGCTCTGTGAATGTAGCTTCATGTCAAATGGCTTTCAATTCATCGATTGAGTAAAAGTTTGAGTGTTTTTTATTAAGTACATCATTTTAGTAAGTACATCAGATGGGAATGTTGTAGATAGCTCTTGGATGAAAACTTTCTCATTGCTTCATTGCTTCACATACCACCATCTTCATCCACTTGTGACTCGTCCAAAACACCAGTTGTGGTGCAATCTCTTGTTGGCCATTGTAGGTGCTAAATTCCTACCAAGAGGATATGTAGAAATTCCTGCACCATAGACTCTTTTCCCAATAGGAATTACAAAGGATTGTGGGATAGAATTTTGGTGTGCATCATTTTTTGCCACAGCAAAATGCCATTGACAACAACATCACCTACCAGAACTCTATCCCACAATCCATTGCAATTGCTATTTGGAAAAGGGTCTGTTGTAGGAAGCCAAAATAAGCCATTCACATGATTGGATCCAAACATATTGAAATTGCTTCCATATTTGAAGAACCCCTCTTTCATTCCCACATTTGTGGAATGGTGAGGGTTATTCCTCTCTTGATTTCCAGCGAGAATGAAATCAAAATCTCACAAATTTCATGAATGCAAGGTTTGCTGATGTAAGTTTCAAAATCTTTGCTGGTGGGATCTAACTTATACCCATATCAGTTAAAGGAGTTTCTTTCATCCAGCAAAGAGATGGAATTTTAGTTGCATATGTTGCTTTGTGTTGAAACTTGTTGGGTATGGTCAAGTTATAAATTTAAAATTACATGGACGTTATTTTTCAGCTAGTGGAGAAAACTTTTCCTCTGGTAACTTGAAAGATCAAAAGTAGGAGGTCAAGAAACCCTGGCTTACACCATTTGTTTTGCGAGTCCTCTTAAAACTGTGCATTAAATAATCACAAGAGGCATTGTCCCATCTGCCATGTAGCCATGGTGCTTTAGAATAAGAGTGCACATTACTGCTGTAGCTGTGATACTATAGTGTGTAGCTGTGTTACTACTACCATGTAGCTTTTATACTATAGTATACTATAGTATATAGCCTCGATATTATAATAGTCTTTAGCCATGATACCTCTGAAATGTAGATGTAGTACAGCTGTAGTATATGGCTGATACTGCTATATGGTATACAGCTGTGGATGCTGATGTAGTGTGTGGCTGTGATACCATTATAGTGTGTAGCTGTGATACACTAGTGTGGAACTGTAAGGCTTTCTGCTGGATATTTTTTTACTGTGAGCTAAAAGTGCATTTACAATTTATTTATATTTTTTTTTTTTTGAAAATTGACCAAGCTTACGAGAACCTGCCTATGTATTGCTCAGTATTAATTTTTTTGCATTATGTTGTAACTTGTATACACCATGATACCATTGGTATGATACCATTGGTATGTTTTCTACCTTATCATGCATACGATGCCTACAGCTAGTATGTAACATTGCCCTGTATTATTACCCCAATAAGTTTTCTGCTTGTTAAAGTGAAACATTTGTCAGCTTTTTACAGGTTGTGTGGTCGGCAGTTGGAACCATTGTCTTTCTTGTCTGTGGACATCCACTGCCTTCAAGTCAATTTTCTCCTTTGCAAAATTTGCCATTTGAAGTAAAACTCAAGTTTTGATAATTGTGTGTTAATCAATAAAAAATAAAAAAAGGTTAAAATGAAAGCTTTAAAAGTGAAATATTATTAATATTAGAAGTACTGTGAATTTTTGATGTAGCAGTTTTTGGCTTTCACCCCTCAGCCTTAGCCGCTGGGACTTTTGAAACAAAAACATTTTTTATGACAATATTAGTTAAGTAGTAAAAAACCAAAGATATTTTGTTTTCAATTTTATGCTTTAGTTTTTCAGATGGAACAATTCATACTTCTTTCAGTGTCAGAATAGAGGAAATAATCTTCCAACAAAACAGGCACTTTAATGTTGTATTACTTGGTACAAAATTTGGATTTAGTTGTCATATTCTCTGCACCCCCTCCCACTCCCCACCCCTTGGGAAAATCAGATGATCTGAACCAAAGAATGGCACTCGTAAGCAAGGGCTAACATCTGTGCTCATTGTTCAGTTTGTGTTTATATCACAGACTCTTCAAAGTTTGTTTAGTCACACATTATTTTAGGCAGTGTTGTAGTGTTACAGGAATCTGAATTTTTTGCTGGTTATGTTGAGCCAGTTTTGTTTTGAATAAAGTTTGTTTAATGAATTTTTGTAACATTACAAAATAATACTTACATATTGGAAGAAAACTTTACATTTCCATTTAGTCATATAGTTAGGTCATAGACAAAATGGAAGCAGTGTTACTGTGTTCAGTAGTATATTTTTCTATAATGCACAAAAAAACCTGTGGGTAAGGGTAGCTTCTAAAACCAGCAGGCAAAGTAAGTGGCTACTGTATCTCAGTATGTAAATCAATGCCACCACAATTATGATGCACAAAGCATATGTATCACCCAGATGCAGCAATCCATACAGCGTGGTAGTTATGCTAATTAAAGCTTTAAATTCTGGTTTGGCCCTCAGCTGATACCTGAGTACAGTTTAATGGGAGGTTAATGGTGGGTCAACAAAGTTGGTGAATTGTTTTTCTCCTGTTTGAAACCTGTAACCATCTCCTGCATTTTTTCCAGCTGCAATATTGATATTATTGCAGAAGTAAAATAGATTGTAAGACCCTGTTTCTCAGTATGGTGTCATTCCTGACCCCTCAGTGGGTCTTCAATGTTTTATTAAACAGACCACCAGGTACTAGGCGGGAAACATCTTTTTTTGAGGCTATGGTATCTAAGCGGAAATGACACTTTCAGGGCTATAGGCTCAACGAATTGCACCCGAAGATCATAGTATGTGATGTTATGCCTCAAAAATATTTGAATTATTAGTCACCAACTTAGGGAGGAAACTTTGAAACTTTGTTTTAAAGACATGGCAACTTCCCACAGCTGTGAGACTCAGAGGATAAAGTATGCTCTGATAGTGTGGTGACAGCTGATCCCAAAATACAAGCAAAGTAGTGATAAGCGCAAAACGAATTGTTGGAAGATTATGTATTAGTCAGATTTAGTTGAGTTGACCACTTTTTGTTTTAATCTTCAGGGTTTGTGATCCATCTCTTAAGCCTTTTTGATCGGTATCATGAAACAATTATGCCAAATGACTGTAAAATTGGTCTCTAGCCAAAATAATTTTTTTGTTGGATTCTGCAATTTACATTTTGGTTGAAACAGTAGCTTTCTTGTGCCTTGCCTTTAAAGGTTCTTTAGTATAAAATAGTTGAATCTCTTGTATTTTCATAATAAGAAGTGCCCTTCAGACTAATGTTCTATGACTTTCACCCTGTCCTAGAGTGACAATGGTTTTATGTTGGCATTCATTGTTAGTAAAATTTTGGTAAAAGCTAAAACATTTGAGGCTATTTGTTCAGAAGTGTTACAAAGTTGTAACAAGTTTTTTCTTGCAGATGATCATGGTACTGTAATTTGAACTTTCATTTTTCTAAGGGTTTGGTAATACTTAACTAATCAGTTGATAAGCCTTGTATAAGTACACATTACTAGTACAAGTGTGTACTCATTCTTGATTGTGATGATTAGGAATAGAACATTCTATCTGAGTGAGCATCAGTGCTCAACATGAGAAATATGTGAGTACATTTCCTCTTGTCATGAGTATGATTACTAATTATTTATTGCTATGACTACGAGTATAAAATTCTGTCATATATTTGTACTCAAGATTTGAAATCTGTGAGTACAAGGAAATTACCTCTGGTTAGGAGATTGGCCTTGTAGTATGAATACATTGTGAGTACCCCTGTGCTCTTGAGCATCAGTGCAGGTATGAGTACTCAGTTCTTAATTGTTACATGCTATAAGTACAAAATTCCATATTAGCATCAGTGCTCAACTTTGAAAATTTCAGAGTGCAAGAGTACAAATGTATTACCTCTAGATGTGAGTACAAATCTTTGGTTAAGAGTATTTAGAGTACACAGTTTTTACACTAGCACAATGTCCAACTTTATTATTTATTGGGTGATGATTGTGTATGTTATTATACAAGTAGTAATATTTGTACTTGTGAAAACTACATTCACAACTACAGAGTTGTTGTCAGTTTCTAGCATCTGTGTGAAGGGTTTTGAAAAGGAGGGATCAGACAGGGGGACTGAGTGGGTGGGGTTTGGAAAGTGGAAGGGAGTATGTTGCTCAAGTAGGTGAAAAGATACATAAGGGCTGTTTCAAATAAATAAAAAATAAATATACAGTACTGAATCAAAAGAAAGTGCCTTTTGTAAATAGTATTTACGATCACTTTTAATCCATTGTCAGTAATCCTTATGTGTATGACATGTTATACATACACATATTCATCAAGGCATGCATATTCATGAAGGCATTTTATAAATTATGCATGTACTGGGGGTATCAACATTCAGGTTTTAAGCCAAACAGCAACTGTACATGATGAGTACTATTGATCATTTCTTTTTAATGTACACTGCATGCACAGTAATTTTCAGCATTTTCTTCTGTAATTTAAGGCAGTGAGGGAATTTGTTTTTTACAATGCTACTAAAGTGTTACAAATGTGAGAGAAACCATTTCAGTCCCATGGATCAGTACCTTTTGTAGGTAGCTTCCAGTTCAGAATTTTTACTCAAAATGTTTTTCTTGGTGTCCCAGTTTTGAGAGGGTGAGTGACGTTACCATTAGGGTGAAACAGTGGGAGGTTTCTATAGAATTAGTTAAATATTGGGCATGATTCCTGCTACCAGGGAAAGTTTATATGATGTTGTATTTTGACTTTCCAGAAAAAAAGTCCTCCAAGTTTGTAAGATAGGACAGAATTCATGGAATTTTGGAAAGACATGTATACCTTCTCTTACATGCTTGTAAAATGCACATTTCTGTGCTGATGTTTGTACCCCAAGTTAAGTCTACAGTCATAGATTTTTCATAATTTGGGCATGAAAATGTGAAACATCATGGAAAAGTTATTAAAATTTGGTACTGCCCTTGAAGCACAGGAACACAGTCTTTTACTAGCCTTGCTGAAAAAATACTAGTTTTTGCTGACTTGTTGGATTATCTTTATTCTATAAATCTATAGGCCTGTTGCACCATGGCAAGAATTGTTGTGGTTGGGGAATCCTCATATGGCATTAAAGGAATAGATAATACATAAGTCAGAAATGCTTACTGTAAGCCCTTAAACCTCAGTCGGAGAATTCCCAGTATGTTTTCTTTTCCTTTGACCTTTTTTCATTTGAATTTTTCCTTTGTTCTTTCTAGAGACATTATATTTTAGAGATAGTACTGAGTGTGACCCTACCTCAGAACCATGGTATTTGATATTTTAGATGAGGTGCTCTTTTTTTTTATATTGTTGGTCATTGTTTTCTTTTAATTTTTTTTTTGAATTTTTTTATGGTCATTTTTTATTTTTTGTTGGTATACATTCAAAGCCCAATACCTTGTACTGTTGGATTTCAGACCATGCCCAAGAGTTGCCCGCCTGCATAAGCATTTGAGGCGGGGGGCAGAGGGGGCATATGCCCTCCCAGTTCGGGCAAAAATAGTGGATCCATTCGGGCATATGAGACAGCCGAGAAAACAAATTATGCCTTTTTGGAACCGACACAATGGTATCAAAATTCGGGCAACTTGGTCCAAAATACTAAATTCGGGCAAAAATTTTCCCTGACCCCCCAGAAATATTGACCCCTCGTACGCCTGTGCCCGCCTGGGAAATTCGATCACTCCTGTGCCCATATATCCTGCACTCATCCAACATCTGCGAGCTTTCACAAGAATTCTGCGTTGATCTGCGTAAAAACCGTACACTATTGACTATTCATATATGATCACGACAAACACAAATCATAAATATTCAATGAAAAATGGATTAAAGCAAGTCTGATTACCCTGCATTTCACACAACCAAAGTCAGTGAGGTATGAGTGTGTGATTTCTCAGGTTAAAAAGTTATTGAAGATGTCCCTTTGACCAGGGAGCTGTTAGGAAGGAGACACAACAACCAAATCTGTCAGACAATAAGTACTTGAAAATGATTTATTCCCATTCAGGTATCAAACTTTGATTGACAGGTCTCTTTGTTCCCATTGTTTATCCCTGTTGACTTTCCCTTTCTAATGATTATCTGCCCCTTTCACACCCAAATAATCCTGAAACAATTGCCTTTGTTAAAACATGCTTTGATTTGAGGTTTGTTACCAACAGGGGTCAAGCTCTATTCAATTTTCTTAACTGAACAACTCAGTGAAAGTAATGGTGTACTTCCTTTGTGTTCCTACGAATTTGCTGTATCATCTGCTTTAAGTATTGTTCAAGCCTTAATCATTTTACCCAATTATGGCAAATTCCCTCATCACTTAGAAACTCAAAATGTAAGTTGTGTGGATTGCGACCAAAAATGACAAAAGTGTAAAACTTAACATGTTTGTGTAGTGACTGGCAACGAAAAGTTAACTGTTCGATGTGAGTAGTAGATCTATTCGTTATAATGATAACAATAGGTCACTAAATCCTAGGTGACCCTGATAATTGTGATAGGAATTTTGAGAAGAAAAGCAAGATTACCATCGGAAACGAACATTGCTTCAAAAGGACTATAGAATGTTGTGTCTCCTTCCTAACAGCTCCCTGCTTTGACTAACTGTGTAAAAGTGAGGTCATTGCAGGACAATAGTGTAACCTTTGTCTTGCAGAATGAATATTTATGTATTGCAGCCAACCAATAATTGAAAGATAACTTCAAATTAGGCTCATGATCACGGAGCTCCCAGGTGGGACCTGTTCTCTTCAGCCAGTCTAGAATGGGACCACTGTTGGGTAGGTCATTTAAGTCAAAGTTTGTCCCTTGGGGACGTTGTTACTCCTTCAGGGAGCAGAACTCCTTCGGGAATATTGTTTGGTTTTCGCCCTTGGCTCTTCACCAGAGAGTCGGGAGACTTTTGGAACAAAAAAAATTAGGCTCATGAATATAGAGAAATTGGACAATCTCTGCCATTGTTTGGAGGTGTTAGAGTATGTATGTGAAAAAAGAGGCATACATATTTGCTAAGAGATGATTAGGGCCAATAACATGCTGGTTGACTGTAAGGAAATGATGGCACTCTTTCTGTCTGGTTCCTCACAAATCACCTTCTCTTTAAAGTTGTTTTATCTGACATTATCTTTGAAAAACTGTTTGCATTAGAAGAAAGAGTCCTGCACTCTCTGTTTGTGTCCCTTCTCACAAGACATTTCATCTTTCATAAGTTGGATTTGCTATCAACTTTTGCAGTCAGAATATAAATGAACTTCAAAACAGTGTTTGTAAGAGACAAGTCATACCATCTCAGGTCTTCTCAAAAAGTTTTGGTACTCTGTTGTGATATGATAGAATTTTAGGCTTCCATTAGGCATGTAGCTAACCTTCTTAGAGTGTGTTGGAAGGGTGGGGGGAGGCAAAGTTAAAGTTTTGTCCCTCCTGGGGGGGGGGGGATTGGGTGGGGTTGGAAGGTGAACTGCCCAATGCCCTATTGCATATGTCACTGCATGCCACTTCTGATTTAAGACAAGCCAACTAGTATAGATGTCACAGTACTATGTACCACACTTCCCATGATGGCATTACTGTGAAATGTTGGTTGTTATTTGCTATAAGTGTGGTTTCTGCAGGTACAGTATTGTTGACCCAAATATCCATGGAATGGTTGTCAGGCATGCAGACAGCTGTCTGAAGGTGGGGAGGGGGAAGGGCTGAAGGGGGAGGGGTGGATGGGGAGCAGGGATTAATTGTGGAGAGCTTGCATAGATCCACCATATTTTAATGTCAGATGTTCGAACTGATAGTTGTGAAAGAATTAAGGGGGGGGGGGTAATTGAATTGCTATGGGAGGGGAACTACCTCTGACTGTCCTCCTTCCCAGTGGGCCCAGCAGTGGTGGTATAGTACGGCAAGTACGAGATGAGACTGAAATAAGAGTTTGTTTAGCTTAATTCTATTATGCAGGAACCTAGTTTTCATTTCATTTGATGGTTATTTCAGACCTAAACAGTTTTTTTTTATATATTTTGTTTTTTGTTTTGTGCTGCCTTTGGGCGAGCATGTTATATCAACTCTTGCATGATTCTGGACACTTGCTGTAAATAATCTTTTGAATATTATGTCTGTATATGTTTTTCCTTTTCATTTTTGAGATCTTTTCTTTTTTGAAATAAAACAAAAAGACCTGCTACTGGTGGCTTGTATTCTCCTTGTAATGTATGAAATGCTATAGTAATGTTCTGTAATTATTATTTGCAAAGGAGTTGAAAAATGGAAGGTCATCTTCCCTGATCAGAGAGAGCTAATAGATATGTATACTACTCATATAGCTAACTACTAATGTAAACTGAAAAGATACATGTATGTACTTAAGGAAATGAGTTCCTTGGGCAGCTTTCTATACCCAAAGAAAAATAAAATGATATTTATAACAACTGAGAGTCTTGTCTTTCTATTACTTGTTGTTGAGGGTGGGAGTTGGAGAGAAATGGCCAGCTCCATATTGAGAGGGGAGAGACACTTGAAATCTTGCCACCAGTCATTCTCCAAGTAATAATATTGTGTAGCTGACATGCTTTTGCTCCTTTTTCAAACCTGATTGTCACCACTGATGGGGAATGGGTGGCATTACTCAAGGTGACCAAGTGAGTTTGGATGGAGTTGGGGTAAGGGGGATGATGAAGAAAGCTGAACTACTCCTGCCATTTGGAAGGTCAGGTTGCTGAATTCTACAGGATGGGTGCCCCAGGTAGGGATACCATCTTCTGGCACCTACCCCTCTTCCTTTCCCAGCCAGCACAATAGCATATGCTTCAAAATTTCGTCCCTCCTTTGACGTTTGCATAACAGAAAAAGGGACATTTGTTCCATTACATATTAGCAATTTTTATGCACGTGTTCAAAAATTCTCAACATATACAATAATCCTTGGTTACCACTTAATGGAACTGCACAGTTTCCAACACAAGTATCAATAATCACCATTCAATTCCAATTGATGCAAAGCATTGCATCTAATGCACACCAATTCTCACAGTACTGTATAGCGGAAAATTTCCATGAGGCTAATTTTTGGTGAATATGTACCTTGTTCACATATTTGCAGAGTGAAGAATTCGCTGTTCCAGGCAATGAACATAGCCTTGTACAAACTAACGGAAGTACTTTCGCCGCTCTAAATTCACGATTAGATACTTAGTCACGAAAAGCGCAAAAATTCAAACCCCCTGAAAATTTCCCACTATAGAGTATTTATTCTTTTCTGCAAAGATATTTTTGCTGACAGAAGTCTGATAGATTTTAAAGGTGATTTCCCTTAATTTTACTATGATCTGCTTTAATTTGGAGCCCCTTAGGTTTGTTTGTAGGTCCTACTTAGTTCAAAATTATTTGCAATACTTTTCTAAAGATAAGAAAAAGTCCTCCAGTCTTTCATCATGCAAGTTTATCACAGGAAGTTGAGAATGATGCTCTTGAGACCTGTGCCCTGCTTCATAAAGGGTCAAGATCATGCTTAAGTTTGATTTCAATGTGACGACTGCATGGCAAATCAAACTTAAGGTCAATCGTAACTCTTTCGGTCCGCTAATCACTCTAGTCATGATGATTAGAAGACAATGTCTGAACAAGTAAAATAAGAACCAATCGAACTGATGTTTTCCCTTTTCACATGACGTTTTCTTTACGCTGCCATGTTGGAGGCACGCGTAAAGAGCTGTTGTATGCGTTATGTGTGGTAAATCTTTGCACATAAAGGAGCACATGCACACGGTACATTAAACATGCACCAGTACCATCACTGCAAGACTGATTTGTCACTTGGTGTGCTCATACACCATTGCATCTTGAACTACCTTCAGCATGGTGGCTTTGTGACATAGGTGAAAAGGGTCTATTAATACCATGTATGACTGAGATTTCCACATCACAACCTACCCATATTCCCTACATTCACTCATAAAACTTTAAAAAATTTTAGCCCAACCTTTAACATTTTTTAAAATGTGGTGTTTTACTTTCTTTAAATTATTCAAGACTCAAACAGTTGAAACAGTTTTCACAGGTCAGGATTTCATTTCTTACAAAACTTTGGAAGGTCATGATTTCAAAAAAAATTGCTTTGTAATAAATGAGAGCTGACAACAGATCAGTTCTGTGGTTGCTTTTGCACGGGATACATGTCTTCTGTTCTTTCTTCAATAAAATGTCACCCATTCAACCCTTCCAGTCCGAGTTTAAGAAATTCACTTAAATGATAAAATTTTCTTCAAAACCAAACTCTTAATCTCTGTTCTCAAAGACTACTGCTGAAAACCAAAATTTTAATGCTAAAATTGTGTGTGCATAATTATGCAAAATCTACAGTCTCTGTCAGTGGTACAGCAAAAAGTTCAAACCTTCCCAGCATGCATTGTAATTCAATAATATTGAACTTTCTTATCTAGCCTCAACTAGAACAAGGCTGCCTGTCTCAATTTAATTTTCAGATCTAAACTGTGATGCTTGGTTTCCCTTCATCAAGATTTAATGTCAAGGTCCAGTCTGCATGACCTTCTACCCAGGAAAAGAGATTACTGGGACAAGACGACTACTGCCTTGTTCCATTGTGAAGGAATGAAATGCTGAAATACTTTTCCTTCTTGTCTCTTGGTCCATTTAGAGTGAGCATTATCCTGAACAATTCCTGCTGTGTGTTTTGCAGCTTTTGTGCCAAGACGGCAACATCTCATTTCAAAGAAGGATCTGGGCGAAGCCTCTTTGGGGACTTAGGGTTGGGCTGTACCTGGGGGGAGAGAAATGTTTAGAATATTTTCATTCCAACATTCCTAAGTTTAGTATGCTACACTGACATGACACATGAAGAGTAATAGGTTACAGATGAGATAGGTCAACATTCCTATTTCCTACTACCTGCTTTCATGCCAAGACAAAGAAAAGAAATATACCAACATGACCTTCAACCATGGATAAAATGATATTTTCTTACAGTTACATAACCAACAATGTTGCTGGAGACATTGAAACAAAACAAAAAACAAAAAAAAAAGGACTTCTTGGACATACGTTTAAATTGAAGGATGACAGAAGATGTCCCAAGTTGAACTTCTAAAATCATTCTCAGTAAATGAAGAGTTCAAGGTTTGTTTAGCCTCCTGAAGTAATTTTTCAGTCTGTGAGTTTGAGAAGAGCACCCTGACACTCTCATCAGACCAGATCCCATAGTTATTTCTATTATTAATGGTTTGAATGAAGGCGCACAGATGGAAGAATTTGCATTAAAAAATAACATAGTTACTTTGATAAGCCACACCGGTATTTTAAAATCAGAATTACGATAACTGCATATGTCCACAAGACACAGACTGGAGATGGATGGAAAATGGCAGAATCATCACGTGAATCGGCACAGCCAGTCTTCTCAGAGTGTAATTAGGGGGAAGGGGAGGAGGTGGCAAAGGAAATATTTTCAGCAGTTTTAAGGTTCAGAGGATTCAAGGTACCTTGTCAAAACCTCACACTACCATTGCCTCAGCTAAACTGCAGCTGCCCTCAGCAACACTGCATGGGCTGCAGCCCTGTTTTGTTGCTACACACATAACAATGGCAGGATTCCTTCGTCCTGCTATAGTAATGTGTGCAGTAACAAAGCATACCTGCAGCCTCTGCAACTCCACTATGGCAGCTGTAGTTTTGCTACTTTAACATGATGCCTACCTTTACATTACACTTACAATGATATGAGCCTCCCTGTCTCCCATTTTATCCTTGAAAATATGGGGACTGCCCACTAGACCGAAGGTTCACTACATCGGAAGGTTTGCTAGAGCAAAGATTCCCTCAGACAAAAATCTACTTTGCCTTTAGAAATAAGGTTAAGATTTGAGCTAGATTCATAATAAGGAATAGGATTAGGCTTAGGATTATCCTCACTCAGGAATAGTGTTTGGGTAAGGATTAGGACTAAATCAGAGTTAAGATCTTGGGTCTAGTGAGCCTTCGATCTAGCGAACCTTCAATCTTGTGAACCCTGCCCAAAAATTTCCCTTCTTCCCTCACCCTAATGCCCACCTCTTCTCCCATCCCGGCACTTTACTCAATCACTGATTGAAGATACATACCTTTCCCCATCTGTCGATGGTTTTGTTGTATTCCTCCTGGTAAAACTGGTATACTTCATCACAATCTCTCCTGGCTTTGTGACCTGGAGGGTTGAACTTTAAGCAGTTCTTCCTGACCATGATCATATCTTGGTGGAAGTCAGTAAATCCTTGATAGGATCCATTCTGTATGTATAAATAGTTTTGTTCAAATGTCAGTAACATATTTAGCTTTGAAGGAATGTTGCAAGGGAAAGCTCAGACTCATTTCTTGCTAATATATTCATCTTTGATAGCTATGACTCAACTTGGTCTATGGCTGGCAGCTCAAATTTAGAGAATAAGGAAAGGGCTTGTTTGGACAGGAACTATCACAAATACATCAAAACAAGTAACTCAAAGGAGTTTTACTCAGCTAATGTACCTTGATGCCCCTGGAGCATCAAAATGAATCAAACCAACCTGGCTTTATGCCCAGTTTGAATACATAGCCCTGGGCAGGCAAACTAAACTACTTCAGACAAAATTCACTACAAATTATAACATTGCTGTCCACAGATTCACTAAATGTTTCTGTCTTTATTGACTTACCTGAAACCTTTGCTAGGTACTTCCATGTATGAATTGATGTTATCCCTCATTATCTCCTGTTACATGTGAATGGAGGAGGTCAATTTTATTTTAGTGCCATCTAGAGGGGCATTCTACAACACTGCAAACAATTTTGCCAGGATCTAATTTCAGGCAATTAGGTTTTACAAGGAGGAAAGTATCAGAGACCATAGATTCCTAAACCAGGGCATTTTTTTGGTAACAGTGTAATACAACAAAAATTTATGGAATATGCACTGTTAAAAAGATGACTGCTGCTACTTGACTTTTCCTGTCAGATAAGAGCAGCAACTGAAAACAAGACAACCAAACATAAAGGAATTCTAACCTCTAGGTTCCTTTTGATGGTGCTGAAATCCATTGGATTCTTGATGATCTTGAAATACTCAGGAGATTCTCTGGGATCAACTGTAGAATACAAAATTAAGAATATGTATTATTCAAAGAATGACTTTTTGTGATGAATTCATCAAGAGAGTATACCACTTGCTTACCCTGTCAACAGTTTCATGGGAGGATTGGGGGGAGGGGAGACATAGGGGCTTCACAATTTCATTGAACCTCAAATATGAAAGTGGTATATTTTACACTCATGACATTTCCAGAGGGGGAAGGGCAGACTGGGGGTATAACACTAGTGGAGGAGTGTGTAACCCCCATCCCCTCCTTAGCTATGCCACTGCCTGCTAATAATCAAACATTGTTGCACCTTCATAAGTTACACATATCAGACTATCATGCTGTTCTGGGGTACTACTGAGTAGACTAGAAACGGAAACACACTTTTCTTAAATGGGCCAATTTTCTTGCCCAAAATGGTTGAAATTCTCCCATGTAAGTTTACATTTAGCAAATTCTCCAATCTCAGCGATTGTCTTAGGCACCTCCTTCTACAGTTTCATTGCCCAAGGCCACTATACAGGCACTTGCCAACCCTTTCCAACAATCTACTTTATACCCTCTAGTCATTTGAGATCCTGAATGTGTTGCTTTTCTGTACCACTCTGCTGTGCAATCTGCAACCCACTGACATACACATGTCATTGACAAATTCCTCCTCCAGTCTCAAGAACTGCCATTTCAATTGACCAATGTCAGTTCTATACTGCTGAGGACACTGCAATGGCTTGACAACCCTTTCTAAACAATCTACTCATACCCTTTTGTGTGAAAGTGTTGCCACTCTGTATATAGTTACTATGCTCTGCAGCTATTTTTTAATGACCAATGCATGTCATTTACCAAAATGGCTCTGATATGTACATTTGGTATAGGCAGAGTTTACATTTGCTCTCAAAGGAGACTGACCAGCTACAAATTTCAGGGATGTTACCCATGAATGTGGTCTGGCATATAAGAGTGTGCTTTCAAGATGGCAGTTAATAAAGCACTTTACGTGGACTTTTCAATGAGACAAGGGCTTATTACTTCTTCACACAGAACTTATTTTGCAACATTTTGAAATAGCCTAAAATTTTGCGCTCCCAGATATGTAAGTGAAAATAATTCATGCATATTCTTATGTAAATATTCCAGAAGTAACATTCAAGCAGTTTTCCTGAACATTTATTTTTCCAGATCACAAAAAATTGCAGAAATTATGAGCCAATCCATGCATTTTGATATATGTAACATAAATATTGTTCAGGAGAAAACAAAGAAAAACACAACATGTGAGACTATGACCACAAAATGAAAGTGGAAAAATTAGCCGACAAAAGGTTTGTACTTGTAAATTGAATAAGGATAGTACATACAACTTGCAAGTGAGTTACACACTAATCTCTTAACTCTTTTTCTCTCTATCCTCAATCTCGCAGGCTGTATCCCTTGACCACCAGTTAAGGCACAGTGTCAAAATAGCAAAGATGCAGCTATCTCAGCCAAACTATAAAAGTGATCTTTATAGATACTTTGTTTCTATAAACAGTACATCAGCATGATTACTAAACTTCTGCAATTTCAATGCATATAGCAACAATGCATGGCTGCAGCCTCTGCAGCTAAGCTGAGGCAGCTGCAGGCTCAGGTTTTGACACGGTGCCACTATTATGACAATATTCATCCAAGTTTAATGCCAAAAACCTAAGAGCACAGAGTGACTGGATCACACTTTTTTCTCAATTCGAAACTGATACCAGCCAAGACATTTCACAATTAGGAAATTGAATTACTGCAAAATACTTTCAACAAACTTTCAAAAACTATATTAGAAGTGATTTCCAGGAGACTCACCAGGTCTGTTGAACCACGATGCAGCGTTGATATCCCCCTTAGCTCTGTTTGCCCCTCGGAACCTCATCACTCTCTGAAGAAGGCTTCAAAAACAAAAAAAATTAAAGAAAAAATAATACACTAGCAATGTAACAACAAAACAGTATTACAAACCAGGTACTTTCAAGAGGCCTGGATCAGAACCAGGGATGTTTGGAAACAGGGGCCTTCTCTGGTCTGTGCAAAATGTTTATGCCAAAAGGGTCCCTCCATAATGAGGTTGCCCTGAGACAATTACCCTGCCCTCTTCACACGCTGGTTAAAACTTTTACAGGCATAAGTTTCTGCTAAACTAACATGGGGATGATTCTTTTCAATGTTATGTGAAACCTGAAACTTCTCCAGGAAAACAAACTTCATGGGCAACCAGCCATCGAACCCTCAAACTAAGTGCTACTTTCTTTACTTGCATATCAAAGATTGTACTGAACCACACTAGCTAGCAACCTGTTTTATCAAGACATTCTTCTGAAGTATCCCTACTATTAAAGGGGAACAATAGTGGCCATTTGACCCTTTACATATGTGTAGTATACATGTAAATACTACAAATAATCTTTACCTGGTGGACCTTACATGAAACCTTTATTAAGAATAATATATTTCAAATTTCCCTCGCTTGCTGGCATGTGCGCAGACATATTCGAAAGAAGACGACTAGATATCAGCTGATTGCTGACGTACAACATGCACCTCATGATTTCCAGAGCAAAATGTTGCCAGCTCAAATAAATTTAAATAGGCCTTCTTAATTTTTGTGAGTGGTGGTTCAAAATTTCAAAATTATGTATTTTAAATCATAAAAATATAGAAAGTATAACAAAAACTTTGATGGGATTTTTATGCCCCACAGCTAAAAATACTAAATAGTTCTTTCCCATTTATTTTTCGTAGTATTGCAAGAGGATGCTATCAAGAAATACTCTCTTTCAGTGGTTCCATTTTCCAAGCCCATGGTATCACGCTGAAGGGCTGTGTTCATGCGGTGTTTGGATAGTTCTTCATAAAGATTTCTATACGTAAATGATGATTATCTGTTTTTACTCTTATGTTACCATAAGAACATTAAGAGATTCAACTCTTCGGTAGTAGTCATGAAAACTTAAGGAAACTCTGATCCACTGAGGGAAATTTTTGTCTAACTTATGGAAACACTATTCTCCTAAAAACACCTATACGTGTTCGCTAGGGCCTGGCTTTCGTTCGAGACGAAAGTCTTGTGATATTTTCTGATTTAGTTCATATAATGAGAATTTTGTGTAGACACTGTGAAGTATGATATCGATTATTGCAAATTTGGTGGAGTACTGGCCGCATTCTTTCAGCAACACCTTGAAATGTCAGTCGAGAGTTGTATTTGAGTCTACCGGAAGCAAGCGTAACCATTCTCCGCGATGTGTTCCCATCATGGCTGCCTCGAGCTTTCGGTAACAGGCACAGAATTTCTTTTTGGTTGAGTAAGCTTCAATCAGACGCATTTCGTCTGGTAAGAGACTTCTGTGTATTGTTTGAATATTTTACTTTGAATTTTACAACTTTTATTGGCAGATTGGCTGTTGAGAGTTTAGAAAAATCTAAAACGTTTTGACAAGTATGATCGAATCCCCTCGGACTACGGTGATGCAGTGCTGTGGTCAGTACCATGCATGTGTGTGATATGCCATATAGAGTCAATATGGATTTCGAGCTGCACTTATAAGTGTAGGGTGAAGGATTTTCTCGAACTTTTTAACTGGTTAAAAATCGTACGTATCAAGTTAGAAGAAGGCTGTATGATGATATTAGATAGTAATGTACAGATTTCTGGACTTTAATGGCAAATTTAACCGCTGCATTTTTTGAAAATTAAAGATAGTTTTGACGTTACCGTGAATACTGTAGGTGTGTGCTTACAAACTACACAAGCAGTTGTTGTAAAACCCGCGGCGAGGTGCAGGTGTGACATCACAGTTCCGTTGCATTGTGGGTAATATCACAATATCATGACTGCCTACGCAGTGACATTTAGTGAGTTTCAAAAATTTTTTGAAAAATTCGTGTTAAATAAGATATTGAGTTATATTAGTTGTTAATGGTATCACAATGCTTGGAAAAATGTGTTCTAAATGTTGTACTTGCTTAGAAAGCTGTACAATTGTTTCCCTTTAATGAAATATTCTGTCAGATTTATCCAAACCCTAGATACAAAATGAAACTCCTCCAAAGAGCTATGATCCTGAAGGGACCCTAATTAACACCCCTTTAAAAGTATTTATGCCAGCCTTTTACACTACCAGTCTTTGTCAAGGCAAACTTTATTGCCAAAAGCTTGGAAAAAAGTTTTTTTTTTTAACTCTTGTACAAGCACTTAATTTAAAAGTATATTCTGGTGACCAAATTTGATGTTTTCAGAAAATGTAGTAAAATTTTCTGGATTAGGCAGTGAAAACCCCATCTTAATAGCATCCTACATTTAGAACATACAAATTTTTAAAGAAATGCTATTTTTCAGCTCCTGCAATGCATGATGGGAAATCTGTGATGTCATCTGGGCAAACTGATCAGGCATTGATTTTGTATTTCTTTATAATAGTGACATCACTACAAGGAATATTCAGTAACTTGTTTGCTATACCAAAGGCATGGAACAGTTTTATACTAGATCTACACTAAAATCATGTGGATAACCTTCCAACAGAACCAAATTTCAAGGACAATGAGTCAACTATGAAGAGATACAAAAGGTATCTAAGGCAATTTGCCACATGGCATAACATTCTGTGACCTTGAGGAAACCTGGAGGGATTTCTTGACAAAAGGCACCAATCTTCAAAAAGAGATAACTTGAACTAGGAATGGAGTTCTGCTATGGAGTTTAGATGACATTTTTGCAAAATTTCTACCTTTCAAACACAACCCCTACAAAGTGCCACATGACACTACCTTTAAAAGTCAGTTAAATAGTATCAAAGATGAATGTGACAGAAAGATAAATCAACTCAATTACAAGCTGACAAATGAAGCTTAGAGAAAATCAAACTTATTTCTGAGGTATGCACTCAAGCTGAAAAACTATCACAAGGGTATGGTGTTACTATGGACTTACTTCCAGGCAGCCCTGGCCCAGCTAGGCATACTTGAGGGCCCAGTCTCTTCATCGATGGGTGTTGGTGCTTTCCTCTTTCTCTTGCTGGCTCTGACCTGTTGCATCTCAGAACCAGAAGACTCACTGACAGATCCCTCTGAGCCAGATGCTGCTTGGTAATCTGCAGACAGTAAATAATGTGAAGAGTCAGTGTTTGCACTAGGATGTGTGACAGGAATTTCACTTGATGTCAGTGTCTCCACTAAGATGCGTGATAGGCATTTCAAGTTATGTCAGAGTCTCTACTAGGATCCATAATAGGGATATAAAGTGACGTCAAGGCCTCCACTAAAATGTATAATAGGGATTTCTTGTGATGTAGTAGTGTGGGCCTGACCACCATGCTGCAAGTTACAGCTCATGCCCAGAAGATGTTTCAATGGCAAATGTGCAAGGCAGAACAGAAGATACAATGGTGATGAAATGAGTCCTTGACGGTTAAATGTGGCATTCTTATAACGTCTGCTGGAATTCTGTCAAAGAAACATTCTTACAGAAAAGGAAGGGGAAGGGGTTGTGGGGTTGGAAAGTGTTGTAAACTTTTTTAGCTAGGCTAATTCAGCTGAGAGGGTAGAAGGAATAACAAATCTACAAAAAAAATCATTCCAAAATATGAAAACCATCTCTTAAAATTTAAGAAGGGATGAGGTGAGGGGAGAACAATATCTCTCACATTACATTCTCTAGACTAAATACTGGTTAGGGTTGGTCAGAAAATGGAGAGGTAAATTTCAAGGAAACATTGGACAATTAAGACATTGATGTCAATTCTTCTTTTAGGGGATAAATGTACAGACAGACAAACACCAGCTCAGCAAGTAAGCTGCCCCAATGAAATCTTACGATACAATAAAGAAAATCCCTTAAACTTGTTTTCCCTTAAAATGTAAGACAAACCAGACAACAAACTAAACAGAAAAAGATTAGTTGACGTAAACTTTAAAACATTTGTGGTTTTAACTGTTCTGTTCATGATAGTGGACCTTCACAATGTATCGTTGTCATCAGTCATCACCAATCGTTGCAGAATTCCATAGCGCATTCATGCAACAGAGCAAAGACTGAGCTAACAACATGCTAGACGATGCCTGGAAGTGCCCAGGGTTTGTAAGTAAGCTTCCTTGTCTTTTAACTTACTCCAATCAATTATAGTCAAGGGGAAGAAGAAATACTTCTACTCATGGGATACTGTACCATAGCTAATGATGATATCCTAAGTTTCTAGAAACCACTCAACACCAGAACACATCTCAAATCCCTTTACAAATGTTTGTGACAATCTTTTCACCTCTAAATAATCTCTACAACATTATACAACATCATAGCCATTGAGGAAGTCAGCTAAAATTCACACAATAAATGTTATTGTTCCTGTTGCAATTTCTCCCACTAAGCAAGAAGGCAACAGGTTTCTTCCATTTTATACTCTCTGGTATGACCCAACTTAGGTTCCATCCCATGCCTCCCAGCTGAAAGATGCATTCTCTGTCAATTTAATTGAAGGTCCAGTACAATCCAAAATTTCATCAAGACTATTCCATTTGGAATATCTTACCTCCACCATCGCCCTTGTCACTGGTTGGCATCTTCTTCCCGCCTCCCACTCCTCCTGGAACATTAGTCTTCTCTGATATTTGCTGAGCCCCAGAAACTTCACTCCCCTCTCCCCCAGGTCTCATCTCTGACCCTTCCCCTTCCTGCTGGCTCTCTTGACTTGGTGACCATGTTTCTGCATCCCCCTCTCCCTCACCCTCTCCTCCTTTTTGTGTCTCAACACTGGCCCCTGCTTTCTCTTTTGGTTTATTTTTCTCTTTCCATCTCGCCTCTTCTTCTTGCCCCAGGAGCCTTGCTTCATCCTCTTCCATTCTTTGACTAGTGAAGTCCTCCAGGTTCATGTGAGAAACATCAAAAGAGCTACTTGTCTCCATGACGACACTAGCAGGTTTAGGGAGAGATTGTGTGGCAGGCTGCAAGAAAAATAACAGAAAAACTACAAGGAAGTCTCACAAAAATGCTGCATATTAGAACATTTGTAAAACCATCATTTTTCTTTTCACACACGAAACACAAATTGAATCAACAATCTCACAGCTGCTTCAAGTCTTTGAAAACCATTAGAAAGGAGCTTCAAAGAGTTTGAAAGCAACTAAGTTATGGTGGATTCTAAAAGACAACTGGAACTGACATCCATTACATTACGACAGCAACACTTGCCAGAATTAAGACAAGTCGCTTCCAAAAAAGTGACACCAACCAAAGGCATTTTGAAAAAGTATTCTCATAACTCGGTGAAATGTCACCAAACTTTTGCCCAGCAAGTCATTGCCACAGTAACAGACACACTTGTCTCAAGTTTACAAAATGAATATAAAATTTACGACCACGATACTGACCTTATCTGGGATAGGTTTTGCAGGAATTGCTATTTCACTTGCCTCTGTCTTCTTGGGCTCTTCTTGCTGTTTCAGTTTAGTCAGTGATATTTTTGGCTGAGAGATGGCACGAATCAGTTCAGACATGTTGGGCTCTGGGTCACTATTCACTGGAGGGCTATCTTCCCATTTGTAGGGGTCATTACTACTTTGTGCTGGCTTTGCTTCACCAGCAGTAGGCATAACTTGTTTAGTTACAGCTTTGAAAAGTTTGCTGGATTTGGAGACCCCAGGGTCAGATATTATAGCACTTATATAATCTTTAGTAAGAGATCTGGCAGACTGTGAATCAGCCGACACAGACTTTGAAGCGAGTGGAACACCGGACTTTGGAGTGTGCACAGCTGCCATTACCACCTTTACATCACTGCTTGTTTTAGGTTTTTCCTTCTTCTCCACTGACGGTAGATTTTGGTTCTGATTTGATCCATCTTGTGATTTAGCAGCTACCAACTGCCTCTCTTGTCCTGCACTCTTAGCCAGAGTTGGGGAACTTTTTATTGGTTGAGCAATGCTGATGTTCCCTTTAATAAATTTTGAATGTTGTAATACTGGTTTACGTCCTAATGTGGCAAGAGCTTCTAGTGTCGGTATTATTTGTGCTTGGTTCACTCCCGGGACCCTGCTAACTTCAGTAGGTATTTTGACCAAAGATGTTGACACTTTTGTCACATTAGAAGAAAGTGTTACTTCTTGAGTGGACTTTTTGACTCCTTCTTTTGTTTCTTTTCCTACTACAGATACACTACCCTGGGGAGTTTTCCCCAGGGTCACTGAAGACTGTTCTGATGTCATCAAACCTTCTCTTTCTAAAAACTCTTCAAATTGGTCCACAAATTCAGAAACATCTGTAGGAGTCAAATTAACCCTTGCTGATACAACACCTTGATCTTCAATAGTCACCAGAGGAGATTCCCCCTTCACGGACTTTTCCGACTGTGACGATTTAACTGGGACATCTTTTTTTGTTGATACATTTGTTGGTACATCTGGCTTAACCTTCTTTGATCCTAAAAAATCGTAAAATTGCATGGTATTCTTAATATGCAAATGTAACCTGGAAAATAGTAGCTAGTTTGATAGCTCTCAATACGAGATGATTTCACTCTAGTAGGCTTTAAAGGCACTAACTTGTGTATGTCAGTGGCAAGTTGCAAACTGACCAATTGATTAAATAAAAACGTGCAAATTAATTTATACCTTGTATCTACAAATTAAAGTGCGAATTTATAAAAGCTGATAAACTTTTCAGGCATCTGCACTTGTAACACAGTGACTAAAACTGTGACATCTGGCACACCTTACACTACCCCATTTACCACCATTACAGTAAATCAGATTAGTCCAGCATGTGAAATTGTGTGAAAACTCTATCAAACAAGATGCTTTGAGACTCACAAACTAAAACAGACAGTTTTCTATCACTGAGAACTTCCCAGACTGATACACTTCTCCAAACAAGTTACACAAAGAAGTTTTTTAAATAGTTGTTAAAGTTGAAGACATTATAGGCATTGATTCTAAAGTCCTATGTCTCTACTGTAATGGAATGTGACTTCTCATGGAGACACAAATATCAGGCCAGAAGTAGGAATTTGATATGCACATTGTTCTGTTCAGCCATCTACATACACGAATTGGCACACATTACCCTAAACGCCATTGTTAAAATAGCTTGCTTGCATGTGCGCAGAATACCAGAGTATATATATATGTTTCTCTGTCCACTTATCTGGAATACTTGATGCTCAATACTGCTCACTCAAAAAACAACAGTGAGAAAATGCTTCCCCATTCAAAGCACATAATAAATCCACACACGTATAAAACTGTGATATTTGAAAAGATAACATGTTATTACTGACCTACAAAATAGGCCTGCAGACTTCAAAACAATGATCAAGCATTCACTTCAAACAGTGCGTGTGAAATACCACAGGGAAGAAATAAAGTGCTTCTTCTAAATAAAGCTTATTCAGGAATGATGCTTCCTCAGATTGAACAATATTTCAAATGAACAACTAGCAATATTTGGGTAAAACTTTAATTTGTCTTTTTGTTGTCAAAATGGCTGAACAGTGATCTGCACTTTTGCCCTGACAATTTCGATCTGTGGGGGAGTCTACTCTCTATTTTGAGTTTGGTATCTATCCTTATTAAATATCTTTGGTCAAAGTATGTTAGAGAGCCCTCTGTTCAAAAAATTATCAAATTTTTTCAGTTCCATGCTCAACAAACTCATTACAGAATTTCCATCTCAGTGTGCCCAGTTGATAAACAAAGAAAGATTTAACATACTAGCAACTGTTTTTGCCCCAGAATGAAAACTTACCAGACTGGCTAGACAGCACAGTGCTAGAACTTGATGTTGCCATAGTAACTGAGGATGTTTTGGGTAATTCTGTTGGTTTTGAAGTCTTCACAGGTTCTACACAGAGATACAACAATAAAGAGTTAGTATCTTTAGAAAAAAGTTTGTAGCACTGTGACAAAACTATAGATGGTCACTCTGTCGACACAGCAAAGTGATATATTGATTACAGGTATGGTGTAGGCTCCTTTCAGCCTCACAAAATTATTTGTGTCTTAAAGGATCACCAAGTAAGCGAGTTTGAGGAACTTGGGTTGGGTACTTTCTTCCAAGGGATAAGTACAAATGTCTGATGCTACAGGTGGTCATTGGCCATTAAAATTGCTTGCCCGGCTGGCAAAGTCCAGTCCATTGTGCCCACACTAATACACCTTCCAGCAAACTAACCCATTTTGCTTTGGGCTGGAGCTGAGCAGGAGCAGGCCATGGCATTTGAACTTTTGAAGCTTGCCAACTGAGCAATGGAGAGGTTGAAGTTCAGTCCTTCTCTGGCTAGAAGTACCCTGAATATTTAGAAGCAATGTTCTCTTTTTGTATGTGAACTAAACTTCCAGGTAAAAAAAAAGCAAACTTGCTCTGAGCTGCTCAGCTGGTTGCCAGTCAGCATAAAAAAGATTGATTCAAAAGCCATGCATAAGGCTACTGCCACCTACTGTATGCATTTGTGGACTTAGAAGACCACAAAATAAACTCTCCTTCAAAGACTGAATCATGAGTCAAACATTACAATCAAAACCCATTTAACCCAACATGGCAGGACTGAAGTTCTGATAACCACAAAGTTCAGACATGGGTTTTCAAAGCTGGCTTCAAATTTTGTCTATACAGTCCTCAAGAATGTGTTCCAAACATTTCCAAATTATTCTGATAATCCTAGCAAAACAAAAGTATAGCTAAATTTAATTACTGTATTTTAAAGACCTGTGGTATTTCAAATGGCACTGTAGACTTCTACAACCAAGAGATTATATTCCCCAAATCTGAGCCTATGTCACCAAAATGGCACTGCTTTTGACTCACTAAGTAAGTGCATGTGTTGAAGATGATACAAGAACAACCATCAATGGCATGCAAAATATCTCTTTGGTGTAATTTTTTGAAAATATTTAAGATGCATTTGTAGAAGATTCCCAAAAAGCCCACTGCAATATTTCCCAAAGGTCTACTTTCCTTAATGTTAGGAACAAGGCCGCCTGCAATATTTACTACCTTAGAGTTACTTAAGGTATTATGCTATACTAGCATGAACTATGTTTGGGCACTGAGCAAATGCCAACTTGCCTCCTAGCATGAGTTTTAAATCAGGCTGGTAAGACTTTTCTTCTAAGTTGACAAAGAGTGAATAATTTGTTTTGCCACCTGAGTGCCATTTTAGATAGTGCACCCACATCTAATGATGACTCTATATTACATAGAAGAAACAGTGTACTTCTACTGAAGTTTAAACTAGGTTTTTAAATGCAGTAAAATCTCGAAAGATACAAACAAAATTATGTTGGATACTCCTTTGGTGAAATCAAGTTGCCTGCAGTTTGTTTAAAGGGGTGTCAGAGAAACAGGGTTTTTACAGTAATACCTGACTGCAGAGGGGGCTGACTATGAATATCCAGGAGAGCTCTGGCAGCTGTTGCTGCTGACAGCTGTGAGATACTGTCTTGTTTCTTCTTCTCTGTTAAAACAGGACTTTGGGAGGATTGTACTGTCCTGATTGGTTCCTTAGTATACTGGCCGTGACCTGAGAAGACATTAAAAGGGAAACCATGTCCTGGGTTGAACAGAATGCAACAAACAGGGGCAACATATCCATTAATTAGCTAGACACCATAAAATAGCTACACAACACGAACGAGACAAGCACAAAGAAGACTTGTCTGATGTTACCTCTGCTGATTTCTTTGGGGATCCCGAATCTGTGATTCAGAATGGTACAAAGCATACTACAGAAATAAATCTCCTTGTGTAGCTGGTCTGATTAGTCATAGGTATCAAACTGTAGCACACATAATGAAAACTATTTGTAAATGCTCTAAAAATTCACTCATTTTTTTCAAATTTCAGTGCTATTATGACATCAAAACTGATGGGGAAAAAGTATTTTTAATATTTTTTTAACTTCTCTTATATTTTTAACAATAAACCATTCATGAGTGACACTGCTCTAACAAACCATTTTTTTTTCTTTGAAACTACCTACTCATATTAAAATAAAAGCCTAACGGTTATATTCTTAGTTAACAAGTGATCCTACCAAAGATGTTTTGCAAATATAAAGTAAAGGATCTTTACAAATTCAAATTACACTGAAGCATTTCAAAATGCTTACCTGGCGGAAGGCTTGATGTTGTCATCTTCTCGAGCTGACCTAGTAACCTCTCCTGACCCTTGACATGGCCAGGAGTCAGCCCAGAAGAAGCAGGTAACCTGATACCAGGCGACTTGGGTCTTACAATCACCTGAATGAGAGATGAATACAATAGCTTAAAGATTGTTCTTGGGTTTTTTTTTTACCTGACAACTTCCATTTTACTTTTAAATTCCTTCTTGGAATTTATCTTGACTGTGATTGTGTGCAGTATCTGATTTTATATAACACCCTATGAATTCCTCTACATCTGACTGGAGGATTGGTGGTCACATGCCATGGGTTACTTGGCACTATCACACAGTCGTGACTTATCCATCATGGGTTAGTCTAGAAGAACACAAAGTGTTTGGCCCTATTTGCTCCTTGAATCAAATTTTGACCAAAATCTGGCCTATTTAGGAATTTAGGTGTTAATAAAACAAATAATGTTTTCCATTCGTGTGATAGTATGAATAATTTCATTCATTGTAAGATAAATGTTTTATTCAACTTGGCTTCGCCTCCTTACATAGAACCTTCAATTTTTCAACTCAAGAAATTATTCATAATATCACACTCATAAATATTCATTATTTGCATATAATCATCCAACAGGGAGCAGAACAACAGATGGCAGACTTGGCTTTTCAAGTCCCTGGAATGGGAAGCTGGTAAGTAAAGGCTTCGGGCTACAGCTGCATCAGTCAAGCTGCAGGGGCTGCAGCCATGATCTGTAGCTATACATTTTACAATAGTAAGATTAAATTCATCCTGCTATTGTAACAAGTATAGCAACAACTTATGGCTGCAGCTGCTGCAGCTTTGCTGAGTTAGCTGCAGCTTAAGGTTTGACATGGACCCTAAGTCTTGCATTCCTTTTGGCTCAAAGCTCCTTGGAGCATTTTCAGGAGTTTGCAAGGGGACTCAGTGAATGGGGTGGGTGGAGGTGGGTGGAAGTGGATGGGGGAAATTCTTTGCAGGAGTTTTCATAAAATGAAAGTAAAGAGAATGAATATCAGCATTTGCATCAAAATTTGCTCCTGTATAAACTCAACTGAAAGAACCCTCAAGTTGCTTTGCTGCTTTGATTACAATCAACTGGTGATAGAAAGAATAATTCAGGCCTTGAGAGATTGCAATCCAGTCATGATAATAGGAATGATTCAGGTTTTGAAAGCAGCTGTTCCACAATACTAACCAGCCATGAACATGGGAGAAGCTGGAAAATGCTCATGAATCCATCCTTCATATAAAGTCACTCCCAATTCAAAATGTTTCCTCAAATTTGGAATCTTCTCAATTCCAAATGCCAGACCAACTTCCCTTTGACCTTGCAAGGGCTCGAACTTCTCAATACAAAAGTTCAATGTTCCAAATGCTACTACTTTATCCACTTGCCAGAAGCAACAGAATTTGCTTCCCAAGAATCTAAAAATATCATTTCCTACTTTATAATCAATGCCTTGACATTGCTGGTGGAAACAAGCTTCCAACTACTCATAAAAATTTGACTTTCTTATTTCTCTTCAACCACTGCTGAAATAATCAAGACCGTTACACCACAGATCTTATTAGCAGACTTGCAGAGTGACTACAAATTCCTGCAAAACTCTGAGTACCAGAACAAGTATCAGTACAAGAACGAGTACAAATTCCTGAGTATGAGTACTTGATTTTCAACATTTCTACTTAAGAATATGAGTACAAAGCCATAAGAGTCAGTACAAGAACATCAAACTGTATGAAAGTACAAGTACCCCACCAAGTATGTACTCCAGTACAAGTACCCCACCAAGTATGTACTCCAGTACAAGTACCCCAACAAGTATGTACTCCAGTACAAGTACCCCAACAAGTATGTACTCCAGTACAAGTAACCCACCAAGTATGTACTCCAGTACAAGTAACCCACCAAGTATGTACTCCAGTACAAGTAACCCACCAAGTATGTACTCCAGTACAAGTACCCCAACAAGTATGTACCCCAGTACAAGTACCCCAACAAGTATGTACTCCAGTACAAGTAACCCAACAAGTATGTACTCCAGTACAAGTAACCCAACAAGTATGTACTCCAGTACAAGTAACCCAACAAGTATGTACTCCAGTACAAGTAACCCAACAAGTATGTACTCCAGTACAAGTACCCCACCAAGTATGTACTCCAGTACAAGTAACCCAACAAGTATGTACTCCAGTACAAGTAACCCACCAAGTATGTACTCCAGTACAAGTAACCCACCAAGTATGTACTCCAGTACAAGTACCCCAACAAGTATGTACTCCAGTACAAGTACCCCAACAAGTATGTACTCCAGTACAAGTAACCCAACAAGTATGTACTCCAGTACAAGTACCCCAACAAGTATGTACTCCAGTACAAGTAACCCAACAAGTATGTACTCCAGTACAAGTACCCCAACAAGTATGTACTCCAGTACAAGTAACCCACCAAGTATGTACTCCAGTACAAGTAACCCAACAAGTATGTACTCCAGTACAAGTACCCCAACAAGTATGTACTCCAGTACAAGTACCCCAACAAGTATGTACTCCAGTACAAGTACCCCAACAAGTATGTACTCCAGTACAAGTACCCCAACATGTATGTACTCCAGTACAAGTACCCCACCGAGTATGTACTCCAGTACAAGTACCCCAACGAGTATGTACTCCAGTACAAGTACACCAACGAGTATGTACTCCAGTACAAGTACACCAACATGTATGTACTCCAGTACAAGTACACCAACGAGTATGTACTCCAGTACAAGTACCCCACCGAGTATGTACTCCAGTACAAGTACACCAACAAGTATGTACTCCAGTACAAGTACCCCAACATGTATGTACTCCAGTACAAGTACACCAATGAGTATGTACTCCAGTACAAGTACCCCAACATGTATGTACTCCAGTACAAGTACCCCAACAAGTATGTACTCCAGTACAAGTACCCCAACATGTATGTACACCAGTACAAGTACCCAACAAGTATGTACTCCAGTACAAGTACCCCAACATGTATGTACTCCAGTACAAGTACCCCAACATGTATGTACTCCAGTACAAGTACCCCAACATGTATGTACTCCAGTACAAGTACCCCAACATGTATGTACTCCAGTACAAGTACCCAACAAGTATGTACTCCAGTACAAGTACTCCAACAAGTATGTACTCCAGTACAAGTACCCCAACATGTATGTACTCCAGTACAAGTATCCCACTGTGTATACATGTACTCAAGTACTACATGCCTGCTTCCTAGTAAATGTCAGCTGATAAATCATTACATCATATCTTTACAGCATTTTATCCATGTTTTTTTTTTTGAGACTTTGTTTTTTGACATCAGGGTGGGGGTTATCATGCTGGTATGAAAGGAGAGGTATAGTCTGACTGTAAAGATTATTTTCACAGCTACTGTGTCCTCTTGGGGTTAAGCTTAACAAATAAATTGTCTTATGCCACTTTTGTCTGGACAACGGGTTTTCTTGAATGCAAATGCTTTGTAAGTGGTTGGACAAAAGCGTCTTCTTTGGATACGCATCTATTCATATCGTTTTGCTTTTTAAAAGTTTCAAGTATGAATAGCCTTATTTCCAAATCGTGGGCTACTTCAGGGGTTCAAAAATGCTATATATTGAAAATTGCTCTATGATATCAAACATAGAGCATGAATATTCAAACAAAAAGGGATTATGAATATTCAAAAAGAGTGTCTGAATATGCAAAACGAGAATATAAATATTTAAACAAAAGAATGGGTATTGACACAGAATTTGAATATTAAAACAGTGTTTGGAATTATATGTAACACATTTAAATGTGAGCAATCTTCAGCAAAACTTACAACCAATGGTAAGATAAAGTCCAAACAAGTTAGCCATATGCTAGAACTGGTGAGAGGTATAACATGACTAAAATCCAATTAATTTACCATGCCAGGGCTGGTAGGGGGTACCCTCTGTGTTGAGGGTACTACACCCTGATGGACAGGCATTCTGTTTCTGCTCTGGGTGGTAACAGGCGTTGGTACTGTTGACGGGATTATTTGTCTAGCTCTTCCTCCTGGTGACATAATGACCTGTGCTTGTGTCTTAGTAGATGGCTTTGGTGATGGGAATCTCACACTTCCAGGCCCTGAGTGGGGTGTGGTCAAACTACTGGCTGTGGTTGTCATGACGATCTTGGGTCTATTCATGATTGGACTGACTGAAGTTGGATGCTGCACAAGAAATGGGAAATATTTGAAAGTGATGTTAACATAATCCTTAAAACTGGAAAGTGGATTAATTGGACTTGCTCACAATTTTAACAAAATGTTGCAAAAAAGTCGACAGAAATCACTTTAATATCTCAGGATGGAAATTACACCATCTATCAGACACTAGACCAACTAGCAAAACAGCTTTTAGATTTTAACAATGCTGGGTGAAGGATCTGAAGAAAAATACAAAATGATTACTGACCATTGTCCCTGGACCAGCAGGTCGTGGGACCTGAGCCATCTTAGATGCCAGCTGAGACTTCTGTACTACAATGACATTAGGTTTGCCTGGAATGTACTGAGAGCCTGCAGATTTCTGGACCACTGCTAAGATAGATGATAAAGTTAAAGTCTGGGTCAATGATTTTGAAACTGCAATGCAAAGTTGTATCAATTTAAAGGTGTGGTGACATAAAAGTAACATACCTGAATGAATTACATCAGAAACTCAAACTTTTAAGAGGTATATCTTGATAACAGTAAAAGATATTGCAGTTATTTCAACTGATCTGTCTTAAGGGATTTTATTCTTTAATTGCTGAGCAGAAACAGCTCTTTTTGGTTTCATTTCACTATAATTGTAATGTCCATTGACTTGACATTGTCATACTATGCTACGCATTTCAACTTGTTAACACAAGACATCCACGTACAAGGTACACAAATATGATATCTCTCAATGTTATATCCCTTTAGACATCACCCATCACAAGGTTTTCAGCGTTTAACTACTAATGACCTTTGATTTGACCTCCATTAAACACAATATGGTTGTTTTATTCAATATAATGCATTTACATTCAAAGTACCGAAAGTCTCCTTGCTTTTTATGTTAAGATAGCTTGTTTATAAGGTTATCAGGGTTGACCCTCTGGTGACCCTCAGATGACTTCCGGCTGCCACAAAAAATACAGAATTCTTTGGGTACTGCATTTACAAGCCAAAGCAGTTGTAAAGTCATTCTGATTTTTTGCAAGAACTTCTCCTGGTGCCTCAAATGATTGAGATCATACTGTATATTAGACAAAAGTAAAATGCCACATGTTACACTGACAGATTAATGGAAAGCAAATTACTTCAGGGGATTAAAAGAATATCTTGGCATGATTTTCTGTCATTCCTTTTCGGTAACTGTATAAAACATCTTGCATCTGCTATAATCTCCCTAGCAACTTGAAATCTGATCCCGTTCAATTCCTAAACCTTTCATTCTTCATTTTGGTACAAGCAAGACACAAACCCAAAATACCAGAATGTATGAGGAAATACAAGCAGAAGGCATTGCTTAACATTTATATATTAAAACCCTACGACAAAGTTCACTATGAATATTTCAAACTCTTTCAGATTTATCAAGGTCTAATCCTTCACAGTTTGAGTACATCTGATATAACTCATTAGCAATGGATACATGATGATGGGGTGTACCACGATGTCAGTTTTTCTAGTGTAAAGTCTTCATAATTTAAATGTTCACTACTTGTTAGCTGGCTTACAGTTTGGTGTGTGATGCTGACATTTTTCATGAAAATAACTGCTGCTTCAAAAATAAAACACTCAAGACACACCACCATTACAAAACTTCTTTGGATGAAGTTGAAAAATTATAGGATAACATTAAAAATATCTCGACCATCCCTGATTTGCATGTAACTAATGTTTATTCATGCTCATGGTGTAAATGAAAACAGTCCTTTGAAAACTCTCACACCTGTAATAATGGATACCCTTACCACCCATATAATCTTACAACCCATTCTCATACAAAGATTAAATAATTCCTAGGTACAAACCAGTCCTGTGGACAGCCTTTGGGTTGAGCTTGACAATGTGAGGGGCACTGTGTGGTGTACTGTGAGGGGTACTCGTAGGGGGCATCTTGGGGCTGCTGATAATTGCTGAATGAGCAGAGCTAACTTGGTAGGAAGTAGGTATCTGATACTTGGTGGAAGATGACCCTAAACATAGAAAAAGAAGACAAGATAAGAAATCTGCTTGCTTCAAAGGCTACATGCAGGCATGGTCAAACACTCCTTTGAAAAATGAACAGTATCTTTTAAATCTCCTCCTTCTTCCCTATAATAATGTATCTTTCATGCTGTTTCCGAAATAAATATTGCATATTAGAGGAATACTTCACTGACAGTATAAGATGATTCTAAATGAAAGAGAATATTTTTCAAATGCCCTTAAAACCCCACCAATATGATATTCCTGTTTGAAGATAAATTACTCATATCAAGGAAAGACTTCCAGTTTCTTCAAGGTTACAGAATGTTATGTCATATGGACAGTTAGCTTACCGATCTTTTGGTTTCCTTAAAACTTCAAATGTATAATTTCAGCTTAAAACTTGACATCAGAGATACATTGAATAGCATCCATTGTAGAATGAGATTAATATTTTATAAGGACAAATGTTACAACTATCTAAATGCCTACACATTTTTTTCATATTTCAACATTATTTAGAAGTACAAAAGGTTGCTATTTTATAGTCTGCCTATATGACATCACAGATTTCCCATTGATGAACTGCTGAGTATTATCTTGAAAATTCATGCAACATGCTATTGAGATGAGCTTTACACCAAAAAAAGAGAAAATGCACTCTCTTTTGCAGAATTCTGTCAATCTTAGTGTAAAGATGAGGGGCATCCTTGAGGGATACATAAAAAAATACTGCCAAACCCCTCCCCCTTTTGAGGCAGGACATTGTATACATCACTGGTGTGAGAGACGGTAGTGATTTGAGCATATGAGCATAGGGTAGAACAGAATTAAGTTTGACTTTAAGCTAAGAAATCCAACAGCAGACTGGATACTGCTTTGAAATTCAAACTGATATATTGAGTACACACCATGCTTCACACATCTACCTACCTGATGCAACAGTGGTTATCCGTGCTGGTAGGGGGGTGGACCCTACTGTGGTGACTTTTAAAATGGATCCAGATGCAGGGGAGGTGACACTGGGGGTTCTAGATGAGACTTTTGAGCTTCCTCCTAGAATGGTAGGGCTTGTGACTTTTCCAGCTGTAATATAAGTGAGAGACAGGAAATGACCATTCCATGCAATATGTTTTAACAGCATAGAGTAATTAAGTTGGTATAGACCTTATGCATATGATGTCACAGATCAGAATAGAGCTCCCTTGTTTGGAGGAAAAGCACGTATCATTGCAAGTTACACCAACAAATGCAGACAGCTGATTTGTCAACCAGTTGTATACGCGCGAAAGTCTGCTACACGCATGTGCAAAATCTATGCGTTTGTGCACGTGTGCATTGTTTTCCTCCAAAATAACGTTAGTGTGACATCAGTGCATAAGGTCTATTGTACCACATCATGCTGCACAAGCTGGTTATATTGCTACACAAACACATGAATGTATAGCAGTCTCCTATAACATAAATAATTTAAGGGCTTTCAATGATTTTTATATCATAAAAGATCTCAAAACCTCCGAAAGGCTATCGGTATCCAAAATTTCCACACTTATTTAATATCCATTTTTTTGTGCAGGAAATAAATGTAAAACACATGTCACATAAATATGCAAGATTGTAGAATTTGGAATGATAATGTAAGGGGCGCTACAAAATTGGTCTAATCACCCATGCATGGTTAAACTTTACAGACAATCCCAGGGCCAGATATTTATAAAGGATTTATCTACTCCTTTGATAAACACTGAAACATGTAATAAGACATATTTTGTTATACTTTTTCAAAAGTCCTGTCTGCTAGATGCTGAAGGAAAAAAAAAAGAAATGTTACCCCCTAAGGGATTCTGCTCCCCTAAAGGAGCTATGTTCCCAGATGGAACACTGGGGCTGAAATGACCAACCTCTGGAACTTCAAACCTCTACAGAATGGGTCTCTCCACCAGAAAGTGCAATGACCACACACTATTTATAAGAACTAATCTCAATGACATGTTTAATATTCATTATCATACACATTCAAATTCTATGCAGGAAGAAATTTAGAGTTTCCACTTTGCATGGCCATTTGACCTTCATTGAATTTTCTCTTCTAAAATAGTTCTCTGAGCCTCTATCATAAAAATCATCAATTTTTTTTTCATGATATGAAGGCAAAAATTTAGTCAAACTATCTGAACATAAAAAATTTGCCATTAAAAGCTGTTTACCTGACCACTATTCAATGCTCTACCATAAAGTTTGATAATGTACATGAAACATCCTGCCTTGATTCCTTCTAAGGATTGACTTGTGGAGCCTAAAATATTGCTGAAAGAACTAATTAATGAGGTGTTTCTAGTGAAAGAAGGTACTGCTATTTATTGCTCATTATTGCCAAAATAGCACATGTTTGATTAAGAAGAAACAAACAAGAATTCCTTGTCATCAATACTGATATCGGCATTTTCACCCCTTCTAATGAGTGGTTATGATTGCTGACAGCTTCAGTCACTAGAAATGGACAGATACATAGGCCTTGAGGGGCAGTTGTTTTACAATGCATAGCGACCACAAATGTGGGAGAAGCCTATATGGCTTATGAACTACAACTTCACTTTAGTAATATAATGAAATCAGATTACCTCATTGTTTTAAGGCTCATCAACACAAAGATCACACAGTGCTAAGTGACTGAATTAGAAACAGCAGAGGGACTAGAAAAAGTACTACAAAGTATCTTATGTCATCATCAGCAATTCAGCATTAACCAGCTATTACTAGAAACATGTGCACTGGAATTGTAAGACTCACTAATCTGAAGACCCTTAAACCAAGAAAGTGGAACAACGTTAAATGTTTAGCAACCACTTTTCAGTTTGTTGGTGATCTTTTATAGCATTTTGCCTATCCTGATAATTATAAAATGCCAATCTGGAAAGTTTGCCAACCGTGCACAAGATCTGACCCACACAGCTAGCTTGCACAGTTTGGCACCTGGCTGTGCACAACATTGCTAGAAATCATATCTGACCATGCACGCAGATCAAGTGGCCACCCCCTAGTAGAGAACTTCCAAAATTTGCCCTATCCATACATGAACATATGAACATTATCAGTAATTTAACTGTATGTATGAATGTAACTTTGGCTGGTTTGTAGGAATGGTGCATCTATTTATCCACTCTAAACTGCACAGATTTTTGTCAAATTGAGCCATTGCTGTGCACAGAGGTAAAATCACAAGACACTTGCCTGCACAAAGTTACAAATTCCCAGCCTGGTTACAATGTAAAGTTCAAAGGTGCAATGTCATTTTCAAAATTTTGCACAAGAAAAAGATTTTAATTTTTTTGTTAACCAAAATGACTCACAAGTCCCTTCTTTATGACTGTCTTTCTTTGAAGAGGAATGCTTAGAGCTGTCACTTGTAGAGGGCGTCCTGCTAGATGACTTTGTGACAGTGGGTGACTGGTTGGTACCACTGGGTGTTGACTGAATCACACTGACATGCTTGGAAGAATGGTGTTTGCGGTGCTTGGATGACTTAGAATCTGACTTCTTTTCATGACCTACATTAAACATTACAACATCAGATTTAAGTGTGAATGAAGAATTGCAGTTGTTAAGATAAACTTACTGTTTTTAACGTGTGCATTTAAATACAGACAACAGTATCAGCTATGCTGAAATGGAATATTCACTGGCTGAAGACTGATGACAAAAAACAATGGAATTCATGCTCAGAGAAAATTTGTTGACTTAAAAATTTTTAAAATAATACGTTTGAAAGACAGCATAACAATATTAGCTACAACATCTTCAATACCTTCAATGTATCAGCCAATCAGATCACCTTACTTCTGAATTTAAAATGAAGGTTTGGAAATCAAGAGCATAGCCACAAGTAGGGATTTATTCTTTAAAGATGACAAATAACTACATAAAAGGTAAGCACATGGCAATGATAGCAATGTAACAAAATTTTACAGGATCACTAGCTTCACACCACCGTGTACTTTTTCAGACCTATGAATTACCATGTCAAAACTTTAGGCTGCAGCTGCCTCAGCCAAGCTGCAAGGGCAATTTTCATTCATCTGGAATGTGTGGATCTCAATATATTAGTAAATGAAGTTACCATGTATGTTTGTTACCTAAAAAGAACTTGAAGCAAGCACATGTGACATCATCTCCTCATATTCTTGAGCAATGTTTTGTTTTTGTTTTTACTGTTCTGCTTTGACCTTGAAACTGACAGAGATATGAGTTTACCCTTTAAATTCACATGAAGTTTGAAAAATTCCTTTGCCTCTCATAAATCTACATAACAAAAGTATGTGATAATGGAGAATGATATTGGTTGAGAGTTAAAAGAATAATGTAAAGGATTCATTTTATGGGGTCCCAGACAATCACCCTGGACAATTCCCAACCCCGATGGGTTTCCCCCAGACAACCCCCACCTGGGCATTACCAACCATGACAATTACCCCTCATAAGATACCCTCTCCAGGAAAGTTGCAATTATTCATTACTCATTACTGCAATTGCCCAGGAAATATTTTCTGGACATATGGGGAGGGGGGGGGGGGATTCTTTGGTCACGGATCAATGTGAAGTTTATGATGTCACCTGTGCTTGCTTTAAGTTCACTTAAAGTTGAAAATCTGACAACTTTATCTGCTCATATTTAGAGAACCACAGACATAAACTGACTGAAAGTAAACTGGAATGTTTGGATGTACCTCCTCCTCTACATATCAAAACTAAATATTAGCAAGCTTGTTGATATCAATCTAAGTCATTATGGGGGGGGGGGGGGGGAACGAGGGAGTAACTTTGTCAGTAAAAGACTACTTTCTTTCAGGATATTGAAGTAATGCTAGTGTGCCTTAAATCAAACTGCAATATATCTTCCACTCTACCTGACTTGGAGCTCTTTTGAACCTCTTTAGGCTGTGTTGGTACTGTTATTGGGTGCAGCTCCTTCTCTCCTACACCCCTAGAAGGGGGATGTACTCCACCAGCAGGGTGCCCTGTGTAGCCACTGTATCGGCTAACAATGTAATCACTGGAACCTGTCAAAGCAGTGTGCAAAAAATGTGGCTTTGACTGCACTGGCATTCCAGTTGTCACTGGGCCATATTTGCTGCTCTGTGGAATAGGGTGCTGTGGATGGGTATAACCAATGGGTGCTTGAGGGGTGGTGGTATGAAGTGGGAGTACAGGTCCCTGCAAAGACAGAAATACCAAGAAAAGTGATATCAGTTCAAAAGTCAAAACAGGCTGTATTGTATCAACTGTATCATGGTAAACAACTTGCTGGGACTTAGGCCAGGATTTCATATTTGGAAGCGCACTTTTAGTGGCAAGGGAGGAGCATGAGGCTGCCCTTTCATAAAAAATCACTTTCATCCTTCTAAACAGATATAAAATGTAAGAAAAACTGACACATTTCGCCAAAACTTATGACCTTAAAGTAAAGGGTATTGCAGCAGACAGGGTGCCCTTCTGATTTTAATAAAGAGTAGGGGTAGTGGGGTAGGTTCAGTGATTGCACAAGACATGCTGCCCTTCTGATTCTTGTTAAGGATGGGGATAGGGGAGGGGGTGGAGAAAGGGGGTAAGGGGAAAAGCAATAGCCATCCAAGTGACAGTTCTATGGCTTAAGATTTGACTCTTGCCAATTTGGCTGTAACTACTGCCACTTCTTTCTGTGATAGTGGGCAACCTTTCAGAAATAACAGGGCATTACTTCATCACAAAATTTTGTAGTATTTGCCAACCCAGAGCTGTAAAGGTCATTCACATAAAATGTCAGGTGAAAAAAATGGTGATGAGATTGATAAATGTTACACAATACCAGCAGGACACAAAAAAAAAATGGTGACATTTAGAAAACATAACAGCCTAGATTTTTACAAACAATTCTTACTCATTTACAATATTGGTATTAGCTGACAATATGATCTGAACTCTTGGACACTGGTAAAATGCTGAACCTGTTCAAACTGGTTCTACACTGTCAGTTCTTTTCTTTTCTCAGGGTTTTCTCTAGGGAAAGGGAAGTGGGCCAGGTAGACCATCCTTGTTGCAAATGCTATCAAAACTTTTTTCTGAGTAGGGTGGTTTAGATGAAAAATGTTGCAAACTTTGGTAATACTATTTAAAATGAAATCACCATGAACACTAGTGTTTATGAATTTTTCAGAGGGGGGTTGGACAGGGTAGATAACCCAGTCCACTAAAAAAAACTGACTGGAAACAAGTCAACACTTTTACAACTTTCTGAAGGAAACTGCTTTTTACTTTAACATGATATCAATCCAATTACAAAAATTTGCTACTCAAAATGTTAACATGGTACCTTCATTTGGCTTGATGCTGTGGTCACCGCTGAAGGGTGTACAGGTTTTGTTACACTCTGTGATGACACCAAAGTTTGTGGTTCCCCAACAGATACTTGTGGTGTAGGGGTACCCCCTGGAGAAGGGTCTGTGGCTGGGGTAATCTGACGTCCCGTTTTGCCAAGCAGCTTTGAGACATGAGGTAAGCCTTCAAAATTTTCTTTTTGCGAGGGCTGGTCTTTCTTTTTCTGGAATAATTCTTCTGGGTTTGGGTTGTCCAGAACACCTGTAAAAGACAGAAAATTAAAGAAATAATACTTAGAAGGAAGAAAAGATATATCCTCAAGACAGTGCATTCCCTTTTAAAACAACTTAACCAAGTAGCTTCCAGAATTCATTTGCCCTAATAAATTTTACTTACCCTGAGAAGATGGAAAAATGAAGCAAGACAACCACTATTTTTGCCTCTTAAAGAGGCTTATTGAGTTGGCTCATGAGTTTAGTGACTTTTTGTCACACCTATTCAATTTCACTCACATCTTGATGGTAACTGGTCAAAATAAGAGATTCTGAACATCTACCACACTACTGAAATGGCAATGATAGGGTAATTAATGATTAAAATCATTTTTTAAAAATTTGTGACCAGACACTTTTTACCATTAGATATTAATTATATGTAACCCCTGTTCAAATACAACCAATGAGTGAAGCTTTTATCAACTTGAATGACAGGCTCTCAGTTCCTCTTATGAACAACTGTTGTGATCAAGGCTTCAGTTGTAAATACATGTTGTACTTAATACTTTCCAGAGGGGCTGGTGTATGAAGGACTTGGACGAGCACTGTAAACTACGAGCTCTTAAGCCCTTTAAAACTAAAATTTTTCATGTTTTCGGTAACTACAAAAGGTGATATATGGCTAATGAGGCTATTTTTACATTTTTTCACTTAGCAGATGTGCTGACTCCTACGTGAATGTTTTACTTTCTTACTATCACATGAATTACATAACTACCTGCGTAATTGCTTGAAATTATCTTCTTTATATGGAATAAGTATGCATTATTGACTGTCAAGCTTCATAAATTTTGTATGCTATGGAGGGTCAGGTAGTTCACTTTAATAACTGCATAGCTGTTGGCTATTGTGCACATGCATTGCACTGGGCCAGTGTTGTTTAGTGCTGAATGTATTCATCCTGTCAGTTACATGCATTGGCAAAGCAATCCCTACAATCAAGCTGTGGCCTTTGATTAATTCTGATCCATACAAAGAGTATGAGGCTAAATCTACTTCAATGTGGCATGGCTGTCATACAAATAACTGATCAGTCAACAATTGACCCTCTACACCTGTACACTTTCACAGAAATGTACTTCACCCAAAAGGATACACTGTAGCAATGGTGTAATTCTTGCCTGAAATAATTTACCAAATACTGAAATACTGGGTCTTTTTCTTTCCAAACCAACAAAGTCATCACTTACTTAGATCCATTTAATTCTAAATAATCAAATAATTAAAACCAATAATACAGCCCCTAATTTTCCTACCCCTACAACCCCTGCAATCTAGAAGTAACTGAATGCATTTCAACAGTTTGGTTTGAAACCAGACAAACACCAAATTTAAAGTGGGTATGACACGGCCAAAGTACATTTCTCAGTAAATATTCTTTGGGTACAGCTTGAAATGAAGCGAATGTTTTCCCGACTAAACTACGTCCATAAACACAGTAATACAACCTTGTGAATTCCCGATTAAAGGCCAGACTCAGCCCATCTGAAATCCGAAAGCGAAAAAAACGTATGTGAGCGCGCCTCAAGATCGTGACGTCATTGGAGGCACGGTTAGTAACACTGTACCAGGCAGCTCACACATCGTTCTACACATCGAATCATGTGCATGCTAACATGTGTTAGCGGGTACATCATTGCAAACCCTGTGCTACAATACTACAGCAGCGTGCGTGACCAGTGACCAGTGACCACATTGTGAACTATGCGTCGTTGTGCGGTGACTGCTTACCATTCACAATAGCAACGTTACTGAACAGCTCACTGAGTAAAGGCGCGCTTGCTACGGACTGTCCATACATGTCCATAGCTGTTCTGTACAGCGCGCCCGGACCGCTTCCTTCTTGCACAAACACAAAGCTGTTTATTATATGCAGGGAAGCTAAAACACGGGCGCATATGCACGCGAACATATTGGCCAATGATATGCTTCGAAGCCCCCAACATGGTCCGCGCTTTGCGCTCTTTATGTTGGGCAGGTATTGTGATGTAATCCTTTTCATGAAGTTGTTAAGATATGATAACTTTACCAAGCATCACATTAGTTCCACATCTAGATGCGCGTCCTTAATAGCGCAGTGTTTGTGCCTCCAATTGCATCATAAATGTCATGTGACCTGTTGCGGCATTTTTCAAAATTGGATTTTGAAGGTTTTTCTTCAAATTTTATTTATGACAAATGGTACCGGTTTTAACTGTGTGTGAGATTATATTTATAGAATACTGTATTCAATCTTGCAAGACACAAAAGTTATTTTGGCTGTGTCATGCCCTCTTTAAACATTTAAAAACCAGCCACTGATACAGGTATGTCCACACTGTACAGCTCTAACATGTCCCAAATTCTTTTTGTCTAAAAAAATAAAATAACTACCATAGATCTATGTAGGACATTACTCAATTTTCTTATTTTTATAATTACTCAAAACCATTAATGAAAGAAAATGGTTGTGAAGAATTTTAGAACCAAACTCTTCATTCCTGCTTACTTTTCTGAGGTAAGACAGTTCCTCTTGGTAATACAATAAGTTCTGAGAGTTTTGTTGGAAGACCAGTATCTGATGAAGTAGAAGACTTTGATGAGGAGGGTACCTCATCTGCTGGAAAAAAACAGAATGGAATCAATCATCAGTATTGCCAGTATTTCACAGAAAAAAAAATTCTCTCATTTTATCCTGATGAATTATCAGGATATTTATTTCAAACTATTCCCAATTTGAATGTCTAAAAGGCCACCATAGACAATCATCCAGTGGAATAGATACTCTGTTTAGACACAAGACAAATCATAAACAGACTGCCCACTTTCTCTTTAAGCCTCATCAAATTCACTGTTTAAATCTTTCTAACACCCCTGGACTTCTTCAAGACTGCAATTAAAGGGAAATGTTGCGTTTAAAATGCACCAACATGGCATACAAAGAAAATGCTCTTCATCACTGTTAAACCGTTCAGTCTCACCAATAAACTCTAGCAATAGCTCTATCTCCTCAAAACATTATGCATTACAACAGTAACAGATGTTGCATCATTTGAATTTTTGAAAGTTTGGGTGAATAGATTACTTTTGTGCAACAATTTACCATATTTCTTCCCACTGAGAGCCTTACTTCTTGAAAAGAAAGCTTCCGTACTGCCTTATTTTGAATTTTCTGTCATTCTGTGCCAATTAATATTGATTTAAAAATATGAAAATTTTCTGTAAAATAAATGTAATATTTCCCTTTAAGGACACTTACATCCTAGGTTTGGTTTCATTTCCAGGATGGCTGAGAGATGTGATATTCTCCAATAATGGATACTACTCAACAAATCAAGCATTATTGAAATTCATACATACAGATATATGTTTTCTTTTTTCTTCCATTCAAGTACCTTTTGCCTCATGATGACATGTTGAATTTGGAATGAAAGCAAACAGATGTGGTCTGCTCACTACTTATTACTCCTGCATTGCGCATTTTATCAGCAACAAATTACCTGACGGCCAACACTGATAGCAGCGCAGATGACATCACTTTGTTTTCATTTCAGTATTCTGTAGGGTGGTTTTATTAACATAAAGAAATATAAAAGCTATGACTAATCAGCATGCCTTGATGATGTCACAGATTTCCCATCATGCACTCCATTTCTGGAAAAATAACATTTCTTTGAAAACTGTAGTATTTTTTAAACACTTTACACCCATTGACATGCATGTTTAACCTCTGGCAATGAAAAAAATTCTGTTTTGTTTTTGAAAGCATAAACATAGTCACCATAAAATGAATTTAGGTCTGATTTCTTCACTGTCATTGCCAAATACTTTGCACCTGAAGAAAATGAGTTTACCTTTTACTACCTTCCCATCACTCTTTGCTTCTTCTGCTAGCTGCATGGCTCGGTTTTGTTGCAAAGCCTCCATGGCAGCTTGGTTTGCAATTTGTAAGTAGGATGTTTGAGGTACCAACCTTGGTATGAGAGGAACCATCCTACGCCCCTCCATGGCCCATTCCAAAGAGGCATTGCTGTCATTTAGCCTAAAAAGATATGAAAATGAAACTTAAAGAACTGATAGAAATTATTTTAAAGCATGACTGGTCAAGGACTGAAGGGAAAAGGGACTAAGTGATTCATAGGATTACTGAGAAACAGCTTCAAATGAACATGTCCTTAACATACTATTTTCATAAAAAGAATCAAACACATTTGTTCATTTCCCATACATTATTCAAAATGAGGAGAAATCAAACATTTTTCATTTAAATTTGACAGCATGATAAATAGTTTTTTGTAGCAGATGAAAGAATCCCAAATGGAATAGCATATGAACTGTCTGCATCTTCTCACATAGAATATGTGACCCTTGTTGACTATTCTACTATTCCGTATGCAGATGATGACATAGTGGTCACTGGTTATCTTAAAAATGACAAACTAAATGACTATCTTGCAACTGTAAGGCCTTTTACTGAGTGGCTCTATGGGCATTAACTTAAGCTACATGTATCCAAAACAAAAGAGATGTTATTGATTTTCAAAGAGAAACAGAGGGGTATGAACTATGAAAGGCAGGCTTGTCACATGTGACAAGCAGGTGGAACAGGTGGGTGAATACAAATAATTGGGAACTATGGTTGGACAGAGAAACACAAGCTCTGCATAAAAAAGCTAACTAAAGATTGTATTTTCTAAGAACATTGAACTGTCTCCATGTAAATATAAAAATTCAAGTTTTATCAGGCCTTAATTCAAAGAGCCCTGACTTTCAACTTAGTCTTCTATTACAGAAATGGCACACAAGTGAATAGGGATTTTTTGGACTGTATTCGATGGATGGCACAATTTACCATCAGACAAGACCTCCCTCCAATTCGTTTTCTATTTGATGAAAGAGTCTTGATCAAATTGGAAAAATTAAGGTAGAATCAAGACCACCCACTAAACAAGCACTATTTTTACAATTTTTCTGGGACCAGACTGTGTTTCCTCGCACAAGATGGTGCCTGTTTCCATCAGTTACATGTCCCAAACTCTATTCATAAGTTTAACCAACTTGTACAGGCAGAGGATACTCCAATTTGACATGAGGAATTTGGCCTTGTGGGATCTACTAAAAAGTAACTGTGAAACTCTGTTTATCCTTATCTATGTATTAATTGTGTTATATGTTATATGTTGCAATGCTGGTGGAAGGCAAATTTCCACACTGGGGACAATAACTAAACTATGATACTGTTTCTACACAGTGCTTCAGTTGGACATGAGTGGAGTGCTCTTCAAAATCATATCAAAATCCTCAGACTGCCAATATAGTATAGAAAAGGCCAAAATTTCATTTGTTTGAAAAAGGGTATCACAATTTATCCATATAACTGTCTTTTCAGTGCATGTTGTATGACTGACTGACTGACTGACTGACTGACTGACTGACTGACTGACTGACTGACTGACTGACTGACTGACTGACTGACTGACTGACTGACTGACTGACTGACTGACTGACTGACTGACTGACTGACTGACTGACTGACTGACTGACTGACTGACTGACTGACTGACTGACTGACTGACTGACTGACTGACTGACTGACTGACTGACTGACTGACTGACTGACTGACTGACTGACTGACTGACTGACTGACTGACTGACTGACTGACTGACTGACTGACTGACTGGACTGACTGACTGACTGACTGACTGGACTGACTGACTGACTGATTGATTGACATTAAATTACTGGGTTCTTCACTTCTGAAAAAGTAACATAAGAAACTGACTTTTCACAAATGCAGGTCAATGTCTCATCATTGACAGCTCTCCTGACTTCTGCTTTGTGCCTCTCAGTAGAAATGCTGCAAAGAATAAAACACAGTAAACTATGAAAATATCATGTAGGAGTAGAGCTTCAGCTGCGTAGCAATAAATTCCAAAATGATCACATACATTAGCATTTAGGAAGAAGCTCCTTGCGTTTAATCACAAAACTTTCTTTTTGTATCTCTCCCAATTATTTATCCATCTCACCATCTGTGAATTTCCCTCTTTTCTATTTCTCAACTTCACTATAACATAAAAATACTGTACAAGGTGATGGCAGACCAATGAGGATGGTAGTGGTCATCAGCATTTTACTTTTGTACAGCTGTTCCAATCAACAAATGCTCACCGTGCACAAGCAATAATTGTAATTAATCACTAAATGATCACAAAATTTTGCAATTAAACACTTAAAATGGTTTTGCCATATTATGTTTCCAACCTTAAAAAGGAATGGAGTATGCACAAAACTTGGTCATCAAGATTGGCTTAAATTAAAGGACCAATTATACAGAATCTAAATTTCAACCAGCCTGCTAATTCAGATTAGAAACAGTTTAGTCACATGACATGTTTTTGTTAATAAACTCCCTAATTTACCAAATATTAACATAAATTTTTTCATTCAAAATTACACAATATTTGTATAGCACAAAATCATTAAAGCTTCTTGTGAGGGAACATAAAGATTTGACATGCTCAAAAATGCTTCAAAGTATTAGAAGGTTGGGCCACTGCATGGATGCATAAGTGAAATATATTCACCAATTAATTTGGAGATTTAGCTTACGTCACATTTAAAGTTAGGGTTTAAGCAAAATTTAGTTTTTTACAGAATGTAAAGGAGGAATTACAAATAAGCATTCTGATGAAAGTTACACTCAATTCTAATGAGTGATTTTCAAGATATCAGCAGATGAAGTTCTCATTTTTAACCCTAAGTGAACTTTAAGCAACAACAGGTGATAAAATAGCCTCATGTTGGTCAACTACAACAAACTGGATGTTATCCTTTCAGTAAGACAGATTTGCATAACCCCAAGAATGACTTTTACGGGGGTAAGCAAAAGTCTCAATTAGTGACTGCTCTTTGACTGACATCAGAGTTACAAAATTCAAAAAATGTAGAGCAGCTCATATTACACAGCATGCACAAAGAGTGTTTTGATTACACATTAGCACCTTGTTTACTCACGAGGACATGGCCTTAAATTTCCCCTTAATCAATAAACTGTGTTTGGGTCTGCACAAGGAGAAGCTAAAGACAGTTATGGATGGGGCTAGAACTAGCTAAGTTGGAAGAATTGGAATTGTCTGGGATGAGAAGATTTCCCCTTTAAACTTTCCACCCAATTTTCTCCTCCATAATCCCATTTTTTCATAACGTGAGTACTATTAATGAAGCAGGGGAATTAAAAAACTTCACATTCCTCATGAGTAAACTCATATCCTGATCAATATCATGGTCGATACAGTCAATTGAAAAGAAAAGGCATTGCTCTTCCATGTGAGGACATGACATCACTCCTGCTTGCTTCAAGTTTATGTTTTAGCAAATGGAGTATCTTTCTCTGCTACCATGATACTGTGTCATGAGAAGCATGTACACAAAAACTGACTGAAAATTGCACCACAATCCTTACACTGAAACAATTCTCCCAACTAACCTAACTTACAGCCCCGTCTCCAATTCAAACACAAACAAAACAACTGTGTAGTAGAAGCACACTTCCAAGACAGAGCCACAGTAGCCTGCCCTGAGTTTCAATTGCTTGAGGCAGTACTGAAAAATAAACTGTGTGTGACTGTGAGCCTAATTAGGAACTCAACTGACTGTCCAAGTCATCATTACCAACCAGAGTGATGCTATTATTGTTTGATAGTTACTTAGATGAAATTTAACGACACACCAACACAAACGTCTTATATAGTGTCAAGCAAAGGTCAAACACGGTGCAAGTCCTTCCCTTCAGTCGCCTCTTACGACAGGCGGGAAATACCGTGGGCATATTCTACAACCCCCAGCCCACAGGGGGCCTATTATTGTTTGAATGAATGCCAATCAGAGTACAGTCACCAACTGGATTTAGAACAATGGGGATATGTCTAAATATAATTGGGGGGATGCCATACCGTAGTTCCATCAAACCATTCCTTTGAATCTGTCACGAGATTTGAAAAGACAACACATTTGTGAAAGAAGAAAGTGCATCTACTGTCAGAACTACAAAACCAGTGTTGTAACGAGTCACTCAATTCTGCAGTCCAGTTGAGTCATTTACTATTTTCACTGTGACTCGAATCAAGTCAGTGACTCGAGTCCTTGTATTATTTCTATGAGGAAAATTATCATACAATTGCTGAGTCATTTCCCTTTTGAAAATTAGTGACGAGTCATGACTCGTTACAACACTGGTACAAACTGTACAGTACTACAACAGCAATTCTTTTGAACTTCTGTGTTCCTGATAATACAGAGAAATACTGTAAAAGGGACTTTTCCTCACAAAATATGGAACCAGTTTCTTTTTTCTGTAAACCAAACTTTTATTATAAATTACCCAAAGATGCAAAGTACTGTGAAGTCTGAATTACAGAATATTCCTTAAGTTTAAACTTACAGTTGAAATTGATATCTCCTGTTAGATTTCAATTAATTTTGAATGGAATGCAAATCCTTATCTTGTATTTACTGTTCACTGAGGTAATGACAAATGACAAAAGTTAAGTACTGTACCTCAAGATGTCTTGAACACTTTCAAGCAACTCTTTCTTCTCTGGCGTGAGTTCACCTTGGGCTCTTAATGCTGTCACAATGCCACAATAGGCCTCTAGTTCAAGACGTCGGAGTAACTTTTGACATTGGACAGGGGTCATGTCTGATTTGGGAGGACCCATCTTTTGTGATCCAGTGACAATGACCTTCAAATGCAACTACTAGGGAAACAACAAACAAAAAATTCATGAATTTTAGAAACAATAAGGTAAAATGCAACATTAATAAACCAAAATTAACATTCCACAAAATAGAAAACTTAACAGGCCCATGCATTACTTTAATGACAAAAGTACAAGTACAAGGATGGAACCTTCCTTAAGACTACAAAGTTTTCACTTTTTACAGGCAAATGTCTGGGATGTTAAGTTTTTGAACAGCACCGTCTCTATTCACAGAAATCTGCTTAGTTTATGTTGGTAAACTATTTGTACAGCATCTACAAAGCTGACAGATAAATTCTAATTACTAATAATGTTTGTATGTATACATGTGAGGATTGGATACAACAAATTTTGAGAGTTCCCTGCATGGCAATGGCAACTTACTCCACATGTGCAGTCACATGTGATTTCTGGCAATGTTTTGCTCAAACAGTGAAATGTTTTATAAAGTTCATGATGATAAATATTGGTTTGGCAATACTAGCATTTATTAAAGGTAAATTTTATCAATACCAATAAATTGAGAATTTTAGCTTTTCCTTTAGCACTGGAAGCAATTCGACTGGTGTGCTGTAGAAAGGCTAACACCAAAAACCTCACAACAGATGGAGTTGATGTAATGCCAAAAGCAGGGCTGGAAAAAAATGTTTATTTCACAGGATGGGAGTCAAATTTTCCACAATTCCTCCCATATTTTTATATATACACGAAGTAGATTAATTTCCCTCCAATGACCAAATTTCCCTCCAGATACCCAAATCTCCCAGGAAGGAGCCTCCCAGCTTCACACCTTTTTTCACCAAGGGTTTGGTATCGTTCATCTTTAAAGAGTCACAAATGTTACTGAAATTAAGTTAGGCTAGGCCTATATAATTCCTACGAAGTTTCCTAAGGTTCCTATCAAGTTTAGGCCTATACCTGTTCTCTTTGAATTTGTTACAAACTTCAAAATCATTCTGTGATGTTTTGAAGTTTTTTGATGACCAATTCTTATGCCACTTGGGTGTCTGTCAGGCATGTCTCCTTTACAAATACTGTATATAAAATGTTAAGCTTAGGCTATCCATGTTATCGTTGAAAAAAATATAGCTATCCATTTCACTACTTCAGGACCATGCCAATGAAATGCAAAACAAGTTGCGCTCACAGTGCAGGTCTCGAATCTAGTCCAAGGGAGGTAACAAGGGCCAGTCTGGAAAGTTTGTATCAGCTACACCCAATTTTTACACCAGTCACCTCTTTTTTAATATTCACACCACGCCAAATTATTGTACTGTGTTTTAAGTACAGTGTGCATATAAGAGACAATAAAATTCGCCATCAAATTGGTGTATAAGGTTATACTGCACGCTGAAAATCTTCGGCGTAACATACATGTTTTCCAGACGGGAATACATCATGACTATTCGCACTTCGACTAGCCGCCGTGTGGGCAAAATGTGGTGACTGTTTACTCGCATGGCCCACTGACCGCACTGCACATACGTACGCGTAAGATTGAGGGAACCAACATGTACAAATCGGTAACGGATGCATGTGCCTAGGCACATGCATAGGCCTACTGCAATAACATGGAAGTGAGTTCTGAGTTTGATATATGAGACTCAAAAAGCACTCCATAATTAAATAGGCCTACTGTGAAGAAAATAAAGCTGTTTTGTTTGGAGGGATTTGACAACAGTGAAAACAGCAAATAAGCATGTGTCTTCCAAACTCCTAAAAAAATAGTTTGAATACTAGAATTGGGTCATTTAGTGTACCTTGACTTGAGTCGGTCCGTCGGTACTTTGTGTTGGTCATTTGCATATCCATTCAAAGCTATATGCTTTGAATGGATATATGCCTAGGCCTACTGCACCTAGGCTCGACCACAGGCGTTCCGATTTATATGTACACATATAATACACTATACATATATATATATTAACAAGGTACGACAATTTTCTGGACGAAGCCTACAACTTGGCCTATTTTTACACTCTTACGCTCACTGTGAACCTCTCTGATTTCTTTCAATCACGTCATTCGATGAGAAAGAACATTCAACATCCCTTCGGATACAACTGCGGGCATAAAATCACTTCTAATCAGAATTATTCGTAAAAAAATGGACTCTCCGCAAGTTGGTGGTTACACAGACAGATGACGTATGATTATAACCTGCGCAGCCATCTACGCCGTCTCGTAAGCAAAAACACGCGAGTCCATTTTTTTAAGCATAATTCTGATTAGAAGTGATTTTAAGCCCGCAGTTGTATCCGAAGAGATGTTGAATGTTCTTTCTCATCGAATAACGTGATTGAAAGAAATCAGAGAGGTTCACAGTGAGCGTAAGAGTGTAAAAATAGGCCAAGTTGTAAGTTAGGCTTCGTCCAGAAAATTGTCGTACCTTGTTAATATATATATATATGTATAGTGTATTATATATGTGTACATATAAATTGGAACGCCTGTCGGCTCGACTAGCCTACGTATGTACTTATCACCATGTGTGCTACTTACAACAAAGTTTAAATACTGGTATGTTGTAGTAAAGTATAGCAGCAGCTAGTCGACGTGTGAATAGGCCTGACTGAATAAGCAATCACCGCATCTTGTCCGTACGGCCGCTAGTCGACATGCGAATAGATAGTTCTCACGTGACAACATAGGAGCTTTTCAATTGTATTATTTCAGCCATGTCTGAGAGCAACCACTGCATTTGTGTATAGACTTGCCCTCAGACATTGCGGTTGCAAACCTCTGGCTGTGACGTCACTGAGAACTATCTATATGCCCCACAACGGTGACCACGGGAATGTGGGCACTGTTTCGCGAAACTGGGCCTTTACAGCAGCTGGCAGCACGGCGAACTGGAGAGCAATGCAAAAGCTTATCAATTTCAAAAGGGAAGTTCAACCAACCGTACGCAAATTTTCATATCAAAATTGAAAAAATAGATTTATGACTTTCATAACTACTTCTTGTTACCTTAATAGCACTTCTTAACCCACTTTCTGGCATGAGTTTCAGCCTCTCATCTGCAAAGAACGGGCTCAGTATCGAGCAGCCTTTCCGATCCACTAGTGAGGGTAACCCTGACGAGGGAACGTGTTTACATTTCGTCTTTCCACTTATCACCGTCAAAGCATAGGTGAAAAGATCAAATGCAAACACGTTACCTCGAGGCAGGGTTGCCTTGACTATCCAACCACCAAGTGTCACCCTGTGTAAAATATTTCCATAAAACAAACACCAATTTCCTTTACATGAACGCAAAAATGTCCTTGAATTTTCAAATTTTTCAGTTTCAAGTTTCTCATAACCGTCATATTTGATTTTCAAACTATTAAAGAGTGCATATATCACTCATTCTAATGCATTCTCATGCATCATTCTTGAAAAAAAAAATCATGTAAGCTTCCTACCTGCTTATGTTAGAGCATATCTTTAAAAGTAGAAGTACTAACTGCACTCGACGGTGCGCAACAAACCGCGCGCGGTTGGCCCAATTTTTTTTCCCACGAGGTTATGGGCAAATCAGATTTTCAAAATTTTTTCAAATTTGTTTCTAAATCATGGTTGGGGTTATTTGTAAGGTTAGGGTTACGTGGACTGGGGTTATTTGGCCTGTTCTTTCATAATCTGGCGTCAGAATTACAAAAAAATGGTTCAAAAGCTGTCATTTGGGTATTAGGGGTGTGGCCTATTTCCAAGAAGCTGATTGGTCCATTGGCATGATTTGCCCATAACCTCGTGGGAAAAAAAATTGCGCGCGCGGTTGCTTACATTCTGCAGTTCAGTTGTGACATACAGAATATAATACATGATACAGAATGTTTACCTTACCTGTACCTGGAATTGCGGTAGTCAGCTTAGGGTGAATGCAGCTGGTGTCCTCTCAAATTTTTTGCTGAGAATGACTTCGTTAGATGAACGATGTCCGTGGCTCGCTGCATGAAGAAACTCAAGATCCTTTTGGTCACCGTGTTGTAACTTTCATGGAAGGTTTATGACCGTTATATACTTTAATTTCGATTATAGTGCTCTGCAGGCTCCCTAACTCACTGTTATTTATTAGGGCCTAGCCCCTAGGTCACTAGGCCTAAGTACTGTATGATGACGAAACCTATATAATAGGCCACCACCCTAAGATAATAAAAAGAACATCAACATGTTCAAGCCACAAGTTGTGTTTGGATATGTCCAGCCTGTAACCAAAGTAATTTAGCTACCACCCCCAATAGTAACATAGGCCTAGGCCTAAGTAATTGTTTTGAAGTCCTTGATCCGGATCAAAATGAGTATCAAAATGTCTCAATTACTCACGCGGAGTCACCTCCTCCGAGATCGAAGCACATTCTCAGTCATAAGACTGCTCACAAAAAGGAGATTTCCTTAGTTTCAATTAATATTAATGGCATTCGTGGTAAAAAAATTGATCTTCAAGCGTTCCTTAGTGTGACCGAACCTGATGTTGTGGCTCTCCAGGAAACTAAGGTTGATGACTCTATAACAACGAGTGAATTGTTTCCTGCTTCTCTTGACTATACCATTTTCAGAAATGACCGTACCCTGGGGGGCGGTGGCACTATGCTGCTGGTAAAAAAAAATCTGACCCCATCAAGTGTTAGATACCTCACTAACGGTTCTGAGTCAATTTGGGCTAAGTTCTCTATTAATGGTACTATGCACTATGTCGCCTCTTGGTACAGGGACCCTGACGCTCCGTCTGAGCACATATCTTTACTTCGGGAGCAATTAAGTAAAATTATGGCTAATCATAAATCCAGCAGGCAACCCTGCATTCATGATTATGGGGATTTCAACTTCAGCAAAATTGATTGGCTTACCAGATTAAATAAGGATAGTGGGTTGTGTCTGACCAACAGTACCGGCAAACTGCTCCTTGATATCTTAAACGATTTTGCTGCTGATCAACTTGTAAATTTCACTACTAGGGGTGATAACACTCTTGATCTACTTCTAACCAATTCGCCGAGTCAGTACATTGAAGTCTCCCCCTTAGACCCTTTTAGTGATCACGAAGCTATATTCTGTAGACTGAAGTGTATCCTTCCAAAGATTAGGCAACCTCGTAGGCTTATCTGGCAGTTTTCTAAAGGTGATTATAGTACCATGAGGAGTGATACCCGGAGTTTTGCTCTTGGTTACTTTAACGGGGGGCAAAAAAATCGTTCTATTGACGAAAATTGGCAATTAATAAAGTCCTTCCTCGAAAGGACTGTAAAGAAGAATGTTCCCACCAAAACTACTAGGACTAGAACATCCCTCCCTTGGGTCACTGACGGCATACGTAAGCTGATCAAGAGACGGGACAAGTTGTATGCTATTTTTAAAAAAAACCAATAAGACTAATATTTACGACAAATGGGCTGACTTACGTAAGAAAATTAAAAGGGAAGTTTATATCTCCCATACCAACTACATTAATGGTATGATTGGGGACATAAAAAATGACACAAAGCCTTTTTGGAAGTACATAAATGGACAAAAAAAGGATAAGCACAGTATCCCCCCTCTCCAGACAAATGGCAAATTAGCCATTACTGATCTGGACAAGGCCCTGGCCTTCAATTCTCAGTTTACTAGTGTCTTCACTAAAACTTTGTATAGTGTAATTCCATTCCGTAGACCGACTCATAGCAGAATGGCTGATATTACTATCTCCACACATGGGGTTGAAAAACTGTTAAAAGGTCTTAACAAACATAAAGCTGTTGGACCGGACAACATCCACCCTTGGGTCCTCAGGGAAATCGCATCGGATATTGCCCCTATGTTGAGTCACCTTTATCAACAATCCCTCTCAAGTGGGCGAATACCCATTGATTGGAAGAGGGCAAATGTTTGCCCTATTTACAAAAAGAATGACAGTTCCCTCCCTAGTAATTATCGGCCTGTCTCGCTCACCTGTATTTGTTGTAAATTGTTAGAGCACATTATTAGCTCAAACTTAATGGACTTCTTTGAATCCAAGAATGTCCCTTTCATCAAAGCAGCATGCCTTTAGAAAATCGCACAGCTGCGATACTCAGTTGGTGTCAGTCATTGAAGACTGGGCTTCATCCCTGGATTCAAACAAGCAAATTGATGTTTTCATTCTGGACTTTGAAAAGGCTTTCGACACGGTGCCTCATGAGCTCTTAAAAACCAAGCTTTTTAGTCTTGGTGTTTCAAGACAGATCCTCCAGTGGGTTGATGATTTCCTCTCTGATCGTAAACAGGCTGTCGTAGTAAATGGTACTAGGTCTTCTTTTGACGATGTTGTGTCTGGAGTCCCTCAGGGGTCCGTTTTAGGACCAATTCTCTTTTTAGCGCACATCAACGATATCGTTAGTAGTGCCAGTTCTAATGTCAGGCTTTTTGCTGATGATTGTGTTTGCTACCGAGTTATTGATGATGCTAGTGGACTGTCGTAAGCTTCAGGTTGACATTGATAATCTAGGTCTCTGGGCTAAGACATGGGGTATGAGATTCCAGCCTTCAAAGTGCAATATCATCACCTTTGCCAGAAAAAAGAAGCCTGTCTGTTTCGATTATGTCTTAAACGGTGAAAAGTTACTTAAGGTTGATTCAATTAAGTACTTAGGGGTTTTTATTACTAGTGACCTTAGTTGGGATAAACATGTCCAATTTATTTGTAATAAAGGTAATAGAATCTTAGGGGTACTTCAAAGAAATCTATCTTTTTGCCCTAGCGATGTGAAGCTAACTGCTTATAAGGGCCTTCTCCGGCCTATTTTGGAATATGCCAGCAGCGTGTGGGATCCACACCAGATTTACTTACAGGATAAGCTGGAGAGTATTCAAAGGAGATCGGCTCGTTTTATCAGTTCTACCTTTTCACGTGAGCCTGGGTCTATGACTTCTGTACTGAAAGACCTCGATCTCCCTTCGTTATCGGAACGTCGTAGGCAAAATAGACTAATTCTTTTTACTAAGGGTGTTTTTGGTAAGGCTCAGATCCCTGTTGATAGACTTCGGCATCCCACTCGCAAAATTCGTGGCATGCATAACCTACACTTTTGCCATCTTTATACTAGGACTAACTGCTACAAGTATAGTTTTCTGCCTAACACAGTCAAGGATTGGAATAGTCTCCCTGCCTCTCTAGTCGAAAATTCTGTGCATCATAAAGACCCCGTTCAGTTTATTACAAATAGCATTAGGGCTTAGGTACCCCTCGACGCATGCGTGGTGAAGTAATGTCCCTCTGGATGTGTCACCGTATTCCGAAAGAAGAAGAAGAAGAAAGTTTTCATTTTTCTGAATCGGGGGAGAAGAATAGAAATTTATTTTTACCTGCAAATCTTTTGGCAGACTAGTTGATCATATTTGCGAGCCATAAATCTTTGCTGCAGAATTTTCCTACCAGGAATTTTCCTACCAAGACTAGAGTCCTTGGCTTGTTACGTCGTAACTTGTACAGCTGTTCCCCTAAAGTTAAGGAAGCTGCATATAAATCCCTTGTTAGACCAAGGTTGGAATACTGCTCAAGTATTTGGGATCCTTACCATCAGGAGCATATTAACAAGCTTGAAGCAGTGCAACGCAGAGCTGCCAGATTCGTCTGTAAAGACCAAAGACGTAAAAGTAGTGTTTCATCAATGCTTGCTAACTTAAACTGGCCTACTTTGGAGGAACGCAGGATCAGTGCTAGGTTGAGTTTACTGTACAAATCTCTCCATCACTTAGTTGCCATTGATTTAAACGATTATATTCTTAAGCCCGATAATAATGGAATTTCTACTCGCAAGTCTTCATCGATCTCCTTTCATCATCCCGCTGTAAAAAAGGATTGTTACAGGTTCTCTTTTATTCCTAGGACAGTGGCAGAGTGGAATTGCTTGCCCTCAGCCGTAAGGAATTCCCCATCTATTGAAACTTTTAGAAATCAATTACGCAAACTGAACTTGACATCCTTGAGGAGATCTGAATCTATTAATCCAATCTAATTTGCTGGTCCGCTAGCCGTCACACACCTACAACCGTATATCCCGTCTGCGGAGAACTGCTTGTAGTATCCAACCAGAACCAGAACCAGAACCAGATACATGTAGGCCTAGGCCCCTATAGCATGTTCGGATTTTTCAGCTTCGAGAAGCTATGGCATCCTTCTAAATATATGTAGTCATGTATATCTCCATAGTTCTAAGTACAGTTGGTGACTACTTTGATTGGCATTCATTCAAGCAATAATAATACCACTCTGGTTGGTAATGATGACGTGATGAGTGGACAGTCAGTCGTGTTCCTAATTTAAGGCTCACAGTCACGCACAGTTTGTTTTTCAATATTGCCTCAGGCAATTAAAACTCAGTGCAGACTATACTGTGGCTCTGTCTTAGAAGTGTCCTACTACTACACAGTTGTCTGTGTTTCGGCTAGAAGTTAGGTTGGGAAAATTATTACTGTCTGGGGTGAGCTTAGAGGGCCTTTATGCCGAAGATCTGAAAGAATCTTCTAAGGCCTGTAGAATGTAGACGCTGTTTTTGATTTGAGTACAGAGCTGTATGTACGGGCTCTGTGTAGGCTTTGGGCATTTATTTGATGCTGCCTGTCTTTGCATGTGCCTGCTTGAAACATGCAGGGAATAATTTATTTAGTATTCAAATTTTATGTAGCAGTGTTGAGAATTTTTTCCTTCTGTATGTAAAATCACTGAAAACCCTATGGTTATGCACATAAAAAGGTGCTACACATTTTTGCATTTGTTTAGCAATTTGGCCAGCTTGTGTAGCAAATTGCGATGCGATACCAGATAAATTATTCCATGACATATAGGCTAGCAGAGTGCCTGTCAAGTGCCCATCTAGCCTAACATTCCATGTCACAATCTTGCAATGATAGATTTCTTGAGTGCACATTCGATGGTCACTCCATTATATAATGGGTTCACGCACATTTACCAGGGAGCTTGTGGTGAGCGAACTGCATGGAAAATGAGGCCCTGATTATGGCAGCAGTTATTGATACGGGTCCATTGTTGGTTGGATTGATGCACGAGATTTGAATGTGGCCTTGTTGATAGGAACCTTAGGAAACTTTGTAGGAATTATATGCTGGGCCTAAGTAACATTTGTGACTCTTTAAAAATGAACAATACCAAACCTGTTTGGTGTTACATTAAATCCATCTGTGGTGAGGTTTTTGGTGTTAGCCTTTCTCCAGCAAACTGGTCGACTTGCTTCCAGTGCCAAAGTAAAAGCTGAAATTGTTAACATAAGGTAACATAACATTAACAGTATTAAATGGCAGGATCCATCTTGCCATTCTGCATGAATGCTCAGAGCTTTTGTCAGTTTCTTTGTGGGTTATTTTTGCAGAAATGTCTGGACTCAAGCTTCATTCTTGCTGACTTGACAGTTGCAAATGTGGTAGGATCTAACTTGTGCTGGCTCGTTTGGTTTTGGTTGGTTGTTTGTTTTCAGTTAAGGTTGTATGGACTTCAGGGCATCTTATGGGGCCTTAGCCCTCCTTTGCCCTTTAACCTGTTATGTTATGTAAATGTTACCTCCATTTTCAAGAAAGGGAATCTGAGCTTCCCTGCAATTTCAGGCCTGTTAGTTAAAACCAGTGTAATGAGTAAAGTGGAGTTTGTGGTCAAGGATTATGTGCTTAAGTATCTTTCAGATAATGGTTTACTACATCTGTCTCAACATGGTTTCCTGAATAAAAGGTCTTGTGTTACTAATTTATTGAGCTTTCATGAAGATGTCTCTTTGTCTCTTGATTCTGGTCATTGTGTTGATGTCATTTTACCTTGATTTTCAAAAAGCATTTGATAAAGTTCCATTACAGTAGGTAGTAAGGCTGTGACCGTTTAGCGATTAATCACTAAACGATTGCATGTGTAATAAATGTTTAGTACAAAGCTACCAGCGATTAATCGCAAAACCCGTTTTTCCGTAGGAAATAAAAAACAATCTGCAGTCATTACAGAAAATTGGATGCTCCCTTTAACTTTTTGAAAAAGTGAAATACATCAAAGTTGAACTTCTATGAAGATCCGTGTTTGCCAGGTTCATAGAAACTATGTCCCCTGCACCTCAGTAACGCATTTTACATATTCATCATGTTCAAGAGCACTTTTAAAGTCTCTATGTTGATCATAGGTACTTGCGATTAATCGCTAAACGATCGCAAAACTTTGTGATTAAACGTTTAGTAATTTTACTAAACGTTCACAGCCCTAGTAGGTAGACTCATGGTGAAACTGCATCAGTTTGGTATCCAGGGCAGATGGCTGACTGGACCAATTCTTGGCTTTTAGGTAGATCTCAGAGGGTTGTTGTTACTGGCCTTTTCTCATCTTGGAAAGAAGTCACAAGTGGAGTACCACAGGGTTCTGTTCTTGGCCCACTTCTTTTCTTAATTTTCAGCAATGATATTGATAGCTCTCTCACATCTAATATTAGTAAGTTTGCTGATGATCATGACACTAAGCTCTGTAGGAAAGTAACTGATGAGAAGGATGATTCACTGTTGCAAAAGGACTTAGACAGGAAATTTACATGGTCTCAGACTTGGCAAATGTCTTTTAATGCTGGTAAATGCAAAGTTCTTCACTTTGGATCCAAACATTTGAGGTATGATTACACCATGGCTGGTGGTATTTTGAGTAATGCAAACTCAGAAAAAGATATAGGTGTTGTCATTACAAGTGATCTGAAGCTGAACTAGGTAGTGTGCAGCTGCTGCTGCTAAAATAAATAGGGTGCTTGGATTGATCAAGAGGAATTCCAGTAGTTTTAGTAAAAGATATTGTGTTGAATTTTTATGAGCAGTTGGTTAGGTCACATCTTGATTATACTGTACAGGCTTGGAATCCTTTTTATGAAAAGGACAAGTTTCTTTTACAGCAGGTTCAGGAGAAGGCCACTGGGCTTATTCCTGAAGTGGGTAATCTCCCTTATCATGATAGGCTCAAATACCCAGTGGGACTAATACTACTCTTGAGTTTAGAAGAACTAGGGGGGATATGATGCAGGTTTTCAAATTCCTTTCTGGTAGGAACTCTCCGTCTAATTGAACTGCTTAGAGGTTTGTACTAATTCCCGTGTTGTAAGAAGCTGGTAAAGTGTTCTCTAGGATTGACATTGGAAAGTTCAGCTTCTCTCGTAAAGTTGTCAATGAGTGGAACAGTCTGCCTGAGTGGGTTGTTAATTCCACTTCAGTCAATTGCTTCAAGATAAACATTGACAAGTTCCATCATTACTGTGGTAGAATCTGATTGTGCTGAGCTTTGTTGGGTATTAGGTGTGGTTTGGGTTTATTTTGGGTCTGGATTACCAGGCATCTAATGGGGCTTATTGCCCTCCTTTGCTCTTTAACTTGTTATGTTATGTTATGTTATGTTATGTCATGTCATGTCATTGGGTTTCGTCACTATTATTCAAATTATCTAACGATAACATTAAGGTGCCTTCACACCAAGGCTGTAATCTGCTGTGTTTCCGGGCGGGAGCTGCAAAGCAAATGGCTTGTACGTATTTCTTTGTGAATAGGTCCATATTTACTAATTTTTGTTTCTTTTGAATCATTAAACTTTAGGTCAGATGATAAGATGAACGAAGTCAAACACATGAGTGCAGTACACCCTTTTACAGAGTTTTCATAATGTCCATCAAGCCAATAAAGTGTGGCATCAAAGTGGAGCCACCTGCCCTTGTCTTAACCTACGTGGATGAGAAATCAGGCAAGAAGAGGCAAAGGTCTATGCCCTTGAGAAACTTCACAACAAGATCTGGAGTGAGCAGGGTAGTAGATGATTTAAAGTCAAATCCAAGGCACAAGAAGTACTTAGAAAAAGTTCCCAATCTCCAAGTGGAGAAATTGTTAAGGGTAATTCAAGAGAGACTGCGAGGACTTAGTCTGGATGATTCCTTGAGTAAGGTGAAAGATGAATTGAAGATTAATCCAGAGGAGAATCTCAACCAGCTTGATGATGATGAACTCAAGAAAAAGAAAAGGATCATGGACGAAACTTTTGAAAAGAATAGAAAGAAGCCTGATGATCCAGATTTTGTTTACGATAAAGAAGTTGACTTTGATAAGGGAGGACCTCCAATTGAATCCAGTGGATGGGACTCTGGGAGTGATTCTGATCTGGATTTTTAGAATGTGAAGAAAGTGAGATGTTTATAGGCTGATATCCACCAACAAAAAAAGCATTCAGCACTGTTATTGTATAGATCTTTTGACAGTCAAATGTATGGATCCTTACAACAAGTACGTATGGTGCTACAGAGTTTACCAGAGCAGTGCCCTGGAGCAGTTTTGTACAGTACATATGCCAGTGTATTGAACAGTATGAAGTTTATGAGTACATATGAGACACTAGACAACATTCCTTCCTGAAGTAGTTCAGTGTGTAAGTTTCAAACTGAATTTCAAACAGTAATAACATTCTTTCTTTAATAACTTCCTCACCCAGTTTCTGTGCTAAAAACATCAAGAAATAGGTATTTTGGCTCATAACATTAGTATTTTGCCAGCCTTAGGTAGCTAAATGCCATTTGATCTTAAAATTATTCCCTCGCCCTGCTGACATATATCAAGGGCATATAAAGGAGTTTAACCATCCCAGTTTTGGAATATTGGGTTATGCAATCTTTCAAATCTACTGTTATTTTCCTTACGAGTACTTTTGATGACGGTCAAAAACTAACTACTGCCCTAACAAAGGTGCACTAAAGCCAGCCTCACATGTCAACTTGCCCGTTCCATCACCAATAGCTGTATTGTGCATGTCGGTCTACAGCTGCAACGTGCAGTTTTATGATCAGTTTTAACTTGGATCGCCTCCAGTGGGGAAAAAGAAACATGTTCATTTACTGACTGGAGTTTGCGACAGTAATAAGGTTGGAGTAGTTTGACCAATCAGGTACAAGCAATTTTGCACAAAGCCCAAAGAGGAGTGCCATATACAATTGTGCATCCTCTTCTAAAAGGGCTGGCCAGTCATGTAGTGTGTATTGTCAGTCGTGCAAATGAAATTTGCACTATCTGTAAGAAACTGGATGATGACAGTCTAGTTAAATTGAGTCATGCAAACGTGTGTAGTGTGCAGCCAGCTTATGTTGACATATTACATGACAGTTGAAACTAATCTTTCAGTAACAAAAACACATTGCATGGTCAACAAAACAAATTTAGTGTGGGGGGGGGAGGGTATGCTTATTAGGGTGCCTGCATTCATGTATAAGGTTCACTTGTAAGAGAGTCCAGTGAAACTTGAATGTAATATTATTAGCAAATATTTAATAGTGTGTCAGCAGGTTCAACTTTCTGCTCACTAGCAAAAGTGAGGTTTGTATCCTTATGTGAGAGGAAACTAATAGTGAGAATTATTTATCACTTATCTTTTTATGTATAATACATATTGTGTTATATTAGGAATTTTCTAGGGGTAGGACCCTCATACCACTGTCCAAAGACAGCTTGGACTTGCTTTCTCTTTAACACCTTTCATGATGCCAGGTCTCAAGTCTTATAGGTTGACTAGGTTAATACAGGGGGCAAGAAGAGCAGGGATCGTGCCAGGGAAAATTAGGATGGGGGTATAGGTCAGGGGATGCCATTGAATAAAGTAAGCTGTAGGGAGGAGTGTCTTAGTCTATTGTAGCAGTCCCCTCATCTGCCAGATACTGTATGATGGGTCTTTCTGAGCACAGGAAGGACTTAAAGTGCCCTCCTTTTTTTAAATTTTAATTGGTTTTTACACATTGATTATATTTTCTGTATCTGGTGTTTGATAGGCCAGTGCTTAGATACAGTATGAATGCATGAAAGTCTCAAGTAGGCCTAGTATTCAATTCCTTAATACTTACCCTGTCTCTGCACAGTACATAGCTACCCCTCTAGAGTTGCTGAATTTAAATGATTGTACTGTACAAAATTACGGTGGACTACTTAAGGTCAAAGGTGCTCTTGAAATAATAATAATAACGCAATATACATATATATATATACTACAGTATGTGTCAGCCACCTATTAAAGACAAGTTGCAATACTTTTATGTTGAAAGAAAAAAAAAACATTTAATAATATACAGTATAAGTAACTGTTTTTAACTTTAGATAGGTAGAGATGGGGGTCTGGTTAATTAGGGTCTAGAGTCCCATTAAAAGAAGGTTCTAAGCTTAAATCAAGCTTTGATATATTAGAGGGGTACTAATTCTTAGCAATCTGGTGAAATTTCCATTGAAATCCGATGTGTGGTTCTCAAGATAGCAGCAGATAAAGTTGTCACATTTTCAACACAAAGTGAACTTGAAGCAAGCACATATGATGTCATACCCTCACATTAATGAGCAGTCTTTTGTTTTTCTTTAAATTTTATCACCAATTTTCTCCTGAACAATCGAATGTTATCGCAATGTGATTGCATGAGAGGCATGGGAAAATTACAAACTTCACATTCCCCATGGGGAGGTCCTATCCCTATTTATTGCAAGGTCAACACAACAGACTGAATAAACAAAGGAAAGAAAGCATTCCTTATCAATGTGAGGAAGTGACATCAGGGAGCTGCCTACTAATAAAACTTCCACTTGCCTTTGGGTCACAAATGTTGTAACTTCTTTTGCTAATATCTCGAGTAATACAAGTCCGATTTGAATGAAAGTTTCACCAAAATGCATAGATTTAGTTCCTCTTTCACATACAAAAAGTAAATTTTTGCTTAAACCCTCCTTTTATGGTTCCTCACAGTTGCAGATGTAAAATCCATTAAGGTACTAGGGAAGAGCCTTTCAAATATTTGAGTGTCCACACAAAATACTAAAGTGCCAGTTGGTCAGGCATTGCATGTCTTCTTCTGAAGTGGTGGGTTATTTCTAAAACTTTGAAATAAAAGTAATAACTTTTAAATAAAACTGAAATTTGATTATAAGCATCATGATTTTTATATTACTTGTGTGCATTTTGTGGACATGATGGACAACCTGAGATGTTGAATTTAGAGGTTGGGACACCATGAAGTGTAGAAGGGAGAGGGAAGGAAAACCATGCACAAAAGAAGACTTAGAAACACCTTGTCCTTACTTATTATGCTATTAAACTGTAGTACTTAAGTAGTTGTTAGTAAAATTTGTTTTGATGGAGCAATTATAGACTGAATTTCCAAAGTGAATGATCCATAAGAAATATTTTAATAGCTGTTACTATTCTCAGAATTGATGATTACTGAAATAACTTGTTTCCTATGCAAAAATAATTGTGTTGAGTGTTGCACAGTGCTGATAGTATTTTTGTCATTCTTATATAAAGTATCTCTTGATTGCCAGCTAGTGTATTACTTGGCAAGTGATATTGAGATACAATACTATAACTTCAACGTCCAAGATGAACCTGACAGGGCATGTTTATATTACAGCTGTTCTTGAAACAAAGGTTGAAAAAACAAAGAATAATATAAGAAACATGTTGTCAGTCCCTCTGTCCAGTCAGAGATTTATTCATCGTTTATTCTTGATGAAGCAGAATAGACATTATGCCATTAAGTAGTCAATTTTTGATGAATTTTCTCCAAAATTTTCTATGCTTTTACATTATTAGTCAATGATGTCATTTTAACATCAGTAGTTCTTTAAACTTAAACATTTACGTTTGGTATGTTTAAGTGGAAGTTTATCTAAGTTTTATGGTGAAACTTCTATTTTTCAATCTTCTGTGGTCAGTTCCTCAAAATATTAGCATTACATTTTGTACTAAAAGTGAACTTGAAGCAAGCATGTGTGAGTTTGTGATTGAATTGGTCGATGTTGCATGATCATTCACAGGGTTTGTGAAGTTAAAAATGTTTCAGTGTGCAAACTGAATTTTCAGTATAAATTGCTTTACTGTTTTGTAACATAAAGTAGGATGTAAATTGGACTCAAACATTAAAGGAGAGCACATTGGCAGTAATTGGAGACTTCATTTTGATTTCATAGTTCACACCTCTTTCCATCAAGCTCACGTTTGATAGAAAATATGATAATTTCAGTTGCTGACATCTTGGAAATCTAACACGGTAATAAAACGAAAGCTACACCAGAATAGACTCATTTAAAAATAGCCATTGCAAAGGATTGTGGGACACAGTTTGGTATACATTGTTTTGGCCACTGACGATTTCTACGCATAGTAATACTCTATCCCATCATCCTTTGTAATTGCTATTTGGAAAAGGGTCTGTGGTTAAAAATAAGTTTTCTAGCATGTCATGTCCAAACTCATTTGGGTGTAAACCAGGCCAGTAGCCAGACAAAGTACTTAAGGAGGGCGAAATAGCTTCTGGGTGGCGAAATATATTTCCAGGGTAAATGTGATAAAATGTGTTTAGGCAGTGGTAATTTAAATTTTTACAGGGACCCCACCCCCTGGCCTCCATGGCTGAGGGACTTTGTGTGAATTCAAGTATTTAGCACTGCAGTAAGAAGGAAATGACAATTGCCAGATTAAGGGCCAGGTGGATACAGCCGTGTGGTGTTTGATCTTCTTGCGGCTGGAATTTATATTAAATGAAAAACCTTGTTCTATATTTTTACTCTATTTTGTATTTTGAATGTTGCATTTGTTGAGAATTTTGTGTTGTGGAGAATAATGTAGTAAGCAAAGTGTTTCAAGTTTATGGTTTTAAAAACAGGAGTATTTTTCATTTCAAACAGACCTTTTTGTGCATTTTATAAATTATGTCATTGTTGTTGCCTCATTTAGAATTATCACAACATTGTCTCCCTCCAGTGGTGCTGGCACTGCTGGACAAAAGTGGGGGCGGGCATGGTTTAGCCTATCGTCCACAAAGTTTATAATGACCACAAAAGGCATTTTAAGCTAAAGGACGTTGGGTCATGAGTAATTCTGAGTGAATGAGGGATGTCCTTTTGGGTTTTTTTTTCCAGCTCTTTTGCAAACTAACAAAGTTTTTGCTCACAGCCCCACCTTCACCTTCACTCTCATTTTCTTTGTCTCAAAAGTAATCCCTTTATTAACAATGTTTTAAAAGTGACCCTTGTTCATAGGCATGATTACGAAGAAACAAGTTATTTCAAACGTGCGAAGGTGGGAACTTCTTTGCTCCTCCTTCACCTAGGTACTTAGGGGAGACATTTTAGGGAAAAAATGAAGCGTTGAATGGGTTGTAGGTCATTTTCCAGAATCGTTATCACGGCAGTGATATAGCCATGTGTTAGCAAGAGCGTCAAAAGCTTTACTGTTACCACTTGATTTCCTGTTCAGGAGACCATAAGGTTTCCAAAAAATATTGGGTAGGAGAGTTGTGGTGGGGATGCATGCCCCTGAGATGCCTCTGGCCCATGGCCTATATCAGCTTATGGACAGCAAGGAATAAGACCTCCTTTGGGATGTAATACGGCAGTGATATGTACGTTGCCCTTTAGTAAGTGTAAGTGCTATATAAATTGTGCTAATAAAAATGTCAGTTTTTCGTGTCCCTCACTATCTGATGGTAACTTTCTCCTACAAAGAATGTTTTATGAGCCTGGTTTTGAGGTTTCGAGGTCGAAGGGAAGCACCCCTATGAACTGACGGGTAGTACTCAGGAGATTGTCGTTACTACGAAAAACCATCAAATCCCAACATGGAAATAAATTTTATTCAAGGAATGGAGAAGATGTGTTCCATCACACAACCTTGTCATACTTATTGACACGGTGGCTACTTTTCGATCAAAAATAGATTGCCTTGTTTAGTAGTGAGTTTAACACATCAATATTAAATCCATAATGTTGGCATATAAACCTATGAAACGTCCCAGTTTTCCGGAAAAAAATAAGTAAAACAAATCCGAAACTCTGAAAACTGCGCAGTTGCATAATAAGAGGTTGTACACGCCAGGTACAGAAACTGAGCGTTGCTGCGTTAATTAATCTGCTCTGATCCGTCAGTTTTCAGTGTCAGTGAAAGCAGGGAGCTACAAGTCAATGAGAAGTCGTTTGGAATGTTGGCAAGGCATACCAGATGTTTCTAAATCAGTGTTACCCTATAGCCCCTTCACACCAGGAGCGGATCCAGAAGGGGGCGCACCCGGCGCACGCCCCTCCCCCCCCCTTTTCGATGACCAATGATTTTTTCACCAGCAACACGGGAAAATGAGCAATTAGACATGGAAAATATGCTTCCCAGATGCGAAGAAGCAAAAAAAGGGTCTTCAAACTTTTGAAGACCTTTTTTTTTTTGCTCGTCGGCCTTCCCGACGATGTGTGCGCCCCCCCCCCCCTTTCTCAAAATCCTGGATCCGCCCCTGCACACTGCACTTAATGTAAACAACGATGCTTGATAGACTGTCGTGTTTTTTAGGTATTTATCATTTTCAGTTTACTGAGTCAGACCTGCAAAAACTGTCATGTCCGTTATCAAATGAAAACAAATCAGTTTTTCTCTGCCACTCTGACACTAAAATAGATCAATCTCCTCGAATTTTAACTTAAAGGGAATCGTGGATCGTATCAGTTCTAAAATGAGCGTTTGGTCAGGTCGGTACTGGTGCAAAAGTGCAGCTACCGCCTAACGGGCATACTCTGTAAATGTATAGACTGGAAATCTACCAAAACGATTGACTACAGTGACCACCCTCTGTTTCGAGTGGAATCCCACTCTCCTCGGAGTGACATTTTAACTCCTTTAGAGGTAATTACCACTCTGGACAGAGTGGAATTTCAGTCGATTTCCACTAGAAAGAGACTGGTCACTGCAGGCAATCGTCTATAAGAGCCTGAATTTAACTCTTTTACATTAAGCTGTTAAGAGAGTAGGGCTTTTCGTAGTCGCTTCTTGTGGGACGGCCTTGATCATCGCAACACTTCGGCTGAACGTCAAAGTTATTATCAGTTCAAGGATCACTGCATGTTAATCTGTCTTCACCAGGGGTCTTTATACATAATATCGTACAGACTTTTTCTGGTCCATGGCGGGTATTGTGGGGTAACCAATCAATCTGTCATGAGGCCTGAACTCTACATGTGGGAAACATACCCGTATCCCCTCGTAACTTATGGTGTATGCTAATAACCGCTGGTTTACGACAATCAATGTATACCTGAATCTGGAGTAATGTCACCCAAAGGGGTTTGAACTTGAATTCATAAATAAACAAAGAAACGAGAGTGATGACTCGCGTTACGGTCGTAAATTTTTATTTGCATGAGGCAACACCCCACAGCCAGAATAAAACTTTCATATCGACCCTTAGTGTTGGTGAGAAGCGATCGGGCGCCATGTGAAAATATCACATAAAATACAATAGAAAAAAGCTAAAAACCAAACCAAAACAAAGCTTTCCTCTCGTATTTGTGAGTCAGAATTCAGTTCATGCATTAAATGAATTTGGAAGTTATTTCACTCATTCACTGATTCTCTGGAAAGTAAAATAGCTCACGTCCGTTGCGTACCCTCGTCTTACGTTTACCCCAACAATGGGAGAATGGTTTCCGACAGACTACACCAATTTCTTCTATGAGGAGTTGATTCGCACAACCTTTTTGGTGAACTTGTATATCATTGATGCAAACAGATTTTGGAGAGAAAACGGAGAAAATAAGTATACGTATTTAATATCATCCACTCGGAGTCGGACTTGGTCGTTCCTCTATCAAACACGTGACATTTCTGGATGAATCAGGAGAATTTCATTACTGAGGTACTGAAAAATATCGGCAATTCTCATTTGATGTCGAACAGAAAGCTCATGGTGAAAAGTGCATTTTATATTTCACTAAAATACTGTTGGTATGGAAGTTCATATTTTGGAAACGTCAAATTTTAAATACGAGATCTGAATTAATAAAGGCAGTCTAATTCCTCTTCTGAAGGAGGCGCCGGACTGTGAGAGTACTAACTGCCAATGGATCTGTAAGTTGGCATTTGCACTTCTTGTAATTTTACTTGTAGCCTACATAAGCAGTTTCTACTAAAAATAAAACATTCAAGAATGATTTAGAGCAACCATTTTAGGGTGGGGGTTATATAGGAGAGGGCGGGAGGGGGTAGGAATAGATGCGACGTCCTTAGTATTTCCCGGAGAAATAACCTTATGTTTGTACTCATCAGGTGAACATGCCTTCTTTTTAATTGTAGGGTGGGTTTTTAATTACGTAGGCGGGAGTAAAGCCAAAATCTTGTCCCTGTTTTAATTCGTTCAGTGTCAATTTAAATTTGCACAATACTTGTATTCAGTTTGTCCCCCTTGAACTAATAGAAAGTTTGTGGGCTGTATTCTGCCCACTCCACACCACTCCACTAGCTACTACGCGACTGTGGTCTTCATATCACTATTTTAAGACTTCCCTCTAATTTTTCTTACTTTCATAAGTAGACCTAACTTCTACTTTGATAGGTTTATAGAAGGGTCAACTGCTCTTTAACACTTAACCACGCTTCAATTTCTTTTCCTGCTTTAACTATAGTTGTAAGTACTAAGTTAAATGTGTGAGTATATCTCCATATTTGGTAGTATACGTTTAACCGACTTACCACACAGATATTAATTATGAAAATTGGAATAGCCCTACCGATTCATCTTATCATAACTGTTTTGATTCTCAAGTAGTGATCCTTGGTGTGTTAAAATGGCCAGCGGACAATTTATCGTGAAACTTGATTTTTCAGGACGGTTATTACCAAATATATACCGTTCGAGAGAGCAATAAACATGTCAATTCACTTGTTTATTAATACATTTATGCCTATCGAACTTTCGGTATAGAACTAATATGGACCTTTAACACAATCCGTTACCTAACATAAAGTAAATATTAAAACTTTTCACAAGAGGAAGCTGCTATGAATAGGAGAGGAAACTGAAGCTGTAATTTATGCTCATAAGATTAGCTATATCCCTACTACGAGAGGAGAACATATTTAGGTTAGTGATTAAAGGGCTTAAAGTCATTCACTTCTTTCTTTGATACTTACAAGTTACATCTACTAGTAATAACCTAGGCAATATTCATGCCCATTGCCATATAAACCATAGCATTAAGCATGGGCGGCGATCCGGGGTGAGTACAAGGGACATGTCCCCCCAATATTTTAGAAATCGCCCATTGACTTTGATTTTTCACACAGTAAACTATTTTGAAAATTGGGTCACCCCCCCCCCCCAAAAAATGAGAACAAATCAGTGCTGCCTTTGGCATTGGGTACAAAAAACTGTGTAGGTTGTAATAGCAGTTTAACTAACGGCAGACAAGTAAGATTTTTGGTTGAAATATTCAAAACGACTGTTTATCGACGCCCGATGAAATATTCTGACACAGCCTAAGAAGGAACAGTAATGAGTTTTAGTTGTAAAAGGCCTAACTCTGTAATCAGATTTTGATCACCTGCCGCATTTCGTCGTCGTAAACACATCACTCATTATCAATGATCAAAAAGTTACATGGAAGCAAAGTGAGGTTTGTAAGGAGAAGCGACAATAGTTACACACTAATATGCGATTTAATTCAGTGGCTGGCAATGCTAAAATGAAATTCAGCCTTTCCTGTTGCATGAGCACGCGACGCACACCTGCTGTGTTACGTCAAGTGAACCTTCAACACAGTACAAAAATAGATAAAGAGCGTTACCCTGTAGGTAACATCTTTGCTTCAACAAAAGAATTTGGGAAGCTTCCTCTCCTACCCAAATAGCAGCACCCTGCTCACACTACCATTTACCATGATACATGAGGCTTCTTTAAAATTAAAGGTGGAAGGAATCACACAATTCAGTAACATATCGGAGATCAAAATCCAAAGCCCAATGCAACAAACTTCCGCATCTCCATACTTGGCAGCTTGGTTTCATTGTGGAGATACCGCCGTTCTTTTCATTTGATGCCATTTACCATTTTAAATACCTGTAGCAAGTATGTTTTGACTTTTCAGGCTCACTTTGTGTCTGAAATCTCTAAGTTTTAAGTTTTCTTTTCAAGTTTCACTTTTTTCCCTCGAAAAAAAAAGAGTAGCATGCGTTTGTTGGTATCAGATTACAAAATTGCAGTAGGCTACTGAGTTTTTTCATTCCTGGAATAAGTTTCTTTATTAATTGAAATGAAGTTTAAAGACCAGGGAAACATGACATCTGGTAAAAGAAGATGGATCTGTGATATCACAGTAGACTTTCTACAAGTGGGAAAGGCCGGAATTATGAGAATGGCGATATCTCAGCAACCAAACAGAAACAAGATTTAAAGACACAGTGTTTTGGTGTGTTTGAGAATTTTACTCTGATGACGTTTCTGGTACTGTTCTTTGCACCTGAAAACTTAACCTTTTCAATTTTCTTTGACTATCAACTGAAGTAAAAGTGGTCAGGCTAGGCCAAAACACTCGAGAATTTATGTTATACTCTTTATGGAGAGACTACACGGAGGGGAGAGGGTACTTCGATTTCACCACTCTTCGTACTTTGAGCTACCACACTTTACTGAGGAATACCGTGACATGCATATGGCAATTTCAAAAAGTTTTGACATTAACACTTTAAAGCCAGCAGGAGTAGGCCGATTAACCTTTCTTTTGGGTAGGGCTATTTATATTTTACACCATATAGGCTACCTTTTTTGGTTTCAACCTGAGGTATATGTCTATATCCCCAGTCCTTGCTTTGGCTAAGTTCCGTCACACGTGGGCTGCTGTGGGTTTTTCTTAGCGATGGGCAGCTGAACGAAGAAAATTAAGTCTTTGTCCCTACCGCTGCCAGTGTTTAAGGTGATTCTTGTGACGGAGGAAATAGATCAAGAGGAGATCACATGATTTGACTCTCTCTTCGTGGTAAAGTTAGGTGGACGGCATTTGTCCGGACGGCAATTTGCTTGGATATATTCAGCATCATGTTTCTCTTATTGGGTTTCCCTAAAAAATAAACTATGCGGGAGCTTCTTGCGGTGACCTCAATGACCTTTTACAAACGTGCCCAGATTCGCAGCTTCAGGAGTAATGTTTAAGACATTTTCTGTCAGAGACCGTGCATGAAATCCCTTTTCTCTGGCTGTTTATGGCATTTACTGGTCAGAAAGAAAGCGTCTGCAACTTGAAATAATGACAGTGAATAATTTTCCCCGGACAAATAGCATCTGTAAATAACCTTCTTTCTAATGCAAACCGAGGAAAGCGTCATTTCAAAGTTTCCCCACATTACATGTATCAGGGACTCTCGGGAAACTGTATTCTTCTTGAGAACTTTTTAGGAAGGATGTTTTAATCAAACATGGTTTGATCATTATGCGGATGTTGTTCTATTATTATGCGGGGAGGTTAATAGTTAAGGCAGAAAGGGGAGAAAGCAAGTGGAGGTAGCCAAGACAGGCTTCGATTAAGAAGTGCGTTTTTTGTGATAGCCGTCAGGGTCTAAAGTGTGAGGTTGTGAAGATTATGTTCAAGCAAGAAACCTACTTGCCCGGCTGTCTCAATTTATGTAGCCTAGTTTAAAATCGAGTGACCCACCCTGCTTGTGTCTCAGAATTTTTCTATTGGTCAACCAGGAACTTACTGGCTCAGGGCCTCGGAGCCGCCGGCAAACTCGAGCAGCGCAGCTGCCCAGGTTTTTCATGAGCATGGGTCGATGTCAGTATTGCACTACTGATAAAGATATGAAAGTTGAACTCTGTTCAACTCAGTCTGGGCTATGTCCGTGATTGACCCGGAAGAGAAAGGAATGGCCACATATGGTCCTTATAACTTTATAGCACGTAAATTTAGAAGTGTGCACCGACCTTTATGCTGGGGGACCTTTTGTGGGCCATTACGACGGTCTGCAATTAAACTAAATGCTGGGACTCGGATGGAATGAGGACATAGTCAAAACTTCGGGTATTGCTCCTGAAATTCCCCGTCTCCATGTGGCTACGTACAGGCCCAAAGTGGCTGGGTTGTACAAGTGCATGATCTTATGAAAAGATGTAGGTTAGCCTGCAACGTAGCAGTGTTTTAACGAGTCACTCAATTTTGCAGTCGAGTCGAGTCATTTACTACTTTCAATGTAACTCGAGTCGAGTCAGAGTCACTCGAGTCATTGTATTATTTCTTTGAGGAAAATTATGATACAATACTCGAGTCATTTCCTATTTGAAAGTTAGTGACTTCGAGACATGACTCGTTACAAAACTGCAACGTACTACAGCCATTTATCAAGCATGTCGCGCTGACAGCCGTGTCATGTATGTATAGTAGGAGATTAAATCTTGATTCTTTGATTTGTCACGAAAAAGCTTACGGTACTAAACAAGGAAGCAGTGACGTAACTACGGATGAAACATCACCAAGGCTGGCGGGAACTTTTCCCAAGGTGCAAGACATTCTCTGTTTTGTATAAATTATCTAGATACAGAACTACATTTCAAATCGACAGCACGCAAATTGGGCACTCGCAAATAGTGCCTTTGTACTATGACAGCCAGTCCTAGGACACTGATCTCGGCTGGGGGCTGAACGTCTTAGACTGCCGTCCTGAGGGCTTTAAGGGTGTCCACATCCCCTCTTTTTTGCCAAAAATATGAATATTTGAGGGGTCTTAGATTCAATTTGAGTTACATTCTGTGTATTGTTTGAAGTATACTTATTCAAAAATTTTGATATTTTACTTAGAAAGACCTTTTTCATAAATTTCGCAAAGGACAAAGGTTTTTTGACCTTGAAAAGTGGGAAAGGGTGGGGCCGGCCGGGGCATAATTAAGCCACCCACGTTTTTTACTGGGGAGGAACATACTTAAGCCACCCACATTTTTTTTACTAAGGGGAATTTTAGCTCCCTCTTCTTCCCTGCTTGCTCTCCTATACAGCCAGTCCTATGTTCCTTTCCACCAGGGAGCTGCCATTGTCAATGGCAGCTCCCTGTTCCGACGAAGAAATCCTGCCTAAGTCGCGACTGCAAGAAATTGGTAAAACGGATACTTCTACAACTTTGGCAAACTATCCAGTTCATGAAGTTTCAATGTAGGTAATTTATCTCTTGTCAGGCTGCGTATAATTTCTGCTTCCTTATCTTTCGTGAAAGGACGTCGGATAAGTTATCATGATAAACTCAAATCTACCCCGATATGTCTTGACATATTCTGGCGGTTCAGAACTTGATAAAGTCAAAACTTTAAAGACCCAATATCCTCTTCCTAGTAGTTTTTCCCAGTTCAGTTTTTTTGAAGAACCCCAACTAAAAAGTAACATTCGTTGAAACTAGACAAAGGCCGGTACATGTAATTTAATTGCCTAAGGTCATGTCCTGTTGAGCACATTACTGTGCTTGATGGTGACTAGAATCAATCAATCAATCAACTAATCAATAATATTTATATAGCGCCAAAATCAAAAACATGCTCTAAGGCGCTTAATCACAGACATTACTGTTGATAAGCCTCATGAAACAAGTGGGCCTTGAAGAGAGACTTTAAAATTTATAATTGCTGTCCTTTATATATTGAGGAAGTTTGTTCCATATTTAAGGAGCGTACACTGAGAAGGATCTATCAGCAAATGAAACACAGCGGGTATGAGGCTCACATTTCACTGATCTGTACATGTCAATCAAATGTATTTGGTGTGATGCAACAAATCTCGCCCAGACTAGTAAAATGATTCTCACTTCAAGTTTTCTTCTTCTTCCAACTTATTTTGAACTGATAAACACCAGTCTAGCACACTCCCCTCAAAACCACAGTAGTCTTGCTGGGAACTTTAATTGCTCAAGGTCATTTCTTCACACTTACTTTATAAGACTGTCTACCAGTGCAATAGTTACAAGCCACTTATTGAACGCAATTAGAGTGATGCTACTGTTCAAATTTTTCAATCAAAATGATGTCACCAATTGATTACATAGATATAGGGGCACTCAATATGTTTGGGCCTGTGATGCACCATCCCCTTTAAAAGTGTATCTTTCATCCATCCTTGAATCCTCCTTCAGGTTTTAGAATGATGTTCCTGCTTGCAGAATCATCCATAATGTCACATCCCGTCACGATAGATATGCAATGTTACTTCTTGTTTCTCTGAACTTTGTCTGAAGGATTATTTGGCTCATCTTTGTTGATCCTGTCTCAGTCGTTGCTATTAGAATTTGATGTCATGATCTTGCCTGTGTGCGTTTCTGCTCCATGCTCGCATTTTTCTTCACTGCTGCTAGGCTATACAATTCGACTGCCTACCGTGTTATTTGCAAAGGTTCATTGGAGTAATATATCGATTAGGAGTAAGGTTTCACTAACAAATCTCCGGAGAAGGCAAACAGAGCCGGTCTGCCTTCCTAAATTACCTGCTAACTTTCACTTCGGCGACGCCTCAGCTGTTCACACTGTTTACTTTTTCATTGTGAATAAAACCGGTAGATACACTCCAAGCCGTCAGTCTTTGCTCATCTAAGTGTAAACACGGAGAACCATTGAATTCAGATTACTGTACGAATGCAACTGTGTTCATTACGTTTATTCTTACATTCATGCTGTGGGCACAGAGGTGACAAGAGGCCCATAAGCACCCTTCGACGGGATCAGCTTAAATATATATCATTGTGAGGAAACTCCTTGAGATGCGGAGAGTGAAGCGTACAGGTGCAGCGAATTATCGGTCCACCATGCAGACGTCATCACCCCCGTACTATCTAAGATCTGCGCGCCCCTCCTACAAATGGAAAGGGGTCGTGCGACCCTGGCCTTGGGACGAAGGGTAAGTGTGTCTTTGATAGTTATATGAGTATATGTCGAGTTTATGCTAGGAATCTACGACCTCTTGTGGTTACGTGATTTAGTCTTAACGATGCATTAAAGCCTTTTAGCCAATTAACTAAAACGGTCATTTTAATCTAAATTAATGTCTCACTCCTTTTGATAACACCTGTCACAAGTGACTTCACTGATAACGCCCTACGCGACGGAACAAGAGTTAAGTGTTAAACTTACTGTTCCATTTTTGACCATGGCTTCCTGGCGTCGTAAGAAGGGCCTCAGTGCCGGATCCAGAACCTAATTCTAGGGGGGGCAAAGCATGCGCAAGAAGTATGGATCTTTGGGGCTGATTTTAATTTTTCCCTTGCTCTGAAAATTCTAGGGGGCAATTGCCCCCTTTGCCCCCCCTTGGATCCGGCACTGGGCCCCATGCTTTTATTGCCCTCTTGGCGGACTTGTACTACTCCTGCGCCTATACTGGCTGCACTCGTATTACCAACGTTAGGGTATGTACGTCAAAAGAGTACATATTCGACACCTTCTACGTTCTATGAAGGTATTGCTCCGTAAGATGACCATACGCCGTTTTGATCAATGCAGTACTGCCAGGAGCCTCGGCTGAATGGTGGTGGCGGTGGGGGGACCTATCGACAACAGTGTTTGTTTACTGGTAAATGCAATCCAAGATAACGTTTTAAGAAAAATCAGGAGTAAACATCTTCGAGTCTTGTTTTCAAAATTACCTCCAAGCTTTCATGCCAAGGTTTTAGATGCATGGCACTTTATATCTCCTGCAAGATTTACCAGTGAATCTAAGACAGAATTTGGTCGGGTTGGGGTTGGGGCTCATACCACACCAACCTAGATGACGCCAGAGGAACCACTGGGTTCGAAAACCTTGTCCCTATGATCGTGGGGTTCAGAGGCCCCCTCAGGTGTTTCTTCGTAATGAGGACTTGCAGGTCAGGGAGCACCAGGAGACGAATCTAAACAATTTTCCAAGGCATATAGGTGATTTTGTTAAATTATGTTTTCGCACTTGGTTGATGAGGAAATCTGTTTCGTAAACCCCAACCAGCCTGGCTACGAGTCTAAATGAAGCTCGTTCCTTTAACCACCCGCGCGACCTCGCTCAGCCCTCTCCTATGGACCTTGCGGGGTATAAAGTAGTTCTCTCACTGTATTGGCAAAGTCTTTCTCCTTAAATTGATTCCATCCTTTCTGTCCCGTCTTCCGTAAAATAACACCTACAATTTGGGGGTAACCACAGATCTGTGCCCATCCTGAAATCTGCGTCTACCAGAAATGGAGGAGAGCTTGAGAGGGTATGAAGCGTGTGCGGAAGAGCAATTTAAAAGAGGTGTTGTTAGGCGGGAGCAAAATTCTTTGAGCTGTCTATACAGATAGAGGGCCACTTAATCATTTCTCCTTTGACTTAACTTGGTCTGTTCCGTGTCCTCTGGACCCTTGAAGAGGTTCTCAACAGGTACAAGTTACAGGTATACCCAAAAGAAAGCTCACGAGAATGCCTTTCACACTGATTTTAAATTTGTTTACCATGACCATTGAGATTGTGAGCTAAGAGAGTTGTATAAGCGAGTAGCGGAATGATAATGCAAGAAAGTGCCTAAAATCACTTCAATTTTCTTTACTTTTGCATAATCAGTACTTCAATACATCTGCTACCGCGTACACATCACAAATTGGCACATGTACATCACTTCAGCATCACAGTCTTAACTCCCACAAATTTGAAGGGTGTCGTATTGGTAGTGTAACACCGCGGGGAATCCTTTAGTTAGTCTAACTCTTCCTGGTGTCACCTAGACCAGGCCTTAGACATCTTTCCAATTTAGGGAGAAACCGAACCGCGAGCTATACGCCGTCACAGTTCCCTGTTCCATATTCTTGCACCTGTATTATGCATTCAGCCTACTTTGCTTTTATTAAGAGAGTCATACAGATTGAGAAATTTATTGTTTATTCTTTTGGAAGAAGCTGACAAAGACTTACCCATTAAATGTACTTTTAAATATCTTAATGAGGGGTTCGATCCCTTTGGCGAAGCAGTAGTTAAGTATCGAAGGTTTTCTGTCATTGCAATTTGGTGAATCGATAAAAGCACTTAGCACTTTGTTGGTGTACTCTGCTGGACCCCTAGACTCTGTGTTTACGATCTGGTTTCGCTATAATTAGGACGACTGTGTATTATGTAACATATGGAATTGAATGAGTAGTCAAATTACTGTAAGTTTCAGAGACTGGAAAAAGGAATTGGCAAGGAACACTCTTGTCTGAGAGCGGACATGTATTACTCCTGCACCTATATTGGTTAGAATATGTACGTGAAAAAAGAGGAGTATATATTCGAAACCTGCAACGAAGGTAAGGGACACTCCTGTCTGGTTGTCTGATTGTAGGATTTTGAAGGCACATATCAGTCTTCTTTTTGGTCTGTCCTTACCGGAATCTTTTAGAGCCCGGTTTTGTTCCTTGTACAGGTTACGACAGTCTCAGCTAAGTCCCTGATCTGGAGGATGAGGCGAACCGCTACTTTGAAGTCTTGATCTGTGTACTGATTACGCCGACCACAATGCATGCAGTACTTCAGTTGTTTTTCCCCTTCGGTAGCTTTGATTTTTGAAAGAAAAGCAAACGAATCACGTAGTAGGCTTATTCAGTTGCATCATATGTGAATTACAGCTCTCATTTGGTAGCTGGCGAAACTTTGAAAGTCATGACCTACGTAGTGGGTCTCAATGTTGTCCCACTACCATTATTATTCCGTTGCGATGCAACTTTATGAACAAGAACAGCGATGATGTTGAAACCAGGGGAGTCGGAAGACATATTTTCTTAGGTAGGCCTGTACAATAAGTCCCTCATTTCTGTCTTCTTTCCTGTGCCCTGCAGAAATGTTTTCGAGGTCATTACGGTGATTTTTTTAAATGGAAACAAAAGCAGGCAATATGAGTTACACTGGCAATTGAACCCCTGGTTATAGCAGAAGCCAGGGTATCACATCTATATTATTACTTAACCGATGAAAATAAATCCCATCATTTTATATCTCTGGATTAAAACGGACCGACGACATTGACTTCTCAACCTGTGAAATTTTCGCAATTCTAGGGTAGATTCATTACGTTCGTTGTTGCTTGTAGCGGAATAACATTTCAACATCTGATACTGTGATAAATTCTGGACTGGACATGTAACGATGAGTTCATTCTGGGGCACCCCCCAATTTGTGATTGTCCCCGTCCCTCTCCCCCCGCCAAGAATCAACACTAGGTTTCAGTTACTGATCGTGCTAGGAATGAATTCATGCAGGACACACATTTTACCCCTCCTAATAAGAACAACTGGCTCCGTACCTGACTTAGAGTTGATCACTATTGGCTACTGTTAGACTAACGAAAACAGGGCCTGCTGTACTTTTTGATCAATTATAACTGTGGCGAAGCGACAGTGTGGAATTGGGATATGTTTATATTGCATTTGGACAGTTCGGTTGAAAGGGATAATATGGTTCTTTTAAGTACAGTAAATAATCTATACCAATTATCCTAAGTACTCAGAATGACAAGTATAAAAGCTCCTACCATTGAAGCTACTTAAACCATTGCTATGCCAACTATATCCGCTGTTGATCGTAGAGAGAAATTTAAACAAATCTAATGGTCCAATGGCCCCAGCCATTCTCATTCTACTAAAATCCTGTTTGCCTGCCTCTCAGATTATCCTCTGACAAGATTTTGTCTTTGTTGTTATTTATCCATTCTTGCTTGTATGAAGCTTCGCCGGGACAACCAACTCTTCACCTTTCACCTCCACTTGGTCCCGGCATAGACCCTTGGTCCGATCCTTTGGCTCTTTCTTTTGAATTTATTTTTTCTGTGGCTCTTTTCCCGACTAAACCATGTCGATTGGACCAGGGAGTTGCTAGAGACAGTGGACGCAGTAGTAACCGCGACGAGGGTGACAATTTATCCGTTTTACAATTTATAATTGCACCTAAATGATAAATATTACAGAAATACATGATGCAGTTGGAGAACTTATTTCCATTAGTCCAAACTCCCTCGTTATCCAGATATTTTTGAACAGAGATGTAAAATGTTCAGGTTTGTTCACTCGAAATGTTAGTTAGTGCAAAGGTTATTTGGATGTCACTCCGGTACTACTCTTATTATGTTTGTTTTTCTTTATTTTTCCTAAAACTTCTGCACCTTGTACCAAAATGTGTTTATCTGACAGTTTTATTGTTAAAGATTGATTTGACTATACAAGCCCTCTCCTTGCAAAATTTATGTAAGAAAAGGATTATCTTTTTGTAGATTGTATGAACAATTTGGTGTTGAAAGGAAACAAAAATATTCAATGAGGAAGAACGTTATTACAAATTATAGCGTAATCGATTATTTCAAATAAAGTGTATTAATTTCAAAATTTTCTGTCTCAGCTAATGAATTACCACTGAAGATGGAGTTGATCTAGTGAAAATTCATTTTTGAAATTTTGTAGTGCAATAGCATATTTAATATTTTTGAAGATGTGGACTGTTAGATACACTAAAGGGCCTAGTACCTCTGCCCAAACAGTTAAACTTCTCCCAAATAAGTTTTCTTCTTGTTCATCCTCTAATCAGTAAAAATAAATAACAAACTTTGTCAGCTCCAAGACAAAGGCGTAGGTCTACATTTAGTTTACCTGACAAAGGCTGCATTCTACTGAGGATACTTTATCCAAAGTCCCCTCGACTCTCTTGGGAAGAGCCGAAGGAAAAGCCGAAAGAGCCGAAAGGAGTTCTGCTCCCGCAAAGGAGCTACGTACCCCCAAGGGACACAAGACTTAATATGACCACCCTCTCGACCTTCAGACTTCTACATCATAGTCTCTGTTACATGCGTGGTCCTGTTCTAGACTAACTGAAAAGAACGGTTGCTAGTTAAGTTGCCCCCTAGCAAAGTCGCTCCCTGCAAGTCACCCCTGACAAAGTTGTCCCCTCGGCCCTTAGCAAACTCGCCCTTTACAAATTCGCCCCCCCCCCCCGATTAAGTCGCCCTTCCACAAAGTCGCCCCTCAGTTCAACAAAGTCGCTCCTGGTAAAATGTCATCAAAAATGATTAGGTAAAGACTATAATAACAGATAAAAAGATAATCGTGTTAATTAGCTCTTATCAACTGCCTAAGCACTTCTGTTACTGATTTGACGTCATTATCACCTTTAGGCCCAGTTAGTCACTGACTGTGACCGTGTAATCCACTCCTTCTAGTCATGGAGGGCGACCTTGACAGGGGAAAGTTTGTTAGGGCGACTTTGTAAGGAGCGACTTTGTTGGCCGAGGGGGGAATTTGTTCGGGGCGACTTTGTCAAAGAACAGATGTGATGGCGGCTAACCTAATGGTAGTACATCTCATATTTCACTGATCAACACATGTAAATCAAAGTGTGATTACGAATTATGATTTCAAATACTAGGGTTTTACAAAATGTGTATTTAATGTTGCGAAAGCTGCCTTTAGAAGTCTGTAGACATGTTAATGTCACACCTACCTTTTTGATGTAAAACGTACTAAAACCAAAGATATTATAAGCTAGATTCCAAAGTACTTGAAATGGGGCGTTGACTCTCCATGGAGCCCAATATATCTTGGCGGAAGTGCTGATCACTGTTCAGTCGTTTTGACAACGTACAGAGAAATGAATGTCTTACAAAAGTATTAATACTTGTTATTTCGAAACATTGTAAATGTAAGAAGTATCACTCCTCAATACTAAATTCCCCTTACAAGAATTTTACTTCTTACTGACGGCATAATACAAAAGTACACTTTAACATGAACGCACAATGACTGGTTTAAGGTGCATAGACTTATTCGCCTATATATATATATATATATATATATATATATATATATATATATATATATATATATATATATATATATATATATATATATATATATATATATATGACGCCGCTTAAGCTAGCTTCTATGGTAACTATTATAGTCTTTACTTAAAGTAACGCGTACTTTAGGTGACGCGCACATCACGCGCTCGCAGCGTAGGTTGCTATGATAACTTTTTACTTAAGGTAACGCGCACTTTAAGCAGCGCGCACAATTGATTCAAATTTAAAGCTAAACTGTATTTTGTGGGCGTGTTATACGTTATAGGGTCATTCACCCTGATGAAGGCCGGTGTATCCGGTCGAAATATAGGTGATTTACATGGAGTAACCAATTTGTGTTTATCTTCATCTTTGGTGCTTTACTTTTACTATATGGAGATGTTTTCCTCAAACGAGTGTTTGTGATAGACTATATATATATATATATATATATATATATATATATATATATATATATATATATATATATATATATATATATATATATATATATATATATATATATATATATATATATATATATATATATATATATGGTATTTAAGAGAAACCGTGTGTTGATCGAACAATCATAGCAGAATAAATGAGCGAAAAGTTTGATGTCCTTTCTCAATCAACTGTATTTATGATCTTTTATTCACAAAATTTTCGGTGCTCCCAGCACCTTCTTCAGTGTGAGTAATTAACTGACAGAGTACACTTGAACTTAAAAGATAACAGCCGTACTGCAAACGTACGCGTTAAAAAGGCGCTTAGAGTTAAAGCGCGTAACATTATGACGTAAAATGGCATACCTATGTGTACAATGGAAAAGTATGCAAAAAGTACGCGTTAATGAGAAGCTTACAGTCCAGAAGTACGATTTAAAGATACGCAAAGAGTTAAGGCGCGTATCATTAAGACGTAATAAAAGTGCAAATAAAAGATGACAAGATAATGCGTACCATGGAAAAAGTACATAGAAGGTACGCGTAAATGATATGCTAAGAGTTAAGGCGCGTAGCATTATGACGTAATATGACATAATAATGTGTAAAATTGAAAAGGTACACAAAAATACGCGTTAATGAAAGGCTTACAGACCAAAAGTACGAGTTGAAGATAAGCTTTGAGTTAAGGCGCGTAATATTAAGACGAAATAAGAGTACAAATAAAAATAAAAGATGACCTGGTAATGCGTACAATCATGGGAAAAGTACATAAAAAATACGTGTAAATGAAATGCTTAAAGTTGAGGCGCGTAACATTATGACGTATTGAACGTGTATAGAGATGATGACATAACAATGTATACAATAGGAAAAGCTTATAAATAAATTGGTTAATATCAACAGGATGTCTGCCGAAAGTGTCTGTAGCGACTAAGTTACTTTCGGGAGGTTTTCCTAATGATCGTAAAAGGAAATGCGCAGAAATTCAATACATTATTAATTGTGACACTGTCATGTCCGGCCTTAACAAAGATTTGGGCGAACTTAGTCGCTACAGACACTTTCGGCAGACATCCTGTTGATATTAACCAATTTATTTATAAGCTTTTCCTATTGTATACATTGATATGTCATCATCTCTTTACACGTTCAATACGTCATAATGTTACGCGCCTCAACTTTAAGCATTTCATTTACACGTATTTTTTATGTACTTTTCCCATGATTGTACGCATTACCAGGTCATCTTTTATTTTTATTTGTACTCTTATTTCGTCTTAATATTACGCGCCTTAACTCAAAGCTTATCTTCAACTCGTACTTTTGGTCTGTAAGCCTTTCATTAACGCGTATTTTTGTGTACCTTTTCAATTTTACACATTATTATGTCATATTACGTCATAATGCTACGCGCCTTAACTCTTAGCATATCATTTACGCGTACCTTCTATGTACTTTTTCCATGGTACGCATTATCTTGTCATCTTTTATTTGCACTTTTATTACGTCTTAATGATACGCGCCTTAACTCTTTGCGTATCTTTAAATCGTACTTCTGGACTGTAAGCTTCTCATTAACGCGTACTTTTTGCATACTTTTCCATTGTACACATAGGTATGCCATTTTACGTCATAATGTTACGCGCTTTAACTCTAAGCGCCTTTTTAACGCGTACGTTTGCAGTACGGCTGTTATCTTTTAAGTTTCAAGTGTACTCTGTCAGTTAATTACTCACACTGAAGAAGGTGCTGGGAGCACCGAAAATTTTGTGAATAAAAGATCATAAATACAGTTGATTGAGAAAGGACATCAAACTTTTCGCTCATTTATTCTGCTATATATATATATATATATATATATATATATATATATATATATATATATATATATATATATATATATATATATATATAGACCTTATGCATTGACATCACACTAACGTCATTTTGGGTGAAAACAATGAAGCACACGTGCACGAACGGCGTGGATTCCGCGGCAAGTGTAGTAGACCTACGCGCGTATACGATTGGTTGATAAATCAGCTGTCTGTATTTACTGGTGTAACTTGCAATGATACGCGCTTTTCCTCCAAAGGAGGGAGCACTTTCTCCTTTGTGACATCATATGCATAAGGTCTATTCATTGGTCAGTTTCTATGGTATCTTTAAGTAACGCTCTTTATATGCGCGTTTAATTTTTTACGCGCTCACAGCGGAAAATCAACTAGCGCGTTTGTTTCCCGAGCGCTCAGAAGTGTGCGTCAAACATTCTGTATAATACACAGAGAAATGTATTCTGCCCGTGTAGAACGCTTTGTAGAAGTGCACGCACGCTAACCTCCTTTAACAATGGAATTTTTGTAACGCGTTACTTTTGTACTCAGATCGCCGATTAGAATGGAGCGCATATCAAATTCATACTTTCGTCCCGATATTTGCGTCTCCATGACGAGTCACTGAGCGTAACAGTGTAGGTATAGGAGTTTGGAATCTATGCTTATGATATCTTTGTTAAAAATCATAAAAAAAATAGCCCCAATTTCCATCAAAATCCATCAAACCCTTTCCATCAAAATCCATTGACCCTTTCATACACGACAATTACTGTTTATGCCCTTACCATGAATAAACATGAGCTATATTTGCAAATTTGTGACGTGGAAAGAGGGGCACATGAGGTGTGTTTTATGTTATCTTTTGTTTATTCAACATTCATTGCAAGGACAGTTGTAATGGTATCAAGCCCTGGGGTGTTTATTATGGAAGTAGCTCATAACTTTTTTGAAAATGTCCACATTAAAATCCAAAACACAGTAGAAACCAACTGGTAAAGTAATTCATAGTTATACAGGACTGGCAAAAGAAATTTAGACCCTGTGCAATACTCCATATCACAATATTTGCACAGCAAATGAGAAATCTCATTAATGGTAGAATTTTGAAGATGTATATCTTAAAAATGGTAAAAGATGTTCAAATAATTCCAACGGATTTTTTATCAGTGGATCTTAGTCTTTCATTGTTGAGTAAAATAGCTGTTTTGTATACATGTACACAGATCTTTAACAAGGGAGTACAGAGGAATATTTTGGACTTGTAAAAGCACTGACGTGTGAGTACCGAGATTGGCCAATGTTAAATCACGTCCATTTATGTCGTGGTTGAAATCACTGATTTAAATCTCAAGCTTGAGTCATCAGGTGCAAAGTGAAAGAAGCGGGAAGGGAAGGGGGTCGGCAAAACATTTGTATTAGAACAGAAGCACAAGGCAAGAAGTCTACAATCTGAAAAAGAAATTTTGATACACTGTCAAGTCAGAACAAGACTTAAAGTGTCATTTCTCAGGCGCGGATCCAGACATTTCGAAAGGGGGGGGGGGCTGAAAGCCCCCTTGAATATTCTCCTAGATTAACATTATGCGTATTTGCTGTTGCTGATGTGGTGAAGGGGGGGGGGGCTGAGCCCGGGAAAGCCCTCCCTTGGACCCGCGCCTGTTTCTTACTATCTGGGGCAAAGACAAACCAGTATGTGCTGACCGTTGTAGCCCAACCATGGTGGTGGTGGTGGTGGTGGTGGTGGTGGTGATGATGATGTAGCTTTAAAGGAAAAAAAATATTCTGAACATAGTATCACTTCACTTACAACGTAATCAAGTAGCAGGTTACAGTGATTAGCTGTAATTTGCATGTGTGTAATACTACTAAAATCAAGGGTTGTATAAGGGTAGCAGTTTGATAAACCAGGAATTTGTAAATACAGTTTTGGTTGGTGCTTCTTATATGCAGTGGTGGCCCGGTGGGTGAACATTATCAATGGATAGAAGGTCTTACAAACGACAAAAATCCATTGCTGAAAATAGTGATCACTGATCACACATATGGTTCTGAAGTTATTCACGAAGAGCTTCATGGCAAGTGCAGTAACAACACATTACAATAGTTGTTTGCATTCACAGGATGCCACAACAAATAGCCTTGTATTCTCTTATAAGATTTTTGAAAAAATTGGCTATCTTGCAAACAAGCATTGCATTGAATTTGAATGTTAGACAGACAAAAAAAAAGATAAAATTTGCAAAAAATAAGCCTATTTAAAGACAGACAGTCATCACCCCAAAGTACATTTCAGTGTAGGGGTATGAAAATTCTCAGTTGGTGACTGCTCTTTGATTGACATCAAAGTTTGAAAATTTGAAAGATGCAGAGTAGCACACATTCCACACAAGGCAGAGAGAGTGCTTTCATTACATTTTATAGCCTTGTATGCTCACCAGGACATGCCCTTAAGCAATAAAACAGGTTTATTCCTGCACAAGGAGGAGCTTCATACAATTATGGGAGGAGCTAAAAGTTGCATAGTTGGGAGAATTGGAACTGTCTGGGATGATGAAAATTCCCTTTAAAGAAAAAATTAAGTTGGAAGTATTGTTCCATGACATGAAATAAAAAAATAAAAAACAAGTAACGAAAAATCTTAAACGTATCCGAAATTTTTATTCAAAAAGGAAAAATACGCCAAATCTGGTAAGTACATTGTTATGAGAAGGCGCGGAAATTTCTTCTCAACAGTGGTGGGGTTTTGACGATCTTTCAAAAAAATTACTGTGTGAAAAAACACAAAGTCAATAGGGGATTTCTTTGGAAGTGGGGAGGGGTTATAACCCCTTAACCCCCTGTTTCTCCCCCTGGCTATGAGTACGAATATAAGTGATGCACCTCTAGTTTTGAGTAAGAGAACCTGTTGAGTACACTTTTCGCTAGGAGCACTAGCACTATAACATTGACAGGCGTTCGGGACTACTTCCATGGGGGGGGGGGGTCTGCAGCGCCCTTGCCCGGGATTGGAAGGAGTTCGTGACACCCGATTCTGCACGATTTATGCAAATTTGACCTCTGACCTATACTTTGGCCTTTGACACCATCCGATGCAACCAATCAACTCTGCTTTAAAATTACCTTATCAGTCGTAAAATATCATGTGGTTTTATTACTTTTTCTAACATATTGATGGGCAAATTGAGGCAAAAACCAAGATGCTAGCCGCGCTACTGCCGTTTGCGTAATTTGAAGATGAATCTGCAACACTTCAGACAAACTACAAACATGAATGGAAGAAAAATATTACAGTCCTTTATTCTGTTCTTTGAATTTGACAAAAACTTGCATTTTTCCGAAAATTTACAAGTTTCTCGCATAATCCATCAATACTGAACCACTTGAGCAAGTCCAAACTTTACGCATAAGACGCAGGAGGCAGCCATATTGGTATAGACTAAAACGTGTACGTACGGTGACGACACTCCACGCATAGGACATTTTTGTAGGGTGTTCTGTCCAAGGAGTCCGTGTCAGGTACCTACCCACCAAGCACCAAGTTTGAAGTTCATCGGACTTGCGGTTATGGAGGAATTCGCGGCACACTTTTTTGCTCACACATAGGCACACATACAGACACACACACACATCTTTACATTTCTGATGTAGGTAAGGTACAATCATCTCTCTACACAATACATTACATGTAGAAGGATGTGATAACAAGTAACTCTAGAGCCATGAAGAGACTAGCGCCCTCTAATCTACTTCATTCACCTTTTCACATCTCTTTTGAATTGTTTACTTAACCCACGGGATATTTCCTACCCGAATCACACCTGCACAGTTGCTCTACTAAAGGACGCATCCTTCTGTTTCAACATAATCTATTCTATCACATGTACAATCTAATGGCTGCCCGGGGCAATAATGTTTACATTTGTTCCATGTAAATACCGGACGAAGGAATCCCTTTTGTTCCATGAACCCACTCGATCACAATTTTCAGTTTGGTGAGGGCTTCGAGGGGAGGACCCTGAAATTATTGACAGGTCCTTGTCAGAATTTAAATGAATTCCCCTCAAATGAACTAAGACAAAATGGGCTACACAAAACATATACCCGCAGAGTTTTTCGAAGAATAGATAATGACTTTCTAGAGAAATTTTGGTTCTACTATTTTGACGTAAGAACGATAATGAAGAAGAAATTAACCTGTAGTACGGTAGTAAGTGATAAGAGTATTGGAGTACAACTAGCAATCGATCTGATATGATCTGGACTCAGATTAGCGTTCACACTCTAATGACCTCAAATAATAGGAGAGATATTAAATTAGGCCCACTGCAAACAAAGGCCACAGAAAAAATGTAACAGAGACGAACATTGAATTGAACCGTCGTTCAACTGCCCATTGTTTTTATGAAGTGAGCACACCATAGCGCCAAGCTCCAAATTGAACGCAGTAAATCAGCACGGAATGTGCACAAATCGCTAGGTTATGGTAAGCACAGCATAAAGAATGTTTATAGTTTCAATGTAAGATACGTTTTCTGAAGCTGCTGCTCAACGAAGTGTTCTGCCTTTGTCTGTTCTTGATCGTGTGACATTGTTTTGACGGAAAAATGTAATTTTAATTTTGGTGAATAGTAAAAATGTGATCCAATATGGAAGATTTTGATAGAAAGGTGAGTTTTTCGTACACTTAAAAAGTAAATTGGCCAGGCAACGTTAATTAGTCTTATTACGAAATATAAGACAACGGTTTGACTAAAATAAGACCAAACCATGTCAAAATGGACTACTGAACGCCGTTTTACTAAATAATTTTAAGAATGTAAATCTCATAACGATCTTAATTAGCTTTCGTGACGTATCTATGGCCTACATTCTTATACCACGTCTAGGTATAAACCAATATTCGTAACGCTTGTCTGCAAAACTTTAGAATAAAAATTCTTGCTTTAATGCCTAAACAAGTGTTTAATTCTTAAACATTCTGTGTTAATAAAAAAGCGTTTTCTTGCTACGGTATAGTGTTAAAGGCATGTTGTGGTGGCATTTTATAGGTGGCCACTGTGTGAAAGAAAATTACATTTTAAGCAGGTTCTTAACTACTACCGAATACTTTTTCGTCTTTGAAGATCGTTTATTTCTATCATGAAATATAGGTCTTCACTTTTCTCCAAGTTCACAAAATGTGATGAAAAATTGGCACAACGTATTTTCTTATTTCTATCGTTGACTACTGTATTTGCACTTATAAGTATGGGGGGAGGGGGGTTTGACACTTTTTCAAGTTTTGTGTGTTGTGTGTTCTTTATCAGTTTTTTCTGTGATTGTTCTTGCTTTTCAAGCCCAACGTGTTTTTGTGATACTTGTTTCCAAACATTGATGGCAAATTTCTTTTAATTTATATTACACTCTAAAAAAACACATCTAGTCAATTAGGGCACGAACCGGAATCTTGTCAAATATTTGACAAGATTTGTTTCAAAATTGACTAGAAATGGTTCAAAAATGAAACTATCCGTTTCATTTATGAGCCGAATCTAGTCAAAGATTCGACAAGATTCCGGCTCGTGCCCCTATATTGATTAGATTCTATTCAAATTTGTCTAGGACATGTTAAGAATGTAGGTTATCTGTTTCGATAAAAAAAATATTTCAAACGAAACACAACGCTAATAATTGTATTAGACTATCTTATATCGCACAGACTCCAATTTAAGTTGTTCAAAGCCCTTACGAACGTTGAAGGTCCAGAAACAAATAGAGTTGGAAGAAAAAAAATTTTAAGAGAGCGCCGAATTGAACTATAGAATCCAAGCAGCCAAAGACTTAAGTTCAAGTGGGAAGGAGTTCTATAAACAGTGGCGTCACAAGGGTTGTTTGAGGGGGGGTCAAGTGACTCAACGTGCGCTCCCAAAGCCTGGGGCCCGGACTATCTGTCTGCTCGATAATCCCCTGTGGGAACTCAGCAAACTCTTATTTAAGGCCCAGCTGGGGGTGCCATTCTTGCAACAAAAGAACATGACCGCATCATACCGCTCAATTTAATTTAAGTGCTCTTGCCGTCACGAATTAGCAATTCACTGGAGGCGGAGGGGAGCGAAAAGTACACAAGCTTTCATTTTCCTTTTCTTTCTCTTTCCATTTTTCCTGTTCTTTTTTCCTCTTTTTCTGTATTTTTCTTTTTGCGTCTGCCTTCATTTTCCCCTGGCCAGTGTAGGGAGGGGCGGCTCCCCCTCCCTGCCCCCTTGTAACGCCACTGCTGTAAATAGAGTGCAGCACTCAGCTCTGTTTCACCAAAAGGTCATTTACATGACACTGGAACCTGAAGTTGAAATTGATAATGCGAATGTACTAGTCTATATTTAGCTTGCTGACGTAATAGAATATTGAGATAGGTTAGAACACCAGATTTAATGGCACGAAAAGTTACTGAGAAGTGTGTAGTCATATATTGTCTTACATGCAACCATCTCCCAGTGAATAATGGAGTTAACCCGATCGCCTAACGGACTATTCAAGTAGCAGTGCTCTGGATGCTTTGCAATCTCGATAATCGGAATGTAGCTCCACCTGAAAGCAGAGAATTGCCATAAGCAAGCAGACTCGAGGTTACAGCATGAATAAGTTTCTAAGATGGAGGCCTATCAACATATTTCAGACTTCCTCTGTGCTGCCATACTAATCTAATAGGCCTACGTTACCAAAGACGGCATCGGTTGTTGGTTCTGCAACAGGCACGTAACCACGGGGGGCACAGGGGGCACGTTCCCCCAAATTTTTCACAAAAAGGTCTTGCACTGAAGGAGGAAAATTTAATTACGAGGCCAGCCTTTTTGGAATACAAATATAAGGAGAGAAATGGAAAATCTCTCGCCATTTTGCATCCAGAGTCCTTAAAATAGGCAAAAAACTTCAAAGGAGAGGTCCTCACCTTAGACCCCTCCCGATCCCCAGGCCAGCGAAATGCCAACATCGATGTGCCCCTCAAATTGTTTATTCTGGCTACGGGCCTGTTCTGCATGGCATGCACTAATGTCTGACCCTTCCTGTCTCCCCGGAATGCAATTAAGCCTTTATCCCTAATGCACAGAAATACATGTGTGGCATGAGAATTCTGTTCCCTAATGATGAACTAGCGTATTCTTCGATTGCCTCTTAAAGTTATTTCAATTGACCTCTTGTTTGGTGTCGAGATTTTCGTTCATGTTAGTGACATCGTGACCGTCTGTCGTCTCCATGGACATGTGGCAACGACCCTCTTGATTCACTTTTGTTTTTAACATTGGTACAGACGATCCCTTGTATACCCCGAGCACCACAGGTGCGTACCATATTAAATACTTAAAGACACCTTTGAATAACCTGTTAAGATATCCGTATTTACAGAGCCGTGTTTAATCCTTCCACTTACAAGATAAGCATTCTTGAGGATTCGATTAATTGATCTCGTATCCTAAAATAATCACACAATTGGAGCTACTCTCCACGAATATTGATCAGTTTTGCGAAGTATTTGAACAAATGAAAGCACTCTGTATTACATTCACATCGATGTGCGTTACAATTAATCCCTTTCTTAACGTATTGTTTACATAAAACCTTCCAAAAACTTTATCTTAAACTCCCTTTGTCCCTTATTAATGTGCCAATACAACAAGTCATTTATCAATATTCCAAGGCTATGTAATTTTGGTGGCGTTTACCTTCACACCAATTTGATTTGCTGGGCCTACTTTAAGACAGATAAATTATTAGAATGTTATTTACAGGTCGAAGTATTCTTTTTCTCCAGTGAGAAAGGGGGAAAAATCTATAGGTTATGTAACCCACAGTAAAGGAAAACTTTTGTCATGATACTGAAACTGAAGAGTGTCCCTATGAATACTAAGCCCTCATTACTAACTTAATGGGCTACTTGTAACATTTTAAGGTACGCCGTGAAGGCAACTACTTCAGTAACGAGAAGAGGCTTGGAAAAGGATGCCTTTTGAAGATGGGTTGATACATTTTCTCCAGGGAGGTTGTTACTTCATGTCTAATAGGCTGTAAGTAAAGGAAACCGGAAGCCAACCTAACACAGTGAAGTGCTATATAGCTTCATGTGAAGACTGAATAATGAACGTTCTTTTTGCGGATAGGAATTGATAGAAGAGTAAGATTTTTTTTTGAGATGAAAAGGGATTAATATTTGACAAGAAATACCAGTTTATCTATTGAAGTGAATATATAAATGAAATTGTTGGCTGGAAAAGACCAGTCATGTTTCATGTTCCTCGATCATGCCCGAATGTTAAAGTGAATGACAGACATCATTGGGACGCCATGTTATTACATTTGATGTGACATCTCTGTCTAATACAAGTGCTCATAGCAGGGAAAGAAAGGATTAAATGGAGCACAGAGAAACATTGTGGCTCAAAATCGGATCATTCTTGGTAGAGAATGAGGAAAGATGTCTTTCTGCTCCTTAAATCGTTAAAGGAATGAACAGTCGACGTTAGAAACCCATTAAGCCACCCCTTCATAAAGGCACGTAAAAAGAAGAAAACGCTTTCCCGTCGATAAATGCAGCGAAGCAGAAATATTAGAGGCGGCAGGTTAACAATCGGAAAACGATTTAACACAATCGGTGCGGGAAATGTTTTGTGCACTTTCCTTCGAAGGTGTACATATCATGACAGTACACCCTGCCTAGGATTAAAAGGATTAGCTATCCGTCCGTTTTCTTCGACGCAATTTGTACGGTGTCACGTCTGAAGACGACATTAATTGTTCTCTGGATAAATCGTCAAAAGTCAGTTTGTGAAAAAAGAAAGCCATGAAGCTTAGGTGATGGACTTCGAATTCATTTTTTCTAACTTTTTGAAGTCGGTAAACAAGTGACACTGAGACACGCCTGCTTCAGCTAGAGACTCTAGCTAGGCCTATCTAACTTGCAGAGATCTGCATGCTGCACTGCGAAGATATGCCCAATTTTGAGGCTTAATAATCGCCTATTTACATTATACATTTCGCTGTTTCAGTTTTACTATGGATTAAAAACTTACCCATTGATGCTAAAACATTATGATCATCTTGAAAAGGAAAATAATCTGCTAAAAAAAAATGAACCTCAAAGAGCGCTACAATTATATTAGTGACCAAATAAGTGGAATTGGTTATACGTGAGAGGTGTTTTGTCCAAAGACGATATTAAATTTATCCAGGGCAAAAAATGAAACCTGAACAGTGCAAAAATCCAAAAAGTTTCTGGTTATAATCTTACATGATGTTAGTTGTGAAGAATCAATACAATTATCAGGCTGCCAGAAATGAGTTTTGACGTTTGAAAGAATACCAAATATTTATAATTTTGAAAAATTGGATGAACATTATTTGACCAGGGAGCTGGAGTTAAGACAATCCCTGATTTGAAGAAGCATAGAATCTTTCAACGTGTGTTAGTACAGCGAGATGACCTTGCATCAGTGTTTACAACGTAAACAGCCGTTCTTAAGCCTGGGTAACACTTGAACCAGTTGGAATCCAATTTTGATTTTCCTATGTTTTTCTTCAAAATGATTTATACATTTTAATGGACTGATAAATGATGATCAAACGCGACGTGAGGGGGCCAAGCTGACAAGGATGTATCGCAGATGATGAATCTGATAAATCTTTATTTCTAAAGTAAGCCTGGATAAGGATAACTTTATAAGACCACAGGGATCGTCGAGCTGACAAGGCAGCCTAATTATTGTAAGTTACGAGTGACGGTAGAGACAATATAAACCAAGGATAAAAGTCAACATAAACGTTAAATCTTGATAGCTGAAGAACATGAAAGTTTTGCCAAGTAGGAGTTTTGTCACATTTTCATGTCACCGACGGTAAATTTAGCGTTTCGATGTCGGTTCGGATTTGCTGTCGTAAGGTGGATACTAGCCAGACTTTTCTTTAGAAAGTAGTCTTTTCAAAAATTTTGATATTTTTGTAATCATTTTAAGGGATTGGAAGTGACTTGCCGCGTACATAATTGGAGGATTCAAGAGAAAGTTGTGCACCCTGCTTACTTCTCTGACTGCTCAACTGAAATTGTATCACACTTTGTTTCCACGACCAAATTTACTTTTGGAAGAAATTGTCAAAACTGTAGGCCTACTCATGAGATCTCGTTTGCTGAATAACATACATTTTAAGATGGAAATAGTTCTCACAAAAGCAATTTTCTCGATAGGATGTCATGATGGTTAAAGGTGCCGAGAGAGACGGGTGCTAGCTCGGGGAGCTTCGTGCCGTGGCTCCAAGCTTCTTGTAACATTAAATTTTACAAATAGAAATGGTGAGCAAAAATGTAAACAAACATTAAAAAAACAGCGTTAGCTAAGAAGAAAAAACAATGCTGAAGTCTGTTGCAGAAATACGTCCCAAATTAAGGGATTCTTTCGGTCACGTGTTGATGTCGTCATCCAAGGGGATAGAAGATGGGGTCTGTGGCACTGCGCCTATAAAAAGAGTCAAGAGTGTCGCAGCTGACGAAAAACAAAGAATGAAAGCAAAGAAACATTTCCTACAACTGCCTCAGCCTGATTGGTGAGCCCATTTATTCATAGCCGTAGCAAGCTGTTCTCGACTGGGGAAGGGGGATGAACGTTCTTTCGGACCGACGTCATGGGGAGGGGTCTAAAGAGAGGGCGCCCCCTCCCCTTTGGGAATTTGTTTAATATTTGAGGGTCCTTAGATGAAATTTGGTGCAAAATATTGAGTAAATATTAAGGAAAATTACTGCAAATTTTTGACATTTTTTACAACGGGAACAAGAAGGGGGTTTCGTACTTAAATTGAAGGGGTCGGAAGCATACTTCCGCCCACCACATTTTACCCCCACTTCCTTGGCCTATACATTTATTGTATTTAAGCTAATTTATTCGTTGGCGTGTCGTCTATATCGACCCATCAAAGAAATCCTAAAGCTTAGGATTTCTCTTGAAGCCTTGTGACCCGGTTCTAGTGGCTAAGTATGCGCGATGTACAATTTTATATAAAGAGGGTGGAGTTGGCTTAGTGGTTTGAATGTACCGCCTTGCATACTAGATGTCTCCAGACCAAATCCCGGTAGAACCACTTGGAATTTTTCTGGGGTACTGAAATGCTCGCTCAGCATAGCTGTGGGCAGTGATGCTGAGGGGAATTAAATTGGTGAATTAAAATTGGATAACTTAGTTGTCAGTCTCATGAAATTGTCCGATTCAAGAAGTCGTCCTCTATGCTCTGTTCAGCTGCCGAGCAGTTGTGCAGAGCAAGGATCCTCCACCCCTCCTGCAGCCTATGGGAAAGTGGCTAATGACTGGGAATACACTCACGTCCGTCGATTGGGAGCGATTAGTACACCCTTGCCTCGTTACCGAGGCTGACTCAGCACTGAGTCAAAGAGCGAAGGCGAATCTCGCCGGTGTTCATCCACGATCAACCTGGTACAAGTGGCTCCCTGAACCTCAAACCTTTAACGCGTTAAACTTATAACCGTAACGGCGCCGCCAGGAGTTGGTGATTCGGGGCACCACAGATGACGTTGTAATACCACCTCAATTACCCAACCTATTCTTCGTAATTGTACCTTTTTATGCTCCTTTGCGATTGTATACAACAGTGTGGTTCCTTCCTTTGTCAATACATAAAGGTGCCGTCCTGGGGGAGGGGTCTAAGGGGAGTGCGTTCCCCTCCTCTTTAAAAATTTTTGTTTATTTAAGTTTGCTTAGATGCAAAATAGCGCTATCTTTGAGATATTTTTGGATATTTTTTTTATTATTTTTCCTTTACTTCATCATGCATTATAAAAGGGTATAGGCTGGCAGACGCCGATATAGGGCCTCCTGGAAGCTCTGAATTAATTATGCAAATGGGGAACTGACATGATGCTTATTACCTGACATCCAAATGATACTATAAAGTATAACGCCAATCACTTTTAAAACTATCGTATATTTACTAAGTCTGAAAGAAAATCCAGACGAACAGCTTCCAGCAATGGGAAATGGGAGAGAGGGGGAGTATAGGTGCAGGGAGATGATAGTAGACCTCCCTGGTAGGTAGGCTATAGCAAAAGGGGTGAAGGACTATAAACAAGCGCGTTTCAGAATGCTTTTTCGTCGTAAGTGCATCAACATCTATACCGATAATGGCTGCGTGCGAAGCGCTCCGTATTTTTTTTTAAATGTATATCGGCAAATACGTACTTTCAACCTTCCACATCATGCTACAAATTAGATTGAAAGATCCCATATTGATGCGAGGCCCCTACATAGGTTGGAGATGTACCTCTGTTTTTCGGAGAAGTGTTGTGGCCGGAATAGTTGCATGTGTTATTACTTAAATAATGGAGTGCAAACCGCGACGAACGCGCGCGAAGCGCACCTAAATTTTTCATTAAATAAGGTTTTCATGACAAAACCTGCATTCAGGCTCTGCATCGAGACACTTTCAATTCCGATTCCCCAATAAACCTATATGCCAATCACAAAGCCATTCTTTCACCTGAGAATTCGTAAACAGCTGTCAACTTTTGCTGCTGTGCTTATCCGGGAGTCGCCACCTGAAGATATTGATAATAAGAACGACGTTGAGGTAAGGTTTGAAGCGCGCGAAAATTTTGATAGTTTGCAAAGGATTTGCGAACATTCTGATAATTTGAGAACCATTTGTGATAGAAAATGATTACAATAGATCCATCACTCAGTCGAATACACACTCACCCTAACCCTACAGAAATCTATAGCTTAAACCCTTTTTGGGTTCATTTTAAAATTTTCATTTTTTTTTTCTGAAATTGATTGGGGTGGGGGGCCCTCCCATGCCCCCGTACCGGAGCCACTGCGTACACAACTGATTATATCAACGCAAGTCGGGCAGTAGTGCGAGTGAATGTATACTGTGTATACCCACAACGATACGCCCATGCGTGCAGCGTGCTCGACACATCAAAGTTTTCCGCGTAATGCTTCGATATGGTGGTGTGAAACAAAACATGACGTTTATGTGTGAAATTGGTCATATTCCCCCACCCCCATAGAAACATAAGGGCTTGTGTTTATTTAACATTATGCCTATCTCTACTGCCAGTTTTTAAGCAAAAACACGTTTTTCGAAATTTTTGCTTGTAAAATACAATGAACGTACAAATGATACAGCATTTCGAAAGTTTTGTTCGCTGTAGTGTAGGTTAGGTTAGATGAGGTTTAACGTCTCAGTTTCCAACCAATTGGTTCAAGTCGAGACGACCACGGCCACGACCACGGCCACGACCACGGCCACGACCACGGCCTTTTTCCAGTTGTGGCTCACTGGCTGTAGTGTAAAAAATAATTCCCAGAGATTGATTGGACTCTTATATCCCGGCTTTCAAATTCTTTCGCCTATTGCCGTAATGTCTAAACAAGTTTCCACCGTTTATATATAGCTAGAGTTGAGGACACTTACTTTTATTGAGAAAATTAGCACCATGTTAATCCAATAACTGACACAGAGTAAGGTGAGGGTTATATTGTAGTCAGACTATATCTTGACTGGAGGTCTGTTTCGGCGGACCCTTCTCTTTGGTCTAGGAATCAATGTTACAAGCCCCAAATATCCAGAATAGGACACGGCCCATAGCGGCAGGCGTCACGTCATCTTAACTAACCTATTGGATGTTTACTCCTAATAACAGTGTGCTGTTAACACAAGGATATCCTCTGATCAGGGAGGTGTTAACACCTCCCTGCTCTGATACACAAAATTTTCATGCGGCTTTATGGGGGTCAGACTATGATGTAAGTCGTATATACCGGAAGCAAAATGAATGTAAGCAAACTAGAAAAAGTAAGTTAATGTTGAAAATATTTTTACTTTCTAGAAACGTAAAATGTTGAAAGCGCAAAACTTGTATCATAGCCTATCTCGTGTCCTCTAGTCTTTCGAATTTTACTCTAAGCCTAATGAAACGAGGTATGGGTGTATATATGATTATTTTCAGTTTTTGTGTCGGTAATGGTTGAAGAAGCGTGGTTATGGTTTACTCCTTTAAAGTCCGATATTTCTACAAAACTTTCTAGGTTACCACAGATAAAAACGTTTTGAGAATGACACCCATGTACGATCACAGCGATATACTTTAGAGCTACATGTTGGGTTTGGATTTAAAGTGTGAGCTTCTTGAACACACAAATTTGCACAGAACATATATTACAAGGCTCCCAACTTTAATTTTCCCGGCCAGTAAAATGTTAACTCCTCAGTTGTGTCCGGTACAGTGTTAAAAAAATGGAAGGTTATTTTTAGCTAACCCCTTTTGTTTGAAAAGAAGCAAACTGATAAAAAGTGAAAAATTAATATCTAACTGATTGTTATTTCAAGAAACAGAGAACTACGAGCTCTCATGTGCAAACTTTCTATAGCACAGCAACAGCAATGCATTTTGCATGGAATCGCTTCATGGTTCTGTTATTTCATGTAACTAAGTTTTAACTCTTCGTTTAATTCAAATATGTCGTCTAGAAGCGTATGGAACATTAGTCTAAAGGGGGCGGGGAGTTCTGAAAGTGTTCCAAGTTGCCAACAGCCATGACATAAATTTTCCCCAGGCTTGAAAAACACATTTTCTTGCCATGAAATCAATTTTGTACACAGGATAATGCTGCCCTAGATTCAGCCCCTCATATGCCTATGTGTTACCAGAATAGACTATCATAAGATAGATACATCACAAAGGTTCATCTAAGAACAAATCTGAACAAGCATAGAGCTGTAACCTGGGTACGGTGCAGATGAGATTGCGCTGGTCTTCTGGTAGCTTTCACATGGGGGCGGATTCAGACACGGATCCAGACATTTCGTAAAGGGGGGTGGGCTGAAACCCCCTTGAATATTCTCCTAGATTAACATTATGCTAATTTTTGCGTATTTGTTATTGTTGATGCGATTGGATGTGGATGGACAGCCCTTGCTGAGCGTCCCAAGATCCACGATAAACTCCTTCCTCTCTAAACTGAATAAAGGTCTCTCTCATAAAGAATTCATGTGTACACAAATAGGTCGAAATCTCGATTGGCGCTTTTGATTATGGGATGGGGTTACTAAAAGTGATGACCTCACTTGGTGACTTGTAGGTATGGAACTATTTCTCAGTTAATGCTGTAGAGTATGTATTTAGCCTACTTACGACTAAGTGGTAGAATGAGAAGTTGCTTTCATTGTATTTAGGGATAGGCATAGGAAAGGGAGGGAGCTGGGGGCTTACTCCAGTCAAAAATGTGGTAGACGGAAGCGGTTTTCTCACCCTCAATTCAAGGACGAAACCCTCTTGATTTGTTTCCTCTGTAAACAAATATCAAAGTTTTGCAGTAACCATGGGCACAGATCCTGATGGGGACAGAGGGACGCGTCCCCACCAACTTTTTCAGTGGTGGTGACATGATATACCGCGTCCCCACCAATTTTTCTTGACCAATCGCTGCATATGGAATTCCCCTGTATTGGACTTTGGCGCAGTTTGATCCAGCATTTTGCAAATGACATGCTATCTAGACATTCGTTAAGCGTTAAGATGTAATTTCCTGGCATCTAACAATCAACATAAGCATATATATAAACATTCAAGTGCTGGGCCTTACAACCTGCTACTCTATAGTACACTTTTCATCGTACTGTGAGCGTATGCGCTTTCTAAGGTGAATATACGAGCATACAGGAGCGGCATTCATATAAGTCCATGTAACTTAAATTATCTCCAGTTCTCATTTTATTACATTTATCCACAGTTGTTAAATACAGGACGGAAATACCATTTGCAGCACTCTATAATTATTTTCTGGGAGAGAACCAAAGACCTATGAAAGACAAAAGTCTATTTGGATTTTTTGTCCCGGCCCTGATTTTTCTGCGGACTCCCATGTATTTCCCCAAACTAAATTTCTAAGCCATGAAATCTAAAAAAAACTAAAAATTAAGGAAGTTTGGGAGCATCATTGGTTCTGGAAAGTGTTATTTCCGGGGATCTAGGAGGTATATTTGCCAAAAATTTCTCGCACGCTACGCTTCGCTTAGGTAGTATATCAGTGAACAGACAGGCTTCCCCACCATCCAAGACAGATGTGCGCTCATGACAGTGACTTTCCTCAAAATTTGCTCAATATGTTGCACCAAATTGTACCGAAGGACCCTGAAATATAAGAAAATTTTCAAAGGGGGGGGGGGGAGCGGCGGTCCGAAACAGCGTTCAGCTCCTCAGTCAAGAACAGCTTCTTACGCCTATGAATTTCTCTTATGCGACATCGATCTAAAGATAATTGCACTTTGTCTAAGATGAATATAATTTTTTTGGCTTTCTTTGATTCACTTGTATACTTGAGGTTACACCAGGCAGATTCTGCTCCCATCCCCTGCGTCCCGTCACTCATTCTCATGCGGACCCAGACAATAACATGGATTCTGGATGCAGTGCATATTCTGGGAATCGGTTAAGGAATAAAGACAAAGGAGAAGCATCAATCCACCTAAGAAAGACTGTAACGCTAGGTTGATGAAGGATTTGAAAATAGAGGGAATTTATCGGTCGGAAAAATAATCCTCGCTTCATTCAAACGAAATGCATTGTTCCTAAACCTTTACAGTCCCTAGGGTTCGTAAACATTTGTTGACTTACATCGAACTGATCAGAATTCGTTTGCGCTAAAAATACTTCACTTATTGATTCAGTCCTCGGTTGATCGTTGCGAAGTATTCATAGCTAAGGCGTCTGTAAAACGCACTTAGAACCATTTATGTATCAACTGTTTTGAGCTTTTTTTTTCTTAAAAAGTTGTCAGAGAAAAGGGATGTCATATTCTTAAACCACTCTTCTCAGTTGGTTTTTTCCATTACATGTATTAAAATTGTGCTCTACAAAAGCGTAGGAGGCAGGGACCACGGGAAGCCAAATTCCCCTAATAATTTGCGGGGGTAGAGATACCTTTTATTCCCCAGTAATTTGAGGATAAGTGTCTCAGAATATGGGCAAATCTTGAAAGGTATTGGAAGTTAACAATTGATTTTTTTTGGAAGTGACAATTTTAACTCATTTCTCAGCATTATTAGGTGTAAATTAATCAAAGCCTTCGGTATGCTTTGCGCGTAGATGTACCCTTCACTGGCGTAGCCAGAGAGGGGCAGGGGGCAGAATGCCCCCTGAAAAAATTGAGAGAGTAAATCGGGAAGGGGAAGGAGAAAAGGGAAATGGAGGAGGAGGGAAGGCGAAAAATGAGAGAGAAGAAAAGGCAAAAAGAAGTAGGAATAGAAAAGGGGAAGAACACATACACCTAAGGCCGCCAGTCCCGGCGCCAGGTCTCTCCCGAATACGCCAAAACTGCGATCCCGAACCTGGGGCTCCGGGAAGTCCTGGACGAAAAGTCAAAATCAAGAAGAAATTTTCCTAGCTTCCACCCCACCCCCACTGACTGGAAAAGCTGGCTACGCGACCGGTACCTTTTTACAATTACGTACACGTATACAGTATATACAGTACATATATGGAGTAATGGGGGGGGGGATAGATCACCTCGCATTTTTTGGCCTCCACTCCCCCCCCCCCCAGCTTACAGCTTCTAGTGAAGTTAGACTTTGGCTAATTACTTATGCTAATTGACTTTAAAAGGCATTTATTCAGTACCCTGGCACCCATCACAATTAAGTGTATGCTTCATTATTACTTTTTGGCAGCTTATATGATCTGATGATGTTATTGTTCCAAACCCCTAATGTAATCCTTGCCATCATTGATCTCTAGTCCCCTTCACTATCTCCATGCATCATCAAATCGACTGGTCGTCAGTCTGGGTATAGGCTATATTAAAAAAATGATCAAACGTGATATTTGTGTTCTACTGAAGGCAAGGGCGTAGGCTGAATTTGGCATGGGGAGGTGCACATTTCAGGTAGGTGGAACCAGGAAGACTATCTAAGCGGAGCGCCAGCATTGCTTGGCGCGGAGCGTACAAGAAAATTTTTGGTTTTAAAACCCCCCCCAGATGGCCGGAAACAGCATTTCCCGAGCCTTAAGCCACATGTACACATCCTTCAAAAAGTGATCTCCTGTCTGCCGTTTCTCAATTTAAATGATACACGAATCGTTAATGCATGACTTTTTTATTCAAATTGAAATGTCGCCATATTTATATTCTAGCTTGATAGGTTTTCCCAAGGCTTTCAGACTTTGACCTCCGCTGACCTCAAATGACCTTGACACAGATTAAGAGGTCAGCTATACTCTCATGTACATTTTACATGTCAAATAGGAACTCAATCACCTATTTTTCTCCTCAGATATCACTTCTACTAGGTTTCAGAGACTTTTTTGTTCTTCAGATATTCCTTCTATATAAGGTTTTTCAAGACTTTGACCTCTGCTGGTCACCTCAAATAACCTTGAGCTTGATCAAGCACAAAACAACAGGGTTTTTCCCCAAGTTTACATGGACAACACATGGCAACTGTCAATTTTATTATTTACAAAATACTTAAATGTCGTAACTCTCAGTCTGAGAGATAATCATTGGACTAATTAGTACATTACCTATGGTTTGATGAGGGACTCAACGTTCTAGTCGCCTAGCCTACGGTTCCTAGGCCTAGCCTACGGTACAAGTGGTATTACCCCGCCAAAAGACGTCAACAATTGCATATTCTCATCCTCTGCTCGATCTTTAAATTTTTATTTGCTTTTAAAGTCGGATCACCAAATTTAATGTAAAAAATCACCGAATTAACAACAAAATTGAACTTCAACGCTTTTAGGTCTTACATTACTACTTTTAATCAATTGGAACTATAGGCCTAAAAGTAAAATATTTGTGCAATCCTCTGGCAGACGAGATATTGACAAAACTTGACATGACAAGTCTGGCCCAGTCGTGGCTAATATCTGGCTTCCGCGGTCTGGCCTAGCCTAGGGTACCTAGGCCTAGTTCTCACGTACACTTTGTTACCTAAAGAAGGCCTATGCTACGTACCGCCGTACAAGTTTTGCAAGCAAGGTTACCGTGACGGTAACCTCGTTACTATAGTGATTGTTGCTACGTACGCGTATGCGCGAGTGGATTCAGTTAGTTGCGCGTGTATCAACGTAACCATAGCTAGTACTATGTCACAATTGTACAGCAGTGCGTCCTATTTAGCATATAATAGTGTGGAGGGCCTAGTAACAAGATTTGCATTTGGATAGAACGTCTGGAAAACAAAGTAGCATCACTTGTGGAAATAGACATTTTAAGGACATCTTTGGAGACGCTAATGACCATAACTTTGACTAAAGAAGTAGCCAACATCACTTTTGTCACGAACAGGGCCTTAAAATAATGGAAATAATAATTTTAAGGGAAGATTTTACATGACACTAGACCTTCGTAAGCTAAAGTACAGAGACTTCTATATTTAGAGCTCTGATATAGAGGGCTCTGATACCACGGCTCTATAGACCTTCATATATATTCAAGGCGCATCCTGTAATTCAATTACCAAACTTACCGATGTAGGTTGGTGTGTGGACAAAAGTCATGTTCGTCCTTGTTTTCACAGCTGTTGAAAACAGGAGTGCATTTTTCTGTTTCCCAGGCCAGAGCGGAACTCCTCTGCCTCAACGGGTGGGTGCACGTGCACCCAATGCACCCCCCCCTTCAGCCTACGCCCTTGCAGGGTACATCAAATGTATTTGAAAAGTTGTTAAATCACCCCTGGACACACTCATAAGGCTCTTAAACGGTCCCTGAGTCATTCCGTTTCCTTCCTCCAATTATTTTTCTTTCTACCCAGGAGCATATTAGAGGGAGCGGTAAACACCTCCTTGAAGAGGACGATGCCACCGATAAAACGTTCTCTAAATCAATGAAAATTTCCAAAGAAATTATCAGTTTAAAGTTTTGCCAAAGAAAGCACCATTTTGCATCTAGACCGTCTTACATGAAAATTTTTTTTTGAACGAGGTGGGCGATACTTCTCCCTTTAGACACCTCCCTCAGAATGCCAACCCAAGGTACCAACTATCCTCGGGACCCCACTATACTTATCAAATTCAAGACTAGCGAAGACTCTTGCGTGAAACAATGAAATGGCATCATTATTTTATTCTTTATGTATTTGTTTCCAGAGAACGTATCTCTGCTACGGATAATTTAGTAAACTTGGAAAATGCTATCATATCTTCCAGTCTGATTCAGTGTAACATATTAAAAGATTAGCAAAATTAAACCAATTGTATGAGTCGAATTCTCATGTGAATGCCACCATTTTGCGTCAAGGCATCACCAGAATTCAAAAATTTCCTAAAAGGGGAGGGGACACACCTTCCCCTTACACCCCTCCCCTCAAGTCTTAGATCTACAACTGTACATATTAGTAATGGACCAGCATTCCTTAATCATATTTAAATGAGTTGTACCTAGTCTATGTAAGTTAAAAGAGTGATGTCCAGTACTATTACTCCCATGCAAAACTGATTTTTTTCATGTACTTTCTGGAAGTATTAATATCTACAAATACTGAATTTTCAGAATACATGTTACAAAGCCTTGAAAGTGTCATTTTCTGCAATCTGGGAGCATTTGGGGTAAGAAATGTTTTGGCACACTACGCGCCAACTGATGGTGGCGCTTCCTATGCTGTGGATAGACTCATCTGGTGTTTGATAATAGCCCACTTGCAAACAAACTGTGAACAGGCGGACATTCATAGCAATCTTATTCAGTTTTTATTCTTTTTTTAATGATATTAGTAACAGATTGCGAAAACTTACTGATATGTTCGATCCTTTTGGTAGATTTGTGATACAATAAAACCTGTTTTCATTATACCAAGAAACAGAATCGGGTATCAGAAATGATGTTCCTGATATATTAAAGCAGAGTGCCTTATCCTGATATCACTATATCAATTTATTAAAGGGAATATGCAGTCGCCCCAACTTTCTTTTTGAAAATCAGCTAAATCATGCATATGCCGTTAAATTCCCTTATAAGTACCTTTTATGATTTTTCTAAACATAAATATTACAAATCATACACAAAACAAGAAGTCATTGTGTATGAATTTAACAATTGGGTTACAAAAATATTGTCACATGGTTAAAATGGGCCACTCATGAATTAGAATACCAGGGTATATTAATTCAATCAGGGTGACTGTAATTTCCCTTTAAATTCATTAACAAATATATTCAGATATATTAACCGTATTTATTAAATTCACGTACTTCACGTAGTTCTAATATCGGTGATTCGAATTCGCGGTATACATACATGATTTTTAAACTCGAATTAGACTGAAAGAGAAAGGGGGAAAATGCGATTGCCTCAAATCGAATTAGTATACCGTGATAACCTAATTCATGAATACTAATTCTTTTTTAAGCAATGTGCCTTTTTTTAATTTGTTGACTTCGCACGGAATAAACCCTTACTCTGGCTTAAGTGTACCATAATTTCAAATCGTAGAAGATACTTGTAACGGATATAAAAAGTGATTGTAACGTTTAGATGTGGCAAAGTAAGTTTGAGGCAGACGCATAAGAAGAATTTTTTTCATGGGGGAACAAGGGGTTCAAAAATTTCTTAGGACTTCAAACGCCACTGGTTTGAGGTGATCGCTTATTCACTAAAATGCAAGGAAGGATAAAATGCAAGGACTTAAAAAGACTTAAATGCAAGGAAGGATACTCGTTCTCCTACTTGGACAATGATTTATTTGAACTCGCACTGGCTGATCGATGAGAATAGATTTTCCGAAAAGTGCCAAGTTCGGCTGGATGCCAAACTGAGGGCAAAGATAAAACGTTACCCCGAAGGGGTTCTGCTCTCCGAAGAAGCCACGTCCCGTGATGGCATACTATGACATGACGTAACCATTCCTCAGCCGACGGTGAGACCCTTACATAATAGGCCTGTCATGTATGGCCCTGTTGTAGACAGGAAAGGCTAGATACCACATATTATCAAGCGAAGTTTTACAGTACTCCTATACGCACCGATTGTTGTTAATGTAAAATTTTGTAATTATCAGATAAAATGTAGGCCTATATTAGTATTCAAAACCAGATACAAAACTTTTTCCAAAGTCCCTTCGGCTCTCTGGCAAAGAGCCGAAGAGCTGGCCAAACGTTACTCCCAAAGTTCTGCTCCCCCAAAAGAAGCTACGTCCCTGAGGGGACAACGAGACAGCGTGACTTAATGTAGGCCCACTGATACTCACAACCAGAGACAATACACCCGTACTTACGACATTGTGATCACACTAGATTTCCGGGTGAATAATCAACAAAGAGGGGAAAAGATCCCTTATAGGGGAAACCAGTGATGGTGTAAAAACTTGAATTTCCCTATCCTCGTGGTTCCGGCCCCTTTGTTGCATCGTTTTAGGGAGAAAACACCGTATTCATGTTTTTATGCATCCGTACAGTACCGAGCTTTTAAGCAGGGCCCTATTTCTCAGTCAAAAAAATAATGACCCTTCCTGTCTCCTTGGTGACGTACATATACCGTATTTCTGTGGTGTGATTGGTCGGTTGTTCGGTTCAAACATGACTTAAGCTCATATTAATACTACAAGAGTCACATGTTACCTCTGTTTTTGATACCCAGCTATTACGCAGTCACGTACAAAGGTTGCACAGTTTACTTAATGGACGTGCGCAACAAGGTAACAATTAATTTAGGCGCTAAGGTTACAATCACTGATCGATCCGGTGAGGGACCCTACGAAATGCGCCCCTTCTAGTGGACTTTATGGTGATCGATTTTGAACTCACGCAACAAAAGTTTAAGCTGTCATGGTTAAGTGATAGATTGAGCGGCTTCCTCAAATCCTTTAGGCTTTAAGCCTATTCATGAGATGGAAACCAACAATACAGAAATGATTTTCTGCAACGCTGCTCTTTTTTCTTTTTTCTTTTCGGCTTAATTGTTACACTTCACTTTCACTGTTAAGTAGCCTATACTGTATACACGTCTTAAAATCGTTTACAACCAATGTAACGTTTATCTGTCTACTATGTATGTAATGTTGTGTGACTGTAGTGAAGAATCTGTAACACAGAATTTACTTCAAACTAGATCCATCTACAACGTGAAGAGTGAACCGTTTACTAGGGGATAGTGCAACAAATTTCGAAAAACGGAACTTACAGACAATAACATGAGTCCGCAATGTGGTTTGAACGCCATCACCTGATTACGGCCTAGGACGATCTTCACGTGATTCTTCTGAATGAACATAATGTCAGTATAGGGTTGTCGATAACGTCTAGGAGATGGTTGGGAAGAAATCCCAAAAAAGGTAACTAACTACATTACTGTATTCTGTTTTTGATTTCTATTCGTCATTTTAGGACAAAGTCGAGTTGAAAAATGTCTCATTAGAAGGTTGGTTAGACTGAGAGTCCATTGAAATTTTTCGTGGCTAAATGAACACTGGTGTAGTTAGGGGACGGAATGGGGGTGAGTTTGTACAGTTTGTCCAAACTCACGGTACTTTTAAATAAGCCTTTTATAAGGTCTTAAGCAAGCCCGTAGCCAGACAAGGTACTATACTTAACTGGAAGGGGGGTCGAAGTAATGTTGGGGAGGGGGATTACTAAGATGTTAAAATGCAATCGTAATTTTATTTATTTTCTAGGGGTCGAAAAGTTCTAGGGGCACTGTACACTACTCTCCCCTTGGCCACGGGCTTGGCCAAGGGCTTGGCCTGTAGTATCACAACCTTCTTATCAAAGTCATGTTTTCACGATTCGATAGGGACATCGAGAATTATTTTTATGGTGACAAATAAGGTAAAAACATGGGAAAGGAATTCAGTACTTTAAAACTCGCCATTTACGTGTTACACAAACACAACTCTATCTATAAAATGGCAACAACTTTGATAAAGTTAACCCATCAGACAATATTTTCACACAAGTTGCTTTAATTCTTTCGCATTTGTTTCAATACTCTGTGAAAAAAGTTTTTTCTTCATTGAGCGTTTAGGGTTAGACACGTATGTGAAGCAATTTTACAAGTTTTCAAAAGTGGACAGAAAATTGCTTACACTGTATAAAAGGTTGGGTAAAAATTTCACCAACACTGGGCACGTAGGCTGTGTAAAAATTCTGACATTGGGTAAAGCTTGCCCAATTATTGTTGATTAATGAGTTTACCCAGATGTTAAACGCCTATAATTTAATGGTAACCAGACTCTCGTTACACCCATCAATCACCAATTATTGGACAAACTTTACCCAATTTTCACATACGTGCCCAGCGTTGGTGAAATATTTTACCCAACTGCTTTTAGAGTGTAGAATATATAATTGTTTCATTCCTAAAAACTGGTTCAGAGTGCTGGCCTAACCTCTTAAGTTATATACAATCTGAATGACATTTTCTTAGCAGAAAGGTTTAAGAAGCTTTTAAAAAGTGTGGGTGATGGGACACAATGTTCGAAGGCATTTTCCGTGTAAGAAAACTTTTCGAGCACAGATGGGTGTAATTTCTATTACGAACGGGATACTTTTGTTCCTTTTCGAGCACAATGAAGACGCTTAGGTGCCGCGGTTTCTATTCATGTTTTTCGTAGTAGACTAGTAACAGTGAAATACTAATTTTTTTTCTGTTCAGTAATTATTTCTAGCTTATAAACATTCAATCTAATTGTTAGCTACCCTCATAAGTTATACTTTATTCTTTCTTCTCGATTTAGCCTACGGAGAGGGCGAAAGTCTTAACGAAAAGCAAAAGATAATAAAAATCCGATCGAGCGGCAACCACAAGGAAAATAGAGACTGCTCAGCGGGCTTTCCTATATTATATTGTCCTTGTTTGCTTTTCGTGTAACGTCAATTTCGTTAATTAGCAGTCGACAGGCGGCGTACTGTTTTGTCCAATGTCCACAGATATGGTAAACATTAATACTTTGTTTATACATGGGGGTGATAATTCCATGGGTTAGATTAATTTTGACAGTAACTCTCGGGCAGTTCCAAGCGTTACACCCTGACATGTGAAGGAATTTTTCAAGGATCAATTGGGTCTACTTCAAAAAGTTATTAGTTATCACAAAACAGATACAATAGAATAATAAGTATGGCGGGCTCTCTAAGCATGAAAAAAATTTACGAATGATCTTTTGTGTTTATGAAATATCAATCAGAAATCATGGTCGTTACGCCGTGACGTAAAATGAATATGACTTTTTTATCTGAAAATGTATGCCCAAAAGTCTGCAAAGTTTCAAATGCTTTTAAGTTTGCTGGTCATTTTCTGCAATGTCTTAGCTCTAGTATGATACCAAAAACATAGTAATTGATTTGTTAACTAAATAGATATGTCATGTGAATTCAATCGATGCACCGCTACACCTGAATTTTAAATCGTGACAAATGAATTTCCCACACAAAGTCAAGGTAAAATTATAACACAGCCGAAAATGATTGAAAACACCTCCACCACTCTTCCTTGAAGTTGTATGATGTTTTCACACAATTACCACTAAGTAAAACAAAGAAAAAACTGTAATGATGTACTTTGTAATCATGTCAGAGAATTGGAAGCTACATTCCCCCAAAGCTGTAGTGTACGTTAGTCAATAGGAATGTCACGGTGTTGCGTTACACAGTGACAAACTGTAATTAGTAATGATTAATGAAAGGAAATCATCTAAACTTGAGTGTGTATGTATTTGATATGTAATGATGTTCTAGATTTGCAAACAGAATATCATGATAATTTCTTGTATTTTAAGGAAACAATTGGAAACATATTATTTAGTGTAATACCGTGACAGAATATGAGTAAGCTTCACTAAGTCAATGACCTGCAAAAATTTATTCTAAAATTAATGTTATTTGTCCAGTCTCTGGAACTGAGCCATTACATTTCTACCCAGTTTGATACCATTTACGTTGATTTTCTACGTCAGTAAGACTTCACCTTTCAGCATTTGCTACATCAATTCTGCAATCAACATAACACTAACTAAATATGCAAATTTCAATAAATAGATGGCAGGAAAACAAAACATTTAATTCAAAATATAAAATTATAAACCTTTAGCTCTAATTTGATAACCAAATTTGTCATGAGTAGATCAATTTGAAATTTCAGGAGCCATATCCTGTTTTGCTTGGAACTGTCCTCTTATGAGCGTAGGCCTAACCTATGAGATAATGAATGGAGTATACAATCAAATATCGGAAGGATAACAGTAAGGTAGCATATGCAGTGTTACACCCGGTATTGAAATCGCAAATTACTTGTTTTCTGAAGTTTTTCTCTGTATAGCCTACGCAATGATCATTTCCAGACGGAATATAACCTAGAGTAAATCATTTTGCCTACGTATTCCTTTGACTCCTTGCACATAAATACTTCATAAACGATATCTGCAACGAGTCAATCATCGAACTGCAATTTTATATAACTGCGCCTCGTCATGACATTTGAGGCGTCGCTACGAACTTCATTGATTTTTTGAATTCACAGAGAAATATTACACGGAAAATGAAATGACAGTGTATCGATCCATCGCTGTACAGTCAGCAAGCTGTAGTGAGACAGACCAAACTTTTATAGATCGCACAGTTCGTATGTCATATACAGTTCATCAAGTCGCACTGAATGTGATTCTTGCGCAGTTTTGTGTATAAACCTTGTAGAGTACAAAAAACCTAAACAACGTAAAAGAACGCCCAGCATTAATGCTTTATTTACTCACGGATACGGGTATTTTTTATCATAGTTTTAATTTCCTTTTATACTTTGCACTTGTGTTAATGGTGGATGCTAAGTTAGGACATTCAGAAGATGGCATATTACCTTAGCTTTACATCGTCTGCTTTCAGTCGGAGGTAGTGATACTTAACGGAACAGAATGTCCAGTGACGCATGTGACCGGTGACTCGAATGCTTAGCATGTAAACCTACCAGCATATCATTTTATTCTCTTGCCGAAAATATTAACTTTCAGTACGATATTCAAGCTTTAGAGTGTATTTTTTTCTCAGAAAGAGGGATTTGTCGAAGGATTTCGTAAAAGATTTTTCATGATTAGACTATATGGTGTTCTTGTTTTGGATAATGATGTTGTAAATTCAATACTGTAGGCAACTTCAATGAAATAACAGTATTCAAAAGAACACTTCCAAATTGATAGATGCCAGTAAAAGACTGAATACGAAATTACTTTGGAAACTTCTGATGCCGCTTGAGAATACGTCTTGGAGTTCGCGAGTGTTAGGGAGTGTGTGCATTGGCTTTCGCTCAATTTTTTGTCTGATAAAATGCCCTACAACTTCAAGAAAAGATTTAAACTGATCTGTTGTAGCAACACTTATTCATATGATGTTGACCAGTTAGAGTAAGTATCATTAATTATCATTAACACTTAACATATATCTTTTCTTTTACAAAAAGTTTAGTTTTCTAGCAAATATTTCTAGATACAAAAGATTACTTCTTGGAAAGTTCGGGAATCTGAAAAAAGTTGGATGACACGGTATCAGGTGGTGTGCGATGTACTTCACACTTAAAGGTGATCAGTCGTCTTGAAATATTCTTTGTGACGTCAGCCTTTTCTTGACATGTTTCTGCAGTCGTCACTGTTCAAGGATACACCGTACAAGCATGGTATAGCTAATCGGTAAGCAAGAAGAGACGGCTTGTAGCTGTATACCTACTAGCTATACCGATGTCATCATAGCTACTTGTACGGTGTATCCTTGAACAGTGACGACTGCAGAAACATGTCAAGAAAAGGCTGACGTCACAAAGAATATTTCAAGACGACTGATCACCTTTAAATTCCATGTATACAGTATACTGACTGTGTAGTGTACCTCTGACTCCCTGTCTGTCCCATATCATAGTTTCTCCATTTGTAGACCATCCAGTTGTTCTCTCGAATTGCAGTGTACTACAAATTATGACTTTTTTTCGAAAAAGTTGCTTAGTCCAGTGGTGACCAACTTTGCGAACGAACATTTTCGAGCATGACAGCTTGACCGTTGCCAGTCATGCCGAGATCTAGGAGCAGGACAGACCAGGCAAAGTGTGCCATTTTTAGGGCCTACTAGCTACTATCCAAGCGAAGCGTACGAAATATTTTATTGCCAAAGTGCCTCTCAGAGTGGATCCCAGATTGCATAAATGATGGCACTTTCCAGGCCTTGTTATAATTGCATTTAAACGTTCTCTATAAATACTGAGAAGTCTGAGGTCTAATGGTTACGGCTTCTTCCGATAGTGTAGAAATTACAATAAGCCGCGATTGACCGGCCGATTGCGATCAGCAGGTGGGGTCCCGCCCCTTCCCTGCTGTCGGGTCGTAAAGGGTGTCAGCTGTTCCTACATGCAAGAAGGTCATCTTGAGCCGAAAGGCTACTTGGAAATTCCATTCCTACAGACATGACAAACTGACCCATAAGGTACGGGGTATTTTTCTAAGGGCTGAGCGGTTATTGCCGGAGAGAAACCTGTACAGATAGAGAATATTGCCCGATTCTTTCCAAAATCTGCCCGATAAATATGTTTAATACGCGAACTCCGGGTGGGGAAGGGGAGGCTAGATCTCTAGTAAGGTGAATTTGAGCGAATCAGCTGTGAACTTTGCTTAAGACGTTATCGTCATTGAAGTTGGATGGAAGCACTTAAGGGCCCGCCCTTCCTGAGTTCAACCTGTTTTAATTTACCACCAATTTTTCATATCGTTGAATTCAGTGCCACGCCCTTCTTTCACGTATGGCACAAGTCCCTCTGCAACTTTTCTCATTGGTGAACCTGAAATTTGTTTTTCTTTCTGACAGTGTTTTATATAATTACACACACACGCAACTAAGCCTATAACACACGTACCATACCACCTACGCTACACTGTTTCCACTGGCTGTAATGAAAGCTTTTGGGTGTCTGGAAGTTTATCGTTCTCTCTATATATTGATCGAGACATTTATTGATGAGAGCACAGCTACAACCGCCGTGCACATTTTATATTAAGTGTTTACGCTGAATATTAGCATCACTACTGAAAAGTCTTTTTGAGCAATTTTTCATGCATGCGAGCACTGCAGCTTTGATACACTATGTTCAAATAATCTGGCAACGCCTGAATGTACGGTTGGGAAATCTTTACGAATCGCGGAGACAATGGATTATAAATATTTATTTTGTTCGCATATTATTTCAAAGTTCGTGTAATCAATAACTGTATTAATTTTGACTCCAGACGAACAACCCAATATGTGAAGATTTTCATAGGTAAGGTGTCGACAGCGCATGGATATCTCAGAGTTCAGTCGACATATAAAACTGTTAACCGAATGTGGAAAAAGGTGTAATGCACTTTCGGAGGGCGTTCAAATTGCTAAGGGAGATTCAAGCACAAAGTTGCCAAAATCGCCCATGACTAGGGCGAAAAATTGTCAAAAGTTACAAAAATTCCCCTTCCCTGAATTCTCGTCAGTAAAACAGTAAAATTTACCCTCATGTATGTACCACAAAATATCCCCCTATGTCCGTATGTACAGGGGATTTTTCCAGAACATTTGAAAAGACGCCCATGACACAATAAACCGAAAAACCTATTTTGGGAAGGGGCTCGGAGGGGGGACAGCCTGGCGAAATCTAAAAGCTGCAATATTTTATCAATTTTGAACAGTTTAAATTGTCAAAATAATCAAAGAGTAATTGCGAATTAGAGTTAATTGTTATGACAAAATAATGTCCTCTCCATGGACATGTTAACCTCATACGGATGCTCTATAACAAAATAAATTGCAAGCAGGAGATACTCCTTGGGGACTGCTGTCTGTTCCGACGTCTCTTTGTTCCGACAAGCCTGCATTGAGGTTAGTGTTAGAGTAAGGGTTGGGTTAGGGTTAGATTAGGGATTTTACGGTTACATTTCTACACACGTAACCCTTATCTCTCATTTTTACATCCAGTGTAGACTTTTCATACTTTTATAGTGTTACACTGAAGAATGAATCATTCCTTAGAGATTTATTTGATTGGGAAATAACCTTTCACTTTGAACTGCGCCGAGGAATTTTAAATCGATTGAATACTTGCCCGATATATTAGTGCCTTAAAAGCATGGTCTGGTGACCAAATTTGGTGCTTTCAAAAAAAGCAGAAAAATTTTCTGTGTTAGGCAGTGAAAACCCCATCTCAATAGCATCTTGCATTCGGAAGATACAAATTTTTGAAGAAATACTACATTTTCAGTTTTCCTAGTGCATGATGGGAAATCTGTGATGTCATCTGGGCAAATGGATTTGATGTAGCTTTTGTATTTCTTTATAATGTTGACATCACTATATTGAGTATTCCATAATTTTATTTGCTGTACCATAAGTATGGAACAGTTTTTCACTATATCTACACGGAAAAACATCTAAACATTCCAACGGTATCACATTTCAAGGACAAACAAGGTAGCCAATAATAAAAAATAACAAAAGGAATCTGAGGCAATTTGCCCACTTTGGATCACGTTTTGTGACCTTGAGGAAACTTGGAGGTATTTCTTATCAAAAGTAACCAATCTTTAGGAAGAGATATCTTGAGTTAGGAATGGAGTTTTGATATGGGGTTTGGATGAAATGTAATGAAAAATTTTTATCTTTCATATAAGACCCCTAGAAAATGCCAACAGAATTCACGCAGAACCAACCAGAGTTAGCATTCCACATCGCCAGCCTCAAATGAAAGAGATAGTTCACATCGGAATTCTGCTTGTTGCTGTAGAAAAAAATTTTCACCGGTGCAGGGGCGTAGATTTCTTTTCAACTTTGGGGGGATGGGGTGAATTAATTGCAAATGTAGAAAATGTGCACGCGAAGCGTGCACGGAGAGCTCGAAGCGCGAAGCCCATTCCGGGTGGCCCCCAACGCCCCGGTGGAGGTCCAGGGGGCGAAACCCCAGGAAGCTCCTGGGTTTCAATGTCTCAGAAGTGCCAGGAAGACTGTTATAATGGGTGAATTTCAGAGGTAATGTTCTTGGGTATTGGTATATTTGTACATTTGGGAAAGGCTATTTTGAGCACAAGACTCATTGGTAAGCTGCTCTGGAGTGAAATTGTACAAACGCCTGTTAAGCTTAAAAGGGCATGGATCAACTTATAGGATCATCCCAGGCAACTGGATTTTGAATTCGGAGATCATTTCAAGACCAGCAAGTTGGCTTGAGATCAGTGGCGCCGCTAGGTTTTTGTGACTGGGGGCACCATAGATGATGTCGTAATTATACTTCAGTTCCCCAAACAGGACCCTGTCCCCAAATCTGCGTAAATTGCACCTAAGTTATTTTTGGCGTCCGTGTATTTGCATACAGCAGTTTTGATCTTTCGTTTGTCACTACATAAAAGTGCCGTCCTGGGGAAGGGGTCTCCCCTCCCATTTAAAAATTTTTTGTTAATTTAAGGTCTTTTAGATGCAAAATGGTGCTATCTTTGGGATGTTTTTGGAACTGATCATATATGGCCGGGAAATGTCCATAATTTAGTGAATGTTAATTTTTGGTAAGTTAAAAGAGGAGAATATGCTGTCTATTAAGAGACAGAAACGTCAACAAACCTCCTGAAGCTTCCTCCCTTTTGTCTTTATTGCCTTCTATTTCGGGAAAGTTTTTACACAAAAATACGTGCCATCTATACCGATAATGGCTGGGCGCGAAGCGCTCGGTAAAAAATTTTGAAAAGTGTATAACGGCAGATACGTAATCTCAACCTTCCACATCATGATACATGTTAGATTGAAAGATCCCATATAGATGTGCGGCACCTACAGATGTTTGGAGATGTATCTCTGTTCTTCGGAAAGTGTTGTGATCAGAATAGTTTCATGTATTATTACCTTAATAATGGTTATGACATGGAGTGCAAACCGTGACGAAAGGGAGAGAAGCGCGCCGAACTTTTTTCATTAAATAAGATTTTCATGACAAAACCTTATTCATGCTCTACAACATCGAGACACTTTCAATTGTCCAACAAACCTACATGCCACTGCCATAAGACAGTCTTTTACCTGTTAATAGACGAGTTGGGAAATGGTTCCACGCAATGCAATGTGGGAATGGGTCAAAGGTGAAGTGTACCACACTTACAGTGTCCGAGCGCGGGTGGCGCAATTTTTTTCCCACGAGGTTATGGACAAATCATGCCAATGGACCAATCAGCTTCTTGGAAATAGGCCACACCCCTAGTTCCAATATAACAGCTTTTCGACCCTTTTATTGTAATTCTGACACCGGATGATGAAAGAACAGGCCAAATAACCCCAGTCCTCGTAACCTATAACCCTAATTTTAACCCTAACCATGATTTAGAAACAAATTTGGAAAATTTTGAAAATCAAATTTGCCCATAACCTCGTAGGAAAAAAATGTGGCGCGCGGGTGTTGCATGCTGAGCATGCAGAACTAAACACGTTGCCGTTGTCATGGTACACTTGACCTTGTGACCCGACCGGAAGTACCGAATTTCCAACACGTTTATTCGTAAACTTTCAACTTTTTGCTGCTGTGTTTCTCTAAAAGTTGCTATCTGAAGATATTGATAATACGAATAACACTGACGTAAGGTTTAAACGCGGGCGCGCGAAAATTTTGATAATTTGCGAATGATTTGCTAAAATTCTGATAGTTTGAAAAACATTTGTGATAGAAAATGAAGCAGATTGAAGAATTTCTTAGGGAAATGAAGAACAAGATGTACTTTCCACCATACACGTATCTGTTGACTGTAACATTGGGGGGGGGGGGGGCGGGGATGATTACATGGGCCATCCCCCTAGTCAAATGTTGGGGGATATATCCCCTATCTCCCCGGGATCTACGCCCCATGCACCGGTGAGAGCAATCATTTTGGTTCTCTGGGCACTTATTTTCCCATCCTGCACGAACATCACTCACGTCTGTTGTTCGCTCGTGTTGAGCACGATGAGTCTACATTAACGACAGATCATCAGTTGCCAGTAAATGAAAATGATATAGCAATGTCTTATAGGTGCCGGGCATTATCCCAGGAAGGAAGGGGTGAATCTTCCACTTTGGGGTGTTTAAATTATTACATGCTTCCAAATGAGAAATGCAAACATTCTAACACATTTAAAACTGCTTCGCTAGAAACCATGTAGCTCTTAACTACACACTTGTGTCCGTTTAAATTTAAGAGTATTAATGTAAAGAAAACGTGGGACACGTTCCATGCTATGAAATGGAAGTTGTAAGTGGTGAGGGAAAAAGTGTAAACTTTTTCTGCAAAGTGCCCGTTATTCCCCACATACAGACATATAATGAACCACGATTTAGCAATTATTAAATGTCGTAACATCTTCAAAACCGGTACTAGACGATATGACTCCATGACAACAGTTGCAAGGTCAAGACTTTCCGGAAGGCGTTACGTCTTAAAATACTAAAAGAAATGAGTGCAAATACGTTATTAACTCACACAGTCATTAGTGTGAAATAGGTCGAAATGATGTAGGCTACATCACATTGGAATATCACTGTTGTTTTACGTTCTGCAGTTGGAGGAGGGCTCTAGACACGAGGGAGGCGCCGCATTCCAGGCAGGCACTGTCCCGACAAATTTCGATTCACCCCATTGATTTTTTCCACAGTTGTAATTTTAATTGCCAATCCTCACGCACGATGGATGCGTGTATGCAAAAGCCCCCCAAACACCATCAACTAGCTGCCCGCGAGAGAAGACGTACGTTTGGAGGAAGTAGATTTCTACCCAACTTGAATGTCTCATTACTCTCACGCGCAGTGGCAAAGCTAACGGGGGGGGGGGGGGTTGCGCCTAAAGCCACCCACAGAAGTCTCTCGTCCAAGTTACCTTGCAAGTGGAAGGCTCAAGAACAAAAAAGCACGGCTTTCATACTTAAAACCTCTATGAAATGGAGGAGCCCCCGTCCCTCATGAAAAATTTCTGGCTATGCCACTGCCATGTGGATACAATGGGGAATAGAGGGAAGTCGAATTAAGTGAGAAAATGGAACACATTCCTTAAAATTTCCAAAAGCAGTTAAATCTTGACGCAAGTTTTAATAAAAAATAACCATCTTCTGTGTTTTCTGTCTTTTCAGGATGCCTATTGAACCTGCGCCGCCGTACAGGATGTCTTCGCCATCTGGCTCGAGTGTCTCAAGTAAGTGACATCGTTAGGTCATTCGAGGTCATCGTTATATCAACTTGACTTAGAAACTTTGTCAATATTCAAGCGAATGGTATCGGGAGAGGGGTGGGATTGTAGGAACGGGAAGGGAAGGGTAGATAAGGGGAAGGGGTAGCAGGGATTCCGCCAGAAATGCAAAAAGGGGGGGATTAATTGCTCCTAAACCCCTAGTCCAAATTGATGCTGTCCCTGGCTAAAGTTACAAGTGGGTTCAGGGGGACAAAAGCTTGCATTTTGAAGGGTTTTAAAGGCCTTTTACTTATGAAAGTCCAAACATTGCTGCAAAGGTGCCCTCTTCTTAAGTAAGAAACCAAGATATGGACCATTTTTTTAATTTTTATGGAAATGAAAAGGGGGGGGGGGATTTTACCCGCCTTCTTCTGGAAAGGGGGGGGGGACAAATCCCCCTTTCCCCCCTTTGGCGGAAACCCTGGGTAGAAGACCCTAGTACGCACAACGGCAAGGGACTAGGAGGGAATTAACAGCATAGAGTCAAGTCTCAGCCACTGTGGCAAGGAAACATTGCTAAATAGTTTTATGTGTTCATTTTTTATGTGTAGACCTAGTAGCCTGTTATATTTAAAGACACAAACTAACTTTACCGTACTTATGACTTCTCTCAGTTACCTTGTATTACAGGAGCTTGAAACAGCTAGGAATTTAGGATGTAATGAACACGTGAAGTAGCTTTTCATTCTAAGTAATTATTTTGTACTCTTTGAATGTTATATAATTTTACTAGTCTCTTATAGCCCATATTGGGGAGATGCAGAGAATAAACTGAACTGAACTGAACTGAACTGAGCTGATACGAATATGTTTAAATTTTACTTCAAAATGGTAATGCTTTCACTTTAAACTTGAAATCAACTTTTCCAGCCCAGATCAGGATTTCTCAAAATGTTTTCTTTGCCAGAAATTAGTTCCACAAGCCAAGGACAGTGTACCTTTACTTATTCTAACGACCGAAACATTTTCTTTAATCTGTTTCTAGGTGAAGAATCAACCGAAGGTGAAGGTCTTCGTGACCGATATCTCGTGACCCTTCATTTTGTTACCGACCCAGGTCAAAGTTCATCTCTAAAACATACGATCCAGCCACTCATAGAGGGATACGACCCGTCGTTTAAACTGTTTAATATCGCAGAAAGAAGCCGACCAAATGGCATCTCCAACTCAATTGAAAACTGTCTCCCTGCTCTTGCCGTAGTTTTATTTATGCAATATACCGAAGATCTGGACGATAATCGAATCGTACGAGCTCAATCGTATCTAGCTGGTGGACAATGGAAGTTACACCACACGTCCACCATTTCAGGTAAACACTTACTTTGCGAGCCAAACTTTCAACATTTTTACACCGCAGAGACAGAGATGCCACTTTGGGCGGTTAGACAGGTGCATTATGGGAACGAACATCTGCGATTTATGATATATTCGAGCCCTGAATCTTGGGAAGACATGATTAGATTTTACAGCCTTCTTTTGAGTCGAAACGTCGAATACCAAAGCGAGGACTTCTGTTATTTTTTAATCCACAGTAGACATAATTTAGACATTCAACTCGCTATTAAGAAAGTTCCTCGTGAATATTCAGTACGACCTTTGAACTCAGCCTTTCTACAATTCAAAGTTCGCGAAGCAGGGGAACTAGTCCCTCTTCTTCCTAATGCTTGCAGCCCCATTAGTCCCCAAAGGTGGCAAACGACAGACCCTGATGGTAATGTGACTCTCTTACTTTTGAACCGGAAGTCAAGTGGAAGTTCGAGTATTCTGCCAAGGAGATCTTCCCTAGATACTTTACATTCCATTTTGTCTCCGAAGGCGATGAAACCGAAATTAACACGAACGTTACATACGGTGAAAGATGTCAAAGAAGAAACGTAACACGGCAAAGTCGTGAAAAAGGCAAACTCTTCTCATTTGCTACTGTTTTTCGAACATCGGCTACTATGAAGAAATTTTAACAACGCCCTGAATAAAGATCCTAGACCAGGGAGAACGTTGCGTGCAGTGAAAGATACGTGGGTGAAGAAACGTAATAGTAAATGGACATAAAGGTGTCTTCTTCTCGCTTTACTTTGTCACTGCCTTTCGAACATCAGCTAACCTAGAAAAGAATTAAACAACGCCCTTATCATAAAATACTTAAACAGCGCCCTTCAAGTATTGAAAAATGTTGTAGCAATAAAAGCCGACGTTTGCTCAATATTTTCTTAAATGGACACAAAAGGAGCAGCATGTTCTTTCAAAGGCATGCCTATGGGTTTCTGATGATTGGCTAGAGTACGTCTGGTAATACTTATATTTCACCTAAACGCTGGGATATCTTATCATATAATACAAATTACTAAAATCTACCCCTCCACCCATTCCGTAGTCTGTACTTTGACTAAGCGGGACGATTCTGACATGGGTGGGGTGGGGATGGGCAGATTTTCACAATGATGTATACCTAAACGAATATACACGAGCGTATACGTATGTGTATATGTTTGGCAGCATATGCTTAGTTGCAAAGTGTTTGGTAAAAGGGCATCCACCGACCAAGTATTGGGTAAAAAAGGTATTACACCACATCACACTATGTGAGGAGGGTGACCATGTCCCCCATCCCATATGATCGCCACCCTTGCCTTTGACTTATGGTATCTTATCGTCCTTTTTATTAATTTCAAACTCGATCATCGCATCTTCACTTTCCCCCACGTGATAGACGACGACCCAGGTTGAAGACGATGAGGTGGGGGTAAAGGGAGACATGAAACCGGGGAAGATGACCAGAGTTTATCAACTGACGTCAATGCGGTAGCATTACACCATTGTGGAAGTAGTAGCGCTGTTTATTTTATTCGCAATGGCGATATCGTGAGGACCAACTTCCACTCTAAGAGGAATTTAGTCCTTTAAAAGGTGCCTATAATTATTCTTAAAAATTTAAATTTAAGATGCTTAGAAGTTTTACCTTCTTAATGGTGCCTTCTTGCCTTGTTTGATCGTTTAAATTGCAAATTTCGCAAACAAAATTACACCATCAAGATATTTTCTAGCCGAGTTCTTTCTCTTGGCAGTGGCGGATCCAAGGATTGTGGGCACAGAAAACAACAACTCAAATCTGTCCATTCGACGAAAGGTTTAGAGCAAAAGCGTACAATGAAATGTGCCCACGACGGGCTCTACATGACATTGGATATCTCACTAAAACCAACACGGTCCCTTCACTTAGGGCTCAATTCTGGATCCGTCATGGCTGTGTGTCGAGCCTCTCGACAAATTTTTATCCTAAATTTTATATATTGTGCATTTCATGTTCGACCATGTCATTTATATATAAGGGGGACCATTATTGAAGTCACGTGATAGACCACGTTCTAAACTGCGGTGCCTTATACTATAACGTTGTCTTTCGACGTATCTTCATTTCGAGTATCGGGTGGAACCTGACATTGCAAATTCTTAAGTAAAAGTTATTTTCTGGATTAGCTATATGCATTCTATTTCCACCTTATAGGATTTTCGATTTCTGAAGGTATTATATCAAGTCTATATTGTTTTAATGTTAAATGGTTTCATGCAGACTGGATCCAGGGTTCTTTTCTTCGGTTAGGGGTGGGTGAAGTGGAATCGGTTGTGTATGTCTGGGAATGCATCCAGCGACGACCAAATGGGAACCGTATCCTTAGTGGCCTCCTTTCCGATGTCGTAACTTACAAAAAAGCAAAGTGAAATGCATTTCACTTGTTGCCGTTGTTTGAAACATAATTTTCGGTCGGAAGTTGGAGGTCTGGAGTTTTATAGAACCACTGGATCCCATCTAAATCTGCCCCTTATAAAGACCGTCCAAAGTATTATGTAAGCTCATTGTCTTTCTTCCATCTAGTTTGAAGTCAGCTGTTAAAAACAGAAACTCATCAAAAGGAAAACTGACAAATTCGTGTATTCTACCTCATTTCATAACTTGTTCATTCTGTCCTGCTCAATCTAGTAGTAAGTTTTGACAAATGATTCATTTTCATTTAAAAGAGATGCACAGACGCAAAAGATTTAAATTACTAATTTTGATTAAATATATTGAGGGGAAGAATCCACTTGAACTCTTGGACTGAGGAACCCGCACAGACTGACAGAAATGAAAAACAGCGAAATTCTTTTTCTCTTACAACTAGTGCTTGTGGGTAGGGCTGTATCCGAGTCCACCCAGTGAGTTGCAAACAGAAGGAGTTCTGACTTCCCAATTCTTCCTGAGTCCAACTAGTTTTTCCAAGGTTATGTACATAATAAACCTACCGCCCGAGGGCACGGTATCATATCAATGTGTCATCAACTCTCACTCCATTCCTCCCTGAGTATTACGTAATAATGTCATTCTTGGAGTAACACACTCGGTACTGTACATGTGTCTGTGTGTAGTGGTATACAGGACCATATGACACTGTACAGAATACAGCATACACATTCTCATTGTACAGGATTTGTGTGGCGATACGTGGTAATTATTAAGTAAGCAGGCATATATGCACTGACTCAAGCATGCAAGTTTACAACTCCAAGTCTTTAGATTGCGGAACCGTTGTATCGGGCCGTACAAAACTGAGGAAAATAAAAGGAATAACAGAGGAAAAATTATTTACTTGGATGACAATCGAAACAAAATCTGAGAGACAGAGAAACTGATTTCTTCCCAAAGTAGTGAGAGATAAGCTTTGGACTCAAACTGAGGCGAAGTTCGCCAACTTGATTGACTTTTCACTCATCTTCTTTACCGAGTGACATTTGTAGGATATATCCAAGAAAACAAGCGACAAAAGGAATTTTAAGAGTGAAATTTGTCCACCTGGCTTGAGAAACGTAAGTCCAAATTTTTTTTCATATGTTGACGTAGAATATAGGCTGTTGGCGAACAACTAACAAACTAAAAAGAGTCAATTATTACGCCAAGGGAGCAATAAATGGCTTTCAATCAATGTCTTAACTAGTGTTTCCATGGTTATGAGTCTTGAAAGCTCGAAAAAATGCTCTATTTTAAAAGCTATTTTCGAGATTTTGCACGCCATCGGATCCAATCGCGAACAGGCTAGCAGTTTGTAAGCTATCGTTTGTACATGGTCTGGTTGTGCGAGCTCATGCGAGATGTCACGAAAATCCATCTTTTTGGGAGTGAAAATTTCGAATTTTGGTCCTTGGTTTGATGTAAACACACCTTCATTAGTTTGCAATAGAATTGCAACGGAAAATCCGATTGAAACGCGGTTTTTGCTTGTATTTGAGGACATTATTACCAATAACTGCACATGTGTTTTCTATATGTATATGCATTACTTTTCTTCTGCGCAGGCGTATTGCTGATAAAAACACGACCAGCACCACAAACTACAGTTCTGCAGGTCTAAGTATTACGTAATAGTAAAAATCTCTTAGCGGCAACTAGTTCGACTCCAAAGAGAAGTTTTGAGTCCCAGGGGGCTGTGTGGTGACTGAGGAATGTAAAGGCTTGAGAAAAGCAGTTGATGGGGGGGGGGGGTTAAGTAGGTTTGAGTGATGGAAGCAATAAAAAAAAGGAAGTAAGAACTCCATCTGTTTGCAACTCCCTGGACCACCTAACCCAAGACCGAATTCGGCCATTTTACAATGTATCATATTATACACATGGTTTTTATACTATTTCCAACAAGAGGGCAATCAAGGAGTTGCTGATCTCATCCCAATACATCCTTTTGCTTCTTCCGAGTCTGGTGTAGCAGTCTGGAATTTTATTGTAATGGGAACACTAAGGGGAAACTGGGAAAAGAGAAGGCTAACCTTGAGCTGGGGATGTTTGTTCATTCCGGCATATTTACGGTACCCGCCAGCTTCCGGTTCTGATTGCAGTGTATTTACAGCACATACGCACAGCAAAACTATATGCCTAGATACTACTGTGACACAAGGGACGTGTGCCCTTCAAAACTTCTAGAGACGCGCGATCTTGCCCTTCAAAAACCATAGAGACGCGCGATCTCGTGACGCCGTGAATCCCCTCTATAGACCTTATGCATTGACATCACACTGACGTCATTTTGGGTGAAAACACTAACTATATGCTAGGAAGGATCATTCCACAATAAGGTTTTTTAAGCCACCATGGAGGGTCACGTGATGTAGGTTAGTTTGCTCAAGTCGATTCCACCGCGTATCTAGCGCTGATGCAACGATGTACATGTATATGCTAACGCACCGTAGCGGGCCTTAGCGTCTCTTCTGCCTCTTGTACACTAACTTGCGCGCTATCACGCGTCAGCGTACACACCATTGCGCCGCCTCAGCAACTTCATGAAAAGGCTTACATCACAATAGTCGTATAATATACAGAGCACCAAACGAGAACCGTGTAGGATTCGAGGCACATCATTGGCCAAAATGCAAGCGTACATGTGCACGCGTGGGTTAGCTTTCCTTCATGCGCCTTGGTGTTTTTGTGTCAAAAGGACGCTTTCAACGAGTTGTGCAGAACATCTGTGCACATGTATGGACAGCCTACTGTTTAGTGACGGTGCTATCGCGAATGTTTCAAAGTCAACGAGTCTCGACGTATTCGAAATGTGGTCACACGCTCTGTCCTTCGAATAGGCAGGACCACTCCTAAAATCAAGAAAAGTTTGTGAAAAAACAATCTTTTGATCACACAATCATAGTGTAAAGATTCCCTATTAATTACAATAAAACACTAGAGACGTAATGAGTATAGTAACAACGGATTGCTTTAGCGTGTACATCAATGAATCTGCGTTACATTACTTTCACTTCTAGATACGCGTCTCTGGGACAGTGGAATCGACTTGAGTAAGCTAACCTACATCACGTGACCTCCCAAGTCGGCTTCAATTTCGAGGCGTATTCCGCATTGAGGTGCGTCCTCCAGTTATATAGCTCAGTGGGTGAAAACAACGAAGCACATGTGCACGAACGGCGTGGATTTCGGCTCACGTGTAGTAGACTTACACGCGTATACGATTGGTTGACAAATCAGCTGTCTGCATTTATTGGTGTAACTTGCCATGATACGCGCTTTTCCGCCATTTTCCTCCAAAAGAGGGAGCACTTTCTCCATTGTGACATATGCATAAGCTCTATAGAGGGATTTCAGTCACGTGACTTTAACCAACTAGACGCAATTTTGAAGGGCAAGATCGCGCATATGCGTATCGATAACACGCCTTCTGCGCATGTTCAGTGATGACCAGTATGCCAGACTGAACGCAATGACGTCACGTGAAGAACCTCTATATGTAAGACATGTGTAGGAAAAATGCCAGTCCTACATTTAGATCAGTGGATTGCCCTCTGACATCACTCCGCTCGTCTCTCTGATTTATCAGTGTTGTAAGAGTCACACAGTTTTGCAGAAGAGTCGAATCATTTACTACTTTCAATGTAACTCGAGTCATTTTCCTTTTGAAAATTAATGACTCGAGTCATGACTCGTTACAAAAATGTGATTTATAGATGTTTTGAGTGCTAAATGTCCATACACCCCTTTCCGAATAATTGTTGGTGGTGACAAGGTAGTGATCAATGTCCCTTCCAATTTTTTCAGGAGCCTCTTGTATTGACCCTATCAAAACTAACTTGCCCTGAAAGAAAGTATGAAAAGCGCAGACTGAAAATTCCCGATATTACTGACAGTGCATACTGTTTAAGGAATAAATCGCATTTGGCGGACGAGGCGAAACCGAGTCCGTTATTTCGCAAATTGGGAGTCCAGGCGGTTATGAAACAATAACAGTCAGACAAATGTGGTTTATTCCTCTTCTACCACCGAAAATGTGTGAAAACTTCATTTTTATCAGTGTATAGGTTTACTGACGGTATGTTGTGGAAAAGCAGGTCAGTGTTTAACCAATCAGAATGCAGGATTCTCAATAACAGATGGCTAGAGGTGGTAGAATCCATGATAAACGTATAAAGATGCAATTAGTGAGAGGCATAAGAGGCGAAGGGGTGGGGGTTGGTTGACTAAAGCCTACACCGTCAAAAATGTGGTGGGCTCCTTCCCTCTAATTTCCAGGACAAAAACGCTCTGTAAAATGTCAAAAATTGCAGTCTTATTGCTTAAAATAAGACTGCAATAAAATACTTTCTAAAGGAGATGGGACGCCATACCCTTGGGTTCTTCTCCCAGGACAACATTCCGATACAGTGCACAATCCCCACCTCAATGGATCGAGTACAGCTTCTACGTCCATGAGTTAGTCTGTTAGTGCCCCTTCCCTGCTCATTCATGCATGGTAGTGGGAAGGAAGTTGCTATTTGACCCCTGGTTCATATCAGTCATATAAGCAAATAAAATGCTTGGGTTACTACAAAGAAATCTCCACTCTTGTAGCAAAGGTGTCAAGGAAACTGCCTACAAAACGCTATAGTCCGCTCAAAGCTGGAATATTGTGGGGCCATATGGGATCCTTACATCAAAAAGTAACAACACTCGAGAATGTTCAAAGACGTGCAGCCCGTTGGGTTTGTTCTCAACAACTATAATTACAGGGATAGCCAGTGGCGTAGCTAGAGGGGGGGGGGGGCAGGGGGTGGTCGCCCCCCCCCCACAAAGCCTCCGAAGGCCTGTGTCGGAAATTTCTAGTCTCTGTCGGAAGTAAATAAAAACAATCCACTTGAAACACTTACAACACTTTTTATGTTTTTAAGAAGAATTACACATCGAAACGTCAACGTGAAAATCAAAAGTCAGTCTCAAAATTGCCCGAAAAGCAAAAAAAAGAAAAGATCCCCAGAATTTTACACGCCAGGTGATGGTATCATTACTTTAGGATAATGATCTGTCGAAAATTACTTGCATTTGCCCCCCCCCCCCCAGATATCTAGCTACGCCACTGGGGATAGCGTCACCAACACGTTAACAGATCTCAAATGGGAACCACTTAAGAGCGCCGTACCAGACTTCGCCTCATCGCTATCTATAAGGAGGTTCATAACTCCATTCCCCCACCATCCAGTTGCAGAGTAACCATAGTAGGACCACTAGACATAATCAAGGCACCCACATAATTTTTCCCCCTCCTTTTAGTAAGAGATGTTATCAATACTCGATGTACTCAAGAACTGCTCGTGAATGGAATTTCCTTCCACCAAACATACGTGCAGCACCTGATGTTTGCTCTTTGAAATCTAGCCTAGCCAACGTTAATCTTCGAAATCTAGTATCTAAGGCTCACTCTAAAATCTAGGCAACTCCCCTTCCACACTGACCTGTGCGTGATAACCGATTTTGGACTCGGGTGTTTGCACAGTATGAAGCAGAAGCAGAAGTGTGTTTGTGACGTTATTTGCTTGGAACTCGGAACTGCTGTGATGTTAGTTAACTTGGTTGCTTACAAGCCAATATCAGGTGTGCATAGCACTATTGCACTACGTACTGTACGTACGGGAAGGGAGGGGGGGGGGGGTGTACGCTTTCACACTTACTCACGTACATTGTGTATGAACGGCCCATGATGGAAATAGCTAACCACGTCCCAACACACTCGTCTTTTTTGCTATGTCAGGCTGGCCGGTCTATGTTCTACCGCACTTGAAGGGAAGTAGTAGTGCATTGCTGTCTTTAGTAATGCATTTAGGGCCATATATCATTTATCAATGAATAGGAAATAGCACCCGAAAATCCCAAAGTAACGCTCGAAATGGAATTGAGGGTGGGGGGACTAGTTTTTCTTTGAAAATAGCACCCAAAATTGAAAAAAGTGTCTCGGACTCTGGAGTACAGTCAATGTGGGTGCAGGAGCAACACTAGCCTAGGATACCTAGGCCTGGTTCTCACGTACACTTTGCTCCCTGAACTAGGCCTAGGCTATTGCAACACAAAGTTTTTCCCGCGTTATTACTGTGAGAGTAACGTCGTCTGCGTGCGTTTCTGCAATGATTGTTGTATGTGCGTACATGATTGTAACCATAGCTATGAACAATGTCACAATTGAACAGCAGTGCGTGCTATACAGCATACTGTACAATAGTGTGAACGTCCTAGTAACAAGATTTAGAATGTTTTAAAAACAAAACCGGATCGTTTGTATAAATCAAAATTTTTGGTCTCTTTTTGGAGACTGAGTGCTAGTATCCTTAAAATGATGGGTTTTAAACATATAAATGACCCACAGAGGTCAATTACCTAGGAGTATATGTGAATTTGAGAAAGATTGAGACCATTCCAAAATTTTTGATGGTGCGGTAGCCCAATTTTGACAATGGGTATATTGCTGACCTAGGCTCTATTTCATTAAAGTTAGGAATATTCCTAAAATCAAAGTTCCTAAACTGCTTAGGAATGATTCGTCCGGAATCATTCCTTTCTTCAAATATTTAGGGATAAATCAAAAGTGACATTGTTTTTATCTGTGAATTTCCTGCCAGATCAATTAAGAACATTTCTAAATCTACCAAAGATCATTCCTAAACCTAGGAACAACTTCAGCATGAAGATAGGAATGAATTCTTCCTAAGTCCAAGATAGGAATATTTCTAACTTTTATGAAATAGAGCCCTGGTATGGGAATCCCCAGACTAGGTCAGCAGACTGCGGACTAGAGCAACACACGTCTGCCGGGCGGCCAGATCAAAGCCTGGTAGTTCTCACGTACACTTTGCTCCCTGAACTAGGTCAGCAGACTGCGGACTAGATCAAAGGTACCTGCATGATTCACACGGTCTATTTGTGACGTCATTTGTTTGGAACTTGGCGCTGCTTACAGTATATGTACACTGTATCCAGTGTACTAAAGCAGCGCAGTCGCTCTCACACCATACCGACTGTACTTGCGTGCGTGCATTGCGTGTGCGTGTGTGAATTGAACTTGGCCCCTGCGATATGATGCACACGTACGTCGTTGTTGCCATGCAAGAGAAGAATACTGAAGGCTAGGTAAGCCTAGTTCTTCAAGAGAAGGTAAGCAACAGAGTTACAGACAGCCAAAATTCCGTGATGAGCCACAGTGCTCACAAACTTGGTAAAAGTTCTTAACCAGGCGTGTATTTCAACTAAGCCTAGGGCCTACCTAGCTTGTTAGCGTTATTACAGTACTATTAATAATTTAGCGTAACCTAAGCCTAGGCCTAAGTTAGGCCTAGGCCTAACATCAGTTCCACCGTGCGCGTACTTAGTTATGCTTCATACTGGGACGCGCTTGGACTTTTACTACGGTGGGGACACGCGTATAGTTTTACTTTTATGGCGCCAAGAACTAGTCATGCTTGACACGCGTGATCGCAGTTCACTCAAGGCCTGGGTTTTTACTTAGACTAGTGGTCAAGTTTTGAGCAAGAGAAGCTTAGATAAGTGTGCATCTGATCATGTCATTGTGTGGCTTTTATGGTGGGGTTTGTTGAACCGCAGGTGAAAACTGAATTTTGAGTGTCAGGAAAAGACAGTGATTAATGTAACGGATCATTTACCTTTTCTTTCAGTGTTTACTGCCAAATTTAAAAAAAAAATTGTTCTTTTGAACATCTTGACCTTTGACCTCTGACCTTTGACCTATCATGCTGAGGGTACTGGAGGCACAAATTCCAAGGACTGTGCACCCCCACACCAAGTTTGGGGTCAGTAGTACCTTCAGTTTTGAGTGAGCGCACGGCACACTTTTGACCCCAAAATTGTCGTTTGACCTTCTGACCTCGTGACCTTTGACCTCAGAAGGTCAAGTGTAAAGATGTGTAAATTAGGTGTCCATCAGAATGTTATGTGAAGAAATGAGGATCGTTAAATGTTTCGTTCAGCTTTTATAGCCAGATTTAAAAATTTGCTTATTTTGACCTATCGTGACCTTTGACCTCTGACCTTTGACCTATCATGCTGATGGTATTGGAGGCACAAATTCTAGGGGCCATGCACCCCCTCACCAAGTTTGGGGTCATTAGTACCTTCAGTTTTAAGTGAGTGCCCGTCACACTTTTGACCCCAAAATTGTCGTATGACCTTCTGACCTCGTGACCTTTGACCTCAGAAGAGCAAGTGTCAAGTTGTGCCAAGAGCGCTTCAATACGAAAGCTATGTCAAGAAATCAGGGCCATTTACTGTTGCATTCAGGTTTTATAGCCAGATTTGGAAAATTGCTTATTTTGACCTTTTTTGATGGTTGACCTTTGACCTTTGACCTATCATGCTGAGGGTATGTCAGGCACAAGTTCCAAGGACTATGCACCCGCCCACCAAGTTTGGGCTCAATCTTGTTCTTAGTTTAGGAGGAGTCCGCGACACACTTTTGACCTTGTGAATGTCATTTGACCATCAGAGCCTTTGACCCAAATTTTAGGCATATTTGGTCACATGACCAGGAAACAGGACCTTCACCACTCCATTTTGGCCCACCCTTGAGTAGCGGTCATAAAGCCCCAAATTTCCCTACCATGCATTTCCATGGTTATGGTTGCTATGGCGACTGGCAGAGGTAAACGTGTGCACTTTTCAATGGTAAACGAAGCACAATATCTCATCCCCCACATACTACGTATGTGGGGATGAGATAATAACAGTTATCGTTTTGAAGGGTCAGTTTCATAGTTTAGCCCATCTTGTATTTTTGTTGGCTGTTTTCATTCCTTTCATTTTATTTCTTGTATTCTGTTTTCTCACAACAAAACTTAAAGAAAAAAATGATACAAACATATAAGTAACAAATTGTGTGAAAGGAAGTGCACTAAGGAACCCCGTGGGGCTTTACATCGAGAAGTGACACTCCCTGAGAAAAAACGCTAACATAATACGGTAGATAATTACGTAATAGAAAGAAGAAAACTTGCACTAAACAAACAAACAGACACAAAACCCTGTTTCCGTTAAAATCCATCAATGTTCAATTTGTGACCATGCCTGTATTGAAGTGTGCACCAATAGATAGTTCTCATGTGACGTCATAGGAGCTTTTCACGTGTATTATTTCAGCCATGTCTGAGGGCAACCCCCGCATGTGTGTACAGGCTTGCCCATAGACATGGCGGTTGCTATCCCCTAGCTGTGACGTCACTGAGAACTATCTATAACAATGTAGCCTTTAGAGTTTATTTGTCTGGAATCCGCTCCCAGTCCGAGTCCAGCTGCATCCCATTTCGCGCCAAATCTGATTCCGGGGTCTCTCATTCCGGGCCATTACAGAGTTCAGTAAAAACGGTTTGAATCCGGAATTGAGTCCAAGTCCGGACTTGGGCGTTACAGCCAGGGGCGTAGATTTCTTTTCAACTTTGGGGGGATGGGATGAACTATCGAAAATGTGGAAAATGTGCACGCGAAGCGTGCACGGCGAGCGCGAAGCGCGAGCCCATGACGGGTGGGGTCCAGGGGCCCGCCTTAGGGCCCCTGGTGGGGTCCAGGGGCAAAGCCCCGGTGGGGGTCCAGGGGGCGAAGCCCCCGGAAGCTCCTGGGTTTTAATGTCTCAGAAGTGCCAGGAAGACTGTTTTAAGGGGTTATTTTCAGTGGTATGTTCTTTGGTAGGCTATTGGTATATTCATGCATTTAGGAAATAGCCTACTATTTTGAGCACAAAACTCGTTGATAAGCTGCACTGGATTGAAATTGTACAAGAACAACAATGTCCTGTTAAGCTTAAAAGGCAGGGATCAACATATAGGGTCATACCAGACAACTGGATTTTGAATTCGGAGATCATTGCAAGACCTGCAAGTTGGCTTGAGATCAGTGGCGTCGCCAGATTTTTTGTGATTGGGGGCCCATAGATGATGTCGTAATAATACCTCAGTTCCCCCAAGTCTGCTAAAATAACACCTTTATTTTTCATGCGTTCCTGCATTTGCATGCAGCAGTTTTGATCTTCATTTGTCACTACATAAAGGTGTCGTCCTGGGGAAGGGGTTTCCCCTCCCCTTTAAGAATTTTTTTTTATTAATTTAAGGTCTTTTAGATGCAAAATGGTGCTATCTTTGGGATGTTTTTGGAACTGATCATATATGGCCGGAAAATGTCCATAATTTAGTGAATGTTAATTTTTGGTAAGTTAAAAGAGGAGAATATGCTGTCTATTAAGAGACAGAAACGTTGTCAACAAATATCCTGAAGCCCCCTCCCTTCTGTCTATTTTACTGCCTTCTATTTCTGGAAAGTTCTTACACAAAAATATGTGTGTGGAGTCCACAGAAACATTCTTGAGTTATTACGAAATATGTCCTTTCCTTCATTGTGCATTATGAAAGGGCATCTAAGGCCAGCAGATACCTGAATTAGACCTCCTGAAAGCTCTGCATTAATCATATTAATTTGGGGGGGGGGGGGGGGCAATTAAATAATGCGCATACTACCTGAAATCCAAATGATAATATCGATTACGACGCCCAACACTTTACAACTATCGTATTTTTACTACTTTTGAACTTAAATCCGGACGAACAGCTGCCAGCAATGAAAAATGAGAGGGAGGGAGAGTATAGGTGCAGGGAGGTGATATTAGACTTCCCTGACAGGTATAGTAAAAGGGGTGAAGGACTGAGAAGAGCGTTACAGAGTGCTGTTTTCGTCATAAATGTATTAACAATCACCATCTATACCGATAATGGCTCAGCGCGAACTGGCGAAGCTCTGGTAAAATTTTTTGAAAAATGTATCACGGCATATACGTACTTCCAACCTTCTACATCATGCTATATATTAGATTGAAAGATCCCATGCATATTGGTGCGCGGTCCCCCACAGATGTTTGGAGATATATATCTGTTCTTCGGAAAGTGTCGTGATCAGAACAGTTTCGTGTATTATTACCTTAATAATGGTCATGACATGGAGTGTAAACAGTGACGAATAATATTTCCATTACAAAACCTGCATTCAGACTCTACATCGAGACACTTTCAATTGCCCAACAAACCTACATGCCACTGCCATAAGCCAGTCTTTTACCTACTAATTCGTAAACTTTCAACTTTTAGCTGCTGTGCTTCTCCAAAAGTTGCTATCGGAAGATATTGATAATGTGAGTAACACTGACGTAAGGTTGGAAAAGGTTGGAAGCGCGCGGAGCGCGCGAAAATTTTGATAGATTGCCAACGATTTGCTAAAATTCTGATAGTTTGAGAAACATCTGTCATAGAAACTGAAGTTAAGCGCGATTGAAAAAATTTCTTACGAAAATGAAGAATAAAATATACTTTCGATCATACACGTATCTGTAGACTGAAACATTGGAGGGGGGGGGGGGATGATTACATGGGCCATCCCCCCTAGTCAAATGTTGGGGGGATATATCCCCCCATCCCCCCGGGATTTACGCCCATGGTTACAGCCCTGGTAACGAGGGGGTTATGGGCAGTGTCAGCAGTAAGCTATAGCATTAGATTTTTCACCCGAAGTATTACATATATATAGAACTTATGCATATGACGTCACAGAACAAAAAGTACGCCCTCCACTGGAGGCAAGGGCATATCATTGCAACTTTTACCTACAAATGCAAACAGCTAATGGATAGGCGCGTAAGTCCGTACTACACGTGCGTGCGAAATCTACTTGCATGCAGTGTGCTTCATTGTTTGCCTCCAAAATGAAGTCGCGTGACGTCAATGCATAAGGTCTATTACAAGAGTTTTGAATTTTGCCCATTTGAGAATAGGAAAGTTTGGGTGAAAAATTATTCAAGAGCTACAAAGCAGTGAATGTCTTTCTGTCAGAACCTTATTTCCTTAAAATAAAGTCACCCAGCCACCTTATTCAGAATTTCCCATCGATGATATAACACATATATCATGTCCTTAATGGTATACAGACCTGTCTGTTAACAACAATCAGATGCAATACAACTAATTAGAAATATTCAGATGCTAAAAGCACTGAAAAAAATATTTCAAGGTTATTTTCTAAATTTAGTTAAACCTTTCAAATCGTTCATATTCTCAAACCGTTCATGATGTTTCTAAACACCAGTCTAATACATCACAGGTACACAAGGTGTTATATTAAATAAACAGAACAATTGTAAGTCACATAATCAGAAACAAACGTTTATGGTTTAACATGTCAATTAAAAGAGACTGTTGCCATCAACCACACACATTAAGGAACCCCTGGGTATCTCTTTTCAAAATTAGGGTCTGCACTATAATTGACCTGAATTAAAACAATAGCGTCACTCTGATTGGCCAATGATGACGTGTGCAGATCAGTGAATACGATGTAGCGTAGCCCTTTATATCGACAGGTCAGATACACTAGCAACGAAACCAAACATAGTAGGCTGACTTACTCAACAGAATTTGGCCTCTATTAATTTAAACTCACTACAGGCAACTCTAGCTTTATCATACAAGTACAGTAGGTAGATAGGAAGAGGGGTACAAGTTACCTCAGTTGGGTAAATTTACGCTGTCTGGAACAAGATGACTGACCCTTTAAATTGGGAAGACTCGTTTTCCTTTTGCTGGCCTTTGAATTCGTGTTCCACAGATGCGTCATGTGATTGATATACCACTCCCAGACAGTATTATCGCGAAAAAATAAACATAGAATCCCTCTTACACTATATTATCTGTCCAGAAATCTTTTTCGGAGATTTTAAGATGTTTGAATTCAAATAGCACATGTGGCCATCTCAGACTGATATATGGACTCAAATGATGAACTTTGGTTTCTTTAGTCTGATGGTAAGCTGAAGTCGTCACGAATACAAACAATGGGAACATCTTCTATTTAATTTTTGCCCGCAGGGTGTCAAGTTTTTTGTCAATTTTTACTTGGTGTGACATGTTCTTAACTTAACTGGGACCGATAACAATTTTTCAAAGAATAAGGTTAAAAATAATGATAGCAGAATATAGATTTTACTTCTTGCTGTCAAAAACGAGAAAACATCGTTTTGGTTCAAAACTCTCATGTTACATTTTAAAGCAATGAAATCAATGCAAATCGTACACTTTCATGTTCATATATTTACGTCTACACCTATGCTGAAAAAGTCACGATGGGATTTACGAAAGGTTAGGGCTGACTTAAACATTAAAAATAGAGTTCTGAAAGCAACGACCCTGAACTTGAGAGATACGTGAACTGACTCGGCCAGTAGTAACTTGACCTCCAAATCAATTTGCAGACAGATCTTTAACTTTAGAGAGAAAGCTGTGTGACGAGCTTGACATCGATCGTTTGGTTTCTTAGATACGGTACTTCATACAGACCATATGCGTATGACGTCACCAAGTCATTAAGTCGAAGTGCGCCTGCTCAGAGGACACAGGATAGACATGTAAGAACGACACACTTTTGTGACCCAGTAGTGCACCATATTCTCTACAATGGCGGTTATCAAACAGGTGATAACGTCAGTGTATAATGTCGTTGCTTTTTCTGCCATATCGTGATATCGATAATGTTAGTAAGAAGTTACAAAAGCTACTACGAACATACGGTACATTAGTCTGCCAGACCTACATTACCACAATGATTTATCTGCCGTCAAAACGCCATACCGAAATACTGTTACGGCTTGTGGTCGCAAGTCAAACCAATAACAGCGAAAGATCACAGAAGAACGAGATTAAAATTCAACAACTTAATGATTATTTACAATCTCCTTATCTTACTTAAATTTACAATAATTAATTAGACTTACTCACAATCCTTTACTTAATATTTCTGGTCTGGTCCAAGGGCTGGTAGTGCATGCACGTTGACGGTGGTACAGTAGTAGACCTGCAGCGTGCTGTAGCGTAGGAACTGGTTCCACGAGCGAATAATGACAAGGCTAGGTAGGCGATGGATGATAACAACCTCAATACACAGTGTAGAAACGGCGTAAGGCAATTTGTCACAAGTGTGAATTGTCAGTGGCTGGCCTCATATGATTCGGTCAACAAACGGACAGCAGAATAACGTCTGGACTCGATGGTGTCTCTCTATGTCTCTCCAGTGTGATAGTTGTTGAACTGCCTTTTATATGCTAGGCTTTTATTCGAGAACTCTCCAGAATTTAACAGAAACTTCTAGTGTACACAGTCCAGCAATTACGAGAACGTTCCTTAATAGAAACTTCTAGAACACACAGTAGTTGTAATTGCGACATAACGTAAACAGTTCTCACTTCTAGACAGTTCTAGAAAGGCTGCGTTGAAGTTGAATTCTCTGGAACTTTCCATTCGCTCGTCGATGGATTCAATCCGGTGTTTCTGACGGGTCGTCTTGTAACACTCCCCCCCTTGAAAAAGTTTTGGACGTCTCGGACAAAACTTAAGTTACAGTATTTACAATGTATAACTTTACAGTAATAACTACAGTATGTACAGTATGTAGTCCAAAATTCCATGGAAGGTATAATCATAACATACAACTTGTCTTGCTAGGTGATGATACATGAATACAGTAACATAATCAATACACATTGTGCCATAGTTAACACAAAATTTCAAAACTTACAGTGATATCTTCAACATACTGCATCAAATCAAATTCTTGACAAAGAGTCTGGTACAACATTGTCTTTCCCTTTAATGTGCTTAATATCTACATTATATGATTGCAGAAATAAACTCCACCTCATCAATCTTTGATTCTTATTCTTCATCTTAGATAAAAATGTCAAAGGGTTATGATCAGTGTACACAGTGATAGGGAAACTAGTAGTTCCCAAATAAACATCAAAGTGTTGGAGACCAAGTATCAAAGCTAATGTCTCTTTTTCAATTGTTGAATAATTTTTCTGGTTTTTGTCAAATTTCTTAGAATAATAACAAACAGGGTGATCAACACCATGCTCATCAGCTTGAAGCAAAACTGCTCCTATGCCATTGTCACTGGCATCTACTGCCAACTTAAATTGCTTCTCAAAATCTGGAGCAATCAACACTGGTGAACTCATTAGTGCCTTTTTCAATAATTCAAATGCTGCTTGGCAATTATCTGTCCAATCAAACTTTTCATTCTTCTTTAACAATTTTGTCAGTGGTGCAGCAATGTCAGAGAAATTCGGACAAAAACGTCTGTAGTAACCAGCCATGCCTAGGAAGCGCATGAGCTGCCTTTTATCAGTTGGGGCAGGGAATTTGTCAATGCCCTCAACTTTGGCCTTAATTGGTCTAACTTTACCCTGACCAACCACATGCCCTAAGTACACCACATGGGCACAAGCAATCTCACTTTTGACCAAATTGACAGTCAAATTAGCTTTGGCAAGCTTGTCAAATAATGCCTTAACATGTTGCACATGTTCATCCCATGAGTTGCTGTATACAATAAGGTCATCAACATATACTTCACAATTTTCTAAATTTGACGTAAGGTTATTTACTAAGCGTTTAAAGGTCATTTGTGAATTTTTCATACCAAACGGCATAACCTTATACTGAAATAACCCATCTGGCGTCACGAATGCGAGATTTTCCGAGCCCTCTCAGTGAGTGGTATCTCCCAGTACCCCTTTAGTAAGTCAAACTTTGATACATACGTAGCTTTCCCAATCCTATCAATACAATCATCGATACGGGGTATCGGATAGGAATCCGTTCTTGTGACCGCATTCACCTTTCGGTAATCAGTACAAAATCTGTACCCACCGTCTGGCTTGGGGACCAATATACAAGGGGAAGACCATTCACTATTACTAGGTTCTATAATGTCATGGTCCAACATGTACCGAACCTCATCCCTGAGATGTTGTCGTTTTCGAGGGTTAACTCGGTAAGGATGCTGCTTGATTGGTGTGGCATCTCCCACATCAACATCATGTTCAATCAAATTTGTCCTAGTAGGATCATCTGAGAACAAGCATGCATATTCATAGATTAATGATTTCATTTCTGACTTTTCTTTGTGATCCAGATGACTTAATTTCTGGTCAAGATTTTTCAACACATCAGAATTTTGTAACTTAATACACATGTCAGGAACATTATTAGCCTTGATTTCATCATTACTGAGTTCATGATCAGTATTGATAATACACACTTGATCACCTGTATCATTAGTGTTACTATTTACATCATGTACACTTTCATCCTTAGAAATGTCACAATCTTCTCTTTCATAATATTTCTTCATCATATTAATATGACATACTCTTTTAGATTTACGCTTGTCAGGTGTCAAAATGACGTAATCTGTGTCACTGACCTTTCTCTCAATGACATAAGGTCCTTGAAAGCGAGCTTGAAGTGGCTGACCAGAAACAGGTAAAAACACTAGCACCTTATCACCAGGTTTAAACTCTCTTTTCACAGTGGTCTTGTCGTACCACGCTTTCATTTTCTCCTGAGAGTGCCTCAGATTTTCCTGAGCAAGTTCACATGCTCCATGAAGACGGGCTTTAAAGCGGGATACATAATCAAGTAGATGTATGTCTTCACCTGGTTCTGATAACCACTTCTCCTTTAACAATTTCAATGGTCCACGAACTGTGTGTCCAAAGACAAGTTCAAATGGACTGAACCCAAGTGACTCTTGTATAGACTCCCTGGCAGCAAACATTACAAATGGAATGCCTTCATCCCAATCTCTCTCATTATCATGACAATATGTCTTTAACATATTCTTCAATGTTTGGTGAAACCTTTCTAAAGCCCCTTGGCTTTCAGGATGATAAGCCGAAGACTTAATTTGGTCTATGCCTAACTCATACAACATCTGCTGGAATACAGTTGACATGAAATTAGACCCTTGATCTGACTGGATCTCTTTTGGCAACCCAAACAATGTGAAAAATTTAAGTAAAGCTTGTAAGACTGTCCGAGCCTTAATATTTCTCAGAGGTATTGCCTCTGGAAACCTTGTAGAAGCACACATAATGGTTAATATATACTGATGCCCTGCCCTACTCTTAGGTAGGGGACCTACACAATCAATGATGACTCTACTAAACGGCTCTTCAAAAACAGGAATTGGCTTTAAGGGTGCAGCCGGAATATTCTGATTCGGCTTCCCAACCATTTGACATGAGTGACAGGTCTTACAAAATTTGGCCACATCACTTTTAAGTTTTGGCCAATAAAAGTGATTTAGAATTCTGTGGTAAGTCTTATTGACTCCTAGGTGCCCTGCAAATGGCATTTCATGAGCAATACTCAGTATTTCCCTTCTATAGGTCCTAGGTACCACAATTTGATGGTAAATTCTCCACTCTTCATCTAATAGTGCATCAGGTGGTCGCCATTTACGCATCAAAATATTGTTTTTCAAATAAAAGCAGACTGGGACGTCTTTCGATTCATCCTCAGTGAGTGCACCAGCTATTAATGGCTGAAGCTCTTCATCATGTTGTTGTTGCACTGACAACTGGTCTCTGTGGAGTGTGTCAGACCTTTTTGATTTTTCCTGTTCTACCCCCTCACTATGTGTGGGGCCAGGAGACTCACAATCCTGACTATCATTAAGATTAGTCATAAAAGATTGGCTGAGATCATACCAAGAATCTTCACTTTCATGAATATTTTTACTAGAATCTTTTCCAGACTCTGACTCCTCTTTTGGGAGTGTTGTTCCATTTTTAGGAACTAATTCCTCAATTTTAGAGGGCGGATGATTAAGTTTATCATCCTTATTTTCAGAAATCATACCCTCATTTTTAGAGAGTGGATGTTTAAGATTATCATCCTTACATGATTCCCTACTTGTTCCACTTTTGGGAACTGTATCCTCACTTTTGGAGGGTGGATGTTTAAGATTATCATCCACGGCGAGCTTTTGTGACATAGCTCTAGTGACAGCACAGGCAGGGAATAAATTTGGAAATTCCTTTTCTAATTGCTCTGTGTTGTTATAATCACATGGTTTATCTGTCAAAATTGCATTGGCTACTACCTTTCCACCAGCTAGGTCATTGCCTAGCAACAGAGATACCCCCTTTACAGGTAGAGTAGGTCTGACCCCTACTATGACCGACCCAGAAACTAAATCTGACTTCAAATTAATTTTGTGGAGAGGGACAGAAATAAATCCACACTCAACCCCCTGAATTAGTACATTTGCCCCTGTGGAAGTAGAGTCCGATAATGGCAAAACTCCATCAAGAAGCAACGACTGAGTTGCGCCTGTATCACGCAAAATTTTAATTTTGACGGGTGGATGAGCTGAATTCCCATCTAGGGAAATAAACCCCTCAGACACGAATGGAAGGTATTCTTCCTTAATTTTGTCGTTAGAATTAGGCCGTAAAGTCACGACTACCTCAGAAGAGTTCTCTACATTGGCTAAGGCATTAGAAGCTGTTTCAGTCTCCTTTAATTTTGCCAATGTGAAGCAATTTGCCATTGTGTGGCCTTTTTTGTGACAGAAACCACAACTTATGTCTTTAAAGGCAGCTTTGTTTGAGCTGACCTGGTCGTTCTTTTGACGACTTGAATCTGGTTGTTTTTTACCAGAATTTGTTGGAGAGATAGAACCAGACTGAGATCCACTATTACTTGTTGTGCCACTACTATTGCCATATTTCTTATTTGGCCTACTAAACTGACCCTTGTTTTGAGTCTGACCCACTTTACCAAACTTATGGGTAAGTGCATACTGATCAGCCAAATTTGCAACTTCTTTCAAGTTGTCAGCCTTATTTTCCTCAAGGTGAGTCTTAATGTCATCATTCACACACCGTTTGAATTCCTCGACCAGCATCAGTTGTCTTAAAGTGTCAAATGTGGAGACCTTTTTGGAAGCACACCATCTGTCGAAATGCCTTTCTTTTTGATAAGCAAACTCTATGTATGTTTGTGTATCCGCCTTACGATACTTTCTAAATTTTTGGCGATAAGCTTCAGGCACCAATTCATAGGCTTGTAATATGGCCTTTTTAACCTTATCATAATCCATGCTGTCCTCTATTGACAGAGCGGAATACACTTCTTGAGCCTTGCCTGTGAAATTACTCTGGATGAGTATGGACCATTTATCTCTTGGCCACTTTAGTTGCTCACCCAGCTTTTCGAAATGGTTAAAGAATTTCTCCACATTATCCTCCTGAAATTTGGGGACAAATTTTACGTGCTTAGAAACATCGAATCCCCCAGTATCCAAGCCTATTTTAGGGTCTGAGCCTTTTATGACCCCTAACTCTAGTTGCTTCAACCTAAATTCATGTTCTCTTGCCTTTTCCTCCCTTCTTTCTCTTTCTTCTCTTTCCTCTTTTTCCCTTTGCATTTGCATTTCTCTTTCCTCTTTTTCCTTTTGCATTTGCATTTCTCTTTCCTCTTTTTCCTTTTGCATTTCTCTTTCCATTTCTTTTAATCTAATCTCCTTATTCATTTCTATTTCAAGCCTTTTCAATTCAAATGTGTTGTCAGTTGGCACAGTGATAGCTGTTTCCAATACTGTACTAGGCAGGACACCTTCATCCACAAGATATTCTAGAACATATCTTTTAATCTCGTCTTTCCGCATTAAAGGCTGAAATTCAATGCCATAATGTTTTGCGACCTTTACAATCTCAGACTTCTTTAATGAATCTAGTTCCTCGACTGAGGGACTAGTCACGAATTTATCTAAGTTGAATGGCATTTTGAAATTGTATCAAGCCTTCAACAAACAAATAAGTAGTCTGAGCAAACACAGTTGCTTACGATTCACAACAGAATTTCTCGAATTTTCTAGTACTTTTCGTTCCCGGATGTTAGGCCACCAATTCAGTTACGGCTTGTGGTCGCAAGTCAAACCAATAACAGCGAAAGATCACAGAAGAACGAGATTAAAATTCAACAACTTAATGATTATTTACAATCTCCTTATCTTACTTAAATTTACAATAATTAATTAGACTTACTCACAATCCTTTACTTAATATTTCTGGTCTGGTCCAAGGGCTGGTAGTGCATGCACGTTGACGGTGGTACAGTAGTAGACCTGCAGCGTGCTGTAGCGTAGGAACTGGTTCCACGAGCGAATAATGACAAGGCTAGGTAGGCGATGGATGATAACAACCTCAATACACAGTGTAGAAACGGCGTAAGGCAATTTGTCACAAGTGTGAATTGTCAGTGGCTGGCCTCATATGATTCGGTCAACAAACGGACAGCAGAATAACGTCTGGACTCGATGGTGTCTCTCTATGTCTCTCCAGTGTGATAGTTGTTGAACTGCCTTTTATATGCTAGGCTTTTATTCGAGAACTCTCCAGAATTTAACAGAAACTTCTAGTGTACACAGTCCAGCAATTACGAGAACGTTCCTTAATAGAAACTTCTAGAACACACAGTAGTTGTAATTGCGACATAACGTAAACAGTTCTCACTTCTAGACAGTTCTAGAAAGGCTGCGTTGAAGTTGAATTCTCTGGAACTTTCCATTCGCTCGTCGATGGATTCAATCCGGTGTTTCTGACGGGTCGTCTTGTAACAATACCAAAGTCGACAACATCAAAACAAGTACAAGTTTGAAAGAGCTGTTTTTCTGAAAATCACCCTTCGCATACAGGTACCACTTATAACCTGGGAGTAGGGAGCTGTCACTCGACAGCCCCCTGGCTCGGCAATGAAATTACTCAGTTTGAAAATTTAAGTTACGAATTCCTACTAAAACGAAGAGGGGCTCAGTCAGGAAATATACTAAGGTTTCGAGAGGAGCTTCTATCATGCTCACAGGAAGTGGAGTGGAGGGGGGGGGGAATAGGGGTGTGCTTCGTGGACCCATCACCAGGAGGATCTATCATTGAAATTAATGATATTTGTAAATGTGAAGAAGCAAATGATAATTTTGCCGAGAGAGGTGGGCGATATCTTAAATGCCTGAGCCTAGGCTTGTTGCAAGTTATGCTGCCGTGACTTAATGTGCCATTCGTGATATATAGGCGTATCAAACGGTCAAACGCGAGAAACAAAATAGCCATGTTCCTGGCGTAGAAAGTTCAAAACGCCATGAAATAACTTTGTGAGCTTAAAGGGAAAATGCAGTCACCCCAATCAGAATTAGTGCACACCGTCATCCTAATTCATGACTGTCTTTTTTGATCATGTAACGATATTTTTGTTACTGAATTGTTAAATTCATGCAGGATAACTCCTCAGCTTGCCTTCCCTTTCTAGTAATGTTCAAAAATATCTTCACAGGTACTTGTAAGGCAAATAAGAAAAGATTTGCAAGTATTTGCTAAGTTTTCAAGGCAGTTTTAGGGCAACTGCCTATTGTCTTTAATTTTCCAATAAATAGTACACTAAATCAGGTTAATTATTGACCTGTAGATCTATGTGGAAGTGTTTCAAAAGAACAACAAACCCACCGACTATCATAAAAAAGAGAGTCCACAGCTTCTCAAAAGTTGGGGGGAATAGGCTAACCTTGACGAAAACAATTCAAGCGAAAATGGCGAAGCCCTAGCAGCAAGGGATCCGGGGTCCGCTTAAGGGCCGCGGAAAATATAAGATTTCAGAAGATCTGAGTTGTAAAATGGGGAATTTTGAATGGCTGTTTCCATCATTTTCGAGCTTGATTTTATTGAATTAGCTCTTTTGTAAGCTATGGAATCTTTCATGTACCTGCTATTTTTGTTCGGGTTCTGGAAAACCTGTGGGGGGAGGGGTGACAGACGGTATGATACCCCTTCACTTTCAAAATTGTAGGACATGTCCCCTCTGTCCCCACCTGTTAACGCCCATGATCATAAAAGATACGTTCAGCATATTGTTGTTCAGGCGCGTAGCTACGGGGGGGGGGGCTGGCCCCCAGATGTTTGTCAGGCCCCCCAAAATTGTGCGTGTCCTTATAAAATGACTTATAAAGTGTAAGAATAAAGGACAGCGATCGATGCCGTGACCCCCATTTGATACCTAGCCCCCCCCCCCCAAAAAAAAAGAAATTAAGAAAACGCAGAGGTTTTTTTTTTCTTTTTACGCAGCACTGCTATGAACTTCGAGTATCGAGTAAAAACGCCTTTTCATTTGCAAGTGAAGGAATCGAAAGACAAGATCCATAGTACATGGATTTCTTGAAATAGGTTCGTGAATAAGAACACTAGAAATGGGTGAATAAACGCCTCGTATGAATGTATTTCAGAGTTGATTTGTTCATAAAACGTCTTCGTCGTGAAAAGTGAAGTATGGCTTTACAAATATTCGTTTGTAAAATCGATAATGTCATCTATCATTTTATTTGCAGTTTTAAAACCGTTGTCGCCATGGAAATTTAATATACCGTGGAAACCGTCTTCATAATTGATAAAGTTGACTTTAACGCCCGCAGATTCCAGTCTCTGTGCGTAAATTACGCCATCGTCACGTAAGTTGTCAAATTCACACGTTTGAACCAAAGCCGGTGGTAAATCACTGAAATCTTCTTCTAACAAGGGCGCAAATCGCTGATCGGTCATGATATGCCTGATTCTTTCCCACAATTGTGTGTTCCCTTTGTTTTCGTTCACAGGGCCGTCAAAATAGCTGGGCTCACGGTAGGTCTCTGGTATCAACCGTGTAACGCACAGTTGCTTCTGAAAGAGGGCAGTCTGCTTAAACTCGGCCGAAACATGTAAATTTTCGAGGGCGTCCTTCAGATCTTGTGGTTTACTGTCTCCAGTCATGTAGAGAAACATGAAATCTGGGACAGCTATGTTAGGTAGTATGCCATTCTTAGGTCCAAACGTTTTGAAACATTTTTGATACGAAGGAGTACAAATGTCGAAAAATTGGACGTTCGGATAAATCAAGACTTGAACTTTAATGTTTGGCAACTCTTGTTCACGAATTAATGCTTGGGTCATCAAAGCTGTTAAGTATCCACCAGCACTGTCTCCGCCCATCGCAACACGTTGTAGATCAACACCATACCTCCCTCCGTTCTTCATAAACCATTTAGTCACCTTGAGACAATCGTCGTAGCCAGCTGGAAAGATATTTTCAGGAGCAAGGCGATAGCTGCAAGAGAGATAAACACCATCAAAGAAGGATATTGTTTACATCAAGCACTCGCCTCACTAAAATTATCAGCTCTTTTGATGTGTTTATCTATTACTGGTAGGGCATATAGGTGTACAGTTGCAACCCAAGCCATGTAATACAATACAGTTCAGGTGGAGCATCCTAGAGCTGGTTGGCCCAATTGATTGACACAAACCAAATTCGAAGAAATGCATTTAAGAGCTCATTTCCATAAACACAAACCAGGAAGTTATCATTGCTCCCTGATTTTTCGGTATCCAGTAACGAGTAGAATTATACCATTAGGCTGAGCATTAGTAGTGTCAACAGCTTTCTGCTTTATTCACCGTGTTATTACTTCCCACCTGGGTGGAGAAAACCTTACGGGGTGATAGGGTGGTGACATGATATATACCAACTAGACTGCTCGCTTGGCGGACGTGTATTACTCCTGCACCTATACTGGCAGCACTCGTAAAATTTTCTGACATAAAGATTGAAAACATTTTTCGATGAAATGCAGCATTTCGCAATTACCACATGGCACACCAAGAGGATAAGAGCTAAGTGACATATATGCCTTGCCAATGCCCCGGGGGTTCGTGACTCAGAAAGAAGGGGTGGGGTAGCTTAGTCTTACGTCTTGCGGGTGAGGGATAGGATTATCAGTTCATTGGTGTGGCACATGTTAATGGGTCCAATTAATACCTTGCCCAGGGGCTGTCAGGAACAAGTAGTTTGAACCTGTTATTTGGCTTTGCTTAATTAAGGAACTCAAAATTGAACATGTTTACTGTTATAAAACATGTCAAAGCGTTCCTCTTTTCTAACAACGGTCGGTTGACCTTCAGGTGGCGCAACACTACTTAATCTTCCATTGCATTACACACTAAGTTTAGTACGTTCCGTGGTCTCATGCAGTTTTAACCACATGCAAGCTACCCCTCATATGAAAGTTAACACTGCTTCAAAGTTTTGCATCACAACCGGTGGGAGTTTGAGCTTAGAGAGCTTTTATAATGGGATGATAGTTCTTGCTTAGGCACGTCACTCTAAATGCCATTTTGGATAGCGGAAGGATATAATGCAGAATAGAGCCTAAAATATATTCACTATCTTCAAGTTTGTATGAGTAATTTTATTAATTTGCTATGATAACTATAAAACACTGATAACGCAGCCACGTTTCTTCAGCAACATGGTCTACACGTGCCCCATTTGAGCAATTTGTGGGTTACCATCTGCCGTGGGGTATTTCCCCGAAGAAGTGATGGCGTGCTAACGGTTCAAGCTGTCAAAGATATAAATATACTTACTCTACAGACACAACAACTGCATTCAGCCGGGAACACAGGATTCTCGTCAGGGGTTCGTACAGTTCTGTAAAAGAGAAAGTAAATTGGAAACTTCACCATCAATGGCAGCAGGGTTACTACAAGGTTAAAGTTAGATCGTCACTCTCATTACAGATGTATATGAAGTAATTTCACCGGGGAGGCGGGGGAAGAAGTGTTTGTCCTGAAAATTTTCCCTTATTAATAAGCAGTGCTGACGTGAAATTTTACCTGGAAATGAGTGCGACAAAAAATCGACAATTTTTGCCACGGGATTAACTTTTATGATATATGGGAGGAGGCTCCAGCTTCCCATGCCACATGCATCTATAACTTTCAGTCGTCACATACATTTCTTGGACACCACAGCAAATACATTTAAGCTTCCCTGACAACCTAAGTGTAACAATATGTTATTGGAAAACGTGATAAAGTTTTGATATTTACAGCGTATGACATCGTCCTTGGCATACAGATCTGGGAATGGCTGACTTGAATCAAAGGATCCGTTTTTATGAATGCAAATTTTTGTCTCCTTTTTGCCTTTTGAACCTACTTGAGGCGTCGATCCTATCTTGGTTTCTTACCTGAACTTCCAAGGGCCATCCCTCCTCCGTGAAAAAATATAAAACCTGGCAGCGTCTCGGATCCTCGATTTGTCGGCTCATGAAGTCGCACCTGAACACCATCCCAGCTTGTTATCTTGACATTCACCTTCGGATCTGGTGGCAGAGGTGGGGTAAGCTGTCTCCTCAAATAACGGACTTTCTTTATCCTCTCAGAATGGCTGTTGTGCTTTCTCCTTGCCCGTAAAGCCTGTTGAGAACACAGCGCTCTTAGTTAAACATACTGTAAACGTACTGGTCAGCTGGTACCATTCCAGTTTTTTAACCAAACGTTACGTAATAACCAAACCAGTTGGACCAGGGAGCCCAACTAAGCAACTCCTTGCTTGCTAAAAGTAGCTGACCTTAATCTTTCTTTAAATTTTATCATCTAACCATTGACTTAATTAACTAACCATACAACTAATCCACAGAGACGTCGACAGAACATTAAATAGTGGTCGGACACAAACAAAATTTTTTAGTGTAACCGGCAAAGAAACATAGGCCTCACTTTTGTGGGAACACCTACGTCAGTTTAGGGCTCAAAGGTATACCACCAAGGCCTGGTGGATTTGTGGGGTGGGGGTGGTGGTGACTCGAGAGAGAATTCTCCAGTTGCACAAAGTATTGTATATCAGTATAAAGCTTTATGTTTTGTCAGTTCTCCAAAGGAACTCGGTGCCAAAACAAAGCTTTGAAGTTTCACTGCTTTTGAACAAAATATGTCCAAAGTACGGTGGGCTGGTCGATTTGTGGGGGGGGGGGGGGATAGGCAGTGTAGGTAATGTATGCACGCCTATGCGTAGGCATAAGTGTAAGGTATCTATGGAATCTTGCACACTTGGTACGGTACAGACGGCGGTACAATATCTATCATGTCTAAGTGCATAAGTAACAAGCGGTTTTCGCAATTTTTTATAACCGAAGTTGAAAATTGATTTTGTAAGAACTTGGGGTATGAATTTCGGGGGAGGGGAGGGAGAACGAAGAGCATCTTCTATAAGTGGTGTGTGCAGGATTTCGAAGGTGGGGCGCAAGTTGTGACTCTCATTCCCAGGACTGACATGAAGGAGAGGTAACGGGAGCGGGTTCACAAGTGCACCCAAGGTGCACCACGAAGGTGAAGCGCAAGTTTGAACGCGTGGGGTCTAGGCAGGGTCTAGTGGCCTTCATTAGAGGCTGGTGAGGTCCAGGGCAGAGACCCGGTGGAGTCCAGGAGGCAAAGCCCCCGGAAGCTCCTGCAATATAACAGGTATAATAAGACCGACGAAATTGGTTCCAGAGGCTCTTCTGATCAGTTTTATTTCATTCCACATTTTATGAAATTCAGTGTTAATGACTGAGAGTGCAGGTTAATTAGAAGCTAGTAAATACACTTCCAAAACATATCCATGAATGACCAATTCTTGATATATTTTATTTAGCTCGACTAAAGAGCTGGTTTTCTCGCCATAAGTGGGTAGGGTAGTTTACACGTTTATTTACTTTCAACGCCCTCACTGGTATTTCGGGTGCAATGCCCTAATTAGTTAAACAAAGAAAACCCATAGTTTGAGGGTTAAAGGCGGCGTTAAGGCTCAAGGACCGCACAAGGCATTGACGTAGGCGCAGTGAACTGTTTCAGCCAATGTAGAAGGTGTTCTATAAATTAAAACTCGTTGCACCTCATCGACTGGGTCATTCAGTTCATAACTGAGACACATTTTGCATATATTCCTAACAACGAATGGACCAACCATAATCCTCAGTATGGTCGCAGGTTTAGAAATTTGTCATTTGAGTGATTTCCAAAGAGGAGGGCTGCACGGGACCACAGCCGACCTCATCCCTACCGGTACAAGGACTGAGGTCAGAAACTTGAATTCCAAATGCCCCAGGTTGCAGGAAATCCCGCTCTACAACAAAAATGACTGGAATGTGTGTATAGTACCATGCGTGAGTCGCCAGTATTAAAGAATATTCGGCATCCCATACATCCCAGATTGTACCCGTTGTAGGAAACTAGGCCTACATTCTAAGTCAATGGGATGAATTTTTCACTACATTTCTGCTCGTGTGACATTCTTCAGCCAGTGTATAACCTTCAAGGCTACCATTACCAACTACCGGGAGAAAATCTGGCATTCCCAGATCCCAAGACTGCAGGAAATCGCATTCTGAATTTCTAAATCACAAACTTGCCACTACGATTGTGCGTCTGCCTAGACTACATAGTGTATTGAGAGAACGTTATTTACTCCCTCAGCAATAAGATCTCTACTTGTTGCTGTTCCATGAACTTGTTCTCCCGATGGCGGAAGTAGAACCAGCGCGGTACTACTGTCTCAAAATTAGGCCCAAATTACAGCTGCCAGCAAAGTCAAGGCGAAAAAGGAGGGAAAAAAATTCGCCGAAGAGACTAACATGCACAGAATGAACGCCCCTAGGGAAAATATTTGGCATTCTAAATAGGATATACACCATAATACAGGAAATCGCTCTCCAACTTCTTGAAAAATTTTTCACACCAATTGAGCTTTGTCTCATCCTGTATCCTACCTACCTCGCAGAAGACAGCCAGACTGCTATCATATACCGAAACCCGCGCGAAGCGTAAGAGAATATGGATAGTATTTGGTTCCGAATAACGACACCGACAGAAAATACCTAACTGGCGGGGTACGAGAAACTTCAAGGGAGAATGCAGTCACCCCAATAAAGAATTGTATAGTAGACTATCCTATTTCCTGAATGGATCTTGAGAATCATGTGACAGTATTTTTCTCACTCAATTGTAAAATTTACAAGGAGCACAACTGCTTGGTTTACCTTGAATATGCAATATGTATGTCCTAAAATATTATGAAAGATACTTGGAAGAGAAATAAGAAATTTGTGACATTAAGCTATTGTTTCAAAATAAGTTTGGGGCGACTGCTTTTGACCTTTAACTTGCTTAATACGGAACGGAAGGTTCAGAGTTAACGACAGAATAATATGACTCGGTTGGATAATTCTAAGTTTTGGGTGCTTCTTCCGTCTTTTCAATCACTGTCCCTTCAATATATCTCTCTCACTGCCCCCTAGATTCCATATTACTTTAAATCCCCGACTGAGTGATTGAAGTCATTCGGTTGACGGCGTATACTTGTTGAAATCTTGTATGGAATCCCTTCGTCAAAGCCTTTCCTCTAAGTTACTACATTAAGTGCCTTCATACATTTTGTTGGAAATTTGAGTAAATGCCATAAGCGTTCAATGTATTACAGTTGCATAATATTGCATCGTTCCACTGTGTAGATACACACTGTAGGTACACCACGGCGCATGCGCTGTGACCGCCGTAGCGTAGAAATCAGACAGGTGCTACGGTCTCATGAAAACTCCATTTGGTGTCGGTTTCTTATAAACAGCAACGATAACTGGAAGATGAGTAGGCCTATATTACTTCCTACTGACCTGTGGAGGGGGAGGGGAACCCGTGCGGCACGCGCAATTTTTTTTCCCACGAGGTTATGGGCAAAACATGCCAATGGACCAATCAGCTCCTTGGAAATAGGCCACACCCCTAATTCCAAAATGACAGCTTTTGAACCATTTTTTTGTAATTCTGACGCCAGATTATGAAAGAACAGGCCAAATAACCCCAGTCCACGTAACCCTAACCTTAGAAATAACCCCAACCATGATTTAGAAACAAATTTGAAAAAATTTTGAAAATCAGATTTGCCCATAACCTCGTGGGAAAAAAAATTGGGCGTGCGGCACCATTTTCCCTATACGCCGCGAAGGCGGTAACTTGAAACTCAAGGACCGCCTGGGTGGCACAAAATAGACCAACACCATTAGGTATATAATACTTACCATGAACTTGATGTACCAAGATTGTGCCATTAACTTGCGATACTTCCATGGTTCGGCGATTCCTTTAGGTACAATGGTAGGATAGAAGAGGCACAGACTTATACCAATCCTGTGTCCCAGTAATTCAAACCACTTCATTATTCTTTGGCAAATGTATTGTAACATTTGAAGAACAGCCTATCACGCAAAATTTCACTATATGAAACAATAATGTTTATATATTCTTTTAGTTTGATCCGCAGGCTACAACTATCACAGCTATGACTGACGACCCGTTATTTTCTCTCACGTATCACAAAATTGAAACAAAAACAATATAATTTCCCTTTGCCAAGTTTCGAGTCGTTACAAGTACATATGCGTACAAGTATGCTGTAAATGCTCTCGGCAGAAGGCAAGAATAGTTTGCCATACTGAGCCCGGGACTAGTTGCAGAGATAGCAAAATCAAACACACATACAAGAACTTTGTACCTATTTTTGCCTGATAATGTATTGTGCTTTGCAATCGTTCGAGGACCTTTGCCCTCAATCGTTTTATTTTGAGATTATAAAATCTTTTGTACTTGGTCTACAGTAATGGACGCAGTTTACCGACGGAACCATATATGATTGTCGCACACCAACAAGCGAGTAATTACTTTTTCTTGCCACTGTTGCCCTCACTTATTGTCAGGTATAACTAGGGAGAGTAGCGACAACTTAAATTTGGGTGCCATTTTGTTTCCATTCTATTGGCTAAGTGTCTAGCATACACTGCACAGTGACTCCCGAGTCCCATGTAAGCCCTGAGGGTTTAATTTTTATCGTTTTTGGTGACAATGGAACGGAAGGGGGGGGGTGTGAGTGTCTCGTGACAAATCTGTTGGGTCCCAGTCACAGTGAAATGGGTCAGGGGGAAAGGGAGAAATGGGCCTGGGCGCCATATCATTAGGTCCAATTTTTTATACATGGCACTTATGAGCGATAATCTTTTCCTTTTACACCAAAAGTTCACAAAATGTTTTCAACATTTGTTACGTGATGCCACGGTGGAAAACCATATGACTGGGAGTTATGCCATGAAGTTCCTTTGGGGCGGAGGGGTGGAGATCGAATGGCAAGAGGCCCCCGCACACGAAGGCCCCAAAGACTAAATAGGCTACACCCTGGTGAAAGTTTTGACACTAAATGGACATTATAATGGCATAATGTATCAAATTTTGAGAAGAGGAAAAATGGTTTCCTCTGTTTACACAGTGTAGCCCTGGGGTCTCTTGGCCAAATTATAGGGCCCTAGCTACAGGGAAACCTAGTGCATGAGCCGAAAATACCTTACTTTGAATCATCACTGGGTCTATTCACTTCAGGTGGATAATAGCTAGGCATGAATACTTTAGGTATAAGGTTCAGAATTCATTGCAGCTTGATAGTCGATGAAGGGTTTTGGGCCCAGGGCTCTGCTTTGGGCAAAAGAGCACTGAACAACACAAATACATTAAAGGCACGTATTTTGCATTTGAATTGCACAGCCCAGGTAACATTCCCATATTGGATCCTTATGACCCATATGGGCCCATGTGGGCAGATGACCCACAAAAGCCCCAAAACTATCCCATATGGGTCATATGGGCCCCTTATGAATCTTGGGTGCAAAATTTAATGTGCCCCATATGGGGCTCATATATATATATGTATATAGGTTTGCTGCCTGGAAGACTACAAGTTTAAGAACCCCATACCTAATTTGGGGCCCTGGGCCCAGGTTTCACAGATTGTGGAGTATTACGTAGTATTTACATGTGTGGTATCTCCAAATAAAGCACATAAAGAAGGACATGAAACGGTTTTTCACATTCACCTTAGAATCTCACCAAGAAACATAGCGTTATTCTAAAGTTATAGTGTTCCCAATACAAGGCCCTGGGCCCACTAACCACACCCTCTCTTCTTTTGATCTTGGTATATTCTAAACCCTTTCTGGGTTCGATTGTTGCACCCAAATGCACATCAACCGGTCATTTTCTGGGCGAATACAATATATTGACTGTGTATTGACGAAACTTTTAGGAAACAATGGCTCCTGTTGTCACGTGGCCTGTTATTTTTGGAACGTCAATGTCGCTACTCTCCTGTAGATGCACTCTAACCAGAGCCGTATATATGGCTCTGACTCTAACTTGGGAAGAGCTCCCTCCGATTCGGGGTTGAGAAGTAAACATCAGTTACATGTTTACTGTAACGAGTTGCATTTGTGTAATGGAACCGTGTAACGAGTTACATTGTCAATCATGTACAAGGCACAATTCTAAACATGGGAAACTACTGTTGAATAATTATTGTTACAAAATTTGGAGTGATCTTCCAAATGATATTAAACTTTCCAGATCTTATGCAACTTTTAAGGATAAAGTGAAATCTCTTTTGATAGACAATTACTCTGCCTAAGCTTCATGCCAATTTTACCCCCCTCACCTTTTGCCTTGTTCCGCCTGGTTATATATACTGTTAAGTCTTTCTGTATCATTTTATTATTATTACTTTTCTTTCTTATCTTTCCTTTTCTTACTTTTAAGGTCGCTAGCTACGATAAACATTTTACTGTTTTTCTAGCGTCCAGTTTATAACTCTACATTTCACCATTGCATCTTGTTTTTTAGCTTGCATCTTTGTAAATGTGTTATAAACGAAATAAACTGAACTGAACTGAACTGATGTAACGGAGCAAGTAACTAGTTACAATTTTAAAGGCAGTAGGCAGTCACCCCAGTTAGAGTTAGTATGCCCCGTCACTCTAGTTCATGAATGGCCTATTTTGATCATGTGATAAAGTTTTTGTCAGTGAAGTGTGAAATCCAAGGAGAATTTCTCCTTGCTTTACCTATTGTTTGTAATAGTTATGTTCAAAACGTCTTCAGAGGTGCTTGTAATGCAATAAGAGGAGATTTGCAAGAGTTTGCTGATTTTTCAAAGCAAATTTTGGGGCGACTGCCTTCTGCCTTTAAGTAAAAGTTACATTTGGCCTCCTTACTTTCCCGTTACATGTAGTCACAATGACCACATATTACTTTTCTTTGGACAAATAACACACTTTTCGAATTGATGGTATTTCCGTGGTAATATTATTTTCGATATAATCCGAATTCATCTTTGCTTACGTCGTCATCCCCACCAATAACAAATTTTCCTCAAGATTTACAATAACAAACTGATGCTATAAATGACATCTTAGGCGTAGGAAGCGGGGGGCTGGGGACTTTCTCCCCCAGTCAAAAATGTGGTGGGGCGGAAGCATGCTTCTGCCCCCAATCCAAGGCCGAAAACCCCTTATTTGTTTCTTCTGTAAAATATGTCAAAATATATGTAAATAATATGTAAATTTCCTTAAAATTTGTCCAACATCTTGCACCAACTTGCATCTAATGACCCTCAAATATTCAAAACATTTCCAAAGGGGAGGGGTGTCCCCTCCCCTAAGGCCACTCCCCCGGACGGAGGCCCGAAACAACGTTCAGCCCCTTCCCCCAGTCCCGTACAGCATTCTATACGCCTATGCTAAATGTGCATGTTAAACTGTTAGTCGTGCTGTGCTCATTTAGGCTGCAGTAATACAGTCGCAGTGGTGGCCTAAGCGGTCCACAGCCAAAAATGCATAACAGTATTCGACATACAGACATAGGCAAATGTTAGCAATAACTTTCAGTAAGGGAGCAGGAGAAACGGACTAGCTCTTCACTAACTACACGTATTTTCCTCGAGTTATATGGTCAATTGACACTTCCTGTTTGATTTATTCCCTATATAAATGGCATCTTAGACTGTGACGGCTTTTCGTGGAACAACAGCATGAGCGAGGAAGGTATTTAAAACTGCTAGTAGGCCTACATTAAAATCTCTAAACAGTCTTTCATAATGACAATGCCATAACCGGCGAAGGGGTTTTACTAACACATAAAACTGTTAACAACTAATTTAGAACTAAACACACGAGGGTTCAAGTACTTTCAAAAGCAATTTTATATTTACAACAAAAGCGAGACACGAACCTAGTTAATTAGTCCTTGTGTACTTTTCACTCTTTTGCTATCTTTTAACAGAAGTGCAGGACTTTTGTAACATGGGGGGGGGGGGTGTGCCCCCAATAATTTTCAAAGAACCTGTTTATTAGTTGAATACGTCCATCCTATGCGTACAGAATACTTGCAAAGGCAGGGACGGAGCCACGATTTTTGGTATTCTCTGGCTTCTGGAAATCAAGGTACATACACAAGCAAGCATTATTTTCGTGCATCACCGGTGCTATGAAGGGTGACCATTGCAATTTCGGAATGGGGTTACCAGTCGCACACCCGGCGGACTTAAATAACTCCTGAACATATATTGGTTGCCGTAGTATGTACGTGAAAAAGCCTGTGTACATATATTCGACACCTGCTACGAAGGTTTGGTTACCATCAGCTTTATGACCATCATAGACCGGTAAAGTGGGACACCGGGGGTCATGGAATTATTTTTGAAATCAAATCATGTCAGATGTGATTTTCTGGCATTTTGCAATCACGATAAATACTAACACACACATCGTTTTCGTGTACCACCAGTGCTATGTGACCATTGTTGCAATATTCCGTGGGCGTTATTGACATGGATTCCGTGCCTGGAAGATTTTTCTCGTGGCCTATGGACACGAATGCCCTGCCTGCAAGATCCGTCATCGGTAATATAGGGAACGGGATGCTTGACTTTCTCATGGATAATACTAGGCACAGTATACGCAGCAAGATCTGAGACACGACTATCGTACTGCAAGATTTTCAGATGCTAGTAAAGACACTTTTTTTTCTGAGGATGGGTGGTTGGTAGGGAGGGGGGTTAGGTTTCTTTCTTAGCATTTTTAAAATATTTTGTGTGCGGATAACTAGCAGTTTGGCAAATTAAGGCCGAAAATTAGCGATGAGAAATAAATGGAGCTTTTATTTAAAATTCTAGCTTTTTGAAGTGGATACACATTTCTTATTATATATTTAGTGGCGTATCAGGATGGGGTGAATAAATTTCGTCCCCTAAACAACACCAAAACTTTGTATTATGCTTTTGTAAATATGTACCCCACAAGTCTCTTGTCGTCGACTATCGTAGTACTTTTCTAGGTCCCTGCTTTTTGCAGCCTGATGATGCTCCATACGTACAGTGTACATTCAACTTAGGAATTTAAATGCCATTTTATCCCTTTTTGAAAGTTTGTGAGTATAATTTGCAACAACACAGATAAGTCATGGGGCCTTAAGTTTTCGTTGAAAAGACATAAGTAGTCCCTAAAAACTTATTTTGAAACAACATCTAAACTTCATGAACATCCTTTTATTACTCTTTTAGTATCTTTCATGATATTTAAGAACATAAATATTGCATATTCAAGGTTACCAAGGAGTTACTCTCCGTGAATTTCACTATTCAGTGAGAAGAAGATTGTCACATGACTCTCAAGAGCCATTCATGAAATAGGATAGCCGAGTACACTAATCCAAATTGGGGTGACCGCATATACCCTTTGTTAATATTCCTACTTTGAAAACCTTAGTTCCTCCGCCCATAACTAGAACAAAAGCAGCGACGTAATGATTGCATTACGCCCTGTTGCTTCTTGCCATACAGACGGCTAAATGAGTGGCTTAATTCAGTCCAGATGGCAGGGCATCATTGTCCCTTACTTCAATTTGGGAGGGAATTTTGGAATGCCAATTTCCCCCACTAGGGACTTAGGAGTGATAGACTCCAGACTTAATGACGTAGGTGTTCTCATGAGCGATTAACCTTAAACAAGGGTGTTGGTATGCCAAATTACTGTTTTACTTCAGCCCATTCCATGGTGGGGGGGGGGGAGGTCGGTTATATTTCCTTACGTTGCTCCTACAAATACCCCCCTACATGTGAAATTGCTGGATCCGCCCTGAACATACCCCGCGGAGCGGACGAAGTTTTTTTTCGTTCAGCTCATCGCTGCGAAAAACCATCTCAGGGGCGGCATCTAAGAGGGCGGCAGCCACAGAGACGCTACGCAGGCTACCCTGAACATAGATGTTATCCTCTCCAAAATTACTCCCTTTTTCCACAACTTGTTTGAGAGATAACTGTGCTGAATACTCACAAGATTTTCTTCTGCGAATACATTCGTCATGAAAAAAGGTATTGGTAAAAACTTGCACTGTTTTCGGTGGATGATTTAAATTTATAACAATTATATATCAATGGTAATTGCATACTTCGTGGATGTTTCAATTTTTTTGGACGAAAACGTAATTGTAAATAGATGACATAATACACGGATATATTGAGTCATGCTTGATCAAGCGTGTAGTAACCACGGGGTCTACCCGATATTCATAAGGGTCAATGTTCGTAAGGTTCATTATTCATAAGGGTTCATAATCGTAAAAAAGGTTCGTTGTTCATAAGGTTCGTTATTCATAATTGGAAAAAAGGTTCGATATTCATAACAGGAAAAAAGGTTCAATATTCATAATATGGGAAAAAGGCGTTTTTCCAGCTTAAAAGGCTCCCTGTATCTCGTTGAAGGGGGCACACCCTTAAATCTCACAGGGATGATAGGCCAATGTGTTGTCTACAACATGTTGACGGCGTTTTTATACGGTCTATTTAGATTGGCTGTAATTGGCCTTTCAAAGAGACTAGTCCAAATTTTTGGGATTATGAATAGCGAACCTTTTCTCGTTTATGAACAAGGAACCCTTTTCCGATTATGATTAGCGTACCTTTTTTTTCAATTATGAATAGTGAACCCTTTTTTATTATGAATAATGAACCCTTTTTGGATTATGAACATTGAACCTTTTTTTTCGATTATGAACAACGAACCTTATTCTCGATTATGAATAGCGAACCTTATGAATAATGAAACGTATCGCGGACTATTATGGGGAAGTTTTAGCATCACCGACCACCTGTCGGGGAAGCTGCAAGCGAGTTTTTTTTCGTAGGATAGCGAGGGGAATTCTATTCATACGGACCAATCAGCTTCTTGGAAAGAGGTCACACCCCTAAATCCAAAATAGCAGCTTTCCGACCCTTGTTTTGTAATTCTGACACCGGATTATGAAAGAACAGGCCAAATAACCCCCATCCGTGTAACCCTAACCTTAATTCTAGCCCTAACCATGATTTTGAAACAAATTTAAAAATTTTTGAAAAATCGATTTTCCCCTCGCTATCCTACGAAAAAAAAACTAGCAAGCTGCAATCCGGGAAAATGATCTGGGACGATGAATCCCTCACGCCGTCTTCATTCATGGTTTTGAAAACTATATAATACCACGTCAGGTGCTTCAGAAAACAGCACGCCCGTTGTCTTCTAAACACTGAGGAAGGGGGGGGGGCGTCCTGAGAATATTCTGCAGGCCTGAAAATTTCCCTTTAACTTTATCCAGGATTGTGTAAATACCTGTACAAAGTTACAAGGAGGTAGGGACAGGATAATGCAACAGAGAACATTACATGTGACACGTGAAGGTTTCATGCGAGTTGTTCAAAATTCTAATGGGAGGATAAGGAAAGTAACTCACAAAATTTTTACAGACAACTCAATTATCTCACAAACAAGCGTAAAGGTATGCTGCCCGAAGTAATTGCAATCGTTAAATTTTACATGGGTGTATACAGGGAGAAATGCTTAAATTCACTGAGAATGCATTCACTTCGTTGTGCGGTTTTGAAAATATGATTCCATTGGCTAAAGGGCAATTACAGTGGAAACTTTTGCAAAGTGGCAAGGGGGAGGATGTGAAGGTTAGCAATAACCAGTAATGTAAAGGAATCCATGGATCCCTCTTCGCCCGTTTGTCACCCATTGCTTATCTCTCCAGTCACCATACACAGCCATTCAGTGCAGCTCTCTTCATTAAACAAATCAACACTGAGGAATTGGTGAAGGGGAAAGCGTCTGAAAATATTCCGTAGGCCCGAATATTTCACTAATTTTGTCCATGATTGTAGTCTTTCCTTCGAATCCCGGCTCCACCTCTTAAATACAAGTTGAAGTAACTACTTTTGCATTATAACTAGTAGTTTTCAGTCAAAATTACCGGCATTTAATTCCATCTTCAACATTGTCACAAACAATTAGGTGTAAAGGAAATGCCCCGAGTTCCATTCAAATGGCAAATCGATCCTCCCCTTTCAACAACCTGGTTACAGGCCTAAAAATTTTGGCCTGCTTTTAAAAATCCGGATCAAAGATGGAAAGGAACGTGCGGTAGGCTCATCATCGTTAGTACAGTCAGGGAACTGTAAGGAGCCTCACAGCTCCCTGGTACAGTTATGTGTCCACATGTACACATACTATACTGGGTAAGTAATCAAAACAGTCTGTCGCATCTAAATGTCAAGAGTGATGACGATTTCTTTGTGTAAGGGAAGATTTCTGCCCGACTCTTCTTTGCTGCATTGCCCAATCGGAAAAAAAATAGCGTGCGGGTTTCTTGATGGGAATGCGTTTTTGTTGCATGATATATTTGTATTTCTGCACTAAGGGAGATTATTCACAATAGCAGGCGGTACCTTTCTCCCGGATAGATCCCCAAAGCGTTTGCTACATACTTAAATCCACGGCTCAGCAGGGCAGCAAAGTTTGCCATAGCGGAGAGAGACGAGGGAGACACAAAACGAACACAACAGATACTAGCTAGCTACATTTAAATTCTTCTTAAATTATGTTTTAGTGCGTAACATTTTTATTAAAAAGAAACTACAAAGTAAAGTAAAAGTTTATTGATCTTGGTTTAATGTTATTGTACCACGAGGAAAGGACTTGTATGTTGACCCTTTCACATATAAACGAGGATCTTCCTTTTGCTGGTAAGTTCAATTCATTAGGTTAATACCTAGGGTATCCTGTCATATTGGGGAGTCTTGATTACCACTTGACGTATCGTCCCTTTGACTTGATGAGCTCGTTGATACGGAAATCAAAAATAACGAATCAATTCCTCCTTCCAAAGGACTCCTAACTCAAGGTCTAAACGACAAACTGGCAACTCTTAATTTGTTGATCCTTGTCGAGAAGATTGCTACATGACAAGAATTAAGACTATCCATCATTGCCATGTGCAGCACAGGACTATTGCGCAGGGTAAAGTATGTGACTGAAAACAGGACAGGACTAAAAAAATCTTTCCATACTGTTCTCAAAACGTATTCTTGAGGAACTTATACACCCAAATATCGAAATCTACCAGCTTTGAGGTACTTTTGGAGATCAACAACTGTTTTTCAAGTTTCATTCTTTCATTATTTTGTTATATTATTTAGTTTTAATGATTGGAAAGTTTCGTCACCCTGTCAGTGAAGAAAAGGCTATTGCTATCATCTGACTGCCTTAAATTTTGATCAAATGTCGATTTTCTTGACTATTCTTATGATGAACTCCACTTTGTGTTACAATGATTGTGTTGAATGACCGAGCAGCATAGGTTTCACCATCTGCATAAAAAGGTCAAGAACCTGAAGAAATTCGATGCGAGAACTGTTGAGGGTCTTTTCTTACAAAAGGAAAGAACTGTAACATGAATTTCTTCCGAAAACTAAGAGAAACGGGAAGGTCTGAGGAAGGCTGGAATGATTTACACGTTGCCACAATACAGAATAATGCTACAGCTATAAGAGACTTAGTGGAGAATCGCGGCCAGGATCTTGTCAAAGAGAAAACCCCTTACGGAGACACACCTTTGCTGCTAGCAGCCAAATTCGGCTCTCGGGAGGCACTCAGCACATTGTTGGAGCTCGGCGCTGATGCAAATCAAACTCGTTCTGCGCTGATCGAACTCATCAAAACTGGTAAGACAATACCCGCTTCATTGGTAGATGAACTCATCGAGCACGGAGCACTTTTGGACGACTCTCGTAGGCATGAAGGTCTTAGTGTTATAGGATGGTGTGCTAAAGTTGGCAATGCAACCGTCATGAGACAATTAATATTGGCTGGAGCAGTGCCTAGAACGAGTTCATCATCAGAGAGTCGAAAGGAAACAAATCCATATTTTATCGCTGCCAAGAGAGGTAACTTCGATTGCCTCAAATTGCTGCTATTTCACGAGGACCCGGATGCAATGAGCCTATGCCCATGTGGTGCTTCTGTTGTACTTCAAGAGACCCCGTTATGTTATGCGTCCAGAGAAGGCCATCTAGAGTGTGTAGAGTTTCTTCTTGCATGTGGGGCTAACCCTGACACTAAAAGGCCCACTTCTCAAGGCCCTTCACCGTTGCTACTCGCTGCTAGCCGTGGTCACGTCGACATTGTGAAACGTTTGGAACCACTAACGAAAAATCGAATGTTTTATGACGGCACGAAAAAGTCTATACTCCATGTTGGGGCCGAAAATGGACACTTGGAAGTTATTAAATACGCAATTAGTGTAGGCTACGATCCCAACGCAGAAGCAGTACCGTGCAACAAGACACGTGCTTTTTATCGTCTGCTGGAACGAGTAGCCTCGCCGCTGTCGCTGGCAGTCAGCGCAGGACATACTGATATTGTGAAATATTTATTAAAGAATGGTGCCTCGATACGAGACCACGGAACTTTTCGGTGTCCTCTCTGGCAAGCTTTTCCGAATATTGATATGATGTTGACAGCGTTTGAACATGGTGCCATCGCTTGTAATTGTCAGAGAGAGAAAATGTTTACAGCCCAAAAGCTGTCTTATCATGCCATAAAAATGATGTTAGATCGCGGACTGCATCCGGAATTCCGCTGTGAATATTCGCCGTTTGGGTTCTGCGTTTGGCAAATTTACCCGGCTAACAAGGAGCAATGTCACTCTCTCCTCAAACTATTGACGCTTTGGAGTAACTATTGGTCGAGACCGCGTGTGTGTCGTCATCTAAAACAAAGTCTAAATCTTTGCAGAACTTCCCGGCTCCTAGATTCTTTACTGTCTTCGACGCCATCCCTGCAACAACTTTGCCGCGTTGCGATTCGCGTTCGTCTGGGACCAGAAAGACTTCGCGACGACACCAGCGTACATCGCCTACCTATACCAAATCGTTTACAAGACTTTATTTTGTGTACCAATGTTGAAATACCTTAGAAAGTAGAGAAACCATCAAATAAATTTATTAATAATTACCTGGAAGTTCTGAGGAGTAAGTTGAATGTTTTGAGTACCAACTGTGAACAAATTCCGAAGCCTTTCGTCACAAGGTCAGGTACAAAATATTGACATCAGTAGCAGAATAGGTTTCGGTGCCAGGGTATTTCCAAAGGAGGCTTAAACAGTAAGGTAGTGAATGGGGCAGGAGCGATTTCCCTCGGGCACAAAGGTAAACTTGCGAAAGCCATAAATTGTTTTGGACTGCTTTTATTTGTGTCAAGTTGACAACGGGAGAGGGGGTGCCATGGGCCTAAATTTGATTTCCCCCGACGAAGTCAAGATCACTACAATGAGAATAATGGAAACAGTAAAACTGAATCAGATTCAAAACTTAAATTCTAAAGTTTCTAACGTTTTTTACAAAGTAAACTTCACTTTTAGTTTCTTCTTAAATTTGGGTTTAAGTGACTTTCGTATTATTAAAGTATCTGGGTTTCTTTTAACATAATGAGGGGGATCATGCATAATGTGTTGAACGAGATCCATTTTGGTTCACCTTAAAACGTTTACAATAAATTGCCGTCGATCGGTAGGCCGACATACATTTACCCATCTGCCCATTGACATACATAACTTCTCTATAGGCTGAGGCAGCTATTGTCCAAGGTATACCCGTATTGCCCAATTTTTCCCACGAATTTTCATGAGAAAAAGGTGTGACCGAAGTTCGAGGGGGTGTAGCCCCTAAACCCCTCGCTCCTACACTTATGCATGTACCACAACCAGGGGCGCAAATTTCTGTCCGAGTTTGGGGAGCGAAAAAGGCCCGTAGCCAGGCAAAGTACTAAAGGGGGCGAGTCATGGCTTCCAAGGGGAGGTGGTGAATGTGTCTTCAGGGGGCGAACTGTGTCGAGGCAATGGTAACTTAGTGTCCAAGGGCCAAGATTTTCTTACCCCCACCACGGTTTACTGGCTTGGAGCGAAAACGTGCAGATGAGTATTTTGATGAAAACGCCCAGTTTGCCCATTTTCATCAAGCCTATTCGTTCTGTAGGTCACAATGCAGCGGGTTTTAGGATCGGGAGGGTAAAAGTTGCACGAAGTTTTGCAATAGTCATAGCCACTCTACTTGAAGTAATAACTGCACCAAAGAAGCATTTGAAGGAAACTTTATTTTATGTTTTACTTCATTTTATACTGCAAAGGTTGCCTATTTTACAATTCTCCCCTAATTGCAATCATTTCGTAATTACCATTTACTTTTCTTTTTTTTTTGGGGGGGGGGGGGTGGTTTCGTCGACCACTTTTTGATGTGAGACGACGTCGTCTACCCCTATAATTTGCATCAAAAACCACGTTTATTACCGAATCGAGCATACCTCCTCTTCACACGGGCGTTTTTCTACTAGGCTCACGATGGGTTGTGTGCTGCTTGAGAACCCAGCAGGGACCCACTTTGTACCCAAGTGGCTTGAAAACTCATAGTACCATTTTGATCTAATTGAGACGGACGGACAAAGTCGGTTGGGACCAACTGGCAACTCAGTTTTGGCTTCACCCTTTGCCTCAGGTTGATATAACAACAGTTGTAATTATGTCGCATACGTAATGATTTGAAGGCATGCTAAAATCAGATTCTGATGATGGCGGTGTGGGAAAATAGACTGGGGCAATTTACTTTCTAAACGTAATTTAATCAGGAGATACTTTAGGTCTACTGGTAAGGCTTAGTAAGTTGAAAATGATTCACGAGAAGACACGATTTAAGTTACTGTGACATAGAAAGCATGAATACATCTTCAGAAACATTCTGTTAATTTTGTCATTGGCAGCTAAGTACATGCATCATTCTCTGTACCATCGCCAGGGTGGTCTGGGTCGGGTGTGGAGTTGGGTCAGTGAAAAGGGTCCAGTGGTCTAGGCCGAAAGCTACGGTGAGGGAAGGGGATATGAAGCCTAAACCGCGGCCAAAGAACTATTACTGTAACCAAAATTAATTCTAATGCAATGTCAGTCTTGAACCGCATGCAATCGGACTCTTTAAATTAATACCAAGTTGAAAGTTAGGCTACGCTGTGCACTTTGATTCTTCATAACGAAATCCCTGTTTAAATCGATCAGACAACCGCATGGAAGTATTTAAGTGACATTTCGTTATGGTTGTTTACAGATAGGGATATGAGTAAACAGGATAACGTGGCCGTGACGGTATAGAGTAGTCTTATAGCTGGCCGTTACGGTCTCCATCTTAGTGAGATTTGTGAATCATTGAGGTGTAGGCTACGTTATTGTGGGCCTATATCTGCTCCGTAAGGCACAGAGGGAGAGTTAGAGAAATTGCTCCAAAAATAAAAACAAAATCCAGAACGAACACATATCGTTTAAGATATGATATTTCTTTCATTTGACACGGAACAGACAGGGAGAGGGGAGGGATACTTTTTGCCAAGTACGGCTATGAACATTGTCCAGAACTGAAAATTCTATCACAGATGGGAGAGTAGGTTGCCAAGAGTAATTCCAATCTACTAGTTAAGGTATATGCGTACGGCAAACCGCTCTGGTTTTTATTCCAGAATTTAAGAAATTCCCATATTTGACGATATCTTCAAATAATTAAAGATATCTTTAAATCTATTGAAGATATCTTCTATTATTTAAAGACACCTGAGATGCTATTTAAGATATGTACAATTCATTTACAGATGTATTTCATATCTTTAATTCAAATTTAAGCAGGTATCTTTAATTCGAATTACAGATTTTTTAATTTGAATTGCAGATGTTTTTAATTCGAAATGCAGACATCTTTATTTCGAGTTACAGTTATATCTAATTCGAATTATAGATACCTCTAATTTGAATTACAGACAGGCCTATCTTTAATTCGAATTACAGATATCTGTAACAGTACCGTTGTGCAGTCGGTACGGTGTATACTTCTATTACACTAATACTAAATCTCGCACTGAACATGCGTGGTTTCGTTTGCAATACAGTGTACTGTATATAGTATGTACACGGTATATACCGCGGTACGTTACTCATGACGCCAGTTTTAAAATATCTTTAATTCGAATTACAGATATCTTTAAATATGGCTGAAAACCACTGGTCGTTTAAAGTTGCATGTTCGATACCACGTTTTATTAATTAATTGTATAAGTCTGTAGTTGAAACGGTGTACTATGGGTGTAAGTATACTAGACATTTAACCCCCAATGATAGCTACATCCGCTAGCTGGCCTGAACAGTGCAGAAATCCACTGGCACTATAGAAAATGATAGTGAACACGGATTTTCGAAGGGGGGGGGGGGCTGGGGATGGGCGCAAACAGATTTATTGCACGTGATGTCATGTTTTGTCGATGTTGGAGGCAACCCGGAAACTTGAATTTTTGTACACTACACCTATGCACGTGTAGTAGCGCGCACGAGTGGAGTGGTCAGCCCCTCCCCTCATTTCCCGAACATGACTGCTATTTGCAGGCATTGTCATTAGACACTTGTCAATCATCATGCCGCCAAGACTGGCGATTTGGGATAACCCTGAGAATGATGTTGATAGCCCATCCTTGTACTTAGTGGACCTTACAGCAGCATTTGATAATATAGACCACAAAATACTGTCCAGGGGCATCCTGTGCCTTAAAAAAATCAGTAAACTCCGGAAGAGAGTGGGTAAGATGAAGGATCGTAGAGATTCCTGGGGATTTTGCAATAATTTCACTCACTAGGTCCTTCGAGATGTATGATGAGATGATTAGCGTATGCACGCAAAGGGCACCGAATTTTTTCATTTGAAAAGGCATTTTCCAAAAATGATGGTTTACTTCACTTAATATTGCAAAACAATCTATAATCAGTGGCGTAGCAAGGATTTGGGGAGCAACTGAATTATCAGTTAGGGCAGTTGGTGTGGAACATCTTTATAAATGCGGAGGCCAAAATGTGCACGTCCAGCGTGCACGGTAAGCGCGGAAGACAAAGCACAAAAACCATAACGTGAAGGGTCCAAATTTCCTTCATATGGCCGTGATGGGGTCCAGAAGCGCAAAGCCCCGATTGGGTTTCCGGGACGAAGCCCCCTGAAGCTCAAGACATTTAATTGTTTTGAGTTTCTCCAGAAAGATTCTTTCAATATACATAACATAGCCATAGCAAGATAGCCTCAGGAACTCGTTAAGTATGCACATGTGCGCCAAGCGTGCTGTTGTTTCCCGTGCCTAGTGGCAATTTTCCCTTTCTCTTGCCCTACAGAGGGGTAGAACGTCTTTTACAAGTGAGAGGAAGAACTGGCTGTAATGATGCTTCTTTACTTCAAGAGTGCAGTTAACCTTCAAGCATGGAGTGCTCTGCGAACAGCGAGGGGTTCATGGTCCCGCATAAGGTCCTAGTGTGGTCCAGGAGTAACATTATGGTAAGACCCAGGGAGCAAAATCCCTTGGAAGTTGAGTTTACAACAAAATAGAAATACTTGCATGGAGATTTCCAGCTGACATCCCAGCCAAATGACCCTGAGAGCACACCAAGCTCTTCACAGTCATCGAATCTTGACAAACATTGAACGTAAATCTGCTCAAACAGCTTGCAAAAGATCGAGAGGGGGGGGGGGTATGTATGACGGGCGGGGTAGGACTAATAAACACTGATTTTAAAAATGTTTACTCTCTGTAAATGTGCTAAATAAATGCACTGTCACCATAGACCGAAATATGTTTGAATAAGTTTTTATAGCTAGTTAAGCTTCAAATCATAGTCATCGCATTACTATTGTTACTCAAAGTATTAAATTACGACATGAAAACCTCTTGATGCCCGTCATCTTAATTTGATTGGAGTTTTGTTTTGGGGTCATGCAGAGTAGTTTATGTGTATTTATTGTGCTAATAATTTTGTGTGTGAAGCGCGCCGAAATTTTGTACTAGAAATCATTGACCATGGTAAAAATTGCACGCAGATTAGCACTGATTATCTTCAGTTTTCTTGCCAAATACGTCTACTAGTAGCCTAGTAGGCTATGACTACTTTTAATTGACAATCTCCCTCCATGATCACATCTGCACGAAAAAAAAAAACAATAATTGTGAGACATTTGCCGTTGAGTAAAGCCAATGAGTTGAAGTGGTGTTGAAAAAATATGAAAGAACAGGTGAAAGCGCCCACATTGTTTCGTCAGTAACTAAGGATTTCTGACAGAAAACAGTTAAAATATGTTCATCGTTCCTTCGAAAAATAACCTTACCCCACTACCCTTCAGACCATAAGTAACTTTTGGAATAATTATAACCTCTGTTCGACAACAGCTTACCAACGGCACTGTTCATTGGTAGGAAAAATTTATCGTGCGATCGAATTTTCCAATCAGGGGCACACCCGGCACGCGCAATTTTTTTTCCCACGAGGTTACGGGCAAATCAAGCCAATGGACCAATCAGCTTCTTGGAAATAGGCCACACCCCTAATTCCAAAATGACAGCTTTCCGACCCTTTTATTGTAATTCTGACACCGGATTATGAAAGAACAGGCCAACTAACCTCCGGCCACGTAACCCTATCACTAGAAGTAACCCTAACCATGATTTTGAAACAAATCTGAAAAATTTTGAAAATCAAATTTGCCCATAACCTGGTGGAAGGAAAAAAAAAATCAGGCACCCGGCACTGTAGTGCCTTCGTGCCCCTACCTGAATGTCACGATGTTTGAAGAGTGTTTCGAGAGTTTCAACGCTCTGCATAATGTACACCCGATGCACAGTACATTACATTATACGTACAAATGCCCAGTCTATTTCTCTTACGAGAGATACGCTGGGCGCAGGATATGATAGCCTTTACCTGCATGCAGTATTTAAGCACGTATGTTCTCCATTGACTCATACTTCAAGATCGATACGCATACTTTTGGTTCGCAGAAAAGGTATTAGATGGCACATGCAGTAACAGTTCTGTTCCCCATAAGAATGTTCATGCATAGCAAATCTCGATTTTTTTCTTTATTTATCCTTTCTTTTTCTTTTATAGTCTTTATTTTTAGGGGTCAATGGGGAGGCCCTTAAGCCCCTTGTATCTACCACTGATAATATTAAAGTGCCCCAAATTTCTATGATTTTGATAACGAAATAAATTTGGGTGCAAAACTATGATTTCGCCCCCACTTTGCGGGACCACGGCCTCTTGGTCATTTGCGCCCTCTCACCCCTTTCACATATTCCAAGACAAGCCCCGTAGCTGAGGGGGACATGGGGGGGGGGGGGAGAGCGCCGTTAGACATATTTTTAATCACCTTCGCCTTAACACATTTTAATACGTTTCGCCCCCTAAAAATGTTTCTCCAGCACCTTGTCTGGCCAAGGGCGTAATTCAAGATTAGGTAAGCGAACCCTTTTTTTGCATTGTAACGAGTTCGTTTTCACTGACAATCACAAAAAACTGTCATAAGTTACCTTTTCACTACCTATAACACTGTTATTGAATGAGATAAATTTCTCAAGGAATATTACTGTAACTATCACGAGCTACCGTACTTTTCATGTGAAACAAGCACAACCATTATCATTATGCGGTGTTACTTTCTACAGTGTCCAAAAGACCATCCAGCATGTGTCCGTCGAAATGGCCAAGACATGGGACCTTTGAGTCCCCTTCCTCGTGGAAATTTTAAACACATGATCCATGTGATTTCTTACAGTGGCGTAGCTAGATATTTTTGTGGGGGGGGGGGGGCAAAAGGAAAAAATTTCAGACAGATTATCATCTTGTAGTAAAGATGTATTATGTACTCTCTAAACGTAGCGCCACCTGACGTGTAGCGCGCGGGAAAAAATTAGATTAAAATATCTCCGAGATAGCCTTAAATGACACTTCCAGGCTTTGTCAGCAACCATTTTGATGTGTAATTCTGCTTAAACACATAAGAAGTGTTGTATTTCAAATGAATTGTTTTTATTCATTTCCGACGGAGACTAGAAATTTCCGACAGAGGCCTTCGGAGGCTTTGTAGGGGGTGGGGGCGACCGTCCCCCTCTAGCTACGCCACTGATTTCCTAGTACCTCCAGTCAAGATAAGAACACAAACCTGTAAGGCAGCTTAATTAAAAGAGTTTCTATACCCAACATCAACAAGGGAAGGGCTCTTTGCAATTACAAGGGTAACACGGCGCCTTCGGTAAATCTTGCCTACCAACTTGTCTTCCATACTGGTCCCAGCAGATGCCACTCGGATTCAAAAAATCTACCAGGAAACCGAGTTGGAATATAACAAAATTAATATATTTCCAGCTATTCACTGTACGGTATTTTCAGATGAAAAGTGGGACGGACCTGATTATGGAAATTATGTAGAAGTGGGGACTATTCCGTGGCGGTTCCCTGTTTTAGTGGCGCCGGAAGCATGGTGGGCTCGTGGCCCCCATTGATTTCTGAAAATAGAATCCTGAAAATTTCAAAATGATCCCAAAAGGCGTCTAAGCTATAGATTTCTGTAGGGGCAGTGTGAGGTGAGTTTTCGACCGAGTGGTGGATCTGTTGTAATCATTTTCTCATATCAATTTGTTTGTTACTTAACCCCGTACAACTTGTGTTATGCGTCTCCCACCCAACGAAAATGCGCTCTGCGGAAAACGGTACGGATACGACCTTTCGATCGCTAGTGCTCTATTGCATAGCAAAATTACAGTGATGTTTTTTCAGTTTAAAGTTCTACTGTGTCTCAGCTTCTGAATGGCATAAAATATATCGATAATATTCCACTTTTACATAGGGACCTGGACAGATTTACAAGGCATCTTTTTGCATGCAAGCAATAGCTATGAACTTTTGACCTACTTCTGTTTGTACAAACAAGCTTGGATCGCCGATGTTCATGCATTGCTGGCTTGGTTATCATGTAAACTTCCCAATGGTAACCTTTATTTTCAAATTTTCCTACATAATCCTACATAGGAACCAGGCCAAATAACATATAAACAGACATAAATATGTATATGCGTAAAGCCGCGGTCACACTACAACGAATTCGGATCGGACTCCGATCCGATTTAGTGAGTTTTTGTTAAAATCTTCTCCATTTCGGGTCGGAAAGATCCCAAAATTTGCCAACCTGTGGAATTATATGATTTTTATCGCAGGACTACGAAAATTAAATTTATACGAATTATTTCGTGACGTCACATCGACAGACAGCTTTTATCGAACTACGCGTGTCCGATAAAGCTGTTTGTCGGTGTGACGTCACGAAAAAAATCAGTTAACATTTTATTTTCATAGATCTCTGATGTAAATCATATATTTACACTGGTTGGCAAATTTGGGCTCTTTCTGACCTGAGATGGGGAAGATTTTAATAAAAACTCACAAAAATCGGATCGGAATCCGATCCGAATTCGTTGTAGTGTGACCGCGGCCTAAGTCTTGCACCAATGAAAAGACGCCAAGCGATGTGTGAACAACGCGCCACAGAATTCTACACCGAGCGCGCGTTGTATATAGACCTTATGCACTATATCGGGGTCTGCCATCCTTTGATAAGCTTATATAATGCACAGTGGAGCAAACGAAAATTTTATTAAGTCCAAGAATGTTTCTGTGGACTCAACGCATGTATTTTTACGTAAAAACTTTCCCCGAATAGAAGGCAGTAAAATAACCAAACGGGTGGGGGTTCAGGAGGTTTGTTGACAACATACCCTTCTCTTAGACAACATACTCCTCTTTCACCTAACCAAAATTAGAATTCACTAAATTATGGACATTTTCCAGCCATACATGATCAGTTCCAAAAATACCCCAAAGATAGCACCATTTTGCATCTAAGCAACCTTAAATTAACAAAAAATTTCTAAAAGGGGAGGGGTTAGCGCCCCGGACGGCACCTTTACGTAGTGACAAAGGAAGGATCTCCCACTGCTGTATACAATCGCGGGGCGCATAAAAAGGTAGCTTTACGATGTCATTTGTGGTCTCCCAAGTGGCGTTACTCCTATGCGCTCTGAAGGAGGAAAACCCCCGGTCACCCGGACTGGGTGGGGGGGGGGGCGGGGCACCCGGCGGGTCTGGCACCTACGCTGATACTTTGTTTACAATGGACTTCTGGAAGAGGACACCTTTTCCCACCTAGGTCTGGCACAGGATTACACTTTTGATCGCATAACTAACTATCGAAATCTTGAGATATCAAACTGTCTGGGGACACCCAACTCATTCTGCCCCCCTGAACCAAGGTTACGCCACTGCCCCCATCAAGTTCCGGCGGTGCTACTGCCCTGTTTGTCGGACATCGCAGGGCAAACCCATAGAAATAGGCCCACTTCACTACAATGTCATGGCTTAAGAAATTCTGTACTTGAGATTAAGGAGATTCCGTTGCCTTCCGCACAACCGACTATTTCCGAGTAGCATACCAAATCCACACATAGCTTTTGTAACTTAGGCTACGTCACGATTACCCAACAAAATCAATCTTTACAATTGTGAGGTGAGGCGAAGGCAGTCTATTTGTTTTTGCGTTGTTCCTCATTCAATTGCTCCTAAGTTATGTTAATTAAACAAAAATCATGAATGGGATTGCAAGGTTTATGACAAAAGGACAAGAATGCGACGTAGAGAATCTACTGTTTTGCATACTATTGTCCATACCAAAAGAATGCGTAACTACTAACTACGTCACTAAGATACATTAAGGGATCTGAATGGCGGGAAATTCGAAGTTAATACTATTATACTTGATCATGGAGTGAAAAGTCTGGAGTCTTCTTCCACCTGTGTCGTTGCGCACCCGAAAATAAACGCTCACTTGGCGATACCTTGCATCACAGAGCACTTCGTATATTCTCATACAGTGTACTTATTGCGTATCGTGAGGTTCTCAAACAACTAAAGAGTCATGATGATGTTTTACATCGTTTTAGCCGTATGTTTGGTTGACTACGTTCTGTACTTCATTTTAGCAGTATATTTAGCTGTCTTCGTCGTTCAGAGTTCAATATCTTACCAGTTTGATCCTGTGCGTGAACGGCAAACAACAGATGTTCCTTCTTCCGGACCAGCTCGCCTAGAGGTAAGTTCTTATACCAGCACGTTTTTAAAATCTTGAATGTCTAATTACTGCTCTAAAGATTAGGCTCCATTTTATGTACTTGGTATTAGAAATAATTACCGTTTGAGTAGAAAAGATAGCTTTGCGCAAGGGCGGGGAATTGTTCTCAATATTGGGTGACATGACCCCATTTTCAAAAAATTTACTGTGTGAAAAATTTAAGTCAATGGGCGATTTTTTCAAATATGGAGGGACATTTCCCTGTCCCCGGGATAGCCGCCCATAGCTTTGTGAAAGCTACTCAAACTAACTTTCTGGCACAATTGCAAGAGCCCTAACTAAGGGCCGAGGCCTCACATTACTTGTCCCTCCTCTTTGTAATTAATTCTTTAGCGGGCAGTTTCAGGTTTTGCTAAGAGTGACAGAGAGCCCACAGAAACTGAAAAGAGCCCACAGACACTGAACACCCAGTCCATAAATGGACTATGTCCATCGATCCTCTTTGCAATTTAAGAAACATAACTACCTCACTCGTCGACGATTTCTCCGTACCACGGCGGGTACATCCCATGTTGGTATTAATATAACCAAAGTTATATAGCGCCAATCTGTGTCATGTGCGGGCACGTCCATTTTATGGACAGGGTGTTTTATTTATTTATTTATTTTTATTTAAACTTTGAAAACAGGGTTGAGAAACTCGGTTAGCTAAAGAGCTAATCTAACCCGAGGCCCTGATTACAAACATGCAAAAGTAAGAAGTAAAAAATAAAGGTGTAAAACATATAGAAGTTCACAAAAATTAAAAGGGAGATGAAAATAAAATAAGATCAAACATATAAAATGATGTAAAGCATAAGATAGAAAAAAGAAACAAATTATAAACATAATTCGAACCAAAAGTAAAATAAAATAAAAGGGATTAAATGATTTCATGAATAAGACGTTTAAAACAACTCAGAGTTTTAGCATCCCTACATTCTGGTGTGAGTAGTACATTCCAGTCCCTTGCAGCCAGATAGGAAAATCGTCTTTTATGATATTCTGTTTTACCACCTTTTATAAAGAGACCGTTTGAGGTTGCGGATCTTAGACTATGTGAATGTGTATCCCTTGTGAACTGGAAAGGCTCTCTCAAATAATCAGGTGCCAGAGCATTCAAGCATTTATATAAGATTGTTAATCGCTTTTCTTGAATACGTCTGTCCATTGTTTGCCATTTCAATGCGCCAAGAAAATGAGAATTTTGCAGGGTGTGTACATCATTAAAAATTGCCTTCGCTGCTTGTTTTTGTAGACAAATTACTTTTCCCATGTTTTCCCTTACTACAGTTACCCCATATAGCACTACAATAATCCAAAATTGGTAGGATGTAACCTGTATAGTATAGTATACATGTATCTTTATCAATAAAAGGCTTAATTTCTCCTTAACAGAGCTATCCTGCTACTGATCAATGAATAAATATAATTAATGTGAGAATTCCATGATAGCGTTTGGATCTATATATACACCAGAAGTTTTTCACATTCAAACATTTTCAAGTAAACAACCATTTACCTCAAACAGATAGTGTTTCATTTTCTATGAACTTTGACAGCCTCTGGTGTGATCCTAGCAACATGGTTTTAGTTTTATGGGTGTTCATAAACCATTTTGTTCACCTCTTTACTTATAGCACACATGTCAGCAATTAATTTTTCATTGATATCATTAATATCTCTACCCATTACGTAAAAGGTGGTATCATCAGCATACATGTCGTACATGCAATGTCTTAACGAGAGACCCATATCATTAATGTATATTAAAAAATAACAATGGTCCTAGAATCGAACCCTGTGGTACTCCACATACAACCTTCTGAGGATTTGAGAGAACGCCATTTATTTGACAGCGTTGGGTTCTCTCTGACATATATGACCGAAACCACTGTAAGGAACTTCCTGATATACCATAAATATGAAGCTTTTGAATCAACACATCATGGTTAAACTAGGTCGAAAGCCTTTCTCAAATCCAGGAAAACAGTACCCACACAGAACCCTGAATCAATTGCTTCCATCCATTTATCCGTAATTTTAAGAAGGGCAGTCTCAACAGGAATGTCTTTTCCTAAATCCTGACTGGGCCACTTTAAGTAGATTAAATTCATTCAAATAACTAAATAATGCATCATGCACATGTTTCTCTAAAATTTTGATAATACTGGTAATATGGATATCGGTCGATAGTTTGAAACATCAAGAGCAGATCCACTTTAAAAATTGGTGTAACTCTAGCTTGTTTCCAACTTTTAGGGAAAACCTTATATTTGATACTTAAATTTATGATACTTGTTATACTCGCAGCAATAAACATCCGCACTACTCTTCAAAAGGTGAGCACTGATCTTATCAAGACCCGTTGCTTTAGTTAAGTCCAGCGATTTTAAGAACTTCAATACAAAATGTTGCGAGATTCCGGGATGTCAAAGAATTTTCATTTGGTACATTCTTAGAAACGTATTGCTGCAATGCAGTTAAATCAAGGTCATGGAAAACATTATTAGGTGATGCGTACTGAGCCGAAACCGAAGTAAAGAAGTCATTGAAAGCATTTGCAACCTCCTCGGTGCTTCAATTTCCTTTCCTTGTACTATTACAAGGTTTGGTGACTGTTGATTTTTCGTATTTGTATTATTCGATTGAACATTCCGTAGAATATGCCAAAATTGCTTTGGAATTGCCCTTGTTTTTGGTTATTGCATTATGAAAATAATTCCGTTTTGCATTCCTTAAAAGTCTGGTTACATTATTCCTGGCCTGTCGATACATACTGGGCTCAGAAAATTTTGCCTTGTTTCTCTGTCTTATTGCCTCAGTAATTTTCACTATTAAACCAGTCAGGTTGGAATCTTTTCCTGACTCGTTTTTCCTTCTTTGGAGCATGCTTACTCAAAAACACCCATAAAAATACATTCCCATGCTTGTAAGACTTCATTTGGGTCATTTCCTTTGGGTGTGTCTGGCGAAATATTCAACTGCCAGTCTAAATCTTCGTTAAAATTACATATATCTATTTTATCAATATTTCTGTATTCAATGATTTGTGTGCATTAGTCTTGATTTTCATGCTAGCAAGTAAAGAAAATTGGCAAGTGGTCATAATCGTTATGTCGGTGTTAAATTAACAATACGTCTCCCGTTAGTAGTATAAACGTGATCTATTAACGTAGAAGTACATTCGTGTGTTAAACCAAGAGACTCAACATCATGTAAACCATTTCTTGTTTTCCCCATTGAGCAGATTGAGGTTAAAATCCCCAATGACAATAATATCTAAATTTGAGTTGCATGGGTTAGTCATCATTTCAAGGAATATATTTGACCATTCAGTTTTAGAGTCAGGCGGTCGATACAGTACGCACAAAAGAACATTTTTTAAATTACGTAGAGGAATTTCTATCCATAGGGCTTCAATATCATCTTTTTCATAGTTATTCCTTCTGACACAAGGTACACTGCTTTTAACGTAAACGGCTACACCTCCTCCTTGCTTTCCCTTCCTGTCCCTACGAAATATATTATATCCAGGAATGTTTACCTCATAATCCATATAAGTCTCGTTTAAAAAAGTTTCATTAAGGCAGAAAATATGGAAATCAGAGTCATTTTGATATAACAATGCCTGAAGTTGATCTAATTTGTAATAAAGACGATTAATATTGAGAAAACCTATTTTTAGTTTATTTTCACATTCTGTTGTGTTTACAGCAAGCTCATTCCGCATCCCCACAATTTCGGCACAGTCTTCCTGGCCAGGGTCCTACCGAAAATGGCAAAATTTTTCCTTGTGGCCTTTCAGTCCACATTGTCGGTGTTCGAAAATAGACACTGTGCAATGGTCCTTTGTTGAAGTTTGGTTTTCTCCACTCCACATTATCGTTGGATAATGGTAAGGAGAAATCATATCTTGATTTCTCCTTTCCATGTTTACCGAAGAAAGGGTGGGAAAACTGGCATGTCAGATTTCACACCACCGCGATGTTCTCGGCTTCAGTGCTTTTCTCATGTATGTCTTTTGTGGCAACGGCCTCACCATAACCCAGGGCGCACTTCCATTTCTATGGTTCTGTGAAAGTCATATGCACATGACGTCACAGACAGAATGACGTCACATTTTCGGTAATTCCCCCCTAGTTGCACAGGCTGTACAGTAATAACACAAAAGTTTAACATTCGCTTGTAATTGCAAGCAAGCATGCATGCAGATGGTGTCAAATTCGGGAAAGTGATTTTCTTTGGCAAACGTTGCCGCATTTGAATTTTTTCTGCATTCATATTAGGTTAAAGCTTAGGTCTATGTAGGCTACTGTAATATCCATAAGAGGCTTAAACAGAAGTAAAAGATGTAGTGGTATGCATTATGCAGGGCCTAGCCAAGGGTAGATGTGAATTGTGACCATGTCTGTGTAGGCCATGGGCAATCCTCTGCAAAGGCTTGTGTACATGTATAATATGCAAAAGCATGATACTCTAACAAATTAGCAGACTCTGACAAGCCGTAGCTGATGCTTAACATGTTGGTTACCTTCAGGAAAGGCCTGAGTACAGCTGGTCGTCGAATTGCTTACTGCAGATCAGTAGGATATGGAAGTTCAGAAATACACAATGTGAGGATTTTGCTGTATGAACAGCTCAAGTATGCTGATGTTTTGACAGAGATACACATGCTTCAAGCAAATTTTACCATTTTTGCTTTCCACAAAGAAATGTTCCCCTCTTCAATTTTTGCAGTTACTCCATGAAATTTTTTCTTCAAAATGAATTTTCACTATTCTGTGATTGATATCAAAATAACCAAAATTTCAGAATAGTGTATACTAATTCAAAATATACTACAGTTTTATACAGGCAGTCTTTGTGGTTGGTAAAACTACCTTCCCTGCAGCATGCAAGGTATACCAACTTTGCTTAATGGCCAATGCAATGTATGCTATTTTTTAATATCACAATTATAGTTAAGGCCTAGCCCATATATTATATCATTAGCCAACCATATCTCAAAAGGGATAAGGTGATAGGGTCTTATATTTAGCATGTGGCTTAAGTCTATGTAGGCTGTAAAGACCCCATCAAGTTTTGTAGCAAGAAAAAAATTGTTTGAGGTAACTACATTGGGTACAGAATGAAATCTGTAACCGATGCTTTGGACTTAGCTTGGGAAAAGAAAATTTGATGACATATTTGCAATAATGGTGCCTCTTATTAAAATACGCCCAATAGTAATGAGTGCCCCCCCCCCCCACATTTTTCAGGCACCCAACAAAAACAGAAGTTACATACTTGATGATAGCTTACAGAAGCTGATTAAGATTCAATGCAATCAAACTCCAGAATGGTGTAACCTGCAGCAATTGGTTAAAAATGGCCCGGCCCCTCCCCAACTTTACAGAAGCTTTTTTATTGGGTCCTCCATTTATTCAGTTTCAAAAAAAATTCAGTGTGGTACATCTTTTGCTATATCATTCATAATTGTGCTATATCCATAAAAGGAATGGATTCATCCTTTGAAATATTGTAAGTACTGTGAATGACATAATGCTTCTTCACAAAAAAAAACGTATGTATCAATCCTTGGTTCACACAATAATTTAAGGAACAAACACAAATTCCACCTCTTCCTTCTTCAATTGACTCTTCATTATCATACAAAAATACAAGTGGGTGTATGTACATACGTATTACACTTTAAAGACCTAATTTTTGAAACTAAACAAACCATTATAGGTATTAAAAGCTTCTTTCAATTTTGCAAATGATACCCTACTTTTCTTTCTTAATCTTTGTTGATAATACTTTTCAATTCTCATTGCAAATTTAAATTTCTGAAAAAAGACATCAATTTTTGGCAACTTTCTTTGTCTCTTGCATTGGTAAATATAATTCTTCATGTTTAAAATAAGATAATTAAAGGGGTGAATAGAGCCTTTCCCAAATACAAAGAAAATGTTGTACTTAGAAAAATTGTTTCCCTAAGAAATGAAACTCAACAACAAGAATAAAAACTAATGTAATACTACAATCCCAAAAGAGATGTTCAATGCTTTCTATTTCTCTTTCACAAAAGGAGCATTTATCACATTCCACATTCCCCATGGCATACCAAAGCTTATTCTTGGAAATTATTTGGTGAAGAAAACAGTATTGAAAGCATTGTAACTTAACATCAGGAATGACCTTTCTAGGCATGTTAAAAAAAAAAACCTGCAAATCTTTTGTTTCAATATCTATGAATTTGCCCCTTCTATTTCTTTACAGTGGTTGGATCAGTAATATTATGCTTAAGCTGTAAATTATAAATAAATTGGAAAATGTGGGACATGTAATATTTTTTCTAACAAATGACAATTATTTAGTGTGTCTTCAAATTGGTAGACTTGGTAATACAAGAAAAAAGGCAACAAGCTGGTAGAGTGCAAAAGTTTTTACAATTACAATTCTACCAATGAAAATGATATTGAGATCATGAACAAGTGCAGAATTATGAGTTATGTACGGGGCAAGTGGAAAAAACTAGATTTGGAAATATCAAATGTATGGTGGGAGGCCTCTTTTAACCTATCTAACACATAAAGTCATCTTTAGGGACTTGGCGGTGCCCATTGATAAAAACAGAAGTATTTTCAGTATAATACCAGTTTAAACTTCATTATTAATTAAAAATAGAAATACCTTTAATATTATTGTTATTCATTACTTAGGGCTAAAATTTCAGCTGCCAGTATAGAGATATAGGAACTGAGTGGAAAGCCCTGTCTTACACCTTGTTGTACATCAAAAAACCCAGATGAATATCTATTATTACAATCACAAGTGGAAGACCCTGTATAGAAGACTTCTATCCACTTAATAAAGCTGTTGAAGAAGCTGTTGACCCCTGAACCAACCTCACTTCACCATGTATACATACGCCAAGTATCAGTACCCCAGTATATGTCCCCCTGTACGAGTCTGCTCTTATTCAACACCTGGTGGCATCCAGGGACATAAATACATCCACTATATTACAGGCTGCCTTGTAATTAATGTTTGTCGGACAGCTTGACTGGAGTTACCACTGCCCAGACAATTCAGTAGAGTGAGCCTGTGACTTTCAGTTAGTATGACCAATTTGTGATGCTTACTCTACCCATTGCACAGTAGTCACTCAGGGTAACCATGATGTGGGGGGGATTGGGGTGTAAATCTTTTCAGTCCCTTCCCTTAACCCTGAAAAGTGGAAGTTCAAATGCCAAAGTACTCTCAGCCCCAAAAGTCAGGTGTCACCCTACGTAGCTGTGGTGGGTAAAGCCTTTATATGGTTTTGGTGGATGTCACGTTTCTCAAAATCATTCAGTTCAAACTCAGTGTTTGTAGTAACATCATTTTGGCATTCTGATTCTTTGCTGTGTGTTTCTCTTTCCTATCTCTAGATTCAAATGATCATGCAGGTTGTGATCACATTAACTTACATAGGTCACTAATTCTAAATGGAACCTACTGCCATTTAAAAATGGAACCTACTGCCATTGTGCTTGGTGCTCAGCAAAAGCAATGGAGTAAGGAAAACAACCCAGTGAGCCACAACTTGAAAAAAGGCGGTGGCCGGCCCTACTTAATTAAACCAATTGGTTAGAAACTGAGCTGTAAAACCTCATCTAACCTATAAACCCATTTTAAATATGTCTATGGCTCAACAAACGTGAGGGGAGATATAGTCTTTGGGTGTATGGTGAAACAAAACAGGGCCAAGTAAAAGTTCTTCTGCATGACTGAGCTTGTGAAATTGTCCATTTTGAATTGCACCCACTCAAAATGACTTGTTTCCCACCCATTATAGGGCTTGAAATATTTATAGGCAGGGTCTTAACCATAAAATATGGAAATTTTGAGTAATCAAAATGAGCAAAAGAAGCCAAAGAATATAGGTAGAGCTGCAGAAATTCTGCACAAGTTCTCGTCTGTGATATGTGCACTGCTGAAACTCTTAGGAAAATGCACACACTAATTTAAAAAAAGTTCTGCACAAGTTCTAGTCCATAGGAATGTATAGGTTTGTTATATACCTAGGCATCTGCAGGGTAGTACGTAAGGTGTTTGGGGGAATACACAAAGTTCGATATCTTCTGGTAGTGCAAATGCTGACCTGTGAGCTATTCCAAAAGCAGTTAACTACATGGTATATATGTGCTCCAAGCTAAATCTTGATGGGAAGGAAACACATTAAGCTTGTTTGAATGGAAACAAGCTGAAATTATCTTTGTAAAAAAATGTAGGTAGGGGGTTTGACAAATAAATGTGCAATTTTGAAGAAACTGAAAAATACACTGCAATTTTTCAAAAAATAAAATTATGGTCCTATATAGTCACAAAAGTCCAGTCACATAATGTGGTAGCCTGCTGTAAGCAGGCTATTGTTGAGTTTTATCAGCTACGAGTACAATTCTTAATATTTGCCTACCTAATGCTAATGTACAGTACACAGACGAAGTTTAATACAATACAATAGCCTGCCAACTTTCTAGTCAATCTTATTTCCGAGACAAAAATAACTTCATGATAATTAATGCACACGTCATCAGCGTTGGTAAGGGGTGGAGTCAACACGAGCGACCGGTTGCTCCGCTACAGCAGACAACTCTTTTCACTTGTATAAACGTTATGCAGTGCAGTACGGAGTATAGTTACTGGCTTAGCTGCTACTGTGTACATGTATACATATACAGCTAGCAAGGAACGTTGTCGTCTTGCGGCACATGCAAGGGACAATATACAGGCTAGTTTGTACAAACCGGCAAGATCTGGGACAAGATTTTCCGCCTAACGTTAGGCTTGACTTTTCACTGCAAGGATAAGCTCGATGTTTAGCCCTAACATGATAATTACGTACCTTTTTAAGATGTCACTGTATCTTCAGAAGTATTCGTATGTGCGTCGTCGCAGGCCGTTGATATATATGAATAGTCAGTACCGTGAATACCATGTGACCTTCTTATGAATAATAATTTATCCCGCATTTTGGGGATTCGTGTAAATGAGAACTGGACGAAGGTTTGCAGACTCTGTATAGAATATATATACCGGGGTGTATTATGATTTCTGAGAGAGCGCCATCTATTGGAAGCTACTACAGAGTCTGCTCTGCAGGCTAATAATGTGGCTGCTACATCCATCACTAATGTGACTTTATATTCAGAACTGTTCATGTACAGTTGCAATGCTGATAAAAAGACATGGTTCTACAATGTAATTTCTGGAATGATTCAGGCATTATTCAATAAATGACTATTCATAGTTTCGTTGAGTGTAACAAACCCTATTTGGAAATACTTCCTTCCCTGGTAGCTAGCATTTAGCACTTGGTACTGTTTAACATGCAGGACTACTTTGTATATGGAGATATATCCCTACACTTGCTTCATAATGGTTTGCTGAAGCAACCTTCAAAATATCATCATAACATGTTGAGATCATTGTTTTTGCTAGTAAACTTTGTGTATGTCGATCATGTCAGATATAGAAGAAAACAGTCATTTATATAATCAAAATTTTATTTTCCAATATTCTGCAAACTTTTTCTCAGAGCTAGAGTTATGCTAGATAAGAGTGTTATGACAAGAAACTTTCATCTTTGTCCAATTTAATACAAAAGTCACTGGAAATCACCACACTGTCCGTCATAGGGGATTTTGCATTTACTGATCAGTCAATTGCCTTAGTATAGTTTGTAGCCAGGAAAAATTATTAAAAAGTGAGATTATGCAAAGCATTTTCAAGCAAGAAATAGTGTGACCACATGTGAGGAGAAATTCAGCATAGGCTCATGAAAAGATTTCCATACAAAAGTTAGTTGTTCTGCCACAGACACTACTTGTATGGTATATAGGTGACTGTGTATGAGTCAGTCTAATTATATTTAGGGTTGCAAGGTAAATTACATTGACTACTAATTCATTCTATATTGGTTTTTACCCTTAATGCATATATTTATACATGATTTGTGTACATATCAGTGAGTATTAACTTCAAAATGCCTCCCCCTCCCCCTAAAAAGAAAGTTGTGAAATGTTCGAGGCACCAATGTACTTTATTCAAGTACATGTAATGCAAATGTAAATTCCATATTGTAACCCTGAGCACAAGTACAAAATGAACAGTGGCTCCTGGCTAAATTTCAATAAAAATTTCGTCGCCAACCCAACCAAAGCTGCTAAACAAGATCCCTTCAATACAGGCTCAGTGTAAAAAATCTTTTGTATGCAATGAAAGAAATGGAGAATCCTAACTGTGTTATCCCTCCCTTGTTGCAAGAATTTAGTAGATGAACTAATGCCATCACCAATGACACCCGGTGGTGAAACTTTGTTATCTGTTTCAGGGTTTTACATGTTCACGTAAGGGTAGGAGCCCAAGTTGATTGGGGGGGGGGGTGTAACGACTTGCCCGAAAAATATGACTCAAATTTTCCGCGTGCTCCACCCATGTCCATCATGTTAAGGTATATATCATATAGGCATGTATCGGTTTATCACACTGCTTGTTAAGTACATACCATTATTTGCCGTGTTACTTCCCTTTCATACTGATTGTAATTTTTTGAATTCTCTCATGGGTGTGGGGAGCATGCATTCTTTTGCTGGCCTGGGGTCCAAGGGGGGTGTCCCCCTTCCCTTTGAAAATTTTTGAAAAATTAGGTGTCCTTACATGCAATCTGGTGCGACATATGCTACCTTTGAGATAAAATAAAATTTGTGTTAAAAAATTTGCGTCTTTAAGGTACTAAAAAGAAAAAAATCGGCATCAATGAGGGAGGCATGGCCCAATAGCCCCCTAAATACACCACTGATATATGGCATGCACTTTACATCAATTTATGTTGGTGTACCCAAATGATTTCATGGTGTCAAATTATACGGCTGTAAAAGTTACATCGTAGAGTTTAGCCATATTTCGTGTAAAAGTCTTTGCTGTGGTGTAAATGTTTATCCCATTTTACTTTATATTTGGCCGCATATAAGCAAATATGGAGTGACCAATATTTGGCAGTGTCAACTTGAATATAGGGTGTTAAAAGATTTGACTGTTCAATGCGATTTCGATTGCCAAAATATTTGGTCGTATTAAGGAGTATACAGATCGTCAAAATATTTGGCTGTACAATTACAATTACCAATGAAATTTCTTTTTAACTATTGATTACCTTTAGCTACATCATTGCATTATTTTTCTTTCAGTAGGTGCCTGAAAAATTCTCAGCTTATTGCCCGAATTTTCACAAAAACATTTGGTTGCCCCCGCCCTCCTATGCCTATGCATGTTCATGATAGAAAATTATTCTCTAAATTATTTAGGGTGACCAAAAGTGCAAATGTCACTCACCACTGGCTAGTGGAATAAATAAAATAGTGGCATGGACAAAAAATATTTGACGATGCTGCCAAAACATTTGCAATGTACAGCATTGCCTAAATGACATCTGAACAAGACAATGAAGGGTTTTTTTTCAGTTGCATGGTTGCTAACAGGGTAGTTGTAGCTAGGAGTGACTAATATGCTTAATTTCCATACTCCATGGCTGAGTGATAAGTTGTCTTCATAGAAATACTAATTTGTTGCGTAATGTTTTAATACCATGATTATACTTGACCTAGTTGTTACTAAGTAACAATTAAATGTATACCATTACAATAAAGTTATCCCCTTTAAACTTTGGACAGATAATATTAGTTATATACCTGTGTTTCTATAAACCAATTGGACCTTCTTTTAAAGTATGTGTAGGATATAGCTAGAAGAATTATTTTAACTAAGACTGTGACTTAACTATATACTGTTCTGTAATCCTGTATGTGTAATTCTTATGAAGCCAAAAGAGCTTGTGAAATTCCCAAGTTGCAAAAAAGCGATTAAAAGACACCCATGTGCCAAAGCTCATGGTGCTATCCATCAACAGGTGGTTCAATGTCTCAAATATGTTTATGACATTTTGTCACAATATTATATCCTAAATATGGTTCAGAATTCACAAAATTTCAAGGCATGCTTAAGAAAACCTCAAAAAGTGACCAAAATTTTGAGGTCATATTTTGCTACAAAATTTTTTGAAGGAATGTTTATCTAATGATGTTTACGTAAAGGTATTAAGGCCTCCAAGCTTAAAATTATTGGTTTATTATGATCAAGTAATGCTCCTAATTTATTATTCAGAAGACTGAAGTCCTAGCTGCATGACAGAATTCCTTTTTATTCATTCCTACTATTCCTTTTATATTGTAATTAAAACTCAATTTCTCTTTACAGCAAAGGGAGGAAACCTGTGATTTGGCAGAGTGGATGGAAGTGGTGGAACTTGCCAGTGACAGAGTGGAGCCTATCAGCCAAGCTGGTCATAGTTCAATCCCTGGTCAGGGGAAAGTAAGGTGGGTTTTTCACCAACTTGATACCTATGGTTCTCTTCTGAACTTACCTACAAAGAAGAAAGTCATGTTTAATTAAAATATTAAATAGGCTTTTGCCATATAGGTGGTTGCTTAGTGACATAGTAATTGCTCTCAAAGCTGGTTTTTTTTTTCATTTGATAATGAAGACAAATTCCTATAACAAGCAGGATTGAGTGGAATGTCAGTGTTAGTTGTTTGGTACATCCTACTGCTCTCAAAGGATATTACAATCTTCTTCTTACTAAAAAGAGGAAAAAAATTAAAAACCATTTGGAATTTACTTACTTTTAATTAAAGTCATTTCATGCAGTATTGAAATCCTTGCTGGTATACAAACATGGACCAAAATTTATACTGTATTTAACTTACAAACTGAAAAGGGTCCTGCTCTGCTATCTCAAATTTTCCAAAAATCATGGTCGGGCACAGACTCGTACTTTGCTACAAAATTCCTAACATTGTTAAGTAATGAATAGAAGCAGGTAAAATATGACTTCCAGTTCCACTCAGAGTGGTGTGGGAGTTGCGGCTCATTTAGAATTGGCTTTGACCCCCTTTCTATCATGACAGATTTAGGAATAAGCAGTTCACCTCAATTCACCTGAACTCTTTGTGCCTCTGGTTAGGGGTATAGGGGACCAACAAAGGTCTCCTATTAGGGTCCAGGGACGATGCCCCTGATGGCAAAGGACACAGATCATGTATTTCTGGTCTAAAGTTCTCCCCAGCTGTCAATAATAGGCTAATATCACAATTATTCATATCAAAAATGTGTGTAACAACATTTACTTTTTCTGCAAACCTCTAAATATGGGGGAAAATTTGGTATTCTGTCCCCCCACTAAAAATAATGGGGGACCCATGATTGCCCCCATGGATGAATACTTAATTAGACTCCTTGCTACATCTTATTTGCAACTTGGAGGTTCAGTTGTAGATTTTTTTGAGGGGAAAATTTCTGGCATTTTCGAGGACAAATATCTTCATAGTGAATAATAGGTTTAATGCATAAATTACCTACCTGGGGTACGTATTTCCTATCTAAATTGTAACACAGTTTTGGCATCAAAAACACGTGCATCCAGCCTTATTTAATAGCTGTAGAGCTCTTAAAATTGAATTTCATTTGGAACATCCATATGCCATTAGAGCGCAACCCCCTCCCCCCTCCCCCAGTGTCCAATGAACTTGAATCAGCAAAGCATCATTTTGGTGATGTGCATCCAATGGAGATGGATGGCCTTACGTACTTTCATTACTGAACAACGGAGGCGAGGGGGAAAACATTGTTTAGCACAGGGGGAAATGTTATTTTAATGGACTTCAGATTGACCTTTCCCTGACCTTTCCCCCTTGTCATATCACTCCAACAAAATTGTTTCATGTAGCTTAATTTCAACCTTTACAATGCTAGGCTAAAATTTTAGGAAGGGAGCCACTTTCCATATGCTGATTATTTTTAGGTAATTTAGTTCAGTACAGTATTGCACTATATGTACAGAATACTTTAAACAAGGAACACATGTCCACCCCTATAGCTCAAGGCAACTGCAGGACAAGGGCACAGTGAAAAACCATAGGACTTTGTAGAGTGGTATGAGACTGCTAAACCTCAACATGCATGTAGAGCAGGGACTTAGTGCTGGGCATAACCTACCTGATCATCAAAGGAGACAACAGGCCATTCATAAGTGTCAGCCAAAGTATGCCACTATGCTGTTATTCATAAAGTGGGTGTGTGGGGGTGGATGGGAGTGAGGGGGGAAGGGGAGCTACATTTGACCGCACTGCTCCTTAACCTTATTGTGTGCTTTCCAACCATAGGGGTCTACATGGAAGAGGTAAGGTATAAAGGTATATGGGAACGTAGTCCATATACTCTACATAGGATTATGAAAAGAATATCTTTTCGAAGCCAACTGTTGTTGCAACAAAAGTATTCATCCAAAGAAAGTAATGTGCCTTTAAAAGACAAACTTGTTTCCTCAAAATATGAAGTGGCTCTTATGTAAATTTGCTCAAGGTTGCTGACCAACTAGCTTTCAGGTTTACAAAGTATCATGGAGAAAACCGCTTCAGAATTTTGGGAAGATCCTCAACCGATCCCTCCAAAATGTTCACAAATATCTGTAACAGTATGTCCGCTTCCATGCAATATTCACCGTTATATGTAGACAGCACTGTAGCCTATGCCATGCAATACACCATATTTTCTGGGTAGTGTGTTCTTGCCAAGCCCTCCAGAGTTTTTTAGCACACTTCCCTTTTCACTTCATATTTCGCTTACATGATGCGCTGCAAATTGTTCTTGTAAGTATGATTCTTTTTGTAAAAAGAAACCATAAATGATATGAAATTGTTGTTGATCAGTCATGTAATAATGAACATTTTTGGGTTATCACTGTGTGCCTGCACATTTGGCAGAAATTAAATGGGGGCTGTACCATACACCCTTTGTGTTGTACTTGATTCCTGATGGTGATGAGTATTTGTATGTGTATGCAAATGTGTGGGTGTGCACATGTATGTATGGTATGTATGTGTGTATGACTGCTCATATATCTCATGAAAGGTTACCTCATACTTGTCAAGCATATTTTGAAATGTAACTAAATTGAAGTATCTTCATGATAAAATTGTCGAAAGTAAAGTACTGAACTCATGTCCAAAAGGCAAGGAATCACAAGCCTTTTTCCATTCTGCTTTTACAGAAACAATTGTCCAGATGTGCCAATGGATGTTGGAATCAACTTTACCAAAAGAGCAGTCTGGAAACCACTTGACCATCGACTGAGTGATACCAAAATAACCTTCATGGAGGCTCAAAGGCTTACTTGTAGGGAAGTTGACATCTTACTTTTATCCCTAACAGTTTGGTGTTTGGTTGTGGTAGTGGTGGTGGTCGTACTTGTTGTTGCTCACCTTCTCTTCCTCCTCTTCCTCCTCCTCCTGCTCCTCCTTCTACTCTTTCTTTCTTTTCTCCTTTCCCTTTTCTTCTTTCTCTGCTCCTCCTCATGCCTCTTCTCCACCTTCTCCCTTTTCCTCTCTTTCCCTCCTCTTTCTCTGCTTCTTCCTCTCTTTGTTCTCCTCTTTCTGTTGCTATTTTCTTGTTTTATTTTGCACTGGCTGTTGTTGTTACAAAAAAGAAAAAACAATGACAGTTCTGCACAATGTTTTCAAAATTGCCTGCACTGCACTGTTCTTTCTGTTGTGTTCTTTTGTTTTTCTTGTACTATACTTGCTGTTGTTGTTACAAAAAAATATAAAACAATAAAGATGGTGGAGAAATTTTCAAACACTCTCCACAGTTATGTTTTTATGATTGCCTGCACTTCAAATTTTACTCTGTTGGTCTACTTTCTGTTGTTTTTCTTAAAACTTGCTGTTAATGTTGTTACAAAAAGAACCATAACAAAACAACAAAACCAAAATAAAACAAAATATATGACAGGGGAGAAATATGAAATATTCTCCATATTCGTTTTTACATTTGCCTGCACTGCAAGTTCTTTCTATGGTTCTAGTTTTTTGTTTTTCTTGCAGTTGTTATTGTTACAAAAAAAAAATAAAATGAAAAAACCAAAATAAAACAAAAAAAAACTTATGACAGTGGAGAAAGTTTGAAAATTATCCACCTTTGACTTTACAATTGCCTGCACTGTTGTTCTACTTTCTGCTGTTTTTCTTGCACTTGTTGTTGTTGTTGTTGTTGCATTAAAAAAATAATAAAAAATTTAAAAAAAAAATAACAAATTATAACAGTGGAGAATTTTTCAAATACTCTCCACAGTTAGGTGCTTACGATTGCCTGCACGGCAGTTTACTCTGTTGGTCTACTTTCTGTTGTATATCTTATAAAACTTGCTATTAATGTTGTTACAAGAAGGACAATAACACAACAAAACCAAAAAATTCAAAACAAAACAAAATTTATGACAGTGGAGAAATTTGAAATATTCTCTACATTTGTTTTCACATTTGCCTGGACTGCAAGTTCTTTCAGTGGTTCTAGTTTCCATTGTTTTTCTTGTACTTGCAGTTGTTATTGTTACAAAGAACAATAACAAAACAAAAAAACAACCAAAATAAAACAAGAAACAAAAATTATGACAGTGGAGAAAGTTTGAAAAATTATCCACCTTTGACTTTACAATTGCTGGCACTGTTGTTCTACTCTCTGTTGTGTTTCTTGCACTTGCCGTTGTTTTTAAACAAAATAATGAAAAAAGTTACAAAAAAAAATAAAATTATAATGGTGGAGAAATATTCACCACATTCATTTTCACAATAGCTTGCACTGTCCTTTTGTTGTTTTTGCACTTGACGTTGTTTTTCTTGTTGTTACAAATAAGGCAAAAATAAAAAAAAAACAAATAAAAAATTACAGGAGCATTTTTGAAATATTCTTGTTTTATGTTCACTGTTAATGTCTACATCTTTTTTATCATGTGTGTTGTGTTTCTTGCACTTGCCGTTGTTTTTAAACAAAATGAAAAAAAGTTACAAAAAAAAAAAAATAAAATTATAATGGTGGAGAAATATTCGCCACATTCATTTTCACAATAGCTTGCACTGTCCTTTTGTTGTTTTTGCACTTGATGTTGTTTTTCTTGTTGTTACAAATAAGGCAAAAATAAAAAAAAAACAAATAAAAAAAATTACAGGAGAATTTTTGAAATATTCTTGTTTTATGTTCACTGTTAATGTCTACATCTTTTTTATCATGTGTGTTGTGTTTCTTGCACTTGCCGTTGTTTTTAAACAAAATAATGAAAAAAGTTACAAAAAAAATAAAATTATAATGGTGGAGAAATATCCGCCACATTCATTTGTACAATAGCCTGCACTGTTCTTTGTTGTTTTTGCACTTGATGTTGTTTTTGTTGTTGTTACAAATAAGGCTAAAAACAAAAAAGAAATAAAAAAAAAATACAGGAGAATTTTTGAAATATTCTTGTTTTATGTTCACTGTTAATGTATACATCTTTTTTATCACTTCAGAAGTCTGGCATCAGTTCTACACACAAGATGGAGGCATTTTAGATATGTCCACATGAACACTGGGAATGTTGTTCATTTTGGTTTCCTAAAGTATTGCCTAATCATTTTCTGCTTTTTTTCAGCAGACCAAGAGCAACACCAACTTTTTTGACTTTGGCCATTTTCATAATATTGAAAACTGGCATTTTTCATGACAATGCACTTTTTAAGAGTGCATCCAAATTTTGAAAACATTCCTTCTGTTTGACAATTATAATTATCTACTTTTTAAATTGTTATTGAAATTTCAAATATTTTAATACAAGTTTTTAACCATGGCATATAAGACAAGGCAGATTGGCTGCTTTGTTTTGATTTTCTTTCATGTGTTTATGTATTTTAAGAATGACATATTATCTGAACAGATGTTTCTTTCATATGAGTGTGTATTGTCATTTTTTTTATTTGCAAAGTTTGGCAGTTTGGTATCCTAAAGTATTGCCTAATCATTTGCTGTTTTTTTTTCAGCAGACCAAGAGCATCACCAACTTTTTAACTTTGGCCATTTTCATAATATTGAAAACTGGCATTTTTCATGACAATGCACTTTTGTAAACATTCCTTCTCTTTGACAATTATAATTATCTACTTTTTAAATTGTTATTAAAGTTTCAAATATTTTAATACAAGTTTTTAACCATGGCATATAAGACAAGGCAGATTGGCTGCTTTGTTTTGATTTTCTTTCATGTTTTTATGTATTTTAATAATGACATATTATGTGAACAGATGTTTCTTTCATATGAGTGTATATTGTCATATTATTTTATGTTTTTTCATTTGCAAAGTTTTGCAGTTTGGTATCCTAATGTATTGCCTAATCATTTTCTGTTTTATTTTCAGCAGACCAAGAGCATCACCAACTTTTTGACTTTGGCCATTTTCATAATATTGAAAACTGGCATTTTTAATGACAATGCACTTTTTAAGAGTGCATCCAAATTTTGAAAACATTCCTTCTCATTGGCAATTATAATTATCTACTTTTTTAATTGTTATTGAAATTTCAACTATATTTCCTACAAGTTTTTAACCATGGCATATAAGACAAGGCAGATTGCTTTGTTTTGATTTTCTTTCATGTTTTTATGTATTTTAATAATGACATATTATCTGAACAAATGTTTCTTTCATATGAGTGTGTATTGTCATGTTTTTTATTTGCAAAGTTTTGCAGTTTGGTGATCAATTTATTTGATATCCCCAAACAAAACCCAATTATGTTATTCTTTTCTTTTTCAGAAGACCAGGAACAACATGAATTTTCAAGCAATTTCATACTGAAATTGGCCATCTTCAAGATAATGAATACACCTGTAACAAGTCCCTCCAAATTTTGAAACATTTCTCCCAGTGACCATTAAAATTATTGGGAGTTGAGTTTTTATCCAGTCTGGGGAGAGCAGAAACGGCTCAAGGATGGCTCTCACAGGTGCAGGCTACCTCATCATTTTGCATGTGTCCTCTGAATATGAATGCATTATTTCTGTAATTAAATTTCACCTTTTAATATGTAAAATGACTTTAATCACATTTTTTCCACAGGAAGTCTATTCAGCTAACGAGATACTTAAACAATTAATGTGTGATGTGTATCTTTCATATGTTTTTTTGTATTTTAATAATGACATATTATCTGAACTTATGTCTATTTTATATGAGTCAGACTGTGTATTGTCATATTTGTGTGTTTTTAATGTGAACATTTTTGCAATTGTGATCGATTAATTTGATACCTCCAAATAATACCAAATCATGTTATTCTTTGTTTTTTCAGAAGACCAAGAACATCATGAATTTTCAAGCAATTTCCATACTGAAATTGGCCATCTTCAAGATAATGAATACACCTGTAACAAGTCCCTCCAAATTTTGAAACATTTTTCCCAGTGAACATTAAAATTATTGGGAGTTAAGTTGTATATGCAGTTTTAAAGTCTGGGGAGAGCAGAAACGACTGAAGGATGGCTCTCACAGGTGCAGGCGAGGTTGGGGCCTGTTCCATCCCCCTCCCTTCCTATAAGTCCCTTCCAAATTTCCTCTGAGTGTGTTAATTTGTGTTGGCAATTAAAATCACACAATTTTAAACAATGGCATGAGGATTTAAAGCTTCCCTTATGCCAATGTATTAATTCCCAGAGTGTCAGATTAAAGGGTGTGACAAAAGCAACCCCAGAATTAGGAGATTTTAACAAATTGCACAGCACATTAGAAGAACAAACACTCCTTGTTTGACTTTTTGACCTTTCAAGTGTGCATGTTTCTAATAAATCTTTGTTTAATCATTTTACAGACCAGCCTTCAGGAGTGACTGGGCAAAAGCTACCAATAGCAGGAGTTGACAAGGAGGAGATGGGATTCTTCCTATTCACCTTCCTGTCATAGCTGCAAGTCTGTGTACCTAGTTTTTAAGACAAGGCAGACTGGCTGCTTTCTTTTGACAATTTTACGCGCAATGTGTATATTAAATGTTGTTTTCACATTTTATTCACAGGATATTTATTTCTCTAGAGGTATATGTATATGATTTGCTTGTGTGTTGTGTTCTATCATATTGCAGGGAGTTGAACTGAGCACTGCCTGATTTTCTATTAATAACAATTTTCTCTTTTCAAAAATATTTTTGCAACTTACATGTGCTGGGCATATCATTGTCAGAGGTGGAACTTTTTTGCATGAGAATGCTACCTCATATGCTTAGCATGCACACCCCCGAGTACTCATGTGTTATTTCTATGATCATCACTTAAGTGTTAAAATTGAACATTTTGATTTAGTTAATGAAATGATCATAATGTATCCCTCCACAGGGACATTTTTAACATTTCTGTGCATTGTGAATGTAATCTGTGGCAGAGTCAAAATTATTTTTTTCATAGTGGTGCTGCAGCAGGTACATATCGCTCTGATTGCATGCATCATTGTTTCTGCCATCACCACTGTTTGAAGGATAACCCTTCAATAGAGTAAAAGGCAAATGTCCTTTTCATATTTTCTTCACTTGACATGTCAATTCTCTAGTGATGCATTTACATTTTTTTTTCTTCGTGCATGCTGTTATTGCAAGAGCTTCAATGCACTCTTTGCTTCAGGGTGCTACCTCGTACGACTAGTGAGATAAGCTGTATCCTCTTTGCATGCTCACATTTTCTATGATTGCAGCTACTATATTAAATTTTATCAAATGTTCAGCAAATTTGACTCCTAGTGCTTGGCAATGTTCAGCAATCTTGACACCAAGTGCTTGGCATTGTTTCTGTGATCACCACAGTGCTAGAATGGTAACTGTTTAGTGATCTTAATACTTTCTGCCAGAAAGTGTAGTATTTCTTCACAGGAGTATTTTTACATTTTGCATGTGCTGTGTATGCATGCAGTCATTTGCAGAGGCAAAACTACTTTCCTCTCTGTGGTGTTGCTTCATATGCCTGGGTAAAATGTAGCACTTTGTGAGCATGCATTGTTTCTGATATCACAAAGCTACTGAAATGTCAATCTGTAATAGTGGAAAGGTGGTGAAACTGTTAAATACATTTCTCCACAAAAAATATTTTCTTCTGTTCTGCATGCATTTTGCATGTGATCATTGCCAGAGGTAGAAATCAAGGAAGATTGATACACACCTCTTTATGTGCATGCAAACATTACATGAAATGCAGCCTTTAAACTGAGCAAATTTTAAATGTTATTAACACTTTTTCCACAGAAAATTAATTTCTTTTCAAGAAATACATTTCTTTACAGGACATAGCATTTCCTGAAGGACATGCATTGTGCTACAGGAATATTTCTATGATTTGCTTTCATGGAAAATACGCAAGGTTAATAACGGATGACAAGAATAAGAAGCAGGACCACAGCAAACATTACAAGAAAGATGTGATTCATGAGAAAAGAGAAGAGACAATAAGAAGCATAAGAAGTAAAAATGAGAAGAGGAAGGACAAGAAGATGAAAAATGACAGTAGGAAGAAAATAACCAGCAAAACAAAAAAAGAAGGAATTTTAAGCAGTATACATATAATAACAAGAAACCATGAGAAGAGGAAAGACGGACAAGAACATGGGAAATGACAAGATGAGAAAACCAACAAAATGAGAAAAAAGTGCTTGCAAGCTGTGCACGCGTATTATATGAAGAAAACATGAAAAGAGGAAGGTGATAGAAAGATGGAAAAGTAGGAAGGAAGTAACCAACAAAACTGAGAGAAAAGCCCTTCCAATTGCGCAGTATGGGTTAGGGTGAATACGTAACAGTTTATAATAGCATATACCTAGGTGCATAAGTATGTAAATATAGGCCTAGGGACCTATGTAACTATGTAAGTACTCTATGGTAGCCTATTAAGCCTAGAAATATACATATTTAACTTATGTAACTGATTGTGTGTACACATTTATATGTTAATGAAAAATGTTCTTTCTCCATATAGGATTTTCATCTCTCAACAAGAAGAACAACAACAGAAGAGGAAATACATCAGAAGATGGAACTCGTGTAGAGTGACGGCGAATATTTTGCTTAATAATTAGTATTCTTTTTACTTCTCTCCACAGGACATTTATTTCTCTCTAGGAAGGAGACGAAGCAGAGAAGACGACAACAGGAGAAAAGCATGCAAGGTACCACTGCATATATGCCTAGTAGGACATGGCTATGTCACTGTTTGGCTAAGCACCACTGTTCAGCCCATGGGTCTGACACACCTGGCTGAACGGCTGCTTATGAAAGTAGGGACTAGGGTGAGTTCAACCTATGGGTCTGACACACCTGGCTGAACCACTGGTAATTAAAATAGGGCCTAGGGACTAACCATTTGGCATATGGGTCTGACACACCTTGCCGAATGGCTGCTAATTAAGGTATAGGGTCTAGGGATGCCACCAAACAGAGACTGGGCTGTGTGACTGCTGGTGTGCATGCATGCACATTTTGAATGCTTTTTCTCCACAAGAAGACCATCGGCAGAAGAACAGATGCATGCAGAGATCAAGAGCACGAGGAGATTAACTTAGAGGAGGAGGACATTTAACTCAGCACAGCAAATTAATTTATTTCTCTATTTCTCTCCACAGAATATTCATCATTCTCTCTAGGAAGGACACCAAGCAGAGGTAATGAAGAAGCAGAAGACAACAGGAAAAGAGCATGCAGAAGGTACCACTGCATATGCCTAGTAGAATATGGCCTTGTCACTGTTTGGTTTAGGTATGCACTCATTTAGCTGATAGGGCCTGAAACGCGCCTGGCTAAATGACTGCTTAAGTAGGGCCAAAAGCAGCACCGCTCAGCCCATGGGTCTGACACACCTGGCTGAACGGCTGCTTATGAAAGTAGGGACCAGGGTGAGTTCAACCTATGGGTCTGACACACCTGGCTGAACCACTGGTAATTAAAATAGGGCCTAGGGACTAACCATTCGGCATATGGGTCTGACACACCTTGCCGAATGGCTGCTAATTAAAGTATAGGGTCTAGGGATGCCACCAAACAGAGACTGGGCTGTGTGACTGCTGGTGTGCATGCAGGTACATTTTGAATGCTTTTTCTCCACAAGAAGACCATGAATGGATGCAGAGATCGACAACAGAAGGAGACTACAAAAGAGGAGGACATGTTATTCAGCACAGCAAATTAATTTTCCCATTTCTCTCCACACTAACTTAAATTCTCTATCTCTTGCAGGTGTGTGTTGGTGGCTCTGCCACAGAGTGTGTGTGATGCGTAATGTGCAGCTATCAATTGGTGCTGCCACTGGCTAGCTTCGGCAAAAATGGGAGCAGATTGTGTAAGCCTTCCTCTGCCAGTACACAGCCTCTCCACCACTAAGACTCTTATAGTGCCTCCACGTGGCAACACACGGTAACTGGGCATCTTTTGACTCCAGGCTAAACTATAAGGGATCTCGGAGTAGCAAGGACCCCAGAGGGTGCAGTGCACAGGTCCATCTTTGAATGTGGATACACCTTGGCACTGCTCCATCCTTGCCCCAACAATGGGTTAAATTGTCAGGCAGATACAGGTTGTGAGCATTTGGTATGCCATCATATGAGTGGTGTAACCCCTTCAAAAAATAATGCATTTAATTTTAATAATTATTAACATTTCAAAGAAGGGTAAGTCTGTCTGGGTAACCAAAACTGATAGTCTCCCTTAGGGCCCTCATATTAAAACAGTAAATGTACAGAATTTAAAAGACAAGTAAAATAAGGGGAGCAACAAAATAAAACAAAAACTGCATAAACACAGGAACCAAAGTAAACAGGATATTAACCAAGAGAAAGAAGTACGAGAAAATTAAACACATGAAATGGAATAGGAAATAGATGACAGAACCAAATATTTAATGAAACAAATGAACTACCATAAAGATATTTTTGACATTAAAATTTATACAAAACTGTGAGAACAAGTGACAACAATATTAAAACCCTTATAAAAACATACCTCTTAGAATAAACATTGAAGAGTGGCTATATACAGTATCCGTAAGAAGTTAAAACCATTCGTTAAACCTATTGAAATATCAATGAATCATACAGCTGTAGTTGATAGGAGGTTATTGTGGTTGGCTTTAAAAAAAAGTATTCGGAGATGTTGTATTTCTCAGCTCCAGGGATGTAGCTACGGTGGGTGGCGCTGGGCGGTGACACCCAGCACTCGATATTCCTGCCCGGCACTCCAGGCAAACACACGTCCCCCCGCCCAACACAAATCTGCCTACGAGACCTAAAACTAGCCCTAATTTACTCCCTAAAGTAAAATGAGGGAAAAAATGAAAAGTTAATGGCTGAAAAATGGGGTAGATGACATGGGGTGGGGTGAGGTGCTTTCCCCAGATCAGACAATTACCCGGCACTCAAATTTTGCTAGCTACATCCCTGCTCAGCTCCATATAGACCTTTTCCATAATAGCAATTACACATAGGTTGTGGGAAATGTACTCTAAAATAGGTAAAGTAGCCTATAGCCATTATGAAACATTAAACTGGTTTACATATCAATAAAAGTTGTAAGCTTTAAGCAAAGGTAGCCTCTGGGTTACTCTGCTTGCATTTTCCATGTTATTTTATCCCGAATAACTTTTCACAATTACGTTTAGCAGAGTAGTGTCAGCAATCTTTACATGGAATGCATTCTCACTCTCAAAGGGGCGCACATTCCTCTACCTTAAACCTGTAAGAATGATAGTTTTCTCTGCATTCAGGACCATTTTATTTTCCTTAAACCAATAATTCATATGTGTTAAATCTTCCTTTTTATTTAGGTCCAGAACACAAGTGCCGTGCAAACAATATGTGATATCATCTGCACACATGCATGCATACTTCTGGCTAGGTATGTATAGTATCCTTCTAGAACGAACAGCACAAGGGGTCTGGGCTTCCTCAGGAAGATTATGAAATTAAGCACCCTCTGCCATTTCCTGACAATCAAACTGAAAATTGGCACACATAATTTCTTGTATGGTGGCACTGACACAATCTCAAAAAAGATGTTGCATGCTGAAAGAAAGGGGGGGGAGCCACCTTATGGATCAGCCACAGGTAATTACTTCCACATATGTGCATTGGTTTGGTGATAAATTTCTTCCTGGGATGTTTACTGTTGATTTTTTTTTTTGCTTTGTGTTGTGTAAGGACCAGTAGTCTTCTAAATTGTGTTGTGTATGTTCCCTTGAAGGTTGCTTTTGCACTGATGAGAAATTAACAGTGACAAATTTGCCATCTCAACTGGCCTGATCTGACATGTTGCATTGTTAAAAGAAGGATAATAAATCTTCAGGTTTTTCTTTCAAATTTGTTCATCCTGGTGCTATAGCCAAGTGGATGAAGGCATTTGGTTTACTATGGAGACATTTTAATGCAACAAAGTCAATATCAATAAATGGCTTTCCCCATCCAAAGTGACCACAAAAAATCTGAAAACACTTTTGACTGTGATAGTGTTGCCTGTTGTATATGTAATAGGGGTATTGAGTCAATAGGTATCTTGAGTCAATCACTGCACTCCAAAATCTCTCATAGTACATAGGTGATGTGGTTCAAACGTATGCATGGCCTGCATTGTACATTCTTAAAAAAGTGTTAAAAAACGTTTTTGCTGTGGTATTATTCATTTTCTAAATGAGAACTTTTACATATGATGCAACTTTTTTTTAAGTTTCAGCATTAGAACGAAATATAATTTCACAAAACAAAAATGTGGATGCCAAGTATGTATACCATGCTATAAATTGTTTAAATGCTTCAGTAGGCAATTTTTTAGGAAATTGAACCCAACACTATCCATCCAAATGGACAGGTGAATTAAAATGAAAGCAGCCTTGTGGTGTACACTATGTTTCTGAGCCAACTTTTATTGGTCTATAAAAGTTAAACAATTTAAAATGTCAGGAAAATTCCACCAAAATGCAAAACAGTGTTTGCAGGTTGACTATAGCTATCTTTTCATTACATGTGCCTCTGAAATTGTTTAACTAAAGGAGAAAGCATTTGGTACTGGTCAGTATGGGACGAAAAAATTCAACAAAGGTTCCTGACATACATCACTGCAACACTAATCAGTTGGAAATTTGAATTGTTAGACAACAGTCTAAAAATTGTAAAGAATATGACCGAAGGCAAAAATATATTTTAAAACTGTCAATTAGACAATTGAAAGTTTGTGCAGCTTCTAAGTTTAAAATTTGAATGGCTTGACAATTGTGTCGTTACAATCATGGAATGGACCAAGTAGTGATGTCAGACATTGTAAATGGCAATTGTTCTAGAGGATTTTTCTCTTTTCAGAACAATCCAAGGATCATCTGGACAAAAGCTACCACAAACCGTCACCAAATGGGGGAGGAGGGGATGTTTCTTGTTTACCGTCTTTGACAGAAGTTCCCAACCCCATCTTCTTATAAAAACAGACTGACTGTAGGTGGACCTGATTTACATATTGTAAGTATTGTTTGGTTGTGTATTGTATTCTACATGAAAATGCAGAACACTGTGGCAACAGGATCTTAGTCTCCATTATGCCTCCCTATTCATTGTTACTGTGTTATGGGACTGATAATGGTGACTCCAATAACAGATCTTACCAAACCGACTGGACTATGAAAGTGTGGCATTTACAGTTTGGCTTCCAACTTTTTAATTGTGCATGTTTCAAACATCTTGTTTTAACCTGGGAGGAGACATCCTGGTATTCCTTCATACAAACTATTTCTTCAACCAACAGTAAGATAGTTGCAACAATGCTGAGTTAAAGCTGTTAAAGATCCTGATTTTCCAACCACACTTTTCTATTGTCTAGGTGTGTTATCATACAACCAACCTCCATCAGCTTTAACTTTCAAAACAATGCAAGGGTTACCAGATGTCTTGATTTACGGGGACATGTCCTCATTTTAAAGGCTTACCTAGGCATCTGGGTGGATTTTTAAAATTGCCTATAATGTCCAGATTTTTTCATTTTTGGCACAGAACTGGTCGGATGTGACCAACTTACAGTTAAAAATTGCTATTTAAGAAAACATTTGGTTGAAATATCAATGGCTAATCAAATTAGTCACTGAACATGACCCTTCCTTACTAAGTTAGTCACTCTTTGGAGTAATACAAATGGAGTAAATAGTATAGGAAAGTAAAACACTAAGGTTCAAGGCCTCGATCAAATATGCTTGTATAAATATACTTGCAAACATGAGTATCAGCACGGTGGCTAAATTTAATAATTAGCATTGACAGTATAATAGGCCTATGTAGGCTACGTGTTGCTGAAGTTTGTGCAAAATATTTAAACTAGTACAGCACGAATGGTCACTGGGGGCGAGTACCCCCAAACTGATTTTTAAATTAAACCCGAAGGGTTTTTAAGCTATAGATTCCTCGAGGGGTGTCTGGTGTTTGGCGTCTGTGTAAGGTGTCTTTTCAGTATCTTAATAGTTATCTATCACAAATGGTTTGCAAAATATCAAAATTTTCACACTCGAGAGCTTTCAGCCTCATTGCTATGCTTATTTTCATGAATTACGTTTCAGACATACTCGCACGATTCACCTGTGAGGGTTTAACAATGCAGCCGATTGTTTGTGCACTTTAGGTGTGTGTGATTATGGAGGAGCACAGCATTGCAAGAATGCAGGGGAATTCCTTTCGCCTTTCCCTACTTTTGTCAGATATATTTTATGAAGAATGAAATCTTCAGGGGATATTACAAGGCAGCATACTTGCCCTTTTATTTGCAAATGTATTTTAAGGAATCAAAAGTGATCTTGTTGAAGAGTCTGCATGAAATTGTTTGTCATGGAAATAATTTTAATGCAAAATTTCTGCGTGCTTCACATGCATAAGTCAAGGTCTGCACTCCATATCTTAGGCTATTAGGGCAATACTACAAGGAATTATTCTGGCCAAAATGTTTTTTCAAAAAAAGAATCCCTACATCTCCAATTTCCGTCGGGACAATGCATCAAGAGGCTGGGGATCATAAAGCAATCTGATATCATGAGTGGTCACCTACAGTTAAACTTAAGTAGCATGATTAGGAGTAACACCTCCCTGATAATTCCTACTCCCTTCTCCCTCACTCCCTGTTAGGCCTTACACACTGATTGTCTGAATTCTAGTTTCACAGATCTTCCGGGTCTTCGCCTGATAGTCTTCCACCGGAATATTACTTGTGAAGGGCCTGGCACGAGGTCACTGGATCCCATGCCTGCCGGAAAGCACTCCCCATGAAGCAAAAAAGTATCACACTTCTGGTCATTCATGGAGACTTTCTACCAAGCAGGGCCTGTTTAACCAAAGGTGTAAATTTCAAAAACATGAGATCACATAGTAAGAAATGTTCAGATTAAACTAGAGAAGGGTCTAAACTAAAGAAGGGTCTAAGCTCAAATCAAGCTTTGATAAATAAGCGGGACACTTATCCTAAGCAATCTGAAGAAATTTCCATTGAAATCTGATTTGTGGTTCTCAAGATATCAGCAGATAAAGTTGTCACATTTTCAACACAAAATGAACTTGAAGCAAGCACATATGATTCATACCCTCACATTAATGAGCAGTCTTTTGTTTTTCTCTAAATTTTATAACCAATTTTCTCCTCAACAATGGAATGTTATCGCAATGTGATTCCATGAGAGGCACGGGAAAATTACAAACTTCACATCTGCCATGGGGAAGTCCTATCCCTATTAATTACAAGGTCAACACAACAGACTGAATAAACAAATGAAACAAAGCATTCCTTATTGTGATGAAGTGATATCAGGGAGCTGCCTACTAATATAACTTCCACTTGCCTTTGGGTCACATTAATGTTGTAACTTCTTTTGCTGATATCACGGGTAATACAAGTCTGATTTGAATAAAAGTTTCACCAAAATGCATAGATTTAGTTCCTCTTTCACATACGAAAAGTAAATTTTTTTCTTTTAAACCCTCCTTTTAAGGCCTGTGAAATGGCATTTCCTGCAATCTACCACGTATTTTGATGAAACTTTTTCCTTATTCAATGGTGCACCAACCAATCTTTTTCCTCTGCTAGCTAGTGTCGTGATGGTGCTTTTTGGCAAATTCCCCCTTTCAATTAAAATTTTCATATTAGGCAAAATTTGCCTTTGCTGGAATCAGTCATAGCTAAAGCAGTTTTTAGGGGAAAACTGCAGTTCCCAACTAAAGTACCCGACCACTTGTTCATTACTTCAATTATGTGCTCTATTGAACAGCAGCTTTGTTAAAAGCTTTGATGACTATTCTGGTACAAAGTAGCCCAGCACTGTGGGGTTTACAGTACAACTAACAACAAATCCTGCCCGGTAATTAGTGCTGGCAAAAAGGGATCAATTTACTTGTAGTCATTGAAGGTTAGATCGCGTTTCAGTTTAATTTGAGATAAACTGTCCATTAAATGTCACCCTTTAGGGCTATTGACAAATGCTGGAATGAGCACCTAATTGGTATAAACAACTCTTGACAAGTTCTGGCATAGGAAAATTTTGCAAAATGTCTTTTTTAAAAAAAAAGGCCCTGCCTTGCATGCCTCTTTGAAGAACAATGGAATTTGCCACTAGGGAGACAAAAATTTTTTGCGCGCTTCGCACACGTGCACACTGGCTAGCCATGTGCCCCTCAGTCACCCACTCCTAGCAGCTTCCCTGTGTACTGGATCATAACGTTTTGTTTCATCAAAATCGTAGGATACCCTGTAAAGGCTAATGCTACTACATCTGGTCCAGTCTGCATGTAGACACCCTCCAAATTCAATTTTTTGTTCCAAGCAGAGGAGAGTTTCATCCCCTTGCAGACCCTATACCAAAGTGGACATTTGGTGATATCCTCCTTTTACACAAACAAAATATGGTACCCCTAAACAATGCCCCCTGGTAGTTTAAAGATCATTCTGTTCATATTATGTATGCCATTAACACATCTTCAACTATACAGCATTTTCTTCAGAAGTAAAGACTTCTTTATTCTCTCTAGGTTGTTTGTACAACATGAAATCTGTTTCGAGTATAGTGTGCAGGCACCACGTTTTGCCAAGGTTCTTACGATTTGTTCAAAATCTTTGAAACTTTAAAGAAAGGGTTTACACATAATTAATTCTCATAAGTGGAAGAGGAACTAAATTTATGCAATCTGGTGAAACTTCAATTCATATTGGACAGTACATGTGATGCTTGAAATACCAGCAAATGAACTTACTACATTTGTGACCCAAAATGAGCTTGAGGCAAGCACGGGTTGTATCACTTCCTCACATTGATGAGAAATGCTTTTCCTTTGTTTTTTCAGTCTGTTGAGTTAACAGGGATAGGACCTCCCCATGGGGAATTTGGAGTTTGTAAAATTCCCATGCAGCTCATGCAATCACATTCAGATAAAATGGGATTGTGGAGGAGAAAAATTGGTTGTAAAGTTTAAAGAAAAAAAAGAATGCTTATCAATGTGAGGCTATGACGTCATATGTACTTGCTTCCAAGTTCACTTTGTGTTGAAAATTTGACTACTAATATCTGGAGAACCATATATCAGACTTCAATGCAAATTTCACCAGAACGCATTAGAATAAGTACCCCCTACCATATCAAAACATTATTTGCATTTAGACCCTCTTTTAAACTAAGTAGGTTTACTGTATGTTTTTTTATTTTAAGTACTGGTGTGCAGGCACCATGTTTTGCCAAGGTTCTTACAATCTGTTCAAAATCTTTGAGGTTTACTGTACCTCAATTTTTTTCCTCAAAGAGAATTTATAGCAGTCACCTTAAATTTTGTTTTTTTTTTGGGGGGGGGGAGCACCCCAAATTGTACAAACTTTCTCTTCAATCTTTTCATAAATAACAGAGCCATTTATGAGTTTAATTAATTCCAGGGAAGACAAGTTCAAATTAGGGAGACTGCATTTTCCCTTGTAAGGAGTGCACAAATGTCAGCATTATTGTTCCTAGAGAGTCTCTCTTATCTTTTTCAGAACAAGCCCCAAGGACTATCAGGGCAAAAGCTACCAAAGTCAGATGATGACGAGAAGAGGTTCTTCCTATCTTCAATAAAAAGTCCTCAACTTCAGCGTTCAAGACACTACAAACCAGACTGACTCAGCTAGGACCTGATATAATTATCAACCATGTTGTTTGGCTTTGCCATAGTGAGAGAAAGGGACAGGCTTGAAAAACTGCCTACCATATGAATTGAAAAGGTTCTCTGTGACAGCAGTTTTGACGACAGCTGTTTTTACATCATGGGAAAGCAAACATTGTGGTTCTATGTCAGTCATCTGCTATATGTCTGATATACCCAAGTTATTTCTTTGTGGCCCAGTGAGGAAGTGCCTTTCCTTTTGTACCCAAGGTAACTGCAGGTTTCATAATGGTCAACTTGACTACCAGTGAAATTTCTACCTCATGTAATCGTTATCCTATGGCTAGGTATGTTTACCTTCTGCTAACCCAATCAACCCAATCCTAAGCTTGCACCCAAGATCTAGCCATGAATCAAATACTGACCTGCATGATTTCCACCCTCAACTAATTTGTAAAATCAATCCTTAAATCTTGTCTTTAAATATGCTTTAATCATCTTGAATGGGATAGAAAGGTGGATTTCTTACACAGAATTACGGATGGAATGAGGTCCTAAAGCAGGAGTGGGGAACCTTTTCCCTCTGGGGGGCCGGTTTGATAGTCATAATTTACTCGCGGGCCGCAGAAGCTAGGGCGCTACAAGTATTTTTCATGAAAAGCAGGCTAACGGGCCCTAAACAGGCCCTGGTTGACTGAAGCCCCCAGGGGTTCTGGAGTTTGTACAAATGTTTAGGTAGTAGAATGTTCATTCACTATCTTTAAATGACATTGAATCACAAAGGCCATGCAGACCAGAAGTATCACAATATGACCTGTTGACTTCATATAACCTTTTGACTTAGTAGTAATAATGAATAAGCACGTATGAGTAGTAATAATGAATAAGCACGTACGAGTAGTAATAATGAATAAGCACGAACGAAAAGGGTGCGCAAAGTGTGCCAAAACTTTATTCCACTTTTTACTGAACGTTCACTTCGCTCTTCGGAGGAACAGTTCTTCCCCCTAAAACTGTATGATCTGTGAATGAACATTCTACTACCTAAACACTTGTACAAACTCCAGAGGTGCGCAAAGTGTGCCAAAACTTTATTCCACTTTTTACTGAACGTTCACTTCGCTCTTCGGAGGAACAGTTCTTCCCCCTAAAACTGTATGATCTGTGAATGAACATTCTACTACCTAAACACTTGTACAAACTCCAGAACCCCTGGGGGCTTCGGTCAAGCCCCCACCCCCGAATCTACCAGAATACATACAATGCCCACTGAGTTTAGTACTCAATGTAATAGATAGGCCTATGCAACTTTGACTGCACTTCTGTACGTACATAGCTTTCCACGCAAAACTGCCGAAACACCAAATGCATGAGGATCCTGTACCTGGTTTGTGTCTAACGAAATGGTGGGGATGTTACACTATGGATACTGTTTTAGTTATATACTGGTTGTGTTTTGCAGCAGTTTTACTTGAAATATGAGAAGTGACATGAGCAGGAAAAACAATTGACACCTTGGGCTAAAAGATTATTATAAATTACCTTTCAAGTGCTTCTGAATTTACATTTATGAATTACCCCGCGGGCCGGATAAAATGGTCTCGCAGGTTCCCCATCCCTGTCCTAAAGTCACATTTTTGTTGTTCGTCCAACTGTGCAGCACTTCAGATGATCAGGGCAAGGATCAGGTGCCTGGGAACTATTAAAGAATTTGTATAAATACGGATTTTACAAGTGCTATTAAGACTTATAGTACCAAAGAGTGCAGTTTTAGCAGTAACCATCACGACTAGTAACTATAGTAACATGTTTACATTATAAATACTCCGTGTGTAAGCTCATATTGCCTTTATCGTGATTATCCTTCTATATTCATGTTATACTGTTTTGACTCAATTCATATATGTTGTGCATGTTTTTAATGTTGATTAGCTGGTAATCCATGTCTGCAATAAAAGAATGTTTTATTAAGCTTTGCCTAGTTTTTCCTTTTTTGTGTGTATCCATTCCTCTCTTGCTCAGAAAAACAAAAAGCAGACAAGTCCTTAGTCAAGGACTAAAATGTTTTCTTCCTTAGAAGTATGTTTTCCCCCAGAAAACTTTTTGTGAACAAAAATTTCTATTGCCAATAAGACATAAATATAATCTGGCCTCCTAATAAATATAGTCCTCACAAGATTAGTCTCTCCCCTTCAACACCTCTGACTTCAGGCCTGGCAAGGCCATTCAAAATATATAGTTCATTTATCCCCTGCCCCTAGCTCCCTCTGCCCTCCAAGGTTCTTTTTCACTGTGTACCTGTAGGACTGTCATTAGGCTTTGTGAAGGTAAACACATTTTTCTAAAAACACTGGCAGCCTAGCTGCAGCCATGGCTGTTTTATAACATGCAGGTAGAAATTTGAAAAGACACTGTAAAGTATGAAACAGACTTGTTATCTACAAAGAAATGATCATGACCACATAAAAAGGTTTCAGCAAAGGGGCAACAGGTAAAGCAGAATGCCACCATCACTTGGTATTAAAGGTGCAACAGGCAGTCACCCCAGTCAGATCAGAGTTTGTGTGCCCCATCATGAATGGCCTATTTTGATCATGTGACAATGTTTTTGTTAGTGAATTGTGAAACTCAAAAAGAATTTCTCCTTGCTTTACTATTATTTTTAATTGTTATGTTCAAAACGTCGTCACAGGTGCTTATAATGCAATAAGAGGAGATTTGCAAGAATTCGCTGATTTTTCACAGCAAGTTTTGGGGCGACTGCCTACTGCCTTTAAAGGAAGTAACATTGCCATAAGTACTTCTTATGTTGCCAGAAATGGCAATTTTCATAAGGTGTATGGTCAGGATTGTGTCATGGGGGGAGGTTTGTTGGGGTATGACATAAGGGAGGGGTGTCCCTCAGATGAGAATTGGTGCAATGTTTGTGCCTCAAACATAATAGTGCTGTTTTTTTTTTTTGCCTCGAGCTTGGGCCATGGGGAAGTTTCAGCACCGCCCCCTGCCTACACACCTGCTATTTATTCCTTATAAACAATATTTTAAATCTCAGAAATCATACGTATAAATGTGATAAAAATTTTCTTTGAAAACTTCTTGGAGGTGGAGAGCAACTGCTCCTACTGCCCCCCACCCCCCCCCCCCCGATAGCTTCGGGGAACTTCTTGGGGGAAATTTTCCCAGGGCGCTCCCCCAGTTAGGGACTTTTATAGGGCACTATAAAGCTTATGGGAAGTTGAAAATAAAGGAAACAATTAACAATGCCATCATTAATTTACATATACATGTATGGTCACCTCATAAAGGACATTCAAATGGATTATGGCAAGCACTGACTCTGTTCCCCTCCCCTGTTCTACAGCCCATGTGTCCTGTAGCCCATGTGTCCTGTAGCCCATTTTCCTCTTATTGCCAAAAGGAATTTGTATTTAAGCACAGTGTGTACTGTTACTATAGCATCTATGACTTAAGTAACAATAAATAGGCTGCATGGCTAATGGGTTGCCACTATCTGTGTATTAAATAGATAGCCATTTTCAGTGTTATCAAGGGCCAGTAGGCTGTATAGGATCATACAATATCCACTTCTAATGAAATTTACAACAGAAATCATCAATCATGTCTCCTACTTAATTGTCTGGCAGACAAAACTATGAAGACTTTCTGTGAACAATTAGTTCAGTTTTACAGTGTTGGGTGACCAACTATCAGCAATGTCCTAAATATCTTATTTTTTGGTAGTATGGGTCAATTTCCTTTAATACAGGCCCCAAAAAACACCATTTGTTTTTAAGGGTTTAAGGGGTCCGCTGAGAGGCATATACTGTATTTATAGGTTTACTGCCTAGTAAATAATGTTTACTGCAAAAACAGTAATGCCTGATCACATAAACCGGGGACTGAACTATTTAGTTCCTAATTGTACAATTTGTACTGTCTTCAATGTAGGGTTTGTTACAAGATTTTTGTTTCTCTGTCTCCCTCATATTATTACAAGGCTCATTCTATTGTAGGCTGCCTACTTCATTACAACACAGCATGTCCTGCTGCAATGGCTGTCTGGTATTACAGTTAGGCCTATCCTGCAGGGCCATCTCGCATATGTACGAATACCCTTGTACTAGCTAGAACACTCTGCTGTACAGACTGTCTTGTATTATTATAAAGCCCATTCTGCTTTAGTTTAATATATGACCACAAGAGAAGTATTGCAATCTGCAGCCATTTTATTAATCTATATCATCTGCTGTGAACACTGGATATATTAATAGTCAGATTAGATCCAGATTTATAATCAGTAAAGCGATACTAGTTAAAGTAAGATAAGTATACAGTCAAGGCATAAAAAATAAACAACACATTGTAACAACTAGTGCTTACATGTTACAGCCCTTGTCTGCTATTTTACAGCTCTTGTGAAGCTCAGATACTTCACTGAAAATGGCTGCAATTGTTGCGGAGGACTAGGCTTCTTTAAATAAAACCACAATTAAGTCAATGGAAATGTGAAAAACTTTACATAACTGACTATATTCCACCCCCCTCCCCCCACACACACACGATACCATCAAATATTAGCTTTTCGTTTGCAAGAAAATATGGTAAAATTTTACTACTATACAACTAGTACAATGAAGTGTCAGAGGTTATAGTTAAAATGAAAGAGAAGGGGTTACATGAATAAAATGACTGACTCAAATGAAGGGACAATGCCTTTTCAGCATTCCCTAAAACTGTTTGGCTTTAACATTTTAATACCAAACTACACTTTATATGTTTGCATGCATATTTTGAAATGATAAATGAACTAAAGGCATCACTGTTAAAATGCAACATGTAACAAAAGGGTCATATTGGCAAAGAATTATGTTACTCACATACGTATCAGTCTATACCTGTGACTCCATGGGTGAAATATGAAATAATCTTACCGGCTTGTAGTAGCCACAGCAGGATACTTCCACTTGTGAAACTTATCAACTTAAATGTAATCAATTGGGATCAGAAAAATAACACTTCTTAAAGTCCACAAATATTAAACAAAAATTAGGATAATTTTGCAATGATGGCTCACCCTTTTGAGTTGTACACCACAGGCAAAAATCTTTTACCAAGTTTTTGGCCGGTTTCACTATTAAGAAAGAGGGTATTAAAGTGGTCAGCATTAGCATCATGAAAATGATGCCTCGTACATATGAAAATGAAAATGAAAGCTGTACCAATGTAGCTTGAAGAAACATTTGGCTACTGCAAATTATGCTCAAAAAATTTTCCTGTCTTTTTAACCCAACTGTTATGTAGTTTTTACCATGGTTTAAAATATGCCTGATACATTTTGTCACTTCCTACAAATATTTCTCTTTGTAAAACTGAAATTTTGGTCTGTCACTTTCTCTCCGTCCTTCGACATTAAATAGGCACCATCCTATTCTTCAACCCTTTCTACTTTAACAATGATAAATTTTGATTTTACTTGTTGTATGTCCCTTTTGTTCAGTTTGCCTTTCATGTGGCTCATAAAATACTGTGTCTTAACCCATCCACTACCGACCTCTCACACCTTTCAAAAAAAAAAAATTCGAATTAAATAAAATACCAATCCATAATCCATCTTCCGGCTCATCTATGTAAACTTCTTGTGATGTTATCTTGTGAAGATGCTTTTATTAACCAATCAAATCTTTCCAAGAGCTAGAAATTACAGTTTGTAAATTCACTTTGAAAAAGTCGAACTGAATCATTAAGAGCACTTAAAAATTCTATTACCAGGAACAAATTTAACTGTAGACTGTCCCTTTCACATTAAAATACATTTTCGTTAAAATATCTCCAGGTAGTTAAAATCTTTCAAAAAGTCTACTCTTACATTTTACTAGTGTAAAATCATACTGATGTCTCATCTAAAAAGGGTTGACTTCTTCAAATACAAGTTATTAAAAATGAAAAAACACCCTTTACATCCATTTCTGTGTACTTCTGTGTACTGTGGGACCCCAGGGACCCTGTGTTTATTTATTCATGGTACTCCACAATGTTTTGGCAGTAATCTACGAATTTTGCTAGTGTTTTGGTTGTGTGCATGGTGATGCTTTATTATTAGGTGTGGCAAACTGGATCACAATGCACGGTGCACACTGTTTATTGACAGGTTGCCTTTGCTTCATAAACATCGTAACGAACCTTCTGGAAAGCTTTGATGACGTCATTCAGACCATTCCACTACAAATTTAAATGGAGGTCAATTTATATTCAACCACCCATTCTGCATTTTTGACAAACATGCATTGAGCTTTTAACATGATAAAAGCCCCAAACAATGGGAGTTTTGGTGTTTTTTTCCCTAACAGATGTTAGTCACTTCGTTTTACTAAAATGCAAAAGGGACAGAAACGAAAGAAAAAACATTCACCATTTTCAAAATAAAAAAATCCAGCTTGCACTGGGTTATGCCACTGCAATAATGCAAATTGCCCAAAGCAAAGTGTTACAGCAGTGGCTTTCCGTACGAAATGGCAGAGTTGAACACCCCTTGGCGCCTGGTTTACAATACATGTGCCTTGGCTTAGAAGCTTTCACTGAATAAATGACCATCACAATGAGTTGCAACTCACAATTTGGACAAAACTGAGGATAACCTCTCTTACTGGTTGATTTCAGATATCCCAGATGTACTGCACATACTGCCTGTGCAGTTGGCAGAAGTTTTGTATCCAGTTCATTGCTGCGAATTAGTCCTTACATAGACAGTTACTACACGCTCTACTGCACAGGCTAATGATTTATTTCACAGACATTAGTTCAAACATGTTGCAAGAGATCGTTACTCAATTTTGCTTTGTCTCCTGCAAAATGGAACTATACAAACAAGGCTTTCTCGAAGCAAAGCTCATTTCAAACTGTTTGAAAAACAAAATAATCTCAAAACAATGCATGGAATTGTGCTGGTGACTCACAATCCCACTTAAATTATCCAAGTTCATTCTGAGTCAAACTCCTCAATTTATCCTTCAGATTGGCACAATGCAAAGGTTGCACCACTTTGCATGTAGGGACCCTCAAGTACTAAAAAATTCTCCAAGGGGAGGGGGCATCCAGGCCTGCAGCCTGACAAAGGACTGAAGGAGGACAAAATAGTTTCTGGGGAGGGGGGGCATTTTATTAGGAGGGAGACTTTCAAACTGCCCTGGGACAATGGCTGTTTTCAATTTTGCAGGGTCAGATTTTTTCTAGGAGCTTACCCTCGGTTTTGGGCTTGGGAACAACCATTTTAATATTGGCAAATAATAATCTGATACCTCTGGAAAGATAACTGCCTCTAGCACAATCATGTTTACTTTTTACCAATTCGTGGTAATGTTATGCCGAAATGCTTTTGTCAAAGTTTGCTCATACACTCAACTTTCACCACCTGATCACAAATTTTTTGGCCAGGCATGGACTCTGTGTGAGCTTTTCAGTCTCCATCCACAATTTTCTTTCTGCTGTTTGTTTTAAAACTAATTGAACGCGCTAACGTAGCTCCGGACACCTGCCACGCAGGCTACATGTCACTTGCAAAATGAGCAACTATTGACGATTGTGGTCACCATTTTGATAAAAGTAAACTGCTCAACAACTATTGACGATTGTGGTCATCATTTTGATAAAAGTAAATTGCTCGAAAAAATAGCACTTTGGGTATCTGTTCAAAATCTGTTTACCTGGAATGTTAGTTTTAAATATTTGATATATGGTAATGGGTGTACTTTTAACAGAATGCGTATTTTCATGCAAATTCGTATCACCGATATTTTTTTAATGACGTAGTTGGAGCGTTCTGTTAGGCTATGTTCACTTGATGCACATTCTATGTTGACCTACACCTGGAAGCAAAGAGGGTGCAATCATCACTATGTCACTTACAACATTGCCAGGAGTTTTGCCAGGAGTTTCGCCAGGAGTTTTCCCAAGATCTTGGGAATAAGGCACATGAACTAGGAATTAGACAAATAAATTTTGGGATGTGTACTGCAAATTATAGGGTATCACGTTGGCCCTGTCAAAATACTTTCTTCCTCTGGTCCTGAGACTTGTCTGTGGTACCAACTAAAATTCAGAGAGTGTTTCAGCTGGAAAATGCCGAAGCTGATAGCCTAGCACCCTTCCTAAAATTCCCCTAAATTTTTTTAATTAATTGCCATAACACATTTTTACACTTGTTGGTGGATTGATATTGTGTGAAGAGGGGGGGGGGATGGTAGTGGCAGTTTAACCTCTGAAACAAAATTCCATTTTCATAATGCAAAATTAATCAAAACTGCCTGTGTTGCAATTCTGATGAACAATGATAACACATATGTTAGGGAAGCCTAGGTGCAGGAAGATGATTTCAGGTGGGGAAGGGTCTGAACTGAACAATCTTTTCCACCACCATCCTGGAGGATGGGTCCAAGGGAATGGTTGTCCCCAAGCCCTAAGGCCTACCCGAGGGTGAGCTCCTAGAAAAAAATTCCCCCTTTTAAAATTCAAAATAACCATTGCCTCAGTTTGAATGCCACCCTCCTCACAAAACATCTCCCCCTGGCAACTATTTCTCCCTCCTTCAGTACCTTGTCCTGCTACGGCCCTGGGCGTCCCCATTCCCTTAAAGAATTTTCCAGTGCTTGGGGGTCCCTACATGCAATTTGATGCAATGTTCGCTTTGTGCTAATTGGAAAGATAATTTGTTCCCTTTGTAAAATTATTTTCCTTTGTGAAGTTATTTTTACAGAGGCAACAAATAGGGAGCTTTTGTCAGTCCTGGAACAAATTTGGGGCTCAAGCACACTTTTGTCCCCTCACAATTTTGACAAAGGGGCTCACCCCCCCCCCCCACCGAAGTCTGCCTCCCACACTGAAATGCTAAAAAGTACCCTCCAACCTCCCTTCTCCCTCCCCTCCCCCCTCCCTTAACAGAATAGTCAATGAGGTTGAAAATTTCGCTTCTAGGCAACGTTACTCTTACGACTGTTTGCTACTCAGGAAATTTTCATGGCCGCATCGTTTGCCCTGACAGCAAACTGTTCGAGGATTGTGCACCTTTTCTTGGAGAATAATTTGCAAGAAATTTGCCCGTTTTCATTATCAAAAAGCTTAAAGCAACATAGAAAGAAAATTTAGGATAACTTCATTGCACATTTTCTTGTGTTTTAAGGTAAAAAAAAAGAAGAAAAACAAAGAAACAAAAAAGAATAAATAAAACAGAGAGTATGGCCACAGACATGCATCGTACTGCCAGGTAGAACTGCTTCGATGGTTTGAGCTCTGTGCATTTACAGGCCTGCCTAATTACTAGCTAGCTTACCCAGCTGTTATCATTAAAGGAAAAAAATGCAGTATATATAAACCACCTTCAAAAAATTGCTTACAACCTGGCAAAACGTTGGTTAAGAGGTAAGATGTTGAAACACGAGAAACAGCAAGGAGCAACCATAAAAGACACAACTTAACCTATCTTTGCAGTTTCTCAACTGTGCTCAGTCAGTAACTTGCATATGAGTTTTTAAGACCTAGCCTAATGGACTGAGGAGTGTTTCTTTCCAGTTTCCAATTAACTACCTTAACTTTAAAGTATATTTGATATGAGATGTCTATGGTTTTGATGTGATTAGAAACATTGCCAATGTCAAAATATACTGACACTAGTTACGTGTTAGGGGTCAGTAAATGAAATGGTGTTGTTACGATAACATGGGCTATGTGAGAAGAAACTTTTTCTTTTAAGTTCCATTGCACTTCTCCCCCATTAATTCAAGCATAACACAAAGGCCCTAATCTTCTGGCTGATTGCTTATCTCTTGAGTCTGAATATCATCGAAACTTGATGTTGGGTTGATTTTGGCAACTGCAGCATACAACATTAGATCAATACCAACCTGATGTATGTTATGCAGACCTTACAATAGTGTATTGCAACACACACAGAGGTTCTTTTTGAGCAGTATTATACCTGCCTGTGTCAATGAACTGTCCCTTCCATCGGTGTTTGCGATTGACTTCTACGTCAAAAGTTTTGTTACCTTGGTGTTATGCTCCAGTGAGAAGCCACAGCAGACCTCACAAGTGCAAAATGCTCATCAACTTTACAGCAGGGCAAGATTATGGATTATGCCTGCTATTGTCAAGTTTTTGCCCTTAGTAACGGGTGACAGCCGTGAAGTTGCCTCAGCAACTGGCCTCTTGCAGCAGCAGCCGACAATTTGACATGGTGCCTAACTGAAAGTCACAATGTTTGACTAGGTACTGGCTTCCCTGGCATACACGTTTTGATTAATTTATTAAATTTGTTGTAAACTTCCTCTTGTTACACTTGATTGCATGTGAAATTGTTGTCAAATCTTTCATCAGTTTTTTAAGCCTTGTGAATTGACAAATAAAAAATTGTTTGTACATAAGAAAATGATTATCCATTGATTATGCATTTGAGGTGGAAGGATATTATCTTCATTAAACTACACTTACACATTAACAAGTTTCAATTAAACAAAAACAAACAGTGTTTGATACCTTCATTTTTCCAGTTGATGACAGAGTATCAGTATCTTGTGTACTGCCTTTCTCTCCAACAGTAACTATGGACATCAGTTCCTCCCTGCTGCCTGCCTTCTCTATTAAACATCGCTGTAAAGAAGTGCAACAGTGGCTTAGGAGGTTGATCTGAGGTTTTCCTCTCCTCCCACTTCACCATAAAGCTTTCCACTTTTCGGGCCACACTTTGTTGTCAAGTGTGACCAAGTATACATGGTGTTGGAATTTTGTTCCAAATTGCTTCTTCTGTGGATAAAGTTCATGGAAAAACAGAAAATTTTAATTAAAGATGTGAATTTGACAGTTTGGAGAGGTCAGTTATACTACAAATAATGTACTTCCATCTAATTCTGTGAGCCTTTCAAATACATAAATAGATGACAATCCAGAAATTATGTGCTGCCTTGTTTACTTTGCAATACAGACAAATCTGTGTTTATTTGTGTACTAGAAAATGTGTTGGTCATTATAGCACACATGCAGCTGCACTTTTGTAATCTCTGTGAAGCTTTTATAATTTTAATATATACCACTCACACTCATTGCAAGTTCAAATATTCGGTATTCTGACTGGTAATCTATAAACATGTTAGACCAAGTGTCTTTCAGCATCTTTAATTTGGTTCACTGTTGGTGGGTTTCTCTATTTTGGCTGTAATAGAAGGCAAGATCCTCCTAAAAATATAGACGTACTCACAAAATAACATACTCTCAGCCATATGATGACCTTCATTATGCAGGACGCCCAAGCTTGGTTACTTGAAAGGCCTGCATATGTATATATATATGAGCATCCCAGCACTCTGTCTTGTACAGCCTTGTATAGTTTACAGGGCCAGTCTCGTGTGATTCCCTCCAAGGACCTCAAGATTGTACTTTCCCGAGTTAAATGTCAGCTGTGACAACACTTTTTGGTTCAATGTCAGGAATATGTAGGAGCAGTTTTGAGTAGCATCTGTCTGGACTTCGCAACATCTCCTATTGCAGCCGCTTTAAGTGATCTTCATCAATGTCCCTGACTTAATTGACAGTCATTGGATGGCAGTCAAAGGAGTGAAACCATCACTTTCACCAAATCTGCTACAAAAAAAACAAAACCAGCAGTAAAAATAATTCTATAGCTTGTATGACAGCTTCACTTGAATGGAAAGGATGCTGAAGAAAGGACCATTGCTGATTGCTCATTTGCACATAATCATTTCGATCAATATATTTCAAGGATTGATAATGACCCTACCCCAGGGTTAAAATTACAAGATGGCAAAGGGCAATTCACTCTTGGAGCAGCCAAAGTTTCCCTTACATACAGAGATGTTGAGTATGGCAAAATAAAAATGCACCCTCCCCTCAAGAGAATGTCCAAACAGAAGTGAATTCATGCTGGCTGTACCAACTGACACAGAATGCACACTGCGCACTATTCACGTAACATTAACAAGTTGCCCCTAGAGACACTTTTAATTAACATTGCCCCACATAAAACAGGTATAGCCTGAACTGAAATGCCAATCATGGGAGTTCAAATCTTTAACAAACCTGCAGCATAAAATTGTTATCAGAAACTTCAAACACTGATGATAAAATTTCAACCAAATCTGAAACAAAGTTGGCCTATACTAGTTTCATGAAACACCTTTTTTTTTTCTTATAAAATGCACAGACAGAATTTTACACTTAACAGCAGTGGCTGCTTTTACCAGCACTGGATGTGTAAGCAACTAAAATGAGGAAGTATACACATGTAGTTGAAAACAACATAGTACTATAAATGAACAATAAAAGTAACTTCTGCGACCCCCTAAAAGATACTATGAATCTTTTGGGGGGGATTTTCGTCTTGAGCAAACAAGGGCTGAAAACAGCAGCTGCCCCATCTGCAAAGTCACAAGTTCAACTGTACCTTACATACGTACCGATTGTTGGCCAGGTTATTATTAGAAATGCTTGATAGTGAAAGACTGAGTTTACAATCTGTATGGACGTAGGTCAACATACCACTTCTAGGATGTAGTATACACAGTCTGAATTATGCATATTTGACTGTAACCATTTTTATGCCATATACTGTCTAGCCTGTTCAGTGAATATTCTTACCAACTTTATGCTTATTGAGTGTAGCTGGTACAGTTACCATCCTCCTCAAGCACATCTGCAGGTTAAAACAGCAAAAGATGATACTTTCAAATTTTCTTTTTGCAACAAGTGTGTAACTCACATGAATATGAACAAATGACTGGGAGCCAGCCCTTCCAGCCCCCTCCCTGCTAGCTCATTGGAATGGAAACATAAGCAACATTTTGCCAAACATATTTTAAGAATTTTAAATTCACAACACAAATTTTAAGAATTTTAAGACAAAACCTCTACACTATATCTTAACATGGAATTACTACCATGGAATTATGAAAAGTCTGACTCCTATATCACTCATCTGCCAAGATACTAAACAAGATACTAAACAATCCATGCAATGATGGCATGTGTATGAGTGTTTTTTGTGACATAAACAAGGATTTCTCACAATAGAAAGAGGCCAGTAGTCAGGAGGGAGCCATGCCCCCATGCAGATCACTGTGCCCCCCCCCCCCATTTGGAAAATTGATCAAAAATGAAAATTTTCTACCTAGTGACTAGGCATGCTGCCAACCGATTATTGAGCAAAATTCTATAACTCCACAAAGCTTCCATGCTACACGTGCTTTCATCTCTAGTTTTATCTTGTAGCAACACCCAGTGTTTCAAACATATTGGATTTATTCAACGGTAAAGGTTCCACACTTATTGTTCTCCCATGTAGGCATACTTCTGGTGAAACACAAAAATGCATCAATGCAACATTCTTTCCCCTTTTTCCTATGTAAGGTTCTTTTTTTCAGACTCACCATAATGGCAAATGTATTTTGTACAAAAAAAGATTTTTCAGTTTCGTCGGGGAGCCTTAATGGGTAAGATAAAATATGTTACCCCCGATGACAACCATGCAGTCGCCCCCAACAAATTTCTTGGCTTTGCTCTTCAATTAAAACCCAAACTTTTCAAACTTCTTAATGAAACAAAAATTTTCAATTCTGCTTCAATATAACCCCAAATTTCTTGGCACTCTTTGCACCACTTAAATTTTGAGTTTGCTATGCTTTCGCCAACCCGTTGCATCTGTCCGGGCTCAGGGAAGCTGTCCCAGCCAGAGCGCTTCGTTCCCCTGTCAGAAAATCCTAGCACCACCCTGGCTGAGCCTGCATGCAGGTATTTTCAAGGGCAAAGATTTTCCCTCAAAATTTTGGTGCACTTCGCACACAATCCTCACAATCAATGTTGTATCACTTATGAACATTATCTGGTGGCACCACTAGCTACAAAGATATAATCTTCTTCGGAGCCCCCCCCCACTCTTTGTGGTGCCCTTTCCCCTTCCTATGTCAAAATTCCTGGCTACAGGCCTGGATAGGAATGATGCATATTTTTACTTGTTATATAGATTTGTCATATTGAGGGGAAGAACCTTATTGATTTTAGCAAAGGTCTAAGGTCATTTTAGGTAACCAGATGTCAAATTGTAAACTCATTAACAAGCTAGAGTAAACTTTGTTGAATTCAATAGGAGGAAATTACTTAGCTATCCTGTTAAGGGGTCTGGCACTGAGAATGTGGATGCTCCACATTAACCAGTGCTGCACCCAGGTGGATAAAGGCAGTGGCACTCACAGCGACGAAGCTTATAGCAACCAGGAGATTCGGGGTCGATTCCCGGCCAGGTCTAAGTAAGGTGGGTTTTTCATTCATCAGCAATCTAAGGTTTTCCCATCTGAATTGGCCTTTCAAAAAGACACCAAATTTGATCAGAAGTGTTGAGATGGTTAGCCACCCGAAAAAGTTGCAATTTATAGCGACTTGTCCCACATTTGTGGTTGCTTGGGATTGTTAAACAACTGCTCTTTGAGGCCTAAAATTATAAAAGAAAAATTAATTATCTCAAGAGGGGTACCTTTAAGGGGCATGGGTGGGCAAGTCAGGAAACTGGGAGGTTCCTTCCCAAGAAATTTGTGTACTTGGAGGGAAATTTACAGTTTTTGTGCATTTAAACAAACCCTACAGGAACTGTTGAAAATCTGACTCCAAGGGAAATGAACATTTTTTTCAGCCCTGTTCAGGGGTCTGGCACTGAGACTGCAGATGCTCCACATTCAGTTTAAGGAGCCTACTGATTTATATATAAATTGGAGGTTAAATGTAATGTGAGTTAAATAGGTCAAACAAGGATCATAACTGCTTAAGTATGAAAATTTTGTTAGCAGGCTTTATACATAAACATACATACACACACAGGCATGCACACACACACACACACACACACAACATCAGCATCGCATACATTCCTTGAGCCCTCAGCAAGGAATCAAAAAGCTTCCTTTTTGTGGTTGTGGTAGCTTAGCAAGGTGAAATAACTGCCCTCATGACCTGGCTAGGTATGGAATAATAACTTAAAAAGAACATTTTCCTTCTCTCTGGTACAAGATGACAGATACTGAGAGTGCCTAGAGACCATGTCTACATTAAAATCTGTCTTTTCTTATAAACAAATTCTGCATCCCAACTTGTGACATTTCACTTTCCTCAATCTTCGTTGGTAGATAATAACTAGTCTTATTGAAAAAGATATAAATCAGATCAATATGTCAGCTTACAAGGAGCTGGAAGTAACTTTTCACCGAGACTTATGTGATGTTCCTTGGATATAAATCCTTCCTAATAGTAACCAGTCCACTACTAATGATGACAAAAGCATGATTTTATAATTCAACTTTAACTTTTACATAAAACTCACCAGCCTCCAACTTGTGATTTCTTGCATTTAGGTCTCACTTAAAATATGCAAACAGTATGAATTTATAACAATGGAAAATGAGATCAATGTTGCAGTTATAAATACAAAGGGAGCAGAAGTTTTGTTGTCATCTTTGATAATCCTTCATCATTACTGGTTCATTAGTGGAAGCATTAGAGTAATTTTGCTTCATTTGACATTAAGTTTCTCTCCTTGAGAAATACAGCATGTTCTCTGTTTTCCTCATTAATGAAACATTCCATCAAACTATTTTCCAGAAGCAAGGTTACTGAGCTCATTCCCACATAAAAGAAAGTATAAAACGACAGTGGGTAATTTGTTTTTTAGACATATGTGTTCTTTTTACTTGAAGGTTACCCAAACTACTGTTCTCCCTATATCTCAATAAAAAGTTTGAAATCATGTAGTAAACATGTTCAAAGCTGGATGGCTGGATGGCTGTTGGGGCATAAGGGAATTTAACAGCCCTTCCCTCTAGAAAAACAAAGTACCTCAAAATATGAGTATTATGAAGGACTGTTGCTTAATTGCTCCCATGTGTACATAGTATTTAATTACTCAGAGTTGTAATCATTTCATAACTGACAAAAATTGTTCTTGGTTGAAGGGCTGTTACATTGTTCCTCCTGGGTATACAGCATTTCACTGAGAGTTGAAATTATGTGATGAAATATGTTGGCTTGATTCTTTTTTGAGAATTAACAGTCACATCAGTATTTAATTGTACAGAACTGCCTGTTTCCTTATAAAAAAGCCTGTGTCTAGTCGTTCCAAATCCTAGGGTTTTCACATGTATCTGCCATGGGCAATTACAGGTATCTTGCATGAAAACCCCCTAGACATTGACACAGGTTGACCAGTCACCACACTTTACCACAGATTTTCACAGGTTTCACATGCAAAAAGTGTGGTTATTAAAACCAGTGTTAACACAAAACTCTGAGACAAACCTGTGGCATGAAACTGCAAAACTTGTCAACCTGTGTCAAACCAGTGTCCAGAGGGTTCCAAATACACAGGGTTGCCACATGTTTCCACCCATGAAAACCAGTGATTTCTTTTGTTCTTCATGTGTGATTCTGTGTAGTTACAGGCAAGGCTGACACACATTTCTGTCAGGATTTATAAAGTGGTTGAATGGTAGATTTAGTATATTCCTTTTTAGGACAAAGTTCGCAACGTACCTTTCAAACTACTGTATAGTTTTCCGGTTTTTGACATTTTACATAGCCTTCATACAGCATCATTACCAAGGGCAGACATACATCCTCTTTGTCTCAAAACTGGGGTCAAGCATCAAAATTCTAATCCCTGGTTTCTTCCCCCTGCCATACCTGCCAACCTTTCAATTTCCAAAAGTGGGACAAACTGTCGCGATGCAATAGAGGTGCGTGCGAAGCACGCACATCGAGCGCGAAGCGCGAGACAAAAACGGGTGGGGTCCAGGGGCCCGCCCTAGGGCCCCTGGTGGGGTCCAGGGGCAACGCCCCGGTGGGGGTCCAGGGGGCGAAGCCCCCGGAAGCTCCTGGGTTTTAGTAGTTTCAGATATGTTAGGAAGACTTTTTGAATGCTAAATTTATAAGTTTTAATGCTCACAATAACACTGAGTTTGTATTCCTAAAGCAAGCACAAGGGTTGGAAATTCAAGAGACCAAGAACTGCAGGCCTTAATTTTTTTCAAGAGCCCCAAGAAAATAATCTCAATCCCATTTGTTTTATTATGAGAACAAAAAGAATTACTGCAAAATGTGAGTAATACCTGAACACCCGGCCTTTATATTGGCTTTCACCAAAGTTATATCACAGCAGTAAACACACAAAACTTTCCCAACATCAGTGGAAGACAATGCATTTTTTTTTCCCATTAAATGACCCCAACATGACCCATGACCCACTAGATGATCAATGATCTAAACTTTCTTGAACAAACTTTATGGGCTATTACCAAAAAAATATCACAAGAAATACCCCAAACTATTACTACATTTGTAGAAGCCAATGCATTTTTTCTTTTTCTATAAGATGACCACTAGATGACCATTGACCCAAAATTTATGAACACCCTTTTTGAGGATACTAACAAAGTTATATCACATCAATAAACACCCAAAGATATCCCTACATCATAAGGAGGTATACGACCTCTTTTGCTTTTCCATAAAATAAACCCCAGATGACCCCTAGATGACCTTTGAGTCCAAATCCCTGACCATCACTGATAACCAACGATCTAGTCATCAATGTGTGTAAGTTTCATCAGAATTTGCCCAAGCATGTATTCATGGGGATTGTCTAAAGTTTTGAGCACTTTCTGGTAACAGTGTTATATATGGGCAACATATCCTGAACTTTTAAAATAATGCAGGAAAATAAGGTAATTACTGATGTCATCTTATCAATAAATATGTCTTTTCATGCATAATTCAATGTTAGAGAACTAATAAAACTTTCTAAACACTTTGCAACAAGGGCTATTGAAAAATGTTTATAGCCCCGTGGCTATAGATCAAGCCTTCACTTCTGTAGCAGATTAACTGCAGAGACATGTGTAGGTTAGGTTCTTGGTGTACATACATTACACGTTAGGCAAAGCCATAAGTGTCAAGCCTCCGTAAAGTAAGTTGCCTCGTAAGAAAAAGTATTTCAAGTGAAGCTTGCGAATATGTTTTGAATAGTTGTCTGAAGGCTTTTTGCACATGCCAGTTTCATGTTTACGGGTTCTTTGGCCAATAGCTGGTTCATTCTAGATACTTTCGGCGATGATCTTGTTTGATTGAAACAATGTGTATAGTACACACTATAGTCTATGGTGAGAGCTGTAGCCAGTAGCTTGCCTGTGCTAGCTTACCAAGATTTCGGGACTAAAATCTCATCCCGTTGGAAGTCGATATCTTGCGTACGTATTCACAGGTTGCAAAAGCACTCCCTGCTAGTATTTCATGGCTTTCTACAAAAATTATCAAGCCGGCCATTACTGATATGAATTATGTCTGGATTAAGATTCGAACGGCTTCACTTAGCCACCGAAAGTTTTCAATGTACAGTACGTAAATGTACGCATGCAAGCTGTAGATATATAGAGCCATAGATTGACTCTTTGACACGATTTCAAGCAGTGATACTCGAACGGAATATGGCTTCGCGAAAGTCTTGTAGGCTTAGGAAAATCATGCCGGAGATAATATGAAAGTTTTTACGACTAACGAAGAAGCTGATCTTGCATCATGTTGAAAAATATCTCTGCTGAGTGAAGTAAGAGCCCGTACGGTAGCACGCATGGCGGCTATCGCCACACGTCATTGCTACTTTTTGCAGCAATTTATTGCAATGAACTGCAAACATATACATCCGGGCACGTTTTAGATTGACCAATCTCAAACACTCCCGACTTTCGCGAGTTGCAACTTTTTCGCGGCGACCACGGCGATAAAGCCCAGCCCTGCAAGCGTTTCATGTACTGCTAAACTTAGGTGCAGAAAGCGGGCCTTCACTTCTGATCTGCCTTTTTGTACGAAGTAAGGCCATTGCGAAAGTACTAACGGCATTATCTAATTATCATTATAATGGAGTTGGGAAAACTGTCGGAAGCTATATTTGTGTTCCCTTTTGAAATTTTTTTGAATATTAGGCCTATTTGGCCTCTCTTTTTTATTTCTTTTGGAGTATTATGCTGTCAGAATGAAAACTGGAAAAATCGGGACGTCCCGCTTTTCATACGTTTTTGAGATCGGAAATCGGGATTGTCCCGCCAAAATCGGGACGGTTGGCAGGTCTGCCCTGCATTTACTTTAAAAAACTTTGCTTTGGCAAGCTGACTTGGCCTGACTCTCCTGATCCAGTTTCCACTTTCATTCTAGCATACATACCAGAGGCATTTTGTAGCAAAATATAAGGTTTATCAAACACTATTATCCTGCCATCATCAAGAACCTGTTCAAAGAAGTAAAGGTCAAATTTGAAAACTGTCAATATGGCAAAGTAAATGCAGTTGAACTGGAAAAAAGGTTAATCAAATTCTATTATATTTCCTTCATCAACCACCTGATCAGCCCCCCCCCCTTCCCCTCCTTCTTCCAACTAAAATCATGTTTGAAAAGAGTATGCATTGTTGATGAAAAGGTGAGTACTGAGTAACAAAATTGTATGGACCAAACAGGTCAATTGAGCCTGGTGCAGTATGGAAAATCTCAGAACAGAAGATAGGGCCCTGTGATGTAAATCGACAGGCAACCACTTCACAGACATGGATTCCTAATTATCTATGATGTATTAGTACCCTTTACTGCATCCAACAAGATTACCTTCAGCAGTAGCCTTGCCAAATTTATGTTGAGACTGTGAAAAACAATTTTGTGTTCTTAGAAGCAAACTTCCAATCTAGAGCTTGTAGTATAAATATATCCCTTTTGTTAATACATAAGTACTTCTTCTAACAGGAACATAAATTTCAATGACCCATCTTTAAAACCAAGGGACTATAAACAAGCCCAAATGGACACAAAGGGCAACATTAAAACTGCAAAAAATATATCATTAGAACAATTTTCAAGTACTTTTCACAAGTAAGCTGAAGGTCTCATCCATTGTTTACAAACATTTTTCCCTGAAAACATCTAATACTCATCCAGAAAATACTTCAAAAAAAAAAAAAATTTTTGGTCAGAACCAAGACCTGCACACATAATGAAGAAACCAGAATGCAAAACATTGGCTTGACTTAATATGGACTCATTAACATGCCAAGTATGATATTCATCAAGGTTACCTTTATGAGATATCATGCTCACAAGTTTATCTGTAACTTGTTTTTCTGGTATATTTCCATTCCTTCCAATACTAAATTAGCTATTCATCTAATGTTCAATATTAATAATGAAATGTGCAGAATAAGTGCACCAAAACATAACTCACCAAATGTTTTCCTCAGCTGTTGGTTCATCTACTAAAGGAACCCGATTTTGTCGATACATAACTCAGGCAAAACATAGAAGTTGCCTCTGAATAACAATGAAATCACTATACCACCTCCAGATGCCGTCATCATGATGTTCCTCGGGGTACTCTCCTATGGCAACTGTAGTTGTACCTTTAATATTAACAAGTAATGTAATGGCATTTAGACAACTGTATCAAGTTTTCAAGTGGAGGTAGGTAAAAGAGTATGAAAATAGGATCAAAATTCTCAATAAAACATGATGAAAGTTGGGCTTTTTAGACCAAAAGTAGGACCTGTAGACATTCATTCATTCATCACTATTCACCAATCTTGGAAGGATCAGAATGACTCTTTGTCATGGGTAAATCCCAGGTTCCCTTCAAAATTAAAGTGGATTGAGATTTGCGTGAGACTCTAAAACAAACAAGAAATGACTCAAAAGCAAAAAAAAGTACTTAAATGCTGCACAATTATATTTACACAGGGGCTTTCTTCCCCTCTTCTTTGCTCTTTTCTTTCTTTTCTGTCTTTCTTTTATTGTAGTTTATTTTTCTCCCTCTTCTGTTCATTTAATAGGTGCAAAATATATTACATTGCCGACATCTAAAAATAACAGGTTTCCTTTAATTCACCTCAACAGTCATAAACTTCTCTGACTAGCAAGTTCCCTGCACTTCTCTTTGGACGGTTAAAATTTGCTTTTGCTTTCTCTGGCTTGCTAAGGTCCAAAATTAATAATGTCCAATTTCCTCTGTTCTGTATTCAAAATTAGCGTTCAATTTTCTTTGACAATTTGGTTGTTCGAGACTTCTCTGAACTTTGGACTCCAATGGTCTACGTCTCCTTTTCCCGTTCTATACATGGTGTGAGTTTAGCAGCCATCTAAAATTCAAGAAAAACTCGATAATTTTTCAGTCTCAATTCAATTTTTCCAAAGATACCCCTACAATTTGGCAGGTCTTTTCTTTAGTTTTACCCAACTTTTAAATAAAACTCTACTTACGGTGGTATCACACTAAATGTGCCTCAGAGGCCAGAATGGCTAAGTCGTGTTTACTTGACGGGAATCACCTGCACAGTAACCCTCCTAACTGAAACGCAGAGAACTCTCACTAGACATACAATGCTGTTAAATTCTTGATTACATAATACAGTAAAGGGGTTCAACACAAGCAATACCTTATCCTTCAGCAGTGGCTTTAATAAGGAGGTACTACTTCATGCCACGTCGGCTTAAACCTTCTCAACAAATTCCAGATGCATTAAAACTCTTTAAGATTGGCATTTGCAATACAAAAGCATTGCACAGACCTTATAACTAGCAAGGGAATTTACAAATAAGCACTCTTATGAATAATATTCAGCACTGCTGTCCACGGTGACACTCTTTTTAGAATGTTTTCAGTAATGTGGGAACCGTAACCACTGTTTATAGAAGCGATTACTATATATTATGCGGAATTTTCACTTCACTAAATTATTGAACTGAAAAAGAAATCACTTTACAATACATCACTTTAACAGAACTGTCTTGTTTCAAAGAATCAGACTACAAGGTTACTAACACACTATGCCTGGTGTAGGGTACAAGGCAGCGCAGTATGAAAACTGTTTGTTCACAACATCAGTTCAAATTCGCCCACTGAGAAAAATGATCTTGCCACATTTAGTATTTAGGCCCAGTCCATGATGGTTTCATCACTCAGATGCCTCGTTCCTTGTACAGGCTGCAACAATATCACTGCGTTATAGGCCTAGGCCTAAAATTCAAATCTCTTACATTACTACAAAAACTTCAAAAAGGGTGATGTGATGACAACCACACTCTCGGCTGCAGACCACGGCCCTACAGGACTGTGTTTCTCAGCCTAGGGAGGGCGGTGAGTTTTGCCTGACTCTAGAGTCTGGAGTATAGAATTTAACTGTCCGGTTTCCCGCCCGACTGAGTTAAAATATCCGCCAGATTTAGTCAGGTCACTCAGGTGTCTGACATTTGGGGGTGACCACCCCAAACCCCCTCCCCCCTGGCCTGCATGGCCATGCTGCCGACATTTTCAAAAAATCCTTGCAGGCCACTAACAGTCTCTGCATGTAGGCCTATATACAATGAGAGTAATGCCAACACAAAGTGCATGATGGTATCCTTTTTGACTAAAGAAGGCTAAGTCCTTACAATTATTAGGCCTGAGTTGGTTTCAGTTGTTTATTTCTGTGTCAGCTTCTGCAGGGATTGATAACATAAACTATGCATGCCGCTGAAATGGCTTGTTTTCGATAAACGTGGCTGTGATGGAACAAGATATAGGAATGTTCCTATATCTTGCTCTATGGCTGTGATATGGTAGTACTCTATGGCTGTGTGATACGGAAGTACGAAGAAACAATCTGCATGCTTGCAACGCTGTTTCGATAAACACAGCTGTCATATGTACACAGAACTCTGTGCTGTGTAGTTGGATGTACGAAGGAACCACTGCTTGCACAGTAAAAATATAGATCGTGTTGTTTCATGCCAAGCTAACGTATCCTATGAAAAGACGATACCATTAACCTACAACATTCATACGTTTTTATAATGAAATATTCTATATTTCCTTGTTATTTAGTGAAAAATCCTTTTCCCCGACTGTACTTGCTTCGTTCTGATCTAAAATTTGTCACAAATCTATGATGCAAATGACATGCCTAAAACTGAAGAACTTCCCCGAAAACCTGGGACAAAGGAACTGTCACGTGACCTGAACCTGGGTAATAGCAATATGTTTATAAAGCTTCGCTTCCATAAACATACTTAGGATAAGCAAGAGAGCAGGAGAGATTTGGATAAGTAGGAATCAACTGAAAGCCTGCTGCATTGGTCTACAAAATAGAAAAAAGAAACCCTCCTGCCTCTAAAAATGTATAAACGTCAATTTGTTCTGCTGATGGGTCAAGGGTCAGAAAGTCAAACCCTCTTTGTTAAGAGTTTGTAAAAGTTCTTAAGACATGGAAAGGTAAAAAAATTGCATTTTCTATAAATTCTTCTTGTCATTCTTGAATTTAAAATTCCATTGCCAACAAATTCTGAAACTTTTCCACAACCATTTCATTTTTGGAAAAGAGAGTGAAACAAATTTATGACTTTCCCAAGTTAACTATATAGCAACTTTGGATTGCTTCAGATAGCCTACATTTCTTTCTCTGTGTTTCTACTGTAATGTTATAAAATACATGGAACAAAGTTTTACAACAGACTTTCAAAATAAAACCTACAAATCTGAATGATTGCTTCAAGCACCTGCCTCTGTGCCCTTCTTACAAAAAAAAAATATCAAAATTTTAAATCCTGGAATACTCCAACTTGTTACTAGAAATTTGCATAGAAATGTAATTTCCCATATGTAATCTAATTACACTTAAACAACTGTTACCTCTTTTAAATTTACCAACTACCTTTGTCGGTTTCACCTCACCTGTGGAATAAATGTTCTTCAATCCCCACATCATGCAGACCAAGATTGGCTAATATATGACACTGTCAATTTTAATGGTTCCCAACAATTCTGCCAGTCTCATCAAAGCAGCTGTAAGGGAACTCCTTCCTGCACCTGTACAACCAAAATTTCCAGTCTGACAAGGCAAATCAGATTTAAAAATGATTAAAATTCCCAGAGGATTTTTTTGTTTTTTGGTAGATGGAACACCTTAAGGTTCACCAATATGTTTACATTCTTCACTGCCTAATTTTTTAAAACACTACAAGTATCTGACAAGAATAAACAACACCAACTGTATTAAAACCATGTAACCTGGTAATCCACATAATGGCTTGAAAGAAATTGGTGGCAAAATGTGTTACTTTATGAAGCAGTAGGCTGACAAGAATCCTAGTTTTAAAGGTCCATTCTAGAGCAGTCAAACGGGGAAAGTTTTGAAAGGTTTTGTTAAAAGTGTGAGCAAACCACAGAATTGCTTTCTTTGACAACATACTTCTGTTCTGTCATGTAGGGTGCTATATCAGTGAAGTACAGATATTATCTGCCTCCTATAATGAAGGATGAAAACTTGTCGTCCATTGAAGAGCGATGTAACACCCTGGGTGAAGCAGGAGAACTCCAGATGGATGATCTAATGTAAGATGTTCTTGGGTTCATGTTCTGTGCAGCAATGTAACTGATCAACAGATACTATACTAGCCAGAGCCCGTGACAACATTCACAATGTCAAGCTACCATGTCTGGTTATGTTGCTAAATTCATAAGTGACTTATTCCCAAGTATTCCCTTTTTAGAACCAAAAAGACAGGTCACACAGGTAACCTCTCCAAATATCATGCTTCCCGCCTGTTCCATGCATTTGTTAATATTCTTTGTCAAAATAGTTGCAGTACATAGGTAAATCAAACAAAGTTAGCTTCAGGACATACTGGCCTTCACTCTAGCAGATATACACATTGTGATTCCTAAGGGGGCCATCTTGAGAGGAACGGAGAGATATGTCTTCCACCTCAATAACTCTGTTCTGTGGCCTGTTGGTTCCTCAGATTCTAGGGTTGTCTTTGGTACCAACTTGCTGTATTCTATAACACTCCCAGTTGATATCATCTATGATGGAGACACAATTGTACAAGTTGGACAGAATAAAAATTACTGAAATAGAAGGAGAATATTAGTTTTTGAGTGCCCTTGTTTTTTACCAAAAGAAATTAAAACCCTAGTTTATGTGATGACCCATCCCTACTAACATGAATTTACTATTTCTATCATTAAGTGTATGTCCATTATCAATCTTAAAAATTTTACATGAACAAACAAAATTCTACAACTAATTGCCTCTGAATTATGATTCTTTCCAAGACTAACTTGCAAGACCAATACCCAAAGCTAAAAGTGCCTTAATGTACATCTCTCCCTTCCTCATCTCTCTCTAGTCTTTCCTTGTGTTTGTGGATTTGTTTTACTCTCTTTGTGGTGGTGGCGGCGGCGGCGGCGGCGGCGGCGGCGACTATTACTACATATTTGGTACAAACAATAGTGAAGGTACCAGATAAGCTAAGTGGGTATAGACCAGAGATCTGAAACACAGTGAAGTGAGTGCATCCCTTACCCTAGAATTAGGAATACCTAATATGTAGATATTTAAATAATGATCAGATAATCTCTTACAAAAGCTCTTCCCAGAAGGAATTTCTTGCAAATCTAATGGAAGTTTATTCCAAAGTCTTATAGAATGAACAACTTTATGACCATGAGCAAGTCTCAGAGTGTAAAGCAAGGTTGTGCTCGATACTGATAATATTAACATGCTTTAACCTGTCTTTGTATGATACTAAGTCTTAGCTCTCCTTTGAACAGCTTCAATATGATCTAGATGCCAAATAGAACCACAATACTACAAACAACTAAGACATGAGTCTTATACAAAAGAAAGAATCATGAGGCATCCCATTTTTACAAGAAACAAATCCTACCAGTCTAGAAGCAGATTTACAAATATGTTCAAAACAAGAGCCCAATGGGCACTGTGGTTCCTTGCTGAATGTAATGAAACTGAGCCAACTACTAAATGAACCAGTATTTCTGTTGATTCACAAAATCTGCTCTGTAGACAATGCACATCTTGTGTTAACACATTCAAGCATAAATAAATTGTTCTGAAGAAATACAGCCTACAGGCACTTCAGGGGATATCAACACAGACAGTATACAGTTACAATTTGTTTTATTCAATTAAGCAATCACAATTCATGCACGCTCAATGGTATCTGATCCAAAAGTAACTTGTTCTCTTTATAAAACTAACAACCCATAGTAGCATTATTAATCAATTCCTAATTTCCAATTCCTGCAAGCTCACATGTCCTATAATCTATGTCTGTCTAGTGAACTTTCACAACAGTCCTCTGCTTTGTGGGCAGAGAATCTTCTGCAATATTAAAAAGTAGTACTTGATGCACGTTTTCATAATGGCAGGATTATGGATTAAAATCATAATACTATAATTTCAATTAAAATTGAGATACTTGGCATCTCTGAAAGATGTCCCACATCTTTCAGTCAATGATTGAATGATACAGTTTTGTGGTTATATTTTTTGACTTTAGGAATTCTTGGGAATTTGCTTTTTGGCATCTGGTGATTTCAACTCTGACATCCAACAAATCTCATATGGGTTTTCTGCTAGATTTAATGCAACACCTCAAAGCAAAAATCTATTCAAGCCTCCTACACTGAGATATAGAGTTGAAAAGGTTTGCAGAGTTTGACCTCCAGTGACCCCAGATGACCTTTGGTCTCTACCAAAATGTTTTCCCCACCATAAGGCATCCACTAAGTATGAAATTTATCCAAGCTTCCTACCTTGAGATATTGTGCTAACAACAAGGTTATCAGTTTTTGACCCTTGGTGACCCCAGATGACCTTTGACCTCCACCCAAAACTGTATGGCACAGCTTCTCACTATGGTGGATCTATATACCAAGTATGAAATCTATCCAAGATTTTTTCCTTGAGATATTGCGTTAACAAGGTTTTCAGTATTTGACTCTCAGTGACCCCAAATGACCTTTGACCTCCACCAAAAATGACAGGATTCATCTTCTCACCATAAGTCATCCACATTCCAAGTATGAAATCTATCCAAGCTTCCTACCTTGAGATATTGTTTTAACAAGTTTTCAGTGTTTGACTGCTGGTGACCCCAGATGACCTTTGACCTCCACCAAAAGCTACAGCATTCATCTTCTCTCCATAATGCATCTACATACCAAGTATGAAATTTATCCAAGCTTCCTACCTTGAGATATCGTGCAAACAAGGTTTTCGGTCTTTGACCCCTGGTGACCCCACATGACCTTTGACCTCCACCAAAAACAATAGGGCACACCTTCTCACTATGACAGATCCATATACCAAGTTTCAGTTTAGTCCAACTTTCCCTTGTTGAGTTACAGCGTACCGAAGCAAGTGTCACACACACACACACACATACCCGTTCAGGGCGCCTACTGGGGATACTGGATTTTGAGACGTGAAGTGGGGATACACTTTCTGGGGGCGCTAGAGCCAAAACGTCATTGGAATTACAATGGCTACATCATAGCTGTAGATATCCCATGTTGAAATAACTCAATTTATGTTTCTATCTACTTGGACCGTCAGCTTTGGAAATGGGGAGCATATTTCACACACTGCGAAAGTTAGGGAACCGGGAATAATTACTCTCTATTGAAATATCCCCAGTTCACCTGCTCAGCGCATGGTCGTGTGTGAAAAAGGGGCGTGTTTTCCACACACAGAAACCGGGGATAATTTCACAAGAGAGTGTATGGCATTTAATCAAAGCTAAAATTACACAGATTTTACACACGAACGTGCGGTGAGCAGGTGAACTGTGGAACTTGCTTGAAACTGTATGATAAGCAGAGGGCGTACTACTTTGACTCCCAAAGGCACATTTGAAGTGATACTAAAATCGGGGATATCCCCGATTTTCATCATGTCCCCAGTTCACGTCTCAAGGACCGGTGTGTGTCCCCAATAGGCGCCCATTACAAACGCACGCACACCCACACATACACACACACACACGCCAAGCTGACTACATAGGTTCCTTTTGCTAACGCAAGGAACCAAAAATGATTGCTGAAAGAAAATTGCAGCTAAACAGTAACAGTAAGAGGACTATTTCCAAGAAAATAATAATGAAATGATGCATTATTTGGTTAACACCTAGAGATATGCATGGCAGTACACTTTAACAGATGCATTCAATTGAATCTCATTATCAAGAGACCACTTGAAAACAGTTCAAATCATTCTGTAATATATCCTTATTCCCTTCACACATTTCCTCATGAGCCAATGGAGATGGGGAGTTTGGATCAAAAGGTAGAAGAAGACCAACAAGAATGCTTTGAATGTGACACAGCATTAGTAGAAACTGATAACAGTTGAGTTACTGATTTCAAGCTAGCAGAATGCACATACTATCATTCTCTTGATAATCAAAATTCACAGTTTGCAATTCTGTGTGAAATATATTCTGCATTAATGTCTGTTTTATTTTAATCCCCTTGGCTATCCATGGTTCATTACAATTGGTCTCATTAAACTATTAAATGTCAAGTGTCACATCTCTTGCAAAATTAGATACAAACTGTACTTCGATCTGTTTAATTCACCATGAATGCAGGGATGTACCATCTATGACTAAATTCCCTCAGGAAAAGAAGTCAAAATGAACTTAAGCTGCATGAACGGTAAGGCAATGTATATGTAAATTGAAACATGGTGACATTAGTCCCAACAATAAAACTTTTTGTGACCTTTGCTTGCTAGCATGCATGCGTACATACATGAGAAAATACCAGGTGGCTTAATCCTTCTAAAATTTCCAGATTTGTCTGCTGTGTTTGGTAACAAACAGTATTGTGAAGTTATGTGTACAAAATAACAAATATTAGAGACAGTGCCTGGATTGCTAGTGACGGTAATCTCAGCTTCAGAAATGTGCCAAGAGGTGGAAATTTTAGGAAGATCTTATCATAAATCTTGATATCAGCATGACAGACCAACTTGTGCCAGCTCTGAAATAAGTAATCAATTCACAAGTGAAAAGTCTGTGACTACACTCTGTCTACACTTCTGCCGGTTTTAAAAAACAACCAAGCAAGCTTGACCTTTTAAAAATTTTCATTAGGGAGAAAGCTGTTGCCCCAAGTTTATTTTCAAAAATCTGCTAAATCCTACAGATCTCCTCTACTTTCACTCAAAATTCTTCCAAAATATTTCTGTATGACAACACTGAATGCTAATGGTTAGCCAAGAAGTTATTCTACATGAATTTAACAAATAGGTTACAAAATTATTGTCACATTATTGAAAAGAGCCATAGGACATGCCATGACAAGGCCCCTTACAGAAACACACACTTCTAAAAACCTGATATGTGGGCCTCTGGTCGGGTTTTCAGCACAATGTTTATTCTGGAGTTAGCACCTCAGCACACAATGCAGAGATGCTTATCAGGCTTGTGTAAACAAGCTGTGTGGTCATGCACTGTTTTTCTGTGTACACAGAACTTTTCTCGAGAAAGATAATCAGCTAAGGAGGGATAAGAACTGCTGGCAGGAAATGGAAGTAACTGGACAGAGTCCTCAGGAAATAAGCATTACATGCATGGCTGCACAATTTCTGTCAAAATCTGTAAGGGGCAGTGCTTGACATGGATGAAGTACACTAAATTCATACTGGAGACTGCCTTTTTCCTTAGTGTGGTGACAGAATGGACATTACGGGGGCTCATTGAATTGATATCCATTATTTTGTGACGAGTTTGAAGGAAATCATTACCTGACAATGCTTCTAATAAGCCTCATTTCTCATGCATCGCTTCCTTTAGTTACTGAAAATGTGAGGTTTTTATGGGCTTAAAAGCTTGTATTTCACGATGCTTATCCAAGTCCTTGATAGACCAGCCTCTTTTGAATGTACAACATGTATATATAACTGTGTATACAACCGAAGCTTTGATCACAACAGCTGTTGGGTAACAGGAGTTGCAAGTTTGTCAGTCAAGTTGGTATAATTGCCTCACTCATTGTTGTCTTTGTACAGGGGGTGCACTAGATTACTACCTAATCTTAAAAGTGTCTGGTCACAAATTTGTAATAAATGATTTCAATCATTAATTACCCTATCATTGCCTTTAAACTGTTGTGTGTCATATGCAGAAACTCTCACTTTTACCATTTGCCATCAAGATGTGAGTAAAACTCAACAGGTGTGACAAAATATCATGAATTTTATGAAACAACTCAATAAGCCCCTTTAAAATGTTACACCTCTACTTTTCCAACATCTCTATGGTTCATCACAAGTCCCTCTCATTCTTTAATCCTAATCTAATCCTGGCCTAATCTTTACCCTAACACTGACCTCAATGGAGACTTGTCAGAACATTGAGATATCGATCGGAAAAATGAGACTTTGGAACTAAGAGCAGTCCAGCCCCTATTAAAATTTAAGTGATTCATCCAGAACAGGTTAAAACTGTGCTGAGAGATACAGTACATTTTAAATTCAATTTTCTTCCCTTTTAATTACTTTAAATTCTCATCTTTCTACATTAAAGGGGAATTTTCATGATCCCAGACAGTTCCAATTCTCCCAACTATGCATCTTCCAGCTCCTCCCATAACTGTATGAGGCTCTTCCTTGTGCAAGAATAAACCTGTTTTATTGCTTAAGGCCATGTCCTGGTGAGCATACAAGGCTATAAAATGTAATAAAAGTACTCTCTCTGCCTTGTGTGGAATGTGAGCTACTCTGCATCTTTCAAATTTTCAAACTTTGATGTCAATCAAAGAGCAGTCACCAACTGAGAATTTTGATATACATACACTAAAAATATACTTTGGGGTGATGACTGTCTGTCTTTAAAAAATAATGACAACTGTCATAAGTAAGTATTAAGTCAACACTTTGCCCTTTAGCATGCAATATGTATGACCAAACATTCCAAGTGTCCCGGTTTGACCGGGACAGTCCCGGTTTGGAGCGCACCGTCCCGGTGTCCCGGTCACAAGTCAGTCGTCCCGGTTTGAGACGCCCAGGGGTCGAAATTTTTTTACACAGTCCGCACGGTCGGTTTTCCACTGAAATTATTCATAGCCTACCTCCCAATTCGGCATATATCGTAAGGTCTACGTACCGTACACATCTACATAATCGATCGTGGATAACACAAGCTTTCTATCGAGAAATTGCAATCTAGCAACGGAGGTACACATTACGCTCAAACGAAATCGCTTGTGATGAAAATACATGTAATCGCCAGTACTACGAGGCACGGTACTGCGATGAATGCATGTTTCGTTCTAGACAGTGGGAGAGGAATACGTAGCAAAAATAAAAAAGTAGCAAAAAAAAGTAAAAAAAAAATGAAAATGTCAAAAATGCAGGTGTTGATGTGGGGGGCATAGTGAGGCACAGCTAAACTTTGGAAGTGTCCCGGTTTGAGGAGTCCAGGGGTTGGAATGTCTGTATGACTCATATTACCATGAAGACCAGGGCTGTTGAACCAAACTACAAAAAAGTGAATAGCACCATTAGAAAAGTATATGAACTTTTGCTGTATCATAAGTGGAGAGATGTACACACTATGCAAACTTTACCAACTGTTTGTACATTTTACACAGGGTATACTTTCACTGTCTTTATCACCTTAAGACTGGGAGAGGGGGAAGTGGTCAGTAGTGGGATTATGTGGAATTTCAGAATCATATCACTGAGTACAAATCTGTTTCTTAGAAACAGAACTCACTGAATCCTTGTTTCCTTTTTTTCCACAATATTTCAAAAGTGTGCATTCCAGCAAAATGAATATTTTGAAGATAAAAACGTCACTGTGCATATAGCTACAGTATGTTCTTAGCTGTATGATCTATCATGGCATAAAACAAGTAATACTAATGAGGAAAAGAAAAAAACAAGAAACAAACAAACAAAAAAATTTCATCCCTCTGTTAAAAACATATCATTCATAGATACAGTATAATAGGCAACTCAAAGTAATGTATAGCTTGGTAACTTTATATTCAACAAATACTCATGAAAGGTTCTTAAGAAAAAGAAATACACTTAACACTTTGAACTGTAGCTTATGAATAATTTGTTCACTCAAACTTTCAAATTTCCAAATGATGAAATATTCGTAACTCTTTTAATGTTTGGGGGGAGAAAGACTATTATCAGAGTTAATGAGGTGAAACTGGATGGTTTAATAAAGATGAAAGCTATTTTCTGTGCACCTTATTGATGCAATATGTTATTACAATATTCCCCTCTAATACACTGGGGACTTAAGCTGCTAACAGCATGGGGACCCCAGGCCTGCTGGTTCTCACCATCCTTTGTTCTCTGAACTAGGTCTGGGTTAACTGCCACTGAATATGTAATTGGTCAGCACTGTGGCAGTGCAGCATCAGCACATGTGTGAAAAAACATTGCTGTAGCAACTGCCAACATACAGTAACAGTTGCCCTTATTTGAATAAGTATTCTTCCATAAGCTATAAATCATGCATGGTTCTTTGTAATGATCAGATACCTTGTAATTTCACTGTTACATAACAGATCACCTTCTGTGTACACCTTTAATAGGTAATTACAGTATTTATGCCATGAAACATCATGTAATCATGCATGGTTCTCTTTAATGATCAGGTATTTTGTAATTTCACTGTTACATAACAGATCACCTTCTGTGTACACCTTTAATAGGTAATTACAGTATTTATGCCATGAAACATCATGTAATCATGCATGGTTCTCTTTAATGATCACGTATTTTGTAATTTCACTGTTACATAACAGATCATCTTCTGTGTATACCTTTAATAGGTCATTAAAGTATTTATGCCAAGAAACATCATGTAATCATGCATGGTTCTCTTTAATGATCAGGTATTTTGTAATTTCACTGTTACATAACAGATCATCTTCTGTGTATACCTGTAATAGCCTAATAGGTAATTTATTTATTTATAAACTTTCTTTAACCAGGGTAACCCATTCAGTCCCAAGGAACTGTTCTTCCACGGGGCCCTGGGTACAAAATAAAATAAAAATATATAAAGTACTAAACATATAAAATTGATGTAAGAACAAACTACAGAAGAAAGACGGAATAAAACAATACCACAAAAGGCTCCGGGAACATAAAAACAGTAAGACGAAATTAAACTAATAAAACATAAAAGTTACCAGAAAAGTACAAGGAGTAAAAGATTAGGAAAGGTAAGACAAATGTAAAGGAATTAAACGAAATAACAAAATAAAACAAACAATAAACTAAAACAACACTACGCAAGATCTCTATAGGTGTAAAATAGTGCATACAAATAAAGCATATAAACGGTCAAAATAATGTGAAAGGCGTGACGTAAAACAGAGGTAGGCTACCCTCCGAAATGAAACACTCTAAAATGAGTAAAAGTGTTGCGCTAACAGAGGCAAGATTGAGTTGGTCTTTAATTTATGTTTAAAAGTGGAGAGGGATTTACAGCACTTTATGTCCTGCTCTAGACTATTCCATATTTTGGTTCCTCTAAAAAACAAAAGACTTCCTTTACATACTTGTCTTGCATCGTGGTAACATTAAAGTTTTACTTGTCCATTGTCTAGTACTGTAAATATTGTTGTCAAATAGAGTAAAACATTTGCAAAGATAATTTGGTGCTTGGTCATTCATACATTTGTACAACATCTTACAATCATTTCCTACCAGTAATTCAGGTAATGGCATCCAATCAAGTTCTGAGAAGAGATCTTTGGAGGGTGCATTCCAGGGAGCATTACAAATCATCCTTAGGCCCCTAGTCTTTTGTAACTTAAAAAGCTTATCGTTGTTTGCCGCAGACGCACCCGACCAGACAGACGAACAATAGTCGAAATGTGGATTCACCAATGCCTTAAATAGAAGGGACAATTCTTTTCGGGGAATACTAGCCTTAAGGCGACGAAGAAAACCAATTTTACCTGATATCTTTTGAGAAATACTTTCGACATGTTTATGAAATTTTAGTTGTGAATCTATTTGCATTCCTAATATCTTAGCAGAATCAACAATCTCTAACGTTTTACCTTTAACAGTAACGTTGATTTCATCTCTTTTGATAAAATTCAGCTTTCTGCTAGATCCAATGAACATGAGCTTAGTTTTACCTACATTCAGTACAAGTCTATTTATTTCAAGCCATTTCAATAATCTATCCATTGCAGATTGTAAGTGATATATTACATCATGAGGATTATTGCCTGCGATGTGAAGAGTCGTGTCATCAGCATACATATCAACTTTTATGTCAGGCAATGCCTTTGGGAGATCATTTATGTAGACAGTAAATAAAAGTGGTCCTAAAATACTTCCTTGGGGGATGCCTATATCGATATCGACAAATGATGAAACACCATTCTTAAAACAAACCTTTTGCTGACGATTTGTAAGATAGGATTTGAACCATAAAATAGCACTGTCAGAACACCCTAGCAACCTCAACTTATTAAGTAAGATAGAATGATTAACTGTGTCGAAGGCTTTGCGCAAGTCTATTAAGAGAATACCATTCAGTTTCCCGTTATCTAAATTGGGGGTCCACTCATTAACTAACTTTAAAAGTGCCGTACATCACGAATGCTTTGGACGAAACCCTGACTGATTTTCACACAGAATATTAAACTTCGTTAAATAAGAATAAAATGAATCAAAAACTGCCCTTTCTAAAACTTTTGATAAAATTGGCAAAACAGAGATAGGTCTATAATTTGATACATCATTTCGATCACCTGACTTAAAAATCGGTGTAACTTTTGCTTGTTTCCATAGATTTGGTACTGATTTAGTCCTTATCGATAAATTAATAATTTCTGTAAGAGAGGGTACAATGATACTTTTGGCAATTTTTAAAATTTTGCAGCTTATATCATCAACTCCTGTAGCTTTTGTGCATGACATCTTATCTATTTCTTTAGTTACGAGGTACTCTGTCACGTAAGGTATATCATAAATACAATCACTGGGTATTCTATCATTATTACTGCTAGTAAAATCATGACTAGGATTCGTAGGTACAATGGAATGGGCAACAGAAGTAAAAAAGTTATTGAATTCCGTAGCTATTTCATTATTTTCAGTTATAACCCTTCCATCCTTACAAATACTATTTGGTAGACTATCTCTACTTCCAGGAACAACTTTCTTCAGAATTTGCCATATATTACCCGTGTTTTCTGAAAGGTTCTGTGACACATAAGAAGCCTTTGCGCGCTTCAAAGCTCTTGATACTTCGTTTCGACTTTATAATCCTGCCACGTTGCTTGACTTTTATCTTTCCTAGCTAGTTTTTCATAGTAGTCGCTGTCCCTCATAAGTTTAATAATCTCACGATCAATCCAAGGACATGTTCTCTTTCTATCTTTTATTTTTTTAGTACGGGTTGGAGCATGCTTATTCAAAACTTCGGTAAGTAAAGAGTGCCACTTTTCCACAGCAAAATTCACATTATCGTATTCTAAAGTATCTGACCAATTAATTAAGGAAAGATCGTGCAAAAACTTTTCCTGGTCAAAGTTTTTAAAATCTCTGTAATTAATAGTATTCTCAGAACTTTTAACAAACGTCTTTCCAATAACTGTAAAAATCAAGAAGTGATCACTGACAGATGTCGGAAATATTCCAGTTTTAGTATGCATGTTTTTATCTGATGTAAAAATTAAATCAATAATAGTACTGCTTCTTTCAGTTACCCTGGTATAATCTGTAATTAATTGGTCCAACTGATATAAGTTACTTACATCTTTCAATCTAGTGCAATTCCAATCATTTGTAGTACACTGAGCATCAAAGTTACAATTAAAATCGCCAACTAACACTAACTTTTTATCTGTATGATCAATTGTCTCAAGATATTGTTCCAGCTCATTGTAGAATGACTGCAGTGAGTCAGGTGGACGGTAGACAGTACACACCACAACTGACTTTTGATACGGTGGTTTAATTTCAAGGCACAGAGACTCTACTGACAGATCGCCACTGGTATCGCATTTGAGGGTGTAATGCAAGCTGCTTTGCACATAGATTGCGACCCCACCACCCTGACGATTTCTATCTTTCCTGTAAATACAGTAGCCATCAATGGCAATTTCACTATTGTCAATATTATCATCTAGAAACGTTTCGCTAAAACATATAACGTCAAATGGAACATTTTTGAAGAGATACCAAATTTCATCTATTTTATTCAATAAACTACGACAATTTAAATGTGCAATTTTGATACCTTTGCCTTCAATCATAGGAATACACCCATCTTCTAGGCTAAAATACATACTTTCATTATCACAAATAACTGTGTTATGTTTACCTCTTTTATCATCATTTTCTCTTACACTAAAATTCTCATTGGTCTGTGTGCTCTGTTTGCCAACTTGAAAGTTACTGTTGTGATTATTACTAGTACCATCTTCCAATTTTCCACAAGAGTGATCAACAATATTGACATTTACACATTCATGTGGTAGGTCGTGAAAGCAATTTTGTAATTGAATTTTACAAAAAAATTACAAAATTTTACAAAATTTTAAAATTTTACAAAAGGTAATTAAAGTATTTATTCCATGAAACATCATGTAATCATGCATGGTTCTCTTTAATGATCACGTATTTTGCAATTGCACTGTTACATAACAGATCATCTTCTGTGTATACCTTTTATAGGTCATTAAAGTATTTATGCCAAGAAACATCATGTAATCATGCATGGTTCTCTTTAATGATCACGTATTTTGCAATTGCACTGTTACATAATGGATCATCTTCTGTGTATACCTTTAATAGATAATCACAGTATTTATGCCATGAAACATCATGTAATCATGCATGATTCTCTTTAATAATCAGGTATTTTGTAATTTCACTGTTACATAACAGATCATCTTCTGTGTATACCTGTAATAGGTAATTAAAGTATTTATTCCATGAAACATCATGTAATCATGCATGGTTCTCTTTAATGATCACGTATTTTGCAATTGCACTGTTACATAATGGATCATCTTCTGTGTATACCTTTAATAGATAATCACAGTATTTATGCCATGAAACATCATGTAATCATGCATGATTCTCTTTAATGATCAGGTATTTTGTAATTTTACTGTTTTTACATAACAGATCATCTTCTGTGTATACCTGTAATAGGTAATTAAAGTATTTATTCCATGAAACATCATGTAATCATGCATGGTTCTCTTTAATGATCACGTATTTTGCAATTTCACTGTTACATAATGGATCATCTTCTGTGTATACCTTTAATAGATAATCACAGTATTTATGCCATGAAACATCATGTAATCATGCGTGGTTCTCTTTAAAGATCCGATATTTTGTAATTTCACTGTTTTTACATAACAGATCATCTTCTGTGTATACCTTTCATAGGTAATTACAGTATGTATGCCATGAAACATCATGTAATCATGCATATTTCTCTTTAATGATCAGATATTTTGTAATTTCACTGTTACATAACAGATCATCTTCTGTGTATACCTGTAATAGGTAATTACAGTATATATGCCATGAAACATGTAATCATGCATATTTCTCTTTAATGATCAGATATTTTGTAATTTCACTATTACATAACAGATCATCTTCTGTGTATACCTTTAATATGTAATTACAGTATTTATGCCATGAAACATCATGAAAGACAAGCGCTACCTCTACAAAAAATAAATAAGTCGTGAAAGTTTGCTGACACTTCAAAATATGGGTGAATGCTTAAACTTTTCAAAATAATATGAAGAAAGATTTACAATCATTTCATTTAAATAGTACCATATCAGTTAATTTCCTCAAGCTTTGAAATATGCAGACACCTTAAATTCTCTTGGCATCTTTTGAAGTGGTTATATTGAAGAAGAAGACTCGAATAAACCCAAAGAGGATGACGACAGGAAATGAAAAAGCTATTCTGATGGGACTGAAGAAAAATTATCTAAAAATAACACAGAAAATTAAAGCAAAAAAAAAAAAAAAAATTAATGCCAGGATGGAAGCAATTTTAAAATCTTTCAGTCTGGTGGTTCTTAATTTATGTAAGACGTAAGAAGACCACACCTGAGAAGAATATTGGATAGCAATGCAAAAACTTACAATTTTGCAAACTGCAGTAAAGAAGATAAGAAAAGAATAGTTGAGGAAGTAAGAACTGTCATTTACATGTTCTGTTAAAAAACCAGAACAAATGCTAAAAGGATTCTTAAAACATCTGGAGAGTGTGGAGTTTTACATCAATCTAAAGCAAAGTTAAGCACAAGTTTCCTATACTTGATATACTGGTGGGTAAAGTCCACTTGAAAAGAGCCTCTTTCATGTTGTTCATGACTGACAAAATTCAAAGATAATTCTTATGTTACAAAGAATGCCAGAAATTAAAATTTCCAGTATGCAGTTCAACATCCAGTACTATTTGTGTTTTTAATTTCTATGCAGATACACACTAACCATTTTCTGTCAATATTTAAATAAAAAAATGAAAAATAAAAATATCAATAAATCATGCAAAAGTACACAGGTTGGATGTTTCATACAGCTTCTGGGTAATAAATAATTGGATGGATTTCATACCAGGTATGTGGATGCTCCATGGTGAGAGAAAGAATCCTGTCATTTTTGGAGGTTAAAGGTCATGTGACCCCGAATTTTAGGCTGAGACTGGCACCACCACATGACAGTGCATTGGTTTGAGGACCTCTGGGGGAGAAAATCCAGTGGAAGCCCTAATGGTCTAAATGAGTTGATATGATATGACTATCTGCTCTGAACTGTACAGGTGGTATTAATTGAACATATCCTGTTTCAAATTTTTGTTCCTCAAATAGTCCTGTCATAAAAAAAATTAGCTTGTGTGTTCTCATGACAACTGTCAGTGGTATCCATTTAAAACATCCCTTAACCAAAACGTCCCTGCTTTTTAGCTGCCAAAACGTCCCTGCTTTTTACCAAAACGTCCCCTTGGTATTATATACGTAATAGAAATCCCTGCATAGGATATTCACCGACACACAAACTTAGAATCGAACTGAAACTTCTAGCAGGAAAGTGAAGGGAATTTGAAAATGGAAGTAATGGATTAAGGAATAACCTATTCAAGTGTAACCATTGGAAAGATCAATTTAAATCGATTTGTTGACATGTAGTTGTTAAGCCTCAGTGTAATCATCAGGAAAATGTAGCTGAGGTTAGATAAATTGAGAATAATAACCCACAACACAGAGTGTGCATTTTGATAAGTGTTATTTTATTCCAAGCAATACTAACAGGGACACAAATAGCACAGACAACTTGAAGGTACCTGTTAATTTGACTGCTCGCACTCCACACGGACTGAGATGTTCATACTTTCACAACGATCAGCCAGCAGTATTGTGTTATAACAAAACTATGAAATCAGAATAAAAACATCAAACGGGGACGTTTTAGCATGGGGGCATTATGACCAATAGCGGGGACGTTTTGGTACAGGGACGTTTCGACTGGTATGCCTGTCAGTGATGAATTCGGTTTTACCAAATTTTGTTTTTGTTTATTGCGCCAGGTTCTGCATTATGTCCACAAATGTGATGAGTGTTACTACTATGACACAGCAACTTGGATATACATACATGATGACAACATGACAAGATGTCATGTAAGTTCATTTTCTAATTTTGGAAGGAAAGCAAAAGCCTCTGTATTTTAAGTGGTCTATCAATTAACAGTTGTGACTTTTTTTTGAGTGGGGGGAGGGGGGTTGGGTTAGTGAGGCCCCAGATTTTCCACATCCCCTCCCAACTTTAACAATAACTTCAAGTGCAATATGTTTTATAACAGACTCTTGATGTGACTGTGTTAATGTTACAACTTTGAATTCTGATCTGTTTAGTGGACAACAAAATGTCATGTGGAGGGTAGAAGGAAATGCTTAATTCTAATGTCCTGAATTTTGTAGCTACCCTGGCAGAGCTCCTGAGAGAGTGCATTATGCACTTCCCCCCCCCCCCCCCCCCATCATTTCCAAATTTCTGGTCCTCTCCCACTACCAGCAATAAGACTTTCACAGTTACTGCAGAATCACCTTTGCCCAAATGAAGTGGCAGAAGAAAGATGCAAAGCATCATAATAATGTTCAACCAACAATTGAGCTTAATCTACTGCAGTCTCTATATGCTCCACTGCAATGCTTGCTTGGGAATAAAGTCTGGATAGCCTCAAATTGTTGGAGCAGAGGCTACAGAATTTTACTTAATTTTAAGGCCTGAACATTAATTTTCTTGCCTGATTTCTTGTGGTCAGATGTTTGATATAATCCCAAAGTTATAGAAAGGGTCTAAGCTTAAATCAAGTTTTGATATGTTAGAGGGGTACATATTCTAAGCATTCTGGTGAAATATGCATTGAAATGTTATGTGTGGTTCTCAAGATATTAGCAGTTAAAGTTGCCACATTTTCAATACAAAGTGAACTTAAAGCAAGCACATATGACATCATAGCCTCGCATTAATGAATACTCTTTTGTTTTTCTTTAAACTTTGCCACCAATTTTCTCCTCCACATTCACATGTTATCAGAATGTGATTGCCTTGTTATCAGAATGTGATTGCCTTGTTATCAGAATGTGATTGCATGAGAGGCATAAGAATTTTACAAACTTCAGATTCCACATGGAGAGGTCCTATCCCTATTATTTAACTTCAAGGTCAGTACAACAGACTGAAAAAACAAAGGAAACAAAGCATATATCTCATCAGTATAAGGAAGTGATATAACCCCTGCTTGCCTCAAGCTCACTTTGGGTCACAAATGTAGTAACTTCATTTGCTGATATCTCGAGTACTACATGTCTGATTTGAATGGAGGCTTCACCAAATTGCATAGATTTAGTTCTCTTTCACATGTGAAAATAAAGTTTTTGCTTAAACTCTTCCTTTAAGTGCCTTCATATTGCATTTTAAAGTTTCAGATCTTTACATCTTGACTGTGGTTTTATCTTTTTCAATTATATATAATGAATCGATCAGTCCCCATGTGACTGAAAGTGGGCTTCTCTCTTTGGTTCCTTTGCACTGTGTGAAAGTGCAGACATTCACTCTTCAGGCCTGGTTTGTTTCAATTAAGTCTGGCACCCTTGGAGAACACCAGCTGCTGCTCAAGCTGGTAGTGGCCATAATAGCAGAGCTCCCAACATTTCAGAAGTCAACTAGAACAGCGATGCTGTTGCATGTGCAGCTCACACAATTTCTCTGTCTGTTAAAAATAGAAACTCACAAAACCAAATTTTATCATCTGTTCACCTGCTTCCAAAAAACCTCCTTAACTTACAAAGGCAAATGGAAGGGAAGAGAGGAGCGTAATAATTAACAGAAATCAAAACCCATCTGTAAAATCACAAATGTGTTAAGGAATGTAAACCTGCAACTGACATAGTGTTATGACAGATAGCTACAAATATCACTGCATATTTTCTCATATCCGCAATTGGCAAGCCTGCACAGGTTGTATATACTTTTATTAGCAGTAAGACTGAAAAAGTTTGTATGATGTACCTATAAACTGTTCAAGTATTGCAAAGTACATTTAATCGCATCTTCAATTCCACAAGTAAACACTGCATGGGTTTGCACTTATCAAAATAAAACAGACTCTCAAAAGGCTCCTACTGCATTTGAACTCAAAACAGTAAAATTGCAATTACTTGACTTGACCAACTCAATTGAACAGAACAGAATGGGAGATATCCCCACAATTAATAAGTTAAGCAGTGTTCGCACTAAGGCGCAGGATTGCGGGAATCCCGCTTTTCGAATCCGGCACATACTTACATCTAATGCAGGAAAATCCCGCATACCTTCTCCGCTCCCGCACATAAATAAATCTTAAGCGGGCAGCTAATGTTCCGAATCCAGCCAAAATTCTGGCGCACTTCTCTGCAGCTGTCATTGTACAGAGAAATTGCAATTATAATACACACAATAAATTGCAATTTAGAATCGTTACCAAGCAAGCGGATGGCAACTCCCAAGCTGAACACTGATTATGGTAGCAAAAAATATCACCGTAATCTAGACATTCACAGTGCAGCTCTTATATGCTGTCTGCTGGTTGTATTTTCATAACAGCGAATCTGATTGGACTGAAATTCAATCACAGTCCCAGGGTTACAAACGCAATGTTGTATCGTGTACAGTATGTTGGTTACACACCTGTAGGCTGTAGTGCACTGTGGAGTCTCACGTGTTGTATTGAATATGTATAGTATGTACTTTCTTCATTACTACATTGTACATTGCTCTCATTAATTTCTGATCGTATGTGTATCTCCAGTGAAGTTCATTCATATTTTCCACTTCAACTTCAAGTTCACGGATTTATACTCACTCATTCTTTAGAAGGAAAACACCAAGTGAGGAATTGGAGCCTGAGGTATCATAGGAGGGGTGTGCATGGGGAGGCTTTGAACTTGGAGAGAAGAACTAGAGACATGCATTAACTGCCGTTAACAGCAAGTGGTACATACCTCTAGTGTGGGGAGTAGTTTTGCGAGGGGACAGAAATCCCGCTCAAAAAAAATTTATGGGAGGGATGAGGTCCCACCTTGATTTTGAAAATGCCGCCCCCAAAAATTTTTAGAGAGGGAATCCCTCCCAGTTTCAATTCCTTAGTGCGAACACTGAAGTTAAGCCTATTTCCTTTCATGTGTTATGCCACACTGACCACATAGTTGCTTCAGATTGTAGAGGCCACTTGATAACAAACACATGTGTGCTGATGGGTTGAATTTCAAACAGCCTGCATATCCATTTGCAAGATAGCAACTGAACACACAACCAAGCACACTGCTATCAGTACAACGGATAAACAGCTAACTGTTCAGCAGGAACAGTGAACTCAGCTCTACAAAAACAGCTTTAAAACCCAACTTAACTTTCCTAAAATGGAATGCAAATAGGTAAGTATTAATGCTCTGTTGACAAACAATCATATCACAAAATTTCAGGCCCATGCAAATCTTCTCACATCAAAAAGAAGACTTTTGTTGAAAAGTTGATGCCATCTGCCCCATTTTATAACCTCACACATCTACTGTGTACATGTGTGAGCTAAAAATGGGATAAAAGGATATTGGTGTGTGGAAGTGTGCATGAAGTGCACAGCGAGCAAAGCTCATAGCTGGGTGGTGTCCAGGGGTAAAATCCCAGTGGAGGTCCAGTGGGCAGTTAAGCATAAAACAATCTCATCTCGTAACAGCAATAAACTGTTTTGAACAGCTGAACACCATCAGGGGTTTAACCAGACCACACAGTATGTGTAAGATGATTTATACCATGTTTATAAGATGAATTTGTTATCTTATAAACAATTTGTGAAGTACCAGTATAACAAAATGTGTTTACACCTTACATTCTCTCCTTTTTCTCAGAATACAAATGCCTCCACAAGTTACAATGCAGTTAACGTACCACTGGGGCAATGAGCTGTTCACATTTACAGGCAAATGGAGGACCCGTTCCCTGTTACAGTATAAGGGGCTTGCTGAACTATGTGGCGTGTGCCCTGGCACACTAACTTCTCATAGTGACCACCATAAGCCAGGAAGCCATTGGCTTTTGGTTACAGTGTGAGGGAAGTAGCCTCAAAACTACTCTGTGGGGTGCAAGCAATGAAACAAACCTATACTGAGACATTTCAATCATTTGGTATAATGAATGTGTGGCAATAACGCAATAGTGTTACCCACAATATTAAAAGGTTTAGCCAATCCTTCTATCTTACTGAGAGAAACAAACTGTAGACATCCCAGCAATACTTACAGACTTCAAGTTGAAGTGCTTTTCTGGTATATACTGAGGATCAATGAATTTTCTATAACTGTACAAACATTTTTGATAATAATTTTAACAATGATAAAACTGCAACTATTAAGTGGAAAACAGTTGGTCATAACTTCTGAGAAAGATATTTTAAACAATTGTTTTCTTGGTTATTTTAATGAAATAACAAAATTAAATGAAGCACATTTTGGGTCTCAAACATACATGAATCAAACAAGCTTTCATGCTTTCCCTGGCTGTATACAAACCATACAACTGCAGTCTTGAAACATTCAATACTGTACTGCAACCCCCTGACCCCCTTTTATTGTCCCCTTTCATTTTCAATTGCTGCAACATCCTATCACAGCTCCTCAAAAATTACCAAAATTCTCTTCAGTGTCTGGCTCAATTTCACAATTAGGTGTGAACACATAGGCTACTACACATGCAATCAGCAATAACATGAAATGAGGAAATGTACCCTTCTAAAAAGCAAACTACTTTAACCTGGTTGTGAAGATAGTCATCAAATTGTCCCTTTATACAAATTTACTTTGCCTTTAAAAGGACTCATTGAGTTAATATCGATTATTTTGTGATGAGTTTGAACGATATCATTCCATCATGACAATGTTTCTAATTAGCCTCTTACTCATGTATTACTTCCTATAGTTATCGAAAACGTGAGAAATTAAAGTTCTTGTGCACAGGCGTTGCCGTATGATTAATACCTAATGGTAAAAAGTGTTGGGTCACGAATTTGCTATAATTGATTTTAATCATTAATTACCCTGTCACATCCATTTCAGTTGTGTGTCAGATGTGCAGAATCTCTTAGTTTGACCATTTACCATCAAGATGTGAGTAAATCTCAACACGTATGAAAAAAGTCATAAATTTTGTAAACCAACTCAATAAGCCCTTTTAATTTTGTTGCCATTTCAACATCTCATCTATTTACTAAAAGTATTTGGTATTAAGCGATAAATTGCTTCAATCCGCAAGCATTAAAATAGCTAATATTGCTCCTACCTCAAGTACAGTTCTCCCTTCATAACTACCATTTACAACGATGTTTGGATTTTTCTTTAAGAAGCAAATTATATGTCTGTGCACCGAACACAATAGTTACAGACATACAGAGCTGACTGAAAATTTTCAGAACAGCCACAGGCCATTAATGGTAACTGGAATTCACTCAACCTCAAAAGAAATTTTGATGTCATATTTTATATGAAGAGTCACATATTTGTATGGTGAATTTCAATGAAATTATCTGCACATCACTTGACTTTAAAGTTTTATGAAATTCAAGTTTCATTTTTCATGTGTTTATTACAAGCCCTGGATGAGTGAAAGTGCCTGCTATTGTGTGCTTTAAAAGTTAAATATAGATACACATCTGCCATCCAAAGTAAAGAAGGTAGACCTTCAAAAGATCATTGTTAGACTTTACAAATGTTCCTTCCATGTCACAACTTGAACAATAATATTTAGTAGACTCCTTCACTGACAAAAAGGTTATCTGTTTGGGCCAAGGGGGTAGGTACTAGAGTTGTGGACGTAGGGTATCTTTAGAGCAATAATTAAACACCACTTCAAAAATTGATTGAACTTTTCTCATATCAGCAAGAACTTTTGACAAAGAGTTTAAACCAAAATAGCAGTGTCTGCATTAGCTGGTATAGCATAGCAAAATGCTCCTCAAATGAGTGTGATTGCTACGCAATTTCTGAAATGAACAGCAGTTTTTGTACATAAAACCATATGCAGAATTCCATTTGGCCAAAACGACAGAAGAAATTGCTATACAAAGCTTTGACACTAATCCAGACTCTGCAAAAGAGTGTATTTCAAAACACAGCAATGCAAGGTCACATGGTAAATAAAAATAAAAAGAATCAAATATACACACACCAACACGCAAAACATTTATTGAACAGAATTACCACTGGATTTCTGTACCTTTAGCCTACTTGAATTAATTCATATTCTATGTAAATTTATCATCAGATGAAACACAAAAGAGGTGTTTGAAACTTTACAATTTGGCACCTACTTATCTGCAGGAACTGAGTAAAGAGTACATTCCGTACATCTAACGTCAAGGTCTTACGGCAAACCAAGACCAAATCCTATTGCCAATTCTGTGATTAGGTCCAACGCTACAGCTACTGAATATATCCTTACTGACTGATATGTATTCAAGCAGTTTTAATGTGCTGTGCTTCAAAAAATTACTGGAAAACCCATCTTTTCCCAATAAATTCAAGAATTGTGCATATTTCCTGCCTCTACATTTTCTAATGACCACACATTTTGGCAAAATAGGCAGTCCGCTTGTACTTTTTATAGCTACTTATTTCCCAGACAGCTCAATTTATTCACATCAGAGTCATATATACAAGCCATACAAACCATCTTTTCAGAATTTTCAACAAGGTAAATTTTATGGTAGATTTTAAATAATTTTGCAGAGGATTTTAAACCTGCTGGAATCATTTTCACCATAGTTAAAATGTTCATGACAATGTGTGTACCAAAGTCAAGTACCTAGCTACAGTAGCTTCATTGTTTGTCCTCTAAGATGACGTCCCCAAGATGTCACTGCAAAAGGTCTGTAGGATCTAACACTTTCAGACTGAGTAGTAAATGACTGAACAAGTTTGTCATTCACTACTATATTTAACAGAATAATGATCATAATACTGTTTGGCTATTTTGACTTTCTTTTATATGCCCAAGATATATTACAAAGCCTTTTACAAATATTAACCCAGTCACTGAAGACCTGTCCCAGGGACAATCCCTCCAGGCAGCAGTATAGCTGCACGTGCACTTAACTAAAAGACAAGTTATCTCACAGCTACTGTAGGTAAAATCACAGCTGCCTTTCTCTACCCCCTGGGTGAAGAGACACAAAATAACTGAGATCTGGCATTTTGTTTGAGTACACATTGAAGTGGATCAGGTAGGAACTAAACCAGTAATTCTTAAATCACAAGCCTGATTCCTTAGCTACAAGACCTCAACCTCCTCTGAAGACTTTAATACTCCCATTACTATATCACAGGTGTCCGTATGGGCCACATAACCCATGTCTTGCCCACAGATCTGCCCCATATATTTCCCATTAGATACCCATATGGGCCAACAGCAGTCCTTATCCGTAAACCAATGAGCCCTATACTGGATTGCTATGTCTGTAATGGTCACAATGCTATTACAATGATTCCACGTAATCGTGGCACGAAATCCTGCAAAGTTTGAACATTTGTCCTCTACTGGTTGTCCAATTACAATTCAATCTAATGTGAGGTTGGAAAATTAGGAAGGGAAGTACACTGGACTGTGGGATAACTAAATTTGTGTAGTAATGTGTACAGTAGGTTACTATCACTATATGTGCAACTGTACCACTGAGAGTCATGTCTGCTAATGCTAACAGTAACTTCTTGCTGTGACCAGTGTAAGGACCTTACACTGTGGGGAACTTGCTTGTGAAACGAGGTTATGAGGCAACTTCAGCAAGAATAAATGTCTTGGATGATTCTATACCTACAGTAAATCCAAGATATTTAAAAACAAATCCAAAAACACCTACACATACCGCACATTTGTACTACTTTTGAATCACTACAAAGCTTACTCAAGAAAATGTAAACTACAATTAAGAAGTAGAATTCCTGATGTTCCTGTACATTCACAAATTTTCTGAAATATGGTATTTTTAGAAATTTTCAAGAGAGTTTCCATCACGAAAATTTTTGTTCTTCTCTACTGGGTGGATATAAAGAAAAGTATAACAGACTGAGATCCATTTTACATATGTTAAACAATGGAAACAGAAGTATGAGGTTTCGTTCCTGTGGTTAATTGACTCTCCTTAAATTGTGACAAAAGTCAGAGTGCTCTCTCAAGCTGAATACTTAACTTTCTTATTAAGATGTAAATTACATTTACCTGTTTAATTACCTGATATTATTCCTACACACAAAATGAGGTATGATTTTTGTATTTTGTAAACTTTGAAAACTGTATTCATTATGGAGTGACAGGTGGTTTTATGGTCAACTGCATGACTGATCGTGACTGTACAAATACATGATGCTAGTCCAGTGTTGTTCAGTGCAGAATTTACTTGTCAGACACCTGTTGTGCATGTCAAAAAGGCAATCCCTACAGTCAAAGCTGATGTGGGCTTCAATTAAAAGTAAATCTGACTTAAAATGCTAGTATCATGTCATTCACTGAGACATGGTTAACAAGCAACCATTCAGATGTCCTATTTGAATTAAATTTAAACTTTTAAGGGGTGAGAGAAGTTCAAGGAAGAAAATGGAAAGAAGAGTGGAGGAGAAGTCTTTGTGTATATGTCAACCATAATTGGTGTCATCCCAATGTTTTCATAAAGAAGTTATCCTGTACACCAAACTTGGAAATGCTGGCAGTTTCAATTAAGCCTTACTATTTACAGCATGACTTTTTGCATATTCATTAATGTACCATCTACATACCAAATCAGTACCTTACTAAGGCCAGTGGCAACGAATAAATGTGGCTATTCACAATCTTGAAGTGAAATCCCCAGATGCTTTTGTTGTTGTGAATGTGTGATTTCAATCACAGATCACAAAGGAAGATATAGGCTTGCAATTTTATCAACAAAAGTAAAAGCCATACTCTCAGTAATGTTATTCTTGACCTCTACTACACAAATGTCAAAGAAGCTTATACTGATACATACTGAATGGTCTCAGCGATTCTGATCACAACTCAGTTCTCCTGTCACTGAAGTATGTGCAGTATAAACCTATTGCTCAGCACATTAAACCAAGAAAGATAGGAATTAAGCAGATGGACTGATGATCATGGATTGGGACATCTTAGAGATTGCTTCTACAGGATATAGAGGAATGTCTTCCTTGAGTCTGCCTAGTCTGACATACATGACCTCACAGAAACCGTAAGCGCTTACATTCAGTTTTGTGAAATACAATCATACCATCTGAACTGATTAAATGCTACTCCAATAATAAACCCTGGATCACAAAGGAGATTAAGCAGGTAATCCCTAAAAAGAAAAGAGTGTTTGGAAGAGGGAACAAGTAGGAGCTGAAAGCAATACAGAAGAAAGTGAAAAGAGCTATTAAACAGAAAAAGTTGGTTTATAAATGGAAAGTGGAGGAAAATTTTACACAAACTGATATGAGATGTGTCTGGAATGGACTGAGGTTAATGAGCAACTATGCTAACAGCTATAGTAAGCCCAGTGCTTTGTCTGAAAGATCAACTGACTATGCTATGCCAATGAGTTAAATCAATTTAACAATCATTTTGATTGTTATTGATCTTTTGGCCAAGGTTGACAAACTTTTACAACTACCGTTAATTAATTCTGAATTGTTTTCAATAGTTAATGTGAAAGAGTTTCATCATCAATTTAACGGGTTGAACCCGGGCCTTCAAAAGCTGCCTGCCCAAGCAGATGTTTTCCTGTGTGTTTTAGAAAATTGCTAATTAAGCCAATTAGTTTAACTTTTACATATATTTTTAATTTGTGTGTTTTATACTTAACCAAACAGTACCTTATATTTGGAAACAATGTCAAGTGCATTATTCTTATACTGAAAAAACCAAACATTTCTTATTTTGGATGGTCTACAACCAGCTGCTGTATAACTTCTGTTGATATGAAGATTTTTAAATATTTGTCATGGATTTAATTTAGGGATTACTTTTCAATAATTTGGATCCCTTACAGTTTGCCTATTCAAAAGGCAGTAACATTGAAGATGAAATTTTTTCTTTCTCTGGATAAATTGTACTCACATTTAAAATGTTCAAACTTTGGTATATGCACATGCAATGTAACTTGATTTTCCATCTGCTTTCAACACATTACAACCACATCTTTTGGCTGATAAACTATTATGCTATTTCTGATGTTCTTATTGCTATTTACTGGTGTTCCTCAGGGAAGGTTGTAGGGGAGATACTTCATATAAGACTACCTCAAACTGAGGTGAATAGATAACTGAAGGGAAATGAATAGGCTGAATAGCCTGAAGTGAATAGGATTAGTAGGTGTCTATTCACTTCAGTTTGAGGTTGGCTTACATGAAGTATATACCGGTTGCGGCCCCTCTTCTTTGCACTGTGTATACTTCTGATATTTGCATCACTCATGACAGCTGCATCTTATTGAATTTTTTGACCAGACTGCCCACACTGGCCTAATTTCAAATGACAATGACAAGGTTTTACCTTGATCAAGTCAATAAACTTGTGAATTACTGTGACGAAAATTTTCTGGAGTTGAATGTTACAACACAATTGGGAGATAACTGATTACTCTAACCGAACACAAGGTCACATTGATATCCACATTAATTACGATTGTGGCGTGGGAAGAGTTACCAAGAATATCTAGGAGTAGTGACTGACAATTATTTGAAATGAACATGTTGCTAATGAATGAAAATGCGTAAAGCCTAGACTGCACTGCTCATGTTTTAGTTTAACTCTTTTAATGTTGGCCAGGAGTTTCTTGCCACATTTTCAGTTCCATTCTCTGTAATCTATGGACTTATTAATACAAAAGTGCACCATCTGAGCTGGCTACAGCTCATGGGAATTAAGTTGCCTCCTGTCAGTTAATTGCAAATTTCCATGTGAAATTCACCCATAAATGACAGCAACACTAATTGCTGTAAGGCGTAATTGAATTTTCACACCTAATTTAAGCCATGATGAACACTAACATCATCAAGAATTTTTTTAGGCTTAAAACAAACCACAGTACATTTAATAATGTAAACAAGTTATAGCAGGGTTTCCATCAAAAGGGGGCAGGGGGATTTGTTCCCCATTTCCAGAAGGAGGGCAAAATCACACCCCCCCCTTTCATTTCCACAAAAAAAAAAAAAATTGTCAATATCTTGGTTTCTTACTTTAGAAGGGGACACTTTTGAAGCAATGGTTGAACTTGAATAAAAGGCCTTTTAAACCCTTCAACTTGCACCTTATAGGGACCTTGAAGCAAGCTTTTATCCCCTTTAACTCACTTGTAACTTTGGCCAAGGACAGCATCAAGTTGGACTCAGGGTTTAGCAGTAATGAATCTCTCCTTTTATCAGTTTATGGTGGAATCCCTGAGTTACAGGAATGTGAATATGTACAATATCAACAATGAAAGATTATCTATCCCCAAATGAAAAATCTGTAGAAAGGCACATTTCTTTCACCATCCTCAAGATATACCTCTTCAAATTTTGACAATTTCTGAGATTTCTCATTAGCCATAGATACCAAATTATGCGGACTGTTGCACAGTGTCTATATTGCTTGTGTTAATCTCTTGTGAATTACAACTATAGTTTCTAGTTTGGTGTATAGCACGACCATTTTTCAAGTAGTCAACAGCTAATTGCAAAATGAACCCCTGACGGCATACTGATATTAAAACTGTCCTTGGAATGAGCTCAAGCAAAGGATAACATAAAACGTTTAAGAAATATCTCACAAGTTCCTCTTCTACATCACAAATATGCATACTGTAAGTATGTAGCTCATATTTATTCATGGTGTGATGAATGTACACAAACAGTCTGTAAAATGTTCAATATCTGATGGATGTTGATGGAAATTTTAGCTATTTTTAACAATTTTAATGCTCTTTCCATCAAGTAGACTTGTATGGCACATGTCCACACACCTTTAAAATACCTTAGACTTCAAATCCCTACCAGCACAGCATTTAATAAGTGCAGCAATGCACAAGGTTGCTTGTTTGGCAGAAACTTTTGTGCTGGCTATGAAGTCCCATGTAGCATGTACAGTAACTCCAACAGTTGCATAAATCTGAATGACGTTTCAACTTTATAGTACTGCATATGCTAGGGTGACCGTTTCCAAATTCCCAAAATGGAAGACATGGCCATCCTCAACCATGTCAGAACACTGCAATACATACTCACCAGGTTAAACATTGTATACTTTCTAACTGAATCAAACTGGCTGCTTGTGCAGGATTTAAGACACTCATCTGCAAATATGTGACTGAGTGATGGGTACTACTTACATTAGAGGTATATCCTCAAGTTTCTTTTTCTTTTTCAGGTAGGTCTATTGTACCTAATAGGAATGAGTTTATTCATGATTAACTTTTCTTTTTGAAATTTGTAAAGTTTGTCACTGTTGACCTGGCAGACCTTCAAAAAGGAGGACAAATCAATATCCAGCAACAAGTAACATCGGACGGAGGGCAGGCTGCCCAAAAGCCGGACAATTGGTAACACAAAGTACCACTCACTGGCAAGCAACTGTGATCAGCAGTATGGGTAATGACAGATTAGATGTAACCATCTAGGAGTAATGAGTCTTTAGAGGTTGACTGCTTATGGTCAGAAGTTTCATACTTGGGCATGCCAGCGTTTTGCATTAGGCAGTGGGATTGCACCATTCCTGCACTTTTCTGTACAATACTGCAAGGAATATCCTGCACATATTGGGAAAACCTGTTGAGAAAAGTCAACTTTTCATGTTGCAATTATTCAAGATCCTCTCTCCTTTGGACCATGCAAAGCTCCCCCCCACAAATATTTTGGAGGGGGAATTCCCCCCTCCCCCCCCCCCAAAAAAAAAAAAAAAAAAAACTTAGACCTATAGTGAGACCTATAGCACCAAAAAAGTGATAAGAGGGATTTGCAAAATTCAGTTGATTGTTCAAAATAAATTTGGGGCGATCGCTTTAATATTCCTGTTAAAGATCAGCAGGATATGACATGGTGAATATGTCACTTTTTTTAAATTTTCACATTGAACACTGACTTCTATGCCTGAGGTATCCACTACAAGTTGTAAGTCCCACCCTTCCATAAATGAACATCTACGCACCAAGTTCATACTGTATGGTGTACTGGTTATGTTTGTGGACTCTCTTCTAGATTCCTGAGAACTGCACCTCATCCCATGCCCACAACTAGATTCCCTGGATGCCATCCATCTGGATGCTGGATGCTCCGACATCTTTGTAGCTTGACCGCACTACACCCAAACCCATTTTTGTGATTGAAAATCCGATCCAACACCATTCTAGTGTGACCCCAGCTTAAAGCTTGTCTCTGGACAATTGAACATAATATCTGAACAAACTTACAACTTATTTTACATGTTTATTTCAGAAGAGACTACAAAAAGTCTTCCTGATCTTAACGATTAAGAAAATATATGCAACTTCCTGTGTGGTATGTGCTTTCAAACAAGGCTACAGCAGATAAAACCAGTAATGTCTGGATATGCACTAACAAACTGAAAGTGCCACCTTTTTAATTGGAAATATTGGAGAAATAAATATAATTTACAACTGTAAATTATATTTACAGTTGTAAAGCAATTCGACCACATTGAGTCATAAAAACAAGCTATCCCTAACAATATGAGCATTGAGCAATAAAGTTGAATAAGTTAAGTTGACGCATGCAACCCATTGAATGCAATCCGTTGAATGACTTCTGCTCTTGCAGAAGTCATTCAACAGCAGCTCGTATAACTTAAGTAATTGATAAAGTCTGGATGGAGCCATTAAAGATGCTATCAATTGCAGTTGTCACAATTAATGCCAACAATTTGTCTTCTCTTTACTGTGCCAATATGGCACTAAAATACAGATCTGCATCCGCACGTCATAAAAGGTGGAAAAGAAAATTAACTACTGCAGACTTTTAGAATTACATTCCACGCATGCAGCTGTAAATAATTCCTACCCTCTGAAATTCTCCACTTAACTGATCTTCTCACCTACGTACAAAGAATCTGTGACACTTCAGTCACACTCTTAGGAAGCAGAACGTGCTACTGTGCTTGTGCCACTGTGTATAAATATTGTCAACCAATGAAAACTCGTTTAGTATCTTTGCTTTGTGAGCAAGTCAGTATTCATGAAAGTTGAGGAAAGGAGGGTAACTTAGTGTTGCTTTTACATGAGCAATGCTTATTGAGATCCGCTCTCGAATGGCTTCATCTGGATATTTGTATCTCTCTGAAGTTTTTTACTTGGTGATCAAGAAAGTACACAAAAACCGGTGCAACTTTTTTAAGCTATATGCTAATGGATTACCATGATTGACAATAGACGGAGATGATGAGCCTTTGCTAATTTGTGTGTTGATATTTCATTTTGTGGATTTTTCAAAGACACTGTGGAAACTGCAAGTGGAAATCAGTTTTAACAGGTTGTTATTATTAAGATTCACTGGCACTATTTTAAATTAGTGGGAAAACTTAAACTGTAATCCTGAGTCGGTAATAAAAACGAAACCTCACTGGTATTCTGAAGAGATGACAGCCAACGATTCACTGACCGAATTTGCCACACATTTTCCTTCTTGGCTACATGGAACGTTCTACTTTGTTATTGGCTTTGTAGCTGTTGGGGGAAATATTATCAATATAATTGTGTTACCCAAGCTCACTAATTACCCTGAGTCAGCTAAAACTTTTATGACAATCTTAGCTATGAACGATTTGGGAACTGGAACAGTTCTTCTGGCTGTTTCTCCATGCACATGGCAAAATGAATGGCTATGGGGGAATGGTTTGTGCAAGGTTCTTGGATTTTTCTTCTTCTTCTTTGGAGGCGGAGGCAGTACTTTGTTACTGCTTATGAACATTGACCGTTACTTTGCGATTTCAAAACCATTTGTACATCAACGATACATGAGTAACAGAAACGTTTGTCTGTTATGTGGGTGTGTCCTTTTCCTTTGGTTTATATTCATTCAGCTCTGCATGACAATAGAAACATTTTTAGACAATGTTACATACTCTGCAGTCTATCGTCTCTGTATCACACAACTCCAAAACTTACAGGGGGTCTATCCTTTTCTTTTGTCTTTCTGTCTCTACTTTCAAAGTGTAATTCTAATTATAATCTACATGAAAATATGGAAGATGTCCCGACAGCACTCACGAAGAATACACGCAGGTATTCCATCGACTGCAAATGCTCCGATCCATGATGAAAGAACGAATGAAAGTGCAAGCTACATGCAAGGACACAAAGAAAGGGGTTCTGATACTAAGGCAATACGAACAACTTTACTGGTCACTGGATTCTTTATTTTATCATATGCTCCCTATTCTACTGGAGTTGTCCTTAACTTTCTGAGAGTTTCCATTCCTCCTCCCTTGGATGCTGGCATTGTAATACTAGCTGTTTGTAACACTTGGTGGAATACAGTGGTCTACTCAGTTTACAACCGTAGTTTCCGAGAAAGGTTACAGAGGATGTGCAAGAGATATTCAGGATCTGTATCATAGTTACAACTATATAACTTTCATCTTCTTCATATAAATGCAGTCTTCAAAGTACTCGCAGGAAAAAAATATATAAAATATATGACTCTCCTTTCTGGCTGGAATAGAAAAATCAGATGCTGACTTTATCCCTCTCTTTTTTACCTGGGAGAAAGTTTTGATCTAAAAATTTTTACAAAGGATAAGTAAATCACTTCACATAGTGTTCCACTGAGTATTCGAAGTAGCAAAACTTTTCTTGCTAAATTGAAATTTTTTTTAAAAGGTCTAGCTCCACCATGAAGATTAAAAATAGCAAAGACAACCAAATTCACTACATGGTCTCAATCTATCGATCAACAGAAGGTACCACTATACTCATTTTGGAGGATTAAGTTTAGATTTGTGAATTTTCATTGTTTCAAAAACTCTATGGAAACCTTTTACAAGAAACATCTAATGTTAGCCAAAAAGCATGAATTTTGCATGCTGAAAGTTGATGGGAGTGGAAAACCAGAATGTTTAATACAGTTGCTCAGGACAGTGTGTATTTTAAAAGTGGCTGATTCCCTAAGTTCTTCAGATGCTCTTTGCAAAGATTTTGGGAAAATTCAACAGGGTCACTCTTAACTATAAGCAGCATGACATTTCAGACCAGTTGACTAAAAAGAATGAGATACTCTCCGTTTTTCAGAGTGCAAAAAATTAACAAAGATTTAATATATTCTGATGGTTGTTCCAATGCTGAATGCAGGATTAAGCATATGTGCAAGAAGCATGGCAGATATTTTATTTCACTTTTCTATATTTACTATTTAATTCACATTAACCTGATTAATAAGCTGGGAGGTACTTCATGTAAGACTACCTCAAACTGAGGTGAATAGACAACTAAAGGGAGATGAATAGGCTGAATAGCCAGAAGTGAATAGGATTAGTAGGTGTCTATTCACTTCAGTTTGAGGTTGGCTTACATGAAGTATATACCGATAAGCTTGGACTTCCTTCTGTGGAGAAGAACAGCTAGAAAAAGGAAATGTTATGAGGCTGCTAAGGATGAATGAATGCAGGTATTTACAACCCATTCTTTCAATCTGCGCAGAAAGGATAGGTCAGAGAAATGTATCAAATGTAACTGAACTAGAATAGGAATATAGTATTAGAATCCATTCCTTTAATCTCCACTGAAAGGTTAGAAATAGAAATGTACTACATGTTCTTGAGACAGAATTGATGCATGAATGGTGCATTAAATGATTGATCCCATTGTTTGAACTAGTGTTGATAAGTTAGAAATACACTTACAGTAAAATCACTGAGTCAGAATGAATAAATGGTATTGGAAGCCATTCTTTCAATCTGTGTTTATATTAGACAGAGATAAATTTAAAATGTACTACATGTTATTAAGGCAAAATGAATGAATGAATTGTGTAAGAGCCTATTCTTTTCAAAGGAACAGCCAAATTAGGGAGTGCACTAAAACACAAGACTTGTTATTATGTAGTCTCTGTGGCTATGTCTACGGAATCGTATTTCAGATTTTAGGAAGGCGAATTATGCTCAGTTAGACATTTGTTTACATTGCGCGAAAGAAAGTAAACCTTTTCACTACGCAAGTTCCATTGAGCATATGAATTCAAAGCGGAAGGACATTGTATTCCATTTGGTCACCATTGATGATGTTTTGTTATGATCACACAGCATCCAAATATTCAGGTGCAAACAGAATATAACTCAAAGACATTTTAGAAATTTACAGCAATGGAGGAACTTAGAAATCTAGAAGCTTTGCAAACTTTCCCACTGATTATATATTTGACAAAAATAATCTTAATTATACGCAGAATGTGGTTTGTTGGGAGGGAAGACTCCACATGTGCTGGACAACTAGACTTACAAAATGGCGTTTTAAGATGTAGGGTTCAATAACTCTCTAGATTTTACTTCCGTAGATTTACCGTCATAGCACATACAGTATAGTACACCACTGATATGTATTTAATGACTAGAAACACTGGACAAACCACTTTTGTTCAGGACTTGCGAAGACCATGAATTATCTGTGGTGGCTATGGTTAGACGGTTATGACAGCGGTACCCGTATTTTGGATATGGTTAGTCATTACTACAGCTTTATACACAAGACTAATAGTGTTCAGTGCCCAACATGCACATACAACCTACGGATCTATAGACCGAGAGGAGTTGTTCGTTCTTGAATTTTGGTTGAACATAATCCTTCATTTTCGAATCTCAAAGTTTCTTGTATTCTCATTATTGCCCCTCGACTTAAATTGAAAGATAGATTGAAAGATGCTCACACGACTTAGATTGAAAGATAGATTGAAAGATGCTCAAATGACTTCTTGAAACATATGAATGGTGGGAATCTATAAGAACAAATTACCATATCAAAATAATGTATAGAAGAGACTGTCTGATATATTGAAAAAAAAAATATTCAATTGCAGCTCCGCGCATGTGGAATAGTCTGAGTATTTTTAAATTGACCCAATCGCAAGTGGGAATTTTAAATGACCAGTCGTGAAGAAGTGATTCTCTGTCACATCCAAATACTGACAAATTTTTTTTCAGCACTTTGAGAAAGGTATTACCAGCTATCAGTGTCACTGGACAGCTGGAGTTGCAGAAGGCGAGTCGAGTAGCACTAATTCCAGCAGGAGCAGGCAGGGGATCCGGCTGGGAAGCTGGCAGCAGAAAGTCTGTTTGCATGATTTAGCAACGAGGTATTTGGACGCGGGTGATTTTCGTCAGGAAGCTTGAAGCATACTAGGCTACATGCTTAATTTTGAGGTAATAAATCGGCATGCTGACGTGTATTAAACTGCCAAAAATTACGACTTTGAGTTTTGGAGGGAAAATTGGGGACCTTCCTGCCGCCGTCAATGTAAAATGAATGAATTCACGTCCATCGTTAAAATAACACAGCGGTATGTGTTAGGGCTGTGAATGTTAAGCAAAATTTCTAAACGTTTAATCGCAAAAGTTTGCGATCCTTTAGCGATTAATCGCAAGTACCTACTGTATGATCAACATAGAGACTTTAAACGTGCCCTTGAACATGATGAATATGTAAAATGCGTTAGTGACGTCCGAGTCTTATAGTTTCCATGAACCTCAAACACGGATCCTCACAGAAGCTCAACTTTCGATGTCGTATGTTTACGTGTGTGCAATTTGCATAATTATGTGTTTCACTTTTTTAAAAAGAGTTAAAGTGAACATCTAATTTTCTGTAATGACTGCAGATTGTTTTTTTATTTCGTACGGAAAAACGGGTTTTGCAATTAATCGCTGGTAGCTTTGTACTAAACGTTTATTATGCATGTGATCGTTTAGCGATTAATCGCTTAACGGTCACAGCCCTAGTATGTGTAAGTAGGCCTACTGTGCACTAGCGCTTATAGTCAGATCAATAGGGTATGTATGGTGGTTCTACAGCAAGGGTGGGGAACCTCCAGCACGTGGGTCGTACAGCCTCTGGCCCGCGAGACCACTAATGGCCCGTGAAGCAACTGATAAAAGTAAATTTAATTCACTTGAAAAGTAATTGACAATAATCTTTCAGTCCTCGGTACCCACTGTTTTATCATGCTTATACCTGTACTTTCAGGATATTTTACGTAAAACAACTCCATGAGTTCATGAACTCTACTGTCCTGAGCTTGCTAATAAAAATTCAAAGGTCGCAGGTGGTTAATTAATATGCCATATGTTCAGTACGTCTCCTTTCTCCCGATTGAAAACAACTCCCATACTTCTCTCGGAGAGGCTACGTCGGATTTGCCATGCAAATTCAAATTTCTAGTCTGATACAGGACTTAATGGCATATTCCCACAGCTTTTCACAAGGGTCTCACGTGAAAGAGAAAAAAATTCCAGTTCATGCTGTAAGACCAATTTTCAGTCAACTGGTAGCGTGTGGGCTTCACACAAAGTTTACTGAGTCCAAGCGGAAAAATATCAATAGGAGAATCCAGAAAAGTGGAGAGAAATGTGCCTTGAAGGTTCACATTATACTTTATTGCCCTCTTGTTTAACAAACTCGAACAGAATACTGGGGAATTACCAAGTTGGGAAAAGAAATAAATCGGAGTCCTAAATGCAGGTCTGGGTGAACTGATGTCTAAAATCAAACTGACTACAAATTATACCTTGGGCTCTGAAGAACAAAAATTACAAGCCCGTCCAAAACTGCTCACAGTCTGATTGGTCAAACTAATAACATCAATATACATAAACTATAATATCACTCTGTGAATGGCTAGGTCAGACATGAGTTCACGCAGTACCAAGCACACCTGGCATGTGCATATTGCTGTGCATTCTATCTCAATAACAACTCTACTATGACATCATTCTAAAGCTGGCATGGAGCCATGATTATTAACTAAGTGACATTAAGTGACATTGTCAGACGATTGTAACCTTGACTATGACCTTCAACTCGGAGTGCAAACAGCATACAACACAATATAATTTGTAACTATGAGAATAGATTATACAGAGAAAATATTGATGTCTGAAACATTAGGAATGACTAAAAGTAAGTCTCACAATGCCCACCAAACCCTGTAGCAATAGTCTTTTCCCAGCTCAAGATATCTCATATTAGAGAAAATTTTTCTGCATTTTTTTGAAGTCACTAAATTTTGTCTCTGACAAACCCCTTTAAACTTGACTTCATATTTCTTCATAGTAATAACTGATGTTGCTTCTCTTTTGACCTTATCATCACTACACTTACAATTAATGTTGACCTGTGGTTGGGGATCCTCAACAAATGAGCCTGTAGTGCTTTAAGCTAAATTTATATTCAAGTATTCATACAGTCATTGTACTGTTGGCTTTGAACACTCCAACTACTTGTATTCAGTGAATCCAAAAATCATGCATCAGACCCTTTCTGGAGAACACATTTTGGTATACTCACATGCATTAGGAACTCTCCTGCTTAAAAATCAGAACACTCTGACCAGACCTCACAAAGGGGAGGTCGGGTGTAATAAAATCCTACTTAATACTGCTCATTTCTTTGTTGTAAGAAACCACTATCACTTCTTGAATGACACTTAATCCCTGGCCTATTGAGGAACTTTTGACTTTATCGTCATACTGCACACACACTCAAAGAATGTATAAATTAGGTTTGTACAGTACTATCCTCAGAATTTTGCACTGAAGTTCTGCAATTTGTTCTCATGTCACAACTTCACACTGAGCATTCTCTTAAAGAGGCTGTTGCATCACCCCAAACATATCTAAGAATATCCCCATATCATTCTCTTCTCTGTTAATTGTGACTACTTTATGACTGATACTAATTTAAACAATAGCATTCCTCTGATTGGTCAACGGTGACTTTTGCAGATCACTCAGTATTGAAGGCGTACCTATATATGCATAGCAGAACAGCTCACTCAGAGCAGTATGTTGATATGGCCTTGAGCAATGTAAACTCACTGCCAGCTGGCCATTTGTCCATGGTGGGATGCATGAACTATACACATAAATAAGCAAGCAAGCAAGTACAACTTCATTGCTCCATAAAAAGGAAATTCAAGTACTCACACCATCAGCAGTAAACAAAGTAACAAACAAAATCAACTTAAAAAGATAACCAGAAAGCCAATGGGCTTAGTGATTCCTTGCCTTGGATATGGATATATTGTAACAAACATGAAACACCCACATGACAAGTATGAGATCCCTCACAGTTACCCTACTTGAGATACCATGTTAATAAGGTCAAGATATTTTGAAATCTAGTGAACCAAAATGACCTACATGCTAAATATGAACAATCCACAGGTCAAGTATGAGATCCCTCATAGTTATAATCCTCCTTGAAATATGTTTACTAGGTTTTGACCTTTTGTGACCCCAAATGACCTTTGACCTGCACGGAAAATAATAGGGAACATCTAGTCAATATGGGCAATTCACATGTTAAGTATGAGATCCTTCACAGTTACCCTTTTGGAGATACTGTGTTTACAAGGTTTTGACTTTTTAACCTCTGGTGACCCCAAATGACCTTTGGCCTCCACCAAAAATAACAGAGATCATCTACTCAATATGGGCAATTCACATGCTAAGTACAATCCACATGTCAAGTGTGAGATCCCTCACAGTTATCCTTCTTGAGATATCGTGTTTACAAGGTTTTGCCCTTTTGGTTTCTGGTGACCCCAAATGATCTTTGACCTCCACCAAAAACATTAGCGATCATCTACTCAATATGGGCAATACAAAAGCTAAGTATGAGATCCCTTACAGTTACCTTTCTTGAGATATAGTGTTTAACAAGGTTTTGACCATTTGACCTCTGGTGACCCCAAATGACTTTGACATCCACCAAAAATAATAGCGATCATATAATCAATATGGGCAATACACATGCTAAGTATGAGATCTCTCACATTTATCCTTCTGGAGATATCGTGTTTGTTTACAAGCAATTTCCAGGTACTTACTGTTCGACTTCTTGTGACCCCAAATGACCTTTGACCTCCAACAAAAATGACAGGGATCATCTACTTTATATGGGCAATCCACATAGTAAGTATGAGATCCCTCACCATTACCCTTCTTGAGATATAGTGTTTACAAGGTTTTGACCTTTTGACTGCTGGTGACCCCAAATGACCTTTGATTTCCACCAAAAACACTAGGGATCATCTACTCCATATGGGCAATCTACATGCCAAGTATGAGATCCCTCAGAGTTGCCCTTCTTGAGATATCGTGTTTACAAGCAGAAGCGTCACATGCACACACACACACACAACATTACCCTTGCATAGATTCCTTCGGCCTTCGGCAAGGAATCAAAAATGTTTATACATACAAATAACACAGTACTAGTGTTTTTTTTTTCTAAAGTGATCGAATGAGAGGTTAGAAGTAAGCTTGGTAAGGACAGTTTTTACTTTTTGAGGTAACATTTATAGAACTTTGAACTCAGTCCAAAAACAATTTAATGCAGCAAAAAGTACCAAATGGCTGCTATGACTGTACTAGTTGTATTTACAAGCTGATGTTAGAAGATTCTGCTTTTGGCCATAATGTTTCCCAGCCAGATGAAAGCTTCCCATTAAAAAGAAATATCTTGAAAATAAATGCTTCACAACAACTAACAATCCAATTTGTAAGTAGAAAGGCTTTCACGACGGGAATACACACTAGTAAGATGATTTCAACGAGTACGCCGTCGAAGGTCTTGAAATAGTCAAGTTTTCGTCAGAAGTGGCTCTGACTTCTTCAGGACTGATGCAAGGATTTGTTCAGGTAAGTATTCATTGTTCAGGCTTACGCCCCTTCAGTGAAGTGATAGTATTTTGATTCTAAGATGGCCATCATTTTTTTTTTGTTTTTTGATTTTTTTTTTTGTTAAAGTTCAACATTTAGGGATGCGGCTAATTAGAGAGGCTCTAGAGATTAGGGTCAATGAAAAACCCACTATTAACAGGATGGATGGGAAAGATGTCAGCCACATGTGGAACAGTCTTTTTGCATCCAGTCATGGTCCTTTCTCACTTGTCTCATCCAATGAGAACACTTCTAATCAGTAGCTGTTTAACAACCTGTGAGCATGGTTGAGTAATTGATACATCATATGCAATTGAGCATACCGCCAATTCGTGGTTCAACAAGTGTTGGACCGATTATCGGTTATCAGTCAGTTCAATTTCAGTAATGGCTTAAACTGCTCATGACCGTCCTATATTGTAATGCATGATGTGATGTCACAGAACAGATGGTGCGTCCTTGGTTGAGGTAGTTCAGTGTGTACGTCACATAACTCACATCACAACTAAACACCAACACAAATGCAGACAGTCAATTTTTGTACGGTCATATATATGCATGTGTTCATGGGTGTGCAATGGCTATGCCGTGCATATACTGTGTGCAGTCATGTACTTAATAGAATAGAACAGAACAGAGAATAAAACTTTACTGAACCCATACAAGGGAACTCAAATTCCCTGCAAACAGCTGATATCATCATGAAATTGTAAAACAAGTAAGGGTATAATTGTCAAAACAACTGATACAGAGTGAATAAAGTATACAAATGATCAAAACATATGAATATAGTATAACAAATAAAAGGTAATATGATTCAGAAAACAGCTAGCACAACTGTCCTCCAGGGTTCTTGATAGAGCATATTTAGTGCTAAGCGGCAGTTGGTTTACGAAACCCCATTCTGGGGAAGGGATGTAAGCGGTCTTTGAGAAAATTCTGTATCTTTATGGGGGCTCAGATTCAAAATGGTGCTACCTTTTGCAATGTTTGGACCAAGCTATATGTGTAATTTCATTCAGTTTTTTAGTTGATATTTGATTATTTTTATGTTTTTGGTATTTTTTCCACTTTTGAGTTAATGTTTTTTGAATGTAATGATCATCGGAAGGTGCAGCACTATGGAAATGGCTAGAGTTTGTTTCTTTTAGTTTCCATATTGCAAATTATAACACATGTGCTTGGAATACAATCAAAATTTTCAGCAACATTTCAGTAGTTTGTAGAATATCTGTGTCAGGCGGGACAGTACATTTGGCTGTGAGTGCCGGGCACAAATAAGGAGTGCTGGGCGGCCCTGCCCAGCATCGCCCTCCGTAGCTAAAACCCTGCTGTCCTCTAACATAATGACTGACAATGCTGAAGTTGAAGTTCTTTATTTCCATGATAACAACATACAAAAAATAACATCACCAGAATTTAAAAAAGTAACGTGGGGGAGACCTGACCGAAGCAAAGCTTATCGAGGTTCTGCAGCCACCTTACACAGATAAAATAAAATCACACTTTACACTGAAAGCTTACTAATTACTGTACGAGTCAAAGACAAAGAAAGACTAACAGATGTAATGCACTTATCAAATGAATGACATACCCCACTACCCTGGACATGATGCATGCAGTAATTGTCCACACCTTCATTGCCAAAACATGTACATTGATGTACCTGTCAGCCACCATGCAAACTGATGAACAATTGGCGATTTTGAGGGACATGTAAGTAACCAAACTGACTGACAAAAAGTTAAGACTGCACATCAGGAGCAATGCTGAAGGTTGGCATCTTTTTTCAATGGGTAACAAATGACCCCAATGTATCACCCTTTGGTCAATAAAGCGACTGACATCTGAGGTAACATGACTCACCTCTTTGTCATTCTAGTGACTGACAATATTGGCACAATGATCGACATGTGAGTCACACTTGGCGCAATGACGGACATGTGAGTCACACTGTCATTGGTCAATGACCCACCTTTGCCTGGCAATGCCCTGGGGAAGTGGGGTGCATCATTCAATTGATAGGTGCATAACAAAGAGGAAACGGAGAGAAAGAGGTGAAAGAGAGAATGGAAAGGAGAAAAGGCACAGACTTACTAAGAAGCAATATCTAATCTTTTTCGTAATTGATTCATCTTTAAATTGTTCTTAAAACTTAACAGTGACTTGGAAAAAACTTCAGGCTCAAGTAAGTTCCACAATCTAGGATCATAATAATGTTCACAACATAGAATAGGCCATGGATGAGTGGGTGTAGTGCACAAATAAGAATAAATTAATATGCGCTGAATAAGAGTGAACGCATTTGAAAAGTGGCAAGGGTGTAAACTTTCCCACCATTTCGATTGACCTAATTGGAGCTTGTAAATTTCAAATATTGTGAATAATTTTGACTCATTGACTATGAAGGGTGTACATGGTATGCTATAATAGGAAGTGCTGCATACAATTCTAACGACCCTTTTCTGAAGCAAAAAGAGGCTATTAACTAAAGAAGGAGAAGCTTTACCTCATGAAATTACACAATAATGAAGGAAGATGGGGGTAGGATAATAGTTTTATACATAGTAAAACACTCTTTGGAACAAAAGACTTAATTCTATACATTAAACCATTAATGTTAGAAACTGTGCTTTTAAGTTTCTGAATTTGAGGGTTCCACTTAAAGGTCAAAAGCAGTCGCCCCAAACTTATTTCAGAAACAATAGTTAAATGTCACAAATTTCTTCTTATTTCTCTTCCAAGTATCTTTCATATTTTAGGACATAAATATTGCATGTTCAAGGTAAACCAAGCAGTTGCTCCTTGTAAATCTTACAAATGAGTGAGAAAAATACTGTCACATGATTCTCAAGATCCATTCAGGAAATAGGATAGTCTACTATACAATTCTTTATTGGGGTGACTGCATTCTCCCTTTAACATGCTTATCAGTTACAAAACCAAGGAACTTTAATAGTAGTATTCACCATGGTGATATTCTGACCAGCTATAAAAAGCTTACACTCAAACTGTCTGATAGGGGTTGAAAATCATGAAGTTTATCTTATAAATATTTAATGAAAGTTTATTAGACCTAAACCATGCATGCAGAAACATTTCTCAAGTCATAAGGTCTATTGGTAAAATCTTCCTTAAAGTGATTCAGTGTGTTTACCAAAACGGAAATACATAAACCTGCCTTGTCCAAAGTCCTTGCATAACATTTAAAGCAGTCTATCAAAACAGCAAAGAATTAAAATCCCTCACAGAGGTAATTCTGCTAAATATTGTTCAATTATCATAAAAATAATGACACAAACATGAAAATCAATAATGTCTGGAAATAATGTTTATTCCAATCATGCCCACCCCTGGGTGAACAAGCCAATGGGAGTGTGCTAATACATGCATATTTAACAGGCCTACACCAAAACAGCATGGCAAGCATTGCCCACATACATGCCAGCAAAGGAGCACCGATACTTTATTCACACAATAGCCTAGCTATGTACATGTAGACCAACTTGCACACATTGGTCGTTTTGCTGATCAGCGTACAGTTCCCTCTAAAACTGAGAAAATCAAAGCAACTAATTTCTGTTGAAGTTAACCTAATCAATTTTGGAACAAACTACAGCCCTCGTAAACGAGTCGATAACATGACAAAGGGACTAGGTATCAGAGGAGAGTTGCTACGTGAAGGGAGTATAGGCTGTAAACTTTGAGCTTTCACAATCACCGAAGAATGTTGGCTGCCCTTTTGTGTGATTCAGGAGATGGACTCAAAAAGAATACTCACGGGTTTTTCAAACTCTTTCAACACACAAGACTTGCCAAGGATATAACATGGAAGTATACCTCTGTGGAATAATATTACACACTTCTTCAGTCATTTGAATTCTTGATGGTCAAAAAGTGCCAGCTTGGAGTTTGACACCTGAGATGTTTACCATCGCAAAGTCACCCCTTCCCTGTTACTTTTCCTAGCTGAAATGTACACAGCTGCCAGTTTCAACAGTAACATATTCTTTTACATTTTGGGAACCCATGAGACACCATTCGCAACAATCACAATTGACGAGGGAAAAAGCACTGCTAACAGAGGAAATCGATTCAAGCCACCTTCAGAGTACATGTGCGCCAGAAACCTTCAGTAGGCTACCATGACCCTTGAATACTAAGGAGCTCAGGATTTACTCACACATAGGCTTACTTTAGTTAATGGAATGTAACACTTCAGGTTAGTGCTCCTTGCTAGTGTTCTGCATTTACACTCGTGACAAATTTTTGGTCAGTTAGTGTACCATTGTACATTAACATAGAACTCTTGATATGTGCCTGCCTGTACTGCTCAAGGAGGACAAAAGCCTGGATGTTGCAAAGTGCACAAGTGTATTAACTGATAAAAGTACTATCCTTTATAGTGTGGAAGTGTACTGTTCTTGAATTATGTTAAGGGGTGAAATCTAAGACTGGTTTTGTGGTGAAACTGTTACAGGACAAGTACATTTTCTTTTGTTTCAAAAACTCAAGTGTACTGTGCAGTATACAACCTTCATAATCACACTATTCCCAGCTGATTACTTGAGGCGCAGAAGCATATGCCTACTAAATGTACAGTACAGTACTTCGGCACATAACATAACATAACAGGTTAAAGGGCAAAGGAGGGCTAAGGCCCCATAAGATGCCCTGAAGTCCATACAACCTTAACTGAAAACAAAGCAGCTGCATGATCCAAAGCATATGGGTAATTCCATAAATTAGGGTACCAGACTATATGACATGGCATTTTTGGCCTTAAATTCATAAATCCCCTTTTTTGTTTTTACCTATTTTATATATTAATTACTTTGATAATGATGTTGAGTTAGTTCCATTCATATGTGCCTGAATAGTGAACACCCTCAAATTTGCCTCATTTATGGGAAAATTAATGTATGTTTATGATGTAAAGGAGACACCAAAATAGTGAAAATCACATTAAAAACATACCTGGATCTGCTTCATATTGTTTTTGTGTATTCATTTCATGTACGGCTCGGTTATGATACAAAATTTATCTTTGCTCATCAGATAACTGTTTACAGCGATTAACTTACAACTCATCCACACAAGTGTCTTGTCAGGTGTAAAATGCAAATAGCAACCTAATAAGCTCCTATTCATGAGCACACAATAGTTCTGGCCAAGGTGTTGAACAGATTGCCATTGTTTACACAATGCAGTGCAGTATGCCCATAGAATTAAGTAAGGATTACAGTCAGGCCTACAGGGTGTAGTTGGGCAGAGTATGTACAGGAAATGCAGGACAAAAGGGATAATAGCAACAGGGAGTTATTATGTAAACTCACTGGTGTTGACTTTTCAGATAAAGACTTTATAGATTGTGGTGCCTTTGAAGATCACATGATACCCGGAAAAATTTCTTTTTTTCCGGGTGTACACTAAAGGAACAATAACCGAGCTGTACACCTAATGTTCTTAAAATGACTTGCATAATGTGATGCTAAAAAAACAATTTTTTAGTCAGTTTGTCATTTTATCTCTATTTCGCAGTGCTAAAACATGTATCTCTCGTGCAAAGAGGGTAAGGGGACACAAACAGAAAATGTCTGATCATATGAAAACCTTTGGCTCAGTTAACGTCCATCTGTGAGCACTGTAATTCACACCTGACTGCCGCTAAACATTGCACTTTTGCATGTTCGAGAACTCTGTGAGAGAGTTATTTGAACCATTGCGATCTTCTAAGCCCATAAGGAATTTCACCCGAGACCCCTGTTTTTGGCCCAAAACAGGGGAGATTAAATATCTACCCGAGTTTGTAACATTAGATTCATTGAACCCTCTACTGCACAAATTGGTTCTTAGATAACCACCAGTTGACTTCCAAAGAAGGTGTACTACAAATGTCCACAATAGCATATAATGCACTATAAATAGCTTGTACAGTTGGTCAGTATGTCTACAATGACACATGGCTGGGTGCAATTAATTGTGTGCACTCAAGGGTAAATCCTACTACTGACAGCACTTTTATTAGTTAGTTTACTATCAAGTGTCAAATTATTACACCCTCAATGAATCTCAGGACCAATCTTTAATGGGCTGCATGGGCCATCATACTATACCATTCAAGTCAGTAGCACTGTGTACAATATGCACTGGAAAGTCATGGGGAAAAGAAGCACCAAGAGGTATTTTAGTACAGTATCAGCCATTGGTTCTTTAAAATTACGGTTGTTCTTTTCAACCAATAGAAGTAAGTTTTATACCATTTGAAAAACCATTTCAACAGCTTTTGTTTCCTTCTGGGACAAAGTTCGTGACGTCATTGGTATGTTGACTGAGTGCTAGAAATATGAGGTCGGTGGGAATATTCCCGTGTTCACAAGTGAAGCGTTATTTTTGACATTTTTAACTTCATTTTTACGGTACTTAATAAATATAAAATAACCTAAAACTTACAGACAGAAAAGAAGACACTTTTATCTTTAAAATATATCGTAAGAGCAAAAGAAATCGCTTCACAGATGGCCAAATTACGACCGTCTCAAGGGCAAAATAGGGGTTATTTTGGGACAATTTTGCTTTAGTTTTGAGAACAAGCGGAGTTCGCTAACGTTTCCATATTATTCAAAATTTCAAAAAGTCTGCAGTTTTTTAAACTGCATGATTCAAAGCCTCGTGTTTCTCGTGTAAAGGGGGACACCAAAGTTTACGCGAGGAACATCCCTTTTGTAGAGTCATCGTGTTGGGAAAATGTGAATATATTTATGAATCAAGTGTTGTTTTTGTCACTTAAGTGATACGTCATCAACAATGTTGTTGCAAAAATTTAATAAGGAAAGCCCAAAATAAAGGGAAATCTAGCTTTTCGAATGGTAATTCTTAAATGTGATAATTTTTGCCCCCAAAAGCCCTATAATTTTGAGTCATTTTTTTGTCAAATATTGGGAAAATTAATTTCCATAACTCAATTTTGTGGGAAATATGTTGTTAACTTAGTGACTGTGGCAAAATAAAAGCACAACAGTGACCATGTAGATTAAACTCACATGACGGTTCCCATTTAGAGCATTTTCTTACCATGAGGAAAACTAGCCCGATGCTGTCCATATAGCGCCTTCACGGTTGATTAAGTCAAGTGTAAATAATGCTCACATGTCCCACTGACCACACTGCTCATTGACTGACCATACTGAGATAACAGCACAAAGCTACCTTATGTAGTCACAGTATAGCTTCCTGAAGAAGAGTTCTGGCACCCTATCTGCAATTTCATGGTCCACTGGGCCAGGGAGGTGTTATCTTAATGTGCAATTAATGAAGTAGAAATACCCTGAAAAAGGCCCAGAAATCAGGGTTTTTGGAGTATCGGAGAAGTTTGCCTAATGCACTGGTACCCTAATTTATGGAATTACCCATATTCATATAGTGCTCTGATAGGTGTGGTCTAAGCTCGTTATGAGCCAGTTTTTCAAAATAACTTGCAAAGTTTCACTCTTTTTGCACCGTTTCTTTACATGTAACCATTCACACTGTCATTTTCAGTCACTTTATTTCATCTATGAATATGGTATATCACAAATACCTCTTGTTTTTTTATTTTTCAATACAAGTGAGATCACTTTGAAACTGAATAACACCCAACCAATATTATCAGGTCTATAGGCCTACTTCATACATATTCTTTACATCTGAATGGAAGTTCCAATATTTCAGATCATGCAAATGAAATGACACTTCATTTATCTCCAATATCTGCTGGTGATAATGGTACACTACCAAAAACTGCAACCATTTTTATCACATTCTAAAATATTCCATCATTTTGTGACCTGAATATCAACTTTCACTGCTAATGACATTCTATAATATCTTTCTATAAAATCTTGTCATTTCAAATTGCAAAACATATCAACTACTGTACTTCTTGAGGTATATTTTACCTTCTCTACTTATTTCAAAACTAATGATTACCACGTCTCTCATCGTATTGTAATTTTCTCTAGTTTCCGGTATCACCTACCAATATGAAATGAAAATCCTTCCTTACAGGTGCCCCTAATTTAAGGAGTCCTTGCCCATGCCTTCCACGTGAACAGAAAGGAAATTCATTGTAATTTGCAAATGGGTTCAATGCTGACAATAATAAAAGTTTCACAAAACACAAGTAAACTAAATTCAGGTTTAAAAGCAGGAGAGATCAAGCCATGTAAAAGCAGGAGAAATCAAGCCATGTAAAAGCAGGAAAAATCAAACCAAGATATGACAAAACAGACAACAAAAATTGAACTCAGCAGATATATGCAGCACTGGATGCAAATTATACTTCTGCAAAGCAAAAATTGCTGTACAAAAGTACTTCTAAACATTTCACTTCTATTATGCTATTTTGCCTGATAATATTATTCATACTCTTTTTTTTTTCGTAGACTGATAATCACAGTGAACTGCATTTCCAGAATTACTCCACATGTGGCAACAAAATGTGCTGTACTTTGTGACATGATACTGGCTATTTTGAACTCTGAGGGAATGCAAAGGTATTCTTTTAATAATAACTAAGCTTATATAGCTAAGCTTATAGCGAAGACTCCAACAATGGTTATTTCATCATTGTATGCACTATAGCATGAGTTGAAGATGCAAAAGCTGATAGAATTGAAAGCAACGGCAAGGTTATCAGGTAGCTTATCCACAGTGAACAAGAGAATCCACAAACACAAGAAGGGAGTTTCATAAACAGGGTGTACAGAGTTTACATAGGTATAGTAATTGCAAGATCAATGATCCTCGTGGCAATGGACCCCGGAGATGAAACTGATACTGTGAATCACTAGTCCTTAATATTCAGCTTAGTAATTTATGTGACATATATAAACGTGAATATCTGTTTGCACACAATGCAAGACTTTACTTAAGGCAGGATCTTTTCTAGTTTCCTCCTTAATAAGTTGAGCTGAGACAGGTAATTCATTTTAATAAGGCATTTTAGTAAAATATCTAATCCATTCTGTCTAATTACCATCATTTCCCTAACCCTTACTTCTGTTTATAACACTAGCAGTACTAGGCCTTGCAGTAATGGTGCTTAGTAGGAGTCTAGCTTAAATGACTGGGACTACAGGCAACTATCTTTGTCACTTTAGATAACCTTAGGCCTTAGGTATTGAATGTGCACACTTGTTGTTCAAACCAAAAGCCAAATATTGCCTTATAAATTCTTTTTTAAAATTTGTCTCTGTGACTCGCGTTTACATATATGATACACTATTTGGAAATGCTCCGTCAGTAACAAGTTTTAGGAATTTTCAATCAAAATTATTTCCAAAAATTTTCAGACAACTATCTAGCAAGTTTGGTATCAAACTTCATAGAATCAAATCTTCTAATAGAATGTAGTTTCAGATTTACAGTGTTGTGGGATGGTGCATAGAAATGTCTACCCCACGGAGCGGACTCTGTTTGCTCAACTTCTCAGCTTCCCAAACCGTCTGCCAAAGCGAAGAGGACTGCGTCCAATTTTAGACGCAAACTTCATTACCATAGTGACTTATCCATGTGCTCTCTCATTATTCTTGCTATTGTTTTTGAGTGAGGTTTGAACTCCTGTAGTGAAGTCGTAAATCGAAAGCCGGAGACAAAGTTCTGTCATTACTGTATTGCATAACCACCTGTGCAGTGGGCACTACCAGGGAGTGGCTATTAGCCTATTACAATGACATACCAACTCTGTAGGTGGCATAGGCTACTGCAAGATTTAAATGGGACCAGATGTTGCGTTCTTGTAAATATTCACTAACATTCAACCAGTCCTGGGGTCACATATTTCTATGAATATATCCAAGAAAATTTGTTCGGTGTTCACTTTGGCAGGCGGTGGGATATGACTGAACATGCCTGCTATGTAGGCCTAAGCAAAGAAATGTCAGGTTGATCAAGACAAGTCGCCTGGGCAGATATATCTGCCTGTAGTGTAGAGAGCAAAATCTTGCAAGGCAGATATACATGCATCTGCTTGTAGGACTGAATGGTTTGTTCATCCAATATTTCTAGTTCTGGAAGTATGAAATCTTTTTTCTTTACATATTTATTCAGTACTGCACAGGGCTCCCACCATTTAACCACAACACAAAATGCTCAGTTCTCCATCATAATTTTTGCATTCAACTTCAATATTTTTGCTCAAAGCATGACTGCAACTGGATCTTAAGTTCAATATTATTTGCAGAATCTTGTTTTAAGCTATTAAGAACAGTGCTTGCTTACACTTTTTCCTACATGTCATCAGTGCATATGGACTGGCCTTCTGGCAAAATAAAGTCTTTATGTCCCTTTGGATTCAAAACTCAACCATTTGGGAGAAATTTCATGATATTGCCTGCAGTGGAAGATAATTCACATGACTTTTCATTAAAAACCTTATCTGTGCCACTGGGCAATTGTACTCTAATAATTTCACATAAGATATTCATTTCCAACGAATTTCTGGGCTTAATTATAGATTCCAACTTGCCATGTAAAGTTGAAGTAGCAAATGAAACACATACAGCAAATATTACCACATTAACAAATGTTTGATGGACTGGAAGCTACTGTGGAGTCTACATTCATAAATTTCCATTTCTTCTATAGCACTCAAAGAAAAATAAAGCTTTCATCAACATCACATGTCAATCACCCTTGAAATGTCGTGATATAACACCAACCAGTGTAGCATATCATGTGAAGCTCACTGCAGCATAATGCTTTAACGTGAAAGAAGTCACGTAACTGCATGCTTATACAATTTTGACGTCAAGAATTTACCACGCAAGGCCAATACTTTCTAGGAACATGACTTTTCGAATGGCTGCATTTTGAATAACTCTAAAAATGTTAAGAGTGTACCTAACATAATCAATGACAGCTGGTTCACATAACAGAACAACTCACATTGCCATGTCTGTATGCAGAGATGCTACCAGCATTTACCCAAAAAATCTGAAAATTTTGTAAAGGTGTCAAACTGCCGCATAGACGATCACAGTAAACTAGTACACGAAAGTCTGTCCAGTACTTAACGATTCTCCATGCTGTGCCATCTGAATAAGGTACTTGGTACAACAAATACATTTGCTACTATCAGTGGTTTGTGTTGGACTAACTCCCGGATCATGCAACAAAGCAGACTTTTTTCGTAAATTTGACCCAAATTTGGGAATCAAAAAAGTGTTTTCTGATGTCAAAAAAATCTGAATTTTTGATGGGCATTCCAAAAAAATCTGACTTCAGACGAAAATCTGAAAAGTGGCATCTCTGCTGTATGAACAGAATGAGCAGTTGCACGGTGGACCCACAGTGAATTACAAAAACAATTATGTACATGCCCTTCCACAAACAATGCAAATACCACTAAATGCACTCAGTTATGACCCTCGTTGACAATTTCTAACAAAGATTGAAAATGAAGGGTGGGCAAAACAAATTTAGTGTATTCATGAACTGATCTTTTAAGTTTGAGGGCCCTGGATCGACCATATTTGTCCCAGAGTTTTGAAATCTCTATAGCAGATCATTGTGATCCACTGGGCTGATCTTCCAGATGCTAGGTTCTCAAGTGGTGTGACCTGCCCAGTGCACTAACATTCCCCACAGATCTATAAGATATCACACTATTTTGTTCTGGCCAGAACAACCATTACAAAAACTCAAGTAAAACTGGCTTGGGGCACACAGCACTTAAAAACCACTGTTCTAGATTAACAAACCTATCCCCTGCCCATGATGATCTCCCACTGTAGTAGCTAGGGATACTCTAATGCCATGAAGTTACAATCACTGAAAATATGAGAAGTTGATCCTTCCCACTGTTAAAGGAGATCAAATCTTAAGCTCTGAATCAAAAAGACAATGCTTCCAGAATCAATGTGACACAATATCATAAATCAATGTAAAGGCAATGAAAAGCATGACAGTTGTAATGCTTGTAAAACTACTTGGCTCCTTTTCCTTTTAGAAGAAGGAAACCAACAAGTATCTTTGGAGTACTTTTTAGGATAAGTAACTTTTTCTGTTTCAATAGCATTTCGAATCATAACTTACCTTAGTTTTAAGAACATTAAATGTTGTTGTTACTTAAAAAATGCTACAATGTTTTGGAAGTAAGTACCTGTATTCAAATGAAATGAAATACCAAAAATTTTTCAAGAATGGCAAAAACTTTTCCATGATGTTTACATCTATAGCAAAGGACATTTAAGTGTGAACGAGGCTGTGTAATATTTTTGGTCTTGTAAACATAGGGCTAAGATCAAATGATCAAGCTAGATGGTTTCAACAAGAAAATTTGTATCAACAAAGAAAAAGCTGTGCTTCACCCCCCCCCCCCCCCACCCCCCCCCCCCCCCACCCCCCCCCCACCCCACCCACCCACCAACCCCCACCCCCCCCCCCCCCCAGCCCCCGCCCCCCCCACCCCCCCCCCACGCCCCCCCCCCCCCCCCCCACCCCCCCCCCCCCCCACCCCCCACCCCCCCCGCAGCCCACCCCGGCCACCCCGTCCCCCCCCACCCCCCCCCCCCCCCAACGCCATTACCCCTTTTCTCTTTTTCCCGAAATTCCTCCTGCAAAGTTATATACTGTTTTCCGGGGGCGTTTCTTCCCCGCAACTGACCTTTTATTGTTCCTTCCCTTTTTTTTCTCTCCGCTCATTATTTTTCTCCCTTTGCAAAGTCGGCCTTTCTCAGCCTTGTCCTTGTTCCATTCTTCCCAGCTTTCCACTCTTTCGGCTATTTTTCCCCGTTCTTTTTTTTCCACCACCCTTACCCTGTCTACCACAGAACTAGTAACCCCACTTTTCCCTTTCCAAAATTTCCAACCCAAATTTTCCCTCTTCCCCACCTTACCTAAATTATTATCACCCCCTATTCATTTATTTCTTTCTTTCTGTCGTTTTGGTTTTCCCCGGTTTTATTTTACTTTTTTTTTTTTAATTTATTCTCCTTTCTTTTTTTTTCCCGTATCCCGTTTCTTTTATTTTTTTCGGGATGCTTTTTTCCCCCCCCCTCGGGCGCTGAAAACCTAGGGCCGGGGAATGCACAGAGAGTCAAAATCTGGGGGGAAAACATCACTGAAAGGGTTCTGTATCAAACAATCTTTCCCACCCCTGCAGGTAATCAGAACGTGAACTTAACCCTAAAGAAAACCCTAATTTTCTGACCGGGGAGGCTTTAAACACCCGGTCTTTTTTCGAGTTAACTAGGCCACCCTACGTCATGGCGTGACGGATTTCTCTCAGGGGGCCATGCTATGTTGTGTGACGCCTGCCGGGGAGGGGTCTAAGGGGTGGGCCCCCTGCCCTTTGAAAATTTTTTTTAAAAAATTAGGTGTCCTTACAGCAATCGGGTGCAACAATGTCCTTTTGAAGAAAAATTTGTTTTTAAAAATGTACTATTTTTAGGAACAAAAACAAGAAACAATGGCTCAGTGAGGGAGGACCAGGCTAAGGGGGTGCCCCCTCCCCCTTTAAACATTTTTGAAAATTAGTGCCTTAATACTGCAAACTGGGGCCACTATGTACCTTTTGAAATAAAACTTGTGTTAAAAAAAATTTAACTATTTTAGGGAAATTAAAAAATCGGGATAAGTGAGGGGGGATTCCCAATGGCCCCCCCCAAATACCCACTGTCTATAGTACCCAAATGACTGTTTTGTTTGCATGAAATCTGTAAATCAAACTAGTGCTTATTTTGTAAGCCCCGGTCTGTCAAAGCAGTTTTCCGTTTTTTTTAATTTAACCCACGCGGTCCAAATGAAAATTTCTCCACATTTTTCCTTTGCAAAACGGGATCCGAAAATTGACCTGAAATTTTTTCCTGTAATTTATCTTTTCCCCTGCTTTAGCCCCCTTCTTTGAACGGGTATTGTTTTCTATTAAAAGCGCTGTTTTGTGTATTTTTGGTCTCAGGCGTCCCAAACCCCTGTCTGCCTTTTCAGCTAAAGGTTGGCTGTTTGTAAGTCTACTTTAATGTAAAGAAAACTACCGGTTTTTAAAAACCCGTAAAATACTTTAATTAATTAACACACTACCCCTGGAAAAGTATTAATAATCCCAAAACAAACCAAAAATCATTTCATAAATTTCCCCTGTTTTTTATGGATTCTAGTCTATCCATAGTGGACAAAGAGTTAACAAAGGAAATGCTAACTCTGTGCAACATCCCCAATCAATATTTTTGTACAAGCAAAGATTATTCATGAAAATCTTTGAAGCTTTGAAAGGTATTTCTTGACAACGGTCAAAGATATTGAAATAAATTCCCAATCGGATCTCTCAATGGAGGATTTTTACTCTTAAACGCCAAGTAAAACATCTCTTTTTGATGGGGTGTCACATAAATTTAATGCAGAAATGGAGCGACACATTACAAACTTGATGTAAAAGTTTTTCCGAACCCGCCAAGCGAATGGAGACATTTTATACTCTCGGGAGCAAATGGTGGGATTAGGTGGAGGCTGAGTGGGGTGAATACACCTCCTTGTCGGGGGAGGTTTTGGAATTCAGCGTAGTGAGAAAATCCCCCAAAATTTAGTAAAAAGACAAAACAAAGTAACAGCTTAACACCGAAAACAGTTCTAAAATGATATACGTAGTTACTTTATCAATAAAAATGTCAAATGTTGTTGTCTTTTCTCATGGTCTTAAAAGGCTACCATTCAGAAATGAAAATTAGTCAAAAACAGCGTTTTTAAAATAGTCTTGTGCATGAGAATACAACTTGTAAAATAAAGTGAAAAAATAGTGGTCTCACACGTATGACCTAATTAAAAACCTCTGCGTAACATCACTAATCATCCAACTCTAAATGAGTATCGTTGGTGTTAAAATTTAACCAGGAATCGGGGTAATAGTTTCCATACATTTTCCTGGTTAAATAACCGGAAATCCACACGGTCCAAAAATTGACATATTCATTCTAAAATTAACTACTGGTTAGAAAATCCTCATAAGAGTTTAAATCTATCACTGATTAAATTTTAACCAAGAATTTCTCACTTTTTTTTTACATGTGTTTAACCAGGAAATGTTGTGAATAATTTGCCCCATCACCTGGTTAAAATAAACCAGGATTTGAACCAGGATGTTTTTTAGAAGTGGTAGGGTTACTGTTACTCAGAGACTAGTGGATCTTAGAATGACATTGGAAGTTAATATGGTAGCCATATTAAAAGGATATAGAAATATTTGATAAGTCCCGTACCTCCACATTGACATATTTGCATATGTAGCATATTCTTAGTCAATAATGAAGATAAGTTTACACTAGGAAGTTAAATCATGAATTATGCATCAACAGAGTCAGTTTGATGGAAATTTAGGGCTTTTAATCTACAGTTTCTATTACGTATCACCACGAAAATATGACAATAACGCCGATTTCTCTTGCCACTCAACTGTGGCTTCTATCAGGACTAGTGTGAACCTCATGTGCGAATCGCCTCCTTTGTCATCCCTTCTGAAGAAATTTTGTTTACGTAAGGTGGAGGAGCAAAATGGTGCTTATTTTTGGTAAAGCTCTTGAACTGACGCCTGCTATACTTAGAATTGTCATTGTGGATCTCAGGGGGCGGGGGTGGAAACTATTTTTCTTTGAAAAACTTTTTGTTTTATGTAAGCAGACAAAGATGCAAAATTGTGCTATCTTGGAGAAATTCGAAAAATAACTGTATGTTAAGAAACTTGGTTGTAATTATTGGCTATAGCATGGCACGCCCTACGTGACTGTATGCGGAGCGAGTCAGCCCTCCTCCTTAGTGCATACTGTCACCCACGTAGCGTACGTCCATCCTATAAGGTCAGGGTTCCTCAAAAACGCTGCCCTTAGGGCCGCATTGCGGCCCCAGGCCATGCCGGTGCGGCCCCTAAATTTGATTCATGTTTTTAAAAAAATGTCATAATGGGAAGAAAGAAAAAAAAACGTAGCAAAGCAAAGTCAAAACAAGGGCCAGTAATCCAGGCATGTATTTAAATTTTTATTTTGAAGTCGCAACTTGAACTCCTTTCAAGTTTGTTTTCCTGAAGTGGTTCTAGCGTACTTACGTAGCGGCTGCACGGCATATTTCTTGTTCAGTCATATCTAAGATTGGGTATTTTGTGTTTTGCGCACCCTTGCTGTTTTTTACACGTATGGCATATATATAGTTTATGCAGTGGGGCATTACTGAGTGGCCGGTGTATTTATCGTGACAAAGCTAGTGTGGCAATAAAATATTTCTGATATCTATGTTTGGGTGAACGTGACTGTAAAATCAGAATAAAGTATCTATTGAAGATGCGTTGATTGAATTAATGAAATTAAAAATCTCTGCACGTCACTTTCAATATACTTGCAGAAACAAACCAAATAGGCCTGCGTTTGATCCAGTGGCATCACCTAACAATGCATTTGCAAAATTTTATCTGCGCTTGCTCTCTTTCAAGCCGTCTGTTAAATGAAAAAGAATACATTCAATCAAACTTTCAGTTTTTCAACTTTTTTGGAATGCGGCTCTAGGACCTTATCTGACTTGCGTGTAGGAAAACTGATCCCGAAAGGATCATAGGTGACTCACGAATGCTAGAGGCAGAAATGTAGACAGATGGGGGAAGGGTGGACATTTCAATCTTCGGTAAGGCTGTCTCCCTCAGGAAAATCCAGTTCGTGGGGGAGGCATGAATAGGTGCGATTAAGAAAGTAAATCCCCCCAACAATGACCAGCAGACCAAACGATTTTTTTAGTTTTGCTCTCAAGGAGGGCAGATTCCTTAATAACCCCCCCCCCCCCCCCCAAAAAAAAAAATAAATAAAAAAAAATATTTGACTGGTCTTCCAATGGGGAACCCTAAAAGCTTTCGACCACGCTCTGAGTATCCAGTAAAAATCGTGATCACAGTCTTTTTGGCCCCAGAAAAAACCTTAACCTTTGTCGAGGCTCGAGTTTCTCCACTCCCTTATCTGGGAGTTTGGCTCCTTGTCATGCAAAATCTGTCACCACCAATTAATTGTATTCACAACTTGAGTTTTAAAGTGGCGACTTATTGCGATAGGTAGCAAATTTTCTGGACCTCAGCCCCAACCATTGGTGAAGTTACTGAGGTCATTTTGCTCGTTTAAGACGCTGTTAAAGTGCAGATTGCAGTCTTAAGGAATCACTCTCCTTTGAAAAAATGCCATACCTCTAAGTCTTGCATCACTGTTTGCTATACCAACAAGCTTCGTGACTCCTTAAGATTGAATAGACATGTTCTAGAATGTTCCTCTCTCTAAGCCTGAGAGTCCTCCCCCTGCAGTCCTGGTCCCGACCTCAACCCATACTTATGCATTTTGTGTCCCATCCTCAGAAAGTGTGAGCATCACTGCTATAGTGAAATGGAGGGTATTTAACCGGACGACTTTTAAACGAGGGGTTGATACACAAACACCCTACCAATCGTTCAAAATATGATATAAAAAAATTTACACCTCGGTGATATGATTTTTTCGTTATCGTATATTGATAACTTTTGAAATAGTGTGAAATAAGGAAAACCCATACTTAAATGGATGGGGAAAAGCTATTTTTTGGCCCGCTTCGCGGGGCACCCATCGCACGTGGTTGCTTTTCATTCATGTCACATATAGACAATTACTTTTTCAATGCACCAATCATCGGACTAACTCTACCACCTGGCGCCGGCACAGGGGAGCGTTGTCCCCCATCGATTTCGAAAATTTCGGTTGTTCAAAGAATACAAAATGTGTTTAAGCTATAGATTTCTGTAGTGGGTATTAGGAGTGAGAATGTTTTGGACTGGTGGATGGAGCTATCAGTCTCTACTCACAAATCGTCTCACAAACTATTCAAATCACAAATTGTTCTCAAACTATTCAAATTGTTCGAGCGCTTCAGCGCTTTAAACTCAGTTATATTTTGTTTGAGTTGCATCTCATATGATGTTGTTCAAAGGTCAAAGGTAAGGGTTTTGTAACAATTCTAATGAAAGTTGCGTCGCATTTCGTGCACAATTGCAAGGTTTACAATATACCTTGTAGACCATTATTAGAAAACTTGACCAACGAGAGGTATGGTAAAATTATCAGTTAACGTATGTAGTCTCTGTAGTTACTCATCCAGTTCCTTTTGGAAAAAGTGCAGTCCAGGATTCGGGGCTTGCCCCCTGGGTACCTGTATACTAGGAAGTTGACTCCTAGGGGACTCACCGTGACCATCGGAGATGGTCAATTATCAATTTGTGGTCTGTTTCAGTGCGCATCCATGTCCTTTAGAAGTGATCATGTGTCACTCTAAATGGGTACAGCTGTTGGTATACACCAGAGCTTTGAGCTACGCACACGGACCCAACCAGGGGCCTAACACGCCTCACGGGAAGCGCTTCAGCTCCTTCGTCACCTTTGTGATTTCATCCCATCCCCATTGGAGTTAGAATGAATTTTCCCTCCATTGAGTTATCACCGTTGGAAATAAGAAGTGTTTGCTAGTCTGTACCACAAAGACAAAGGAACTCGAAAAGTCACAAACACATACGCAAATTACAAAATTGAAAACCTTGACGCCGTGTGGAACGGGAATATCAATGCATACTAATTAGAAAGGACCAAATTGGATTCGAGAGTCACGTGAGAACTTTTAAAGTAGTTTTTTTTTTTAATTTTTTTGCCCCCCCCCCAATGCCTCGAATTGCACAAAGGTTATTACGAAGGTTCTAACAGAGCGACGGAAGTGAAATATACAATGAACGATTTAAAATGCCAAAAACGAAATCAGACTATTCCGACAGTCCGAACGTGTTTTGAATTCTCCTAACGAGGCATTCCTTTGCCTTCAGAAATTAATGTTTAGCAACGAAACTGTTTATGTAACTGTACATACAGATGGGTCCTTTTGAATTTTCTTCTTTTTCCGAGTCGATTTATAGCCTAGCCTAATTTGTGCAAACGCAGAGTTTTGTACGCACAAATAAGCAAAAGTGGTGGATAATTGAATTCATGTCAATGTCGTTTCTTTGCCAATCTGCATATTGTTACACGAAAGAGATTGTCAATATGAAAGTGGAACAAAGGCCCGACAAAGGTCAAAAAAATTTAAAACTTTAAAGGAGTAGTCGTTCCGATAAAGGATGGGGGATGAACGCATTAACCTTAAAGTGAATCGTTTTACAATTGTGTACGTGCATGATGAACATTCCTTACCAAAGAAAATAGATGGGTGAACTCAAATTGATATCACTCAAAGGTTCACTCCGAGGATAAGTATTCGGCCATTTGCCATTTATTGATGGCATCAGGAAAAATGTGTTAAGACTCAGTCTTGTCTAGCTTTCTTGAAACTCGAACTTCTTTTATTTCAAATAGCTGTGTGCTTTCATGGTCAAATTATCCATACTTTGGAAGCAGATTCGCTGTAGGAGAAGACTGCCCATATTTATTTTTTTTTTTTTTTTTTTTGATTTTTTCAAACGACAAGACCCGTCTAAGGGTTAAGCCACCCCCAAACGCCCCACGGGAAATTTCACCACAGATAAAAAAACACTTCTATGGTCAGGGGTTCCATTTAAAATTGCGGTTGTTATAATTCATAATTCAGGGGCCTCCGAAGGCAGTTGATTAACGACGCGCTAAGCGACCACATGTTGGGAGAAAGAAGCACATATGTGCCTTAGAATATTTATCTTCCAAGTCGGGGGGTAACCAATCTGAACAATTAGAATAAAATTGGGTATTTTTGAAAAGCAATCAGATGGGAAAAACCGAAGATTGCTTGTGTTAAAAATCTACCTTACTTGACCCCGGCGGGCATCGAAACACGAAACCTTCCGTGTTTAGCTTCATTGCTTCAAATGCATCTTTCTTTATCCACTCCGCCACAGCACCGGTTATATTCCGGACGGGGGATAGATGTATCTAAGACCATGATACTGAATCGTGATTGTGGGATTAGACGGTAACATACACCCAATTTTATGAAGCACTGTAAGGAGCTACAGTGAACATAAACAAACTCTTGGTAAGAGCAGCTTAACTCCATCTTAGAAAAAAAAAAAAAAAAACACTTTGTCATATAAATCATTGACGTGTCGATGGGGGAAACTTTTCGTGATTGTCGGGTTTGAGCACAAGGGCGATTTGAGTGGAATGCACGGAAAAGATAAACAAAACCGCTTTATAATAGTGCATCAGGAAATACATGTATTGGGATAGACAGGATTGTAAGACAAATCTTTTAGACACAAAGACGGTTACAGCTTTCTTGCAGGTCTTCTTATGCAACTCCCTGGTTCAAGACACAAAACATCAGGTAAAAGGTCCCCGTATACCTCTCTTCGATATAAGAGGAGATCATATGAATATATTCGAAAATAGAGTTACTTTGTATTCTTCCTATGATTATCTTGACCTTTGCAATCAAGCGAGTGTATGTATATGAACTTGTCTTCATATCAGAGCGAGGACCGAACAATGGGATTCAGGGTGCGCTCTGAAGGAAATTCAATAGATTTTGTCAAGTTCCTCACAAGTTCTTATTGAACAATAGAGGTCTATTGTCAAGGTAGAGTGGTTGCAGGAAAGTAAAACACAAAGGAATAACAATGAGGTCCATCGGATTGAAATGTAAATCGGATTTGATATTGTGTGATCTATGTAGTGTTTGTGTACGCTTGCTGTGTTTAACAAGATATCTCAATGGATAGCAATTGATATGGGATACTTTCATACTTGATATAGAAGGTGTCATTATGCATATTGTTTTGGTGGAGGTCAAAGGTGTTATTTTGCCCCCCAGGGGCTGAGGGTCAACAAAGGTATAAAGACCTGAAAACCTGGATAAATACACGATATCCTAAGGTAGGAAGACATGGTACTATTCATGTGATTTTTTTATTGTTGATGACCTGACAGTCAGAAGATGAACCCTGCTGGGTTTTCGCGTTGAGGTCAAAAGATTATCTAGGTCACCTATTAAGGTGAAAATACGAACTGCTTGTGTAAACACGCATAGCCTCAAGTAGCAATTCATGGACAATTTGATACTTGGTATGTAACGTTACTCATATTTAGAGGAAGGACTGTTGTTTTCAGTGGAGGTCGAGGGCATTTTTGAGGTTACCAGACGTCAAAAAACCGCAACCTTAGAAAAACACGAAATTTCAAGACAGATAACAGGTACAAGATTGTTGTTACTTCATGGGAGGGAGAGGAAACCCTATGGTTTGTTGGAGAATCGAGGTCAACTGAGGTAATCAAGGGGTGAAAAATACAAATACCTCGATAGTAAACCAAGACACTGTGGGATACTGTCAAGTTTGTGCAGGCGTTAATTTCTTGACAGCACCGAAAAGTTACCGCTGATTTTATTTTTTCACAACCATGGCTGTCATAGTAATATTCGAATTTGAATTACTATTTATGAAACACGTGTAAAGGGATTTTGTACTGATGAGCAATGGTTAGAAATACAATACACTTAAACGAGTTCTTAGGTTGGGGTTTAGTGTTCGGTTTTTCTCACAGACGGGCCCGGTTCGCAAATCCCCACCAAAGGCAAGTTTTTCTTTCAATTTTTGTATCAAGTTTTGGCTGGGGTTCAAAAGTCTATGTGAGGACAGGCAGAAGTCAAAAACTGTGAAAACATAGTAAAAATGATGTAGTCAAGAAGTTATAAATCTGACAGATGATACTTCAGGAGATGCAATTTGCCACCCCTTTATCGACAATGGATCAATAAGCCTTTGGACTTTCTAGTCTATGTCTATTGTGTAGGCTACGTCAGGAACACTGCTGATAAACCTGTGAGTTTCAGGATGCTGTGCATGCGCAATAGAGAAAAATAACGATTACCCACAGGAGACAAGGCGATCGAGGAGGAGTATAGCGTACGACTCACGAAGAGGGCAAGTATATTATATCGACCTCAGGAGCTTCACTGGTAGTATCTGCGTGTATGTCGTATAGACGTTGGGATCAACAATCAAGTGTTTCTCCATAAACAAGCAACCACTCAGTACCAGACACGTATTTAGGTTTGGGCAAACAGAATTGTCATCAAAAAGAGATCTGCACCTTGATTTCACATGAAATGGGGACCGGTTAAAATCAAACTGTGCCTACATATACGTTGACTGATGACCATAGATGTGTGCGTACGCCAAGCCGTATGAAAATAAAAATAGAAAAACTGAAAAAATTTTCAGTAATTCTCAAAATAGTCTATTGTGGCTGATCCTTTCTTATTCATCTACTGAACGAGCTGAATGTGTGACAACGGGACCTACGAGCCCGAGTTTTGATAGAGCTTGCAAGGCTAGATAATCTTGTAGCTCATAAATCCGGGAAATAACTCGTAGAAGACAGAATATAGAAAATAAAAAGAAAATTGATAACAAGGATATTCTAAAATAGGATCATCATCTATTCATGTCAATCATTGAGATGTATGAGATCATTTACATTACTTTCAGGACAAAACGAAGAATGACGCAAGGCTAGGGCCTTTTGCCCCTCTGCGGACAAAATGAGACACTCTTGTAAAGTTCTGAATGAAATTTGAACCAGTCCTGATCAGAGGGGCACCACTGACCCAGAATCTAAAACTTTACTAGATCAAATTTGGAAAACAAGTGATCCGGATTGTATCATTTTAATCCACATCTGATAAAATAAATAATCAGAGACAGGTCTGTGTCCCTTGATCCGGATTGTGTTCAAATATCATCAAACATTTTAAGAGTGAACAACCGAAAGGATAAATCATACCCCCTCACACAAGGTTAAACCGTGTGTGTTTAAATTGTCCGAAATGTGTTCACTTCTGTCTGCCCAGAGGTCATTAATAATCGTTGTTTTCTTTATTTTCAGTAAGAATGACGAAAGTTACGATCATCAATGTACTCGAAAAAGATAAATATGTTAGCACCGAGTTTTTGACAATACTCCTTCAAGCTTCCTTCCGAAATAGCAACATTTTCCAAACGGGGGTTAACCCTCCCCTAAACCCCTCTGTCAATATTTTCTTTAATCTATTAATTCTAAACCAGTACTAATAAATTAAGTCAGAGTCACAAGGAGTAGCTCTATCCCCTTTCAATGTTTATTTAAGAACCGACATACTGGCAGTATAAATGGCCGTGGGAATTTTGATAGTCGAACCACGCATAAATTGGAACAACTTGGTTCAAATTCAATTTGGGGGGAACATAGATCTTTGCCCATGAAAATATTGTCCCAGCACTGTTGATCGAAGTAAGTAGATTAGTAACACAATTTCAGGTATGAGGAGTTATCTCTAAGACCTGGAATGAGAAAACGGAAGAACAAAGCAGTAGCATGGACATGTTTTGACCTAAACGCACTCTAAAAGATGCCAACTCTATTTAATTAGTTGTTATTATTATTTCACCACGCAAAAATCTACCTTCTGATTCACTACACGTGCATCAGAAGCATCTACACTCTTTGGGGTCAACTCAAAAACTTGTGTTTGACTCTTAGCAAAACTTAGTGCATCGAGGAAAGACCAATTTTTCCAGTATTTTTTATTGGGTAGGGAGAGACCATAGTGTCTTATATTTTACCTGATCATTTATATTGACACTGATAAAATTTGTTAAGCACCAGATATACTTAAATACCTTGAGTAATAAGCGACGATAAAGCTTTCTTTTTAATAGTTAACTCACATTGATGAAACACATTGATAAGTGCCTCATTGTATTGGAACTCACAAACCACTCGGGGGCTGCCTACATCGTTGATATTAGTCTCTTGGATATGACTATTCATAAGATACCTTATCCGAAATGGAGAATTTATGCTAGCTGCCTAATGCCTCCACATTAAAACTTATAACAAGTCACTTCAGAAGAGAGTTCTAAAAATGGTACTTTGTCACACCGGCGTCATCCGACCAATCATCTGCACAGTTAGGACTATGGGTCCTTAAGGTTAGCGACATCATGTTCTTAAAATGGGTACTTTTATCCATAAGTATGCAATGTCAATTACACTGCCTCGCGGTTTTTCGTACATGTTAATCCCAGAATGTCTTCGTTACCTATAAACCGTACAAGGACACGTCAAAGCATATTATCAGTTACCAGGACACCAATTTTTAAACACACGGTGTGGTAAGCCGCCTTTTGAATTAATTAGTGTTTAATCAGAGACGGAATGATCTCCCTAATGATATCAAATTTTCTAAATCCGTATTTAACGTTTAAAAAGAAAACTTTAAAGCTTTTAATTGAAATTACTCCTGCTCCAGAATATGGCATTGTTTTGATCTTTCTTTCCTATTGAATGTGATTGTTCTTGTTTCTTTCTTTTGAGGGGTTAAGGTTGGGTGTGGTGGACAGCATGAGGAGAATAAGGTATCATTCTCAGTCTTTCTTTATTCTTTTTTTTTTTCTGTCCTTTTTTTTTTCTTGTTAAGGTCGCCAGCTGCGACTAAACATTGAATTGTTTTTCTAGTGTCCTGTTTATACTCAATGTATGTATTGCTTCTGTTGTCTAACATAAGGTAGGCAGACAGCAGGCAAGCAGGCCATGGCATAGGCACGGCAGGCAGGCATGGAGACATTGGCAGGCATGGCAGGTCCATGGCTAGCACGGCAATGCATGGGGCAGGCATGGCAGGCATTGGCAGGCATGCAGGCAGGTAGGCAGGGTAGGACTAGGTAGAGCAGGCAGAACACGGTCAGGACAGACAGGCAGGCAGAGACATGACAGGCAGACAGCGCAGGCAGGTAGGTAGGCAGGACAGGCAGGTCAAGGCAGGTAGGTATGCATGGCAGGCAGGAGGCAGGTAGGTAGGTATGTAAAGGGATAGACAAAATAAATGAAATGAAAAAATGAAAAAAAGATGAATGAAGACATGAGGGAGCAGTAATTTGGCTGTCGTAAAAGAAATTAGAGTAACCCTAGCCCGAGTTAATGGTATTTTATACAAAAAATAGAACTATTTTAGCGGTATTGGACTAGCATAGGACATTAAGATATCTTTCTGGAAGGGATAGGGGGGGTAGGCTTGGTCAATAATTTCTTTACATAGCCATCAAGATATTTTTTCTGAACCATCAAGTTTTACATACGAGATATGCCCGAGAAGCAGGTTTTGACGAGTTCATGAGGGTAGGGATAAGCCCACAGCCAGGATCCTTGCACGTTAGCCCTATATTGCTGTACTGTAACTTATTTATAGTAAAGAAGCATGTGACAGATAGAACGATTCTCGTTACTCTAGCTGGTTTGCAAATATCATCTATAAGTAAAGAGTAGCAGGACATTTCTTTTCAGCTGTATTGATTAGACACAAAAGACTTTCAATTTCACCTTTTTAGCATAATCGCCGCTTTTATCTCTATCGGTTAGAATCCTAACCAAATCTGAAGGGTAAAAGTCTTGTTAAATATTACTATTACCAAGCTAGCACCCCATACCGTAGGTTTAGAACTACTTCTCTTGACCTAGCACAAGAGTTTGGAAGTCAGCATGACTTTCCTTTACGCAGGGGTGGCGCCAGGATTTGCTCGACGGGGGCCAGCTCCGAAGAGGGGCCAGCGACCGAAGGGCCCGACAGCCCCTGATACCGTCGGGGGTTGATGAGGGGGATTTCAAGGATTGGATCCATATTCAAAGGTGGGGGGACTTTCACCATTTGCGAAATCGCCCTCCTGGGAGGCGTGTATTTATAAGGGAGGGAGTATCCTCCTCCCCTTGAAAAATGGAAATAAGAAGGTGTCTTTATGGCAAATGGTTGCCATATTTGGGCGCATTTAGCTTTTAAAATGCAGTGTCCAATTCTATAAATCTAGTTATATACTGAAAAAGTGGGGGAGAATTATTGGAGATGTTCCCCCTTCAAAAAAAAGTAAAGAGGGACGCGTCCCTCCGTCCCACCATGATCCAGCCCATGGGGGTTTGAAGAAAACCATACTATACCATGTCAACTGCGGGGCATATATTGCATAAAAATTTTATATACCAGAGGAACATAGTTCCAAGCTGATTTAATGTTTTTTTTACGGAGTCCAAACTTTAAACTGCAAAGCCCTCTAAGGCGCGAAAATTTTTTTTGGGTTAAGCCGACACTAAAATGAATATGACTTATTTACTTAAATCTCATAAAGGTCAATGTTCCTGGCAGTTGGGCATTATCGGATACTTACATGTATTTACCTTCAAGAGTCCATTCGCGCCGTACCGCACGACAGAATAGAGCACGTCAACTTAGTTTAAGGCGAAAATGAGATGAAAATTCCCGAACTTACATAAATCCATGTATTCTAGTATGAAGTTACTTGAAAAGGGAAGAGTTTGTATTTTATTTCAGCATAAGTTAACGGAAATGAGGAAGATCAGAGTGAGCAAAAGCGTACGACAATTTTGGATTTTTATCGCAGAAAAGGACCCTTTTGAAAGCAAAAATAGTAAACGACCATGAGTGGAGACAGAAGTTTCCTGACAAGGGCAGGCTATGCCAGCGACTCCAAGTCCGAAAAAACCCCTATGTCGATATGGGATGGTGAGAAGGGGAAAAGAAAAAGAGAAGGAGCCTCACTATCCCCATGCCATGCAAGAAATATTTAATGTGCATGATAGTTTCTTTTGAATCCAATTGTGTGAAACTGCAAAGCGAGCGAAGAGTTTTGGTAGGCTTACACAAAAACATAGTAAACATTAAGAACAAAAAGAAAAAAAGAAAAACTGTAGGGATTGTAGACCGAAATGAGGGAGAACATGTTTATATCGAAACCATCTGGGACTAGCCTACCCCGAAAAAAAAAATAGCCAAACTTAACTCGATGAGTTGCTCACCAACTGACACACAACACAAGAGAACAGAATGACACATACAAAGAAGAACAGCAACAGGCAGTTGCGGGTGGTGATGACATTTACGACCTCTACACAAAACTGTGTTTAGTTGCCTACATGTTTACTTGGTTATTTTGGACAGGACTTATGCTATCTAACTATGTGGAATGAAACTATTGAAGAAAACTGGAGTGACTCTACAGCGCGCGTGGCCGCCGTCGAATAATTTGGGTTCTATTACAGAAATTGTCCTTCTGTAGAGCAAAATAAGGTAAACCGTTGGGGCTGACTAGTCGCCTTCGGGGACTGGCATACTTTATCGCATCGACTAAAAACTCCCCGACGAAACTGTAAATTCCCGACGAGGGGGGGGGGCATGGCCCCTTGTCTCCCACCTGGCGGGCACCCAGCCTATACGAAAAAAAACGTTTAAAATAACCAATTACCCATTATGAAGCGATAGTGACACCAGCATGATGATCTTATCCAGTCGTTTTCGATACGAGGGACCATGTCCCTTATCGCATGAAGGTCGACTACAAAATCAAAAATTCTTCCAAACACGCACATTTTTCGGCGCCGGGCTTTTACGAGCCCGTTTGTTGTGTGTTTATTTCTTCATTCTCGATAGAATCAGAGTGTATTATTGACTCAAAGCTAATTTTACCTCTAAACATTCACATCTAATCCAACGGCGGTGATTTGTTCTCAACGATGGGGGACATGATTCGCATTTTCCAAAAAATTTACTGTGTGGGAAAATCAAATTCAATGGGATATTTCTTAAAATATTGGGGGGACATGTCCCCCTGTTCCCCCGGGACCGCGCCGCTCGCCCACATGTCCCATCACCATAAATCCCGAAGTATCGTCAAAGCTACCAGCTCGTCAGTTGAGGCTAAGCGGTTGTAAGCTGTGGTCAAAGAGGCTTTATGTTTAGTACGCACCCAGTCCATTGAAGAATCGCACTCTTCAGTCTAATTCCCAACTGTTTTGAAAATTGCTTCTGGGACTTCGACTAAGGTTCTTTATCCGAAGTTTACACCCCCTTCCCATCTTAACCAGGGAAACTATCAGGGGCTTCCACCTGAATAGGGCCCTGAAATCTCAGTCTTTTTCTCATCAAGCCCTTGACCTGAAAATGTTTGAAAGCAATGTTCTCACTTACCAAGCATGGTGCATTTAGGGGGGCATCGAGCCATGCTCGCCCCCTCACGATTCTCTTTAATTTCATAACCTAAACTAAGTAATTTTAACACAACTTTTACTTCAAAAGGAGCATATGTTAGCACCAGAATAGCATTAAGGCACCTAATGTTTCAAAGGGGAACTTAGACCCCTCCCCAGGCCGTCATCAAAAAAAATATCTGCATGGCCCCGTGCGAAAAATCCTGGGTATCGCCACGTTTTAAAGTGAACAAGTGACGTCTTGCCACAAACGAAATGAGCTTCTCCCTTGCTTAGTACGGCCGTACAAAATAACACCAAGGCTTACACTTTTTTTTTTCTTTTCTGAAAAAAAAAAAAAAAAAAAATTGTTGGGTGTGTAGGCCAACCCGACATGAAATGTTCAATTTAAAAGCCACTGCAGGCTGCTGCATACTCGCCTAGCGATCGTCACACACACACAACTGGACCTCAAGGCCTGAATTATTCGAGTTGATGCAACTTCACAAGCATCAGTGGACTAATTTTGCCAGAAAAGATACATATATAGAAATATCAGACTGACTCTTAGAATAGAAAGCCAAAAAGCTTGAAACAAATGTTGTACACTTAGAAAGACAAAGATCTTTTTTTACAGTAGGGTGAACAAGCTATAGTGCTTACTTATTATTTTAACCGTCCTTGACAGCATGAAAGGCTAGTTAGAACTTACGTATCTACACCGTGGACAGGTTGCAGTCAAATTAACAAATGGTAATCTTGGAATATCTATCGGCGCAATGCACTGTTAAGAACTGCTTTCTGTGGCTGAGGGTCAAGTCATGGATCCGTAGGCCACAGCACAACGGGGAGGAGGTACGGGCCGCGTTCCCACATCTAAAACAACTTTCCCCCTAAAAATAGACCAGACGTAATGCACTGACGGATCGCTTGGCCCCCTTAAAAAGTTTTTTGCCTCCGTGGAAGCTTTCCTGGGCCCTTGCCCGCCCGGGGGGGGGGGGGCGTGGATATACTCCTGCAACAAGAGAGAGCATAATACTCGTACAGCGGTTTGTACGTGAAGAGCATACATATTGGACAAATAAAATCCTGTTACGACGGTCAAATTGGATCCTCTTCAGTAACTATCAATGCGCCGCAGATTTGTTCTCAATATGGGGGGGGGGGGGCATGGATTCCCATTTGTCAAATAATTTATCTGTCGTAAAAATCAAAGTCAAAGTGCGATATCTCAGAATAATGAGAGACATGTCCACCACCGTCCTCCCCCAGGGCTCGCGCCACTATGGACTTATCTGCGACGGGGCTGGGTCAAATACAAAATTCAGTAGCTTCTTGTCATTGCCCGCATCACTTATATTATTCCTGCTGACATCTTTTGATGCTATAATCTTTATATAATTAATAAAAAAAATTAAAAAAATTTAAATAAAAAATACACAAAACTTTAGGCTTAGAAGTTACACAAATCATGTGTGTTGAATAATGTCATGATGTAGGCAACGTATCACGGGCCGAAGCACGTTGACACTAATGCAGCCTTTCGGTATTAGTGTCTTGCCATTGCATATACTGCAACCAGCATCGTGTATTGTATTAAACTGTAATTCTGCTATGTTGATGGTCCAATGTACAAATAAAATACCCGCATGCTGCCTTTTTCTGAAAGTTACAGAAGAGAAAAAGAAATATAGTTTTATTTGGGCTCAACTAGACAGAGAGTTTCATCAGCAAGTTTCTGATTTAAGTTGGCTGGCCTCGGCCTCAAAAGCTGTGTCCTCGACTTCAATATCAGGCGACCGTAGTCGGGAAGGCTTATGAGAGGGCCACGCTTTTTCAACCTTCGCCCAGATCCCGCCTAAAACTTGTATATCCTTCCGCCGGATGTTAGGCCATAAATCCTCAAAATCGTTTCACTTTACCCATTTTATACCACGTAATACCCAGAATCCAATGATAAGTTCCAACTACTTCAAACCGTCTTAACATTAATTTATACCATTAAATATGAAACATGTCGAGAAAAGTTGCCCTAAATAGTTTTTTTTCTTTTGTTTTTTTACATTTTTTCTTAAGGGATCACCAAGATGTTAAAAAAAACTGATATCAAAGTCTACTTGGTGTATGGTACCCGGGTATGTTTTAACATTGGTGAGGTCCTCTTGTTCGTCTGGTTTCGATCCTGTTCCACTGAACCTTGAACCACAGTATAATTCGTCAAACTGGGGGGGTTGGTGATTCCCACGCAAGAAATTTGGGAGATGCAGGACAAAGAAAAAAAAATGACAGGCACCCATTTTACGTACAGTAACGGAATACATTCTATCATAACATCTACACCGGTTTTCGCTCAATTCCTCCCAACTCACTCACGGCATGGGTTAGATGCCCAGATTTTCGGTATTGTCAAATGGTCGTACCACGTCAGCTGTCTATGAGTGTGAAGAAATTTCAACAGTCAATCGTATCTAATCAACTATTTGGACTACAGATTGCTTTGAATCCAATTGCAGAACCCTCACTTACTCAAGTAAGGGGTCCAGTATCCGGACAAGGCCTTTTCGAACCAAATTGCGGGTAGAGAGGAATAAGTAAGAAAAGAGGGCTCTAGAGCTCATCAAAACCCAAAGCCTAAATGGGAAAAGGTAAGGTAATAACTTTCAAATCGTACCACTGGCTGTGCTTTTAGAGAGGAACCAACCAGTTAAATTATAAGCCTACATGGCAACCAACTTGGCATATAAATTGCTGTTGTAAGATTGATAAGGGCTTACCTTTCTCACGTTGCTGTTGGAAATAACGCGAAGATTACATTGAATTAGATCGGAAAAGGCGAAAGATTAAAAGAGTTCATCAAAATTCTTGTTATTGTGGTAAGGATCCGCTCCGAGAGAAAGGGAGGGATTATAGGGTAATTCTGGAAGCCTGTGGATGAAATGTAAATTAGAAGCAAATGTGGAAAATAATGGCCATTAAAAGGTTCAACAGTACAGGCGGATGGATTCTGTGCTTAAGTGTGACTTAATTTTGTTTGAGTTTTAAAATGAAACATGTTTGACATTTAAAAAGATTTCCGTGATATGGCAAGGCGGCTTTAAGTTTGATTTTCCGTGATATGCACGTAGGTTTTGTGCCTTACGTTCTACTGTTAACAGTATTTTAAGTTAGGCCTATAAACAATCGCAAAAACTTTATTTTGAAACAGCTAATGAATACAACAAATTTCTCCTTTCTAAATATGCGATAATTCGTATTTAAAGCATTCAAAGAAATAACTTCAAAAATCGGACTGATGAAAGTTCTGCATTCATCGAACAGTGCAGTCACAAAAATTCACTGATTGCAAAGGCGTCAGGTCATTGTGAAATTAGTATACCAGATTTACCAGGGTACCCTGGTTCAAACTGAGGTGACATGCATTTGTCCCTTTAACATCAAAAGTCTTCGTTGGGAGCGGATCCTCAGTATTAGACGACAGTACTGAATGCATAGTATGCCTGCAAGAACGGCGATTTATTACTCAATATTGGGGGCGGGGGGGGGTATGACCAGATTTCCAATAATTGTACTTGTGTGAATAAATCAAAGTCAATGGGCGTTTCTCAAATACTGGGGGGGCTGGCATATAAATTAATAACCCATCCCCAGGGATCGCCGCCTCATGTATGCCTGTAGCCTGCGAACCAGGAGCTTTGTTCCATCCCTTTAATTTATGAAGACATATAGGCTATGTTACTGGAAAGTGTGGGCAAACCTATTGAGCTGATTATTCTCGAAAATGCAGACGCATTCACATTCGTTTTGGAACCGAGTAGAACCAGGTAAAACCTTGAGGCCGGTTCCATACTATTCAAATTTTCACCTGTTGACAAAAGCTATAAAACACCGAGTCAAATGGCCATTCCCTTTCTCTTCCTGGCAATTCACGGGAGAATAGCTCAAACTTGAACGTGTTCAAACTTTCATAGCTTTTAGAGCTGTTACTGGAGGTATGAAGCCGGACCTTATATTGTGTTATATAGTTCATTACCAATATGTGGCGATATGTTACACTAAATAGCCATATTTGTCGCAGATTTAGTCAGAAGTATACATTTAAAGTGCAATATTTTATTGAAACAATATAAAAGAATACTTGTTGATCGAAACTAACACAAAGCTATTTGTAAGATTTAACTGATGTTTTAAAATAATAGATAAAAGGTCATTAGAGCAAAACTGCTTCACTTATTCCTTGTCTTACAGCTTACAATAATCTCAGCCACAAAGATATATGGAAATAACACTTGGGTCATTGATGGGCCATAGCCGGATACGGGGGGGCAAGGGGGGAACTTGCCCCCCTCCACTTTTTCCCCAACTTTATACAGCGCCTAGTCTTAATCTAGTTGGTTTGTTACAGCCAGTACTAATTTACCCCCCCCCACCCACTTTCAATAAATGATCCAAATAAGGCCTTATTTGACCCAAATGGGATTGAAATTTGTGTATCCTCCCGGTTTGCTAAACGTCATCGCTTCCTTAAATGCAATAGCCTTTATCCACTTGGCATCTTTTCTTTGAGTGTTCCCGTTTGTAGCCTCTATTTCTTAAAATATAAACTTAAGACAGTTACATCAAAAAATTTTCATCACATACCATATCCTTTCATGCTGGCGACGACTTGCTTCAGTTTATGATCATTTTTCACTTTCTCCTTCTATTTTTGTCAACTGTTTCCAGGATTCGTTTTGGAGGATACATTTTACTGTTTTCGAGGCCAATTGTAATGAGCTAACCAAAATCAAATGTGGTTGTTATTCGTAAACACATACCTTTTCATTCTCTTTCATGCTGTGATGCTGATGTGGCTTAAAGAAAAAACAAAGTCGTTGTGATGCTTGTTTCGTTGTCTATAACACTTTTAATCAACAAGGGCAATCACTCCTCTCTTTTCCTCCTCCTCCGTTTTGTTTTTTTTTTTTTTTGTTGTTTTTTTTTTGTGTTTTTTTTTTTTTTTTTTTTTTATTTTTTTTTTTTTTATTTTTTTTTTTTTTTTTAGCACAAAAAAACAAAAAGTAGGAAGGGAAAACCTTGTCACTGATGCCTATCTTCCACTACTTTGGACTGCCACATATTTAATCACAAGAAACCCTTTTTTTCTTGTGGACGTTTTTTTTTTTTTTTTTTTTTTGTTTTTTTGTTTTTTTTTTTTTTTGTGTGATAGAGATACCCTGTTATTATAAAAGGGTGATTAGGACAACGAAACAAGCATAACACGACTTTTTTTTTCTTTAAGCCAATAGCATCACCGCATGAAAGAGAATGAAAAGGTATGTGTTTACGAATAAACAACACATTGTGGTTAAGATTCATTACAATTGGCTGAAAACAGTAAAATATCTCAAAACAGAATCCGGAAACAGTTGACAAAAAATAAGGAGAAAGAACTGAAGAAAGAAATGTAATAAACTGAAGCAAGTCGATGCCCAGATGAAGGAATATGTATGTGATGAAAAAATTTTTGAATGTAACTGTCTTAAGTTATTGTTAGAAATAGAGAAGCTACACGGGAACACTCAAGAAAGATCAAAGTCGGATAATAAAGGCAATTGCCATTTAAAGCGATGACGTTTTAGCAACCGGGAGGGTCAAATTCTTCAATCCCATTCTGGGGTCAAAATAAGTGCCTTATTTGGATCAATTATTGGAAAGTGGGGGGGCGGGGGGCACAAAATTAGTACTGCTGTAACAAAACCAACTAGATTAAAGACGTTAGGCCTGTATAGAAGTTGGGGGAAAAAGTGGAGGGGGGCAAGTTCCCCCTTGCCCCCCGTAATCCGGCCTATGCCCATCAAATTGACCCAAGTGTTTTCCATATATTTTGGAAGTTATTGTAGCTGTAAAGAAGGGAATAGTGCAAGCAGTTTGCTCTCGAAACTTTTATCTTTATTTTAAAAAACATCAGTGTTAAAAAAAAAAAAATCTTACAAATCAGTCTTTGTTAGTGTCCATCCAAAAGTATCTTTTATATTGTTTCAAAAATATTGCACATTTAAAGGTAAACTAATGGACTAAACTCTGCGACAAATATGGCTATTTAGTAAACCATATCGCCACATGATTGTAATGAACTATAACATGAATTAAGGTGCCGCTTCATACTCCAGTAAAGCTCTATAAAGCATGAAAGTTGAACACTGTTCAACGTTTGAGCTATCTCCGTGATTGGCCAGGAAGAGAAAAGGGATATGGCCATATATGGTTTTATAGCTTTGCCAACAGGTGAAAATTTGAAAAGTATGAACCGGCCTCAAGGCTTACCTGGTTATACTGGTTCAAAACGCGATTGTGAATGCGTCTGCATTTCGAGAATATACAGCTCAATGGTTTGCCCACCCCCCCCGAGAGCCCCCCCCCCCCCCCCCCCCAAACTTTTTCCAGTACATAGCCTATATGTCTTCATAACAATTAGAAAGGGATGGAACAAAGCTCCTGGTTCGCAGGCTACAGGGCATACATTCTGGGCGGCGGATCCCGGGGGGATGGGGACATGACCCACCCCCCGAGTATTTGAGAAATCGACCATTGACTTTGATTTTTCACACAGTAAATTATTGGAAATCTGGTTCATAACCCCCCCCACCCACAATATTGAGAATAAATCGCCGTTCTTGCAGGCATACAGTGCACTCAGTACTTTCGTTCTAAATTACTGAGGAATCCGCTCCAACGAAGACTTTTGATGTTTAAAGGACAAATGCATGTCACCTCAGTTTTCTTTCTTGAACCAGGGTACCCTGCGTAATCTGCGTATACGAATTCATGGACTGACCCTTGCAATCATGTGACATTTTGTGACTGCACTGTTCGATGAATGCAGAAATTTCATCAAGTCGGATTTTTTTTTGGAATAGTTATCTTTTTGAATTGCTTTAATACAGAATCTTATCGCATATTTGAGGGCAGGTACAGGAGAAATTTGTTGTATTCATTAGAGTTTCAAAATAAAGTTTTGGCGATTGTTTATAGGCCTAACTTAAAATCATGTAAACGTTTGGAGTAGAACGTAAGGCACAAAACCTACGTGCATATCACGGAAAATCAAACTTAAAGCCGCCTTGCACTATCACGGAAATCTTTTAATGTCAAAAAATGTCATTTTAAAACTCAAACAAAATTAATGTCAAAACTTTTTAATAAAAGCAAACAGAATCATCCGCCCCCTGTACTGTTGAACCTTTTAATGGCCATTAGTTTCCACATTTGCTCTAATGTAAAATTTCATCCAACAGGCTTTACAGACATATACCCTATAAGCATCCCTTTGCTCTCGGAGCGTAATCCTTAGCCACAATAACAAGAATTTTTGATGAACTCTTTTAATCTTTCGCCTTTTTTTTCGATTCTAATTCAATGTAATCTTACGCGTATTTCCAACAGCAACGTCCATACCCCGAGAAAGGTAGCCCTTATCATCCCACAACAGCAATTTTATATGCAAGTGGTTGCCATTTAGGTTATTAATTTAATGTGTCTAGGTTCTCTCTTCGAAAGCACAGCCAGACCTATCAAGTTTGGTACGATTTTTGAAAGTTATTAACCTTAACTTTTCCCATCTAGGCTGTTGGGTTTGATGGAGCTCTAGAGCCTCTTTATTACTTCCTCTACTACCCCGCATTTGGTTCGAAGGCCTGTCCGATACTGGACTAACACCTTATGATAAGTGGTTCTGCAATTGGATTCAAAGCAATCGTATCAATGTTTGATTATAGCGTTGACTATTGAAATTTTCACACTCTAGAGCTAGACGTGGACGACCTTTTGACAATACCGAAAAATCTGGGCAGCTAACCCATGCCGTGAGTGAGTTGGGAGGAAGTGACGAGCGAAAACCAGGGGGTAGATGTGATGATAGAATGTATTCCGTTACTGTACGTAAAATGTGGTGCCTGTCAGTTTTTTTTCTTTGTCTGCATCTCCCAAATTTCTTGGTGGGAATCACGCACCCTCCCAGTTGACGACTACTGTGGTTCCAAGGTAGTGGAACAGGATCGAAACCAGACGAACAAGAGGACCTGCACAATGTAAAACATACCCTGGATACCATACAACCAAGTAGACTTGATATCAGTTTTAACATCATGGGTGATCCCTTAAGAAAAATGTTAAAAAACAAAAGAAAAAAAAACTATTGGGCAACTTTCTCGACATGGTTTCCAATTTAATGTTAATAAATTAATGTTAAACGGTTTGAAGAGTTGGACTATCAAGTGGATTTGGGGTATTAGTGGTATTAAAATGGGGGTAAAGTGAAACGATTTTTGGAGGATTTTATGGCCTTAACATCCGGCGGAAGGATACACAAGTTTTAGGCGGGATCTGGGCGAAGGTTGAAAAGCGTGGGCCTCTCATAGCCTTTCCCGACTACGGTCGCGATATTGAAGTCGAGGACACAGCTTTTGAGGCCGAGGCCAGCCAACTTAAATCAGAACTTGCTGGAACTTTGTCTAGTTGAAGCCAAAATAAAACTATATTTTCTCTTCGTAAATTTCAGAAAAAAGCAGCATGCGGGTATTTTATTTTACATTGGCCATCCAAAATAGCAGAATTACAGTTTAATCAATACGATGCTGTTGAAGTAATGCAATGAACATGACACTAATACGAAGTCTGCATAGTGTCAACTATTCAGGCCGAAACGTTGCATACACATGACAATTAATCAACACACATGATTTGTGTAACTAAACCTAAAGTTTTGTTATTTTTATTTAATTTTTTTAATTTTTTTTATTAATTTGAAAATTATACACAAAAGATGCAGCAGGATAATAAAAGGATGCGGGCAATGACAAGAAGCTACTGAATTTGTATTTGACCCAGCCCCGTAGACAGATAAGGTCATGGGCGGCGATGCCTGGGGGAGGACGGGGACGGGACATGTCCCCCAATATCTGAGAAATCGCTCATTGACTTTGATTTTTCACACAAAAATTATTTGAAAATGGGTTCATGCCCCCCCCCCATATTGAGAACAAATCGCGGCTCATGGATAAGTTACTGAAGAGGACCAATATTACCTTCGTAACAGGTTGTCCAATATGTATGCCTCTTTCACGTACAAACCGTAACGAGTTATTATGAGTTGGTATGTGCAAGGAGTAATATACACGCCCCCCCCCCCCGGAGGGCAAGGGCCAAGAAAGCTTCCAGGAGGCAAAAAACAAACTTTTAGGGGGCCAAGCGATCCTCAGTGCATTACGTCAATGGTCTATTTTTAGGGGGGAAAGTTTTTTGTAGGTGGGACGCCGCCCGTACCCCTCCCGTTCCTTGGCCACGATCATGACTTGACCTAAGCCATAAAGCAGTTCTTACAGTGCATTCGCCGATAGATATTCCAAGATTACCATTTGTAATTTGAATGCAACCTGTCCACGGTGAAGAAACGGTAATTTCTAGCCTTTCATAGCCTGGTCAAGGGACGGTTAAAGTAATAAGTAAGCACTTAGCTTGTTCACCTATGGAAAAAAAAGACTTGTCTTTCTAAGTGTACAAACACATTTTTTCAAGCTTTTTGGCTTTCTAAGATTCAGTCTGATAATTATATATATTATGTATCTTTTCTGGCAAAATTAGTCCACTGATGCTTGTGAGTTGCATCAACTTGAAATATTCAGCCTTGAGGTCCAGCTGTTTTACGACGCTAGGCGAGTATGGCAGAGCCTGCAGTGGCTTTTAAATTGCAACTTCATGTCGGGTGGCTAAACAGCCCCAACAATTTAGAGAAGTGTAAGCCTGGTGTTATTTATGTACGGCAGTACTAGCAAAGGGAGAAGCTGCATTTCGTTTGGCAATGACGTCACTTGTCACTTAAAAACAGTGGCGTACCCAGGATTTTTCTCACGGGGACCATGCAGTATTTTTTTTGATGACCGGGCCTGGGGAGGGGTCTAAGTTCCCCTTTGAAACATTAGGTGTCCTTACATGATATCTGGTGCTACATTTGCTACCTTTGAAGTAAAAGTTGTGTTTACAAATGTAAGTAGTTTTGGTTATGAAATTAAAGAGAATCGTGAGGGGGCGAGCATGGCTCGATGCCCCCCTAATGCACCACTGCTTGTAAGTAGAACAGTGCTTTCAAAACATTTTTCAGGTCAAGGGCTTGATGGAGAAAACAAGACTGAGATTCAGGGCCCTATTCAGGTGGAGAGCCCCTGATAGTTTCCCTGGGTGAGATGGGAAGGGGGTGTAAACTTCGGTAAAGAACCCTTAGTCGAAGTCCCAGAAGCACTTTTCAAAACAGTTTGGGAATTAGACTGAAGAAGTGAGATATCTTCAAATGGACTGGGTGCGTACTAAACATAAAAAAGCACTCTTTGACCAAGCTTTACAACAGCTTAGCTCAGAACTGACGGCGGGTAGCTTTGACGATACTTCGGGATTATGGGTGATGAGGACATGGGCGGCGGTCCCGGGGGAACAGGGGGACATGTCCCCCCAATATTTAAGAAATATCCCATTGACTTTGATTTTCCACACAGTAATTTTTTGGAAAATGCGATCATGTCCCCCAATGTTGAGAACAAATCACCGCCGTTGGATGAGGATGAATGATGTTAGAGGTAGAAGGAGCTTTGAGTCAATAATTCCACTCTGATTCTATCGAGAATGAAGAATAACACAACAACGGGCTCGTAGAAAGCGCGCCGAAATGTGCGTTTTGAAGAAATTTTAGATTTGTAGTCAACGTTCATCGATAAGGGACATGGTCTCTAGTCGAAAACGACTGGATAAGATCATCATGCATGGTGTCACTATCGCTTCATAATGATGTAATTGTTATTTAACGTTTTTTTCGTATAGGCTGGGGTGGCGCCAGGTGGGAGACAAGGGGGCCATGCCCCCCCCCCTCGTCGGGGAATATTTACAGTTTCGTCGGGGAGTTTTAGTCGATGCGATAAAGTATGCAGTCCCCGAAGGCGACTAGTCGCCCCAACGGTTTACCTGTATTTTGCTCTCAAGAGGACAATTTCTGTAATAAGAACCCAAAATTTTCGACGCGCCACGCGCGCTGTAGAGTCACTCCAGTTTCTTCAATAGTTTCATTCCACATAGTTAGATAGCATAAGTCCTGTCCAAAATACCAAGTAACATGTAGGCAGACTACACAGTTTGTGTAGAGGTCGTAAATGTCATCCCACCTCGCAAAGCCTAGTTGCTGTTCTCTTGTATGTGTCATTCTGTTCTCTTGTGTGTGTGTCAGTTGGTGAGCAACTCATCGAGTTAAGTTTGGCTATTTTTTCGGGTAGGCTAGTCCAGATGGTTTCGATATAATACATGTTCTCCCCGATTCGGTCTACAATCCCTACAGTTTTTCTTTTTTTCTTTTTGTTCTTAATGATTACATATGTTTTTGTGTAAGCCTACCAAAAATCTTCGCTCGCTTTGCAGTTTCACAATTGAGATTCAAAAGAACACTATCAGTGCACAATTAAATATTTCTTGCAATGGCATGGGATAGTGAGGCTCCTTCTTTTCCCCTTCTCACCATCCCCTCGACATAGGGGTTGTCGGAACTTGGAGTCGCTGGCATAGCCCGGCCCCTTGTCAGGAAACTTCTGTCTCCACTCATGGTCGGTTTACTTATTTTGGCTTTCAAAAGGGTCATTTCTGCGATAAAAATCCAAAATTTTCGGTACGCTTTGCTCACTCTTCCTCATTTCCGTTACTTATAGCTAAATAAAATACAAACTCTTTCCAACTTTTCAAGTAACTTCATAACTAGAATACATGGATTTATGTAAGTATCGGGAATTTCATCTCATTTCGCTAAACCTAGTTGACGTTCTCTTGAGTCTGTCGTGCGGTACGGCGAATGACTCGATGAGGTAAATACAATGTAAGTTATCCCCGATAATGCCCAACTGCCAGGACAATTGACCTTTATGAGATTTATTAAATAAGTCAGATTCATTTTAGTGTCGGCTTACCCAAAAAAATTTTCGCGCCCTTAGAGGGCTTTGCAAGTTTAAAGTTTGGACTCCGTAAAAAAACATTAAATCAGCTTGGAACTATGTTCCTCTGGTATATAAAAATTTTATGCAATATATGCCCCGCAGTGACATGGTATAGTATGGTTTTCTTCAAACCCCCATGGGCGTGGATCATGGGGGGACGGAGGGACGCGTCCCCTTTACTTTTTTGGAAGGGGGAACATCTCCAATAAGTCTCCCCCACTTTTTCAGTAATATAACATAGATTACGAATTGACACTGCATTTTAAAAGCTAAATTGCGCCCAAATATGGCACCATTTGCCATAAAGACACCTTCTTATTTCCATTTTTCAAAGGGGAGGAGGATACTCCTCCCCTTATACCCCTCCCCAGGAGGGCGATTCGCAAATGGTGAAAAGTCCCCCACCTTTGAATATGGATCCAATCCCTTGAAATCCCCCTCATCAACCCCCGACGGTATCGGGGCTGTCGGGGCCTTCGGGTCGCTGGCCCCTCTTCGGGAGCCTGGCCCCCGTCGAGCAAATCCTGGCGCCACCCCTGCGTAAAGGAAGTCATCTGACTTCCAACTTCTTGTGTAGGTCAAAGAGAAGTAGTTCTAAACTACGTTATGGGGTGCCTAGGCTGGTAAATAGTAATATTTAACAAGACTTTACACTTCAGATTTGGTTAGGATTCTACCGATATGAGATAAAAGCGCGATTATGCTAACAAAGGTAGAAATTGAAAGTCTTTGATCTAATCAACAGCTGAAAGAAATGTCGCTACTCTTTATTATAGATGATTTGCAAACCAAGCTAGAGTAATGAGAATCGTTCTATCTGTCACATGCTTCTTTACTATAAATAAGTTCAGACAGCATATAGGGCTACGTGCCAGGATCGGCTGTGGGCTATGCCCTACCCTCATGAACCTCTTCAAAACCTGCTTCTCGGGCATATCGTATGTAAAACTTGGGTTCGAAACAAAGTTCTTGGGCAATATGAAGAAATTATTGAACCAAGCCTACCCCCACCTATCCCTTTCCAGAAAGATATCTAATGTCCTATGCTAGTCAATACCGCTAAAATAGTTCTATTTTATTGTATAAAATACATAATCGGGCTAGGGTTACTCTAATTTCTTTTAGACAGCCAAATACTGCTCCTCATGTTTCATTCATCTCATTTTTTCATTTATTTATTTTGTCTATCCTTACCTACCTACCTACCTGCCTGCCTGCCTGCCTGCCTACCTACCTGCCTGCCTGCCTGTCTGCCTACCTACCTGCCTGCCTGTCTGCCTGTCTGTCTGCCTGCCTGTCTGCCTGCCTGTCTGCCTGCCTACCTGCCTACCTGCCTACCTGCCTGCCATGCCTGCCATGCCTGCCATGCCTGCCATGCCTGCCGTGCCTGCCATGCCTGCCATGCCTGCCATGCCTGCCATGCCTGCCTGCCTGCCTGCCATGCCTGCTTGCCTGCCTGTCTGCCTACCTTATTTACAAAGAAGCAATACATAATGTAGTATAAACAGGACACTAGAAAAACAATTAAATGTTTATCTCAGCTGGCGACCTTACAAGAAAAAAAAAAGAAGAAAGAAAGACTAGAATGAACACTTATTCCTCCTCATCCACCCACCCACCTTACCCCTCAAAAGAAAGAAACAAGAACAATCACATATCAATAGGAAAGAAAGTCAAAAATGCCATATTCTGGAGCAGAGTAATTGTCAATTAAAAAGCTTTAAGTTTTCTTTTAAAAGTTAAATACGATTTAGAAAATTTGATATCATTAGGGAGATCATTCCGTGCTCTGATTAAACAGTAATTATTCAAAAGGAGCTTCCCGTGTTTAAAATTGTGCCTGGTAACTGATAATAGTGCATTACTCCTTGTACGGTTTATAGGGTATGAAGACATTCTGGGATTAACAATGTTACGAAAAACACGCGAGGCAGTGTATTATTGACATACTTATGGATAAAAGTACCCATTTTAAGAACATGAATGTCGCTAACCTTAAGGACCCATAGTCTACTGTGCAGATGATTGGTAGGATGACGCCGGTGTGAAAAAGTAACCATTTTTAGAACTCTCTTCTGAAGGACTTGTTTAGGTTTTAATGTGGAGGCATTAGGCACAGCATAAATTTCCATTTCGTAAGGTATCTTAGAATAGCCTATCCAAGAGACTAATACAACTGAATAGCAGCCCCGAGTGGGATTGAGTTTCCAAGACAATGAGGCAACTTACAAAGTTCATCAATGTGAGTTTTAAAAGAAAGCTTATCGTCGATTATTAACCCAAGGTATTTAGTATATACTGTTCTACAAATTTTAGTGTCATATAAAATGATCAGGTAAAATATAAGCACTATGCTCCCTACAATAAAAAATGGAAAAATTGGTCTTTCCTAGATGCAAGGTAAGTTTGTAAGAGTCAAACCAAGTTTTGAGTTGACCCCAAAGAGTGTATATGCTTCTGATGCAAGTGTAGTGTAATCAGAAGGTATGATTTTGCGTCTTGAAATAATAATAACAACTCAATTAAATAGAGTTGCATCTTTAGAGTGACGTTAAGTCAAAACATGTCATGATACTCTTTGTCTTCCTTTTTCATTCCAGGTCCTTAGAGAACTCCTCATACCTGATAAATTGTTACCTAATCTACTTAACTCGACACAGTGCGGGGACAATATTTCTGGGGCAAGATCTATTTTCCCCCAATATTGAATTTGAACCAAGTTGTTCCAATTTATGCTTTTCTATCAAAATTCCCCACGGCCAATTTATACTGCCGTGTCGGTTCTTAAATAAACATTGAAAGGGGATAGAGCTATCTTGTGACATCTGACTTATTTATTAGTATGGTGTAGAATTATAGATAAAAAAAATATTAGAAGAGGGGTTTAGCGGGAGGGGTAACCCCCGTTTGGAAAATGTTGCTTTTGGAAGGAAGCTGAGGAGATGCAAAATGGTGCTAACATATTTATCTTTTTCAAGTACATTGATGATCGGTACTTTCGTCATTCTTACTGGAAAATAAAGAAAACAACGATATTAAATGACTCATGGGCACAAAAGTGAAACACATTTCGAGACAAGTTAAACAACACACGGTTTACTTGTGTGAGGGGTATGATTTATCCTTTCGGTTGTTCACTCTTAAAATGTTTGATGATATTTGAACACAATCCGGATCAAGGGGACACAGACCTGTATCTGATTATTTATTTGATCAGATGTGGATTAAAATGATACAATCCGGATCACTTGTTTCCAAATTTGATCTAGTAAAGTTTTAGATTCTGGGTCAGTGGTGCCCCTCTGATCAGGACTGGGTTCAAATTTCATTCAGACGTTACAAGAGTGTCTCATTTTGTCCGCAGAGGGGCAAAAGGCCCTAGCCTGCGTCATTCTTCGTTTTGTCCATGAAAGTAATGTAAATGATATCATAATCTCATGATTGACATGAATAAATGATGATCCTATTTATAGAATCCTGTTTATCAATTTTCTTTTTATTTTCTATAATTTCTCTTCTACTGTTTTTCGGATTATGAGCTACAAATTTGGGCTTGCAGCTCTTCAATAACTCTGGCTCGTAGGCCGTTGTCACACTTCAGCCTGTTCAGTAGATGAATAAGAAAAGGATCAGCCACATATAGACTAGTTTGAGAATTACTGAAAATTTTTTCAGTTTTTCTATTTTTATTTTCATACGGCTTGCGTCGCACACATCTATGGTCACAGTCAACGTATATGTAGGCACAGTTTGATTTTAACCGGTCCACATTTTATGTGAATCAAGGTGCAGTCTCTTTTGATGAATTCTGTTTGCCCAAACCTTAAATACGTGTCTGGTAATGAGTGGTTGCCTTTTATGGAAAACACTTGATTGTTGACCAACGTCTATCGAATACGCAGATACTCCGAAGCTCCAGGTCTATATATATACTTGCCCTCTTCGTGACTCGTAGCTATACTCCTCGATATCCTTGCTCGAGAAATCGTATTTTCTATTGCGCATGCACACATCCTGAAAATCTGGTTTACAAGCAGTGTTCCTGACGTACCTACAACATATGACATAGACAGAAAGTCCAAAGGCTTATTGATCCATTGTCGAAAAGGGGTGCATTGCTGACTGAAGTTCATCTGTCAGATTTATACTTCTTGACTACATCATTTTTACTATGTTTTCACAGTTTGACTTCTGCTGGCCTCACATGACTTTTGAACCCCACCAAAACTTGAATAACAAAAAATGAAAGAAAAACTTGCCTTTGGTGGGATTCGAACCCGGGCCGTCTGTGTGAGAAACCGAACACTACCCCAACTAAGAACTCGTTAAGTGTATGGTATTTCTAACCATGCTATCAGTCACAAAATCCTTTACACGTGTTCATAAATGAGGTAATTCAAATTCGAATAATTACTATGACAGCCATGGTTGTGAAAAAATAAAATCAGCGGTAACTTTTCGGTGGTCACGAAACGCCGGACACAACTTGGAGGTATCACACAGTGTCTGTTTACTATACGAGGTATTTGTAGTTTCACCTCTGATTACCTCAGGTGACCTTCGATCTCCAACAAACCCATAGGGTTTCCTCTCCCTCATGAAGTAACACATCTGTACCTGTTTCTGTCTTGAAATTTCGTGTTTTTCAAGGATTTCGGTTTTTGACGTCTGGTAACCTCAAATGCCCTCTGACCTCCACTGAAAACAACAGGGTCCTTCCTCTAAATATGATAACGTTACATACCAAGTATCAAAATTGTCCATAATTGCTATCTTGAGCTATCGTGTTTACAAGCAGTTGTATTTTCACCTTAGGTGACCTCAGATAATCTTTGACCTCAACCAAAACCAGCAGGGTTCATCTTCTGACTGTCAGGCATCAACATAAAAAGAATGAAAAGTACCCATGCTTCCTACCTAGAGATATCGTGTTTTCCAGGTTTTCGGTCTTTAACCTTTGTTGACCTCACATGACCTTTGACCTCCACCAAAAACAATATTCATATGACAATTCTATATTCCAAGTATGAGAAGTATCCATCATTGCTATCTTGAGATATCGTGTTAACAAGCAAGCGTCACAAACACACATATATACACACATACAAGTCGATTTTACATTCAATCCGAGGACCTCATTGTTATTTCCTTTGTGTTTACTTCCTTAACCCTAACCTTGACAATAGACTCTCTATTGTTCAAACTTTTGAGGACTTGACAAATCTATTGAATTTCCTTCAGAGGACCTGAAATCCATTGTTCAGGTCCTCGGTCTGATAGGAAGACAAGTTCATACATACACTCGCTTGATTGAAAAGGTCAAGATAATCAAAGGAAGGAATCAAAAGTAACTCTATTTTCGAATATATTCATATGATCTCTTCTTATATCGAAGAGAGGTATACGGGGCTTTTACCTGATGTTTTGTGTCTTGAACCAGGGAGTTGCCACTAGAACGACCTGCAAGAAAAGCATGTAAACCGTCTTTGTGGTCTAAAAGATTTGTCTTACAATCTGTCTATCCCAAAATACATGTATTTCCTGAATGCACTATTATAGCGGTTTGTTTATCTTCCGTGCATTCCACAATCGGCCCTTGCTCAAATCGAAATCACGAAAAGTTCCATCGACACGTAAATGATTTATATGACAAAGGGTTTTTTTTTTTTTCTTAAGATGGAGGTTAAGCTGCTCTTACCAAGAGTTGTTGATGTTCACTGTAGCTCTTACAGCTTCATAAAATTGGGTGTATGTTACCGTCTAATCCCACAATCACGATTCAGTTACATAGGTTAAATACATCTATCACCCCTTCCGGGAATATAAACCGGTGCTGTGGCGGAGTGGATAAAGAAGATGGCATTTGAAGCAATGAAGCTAAACAAACGGAAGGTTCGTGATTCGATTCCCAGCCGGGTCAAAGTAAGGTAGATTTTTAACACAAGAGCAATCTTCGGTTTTCCCATCTGAATTGGCTTTTCAAAAAACCAAATTTGATCTAAATTGTTCAGTTGGTTAGCCACCCGACTTGAAGATAATATTCATAAGGCACATAGGCTTCTCCCACATTTGTGGTCGCTTAGCGTCGTTAATCAACTGCCCTTCGAGGCCCCTGAATTATGAATTATAAACACCGCAATTTTAATGGAACCCCTGACCATAGAAGTGTTTTTTATCTGTGGTGAATTTCCCGTGGGGCGTTGGGGGTGGCTTAACCCTTAGACGGGTCTTGTCGTTTTGAAAAATCTAAATATGGCATCTTCTCCTACAGCATGCTGCTTCCAAAGTTATGATAAATTTGACCATGAAAGCACACAGCTATTTGAAATAAAAGAAAGTTCGAGTTCAAGAAAGCTAGACAAGACTGAGTCTTAAAACATTTCCTGATGCCATCACTAAATGGCAAAATGCCAATACTTTATCCTCGGAGTGAACTTTAGTGATATACAATTGAGTTCAACAATCTATTTCTTTGTAAGGAATGTTCATCATGCACGTACAAATTTAAACGATTTCACTTTAAGGTGAATGCGTTCATCCATACTTTATCGGAACGACTACTCCTTTAAAGGTTTTAAATTTTTTTGACCTTTGTCGGGCTTTGTTCCACTTTCATATTGACAAATTCTCTTCGATGTAACAATATGCAAGATTGCAAAGAACGACATTGACATGAATTCCAATTATCCACCACTTTTGCTTAATTTGTGCGTAAAACTGCGTTTGCACAAATTAGGCTAGGCTATAAATCGACTCGGAACAGAAGAAAATTTCAAAGGAACCCATCTGTATGTACATGACATAAACAGTTCTTGCTAAACAATTAATTTCTGAAGGCAAAAGGAATGCCTCGTTGGAGAATTAAAACACGTTCGGACTGTCGGATAGTCTGATTTCGTTTTTGGCAATTTGAAAATCGTTCATTTATATTTCACTTCGTCGCTCTGTTAGAACCTTCGTAAGAACCTTTGTGCATTCGAGGCATTGCATAACGACTTTAAAAGTATCTCACGTGAGCTCTCGAAATCCAAATTTGGTCTTTCTAATTAGTATGCAGTTGATATTCCCGAATTCCACACGGCGTAAGGTTTTCATTTGTAATTGCGTATGTTACTTTTCGAGTTCTTTGATCTTTGTGGTACAGACTAGCAACACTTCTTATTTCCAACGTGATAACTCAATGGAGGAAATTCATTCTAAATCCATGGGGAGGGGGATGAAATCAACAAAAGGTGCCGAAGGAGCTGAAGCGCTCCCCGTGAAGGCGTGTTAGGGCCCCTGGTGGGGTCCGTGGGCGGAGCTCAAAGCTCTGGTGTATTACCAAAAGCTGTACCCATTAGAGTGAAGCACATGATCACTTCTAAAGGACATTGGATGCGCACTGAACAGACCACAAAATTGATAATTCGACCATCTCCTATGTCACGGTGGAGTCTAGGAGCAACTTCCTAGTACAGGTACCCAGGGGGCGAAGCCCCGGAAGCCCTGGACCACTTTTTCCAAAGGAAACTGGATGAGTAAGCTACATAGACTACATACGGTAACTGATAATTTTACCATACCTCTCGTTGGTCAAGTTTTCTTAATAATGGTCATCAGGTATAGTGTAAACCGTTGCAATTGTGCACGAAATGCGACGAAACTTTCATTAGAATTGTTACAAAACCCGTACCTTGACCTTTGAACAAATAAGTATGAGATGCAACTCAAGACAAAATAGAACTGAAGTTTAAAGCGCTTGAAGCGCGCGAAAATTTGAATAGTTTGAGAACAATTTGTGATTTGAATAGTTTGTGAACGATTTGTGAGTAGAGAATGATAGCTCCATCACTCAGTCCAAAACAAGTCTCACTCCTATACCCACTACAGAAATCTATAGCTTAAACACATTTTGTATTCATTTGAAAAACCGAAAATTTTCGAAAATCGATGGGGGACACGCTCCCCTGTGCCGGCGCCAAGGGTGGTAGAAGTTGCCGATGATGGGGCGTTGAAAAAGTAATCTCGCTCTATATGTGACATGAAATGAAAAGCAACAACGTGCGATGGGTGCCCGCGAAGCGGGCCAAAAATAGCTTTTCCATCCATTTAAGTAATGGTTTTCTTAATTTCACACTATTTCAAAAGTTATCAATTCGATAACGAAAAATAATAATACAGAGCTTGTAAATTTTTAATATATATTTGAAAATCTGGGAGGTGTTTGTGTAGTCAACCCCTCGTTAAGAAGTCGGGAGGTTATACCCTCCATTTCCACCTATAGCAGTGATGCTCAAACTTTCTGAGGATGAGGACCAAATGCATAAGATGGGTTGAGGTCGGGACCGCAGGGGAGGATCTCAGGCTTAGAGAGAGGACATTCTAGAACGTTATTCATACTTAAGAGGTCACGAAGCTGTAGGTATAGCAAACAGTGACAAAGACTTAGAGGTAAGATTTTTTCAAAGGAAGTGATTCCTTAAGAGGGCAATCTGCACTTTAACAGCGTCTTAACGAGCAAAATGACCTCAGTACTACCATGGTTGGGGCTGAGGTCAGAAAATTTGGCTACCTAGATCGCAAGAAGTCGCACTTTAAACCTCAAAGTTGTGCATACAATTAAGGTGGTGAAAGGATTTGCATGACAAGGAGCCAAACTCCCAGATAAGGGAGTGGAGAAACTCGAAGCCTCGACAAAGGTAAAGGTTTGCCAAAAAGACTGGTGATACGATTTTACTGGAACTCGAAGCGTGTCGAAAGCTTTTAGGTTCCCATTGAAGACCAGTCAAATATTTTTTTTTTTATTTATTTTTTTTTTTGGGGGGGGGGGGGGTTATTAAGGAATCTGCCCTCCTTGAGAGCAAAACTAAAAAAATCGTTGGTTCTGCTGGTCATTGTTGGGGGATTACTTTCTTAATCGCACCTATTAATGCTCCCCCACGAAACTGGAATTTTCCTGAGGGAGACAGCCTTACCGAGAGATTGAATGTCCCCCTTCCCCCATCCTGTCTACATTCTGCCTCTAGCATTCGTGAGTCACCAGTATGATCCTTTCGAGGATCAGTTTTCCTACAACGCAGTCAGATAAGGTCTAGAGCCGCATTCCAAAAAGTTGAAAAACTGAAAGTTGATTGAATGATTCTTTTTCATTTAACAGACGGCTTGGAAAGAGCAAGCGCAGATAAAAATTTGCAAATGCATTGTTAGGTGATGCCACTGATCAAACGCAGGCCTATTTGGTTTTGTTTCTGCAAGTATATTGAAAGATGACGTGCAGAGATTTTAATTTCAGTAATCAATCAACGCATCTTCAATAGATACGTTTCTGAATTTTACAGTCACTTCACCCAAAAATTAGATATCAGAAATATTTTATTGCCACAAGCTTTGTCACGATAAATACACGCACTCAGTAATGCACCACTGCATAACTATATATATGCCACCGTGTAAAAAACAGCAAGGGTGCGCAAAACACAAAAATACCCAATCTTAGATATGACTGAACAAGAAATATGCCGTGCAGCCTGCTACGTAAGTAACCTAGAACCACTTCAGGAAAACAAACTTGAAAGGAGTCAAGTTGCGACTTCAAAATACAAAATTTAAAATACATGCCATGGATTACTGGCCCTTGTTTTGACTTTGCTTTGCTACGTTTTTTCTTGCCCATTATGACATTTTTTTAAAAAACATGAAATCAATTTAGGGGCCGCACCGGCATGGCCTGGGGCCGCATGCGGCCCTAAGGGCAGCGTTTGAGAACCACTGACCTATAGGATGACGTAGCGACTACGTGGGTGACCAGTAGTGCACTAAGGAGGAGGGCTGACTCGCTCCGCATACCAGTCACGTAGGGTGCCATGCTATAGCCAATAAAATCACCAAGTTTCTTAACATACAGTTATTTCGAATTTTCTCCAAAGATAGCACAATTTTGCATCTTTGTCTGCTTACATAAACAAAAGTTTTTCAAAGAAAATAGTTCACCCCGCCCCCTAAGAGTCCACCAATGACAATTCTAAGTATACAATCAGTTCAAAGCTTTACCAAAAATAGCACCATTTTGCATCCATGCCACCTTACATAAACAAAAATTTCTTCAAAGGATGACAAAGGAGCGATTCGCTGAGGTTTCAACTATCCTGTGAGCCACAGTTGGTGGCAAGGAAAATCGCGTTTTGGCTATTTCGTGTGAACAGCAATAGAAACGTAGAAAATAGCCTAAATTTCCATCAAACTGACCTGTTGATCATTTCATGATTAACTTCTAGTGTAAACTTTCATTATTGAACTAAGAATAGCTAAATATGCAAATATGTCATGTGGAAGGCGGGACTTATCAAATATTTCTATTATCCTTTGTATAGGCTACATTTCATTCCAATGTCATTCTACAACTGTTGAGTAACAGTAGCCTACACTCTAAAAACATCCTGGTTAAATCCTGGTTTATTTAACCAGGATGGGGCAAATAGTTTCCACACATTTCCTGGTTAAATGTAAAAAAAAAAGAGAAATCTTGGTTAAATTTAATCAGGAAAATGTTAAACTCTTATGAGGATTTCTAACCAGTAGTTAATTTTAGAAGGAAAATGTCAATTTTGACCGGATTTCCCGGTTATTTAACCAGGAAATGTATGGAAAACTATTGACCCCGATCCTGGTTAAATTTAACCAGGATGCATTTAGAGTGTATGATTGCATGTTAACAGAGGTTTTAATTAGTCATACGTGTGAGACACTATTTTCACTTTATTTATACAAAATTGTATCTCATGCACAAGACTATTTTAACGCTGTTTTTGACTAATTTATTTCTGAAATGTAGCCTTTTAAGACAATGAGAAAAGACAACAAACATGTGACATTTTTATTGATAGTAACTACGTATTCAATTTTAGAACTGTTTTCGGTGTTAAGTTGTTACTTTGTTTTGTACTTTTTTCTAAATTTTGGGGGATTTTCTCACTCGGCTGAATTCCAAAACCTACCCCGACAAGGAGGTGTTATTCACCCCACTCACCTCCACCTATCCCCACCATTGCTCCCGAGAGTATATGTCTCCATTCGCTTGGCTGGTTTTCGGAACTTTTACATCAAGTTTGTAATGTGTCGCTCCATTCTGCATTAAATTTATGGTGACACCCCATCAAAAAGAGATGTTTTACTTGGCAGTTTAAGAGTAAAATCCTCCATTGAGAGATCCGTTGGGAATTATTTCAATATCTTTTACCGTTGTCAAGAAATACCTTTTCAAAGTTCAAAGATTTCTGAAGTAACTCTTTGCTTGTACAAAAATATTGATGGGGGATGTTGCACAGAGTTAGCATTTCCTTTGTTAACTCTTTGTCAACTATGGCTTAATTACTAGTAGTCAGATAGTTTACAATTTGGTGAGTGATGTTAATGTTTTTTAAGAAAGCAAGTTTAACTTTTATAATAAGTCTCTCAGGAAATACCAATGCTACAAGTGTTGTTGAAGGGAAGGTTGAATAAACAAAGGATAAAATTAGCCATATTTGGTGGGTCAAGCTTTCGACGTCACAAATTTGCATATTCAGGTCATGTTTACATACGATACAAGTGCAAAATAGAAATTACCCTTAAAAATGGTCGATTTTTGATGGATTTTACAAAGGAATTAAACAAATAAGTTTTTTTAATAAAAAAAGAAACACTTCACTCGAGCTTATTGTTAAAGCCACGTTAACTTGAAGTCAGGTTCTGCCATGATGAAGACTGGTCGTTTCCATGGTTAAAGTGATGTTGCCATAATAATTATCTCTTAAGCCTATAATCAGTTCCATGACGCTAGCGGTAAAATTCTCCACTGTTACACAGTTTTGGCAATATTTGTCCTTGTGATTTAATTTTATGTATCTTAGAGTGTGGTTATTCGTATTATTCTCACTGTACCTAGTCGGCATTCCTATTGACAGGATTTGGAACAGGTGGTTTGGAAGCGCGTTCCATCTGGCCAGCTGGCTCTGTGAAGGTGCAGAATGTTCCCCTGTTCAGAAGACAGAAATTTAGAGAAGATTATAGAGAAGATTAGCGGCTTTTTGTCTCTTGTTGATCTATAGTTTAATAAAAAAAAACATCGATACTTATGCAATAGGCCTGAAATGAAGATGTTTATTTTCTTGTGCCAAGAATGATTTCAATGAAAAACAAAATGGGGGAAATAGTACAGGCCCGTAGTTAATGGGGTCAACAGGATTTAAAAGATTTGCCTCCAAAATTTTAGAATAAAATGACCTTGCTATAGCTTAACATATCCCCCCTCCCTTGGCCCGGAAAATATCTTTCCCTGGAATTTATCTTTCCTGCCCTTAAACGCATTCCCGACGACGGGTCTGGACGGGTGTTTACGGAAATCACCCCCGGCAACAGGACCCCGTTGCTAGAATCTGAGAACGGCCTATTGCTTTAGACCACTCACTAGCTGACGGGCTTATTATCTAGATGTAAAAGAGTTAATTTTATCAATCACCCTGGTGTCTGCAGTTATCACTCTCTGTTCGCGATTGATGTCTTACAGCTCCCTGTTTCACCCAACTAGAATTTCTAACCACTCCGAGTAGAGAGAAATTTCAATCAATTTCCACTCGATAAAAGGATGATTACTGTAAACACTCGTCCATGGGGATTTCATTTTCACTTTTTTACGTTTAGAGAGTATTCAAAACTCAGATTGACCAGAAATAAGAGAATACATGACTTAATAATGCTTCAGGTGAAATGGACCGGAAACAATGCCGGTGTAAAAGGAAATGGTGTCTCTCCTGGAAAATGTGTCCCACCAGACACATTTTCCAAAAAAATATGTCCCGCCGGACAATATTTCTCAGGAAATAGTGTCCACCCGCCACAGGAAAATGTGTCCTCCGGACACAATTTTACGAGGAAATAATGTCTGCATATAAGCAACAGGAAAATCTGTCCTTCGAAACGCGGTTACGGAGGAAGTCGCCTTGAACATGTATGGCCCTGGGGAGTTGGGAAGCGACTTTCCAACATTTTGTTTTTTATTGCGGGAGACCGAAAGTGAACTTATGGGAGGCCGTAAGTTAACTTTGACATAAGTGGACTCGGCGGAGTGTCAAAAGATATACTAGTACAAACTCAAGAATAAGTCCCAAACTTTGACCAAAAATGCGTAAAATTACTTTCCAAGATTCAAGGCAAGGCCATGTCCTTTGGATCAAATAATACTTTTGTCCGTGAGCACTTGTTTGGCAAAATTTCGCAATTTTTGAAGGTCATGATGGGTGGTTGTTGAGATCTGACATCATTTAAGCCTCAGTCGAATGGACACGATCAAACATCTTTCCTTTCTTATTAAGTCTCTGGGTCACTACCATGGTGTCATACAAAGATGATTCAGTACCACACTGTTACAAGGAGCTACTAATTTTTAAAAGGAGATTGCATTTTTCATTAAAAATTGCATCCTGGATCTGCTTTCAGTCAGCCGTATTATACAATTGCTTCTCCGTTCTCGAGACCGGCCTAGTCGAGGCCCACAATACGGTCCCGGGCCTCGTCATAGGCAGTGGCGTATCCAGCGGGGAGTGCAGCAGGCCATGCCCCCCATTGAAAAATGAGGAAAAATAAATTAAAAAAGGTAGGCGGTAGCATTATCTGATACTACGTAGGCAGTCCTTTTTTTCAAAAGTTTTGAAGTAATGCGTTCTTAACGGACATTCTGTCTTGTAATTAGACAGGTAGCATCTTTGTGCTGTGGAGTGGGGTTAAAGACCGCAGATACTTTGAAGTATACTGCTCTGTTAGGTTTCTGAAACCTTTTAACCTTTTCGTTCGCTTGGTAGCCTCACTTGTGTGCAAAGGTCCCAGCAGGTTTACTAGTTGGGCCAAGCACGCAGTGGAGTCCCCAGACTTTTCGAAGAGGGGGCACTAGGGTTCAAGCGTTCCTCAAAACGGACACCCCAAAATGAAGGACCGAGCTCCTCTGGAGGCCTCGTAGTGACGGGCAGTGCTCCCCTGTAGGCGTTGGGCCCGGGGTCCCACTGTAAGACCCCTAGTGGGTCCAGGGACAATGCTAAATTGGGGGTCCAAGGAACGGAGACCCCGAGACTCTAAGATATTCATAAATTGTTATCATTCGATTAAAGCATTTGACTATCTCCAAAGTGGCATTGGATGTTTACAAAAATGGAATCAAAATCTGGCCTTTTTGGTAGTCTAATAGCACAAAAGACATAATGATGGGGGAAAGGGTTGAGTGGAGACGACGGACCATGTTAAGGGTTTCCAGGCCCCCAGCTAGGTGGGGGTACGTGGCCCGTGTCCCCCCGTACGCATCGCTGTGCCCTACAAGAAAAATCGATCGAAAATAAAATTTTACTACCTGTAAACGTTGGCCCTGATATGACTCCAGGATTTGACCAAAAATAATCCCAAAGGGCGTTTAATAAAGAACGTATTTTGTTTTCTGTAACTTTTTTCTTTCTAAAATTACAAAATGTCTCCCGCGCTACACGCGCTTTCATCTTCAGTTACATTTTGCTACAGGGGCGTTGCCAGGATTTGGTGATGGGGGGAGAACAGTCGTAATGCCACCTCAGTCCCCCCCCCTCCCAGTCTCCGTAAATTGTAACTTTTTGGGTGCCCCTGCGATTGTATACAGCAGTGTGGAATCCTTTTTGTCACTTCATAAAGATGCCGAAACAGGGGAGGGGTCTCCTTCCTCTTTGAAATTTTTTTGTTAATTTAAGGTTGCCTAGATGCAAAATGGTGCTATCTTAGGGATATTTTTGGAACTGATCATATCTTGCTGGAACAGGTGCGTAGCCAAGGGGGGAGGGGACAGCCGCCCTTGAGCAAAATGTTGGTATTTTTTGTTTTTTTTTTTACAATATTACTAGTGTTTCCCCTATTTATGTGCGGCAAATAGGCCTGGGAAGTGCCATTTCCAGCGATCTGGGAGGCATTTTGGACCAAGATTTTCTCGCGCTCCTCGCCAACCGGTTGACGCGGAGCACTGGCAGCGTACTTGCCAACTCCATACCGATACCGGAAGGGGACAAATTGCACGCCTAAAATATCAGGAACACATGGTATCTAGTGGTAGGCCTATGTACAAAAGCAACACCTTACACTTGTTTGAAGCTGTTATGTGATTCTGCATACTTGTAGAATGATAAATTATTTGCCAGCAATATGTGTGTTGTGTATTTGATTTCTATATAGTTATTCCATAGTTAATATGTATTAACTATGGTTATTCCTACAAAATATTTCACAAGATACATAATAATATGTCTCCTTTTGCATACAAAATATCGTATAAAGTATGCACCAAATCACATATTTTCACATCACCGTGGGAGGGGGAACTCCCCCTCCCACACCCCCTCGCGCGCAAGTGCTTAAACGCCTTTTGGGATCATTTTAAAATTTTAAAAAAATTCTGAAATCGATTGGGGGGGCACGCCCCCCCAGTGTAAATCCAAACTCTCTCTCTCTGTATTACAGGACTGTATCCTAGTCCGCCTGGCCCGAATCCGGGCCAATGTAGATTTAAGTGACCACCATTCATGGTCAATCCCGAGTCCAGTATACCCTTCAATTCCGAGCCGTATCCGATTCCAGGTTCTTCAATTCCGGGCCAATTCCGAGTCCAGCTATTTGGCGAATGTGGCATCATGCTTTTTGTACTGTTTTGTAATTTCATTTAATTAAAACCGGGCATTTTAGGAGTCAATTTCATGCCCTGGTTCAAGCTGTATTTTAATTGACTGTATGTGACCATTTATATGTTGAACTGTGCATCAATAACAATGTAGCCCTATAGGGAACAAATATTTAACTTTCATTTTTGTGCACTCTTCTTGAATCGGTTCCGAGTCCGAGTCCAGCTGCAGCCCATTCCGGGCCAATTCAGATTCCAGAACCTCCCATTCTGAGCCAGTTCCGAGTCCGACAAAGCATGGACTCGAGTCCAGAATCGAGTACGTTACAGCCCCGTTGCATTGTGTGGAATGTAAGCTACTCTTCATTTTCAAACTTTGCTCTTAATCAAAGAGCCGTCACCAACTAAGATTTTTGATGCCCCCACACTAAAAATATACTTTGGGGTGACGAGTGTATGTCTTTAAGTATCCAGAAAAATCAGTAATAAAACTTTAGCTTATAGCTCCGTCCGTCTCCTTCTCCCACATTTCCTGCCTCTCTTCATTGTTCCTTCCCCTATTCAGGGTCGGGAATCCAGAAATGAGAGAGGGGGCGTAAACGTCTGTAGAAAGTGCATGGTGCAATCAGATGGGCTTGGAGGTTTAAAATTCTGTCACAAAAATCATTGTTTTGCTGAAAATAGGGGCGTACGCCCCTTTCGCCCCCTTGGATTCGGCGCTGCCATTACTCCTTATCTCTGTTTCCCGAAATTCCTCCTGCTAAGTTATATATCATGCTTTCCTGGGCGTTTCTTCCCCGCAACTGACCTTTTATTGTTCCTTCCCTTTCTTTTCTCTCCGCTCATTATTTTTCTCCCTCTTGCAAAGTCGGCCTTTCTGCAGCCCTTGTCCTTGTTCCATTTTTCCCAGCCATTCACTCTTTCAGGCTATTTCGTCCCGTTCGTTTTTTCCACCATCCCTATAGCCCTGTCTACCACAGAACTAGTAACATCCACATTTCCTTCAAAATTTACCAAGCCAATTTCCTCTTCCCCACCTTACCTAAATTCAGTTATCACCCCTATTCATATTATTTCTTTTCTTGTCTGTCGTTTTGATTTTCCCGGCTTTATTTTAGTTTTCTTTTCTTTTAATTATTCTCCTTCTCTTTTCTTTTTCCCGGTATCCCGATTCTTCTTAATTTTTTTCGGCGATGCAGTTTTCCCCAGCCCCCTCTGGCGCTGCAACCTATGGGCCAGGGAATGCACAGAGAGTCAAAGATCTGGGCGGAAACATCACTGAAAGGTGTTCTGTATACAATACAAATCTCTCTTCATCCCTGCAGGTAATCAGAACGTGAACTTAACCACTCAAGCAAACCTAATTTTCTGACCAGGGAGGCGTTAACACCCGAGTCTTTATTCTGAGTTAACTAGGCAATCCTACAGTCAGTGGCGTAGACAGGATTTCTCTCACGGGGGCCATGCAGTATGTTGTGTGATCGCCTGCCTGGGGAGGGGTCTAAGGGGTGGGGTCCCCTGCCCTTTGAAAATTTTTGAAAAATTAGGTGTCCTTACATGCAATCGGGTGCAACATATGCTACCTTTTGAAGTAAAATTTGTGTTAAAAAATGTACGTATTTTTAGGAACTAAAACAAGAAACAATCGGCATCAGTGAGGGAGGACCATGGCTAATGGGGTGTCCCCTCCCCCTTTGAACATTTTGAAAAATTAGGTGCCCTTAATACATGCAATCTGGTGCCACATATGCTACCTTTTGAAGTAAAACTTGTGTTAAAAAAGTTTACGTATTTTTAGGAACTTAAAAAGATTGGCATAAGTGAGGGGGCATGTCCCAATGGCCCCCCCTAAGTACACCACTGTCTATAGTACCACAACTGACTGTTTTGTTTGCATGAAACTCTGTAAAGTCAAAACTAAGTGCATTATTTTGTAAGCCCCGGTCTGTCAAAGCAGTTTTACCGGTTTTCAATTCAACCCACGCGGGTCCAAAATGACACATTTCTCTTTGCAACATGCGTGTATCCGAAAATTCGACCTGAAATTCTGAAATTCCATGTACATTTACTCTTTCCTCTGCTTGTAGCCCCCTTCTATTGAAACGGATATTGTTTTCTATTAAATGTTCGCTGTTCGTGTGTATTTTGGTCTGCAGCCGTCCCAAACACACTGTCTGCCTTTTCAGCTAATGGTGTGGGCGTGTTTGTAAGTACTACTTTAATGTATTGAGAAACTACCGGTTTAAAACACTGTAAAATACTTTAATGTAGTACCACTACACACTACGCCATGTGGAAGAGTATTAATAATCAACCAAATCAAACCAAAATCATTTCATAAGTTCCCTCTGTTTTCAATGGATTCTAGTCTATCCCATTGTGTAATGGTATAACCAACGATCCGTGGATTTGATTGGTTCATGGTCTGTTTTCTACGCGTTGAGTTCAGTCCGTCTTATGTCCACCGCGGCCAACCATATACGGATGCCTCAGTTTATCGTTGCCAAAATCATTTGCGGATAATCAAAACACTGTGTGTTTCTAGCGGACAGTGGCAAAAAAGGACAGTATTTAATAGTGGGATTTGTTTGTAATTACTGTCCGGAAAAGATGGTAACAGTAAAATGTGTCTGACGGGACACAATTTCTTAATGTGGTGGGAAAAACTGTCTCTCCAGACACTGTTTCCAGGACTTAACCTGGAAATATCGTCCGGTGGGACACAGACTAATTTTTCAGGGTTGATTTTCAGAGCTTATGGCATGAATTCAGTCTTTCCACTTTTTATCATTGTCTCTGTTAAAAAAAATGAAATTACTGTACATGTGTAGGCCTATAATTAAATCCTATATTATATTTCATACAAGTTTTCGTGAAGTGATGGTTATTAAAGAAGATTATTTGTCTTTCACCGCTGTAATGATGATTTTAACAAGGTTGTCTTGGGTAGAGACAGTAACAGTGTGATACCAAACTTGAGTATGTTGACTTTCTCTCACGTTAAACGAGTAGACTGACATGATCCCCCCGTTGTCACTAGTTAAAAAATGGGCAGGTATATACCCTCAAAATGTTAGTTAGTTATTCCCTATGAAGACTGTGACAATACTATGTACCATACTTGATGGTCTTCAGTACATGGATTTTGTTTTGTGGAGGTACTGCTAAGAGGACTCTTTTTACACGGGAGACACATCTTCCCGCTACACCGGCAGCAGCTATCGTCACTTCATAGGTCAGTTCATTTTCTGATTTATTTTGATGTTAGGCAAATTTTATAGGACATGGCCAGTAAGTTACACGTATGAGGTTAACACTTTGGAGGTTAGAAATGTGATGCTTTCAAAAGCGCGATGTACAGATCTTGAGAGTCTCGCGCTCGTTCTCACTTGAGATGAGGTCGCAACAAGACGATTGAACTTTAATTCATAAACTAGGGATCTGCCTGCATACACTGAGCTGGTACTTCCCATTATTCTTTTCCCTTTATAATCTGCCTTACACGCTTATGTATAAAGAAGCTATCGTACATCAGATAATGAAAAAGAAAAGCTAGAACTTTTGACTTACAAGGTTGTTTCAGGGTTTGAATAACTATTTTATTTACAAATTATGTTACACTCTTAACAGAAAACTCCGAAACAATGTACTAGTATACAGTGACGCCGTCATTAGGTGGGTACAGTGGGATGCGTGATCCCCACTAGGTTTCCGACCAAAAATTTGAAGTGCCTCAGCGCTATGCTAATTCATTATCAACATCGTCTCAAAGCATTCACATTATTCGACAGCAAAGGTTTTATAAAACTTAGTAAAATTGTTCTTGGATGTAGGCGTAATTAACCTCGACTCGAGAAACACAGTTGCGAGAATGCAAAGAAGGGGATTTTTAGAGTTAAAACCCATGCAAAGCAAACCCGAAAGTAGAAAGATCCTTTAGCAAACTTTACCATAAAACTACATTGCTTACCAGCTGGCTAATCGTACACAGCCTGTACTGTATGAACTGACTTATACCAAATAGAGGACACATTGAAAAGTATTTCTTAAAATGGCTTTCACATGAATTTGAAGTTACCTGTAAAATAGTCCACTCATGCACAATAGCATTGACACTAGTGAACTTGCTGCCCCTTCCCCGTCTCATAAACAGTTGGAGAAAGCCCCCCCCCCCCCCCGCGCTCTTACTTTCAAAAGTGTCCATACGTTGTTAAGGTGGACAGTGAACGGTCCTTTAGTCAGCTTTACTCAGGACGAATGAGCAAAAACGTTCTCCGAGAAGTTAAAAGTCTGTTCTAAATCAGAATCATAGGGTTAAATAACTAAGAAGGATCGCACGACGAAGAAGAATCAAATGTGAACTTTCATTATCCGAGGTCAAAAATGATCCAACAAATCGGTTTTGAAATATCGTCATATGGTTGATATCGAAGAATTTGATTGGTCGCTCTTAATTGATTTGTTCTGACCAAGATTGATCTGACCAAGTTGATGTTGTTAATGCCTAACTGATGATTTCTCATCCATTCTTATATTTTACACTAGCTGCTGCTATAAGGCCATTAGCAATTGTCTGCTAGCCTTAAAAATGGATATGATTTCTCATCCATTAAAAATAAAACATCGCATAAAATAGAGATCCCTAAAATAAGTAGATTTACAATAAATATTTACTCTGCAAAATTGTTCGATTAATGGCAGTAATGGCTAATGGTCACCAAAAAAGGCAAATGGTATTTGTGTATTTCTTTTTTAAAAGTAATGAGGCTTTCAGTCATTGTTCAAGGCCAGGGCCACGTAAAGTTACGGGAATTAGTCTAAGTAATTTCAAACACGACCGTCAGAGTAGATAAACTTGAATATTGGTAAAAGATAGATGTCGAACAAAAATTATGTCAGAAGAAATTTGAAAGATGTATGAAATGTCATTACAAACTGTTAATTCTGAGGTCGCAACTCCATTTTGTAGTAGTCTAGTTTCGGGTTTTTGCATGTAGTGGGAGATAGTCCGAAGCACAATACAACTTCCTGCATTAAAAGGAACACCTCTTCCTTACCTTCTTAACAGGTGCTTGTGAAGAATCACAATTTCCAAAAACCCAGACTGTTACCCCCCCCCCCCCGACGGACTCTCAACACCCATTTCCCTTTCCACCATCAACTTAATTGACCATTGGTCTTGACTATCATAATGCTTTGTAGACAGTTGAAAGCTTCGACCCACAATTTTGTAACCGAGCTACCAGGAGCGATTGTCAGGGAGGAGTATGGAGCAACAAGGGAATAGCTGCAGTGAGTTGTAAAGGCACTCGACTTGCCCACCTTGGGGAATTTGGAAGGAATCTTGTGTGTAATTAAAAGGTGATAAAGGGGAACAGAAAAGAAGAAATGGAAGGAAAGGGGAGAGCAAAAGTCTAAACCATCAAAATACCTGCAGAGAACATTAGACATATCAGGTAGGAAAAATTCACCTTTTCATTCAGTGATACACTTGTTTTTTCTCTTTCCTTTTTACTTTAGACTCTTTTCTGATCCCCGCGGTTCTTACGCCATTTCCGCATATCTTCACAGGACAGCCCCCCCCCCCCCCGAACAATTCCCACCTGAACGATTAGACGATTACCTCCCCTGGGACAATTATCCTCGGGTTAGTTTCCATCAGGTCAATTCCCACCCCATCAAGTACCCTCCCCCGGAAAATTTCCATCCATGATAACTACCCCTCAGAAAGCTTCCCCCGCGGCCTAAACATTTCAGGATTGTCCATGCCAGGTTGGTTACTCTCCGGGAAAATTATCTGGAGTGAATTGTCCGGATGGAGTTGCCTGGGAATCCTGCTGATACATCCTCAGGCTGTTGCACTCTGAAAGTAGGTTTAAGTGCATATTTCCTTAACATTCCAAAGGATGACTACCTGTGGCTTTTTATACCTCAGCTCCCCTACCCCACCTCTCCGGCTTTTTTCCTCTTCTTGTTTAATCGATTTATAGGTGATTTGCAATAAAACTATGTGTACTTTCTCGATTTCCAGATGTCAGGAAATTGCATCTAACAGCTTTTAATTCCAATTTATCCATTTGATCATTCCTAGCATGCAGCTTACTTCAGAATTGCAGCGGTCACACTGCATAACTTGATAACAATGTCTGATTAAAAACTAACGGTTTAGTGACAGTATATAGGTTAGGCGTATAAGTAGCACCAAGTGCAGCTCCGACAGTAATGCTTCCCGAAACTTTTTTAGATTTTTCCATTGCTCCAAAAAGCAACTTGCATTCACTTCTTATTTGGGGCATAGTGTAGGCTGTGTGTCTCTTGGCACCTTGGCAGCATTGCCATGTCTGAAATTCAAGACAAAGAAAATTACGTACAAGAAAAGGGACTTCTATTGAAAAAAAAACGGATACGGTAATAAACATGTCATTTTGGGGAGGGCAAAATTTGGGGAAATGTATGGCACTTTAGGGTGAAAAATAGAGGTACTTGATTCGTTTTCCACAAGAAGCAAACAACTAGACGGATTTGTCATTCTTGAACTTCAATTTGTTTCAAGATTCTCTTCAACATACTGAACATAGGCCTACGCATTCGCGAAATTTTCAACTGAAGCCCTTTATTTCAGACGTAAGTGGCGAACCTTTCAGTGCCATCCTGTTTCTGATGTATTTTTATTTTTTAATTACCTCACAAAATAATTGTTAAAGTGTATATTTGTGACATGTCAAAAGACGGTAATGCGTGTTTACGTGATAGTTGGTTTTGGTTGTATTTAAAGGTGATCGGTCGTCTTGAAATATTGTTTGTGACGTCAGCCTTTTCTTGACATGTTTCTGAGGCGTCACTGTTCAACAGATACACCGTACAAGCGTGGTATAGCTAATCGGTAAGCAAGACGAGACGGCATGTAGCTGCATACCTACTAGGTATACCGATGTCATCATAGCTACTTGTATGGTGTATCCGTTCAACAGTTACGACTACAGAACATGTCAAGAAAAGGCTGACGTCACAAACAATATTTCAAGACGACCGATCACCTTTAAATTATTTAAATCTGAAGTGAACCGACATCAGTCAAGTACGCGGTATTATTAGCAGATTATTAGGTCGTAAAATGTTGTATTGTTTGCCTCCCACTCACTTCTGGGGGATTGTATTTATGATCTAACGCAACTTTTGACATTTTACGTTCATGTAAATTGTGGCTAGAACTTGGGCGGGGGGGGGGGGGCAAAGGAATCGCCCCAGAGTTTCCCTTGTCCATCCAACTAGATCTAATAATATTTCTCAGACATATGATAAAGTTAGGCTAATATTTAATATTTTGCATTTCACGAAAGGAAAACTTGTGGCACATATCAGTTATGTCAGGTTATACTAATTCCCGAACTTGGACATGGTGATTTTCATTATTCTTATATTTCTTCCTCAAAATTACGATATGCTCAACTTCCTGCCCTGATTGCCAGGACTGATTGCACCTCTTCATGCAAAGTGAGACTTTCCTTTTTATTCATTCCCTTATTTTGTATGTGTTATAACTTGGTAAGTCACCGAACACAGTCCTTCAACACATATCACACAACATTTTGGTTACGATTTGGATAATTCCCGGGCGTCCAAAATGTCAACATTTTCAACACAACTTTATGATTATTATCCCATCGCTCCGTGGGGAGGATGAGATATAGAAGGCTAATTACTTTGCCTGTTGGGCTGTATACGGCAATGTCAGATGATATAGCAACTGTTGCCATGTAGCAGTTAATTTTCTCAAGTTACTAGTCTAAGGGGCTAACCACCCCAAGGTGACCGGAAGTCCATAACTGAAGGAGGGTGAGAGTGTGTAAGTGGACAAAATAAAAGTGTGTCGCGAACTCCTAAACCGTAAGTCCGATGAAGTTCAAACTTGGTAAGTAGGTACCTGACTATGAAAACTCGTGCATGCCTAATTGATGGCGTCATAAGTCAAGGGTCAGAGGTCAAATTTGGTAACAATTTCTTTTTATGCCATTATTTGCCAACCAGTATGTTAGAAAAAGTAATAAAACCACATATGCTAGGACTGATCAAGGTAATTTTTAAAGCCGTGTCTTTTGGTTGCTAAGGGTGGGTTCAAAGGTCAAAATGTAGGTCAAAGGTCAACTCTGCCTAAGTTTTGCAAAAGTGTGCCCTGTACACTCCTCCTAAACCAAATTGTCCATGAAGTTCAATCTTAGTGGGTAGGTAGGCCCCTACCTGACCATGAATACTCATGCATGGCCTAATTGGTGACGTCATAGGTCAAAGGCCACAAGTCAATTGCTAAAAATTTGATTTTTTTCCCCATTATTTTCCTATCAGTATGTTAGAAAAAGTAATAAATCACATGATATCCTAGGGCTGGTAAGATAATTTTTGAAAGTGTTTTTTAATTGGTTGCTAAGGGTGGGGTCAAAGGTCAAAATGTAGCTAGGTTAAAGGTAAAATTTGTCTACTATTTTGCATGCGTAATCGTTGGCGTCATATGTCGAAAATCAAGAGGTCAAAGTTCAAATGAGCTAATATTGGTTTATACCCATTATTTGCATAGCAGTATGTTACAGTATGAAATGGTACGAAATTTCTTGAACCCCAAGGCATTTAGATTTGGGGGAGATGAGATTTGCAACTGCATGGACTGCCCTCTTGTTTACAATTTTGTAAACGCTTCTTGTGGCAGCTCAAAAAGTTTCATAGTCAATTTTGATGGGGAATTTGGTGTCATGGTAGGGGGTGAAAAAGAGAATCGACAGGGAGAGTGGGGGGCCCTAGAAGTTGAATGTAGGCCTTATGAGAAAATTTAGTTCTAGCTTTAGAAATCATGGATCCATCTTTCAGCTCTGATTAGCGTTTGACCACCATTACTCCCATGTCAACATGTTACCTTACTTGTATGGAATGCACAAAAAAACCAACAAAAGCTTGTGGGCTCTTCCATGGTTCTTATGCTGTATTTTATGTCCTTTAATTGTATATAATTTAAGTTTGGCAACTTTGCCATATATACATAGTACTTAAATAAACACTGAATAAATAGAATGTAGGGCCTACCAAGTTGTAATTGATAATAAAAATAATTACTTGAGATTAAATGATACAGTGAGGTCGGAAGATACATGAAGGGGCACATTGCAGTTACTACATGTAGTAACACTTAGTAGAGACATTATTTGGTGGAACTAGACCTGCAGCTATGAAGGGAGGACAGTATCCCCATTTTCACAGTGCCACCTTCCGTAGAAAAGAAAAACTACACCTGTCGTTTCAATTGCTGATGCTACTAATGGATCAAAGTAAGTACTCCTACCAGTCACTTTGTCCCTTTAAGTATGAGATGCTGGCTATATGGATCTGAATGGATAATTCTTAACCGTCAGTTCTATCAATTTCATACAATCACAGTGCCATCTCACCTATGTCACACTCTTAACTGCAATGCAAAAATCTTCCATATTGAAAAAATAAGTGAGATCTACGCAGGTACACGAAGTGCCCAATCAATGGAAGACAGACAGTGGTGCAGACATGCAGAGTTGTGGCATGTATTATGTCCCAAATTTAGACAATTCAGAGAAAGCACGGCTTGACTGAGTTAATATCATGAAAGAGTCAACTTGTGTATAGTCTTTTGACCGCTTGGTGCATACGATGAACTGCCATAAGCAAACATGCATGGAATAATGATGTAATTATTTGGTTTTTCAGCCCAGCATTCACACTGAAAAACTGTTTAAGATGGAATATTTCTTCCTAATCTTGCTACCACTTATAGAACCAAAATGGGCAGACCATATCAGATTTCTTTTACTAAAATCGCCAAACTTACCTGTGGTTTGAGAATCTATAAACCCTACTTACATCATCTACAAATACACCTGCCGCGAAATTTAGTCCCTTAAAAGTTTGCAACTTTGTTTGACACAGACCATGATCTGAGGTGAAAACCGCGCTGTGCCTTACTTCACTGTTGTAGTGACACAGTCATGGCGCTGGTTCCTTACTTCACTGTTGTTATGACACAGACATGGCGCTGTCCCTTCTACGTTCACTGTTGTATGACAGCAGACATGCGCTCTGTTCCTTACTTGTCACTGTTGTACTGACACAGACAGTTGCTCTGGTCCTTACTTCACTGTTGTATGGACACAGAACATGGCGCTGTCCTTACTTCACTGTTGTACTGACACAGACATGGCGCTGTTCCTTACTTCCACTGTTGTATGACACAGATCATGGCGCTGTCCTTACTTCACTGTTTGTATGACACAGACATGCGCGCTGTCCCTTACTTCACTGTTGTATGACACAGAACATGGCGCTGTCCTTACTTCACTGTTGTATGACACACAGGACATGGCCGCTGTCCTTTACTTCACTGTTTGTACAAGAAGGGTGCAATACGTGTTCATCCTCCAGCCTTTTGTAAACAGTCCTTCATAATGTTACATTTATTAACTCAAAGGGTGCTGACCATTTTTAATGGGGGAGGAGGGAAGTGCTCAACAAGCAAACAAACCTCTATGAACAAGACTCAAACAAATCTTATCAGTGAAAACAAAATGCTTAATTCCTGTTCCAAACGAAAACAATGACAAATTTGGTAACTTTTTGTAAATCCACCTTTTGTAAGACTCCACTTCAACATAGGGCCTACAAAATTTGTCAAGGGGGGGCCCCTTACCCCCTCCTCCAGTGGAACGAAAAAAAGATACATCAAAGTGGGTTTCGTCTTTTAATGCAGATAAAGTTCAAAGTCCTTCACTTTGATCCCTAAAAAATTTTCCCCGCTATGATTATAACACGAATATAGTATTCTGAGTGATGTGACTTTTGAGAAAGATCTGGGTGTAGTTATTAAAAAAAAAAAAAAAAAAAAAAACGGCGATTTAAAGCCATCTTGACAGTGTGCAGCTGCTGCTAGGGCTAACAGGGTGCTTGGATTGATCAATAGGAATTTCAATAGTTTTAGTAAAGAAATTGTACTAAATCTGTATAAGCAGTTGGTAAGACCCACCTCGACTACGCAGCCCAGGCTTGGAGTCCCTTCTATGACAAGGACAAGTTTCTTTTAGAGCAAGTTCAGAGGATAGCCACTCGCCTTATACACGAGATGAGACATCTACCTTGTCAAGTTAGACTTAAGCATCTTGGGCTTACCACCCTGGAGTTGAGAAGGATTAGGGCGGACATGCTTCAGGTGTACAAATTTCTCTCCGATAGGAATCCTTTGTCATCTTATACAGTAGTTATTTAAAGGTTCAAAGTAATTTTCAGGTTCGAGGCCACTGTAAGAACCTAGTAAAGTGTTTTGCAAGGCTTGACATTAGGAAGTTCAGTTTCTCTCAGAGTGGGTAGTTAACTCCACATCTGTGCACTGCTTTAAGGTTAACATTGACAAGTTCTTCCATAACTGTGGTAGAATCTAGTTGTACTGGACTCATTTGGTGTTGGTTGGCTGTTTGTTTTCAGTTACGGTTGTATGGACTTCAGGGCATCTTATGGGGCCTTCAAGTTAGCCCTCCTTGGCCCTTGAACCTGTTATGTTATGTTATGTTATTACAAGTACCTCTGAAGACATTTTGAACATAATTATTACAAACAATAGGTAAAGCAAGGAGAAATTCTCCTTGAATTTCACAATTAACTAACAAAAACAGTTGTCACATGATCAAAATTGGCCAATCATGAACTAGAGTGATGGCCGGGCATACTAACTCTGATTGGGGTGACTGCCTGTTGCCTTTAGCAAATGTTGCAAAATAAGTAATGTAACTAAGTGCTCATCACTTGATAAAAAAGGCCATATTTGAGGGGTTTGGCATTTACAGATAAAGGCCAAACTGCCGGCAACCATGAAACAATCACCCATTCATCATGTACTTGTGTAACTGTACTGAATTAATATACTAAACTTAAAGTGTCACAGTTCATCATATCATTCACTTCATGTGGCATCCAAGAAAGAGACATAGCTCCTGCAGGGAACAGAACCCATTTCGACGGTAATTTGGTCCACTCAGGTGGAAGTACTTTTACAAAAAGTACATCACCCAATACTCCATACACAATACTTAAAAGAAAATCCTGACATAAATAACACTAATTCCACAAATTCCGATGCTATCCTCAGGCTGTAAATGTATTTATGTTTTCAATGTTGATAAATACGTTTTTCATTTTTCAAAGTCCTCATGTAAAACCAATATAGCATTAGATCTTTTAATAACTCACTTAAAAGTAGAATTCACCTTTTTTGTTTTTCTGCACCACTGAAAAAACAATATTTTGTTCTAAATGTAATAATTTTTCATCCACATAAACTCCCAAACTTTTCTGCTTCTCTGACAATGTTTTCTTACCAAAAGAAACACCTGCCAGGCTTCCATACTTCTATGAAGAAATCCAGAAGACAGTTATATTGATTTCTTTCCAATGAAATGGTTTTGATTCTAAGGAACACTCATGCTAATTTGGAGGTAGCACCCTAGACTGACACCAAAAGTGTCTAGCGACCTTTCCATCAACAGTGATTTGACAGTTTTCACTGGGCAGAAGAATAATTTCAAAAGCTACATTTGTACATAACGAACTGACTTGGTAGAAGAGAACTATAACTTATGGCACTGAGAGAGCAGACACATTAAAGATGGTATCTGCATGAGAGAAAGATGAAGCTTCTGCAAAGGCTCTGATGGTAATCATCAGTCTTAAAGTGGCCATGACACGTAAATTGGAGTAACGGGAGACTAATTTAGCCTAAAGTACACAAAAAGCTCTTTCCAAAACTGTTTTCATCACCTTTACACCCTTGAGCATTAAAAAGAAATTAATATTTCAAAAAATTGCACCAAACAATAGACTGTTGAAAATGAGATTCCAAGCCAACACAATAATGACGTCATTTTAGGAACACCAGCCTCCGTATACCAAACCTGGCGTACAGCATAACCTATACGTACGTAAGGGATAGTAATGATTGTAATTCGCGGCATGTCTTGAATTTGAACTTTTTTCTGTCTGTTTGGAGAGTGGTGTCGGCCTGTTATATTTTGGGGCTGCAGTAGGGTATAACTAATAATTACAAATACTCTTGATTCATAACCGAAGAACGAAAAAACTCGGCAGTGTACTGTTCGGTTCAGTCTGCAGTAATACGTACAGTGAGTGGACTGGCAGGAGCCAGCGAAATACTGTGCACACTCGATCATAGGCTAGTTCCACGATTTCCACTGACACTTGCACGAAAGTAACCTAAAGTTCATATTTTGACTGCCTACATAAAACTTTCCAAGCTTAAGTCCCTTTCAATTGCTCCAAATGCTTCTCATGCTCGAATTGTTGTGGTGTTGTACTTTCACCTCACCTAAATGTCTCAAATCGATACAGTTCTATGCGCCATAACGAATTACTCACCCCCATCTGCATCTGACGTTTTGTTAGGTATCGCCTTCACTTTTCTGATTTCAAATCCAAGAAAACTCACTTTATCGACCGTCCAACATTCCTGTCCGATTAGGGAGTTGTCATTAGATGGCAACTCCCTGGCTCGGATCCGTCATTCCAAAGAAAGTATTAAACTTGATAAAATTTCACATAGTACCTACTACGAAACAGTGCTGGTGATACATTGTGTAGTATCAGGTATATTGTGTACTGTACCCATGAAGTAGTACTTCCATGCTGTACCTATGCTGTTGCATTGTGAATGTTTGTACATGCAGCTACTTATCATGACACCAAGAGGAAAAACCTGCGTGAAATGCATTTAATTGACTGAAACAACTGGTAAGCACGAGAAAAGGGATAACAATTCCAAAATTTACGACTTTTCACGCAGGTTTTACATTGGTATCGACCTTGGTAACCGGTACAATGGAATGCAAACACTGTATCGAATGTCTGAAGGATACCACGGCAAACAACGATCAGTTCCTAAAGTGACGTCACATGACGTAACAAGATTTTGAAAATTTTCAGGAAGACTGACTTTTCAAGGCTAGAAGAGGGTGTATTTTTTCTCAATTTTCGAGCGGAAAAACAAGTTGTAAACAAACAGAATGGTTGATTTTCGTTGTAGGAAAAGTATTCCTAAAGATACCAAAGGGTTGAAACCGTTAATTTACACGTGGCATAGCCACTTTAAAGGAAAACCACTTCAATAAATCTGAACAACATTAAGGGGGTGCCAGGCAATTTTTACCCTGTGGTCCCAGAGACTTTTGCCTAGTTTGCTTAAAAAATATATGACCAGGCAACTTCTAATATTTGTTCAAAGTGCCTGGTCATGTCCCTCAACTTATCAAATCCAAACTGAGGTAACTGTTTTAAAAAGATTGTGAGAATTTTTCTTGATTTGTACTCTCTGATATGAGCTCATTAAACAGTTTTATGCACACATTCTATTAAACTTGTATTTACCATGATATTCCTGGAAGAAACTAGTTTATGCACACATTCTATTAAACTTGTATTTACCATGATATTCCTGGAGGCTTAGGGGTGCATTGCAAAATGTGTTCGACTGGCACCTACTAGACCAATCCACTTAGTGTAACGCACAGTAGCCAGCAGAGCAGATTTAAGGAAAAGGGTTTGTTAAGGAATGGTACTTCTTTTGTCCATTATGAAATTTCCTCATTCTGGTGATAGCTTTTTAAAACATTGGGAGTCATGATTTTCTTGGGGGGGGGGGAGGGGGGTTCTATAAAATGAAATGAAGAGAAGCCCCACTATTTAATATTTCATTAGGCAGAATCTTCCTATGCAGAAAATGTTCAACAGTTGGTACCTTTTCCAATTAGGTGATTATTCATGCATGTGTTATGTGCCCTAGAGATGTATCAGAATTGACATTTAATGGCAGTTATCTTAGAGAAAGCTGGAAGGTGATCTAACTAACCTAAATGACAAATGAGTAAATTGGCACCTTTTATGCCAATTAGACTACTTTCAGAGCAGAATTTGCTGTTCATTGTAATCTAACAGCTGCTGCTTATGTGAGTGGCTATTTGGAGGAATAAACCATTAGTCAGTTGAAGCAGTGATCACAAAGACACCATTAACAGACATATACATTTTCCACAAACATGCATTTCAGAACTCCTTCCATTTGCAACTGCCTCAGGCTATGGGGTTGTAACATAATATACCCCATTTATCAAATAGACTCATGGGGTGTGGAAACAGCTGTCAGTAAAATACAGCATGTGAAGAGGAGGTTAAAAATAAAAGAATCAAACTAACCTGATCAAAATCAGCAATTGTCACAGGTAAAGCCTCATCCCTGAAACCAATTGTCTTTTAAAAGATCTGTCCACTGTGCATCCACTATTGGAAAGGATGAAAAAATATCAGAGGAAATGGTCAAAATCAAGCTTACTAAAAACATCACAGCAGCAAAATGCTGTATTTATAGTAAACTTCAGTATATGCATCTGTTGTGGAAATTAAAATAAAATGTTACTTGAATGGTACAAAACATTAATATGCAATTATGGTATACATATTGGGTGCATGGGTACATACTGGTACTCATGTTCTAGCTAACACAGGTTGTTACTGTTGTTACTATGGCTATACTATTAAAATCTTCATCCACCGAAATGAAAAACCTGCCAAAAGATTTTGGAGCCCATACTCACCTTCTACCATAGGTCTATGTAAAAATACTGCATATGAGTCCTCATGATGGCAGCAAACATTTCATTAAAAAGATATCTGGAAGCATTGACACAAATCTGGAATAGCCACATGGTACTTATGAAGAATATGATACTGTAAGTTGTGGAAAGATGAACACAGAGTAGATGTAGAAGAATGGACGGCCGATTGTATCCATCCTGAAGTTGGTGAAATTGATAAGCTAATTATCAAAAAAAGAAAAAAAAAACATCACAAACTATCAGTTGATTGAACTTTATCAAAGGAGAAGCTGGAATTTTACATGCAGTTTTAATTGAACAGGATTGTTTTGCTCTCTGCATGACCTGGAAATGTTAAGACATTTTTGCAACTATAGTGGTGAGCTAATACAGGTTCAAAAGTGATATGCAATACTTGTGTTGTCAAAAACTATGAATATGAAAGATACTTTATGTGAGGGAGATACATTTCATTACTTTATAACTAAACAATGTTTCAAAGTAAGTTTTTAGCCCCTACATTTTGCCTGCCTTTACTGACACAAAGCCTCAAAGCATGGCTGCTTGCAAATAGTAAATTCACCACATATACTAAATAAGAATAAATACTTGTCAACTGTAAACCCCCTCCCTCCACTCTACTACATTTGAGCATAGCTGGAACTGAAGCAGGAATGTGCTTATGGAAAGGCAATAAGTCTTTCATTCCCTGATAATGTGAGATAAATTCTGGTTAAGGCTGGGCATTTTATCGCTGTACATTCCCCCCCCCCCCACCCCCCAAACAGATGCAATGTTTCCCCATAGCAGGACAGCATTTTGTAACAGTTTGCAGTAATGGTAGTAAAAATATGCAAAAAGCCCCTAAAGCCCCCTCCAAATCCCTACAATTTTCCTGGCTAATTTCCTGCAATACCCATGTGATTTTCCCATCCTACTCTTAACAGAGCACATCTCTGCTAAAAGAACTAGCTGCTAAATTGCCCTTGTGCAGCAAAGACTAAATAATCACACATCCCAGCCAAAAGTGTTGTATCAGCCCTCCTATTGCCCAAGATGGGGTCATATACTCTACAGCAGACACTCTCTAATAATTGATTTAACACGGTATTATAACTATTCACTAGCAGCCAATATAAAGGAAGATTTTTCAGTACAGTATCAGGCCTTTGAAAATCAAAGGTGAGTACATAACAGCTCTCCTAAGAGCTGCTATGACGAGCTGTTTCCTAAATTATCACTGATGTTACATGCAACAGAAAGCGTGTCATGCTCTTGTAGACAAGCTTTTTTAACAATCGAGTTAGTAGTAAATGACTCGCCTCAAGTTCATTTTTATAAGCGAGTTTAGGCGCTGCCAAGCTATAGCTCGCCTTAAATGAAAAGGCCTAAGTATGGTTGCACTGCAAGTGTCTCCTTTTACACTAATACACCAAAATGTTACACCTAAGACACAGTATGATTCTAAGGCTTCTGGCTATTTAGATCAAATGTGATATCACTTTAAGCCACTTTGAGGCAGAGCCATTGTTGCAAAGCAAACTTTAACAGGAAAAAGGCCTGCGGGTTTGAGTAGTTGGAAAAGGGAACATTTTTGTGTCATCCCTGGGTGGAGTAGGTCCTTGGTGGCAAATTTGGGGAATTTTGTTCGCATGGGGAATAACCTGGGGGAATTTTACAACACTAATTCCAATATGTAGCAATGATATGACATACTTTACTTTGCTTTTTACAATCTCACCCATAACTAATTTTATTTTCTGTAGGGATAAAGATTTATAAAGAGATAAATTATGTAATTGTCCATTCCCAAACTAGCACACAGAAATTACATTTACATCTTATTTGACATGTGAAGATACAATTCACTGGATTTAATTTTCGATGTCAAAAAATTCCAGTTCAGTTTTTAAAGCACAAAGAGTTTTTAAAGAATTCTGACGGACTCTTTCATGACCTTGCCACAGTATGACATGTACATACTGCATGTTTGGTACTCACAAGGGCAGTGATTTGTGTTGGATACTGGGGTGTGGGGGGTGGGGGGTCTGAACTCTCAAAATGATTTGTAAAGTCTCTGTATGCATATGGGCAATTATGCAGTAAACCGACATGGTAGCATCAACAAGGTTAATTTCCATTCTATGTTAGCTTCATAGGTTTTATGTTCAGGGCTAATCCTTAGACATACAGAAGCCTAAAAATTTTCATCTTGCTACCTCAATTTTGAAAAAACATTTCTCTATGAAAAATATCACTGGCAAACATTTACATACATCAAAAAAATAACAGGTGTAACACATTGACATACAAAACAGAAATGGCTATTTTTCAGAAAGTTTATCATGTACATACTTTTTGCCATTTTCTGAGGATGATATGTAGCAATACTTATTAACTAACCCATTGGGGGCACTTTTTGATCAATATTAAGCTCAGGAAACCATAAATTGTAAATGTATGTCAATGTTACATTTTTATCAGCATTTTTTTTAATGGGCAAACACAATTTCATAACGGGCTAGGGTAAGTTGTTACTGTCTGGGGCAGACCCTAGGATACCCGTTACAGTACTAACAACAGCAAGCTTCCCACATGAAAAATTCTTGGATCGAATACTAAGCAATGAAAGCGTAATTGTGTTGTGCTGTATTGTATTGAGAAAGATTTCCACAATATACATACTTATATTACAATATTTACATTAATACTAAATTGTGGGGGAGGTCTGAAAAATACGAGCTGGAAAAGAAGGCTAGGCTAACTTATAAAGAAAGAAGAGAAGAAGAAAATCATCAAGTAACTTTATATACAACACTCCTTTGCATACAACACCATCACATCAGATTAGTCCTTGTCTGCATTAAGCAGATGATACTTAAAGCACTTCAAAAATTTACTAGTTGATGAACAGGCTTTTAATGTATTTGGGAGACCATTCCAAAGATTAGCACCAGAGAATAAAAGGGGCTTACTATAGCTTAAAGTGTGGGGTTTAGGAATGTGAATAAAAGCAAATGCTTCTGGTGGGATAGGGGTGGACATTAGAGTTAAGACAAAAGCAATTATAAAATATGTCTGGGAGCAACTGATTGGAGTACTTGTACATGAAGCTACCAAGCTGATACTTAAAAATATCATGGATTTTAAGAATCTGCAGCTTAAAGAAAAGTGGTGAAGTATGAGCTAAGAAATTGTAAATGGTGATAATGCAAACTGCTTTCTTTTGCATAACATACAGCTTATTGATGCAATGTGAAGAAGCATAGACAATGTTACAATATGACAGTTGGGAGTAAATCAGTGAAAAATACAAAGTAACAAGGACTGACCTAGGAACAATATTTTTTATCTTACATAGAACTCCAACAGCTTTACCTGCTCTTCCACAAATTACATTAACATGATCCTTCCAATTTAAACTGGGAATAAACTGCAAACAAACACTGGGGTTGGAATGCCCAAGTGGGCACTGGGTCCAAAAGGAATATCCCAATGGGAGCTTGAAGGTAAAACAAAAAAAAATGTAGGCATAATATTGCAGCAAGTATTTTCAATGATACTGTTTGCAAACTACTGACCATAAAAATTATAAGTGACCACTGTTTTTAAGAGGTTAATTCCAACTAATGGTTGATCATTTTGATGATGGAGGAGGATGGATGATGGTTAGGGTTGCATGAGGCATTGGAACTATAATCTCTTCCCCGAGCTGTCCTACAGGAAGAAGTCATAGACCCTTTTCCAAATAGCAATTGCAATGGATTGTAGGACAGAGTTCTGGTAGGCGATGTTGTCAATGGCATTTTGCTGTGGCAAAAAACGATGCACACCAAAATTCTGTCCCACAATCCTTTGTAATTCCTATTGGGAAAAGAGTCTATGGAAAAAGATCTCTCTCCTACGAACAGCATTGAGCATTTACATGGTGTTTTGCTTCATAGTAAAAGTTATCCTCTCTATTTAAAACAAAAGACTACATTTCTTTCTTGTCTTCATCTACTTGCCTTAATTTCCTCTCTATGTTATCTTTTTAAAATTTTTCTCCCAAAAGAAAGGAGGGGGTGAGAAAAAGAGGCTTTGCACAATTTCATAATATGGTCAGATAAGTAGGAGGGGGAAAACTTTTCCTGTGAGCCCTGGCTCCATCACTTTATTAAAATTCCCGTTCTGTCTTGTTTCCATTCCTTTACTTTGTATAATCTTTCAATTCATTACCCCATGCAAGAGAAAAAAGGAAGGAAGGGATGGTGTGTAGATGGTGGGGAAATTGGATAGGGAACTGCATGGTTCCATGAAAAGTGAGGGCAACTTCCAACTCTGCCCCCTGCTCTGGGCCTTTTGTTCTATACTTAGTCATAAGCAAACCTCTCTCCTTGAAGACCAAAACATCAAGCTGGGTGACTACAGCTTGAAACAGGCAATTCTTCTGACTTATCAAAGACACAGGAACTTGAATGACTTTTATTATTTTGTAAATGGGCTTGTCTACAATAAAGGGGTATAAAAGTGTTACAAAGGTGGTGAAATTTGAAGTCCTCTAAGACTAAATTTTTGTTGTGTTATTTTGTTTGATTGGTAGTCTCAATTTTTTCCTGAGAGCAGGAAGATAGTTCTTTTCACCTATCACCACTTTTTAAGTGGTAATTGTTACTGGTTACGTATGTAACGGGGACAGACATGGAAACTCTTTGCTCCAGAAATCTTTAAGGAGGACAATATGTATAAATAAACCCTGTATTTAATAGAATGATAAAGAACAAACACTTTTCCACTGAAATTGCATTACCACTAGTTAAACATGGACTAGTACGGAGATCAATGGTTACGTTGGTAACAAGGACGGACATGTCCGTCCTCGTTACCAACGTAACCAAACTATGTTCGAGAAAATTAAGCACTTTAAACACTTGAATGCATTGTGACACAAGTTTTGCTCTTTCCTGAAGTGTAAACTGATGACATGTGAAACATTCATCAAAAACCAATGTGACCATGTGCCTACGTTATACTACCGACAAGGACATGGTTACGTTGGTAACATCTGGACGGACATCGCCTTGAAGGCTCTCATACCCTTGTTGTAAGCAAAAAGATGGAGGAAAGCACACAAACCAGTGACAAATATGGCCATCTGCAAACAGATGCAGTTTTATCAAATTCTCTGGTAATTTGTGTCCTACAGGCCTGTTAATATGATAGTTACCAACGTAACCATTAGGGGACAGACATGTTACCAACGTAACCATCATGTGCTCCGCAATTGACTATGATGCATTTACTGCTGGATTATTTTATTTGTGGTACTGCACATGATCAAGGTTAAGTGTTACATCATAACCTTAGCTCTGGAAATCTTTTCTTTCAGTTAAAATATCAACTATTAAGATTTAATATCCAGATGGACGGACAAATCTCAAAATTTTACTCCAAATTGCTGATAAAATTTTGCGGTGTTTGTGCACCTAAAAATATTCATTTATCATTTACCATTTATTTTGTACATTACATTTATGAATGAAGACAAAGAACCTGCATCAGTCACATCTGCAAAGGTCCCACTCACATCATAGATTTATTCCACGTCCTCTGTAACACTTATAGGTGGTAAAAAAGGCCAAAATAGCCCCAAATTCTGCCCAAAACATCCTTTATATAAGTTGGACATTGATAAAATTGTCTTTATTATCTCTCTATAGTCCTCCAAGTATGGTGAACTGTAAAATCACCAAACCATTGTGACATCTTTCAAAATATCATCAAAGCAAAAAACACACACTGAATATTTTCCTTTACTGTAGACAAGCCCAAATGCGCATTGCTGGTTGGCATTATTATCACTGCAAAAGAATCGTAGACATTTTTACTTTCTATCAACCCTGAACATTAGCCGTCATTACGTTACCCAAAACGGTAAAGACTCTTCTCTCTCCTAAGCAATGTTGGTGCACCACAGAGCTCAACACTCAGTTATCTCCTCTAATTTATATTTATGACATTTGTAATTCATCATTAGATGCTCACATTTATCTTTTTGCAGATGATACACTGTACTTTTTCAATACAAAAATTTGACTGGCTCAGCAGGAGTTCTTACACATTGTTGAATGGCTAAATTCAAACAAACTTTCCCTCAATATGAATAATACCAAGCTACTTGTTTTCCACAATTTAGTTCCAAATACTGAAAATATAATTCTTACTTTGAACAAAACTAGAGTGCCAGCAAGTCACCACACAGTTTTTTGGCACTATCATTGATTGTAAACTTAGTTAGAACGTATTTCGTCTATTTGCAGTAAATTTCCCAAATTAATTGTATACGCAATAATCTGAAACGTTTTCTACCCCAAACTACCCTTCTACTTTACAATGCACTCATACTTTCACATACTTACTATAACCAGGTGCGGATCCAAGGGGGGGGCTTCCTCAGGCTCAACCCCCCCTTTTTCGCCACATCAACAATAACAAATACGCGAAAATTAGCATAATGTTAATCTAGGAGAATACTCAATACTTTCGAAATGTCTGGATCTGCACCTGATAACTTACTGGTTTGAGGGAATGCCAAAAAAGATCACCTACATTCCATTTATCTGCTGCAAAAGCTTGCTGTACGAAACATTTGTAATGTTTCTTTCACTCATCATACAGGCCCTCTCTTCAAATCACTCGGTATTCTTTCTGTATTTGACCTTTTCAAATATCAGCTTGGTGTTTTCATGCATAACTTGGTTCACTAAGAGTTGCCAAAATGCTACAGTAATTTTTATGTTCAAAACAGACATCATGATTATGACACCAGGAAAAAGCATCTGCTCACTATTCCTTACTCTAGCACAAGCTGTTCTATGGAATTCCCTTCATGATCACATAAAGCAAATGTACTTCCCTATACTCTTTTAAGTAAGTCAAGTATAAAAAGCTTCTTCTAGACATTCTAAACATTTAAGGGTGGGTTTAAAACTGTTTTTGTTATGATGTTCTTTTACTCCTGCTTGTAATTTTTTTCTCATGTTTTTGCTTCCTTCTATAGTACGATTTTTTTTCAAGGGGGCCAGACTTAGTAAAAGCACTTCTGCTCCCCTCTGGATCCTTTCACCTTTAATGCTATTATGCTGTGTTGTGCATTAACATTAATTGCTAGTATTCTGAGGCGAAAAATAAACTTGAAACTTGAAACCAATCTGCTGTTTCAAAGATAATTTTAGTGCTTACTTATCTACAGAGTTCAAGTTAGAAAATCTCTTCATATAAAAGTAAGGTTACGATTATTATATCCACAGTAAAAAGTACTTACCCCCAAAATGAAATGCTTAGTCATCGCATATTGAAACCAAGAAAAGGCAGACTTTTCTTGTATGCAATGGAACAAATTCTCTGATGTACAAAATAATTGTAAAAGAGTTGTTACCAACAATCTGCAACTATATCTCCAGGCTACACTTTAGCACAACTTAGTGAATATAACAACATAATTTGTTCAAATTTGTTATAAGCAGACAAACTCAGAAAGATATACTTTTTCACCTAACAACAAACCCCAAATACTTTAAGTAATGTGATAAATGTGAAAAGGTAATGTAGCTTCAAATTAATATGAGATAAGACCAGTCTTATTGATAGTGAAAGACAATTTGTTTTCATTTCAACACAAGTTAACAAATAATTTTCAAGAGTCCACGAGTTCCAAGTGGATTTAAAAGCTTTTTTTATTTTGATTTCCACCCATGCAAACAGTGCTAACAATCTGCTGTGGAGAATCTTGAATTTTCTAGGAGCATAAATTTAATATTCCTGCAATGTTTTTTGCTAAGGTCCATGTAAGTGTGCGTATTGTCTGTATAGCAGTGTTCATATGAAATAGCTCCTAGAAACCATGCATTTTAAAGTTTTAGTTAAGCCTGGGATAAAACAGCCTCCTTCTCTGCAAGGCATTTGTTTCCAGGTTATGATTTGAAGGATTTGTCTATTTCCAATAATCTAGAGTATCTGTCAGTTTCAACTGATTTAATCAGAAGTTTTATCAGGGTCAAACAGGCCTATAAAGACTGTGTTCTTATCTGATCTGGCAATTCACGTTAGCTTCAATTGAGAAAATTGTAGTAAAATTTGGCCAATTATTTGTTTGTTCCCATCTGAATTTCAGCAAGAGTTCTAGATGATAACCTGCTCTAGCAAAATAGGATGTCCTAAACAGATCTTGAGAACAAGTGCATTCCCACAAGAAGAGATTTCCTTGGCTTAGGGGATAATCCAACCATCTGTATTTTTGTAAGTGGAGATTAACCCTGACACCATCATACATAATCTGTTGTTGGACTTGTGGTCCAACAAATATACAGTAATTAATGATGGCCTGCTAACACACATGTGCAATGTATATCTAATTTGTGTCACATTATTTGTGGAGTAGGAAGGGGTTCCTTGGGCCACAAAGGTTGAGTAACACACGTTCTAAATTTTACGGCTTACACTCTCACCAGGGAGTTGCTATTTGACTGGAGATTTGTCTTCAAAAATTTTATGAACCTTGTCCTTAAATCTACCTCAGGACACACAATCCTGCCTTTGCAAACTCTTTGAATTTTAACCAAGGACAGGCTCCCCAGGGGACCTGTAAAATATCCTTTGAAGACAAGGATGTTACCGACAGCTCCAAACGCCCTCTATCGGTTGAGCTGGTTTTGAAACCATTGCTCTGTACAGAAATCGATGATCTAATGGGACTCTCCCTATTTTTATACCATGCGCAGTAGAAAATAAGTGAGGTGTTACAGTTGTAATATATGTGCAGTTCAAGCTTGGACATAAATCTATCGATGGGTAAGTTCCTTTTCTTTCAGAGTTTTTTCTAAGTTAAGTTTTCCTCCGTTTTTGTTGAACCCTAAAAATCGTATTGTGACAAAACTTGGTGGTCAAAATGCAATTTCAGGGCCTCAGAATTGAGTATTTTCGTGCTTTTCCGCAATGAATCGCATTTTCTGAACGTACTGTGTAGGTAGCTATGTTTGTATACGTACATGCATTTCACGAAGAGAAAAAACGTGGCACCAAGCGCCAATTTACCGAAAAGAGCATTTTTCGGGGCCTAGATTTTGCAAAATTTCCATTTGTTTCTATGGTTACTGAAGTTGACGAATTTTGGCGCGTTTTTGCTGAGCGGAACTAACGGAAATTTTAACGTTACTTTTAGTCCATAATGCCATATACCAATTCTGCGAAATCTTTATCGGGATAGAAAAATAACCTTTTTTCAGTTCAGCACCGTTATTATTTTAGGTAGAAATGTGAATTGGCAATAATTTAAGTGATTTATGTCGATTTTGTGGTCTTTGCTGGTTTTATTTTTAGTTCTCGTTGTCTTTACGGCAAGTGTTTGTTCTATATACATTAGTGTGTGCAGTCAAAGCATGCAGCTTGTATTACGCAGCTATGGCGAAACCTGGTCAGGGTAACCCAGACTGTAGTTAACATTCGACTGTATGAGGTGATTAGACCATTATGTATACATGTTCTCACATCGAGATTACTCTTACTAGGCTAGTTGCTGTTTACACGGAGAGCCGAAGCTAGCGCTGTAGTACAGTGTGTGCGGTGTATGCAAATTAGCTACCGCACACGGAGGTTTATTGCACCTAGCTGTTTTGATAAGAGTGTTATGTTACAAGTCGGTAACTTGGTGACTTCAAAGAGATTGTGAAGACAAATCTCCAGTCAAATAGCACCTCCCTGCTCTCACACACAGCTGGAAAAACTGTTCATTTCCCAGCTAGGAAAGGAGTAAAATTTTCCAAAATTTCTTCAGTATTTTCATGTACACAATTACTTTCCTTCAAATTGCCATAATTTTCCTTCAAACACCCAAAGCTCCCTGGTACAAACCTCCTGCAGTTTCCCAACTTTTTCCACCCATGGTCTCTTGTTAAATGTATATATAAATTGCACTAATTGTAAATATTGTACAAATTTGCTAGAAATCAACACTGAACTGAACTGAACTAAATGTGCAATGTATGATGGAAAAGAGCTTGCTTATAAAATAATATTGATTATAATATAATACATTGGACTTACACAGCACCAAATCAGGAACAAACGTGTAGCTGCTCTAGGGGCATTACAAACATGCAGACAACTTAGTAAAATGAACAAGTAAAGAAATGAGTCTTGAGGCTAAGCCTAAATGCAGATAGTTCAGTACAAAACCCAATATGGTCTGGTAACTGGTTCCGCAAATAGGGAGCAGATCGAGTACCATGCAAAACGTCAGTATCCATAAGATTGTAACCATGGATTTGGAAGAGACAGGTAGGCCTTCCCAGAGGAATGAAGATGGCCACGAGGAGTAACATAGGGAGACAGTAGCTGAGAGATAAACACAGGTTGTTCTAGATACTGAGAACAAAATGTGAGCAGTAGTACAGTATTTTAAATTTGACCCTCTCACTTACAGCGAAGTATTGCATTTAAAATGCACCAAAATGGTACGACAAAGAAAAATCATCATTAAACTATTCAGTCTCACAATACATCTCCCCAAAATATTATGCATTACGTGAGCATCTGAAATTTTGAAGTTTAGGCCAAAAAATTATTCTTGAACAACAAATAACTGAATTTCTGTCTGTGAGAACCTTATTTCTTGAAGAGAAAGCTACTGTGCTGCTTTACTTTGAATTACCTATCATTCTCCATCTACAAATATTAGTTTTAAACAAATGAAAATTTTGTGTGCAACAAATGCAATATTTCCCCTTAATTAGTACAGTTCTTTGCCAAAAACATCAATGTGTACTGTACATCATCTTTATATTATAGTACCACTTTAAAGCACAGGGCATACTGATGTGAGATGAAGTTGGTCAGGCTCCCCTCCCCCAATCTTTCAGTAAAAAGTCTTGCACTGAAGGAGAAAAAATTTATTACGAGACCAGCCATTTTGGAATACAAATATATGAAGAAAAAATGGAAAATCTTGCACCATGTTGCATCCAGAGTCCTTGAAATGGGAAAAAATTTTCATAGGGGAGGGGTGAAAATGTAGACCCCCAAGGCCAGCAAAATTCCAACATCAATGTGCAACCTCCCCCCCCCCCCCAAAAAAAAAAAAAAATTGAATACTGTGGCGATGGGGCTGTACAGGATAATCTGTTAGGCCACTCACAGTTTATTTTACCTGGTCTCACTGAGCTGACACCAAGTATCACCTCAACAGCAGTATGGAATATCCCTCACTGGTGAGGCAATGTAAATGACAAATCACTTGCAAAGTTTGACTTGAAAAGTCAAACCTTTTAACTGAGTCACACAAATATTAAACATATATAACAAAGTCAAATACATGTAACAAACATTATACCCATCTTTTCATGTGGATTCAGTATTGAAATTTTTCATCAAATACAAAATGTAAGTACATCAAAGTGCCTAATTCTTTTTATGAAAAACTGAGAGTCATCACCTGGCAACTAAGTGACAGTCAAACAAATCTTTAGACATCCAAGTATTACCATCCCAAATTAAGGAAATGCCACAACTTCCTTAATGGACTCAACCACTTTAAATACACTTAAAATTGCTTTAAAATAAACAGGAATTCACTCCAGAAAGTTTGGCCTATAAAATCCTTGCTCAAGTCCAATTAAATTGTTGCTGTAAATTGACTTTGATGGATATGGGAATGCATCTCCTTTACAACCGTGACAAATAACGTCTCACTCAGAGTATTTGATTTAGTTAAATGTTGTCATCCTTTGTACTCAAGTATGGTTCTTTTTAAATGTTAGGGTTTTTTTTTTTAGGGAGGATTTGTTAAATAAATGCTGAATGACTCCTTGGTTTATCCGTCATGAATGTGCAATATTTAAATGATCTGAAACATCACTTAAAGATAGTTATAAGGGAAACTGGAAATTTGAGAGAAAGGCAGATGATTCAAAATAAGTTTTGTGATGATTGTTCATTTCCTCTATAAAACTACTGTACCAGCAAATGCAGTCTTAACAATCTGAACACACCCAAGTATGCTACAACTGATGAAAGCAGAAGCTGGTTAACTGTGTCCCCCCGAGGGAGCTTCAGTCCAGTGTGCAACTGAGTTTGTCGGTTGGGGAACCGGTTTTAATGTCATGCTCAATGCCAAGTGGGAGGAAAGCCAAAGGAAATGTACAGTATGCATGACCTGAGGTGACTTCCAAATTTTGTGATAATGTTAACTTATTACATACCTCCAAAAGTGACTTTGGCATTAAATAAGTGAGAGTGCATTTTCCTTGATTTGTGCTCTAAACACTGTAACAGGTTCATGAGCTCTTTTCAAATGTTTGTATGGACATGTTGCATTTTGAAATATAAGGGTGTTCCCAGAATCTTGATAGTACATTGTGCCAAACATCTTATTAATTCACAATTACATGATTGGTCTCCTTGTCATATGGAGAGACGGAGCCTAATTCTGTGGAAATCTACAACACCTGGCCCCCTGTTTCATAAAGAGTTACGACTGATGGCTCAAGTTTGATCTACCATGCAATCGTCCTATTGAAATCAAACGACAGATCGATCTTAACCTTTTATGAAACAGGGCCCAGGAGACAAAACAAGGGCTTGCCTGTATGGTGCCTGGTCCCAGCCTGCTTGATGTAAGCCTGAGGCTAGACAATGGTAACATTACTACTGTATACTAAGACACACATAATTGTAATTGAATATATATATCAACCTATGCATAGGCTACTCCAATTTACTGTGCATTTTCTGTTCCAGTGCCAACTTTTAAGTTTTCAAATGATGCATGAACTATAACCTGATCTTTATGATGCTAGAAGATAACTGACATTACATTCCTCATCACTGAACCATTACAATGTTATATATGTCAGTGGGGTGTACTAATCACACACCTTTTTATGCAATATGTGGTAATGGATGGAATGAAACTGATCACTAACCAATAAACTTCACCCACCCACCCCTTCCTCCCACCTTACTTTAAATCATATCATTCTGTTAATGGTACTGTATGTAAACTGTATGCACCCCAAAGGCAATATTTCCCTTCAAGCTAATGTACAGAACCAGTAGTGTCTGCTGATGTATGCTACTATACATGCTTAAAACTAGAAGAGTCTCCACATACAACATATTCTCTCTGTAGTCTGTAACTATGACAGGAGCAGAGTACTAATGCACTCCATCCATAAATCTATTCTTTACAATGGAAAACTTTCCCAACATAATGGCCATTGGCACATTATACTTACCATAGTTTGGTTCAGATTGCCTCCACTTTTAGAACATGGTAAATGGTAATCAAAATTTAAAATTCAAAATATTTATGATGCTACAAGTTTCTTTTCTTTTTATCTGGGGCAACAATAATTTTCACCAACACAGATCTTGAACATCACTGCTTAATCTATATATGTAATCATTTCATTAGGACAAAAGAAATGAGTTAACTAACAAAAGAATGAATTAAGATGGCTTTAATCCAAGGATGATTAAAATGATGTATATAGAAAGTGCTTTTTCTCTCTTTTGCTTCTTAACAAGCTCCTTAACATTAATGACTGCCATTACAATAGCATAAATCACATAACAATGATGAATGCTTCTTTCTTGCATTCTCTTTTCAGCTTTTTGCTTCTCTTTGAGTTTTTTCTGTAAACCAAAACCTATGAATTCACACCTTGATAAGGCCAGGTAAAAGAAATTTCTTGTTCAGTGTCAAGCCATTCCAATTTTGAGAGTGTTTTGAAAGAGCTAAAACTGATAAAAGTAGGAGGGAAAATGGGCCAATACCTGTCTGATGTCAAGCCTTGTAAATTTTGGAAGTTGAAAAATTTGTTGCAAATTGATTTTAAAAGATTGGAATAGATAAGAATGTCTATCAAATATATGACAATGAGTAAATCCACAATTTTTGGACAAAATGGAAACAATTTTACCTAAACTTTGACCACATTCAGTGTCAGAAAAGAAAAAGGTCTGGACATTTTTGAGGTCTGAGCGGGATCCTAAAAAAATAATTTTACATTGCCTAACCTTCACAAAATGAAAGCTTTGTAAGTTTTATCAAGGACTCTGTATCCAGCACACTGTCTCTCCATTATCCAGTAACTTTACTGTCAAAAACATGAAGCCTAGGTGCCTCATTAATACTTTTGCTCATTCCCAAGCAAGATAAACATAGACAATGATAACAATTATATATGACTCTTTAAAGTAGAAACAGTACCTGCCAATTGCAATTTTCAGCAGAAAACACCTACACTTCACTGATTTCAACCTACATTACAGAGCATGTTACACAAACTAGCTATTTCAGCAGCAGCTCCAAGTACAGACAATAGGTAACAGGGGTGGGAAACCTCCAGCCTGCACAGGCTGTATCTGGTCTACGAGACTGTTTAATCTGGCCCACGTGACAATTTGACTTGGTCCACATTGCAATTCACAAAGGTAAATCCAGAAACACTTGAAATATATTGATAATAATCTTTTAGCCCACCTTTTTTCCTGCTTATACCATTTTCCAGATATTTTACGAAAATACACTGTGAGATAACACTACCGGCAGAACACTGGGCTTTCTAAAAACCTATAGCATGCTCAATGTAACATGCCGTAATACCATGTCTTTAGACATAAACCAAGTGCAGAATTATTGTACTACTGGTGACAATGGCAGCTTTATGTGAGAGATAGCCTACATGGCACTGAACAAAAGTGTACTTTCACATTATTTCAGTACATTACAATACAATACAAATGTCATTACATTACAATACAAAAGTCATTGGGTTTGCCCCGGTGGATTCTAGATAATCAAAACTCCTGTCCCTCAAAGAATGGGTTGAAAAGTTAGAAAGTGGGTAATTTTCAATGTTAAGTGAAGAAAAAATAAAATTGTTTCACATATGCTGTTTTTCTTTTGGCGTACTTTTCGTAGGTGCTTGATGTTCATTATTACTTCATACTTATTAACCAAAAAGACAAGTGGTGAAATTGCAATACTTCTGGTATGTTAATATTTGCACATCCAATGCCATTTTAAGGAAGTGGATGAATACTTCATTCTAATGCCTGTAAATGTATACAACCTCCAGAGCTTCTAGGGCTTTGTCCCAGTTCATTTAATATCTGGGCATTTCCCCTATATCCCATGATGGCCTGCTTTAGGCCCTTGGGCCTGTGCCTTATGAGGAAATCCTGTTGCACCCTCACCGTCTTTGGCTCCATTGGCTTGCAAGTGCATTATGATCATTGAAAAGGCCCTTCAGAGGAAAAAGTTCCACATCCCTGATATATCACAATCATATCACATTTCAAGGGATACACAGTACCTGCCAATTGCAATACCAGGCAAAAAGCGCCTGCGTATCACTGATATCACCCTTCATGGCAGGGCAGAAGTTGGATGTTTCTGTAGGAGCTCCAAGTAAGTTCAGAAGATTTGTAGCAATCACATTACTTTTCAAGAAACACAATTACAATATCAGGCAGAAAATACCCACATATCACTGATTATAATACCCTGCAAGGCAGAGCAGAAGTTGGTTGTTTCAGTTGCAGCTCCAAGTGAATACAGACAATTTATAACTACTGTACCATATCACTTTTTCAGGGATACACAACACCTGCCAATTTAGATACCAGGCAGAAAACACCTGCAAATGTAACTGACAACACCCTCCATGGCAGGACAGAAGTTGACTACTGTACCATACTGTAAGTTGCCAGCTTTATCATACAGGCCATAAAATAGCCAGATAATAGGGTTTTTTATTTGTGGGGGTGAGGGGTGCAAATGCGGAACAGGGTTATGAAGGGAGGACAATATTATCACTGCAGGTGTTTTACTTTCCAAAGGGGAAACAGTATCAGCCACTTGCTATACCAGGAATGTACAGGAAGGTAACACATGTCACTAACAACACCCTTCAGGCCTGATTTTGAAAGAAATTTTCAAGTTGCCCATCGGACAACCTGAAGTTAAATTTAGGTTGTCCGAAATAGTTTTTTTGTTGTCCGAATGAAAGTGACGAAGAAGAGATGAACAATTCTATTTCCTGTCTCTGCCATAGAAAACAAACATTTAGTTTAAATTCTGCATTTTTCCATATTTATTGGCATGGTACAATGATGAATAGTAGTCAATACCATTGTCTCAATGCCACTTCTTAAGGGGTTTTTTATGACATACTTTCCTGCTGATGTGGGGAACTACTCAGTTAAAAATAAAATCTTCTCGTCCATCGGACAAGTTCAAAGAGAGAAAGTGGTTGTCCGATGCAAGTTTTACCCGTCTCGGACGATCGGACGAGTGCTAAATTTCAGCCCTGCCCTTAATGGCAGAACACAAGTTAGTTGTTTCAGTGGCAGACCTAGCTATAGTTTGCTACCACCTTATGTGAATTCAGGAAAATTTACCATTTCACTAAGTTTAGGACAGGAACAGCTTTGCAGGCAAGGTAGTACATACCTTGAAATATGCTGTACTTTCAGAAATCTTTCAAACTGCACCTGGATTTTTTTCCTTTTTGACTCTTCTTTACAATTCCTTCAAGTGTATTAAGATCAACCATTGGTCACATTTGCCTGGTACAGCACTGTGTGTACATAACTTAAATACAATCCAACAGCGCACATACAGTACGCAGCACACTTTGCTACAAATTTAGAAATTTACACAAAACTGAACCACTATGACATTAAATAAAACAGCTTAAAAAACCTTTAAAATACTGTACAGTTAAATGGACTTAAATGTCCTAATACCAAGTTGAAACAAAAAGGAAAAAAATCAGTTCTATGTGTTTGCCAGTTTGAATTACATCTACAACTGTACTACATATACTGCCACTGAATTCGACAAGTTGTACTTTTCTCTGAATAATCTTTTCTTGTCAAACATACATGTATTGATTTTTCATGTTTTAAAACTCATGTAAACACACATAAAGCCACTTCGAACAAAAGATGTAGGCCTCAAACAATACAAAATAGTTTTCACTCAGTGTGACAAACCTTTAAACACTCATGTGAAACTTACAAAGTGATAAGTTTTTAAAGTTGTGGTGACATGTCACCAAAAAGAGCAGTTTTCAACTCTTAGTGAAATAATAAAATCCCCCAATAAAAGATCCTTTAGAATTAGTTCAGTATCTTTTACCATTCTCAAATTACACCTCTTCAAAGTTTGACGGTCTCTGAAGTAACTCATAGTCTATGCAAAAATAAAAAAATAAATGATGTGGAGTGTTGCATATTGTTAAGATTTCTTTTGTTAACCCATAAATTATCTCTTCATTACTGATCAGATTCTTTACCGTTTGTTGATATCAATATTTTTCAAGAAAACAATTTTAACTTCCTCAATAAATCCTGAGCAGGGATTGCAATGTGACAAGTGTCCTTGATATGCAAGTTGAAAAAACAAGGGCTAACATTAGCCACACTTGATACATCTTGCGGCATCACAAATTTGCATATTTAGCTCATATTTGTTCATGATACATACGTGAAAGAGAAATTACCCTGTAAAATGGCAATGTTTGATGGATTTTTATGAAAGTTGCTGCAATTCTCTGGTTTTCTAATGCTTTTTACATCAAATATTCAACTTTGCAATTTTCATGTCACCAGACCTTTATAACAATTGTACTCTTTCTTGGACAAGATGTTCAACTTCCAACATAACACAAAATGTTCTGGAGTTAGGTTTAAAATTAACCTTTTCAGTGACAAAAGTGATTTTTTTTTCAACCACAGAGCCACTCTCCTGCCACAATGATTAGTTTCTTATTCACAGCATTTCACGGTTTACGTAATGCCAAATACTGAAAAAACGTACCTCAGAGGCTAGAACATGGTAATTGAAAAATATTTTGCTTGCTCCATTTTTTTTTTTTTTTTTTACTTTTCCAATGTACACAGAAGGGGTAAATTGTCTCTAAAAATGTTTTTCTTCTGGTCAACCTGACCTTGCAGAATGAAGCAATTTATCATGATAATTCACAAAACTTGAATGAAAAGTGGGTATGTGACATTCTAGATCCTTCAAGTGAATGAACTTTTGACTATTGTGATGACTTTAGCAAGAATACCAAGGTTGATACAAGCCCTTTAGGGAGCTGGAGATAACCTCAAAGCAAATAAATGAAATGGCAGTCCAATTTTAATGGAAACAAACTGAAATGGATAAAATAAAAACAATGATTTTAATAACTTCTTTCCTCTTATAAGAATTTGATTCTAGGATATGAATTTTCCCATTAAGTGAAAGTTTCACCAGGTGGAAACAGGCTGAATGGAATATCACAAGGATTTTTCTATAATGCCACATATTCAAGGATGAATAATTAAGAGAAAAGCAGGGTTGCCATATTGGCATTTTAAATGCCCAAAACACTGAATATGGTGTTTTTTATGGCGTTGGCATATAGATTTTTAAAACGTATTTTTGGCATTTTTAATTTGACTTTAAATTTCCCTTAAATATCGATGTTTTTCCACAATTTCTACAGGAAACTGTGGCAAAATGAATAGCTATGTCCCAAAATTCATGCAAAGAGCATAACTGGATGTACTACCTAGGTCAGTATTCTTAAAAGATAGGCCTATTTTATTATATACTGATGATTTTTAAACAAGTGGAGTGTTAAAATGGCAACAAATCTTCATTTGGTCTTTTTTGACCATATAAAATACCAAATTTGGCTGATTGCCGCATCATGCCAAGTCGATCCCACAGAACCTATGGACATCCAGCGAGGCCCAACTCGGATGAAGTGAGGCCCAACTCGGATAACACCTTTTGTTTACACAAGACAGATAAGCATGCTTGGCTAGAACTGGAAGAAAATTTAGCCTTGTATATCTCCTCCAGCTTTAATTTTTGTCTTTTTCTTGTTTCAGTACGATTCATTACTTGCTTAATAGTCCTAAAACGATGTTTCAAACGTAAAAATTGAAGCAGTATAGGCTGAAATAGTAAAAATGGGTTGCTTTCAACAGCCACGGACTTCCTCCCCATTCAACCGTTTCTCAATAAACATCCGGCTAATCCTTCTGTTTGTGTTTACTTCCACACAAAAGGCACTGGGTCGAGACCCAACTCAGATATATCAGCTCTGCCTGTAATTAGGTCCTTTGGTAGTTCATTTTAAACATAAACGTTTTCTTCTCAGCTGCATAAAAATGCAGAAGAATTGAAACTCATTGTTTTATGTAATGTACTCAAGCTTTTTCGATGCTAACATTTAAAAATCTGAGAGAAATCAATTGCGCAAGTAGCAATGTTTTTATCTGGCAACAAAGTCACCGTTCACTTGCACAGGTGAAACAGCCAGTCTCAAGTCAAAAGAGTGACACATTGTTATTCCAACTAATAACACATTGAATGGGTTTTATTCAATTAAGGATTGTTTTAAAGCTATTTCATGGATTCATGCAAGTGTCTATAGGTGTCTGCCGGGGGTGTTTTTCAGTATTTTTCTTACCTAAACTAACATTACTTTCTGACAACGATGCTTTTTGGTCCCGGATTATTTTCTTTTTATGTAAATCTTATGTTATTTGTACCAATAGCAAACATTGGTAGGTGCAGTAAGTCCACGTAAAATGGTTTGAAAATTTTAAGCGGTCTGCAACCTGTAAAAATTTCGGATGGTTGCAAGACTTTATAATCAATCTCCCAGTGTCAAGTTCCGTCGCGCTATTATAAATAAATGCGTTTGAAAATTATGATTGCTACTAGAGGCATACTTCAATAGGACCGTACAACTTGAAGGATAGAAATAAACACTGCTTGTTATTCTAGTAGCCTACTGTTTAGTATTTAGGTCTATATGAAACCTAAGTTGTTCAATTCAACGAACAAGTTGTAAATGATAGAACGCGAAGGGAAGCTAACACAAAACAGGGATTTTAAAATACAACTTACTTTCAGGGGCCTTTGACTATAATAACAAAAGCTTGCTTTCAAAAGTAAGCAGCTTATCAACCTCCATTAGTTTCCTGTTCGAACAAACAAGGTTAGTGTAGGGAGTAAGCTCAAGTGTACACAGCCTGTGTTTGAAGACTTGCAGTTAGTCAGGCTCAAATTTATTCAGCTTGAATAAGCATCCAGTGAGGAAGATAAAAACTTATCCATGTCCACAGGTTCTGTGGGCTCAACCTGTCATGATTGAAAATCTGGCAACCCTGGAGAAAAGCCTTTGCCTTCGAAGGACTAAACCACTACATACCATAGTTATTAGCTATGCTTCCTATACTCTGTGCGTGTGAATATGGCCTTGAGCGGTTTAAACTCAATGCTGCGGCCCAAACTGTGGCTTTGTCTGGGAGGTGTACTAGACAGGTATTTTTGTTTAAATTGGAGGGGCTAGAAATAAACTTTGCAGAGGGAATTTTAATATCTGGGGTGAGATTATGGATCCTTAAAGCAAAGGATAGGTACAGGTTGACAGAGCTTCAAGTGTGTAGCTTAAAGGAGGGCTCAACATTAACACATGCCTGGTTGCCTATGGCAAGTAAACATTTTGCAGGGCAAGCTAGTTCTTACTCCAAATTACCCAAAGGGACACGTTGTGATTCCTACCTCACTTTGGTCACAGCAACCAAAAAAAAAAATCATTCCTACAGCAACAGAGGAAAAATTTCAAAAGCCTCACTTCACAAATCACCCAGAAATTGATCATACGACAGTGGCTTAAAACTCACCTGTTCTCATTTAACAAGTGCTGCATACACTTCATACTTGCATTCACTGAAGACAAGCATTGAAATTGTAGCAATAAACACACTGGAAATGTGTAAATCTTTATCTACAGTACGCAGGTTGAAGAACAGTACAACTCAATAATTGTGAAGAATAATTCAAGGATTGTTGTCACTAGTGTGGTCATATGGAACTGAGAAATCATTTTTTTTGTCTGTCCCATTCATGATAAGGGTACTAAGTGAAAAGTGCCAGTGCAAGTGAATTTCAGAGGCTGCTTGCCCAACTTGGCAAGTGAGTTTGAAAGAAAATGTAGAACCCTTGCTTTAAAGGCACATTCAAGTTACAAAACATGAAAGTTTATTAAATCAGGGATTTTTTTTCCTTTTATTGGTGTAAACTCCATCTCAATAGCATGTTGCACTTGAAAGTTATGAACTTTCAAGCCAATATTTACATCACAGCTGTGCACTGCATTATGGGAAATTTGTGATATCACAGAGGCAGACTATAAATGGAACATCTTTGCCTTTCTTGATGATCTTGACAAATGTAACTAATGAAATATATTGATGATACTTTTTACAGTTGTAGCCCTTATTCTCACAGATTCTCAGGTCAATCTACAACAAATACTCTTCAACATTTCATTTAGTGCAAAGTTTCATGGCGAAATTCAACTTTACTTTTGAAGAACAGAAAAAGATTTTGGAACTAGTCTGCAAGTAGTACATAACATTTTGAACCTTAAAGCAACTGAAAGTCTTTTCTTTTCTTGACAAGAATAATTAACCTAACTTTTAAACAGGAATATCTTGAGTTGCAAACATGAAATTGGCATTCTCTTTCATTTAGGATCATCTTATTGTCACACTGGAATATGTCTTCAACCTTAACAGGCAATTTAGAAAAATTTCAAATCTGTGCTATTGAGGAAAAGAGAAGCTTAAGTATTAAAGGCTCACTAATCTCACCCTAGACAGTAACAATCCTCCCTACTAAGTTAACTTCTAGCCCCCCCCCCCCCCATCCGTAAACACAACCTCCTCTCTGGTACACCTCTAAGACAAAAGCCTCAGAAGCCTGCACTGAGTTTAAATTCCTTGAGGCAATATTGCAAAACAATTTGTGTGAGCTTAATTGGGAACACAACTGACTGTGCAAGTCATCGTAGACCAAAAATAGTGAAACTGTATTGTTTGAATAAATGTCAAAGTACCGTTATCAACTGTATTTAGAAGTCTACGGCTATTCCTAAATACGTTTGGGCAGAGATTTGCTAACAACTCCCTTGTTTGGGAGATGCCATATCCCCTTAAGGGGTAGGGAGTAATTTACTACTAGAATTTACATGTCCTGGACCTAACAGCATTGACACCACATGCTATAGTGTGCTGCTGTTTAACTATGGTACAGGACATTTCTTCAACTTGTTGGAAAGTATTACTACTCCTACAAAACACATTTTTGCTGTTTTGATATCATGGTGTTTGCAACATCACAAACTCTGGTTTGCACACTTTTCATCATGTTCTCACATTATTACCACAGTACATCAAGAGGGAGGACATTTAACCTACCAACCACTTAAAAATATTAAGTTGTGCTGTTTTGGTCTCATGGTGTTTCCCTACTTTTTAGCAAGTCTCAATGCATTAATTGTCATGCAATAGGGTAATAATAGTTTTGGGTGATGGAATGGCGATTCACTCATTACAGCATGGAGCTATGTTTGCTTTGTAGGAAACCTTTCCAACGTCAGTTTTAATCCGATTATATGCACAATCTATGAAAATCTATGGAAACAAAAGTATTTATTCCTCAAAATTGTAATTTCACACCTTGACAAATTGCAACTACTGTAATCATTTGCACATTGAGCACATCCTATTTTTGACCCCAGAGTTCTTGGCCTGCTATCCCGCGGAGCGGACGAAGTTTTTTCGTTCAGCTCATCGCTGCCAAAAAACAAACATCCGCAGGCTTTGGAAACAAATTCCTTTCATCTGCGTAGAAATCCAACGTAAACTTCATTTACATAGCTCTAAGGTGATTGGATGAAGCAACAGTACGTACAGTCACAGTGGTCAATGCAACTCGACACAATCCTGGTATTCCCTGGCACCGTGTGTGCATACACACAGTACAGCGACTCCTCAACTAATTCCTAACAACCTACCACTCAGCCACGAGAAAAGACTGTTCGATATCTTTCAACCGAAGATTATTTGTCAGCTTCTAAACGAACTCTTTGATATCAGTTGTCATTGTTTGTAGGAGATTGTCCATGATCAAGACTTTCATCTAAATTAGAAGCTTTAACGGACGAAATGTATTTTGGTTTAAACGAAATTGTGGTCAACGTAGCGTTGCAAAGATCCGAGTCATTGAGCACCGCCTACCTCAGGAATGGACCAATTGCCGTTCATGTTCATGAATATTACGTTCATCAACTTTGAGGCTCAGTGAAAGAAATTTATGGCTATCGCCGGCAGGCTCTGAGGGGCAGCAGCCTACAAAAGGGGCGGCAGCCACAGAGGCGCTACGTAGGCTATTGGCCTGCAGGCAAACTTCATGGTTTCTTTAGTCAGAAAAATGCATAAAATAGATTTCAGGCTTTTCCAGGACCAGCACGAAACTATTGCTTACCTGAGCCATACAGTTGACAGCCAAGAAGGTGACATAGTTTAACCATTCCTAATCCAGTTCGGATGTACGGCTTGTACCCTTAACAGCTGATTTTCCACTCTTCCTTATACTTTCCTTGTTCTCCACTTCTTCATAGTCCTTAACTAAAAACATAAGCAAAAGAAAAGGTAGACTTCTAGTCAGTGCCACAATGGAAACAGGGATATCTATCAATAATAATATAATAACATTATTCAGTATTTATATAGCACTTTATCACCGAGGTATCAAAGCACTTCACACATATTACCCCTGGTTAGCAGTAACCCATCCTAGAGACAATCCCTCTAGACGGCTGCATCTAAATCAGCGCCAGATGTGAAGTACATCTGAAACCCAATTGTGAAAAACAGCAATCTGTTGTTCAATCAAAACGACATCATTGGCGGCAATATTGTACTGCACGGCACACTCGCAATTGCACAGCCTATACAAAAGAACTGTTGACAAGCAGTAGTTCAGTATGTGCCGTACCTGTACGTATTTGGTGCTGCATCATTGGCAGCAATATTATGCACAGTGCACTAGTGATCTCACAGACTGTAGACAAGCACCTGTTGACAAGCAATAGGTGATACCTGCCATAAGTATTTGGTGCTGTTTGATCAGGGTATTTACCCACTAATGCTAGTGCCTGATTACCATTTGATAGAGCTACTGCAACTTTTAAACAATTAGAATGGGCCCTTTATGGTAATTACTTGAACATCATTATAAGAATTTCTGATTTGAACACTGTGCCTGTCAAGAAATCCAACCCAGTACATCGCAAGAAGACAGCACTTGCTGAATGTGACGGTGTGTTTCTGTCCATACCCAAGCACTAAGCTTCCACCATTCACACCGGCCCAGTTTTCTAATACAAACGATTAGCCTAGGGCTGCATAGTATGGGTAAGTACCATGCAGGTTTCCTGGAGGGCAACTAAGAGAGGGAGAGAGGAAATTGGGGTGATGCCTCCCAAAAGTAACACCACCACTGATTATACTTCCATGGATACAGTGTGCAAGCAGTGGACAAGGTTGGGAGATGGGCTAAGCAACAAGAGTGAAAAGAATTTTGCCCAGTGAGATATAGTCTATGTCGTTAGTTTTTGTGAAACTGGCAGAGGGGCAGTTGATCATACCCGGTCATAACAAATATGTTTTAATACCACTTCCTATGTACTTTATCTTTGCCACTTTTTGTATTTAAGTTTGGTTACTCCTAACGACTGAACAACTGGTTGTTTGTGCAATGTTTTTGCAATACTTTTAAGCTATTTATACTGTTCTTTACATGAAAACTTTAAGCACTATTTCTATTAATGCTTGTACCAACAGATCAGATATTCAAGCATAGTATATCAAGTATGAGCTAAATGTAGTAAAATAATTATGCTAAGAAAAAACATGAAGTATCGTCTTTTATTTGTCTTAAACTTTTGGAGATTCATATCCATGCAAATTTGCATAAGTTTATATCCTGACTCACTGCATGGTCATCCCAACCAGTTTGCAAGTGAAAAAAATAAAGCCTCTGCATGAAGGCAAACACTACCATACCTGGCAAAAAATTAATCATGGTTTACCATGGTAAAATATAAAGCCTGCATACGGTCAAATAATTGTAAATTGTTCAGATACTGGACTAAGGCTGCATGTCTGAACCAGGGAGTTGTTAGGGACTCCCTGACCGAGCACAGCAGCTTCTGGACTGCTATAGTCTTCCTCAATACCAGGGAGGATTATGACCATGGCAATTGCCAGTAGTGCTGTTTTTCTGTGTATTTTGTGGGGAAAGATAATCTGCTTACAGAGATAAGATCACCAGGCAGCTAGGAAATGAAAGGAACTGATCACAGGTCTCTGGGGATAAACATTACATGTGAGGCTGCACAATTTCTGTCAAATTCTGTGAGGACCATTTCTTGTTATGGACACAATGGACCCTTGCCCAGCAAAATGCCTAACAACCAAAGAGACATGATATCAGTGATCGAAACACCTCTATACAGGCTAGGCCCTATGTGAGTCTGAGAAAAAAAACAAGACACAGTCAAAAGTTTTGAAGATGTGTTTCAATAGCCTAATTGGAAGCCTAATTTTGCAATGGCATATTGCTGGCGACATACAGGAACTAATTCCTTTTAAAGGTCAAGAGCAGTCGCCCCAAAATTATTTTGAAGCAACAGCTAAATCTCACAATTGTCTTCTTATTTCTCTTCAAAGTATCTTTCATAATACGTTAGGACTCTAATATTGAATATTCAAGGTAAACCAATCTGTTACTTCTTGTAAATTTCACATTTGAGGAGAAAAAATATTGTCACATGACTCTCAAGAGCCAATCATGAAACAGGACAGTCTACTACACTACTTCAAGTTGGGGTGACTGCATTTCCCCTTTAACTTGTTTAGTCAAGATAGAAAATGGGTCATTCCCAAAAAGTAGTTACCCATTTGTTAAATAAGTGTTGAAAAAAGTTCCAAAAATGGTTCGAGCTTGAGAGTGACAATCCATCCTCTGTTAAAATAGCCATAAATTTGAAGCTGAAATGTTAAACACCCCTACTTGTGAAAAAGTTGGTCTTCTTGAGAAAAATGTAGCCCATGCACTGCCATGCTGAAAATTTCATTGTGCTAATTATGATTTTAGGGCCCTTAGAGCCCAGAATATTGCATACGAAGGGTCCCTTTCCCCAAAATTTACCCAAGGAGGTCCCCCGACCTCCAACCATGCACATGTTTGTATGCAAGTTACTCTTTCCGATCAGTGAAGCCACTTCCTCCAACATGATACACATGCAGCTTGAATATACCTACAAATATGCAGGCTAACTTGAAGATCTTTACCATTATTTCTCATACCGTCTTAATGTATGCCCTTACAACCATTTACCCTCTCTTCTTGAACTATAAATTTGTTTTTAAAGGATGAAATCTAGATGAAGAGGCTCTATTTAGATGCAACTTACAAGGTCTACAATGTGCCATTCCCCCTATCTGGAAGGCATTTTGACCAAACATTTCATTGCAAGGCCTGCACTACAGCTATATTAAGCAAGCTGATGGTGGCTGCCCCAGTGGCACACTAATAGGGGGCATCCCACACCAGCTACCAGTACTGTGGGTGTCACACTGGGAGAGCTTTTACCTGATTATATGTTTAGAATTCTACTTACTTAGTGATTTCTTTTCAGCCATGCCACAGCCGAAAAAAATCTCTAAGTTTCTACACATGTAATCAATGAAATACTTCCAAACATAGCACCACTTTGGATCTAGGAAACCCTAACACAAAAAATTCCTCAGAGAGTAGGGTTACCACCCCTCCCCGTGGGCAACATCCCCTTACAAGTGACAAAAAATAGCAAAAAATGACTACATAAAGAGGATCTCTAAACATGTGATCAGTTCAGTGAACATTTTACCAAGCTCTATTAAAGATAGCATCACTTAATTTGCATATCACCCACCTCACACATAAAGACAAACTTTTCTCAAAGAGCATTGGTGTCATACCCTCCTCTTGCCCTAAGTCAGCCAAAAGTAGGAAAAATCACTAAATAGTGACAATTTCTAAACATGTAATCAGTTCAAAGCTTTGCCAGGCCTTACATGTCCCCCCTCCCCTAAGCACCCTCCTCCAGGATGACTTTCATGTATGGTGCAAAAGGAAGGATCTACCCGGATGTCAACTATCTATATGCACGCCACTTGGTGCCCTGCTTAAATAGTGTCAAGACTGCCCCCTAGAGATTTTACCCAGTCTATGACCCTAGCTTGCATAGCCTAAACAAAACTGAAAGATCATGATGGTTCAGGTGTACAACATTGCTCCTTAAGTAGCTAGGCTTATCAAAGGAGGAGCTTCCAAAAAACATCTTTAAAAGAAGGGTCTAAGCTCATATCAAATTTTGACATGTTAGAGGGGTACTTATTCTATTCTGGTGAAATTTGCATTGATACCTGATGTGTGGTTCTCAAGATATTAGCAGTTAAAGTTGTCACATTTTCAACACAAAGTGAACTTGAAGCAAGAACATATGATATCATAGCCTCACATTAATATGCAGTCTTTTGTTTTCTTTAAACTTTACAACAAATTTTCTCCTCCACAATCTCATGTTATAGAAATGTTATTGCAAGAGAGGCAGGGTATTTTACAAACTTCACATTCCTCGTGGGAAGGTCCCATCCCTATTAACTTTAAGTTCAGCACAACAGACTGACAAAACAAAGGAAACAAAGCACTGAACTCATCAACGTGAGGAAGTGATATAACCCTTGCATTCCTCAAGCTAACTTTGGGTCACAGATGTAGTAACTTCAGATGCTGATATCTCTAATACTACATGTCCCATTTGAATGGAACAGTTTCACTGAATTGCATAGGTTTAGTTCCTCTTTCACATGTGAAAATAAATTTTTTGCGTAAACCATTCCTCTAAATAATTTTCACTTTGGTTATATGTGTGCTTGTCTCTGCAACTTGGGAACTGTATGTCTGCATGGGTTCTTGCACCAAATCAGGAAAAATACAGTCCAAATCAGAAAACCAACAACTTTTTGATTGTACCACATAGACTAGCCTGCAGAGTTATTCAGACGTTAGTCCTAAATTTTCAGCACTCATATTACCCTCCTCACACAACAATATCAGATGAGAGTATTGATGGCGGGGGGGCTTGGGCTTTTCAAAATTATTTCAATAGCGAAGTACACTACATGTAAGGTCTAAAATGCCACAATAAAAATGGTTTCTTACTCTTTGTACGCTCGCCAGGCTGGTGCGTCGAGATTCTGAAATGGCGTCATCAGCCACTTTCTCTCCAGATAAGCAGAACCACCAAACGAAATTCCAGATAGTGTTAATAGGATGCACTAATATTATTGTGCTACCTAATGTATATTGCACAACTGCTCTTTACGTAAGACTTTTTTTGTACACGAGGAAAGGAAGTGATCATTAAAGTTTATCCTTCGTTGTTGTTAATAAGAAATACGATTTCCAGTGATCTTTCATCGACTAATCCTAGTCCGACATGTCACAGGCAACAGGTTATGGGCCCAGCCGGGATTCGGGAAGCCGATGGAAAAGATTATGCTTCAGCGGAGACGAAATGATTACGAACTGTGGGAAACTAAATTCCTTGGCCATTTGCGGATGATGAAATTGAAGGACACGATACTAGGCCTAATGTTAAAGTGGTCCTGACAAGAATTTCTTGCCAAATATTTTTGGCGAATTGCAAGTGATATTGATAGAACAAAGAATCCTCTACAAGGTGCATCCATCAGCGTTTTCTAGAATGACTCTTTTCTGTCCTTAAAGATTAAGAGAAACTGGGTGCTTTTTGAGCTCGATTGAAGGGAAGTAAAAAATTTCTGAAACCCATTACGTCATGTGACGTCATAAAAAGAACCCACATGAGACTCGATGCTAGCAATATGTACTATATGTGGGGATTTTGCCTCTCCATTTCATGCGTTCTCACCCCTATTCAACGTATGCATTTTGGGTTTAAATGCCAAATTTGCGTTGACAAGTTTTTTCTGAATGTCTCCATGGTCACGAAAATATCAGAGAACCCTTAATTTTTGAGTAAAAGAGGTTATAAGGTAGACTCTGTTTTGGCCGACGAAGCAATGGAAAGACCGCACGCACTCACGTAGGTACAGTAGGTTACGTACACAATAACACAACACACCAATACGTTTTACGTACTCTTGCACTTGAAAATCTGTGACTAGCCAGGTGAAATGAAACGTAGTACTGTGTATACTGTACTGTACGTTCGTACGTACGTACGTACGTACGTAAGGATATGCACATCAACTGCAGTGTTTAATACTAACGTTACAGTACATTGGTGGTTTCGGTAAACTCTCTGACAGCAAGGCTTCTTTTTCTAAAGAATAAATAAATCACTGCAAAACCGGTGACGGAGTCCGGTGCCGATCGTACCGGTAACGTTTCCAAGCTAATGAAGCTGCCACGGTCGTCTAGGCAGCTGAGGATTTGGCCATAGAACCGTATAGAGAATCGGTTCGAACATTGTCTGTTCTATGAGGTGCGTAGGCCTAGCTGCCTAGGCCTACAAACTTTGCACACGCTTGGGCTGCTTAAATATGGATTAAAAATACTGATATTCTGTTCTTATATTGTCAAACTGCTTAACTTTTCGCAATGGATTGAAGGTGGATTTTTCTAAAGGTATTCACGTAAGTCATGTCAGTATTTGGTATTTTTATCAAAAAAGGAGAAAACTGCTATGAGGCGTGGTAATTATCACATAGTTGTGCAATCAAAATGGCGTAAGTAACGCGAAAGCTGGTAGGCCTACAATCGCTTTGTGAACTGATGATTACAGCTATGAATTTCAGTTTTGAGGATAATTCCAAGCTTGTGACAAAATTTCCTACATTCTTGGCGAATAATGAACTTGGAGTGTTATTCTGGACATTTTTTGACGACAGTGCATGAAGCCTCGGTATAGTTAATAGCCTACAACGCAACGATACAGTGAAGTTGTGCTTTTAGTTTTACGGTGCTCAGTTCTTCTCGTGTTGAAATTACAACCACTGGTGAGTATTATTACTTCATATTCATCTTGGCCCATTTTCCTTTTGGTTAAATACATTTCGGGACGATTTTTCCATGTTTCCATCCCTGCCCAGTGTATTCGTGAGCGAAATTCAAAAATTGGTGACGAGTTATATTGCTTAGTTAGTATGAAATCAACAGGTCATGGGTTCAGATTCCAACTAAACTGCGTGCACGTAGATGCGTACAGTCAATGGCCATTTTCGTACACTCTTGCTTTCTGTGCCGTCTTTGCTACATGTACGTTAGGATCGATGTCCCATTTCTGACGTCATGGTTTATTAACTGTGCGCTTGAGAATGCCAAAAACGGGAGGGTTTACAAGAAATGCTCTCGTTTTATGAAAAGTGTGGTAAATGGGGCTGTAAAACAAGATTTCATGATAATTTGTACTAATAATCAACTCATAAGTATTTCCTGGGGATTGTTGAAACTTGTCAGGACCACTTTAAGTAATGCAACGTTAGATGTAGACTTAGACCGTAATCAAAATGAAGAATGTTACGCAGAACTTATTCAGTTCCTCGATGACAAAAGCCTGTCGTTGGTGATGAGAGAAGATGCAGACGATGGCAGGAAGGCCCTTAAGATACTCTGAGAACACTATTCCAGTGAAGGTAAACCTTGTATAATAACACTGTACATTGAACTGACCTCCCTTAAGAAAAGCCCAGGGGAAAGCATAACTGATTACATAATCAGAGCAGAAAAGGCAATAACAGCACTTAGAAATGCAAAGGAAATCTTTAGTGGCGGATTACTAATCGCCATGGTCCTTAAAGGGTTACCTGAATCTTATTAACCCTTTGTACTTCATACCACCCAAACTGGTGATGAACTAACATTCCCAGAATTCAAAGTTCGACTGAGAAGGTTTGAAGAGACAGAGAAACTCCATTCTAACACAGATAAAGCTGACCATGTGATTAAGATAGGGACATGTATCAGAAACTACAAAGAGCCCTATCAAATGCTACGAATGTGAAACAGAAGGTCATATTGCAAAACTGCCCCTGAAAATCACAACCACCCTCACGATGGTGCAGATTCCACAATAGTTCTACACACAGTGATGATGAATGCCGGCGACACAAGCAGAAAGATAAAACAAAGGTGACTTTCGAAGAGCAGGTGGACAATACAGAGGAACACACGTTTACATTCAAGGTTGGCGAAAAATTCTCGACTGGTGAAAGTGAAAATCCTGGTTTAATGGTAGATTGTGGGGCAACATCACACATACTCACCGATGTATCCAAGTTCATCAAGTTTGATAGCTCGTTCAACCCAGATAACCATTTCATGGAACTGGAAGATGGGACGAGACGCAATAACGTAGCCCAAAAACGAGGAGATGCTGTGGTAACTCTGCAAGACGTGAAGGGAAACTGCATCAAAGCTACACTTAAAGGAGTGCTATACATCCCATCGTACCCACAAGACATTTTTTCAGTTAAAGCAGCGATTTCAGATGGAGCAAAGGTTAACTTCCAGCAAGGATGTAACAGACTGGTCCATAAAGATGGTACAATATTTTCTATTCAAGAACGTGGACGACTCTATTATTTGAACACAGTTACTGAACATAACACAGATGAAGGTAAATAAGGCATATGATGCCCAAACATGGCATGAATCTTGGGACATTGTAATATTGAGGACATAATGAAATTGCAAAATGTGGTTGAAGGTATGACAATCAAAGGTACAGATAAGGTTGACAAATCTGAATGTAATACATGCATTAAAGGAAAATGGGTAAACAGTAGAAACAGAAAGCCTGATGTTAAGGCTACCACCCCTCTAGAGCTTGTTCACACAGACTTGGCTGGCCCTATTGAACCCATAGCTAAGGATGGTTTCAGATACACAGTTGCATTCACTGATGACTATTCAGGCACCATATTTGTTTACTTCATCAGGATCAAGTGTGACACAGCACTAGCCACAGAAAAATTCTTGGCAGACTGTGCACCTTATGAGAGGGTCAGGTGCATTAGGTCTGATAAAGGCTCAGAGTTCACAGGTGAGGCTTTTCAGTCAATTTTAAGAAATAGGGGCATTAGGCATGAGACATCCTCCCCTTATTCCCCCCATCAAAATGGAACAGCTGAAAGGCACTGGAGAACGCTGTTTGAAATGGGTAGGTGCCTGCTAATTGAGAGTGGGTTACTGAAGACACTATGGCCCTATGCAGTTCAAACTGCAGCCCATATCCGTAACAGATGTTACAAAAATCGTGTTAAGCAAACACTATATTACATGATGACAGGTAGAAAACCATACCTTTCTAAAATGTGGATTTTCGGTTCAGATTGCTATGCATACAAACATAACCAAAGGAAACTAGACCCCTGGTGTGAAAAAGGAATATTTGTGGGATATGATAAAAATAGTCCTGCATACCTAATCTACTACCCAGTCAGTGGGAAAGTCATGAAACATAGACTTGTGAAATTCATCAGAAAAGGTTCTGTGGCACAACAGACCCAAACCGATGAAACATGGTTTGATGAAGCCGACATGTATTTTAAGCAAAATACATGTGAAAAGACAAATACAGGGGAGGCAAGTATTCCCAAGGGCCAAACTGAGATGGATAATCCTCAAGATGAAATAGGCCCAGGTGAAGGCTTTGAAAACTAAATTGAAACTGGTGTTGGTATGGGGAATATCACCACTGAAAATGACATGGCAGATCAAAGTAAGCGTTACCCCCAAAGGGTACGAAAGCCCCCAAAGTACTTAGATGATTACGTTTCAGATATTGGAGACAGTGACACAGTTTTGGGTAGTGCAGATCATTGTTACAGAGTATGTGGAATGCCCCAGACTTACGAAGAAGCAGTTAGTTCACCTGATTCTACTGCATGGGAGTGTGCTACGAGGGAAGAACTTGCAGCCCTTAAGGAGAATGATACATTTGAACTGACATATTCGCCTGAGGGTAGAAATCCAGTGGGGGCAAAATGGGTATATACCGTGAAAGAAAATAATGAAGGGTCTAAGACACATAAGGCTAGATTTGTAGCAAAAGGTTATAATCAAGTGAAGGGGATAGATTATAAAGAAACTTTTGCCCCAACAGCCAGCATCATTTCAGTATGGGTTTTGATGCAACTGGCAGTTCAAGAAAACCTCATTGTGCATCCAATGGATGTAAAAACAGCCTACTTGCATGCACCAATTGATGAAGAAATATATTTGGAGCAACCAGAGGGTTTTGAAGTTAAGTCAGATACAAAGGAAAAGTTAGTCTACAAGTTAAAGAAGTCCCTGTACGGCCTTAAACAATCAGGCAGAAATTTGAACAAAATTTTACATGATCACCTTGAGCAAAACAACTTTGTGCAAAACATGTCTGATAATTGTGTATATAAGAAGCAAGTCAATGATGACATAATCATAGTTATTGTGTGGGTTGATGACTTAATTATAGCAGCTAGTGATAACCAGTTACTCGATATGTTTAAAAGTACAATGAAGAGGCAATTCAAAATGAAGGATATGGGAAAAACATCATACTTTCTGGGTATCAAATTTGAGCAAAACAAGGGTGAAATCAAGATGAACCAGAGAAGTTATATCAGTAAAATGCTTGAAAGATTTGGGATGACAGACTGTAAACCAAGGTCCACACCATGTGAACAAAAATTGGAGTGTAACAGTAATGAACATGTGGATCCAAAGCAATATCGGGAAATTGTGGGTAGCCTAATTTATGCAATGACTTGCACTAGACCAGACATCAGTTGGGCGGTGAGTAGACTGTCACAGCATCTGTCAGATCCCAAGGTGGAGGATCTGGTGTGTGCAAGGCATGTTTTAAGGTAGCTGAAGGGTACTATTGATAATGAGTTGTGTTTTAGAAAAACAAACGATGGTTTGAGTTTGACTGCATTTAGTGATGCAGACTGGGCATCTTCTGTGGAAGACAGAAGGAGTACGACTGGATACTGCTTCTGTTTGAATAGGAGTGGTCCCCAGTCAAAGAAACAGCATAAAATAGCACTGTCGACCTGTGAGGCTGAATGTATGGCCTTGGCCGCCACAACCCAGGAAAGTTTGTATTTGATTCAGTTATTGAATGGTATGGGTAAGAACAGTTTTGATTGCACAAAGATTTTTGAAGATAACCAGGGTGCTATCGCACTGGCTAAAAATCCTGTAGGCCAACAGAAGTAAAGACATATTGATGTTAGGTACCATTTCACCAACACAATGCTTCAGGAGGGTAAAATTACCGTCATGTATTGTCCAACAGAAGATATGGTTGCAGATATGATTTACGAAACCAGCAACTAAGGCTAAGATCGTAAAGTTCAAGGGTTTTTTATTTGGACATTAATGTTTGGATTTGACAAAAGTTTAAACTAGTGTTCACAAATACTGCATCTTTAGAGATATGCATGGGTGCACATGGTAACATATAGTCGATAATATGAGAGCAAGTGGGGGTGTTTATAAGATGCTCTAATATTATTGTGAACTAGTGTTCACAACTACTGCATCTTTAGAGATATGCATGGGTGCACATGGTAATATATAGTCGATAATATGAGATCAAGTGGGGGTGTTTATAGGATGCTCTAATATTATTGTGCTACCTAATGTATATCGCACAACTGCTCTTTACGTAAGACGTTTTTTTGTACACAAGGAAAGGAAGTGATCATTAAAGTTATCCTTCGTTGTTGTTAATAACATGGCGCATTTTCTTCCCTATAAAGAATTTCACCCGACACCCCATCAAAAGACAGACTAGGTGGGGAGATTAAATTTTACGTGACTTCCTACTTAAGTCACTCAAGCAAACTTCAAGAGACCACTATGTAAACAATGAGAGAGTTGATCCACACAGAGATGTGGGTCTGTCTTTGTCCTGTAAATGCATGCAAGGGTGAGAGCAAACTGTGTGGTCAACTTCTTATCTCGTGTTTGTTGATGTTGTTCATTCAAGCAAAGAGAGAAGAGGACAGACCATCAATAGGGGAAAGATTTCAGCATGAAATCTACGATTTCGAGTGATCTTTCATAGACTAATCCTAGTCCGACATGTAACAGGCAACAGATAGCCGTTCCTGCTCAAAGAAATCCCACATTGCAATGTTTTGTAGAATTCTGCTGTTATGGCACGAACCTGGCCACCTGGCTACAACTGTTGTTAAATTGAGCGTGGCAGACGAGTGGTACATTTAAAGCGTGTACTTCATTTCTGTTGAAATACACATACTCGTTACGCCCCAAGGGAGATTAATCTTAGAGCACATGGGTGCAATCAACAGCCCCCACTACCCCTGGAAAATTGAATTTAGTTTAGAAACTGAACTGGTTCTCTGACATCTTTTCTTGTGTTGTAGGACATTAGATGTAATTATATCTTTGAGTCCAACTATCGCATCGGTTACTCTGTGGATGATCCTACAAACACTGACCTCACTGATGGACACTCGTGGAACATCCCCAGTTGTGAAAAAGCAGAGGGAGACAAACATCTGCACATTTGGGTGTATACTGCATGACTCCTCTGCGTTTGGTTTTGGAGTAGAGGTTCCAGAATATCTGTCACCATCATTACACCATTAGGAGTGAACCTGTAATGGCAAGTGTATTGTCTTGTCTGAGTAGGAGTCCAAGGGGTTCATCTGATCTCTGAAGACACATTTTCTTTGCAATGGTCGTGCATTATGAAGATACAATAAGTGAGCAGCCACGGTGCTATGGTTGCAACTTCCTTGCCAATAAAAACGATGTTTATCGAGAACTAGTCAATCAAAATGCAACAATAGACTAAATGGCAGAAAATTAATGAGTCATTGCACACATGACAATTTTTTAGCAATGGGTTTACTTTTGCATTTACCAAGACAGTCATCACTAAAACTCATCACAAATGCCACAGCTTAGCGATCAAAAGTTGATGGCTAAAGTTTATATAGTGAAACCAATTGCAAAAATCGATCGCTAAATTGCAATGGATTTATGGTTTAGCGATGGATATCAGCGCTAACGATGATCATTAAACGTTAGTGAAATCATCCCCTGGCCTTCAAAAAGAATCTTAGTGCAGTTAGTAATGATCTTGTGAATCACACCCATTTGTAGTTGTCTACACAATACAATATACGAAATGTAAGTTACGCTACTGTTGTCTGATTTGAGAAAGGATTGGATTTAGGTGTTTGCATCTTTAGACATCAACAAATTTGATTGCGAGTGTGATAGAACTAGTAATAGTGGGTAATGACTAACCCAACCATGGTTTATTATTATCTAATAATAATTATTAAACCAACGGTTTATTCATGGGAACGAGACATGGCACTGAAGGTATAACTGCTCAACAAATTTAGGGTCAGATCACAGATGCAGGCATAACTTTAGTCCGCAGTTTGCAGACCTGGTAATAGTATGTGGGTCGCTTTGGGGCTTCCCACACTAGTTCAGAGAACAAAAGTTTATGTAAGAACTAGACCTAGGTACCCTAGGCTAGCCTAACTTAATTGTTATGTTAGGCCTAACAGTAGTAGGCATAGCTAAATAAGTTAGTCTGTAGTGCTGGCCTATCTATCGGGTTGATTTTGGGGCTTGGCATACTGTGCTGGGATCTTGTCCCAGATCTTGCCAGTTTGTACAGTGATCTCGAGGGTATCTTTGGCTAAACTTTTCTTTGTATGCTCCGTGCCAACTGATGGTGGCACTCCGCTTAGAGAGTGCCACTGACTATAACCCCCCCACTTTCAAAGACAGATTGCCGCCCATGCTCAATTTAGGGGCGTTTGAACCTTATAAGCTGGGGGATAACATACATTGTATTTTATCCACCTTGTCTGCCCAATGAAATGGTCAACATCCTTCCACAAGCCGCATCCTGCACTGTTCGACAAAGGCAAGAGAACGACAACGCTATGCAATATCAGATGAACTTTCTTACTTGCATGGTAAAGGGTTTGTGCTATGTAGCAGCTACACGAAATGTAATTATGGAACAAACCGAAAAAAAAAAACTCTACAGCCACTGGCAATTTCGGGTTCTATTGAAAACTGTTTTGTTGCGGACAAAGACTGTCCTAGTTGCAGGCTTCCTGATGGGGGGTAAGCCCCCTCTTCCTGCAGCGAAGGCTAGTGCCACCACCAGCACCATGAAGATCGCTTGACCCTATCATTTTTCAGGGGGCTCCAGCAGTCGTGTATAGGAATGAACTACCCATAACTGATAACATTTGATTTACCTAGATCAATGGTTCCCAACCTTTGTCAGCTCATCGCACCTTTCACCGAATCAAGCTGGGCAAACGCCCCCCTCCATGTCTACAACAGCCTATGAAATAGCCTTACCATGAATGACTCAAAGAAAAGAATGAAAACACGTTTGAAGGGTAAACAAATATCGTTTTTAGGTGTGGCCTGGCCAATGGCAGGACAAAAATGGATCGGAGCTTCCTTTTGTGACATATCCTCAACCGCAATTTACGAAGAAGTTGGGAACCACTGATATTCCAGATTTTTAAATCTACACCATTATTTTTAAAATGATAACAAACACGTTTTGAAAGCTGCAAAGAACCTTAGACAATTATAGCATAAGGCACCATTTTGCATCTAAGCACTCAGTTTTTCACAAAATTTTTCAAATGGGGAGACGTCCTCTCGGGGTAGTGGCTTTCCCTGAGGAAAGCTGTTAACTTTCCAGCCAGAAAGTTTCCTAAGTCCCTTTTTTGAAACAAAATCAACCTCTCTTGTTACAATGAAATTGTAACATCCAAAACAGAACATGTGGTAAAATTTTGGCTTTGTCCCCCCACATGGCAAAAAATGTTCAGCTATGTCAATGCTTACTGTAAAAAACTGTCACAATGCACAAAGAGTACACCTTTTATGCTAGGTTCAAGGCTGCAATATGGTATGAAAACTATTGCTCACTTCCTTTAAAAGAAAAAGTGAAATGGTGCTCTGAACAATGGCAATTAATTGAGTTTATTGTTCAGAAATCATAGATGTTAGTAAGTCAACAGGTCCTGGGATTAGTTTTCAGAGTCTCTAAATTTGTCGCTGAATTTCTACTTTTGTTTTTCCCAGAAGAATCACCTCATTGCTTACATTCAGCAGTGATGGGTCCTTACTCTGACGATTTCTTTTCTTGCTGTTTTTCTCTCATTTCCTTTTCTTTATAGGTCGAGCCTGTGAAAATGAAAATGTATGCAAATGCAAATATTGTTTCAAGTTTAAGGAAGGAAGAGAATACTGGTACATCCCAATATTAATTCAGAGACCAGAATGCCAAAAGGCTTAGTGATTTCTTGCCTCTTAAAATAATTTTAAGCAGGCCTACAGTATTTTCACTTTCAACCTCCAGTGACCTCTAACCTCCTTAACGGGATTCTTCCCCTCTGTATGATAATCCTATATATCAAGTATGAAAGGTATTCATCAATTGCATCCTGAGCTCTTGCATATACTAGCAATTTCCAAGGGTTTTGTTGTTTCACATCTGGTGACCTCAGATAACCTTTGACCTCGACCAAAAACAATAGCATTCATCTTCTGACTATAGTGGATCCACACGCCAAGTGGGAAATGTATCCATGGTTTGTACCTTCAGATATCACGTTTACAAAGTTTTTGGTTTTTTACCTCTACTGACCTAATATGACCATTGACTTCCACCCAAAACAAATCCTTATATCAAGTATAAAGAGTATACATCATTCATATCTGTACAAATCACGTTTACGAGCCAAGCATCATAAACACACACACCTGCCATCATGACTGCAGAGACACCTTTTGCCTTTGGCAAGGAATCAAAAAACGAAGGCATAGTTTGGTAGTTACAGGACCAGCTAATTAAAAAAAAGTTGGTTATAATGGTGAAATTTTCCAAAGTATTAATAAAAGTGCAGCAAAATATAATTACTGAGTAAGCACAATTACTTAACAAGAGCCCAATGGGCACTATGGCTCCTTGCTGAATGTAATGACACTAAGCCATGAGCATACAAACAAAATATATTAGCTAATATGATGTTTGCCTGTGACTCTGGTGACTGCTACATGACCTTTAAAGTTGTTGGCAGTGAATGGTGAATGTTGACTCCATCTACCAAGTTTCCTTTAAGTCCACAACTTGACCTCAAAATGACCTCTGATAACCTCCAAATGGCCCCCACTGATCCTAGATGACCCTTGACCTCCACCAAAAACAATAGGATAGATCTTTTCACCATAATGCACCCACATACCAAATATGAAATCTATCCAAGCTTCTCCTACCTTGAGATACTGTGTTTAAAACAAGTTTTCAGTGTTTTGACCCCTGGTGAACCCAGATGACCTTTGACCTGAACCAAAAACAAGAGCATTCATCTTCCCACCATAACCCATCCACATACTAAGTACATGCCAAGATGATTCCACAGAACTGACAGCCGTGAGAGTTGGCAATGAATTGGGAGATATGCCCTTCAAAACCACTTTATTTTATGGACTTTCTCAAGGTTGACTGGTAGTGGCTATATTATGACACAGGGTTTTCTTAAAAGTACACATTTGTCAATGATATTATTCTAAAAATCAGATTCTATGGAAAATTTATACCTTCGATGTGGTTTTTGTCAAATTCAAGCCCCCAGAAAGTTAAAAATGATAGAAGAAAAGTAAGCAATAAATCACAACAGCTTGACAGCTGAGCGACAGCTGTTCGACAGTTACTAAACTTACTCCCTGCCATCAAGAGAGTTAGCACCACAGAATTCTATGGTTAGCAACGACTCGGTAAATAAAATTGAATATTTGTATAAAACGATTTGTCAGGTCAATAAAACTCAGTCAAGTGAGGGAGTGGGTGCAGCTAGGGAACACCTCGTTTATGAGCTCTGCTTTATAACTAGATAGATTTTAGAATGATGGGTATTTTATGGGATTGTATGACTGTGTCTTCTGTGGCATCAACTTCTCATGGGATAATGATATCTATCCAAGCTTCCTACCTTGAGGTACTATGTTAACAACAAGTTTTCAGTGGTTGACTGCCAGTGACCCCAGATGATCTTTGACCTCAATCAACCAAAAGCAATAGCATCCACCTTCTCACCACAACGCATCCACATACCATGCATGAAATCTATCCAAGCTTCCTACCTTGAGATAATGTGCTAACAAGTTTTTCGATGTTTGACCCCTGGTGACTTCAGATGACCTTGATCTCCACCAAAACAATAGGGCACACCTTTTCACTATGGCAGATCTACGGTATATACCAAGTTTCAGCTTCGTTCCAACTTTCCCTTGTTCAATTGAGGTACAGCGTACCCAAGCAAGTGTCACAGACACACACACACATACACACAAGTCGATTTTACATACAATCCGAGGACCTCATTGTTATTTCCTTTGTGTTTACTTCCTTAACCCTAACCTTGACAATAGACTCTCTATTGTTCAAACTTTCGAGGACTTGACAAATCTATTGAATTTCCTTCAGAGGACCTCAAATCCATTGTTCAGGTCCTCGGTCTGATAGGAAGACAAGTTCACATGCACACACACACACAAGCGCCAAGCTGACTACATAGGTTCCTTTTGCTAATGCACGGAACCAAAAATGTACATCTTTCAAGAAGGGTAAGAAGGAAACATACAGTCTCTTTGTAATGTTAGCCTCGTACTTCAACTTTTCAAACTTCATACATACATACTTTCATAGCATTTTTGCCTTTTACAGTTTTCCTCCTAGTATCAGTGTCCAAGAAAATGAGTATACTTACAAAAACTTAACTGAATCAATATGAGACCTTTTCAAAATGTCTCGGTTAACTTGGTTTTGTTGTAAAACTGGCTGTGTTTGGCCTTGTCCAAAATCACCAGGGTTCATTTTCTCACTAACTTAGGAGTCCACTAAACACCCAAGTACATGTAAAATGTATGCCAACTTTCAGTATTAGGATCATTGTGACCTCAATCTAGATAGTAGGTATGAGAACCATTTAACACCATTGATACATTGCTTTGATGAGTTTAGTGTGACAAGCACACACACTTGCACACACATGTACATGCACAATTCCATGCCACAATGAAAGTACAGACTGTTCTTTTCAGTCATGTATGCTGAAAACATAGCTGAGAAAGAACTTCATACTTTCCCCTTGTCTATTCCCTTCAGAACTTGCGCTGGGAGGTGAGTTTCTGTGAGGATGGTATAAAACCAGAAAGCTAAAATGATTACTGGTTTCAAACCAACTACTTTGTACTAATAGCACAAAGAAAGCCTGAAGACAGACATGTTATGTAATAATTAAACAACCTTCTTATAAACCCCAGGGCTTACATCTCAGATGTCCTTCCTCCCTCTTAATCCTGGGAAAGCCAGAAATTTCTTTACTTGATCAGTGTCGGTTAATTTCCCTTGAGCAAAACCCTCAAGAACCTCATAACCATGAAACTCAGACATCAGGAGGTGCCCCTATGGAAAAATTTCTATGATTAACTAGTAATTAGTATGATGATGAGATCATTCAATCAGGGAGAGTGTGGGCCCAAGCTGAGTCCCATGCATAACAGTGCAAGGAAATGCACAGGCTTTCAAATTTAGAAATAAAACACTGCAGGCCCACCGATCAGATCAGACATCCCTTTTGGTATCATACCATACAAAGCTATTTCTCAAGTGCTAAGTCTCTACCATTTTGTTTCCTTCAAAAAGCCAACATGAAGTGAACTGGAGAAAGACTAGACTGAACTTACAGGCTTCTGCTGTGGTTCTTTTGGTGTAAATCATTCCCCGTTACATGACAAATACACATGCATACTGTATGCAGACAGACAAGAATACACCAAGATAACTGTGCAGATCCTTTTGAAAATACAACAACCAAAAATTACCTCAAAATGATTAAAAGGAGGGTTTCCAAAAATTTAGTTGCACTTGAAGTGCTGATCTTAGTTAAAGAAACAACAAGAAAAACTTTGACATCTTTCAACTTCTTCATAGGGTTTTGCTTCCTCTGAAGCTCATACAACACATTTATACAACCCTCCATTAGTGTGGAACTGACTGGGTTCAAACTTTAAACCAATGAATTAGCAGAAAATTGAGCAGGGCAGTGTGCTCTGCATACAATAGTCAACCTGAGGAATACTGCTTAGAAATTTTCACACTCCACTAGGCACAGTCCATTTGTGTAGGCTTTCTTGATCAATTATGCATGGTTATTATTTAATCAGTTGAGTGGATTTGTGCTTTGTGGTAAGAAGGATAGAGGAAATGTTGCTTTACTTACATCCACTGCACACTGGGCAGGTTTGTGAACCCCCATGATGGGCTGGCCTCTTCAGTCATGTCAACCTGGGGAGGGCACAAAAGAAATATTTGTAAAACTGCAGTTACTTATACCATATCTGTGACCCCATCTTATTACACTAGAAGAAAACAGGACTTTCAGGACTGCCAGACATCAGATATTCTGACAACCATCTAAACCTTGCAATACAACAGTGTGTATGATCACTGTGCTATTATTCTCATCCGTGATCCTGTTGATGATGTAACTGTCCGTTACTGTACCATTATGCTTGCATGGCATGTGGGCAAATACACATGAAACCAACAAGGTATCATCACATAAGGGTTAATTTCCATTCTATGTTAGTTTCATATGTTTTTTATGTTCAAGGTTAATCTTTAGATGTACAGAGCTAGTCTGAAAATTTTCAGCTTGCTACCTCAATATTGACAACAAAATTCTACACAGGTTCTATGGAAAATGTAACGGGTGAACAGTGACATCCAGCAAGAAAGAATAACGGGTGTAACACATTGACATATACAACATTCAAATGGCTATTTTTCAGGAAGTTCATCATGTGGATAGTATTTGGACTTTTCCTAGGATGATATGTAGCAGTACTTAATAACAAACCAAGCTGAAGCACCTTTTGATCAATGTGAAGCTCAGGAGACTGTAAATTATAAATGTATGTCAATGTTACACCCGTTATGAAACTGTGTTCGCCCGTTATAAAAAAAATGACGAAACTCAACAAGTTTGCCATATATATGGACCTTGTGAATAACTTAGGTTGCTATGTTATGATGGTTGATAATAAACAAGGTAACACCAAAATATGAAGTAAATAGGACCCATGAAGCACATTTGTAATGATTTGACATACATTTATGTCATGCATATGTATGTCAAACAGTTATAATTTACCCTGTGAACATCATTAATTGATGTTACCTTGTTTATTATCAATTATCAAAGTCATATTAACCTCTAGGTATAAAGCAAGGACCATATGGTAAACTAAATTAATTTCAGCATTTTAATCAGCATTTTTTATAACAGGAAAACTCAATTGACACACATTTACAATTTATAGTTTCCTGAGCTGAATATTGATCAAAAGTGCCCCCAATGGGTTTGTTTTTAAGTACTGCTATATATCGTCCTTGGATAATGGCAAAGAGTATGTACATGATGATAAACTTTCTGAAAAATAGCCATTTCTATTTTGTATGTCAATGTGTTACACCTGTTAGTTTTCTTGATGTATGTCAATGTTCGCCCGTTATATTTTCCATAGAACCTACATAGAACTATTTTCAACACTGAGGTTGCAAGTTGAAAATTTTTAGGCTATCTCTGTGCATCTAAGGATTAGCCCTGAACATAATAAAACATATGAAACTAACTAACAAAACAAAATATGCATATAATAATTCTGTGTTGGTTTACTGCGTATTTGCCCATGTAAGAATACCATGCACAATAACGAGGTATGTTTTACTTTAGGTACCCAAGCACCACCAAGCACCTCAGTCAGCTTCATTTCAATTCGCAAAATGTAGAATTCTCAACAACAAACAACTTGCAAATTAGTAATTTAACAACTTGACAGCAAAAGCTATGCAAGTCAAGATGAGGGAGAATTTGAGTCAGCCATTTCCTTGAAATAATTTTGGTCAATGAGGAAAAATGAGTTGTAAGCAAAGCAAATTTACATGTTCACAGGAACTTTTTCTAATCTTATAGAACTGTTCACAAAGCACATTCAGACGGTCTCTATAATACCAAATTTACCTGAGATTAGAATCCCTTTTGGTCCTCCCTGTCAATATGAGTTTGAGGTGATTCCTGACAATGTGGTCACAAAAGAGGAAGCAGTAATTTCAAATTCTTTGAACATAATTACTCGTATGAAAACTTACTGACAATGTATGTGAGGGGATGGGGGAATGGGGGACATGTTCATGTTGTGGATTCACAGTCTAACCATAAATTTTATTATCTCTGTAACATATTCCAGTTTTAATGCAAGTACTGAAATCTTGGGTATTTTTTCATTGATGCATTTTACATTTTGGCAGTATTCATTTGATATGTTGGGGTGCTAAATATATTAAATATAAAAGACTGAAGTGAATCAAAGTGATGATTGTACGAAAGGCACAGACAGTGATTAGGAAATCTCATCAGACTTTCCAATTTGATAAAACTTAATTATCTGTGCCTCCTTTGGTCAAAATCAGAAGCATATAGCATTATGCACTTATCAATTGAATGATGCACCCCACTACGTACCCCCGGACATGGTCAGTCACTGTCCACAAGAGTGTTGACAAAACTTGTACAATGATGTACCCCTCAGTCACTTCAGTGACTGACAACTTAATGTAAAATGATTCACACCTCAGTCACAAAATAGGTGCACAATTTGCAATTGTGACTGACATGTGGGTCACCATATAACTACTGAAAAATGGAAAATGGCATTTGGTATCCCTGTACAAAGTGTTACAATTGACTCACAATGGTCCACCCCTGGGTTACAACAGTGACTGACAACTGAGGTAATGTGACTCACCCCTCAGTCATGCTGGTGACTGACCAGCCTGAAGGTTGAAGGTGGTTCAATGACGGGCATGTGCATCACACTGTCAATGGTCAATGACCCATATCTGACTGACAATGCGGGGGGGGGGGGGTAGTGGAGTGGCAGGAGTGCGTCATTCAATTGATAAGTGCATTTAATAATCTAATCGCCATTCTCATGATACCCATCACGCTATAAAAGCATGTTAAGAATGGCATGAGCAGGCTGAGATTCCCATGTCTCAAAAGCAGTTATTCTTCTCAAAAGAGTTGGCAGTATGTTACTGTTAGTGTTGCCTACTTCCCATTAACTAGGTAAGGGATGTCACTACAGCTCTTCCTTTCTGGTTCTGCACTTATTTTCCACAATTAGCCTACCTGCATTTCTAGAATAGTCTCACAAACTCCAATGGGAACTATAGGCCTATGCCACTTGTGACTTCTGTAGGAAGTGCGTCTAGGGCCTAACACTGCTTCCGTCCATGGCTGGATTTATCAATGGCTGGAGTCCACTTCCTGCAGTAAAATAATATAAACAATAGGCCTATAATGTAGCCTAAGTATCATTTCAAGATTTAAGAATAGCCTTGGATAGAAAAGATCTGACTTAAGAGGATAAAGTGTGGAAGACAAGGAAACGGTCACTCAGGGCCTTTGTATCCAGGCAAAAATATCAGTGGACTTGATCTGAGGTATACTAAAGGGCCCGCAATTTGGCAGGGACCAGAATTCGTTCACTCCATACCAATTGTACAGCATCACACATTCGTGAAGGTGACCGAATTCCGGTGCCACCTTGCTATGTGCAACAAAATCCACTTTCCAAACTCGTCTAGGCCTAGGCCTAGCCTATTTTCAAAAAAACCTAGGCTACTCTGTACCGGTAACGTTAGTCCGCAGTGTGCTGACCTAGTATTTGGGTCGCATTGGAGCTTCCCATGCTACTTTGTTCAGGGAGTGTATTATACGTGAAACCTAACTATGCCTAGGTACCCTAGCCTAGGCTAGTGTGGAGTAATTTTACGTACAGGCCTAGCCTAGGCCTAGGCTAGCATAGAGCCCTGTTGAAGGACTGTTGATAGTTCCTATATCCTGCTCTAGGCCTATGCGTTAAGTGTAGTTTAGTGCATACAAACTGCAATTTGTGTAATCATTCCGAGCCGTCTACACCGATATACAGTAAAAACACGAATGAAATGAAGTTATTCGATCGTGCTTCAAACTTTTTCTGCTTTATGCAAATTTTCTTTTGACTTCTTGGCTCTTTCATACCTTTTCACCCATCTTCCAGTCTCTGTAATTGTCATTTTTGTTGTCGTCTGCTTGACAATGTTGACGTTTGTCTAGACGTCTGCCGCTCAAAGTCAAAGGTTGAAGCTAAGCGATCATCCTCGTTCGTCGAGGAACTTAATTTTTAAAGGGAGAATGCAGTCACCACATTAAAGAATTGTATAGTAGACTACCCTATTTCCTGAATGGCTCTTGAGAATCATGTGACAGTATTTTTCTTCTTCTGCTTCTGCTTCATACTGTGCAAACACCTCCAAAATCGGTTATCACGCACAGGTCAGTGTGGAAGGGGAGAACTTTGCCTTTTCTCACTCAGTTGTAAAATGTACAAGGAGTAACTGCTTACAAGGGCGTAGGCTGCATTTGGCATGGGGAGGTGCACATTTCAGGTAGGTGGAACCAGGAAGAATATCTAAGCGGAGCGCCAGCATTGCTTGGCGCGGAGCATACAAGAAAATTTTCGGTTTTTAAATCCGCCAGATGGCCGGAAACAGCATTTCAGGAGACTTAAGCCACATGTACCCAGCCTTAAAAAAAGTGATCCCCTGTCTGCCGTTTCTCAATTTACTTGAAATCGTACACGAATTGTTAATGCATGTCTTTTTTATTCAAATTAAGATGTCGCAATATTCATATTAATAGAATCTAGATTGATAGGTATTCCCAAGGCTTTCAGACTTTGACCTCCGCTGACCTCAAATGACCTTGACACAGATTAAGAGCTCAGTTATACTCTCATGTCAAATAGTAACTCAATGACCTATTTTCCTCTTCAGATATCATTCCTACCAGGGGCGTCGTGCAAAAATAATTTTTTATGGGAGGGGGGCTATGAGCGGTGACTGTGCGAAAGACTATCTAAGCGGAGCGCCACCATCAGTTGGCGCGGAGCGTACAGAAAATTTTGAAAAATAGCGACCCCTCAGACAGCCGGAAATGGCATTTTCCAGGTTTGTTAGTAGAATCAAAGCAGCCGTTATTTTGAATTTTCGTTTTGCAATAAAATTTTCACTTGATCAATAAAAAAATTATCAAATTGCAAAACGATCAGAAAATTTCCAGATAAAATGTAAAACTACCATTGCATGAAATGCAAGCTAATAATTGGGAAATGAGCTTCTATGCGAGGACGTATCATAAATCAACACTAAGAACGTAGTTCACCTTTCTTCCTCGAAAAACTGTCGAAAATTGTAAGCTGCGTTTTACGTTTCTCCGCCGTAATTGTTTCTAATCACTGTTCCTCAGTGCGTGCGCAGGTGTAAGGTGAGGGCAGACTGTGAATCACCCGACTGACAATAAGAAAAGTCAACTGGTTAGAAACAAAATGATGCCTCCTTCTGGAACAAGGGCGTAGCCAGGTATTTGTCAAGGAGGACCAAGTCCATAGACAGACTGTCAGCGCTCCGCGCCACCATGGGTTGGCGCGGAGCACGAAAATTTTGGCCCGAAATGCCTCCCAGATCGCTGGAAATGACACTTCCCAGGCCCATTTACCAGATATAAATGGGGAAATACCAGCATTATTGTAAGAATTAAACTTCATAAAATACCAAAATATGCCGGGGGGGGGGGGGGAGTGAGTGACTGCCCTCTTCCTCTCATTGGCTTCGCGCTTGCACAATGACCAATATGAAGGTAAATACCTTTATAAATATATGATTTACCGTTTTTCTCAGAAACTACTGTTATTTGTTTAGTGGTTAACCTTCAAAAGAAAAACAAGTTTTAACTGAGGGCCGCAAGGTCTGATTTTTCGCTGTCCTGGGGGAGGGCCTAAGGGAAAGGAGTGTCCCAATCCCCTTTGGAAAAGATTTGCTTTTGGAAAGCAGGCTGAGATGCAAAATGGTGCAACTATTTTTAAAAGATCTTGAAGCATATTAAAACACGCATGACGGCCAATCGGGAGGAGGGAAACGGTGCGCCTTTTGCTCGGCCAGACTCGGTCAGACTGCTTCCGACTTTCCCCTACTAGCTGATTGTCCACCGACTACTTACACTAGTTCGGTATTAACGCTCATAACATATAAGTAGCTATTCACATAATTAAATTGGAACTGATTCTGTTTTTTTAGTCGGAAATGGCTAATTCTCACCAACTATCTCACCTTTTTGTCCATGTACGACCTCCCCTTCATCCAAAGATAATTTGCATGAAATGAAAGAACAGCCTTCCCCAGCAAACTGACCTAACCATGCAACGGGGTAACATAACTCCATTGAGTTATATTTTCCGAAAACAGTTAATTTCTCGTATTAACTGGACATGTGAAGGATTTTAAATGCATTTTTACACAAAATTTTAGGACACCTTTGACAAAATTTGGGCCCCAATGGGCACGACGCCACTGACTCCTACGAGGTTTCAGAGACTTTTTTGTTCTTCAGATATTCCTTCTACAAGGTTTTTCAAGACTTTGACCTCTGCTGGTCACCTAAAATAACCTTTAGCTTCAAACAGAAAACAATAGGGTTTTTCCTCAAGTTTACATGGACAACACATGATCCGTCAATTTTATTATTTACGAAATACTTAAATGTCTTAACTCTCAGTCTGAGAGATAATCATTGGACTAAAAATAAGTTTGGGATTGAGTAAAACCCGAGCTTCCACACGCACACTAAGGCAATTTGGATAAATGAGAGACTGTCTTTGGGTTCTCAGCACATATAGAGATACCGTGGCTCTAGACCTTCATATATATCAAGGCGCATCCTGTAATTCAATTACCAAACTTACCAATGTAGGTTGGTGTGTGGACAAAAGTCATGTTCGTCCTTGTTTTCACAAATGTTGAAAACAGAAGGAGTGCATTTTTCTCTTTCCCAGGCCAGAGCGGAACTCCACTGCCTCAAAGGGTGGGTGCACGTGCACCCAATGCACCCCCAGCCTACGCCCTTGGCTTAATTACCTTGAACATGATGCAGTATTTATGTCCTAAAATATTATGAAAGATACTACTTGGAAGAGAAATAAGAAGAAATTTGTGACATTTAGCTATTGTTTCAAAATAAGTTTAGGGTTTTTTACATCGCTAATTGCGATCAGGGCCCGGATTTGATCATGGACCAGCGGGGCACGTGCCCACGGCCCTCCACTATGGGCTCCCACAAGCTAGGTTATCATAGTTTTAGGGTCGTCGGGAGACGCCGTCTAGCTGAAATTTAAATATCCTCACACATGAGCCCCAAAATGTTGTGAGTTGTTTGGAGGAGTGTGAAGAGAGACGAAAATGGAGGTGGTAATTGTCCTCTGATTGCTCATAAGTCAGAAATTAGTTAACGTTAAGTTACACCGTGAAAGTTGGGAAAAACTACATCGCGATAATTTTCGGGCACTTAATATACTGGAAGAAAATTAACCGAATGAAACCGAAAGAAAAACAGACGAACAATACTGCAGAGCTGAACAGTGGCGGCGGAAGCATTAATATCTAGGAGGGGAGGGGGGGGGGGGTGGGGAGCGAACCAAAATCTGATTAAGTATATAAAAATGCGGGAAATTATGTGGTCGTCATCGTCCTAGGAGGAGCTGGATGGGAGGGGTGTATAGGCTATTTAGTATTTAATGTCCTTATACATGCGATCTGATGTTAAATTTGTTTTCTTTAGAAGTGGAATAGTTTTCGAGAAATTACACTATTTTTGTTCGCCTCTTGCGTCAATCACCACCGCTACACCACTGAGCCCTAGGAAGGGTAACCATGAAAGATTAGTATCACTTCTAATGAGCCTGGAATCAATGAAAGACAACTAATTAAAAACTTTTCTTATGGTATTATACAGGGCTGTCAACTTTTAGTGACTTGGTGAGAGTGAGATTCACTGGGAGACAGGTGAGAGTGAGATTCGCTGGGAGACTACTGGCGCGGAGTGCGACCATCAGTTCGCCCGGCGGAGCGTCCCGCTAGGGGGACTTTTTGCCAAAAATACCCCTAGATTGAAGGAAATGGCACTTCCCGTGCCTCATTACTGCACGCCTACAATTGCCAGTTTTCAGTTGTTTCATATTCCTGAAAATTTTTAAGGAGCCATTTTGTTCACATTATAAATCTGGGCCAAGTTCTCTAATAATGGAACAATGCATTATGTCGCCTCCTGGTATAGGGATCCTGATGCTCCATCTGAGCACATATCTTTACTTCGGGAGCAACTAAGTAAAATTATGGCAAATTATAACACTTGAAAGCAACCTTGCCTTCATGTTTTGGGGACTTTATTTTGCTGCTGATCAACTAGTAAACTTCGCTGCTAGAGGTGATAACACTCTTGATTTATTAATTACCAACTCGCCTAGTCAGTACATCGAGGTTTCCCCCATGGACCCTTTTAGCGACCATGAGGCTTTATTCTGTAGACTGAAGTGTTTCTTACCAAACATTAAACAATCCCGTAGGCTTATCTGGCAGTTTTCCTAAGGGCGATTATAGTACCATGAGGAGGGATACCCGATCTTTCGCTTTAGGTTACTTTAACGGGGCAAAATAATCGCTCAATTGATGAAAACTGGCAATTATTAAAGTCTTTCCTTGAAAGAACTGTTAAGAAAAATGTTCCTACCAAATTAACTAGAACTAGGACATCCCTCCCCTGGGTTAATGCGGTTAATGACGGCATACCTAACTTCTGATCAGAAGACGGGACAAGTTGCATGCTATTTTAAAAAAAAAACTCGTAAGAAAAATATCTATGACAAATGGGCTGAATTGCGTAAGAAAGTTAAAAGAGAAGTTTATATCTCCCATACAAACTTCATCAATGGTATGATTGGAGATATGAAAAATGACACTAAGCCGTTTTGGAAGTACAGTAATGGTCAAAAAAAGGATAAGCATAGTATCCCTCCTCTCCAGGCGAATGGCAAACTAGCCATCACTGATCTGGACAAGGCCCTTGCCTTCAATATCCAGTTTACTAGTGTCGGTCTTCTCTAAGACTATGTTCAATATAATCCTACTTGGTAGACCTTCTGGTAGCAGAATGGCTGATATTTCTGTCTCCACACATAGGGTTGAAAAACTGTTAAAAGGTCTCAATAAAAATAAGGCTGTTGGACCTGGCAACATCCATCCTTGGGTCCTAAGAGAAATTGCACCTGACTTTGCCCCTATGTTGAGCCACCTTTATCAACAATCCCTCTCAAGCGGGAGAATACCCGTTGACTGGAAGAGAGCAAATGTTTGCCCTATTTATAAAAAAAATGGCAGTTCTCTCCCAAGTAATTATCGGCCGGTCTCGCTTACCTGTATCTGCTGTAAATTATTAGAACACATCATAAGCTCAAATCTAATGGACTTCTTTGAGTCAAAGAACATCCTTACATCAAAGCAGCATGCCTTTAGAAAATCGCACAGCTGTGATACTCAACTGGTGTCAGTCATTGAAGACTGGGCTTCATCCCTGGATATAAACAAACTGATGTTTTCATTCTGGATTTCGAAAAGGCTTTTGACACTGAGCCTCGACCATGAGCTACTAACCAGAAAGCCCAAAGGCTTAGTGATTCCTTGCCGAATGGGGATGCTTTGTTGCACTGAGGGTTATCCTTCAAATTTACCTTTCTTGACTACATCATTTTATGTTTTAACAATTTGACCTCTGCTGACCTCACATGACCTTTGAACCCCACCAAATATAATAAAAAAGAAAATCTGAAGTGTCTTGAAAGGGATTCAACTCCAATGGATCTTGGATCTTGAAAATTCTTGGAAAATTTTGCTTTTTGGCCTCTGGTGACCCTAGATGACGATCTTGAGAATACTTGGGATATTTTGCTGTTTGACCTCTGGTGACTCCTGATGACTATCTTGGGAATTCTTGGGAAATTTCACTTTTTGACCTCTGGTGACCCCATATAACAATATTGGGAATTCTTGGGAAATTTTGCTTTTGCTTTTTGGCCTCTGATAACTCCAGATGATGATCTTGGGAATTCTTGGGAATTGCTGATTTTTGACCCCAGTGACACCAGATTATGATCTTGGGAATTCTTGGGATATTTTGCTTTTTGACTTCTAATGACCCCATATAACAATCTTGGGAATTCTTAGGAAATATTGCTTTTTGACCCCAGTGATGCCAGACTACAATCTTGGGAATTCTTGGGAAATTTTGCTTTTTGACCTTTGGTAACCCAATATGACCTTTGACCTCCACCAAAAACAATAGGGTTGTTCCTTACACCATGACAAATCTATATACCAAATATGAAAAGTGTCGGTCATTCCAATCTTGAGATATCATGATTACGAGCTTTTCAGCTTTTTACCTCCAGTGACCTCAAATGACATTTGACCTTCACCAAAAACAAAAGGCTTCTTCCTGTCAACATGACAAATCTATGTACCAAATAAAAAGTGTAGGTCATTGCTATCTGGAGATATCGTGTTTACAAGCCGTTTACTAGGTTTTTGCAGTTTAACCTATGGTGACCTCAGATGACCTTTGACCTCTACCGAAAACAATAGGATTCTTCCTCTCAACATGACAAATCTATAAAGGCCATTCCCATCTTGACATATGGCGATTTCAAGGTTTTCGGTCTTTGACCTCCAGTGACCTCAAATGACCTTTGACCTCCACCAAAAACAACAGGATTCTTTCTCTCAACATGACAAGTCTATATACCACATATGAAAAGTGTCTGTCATTCCTATCTTGAGATATCGTGATTAACAAGCTTTTCGGCTTTTTAACTCCGGTGACCCCAAGTGACCTTTGACCTTCACCAAAAATAACAGGGCTCTTCCTCTTAACATGACAAATCTACATACCAAATATGAAAAGTGTCGGTCATCCCTATCTCGAGATATCGCGATTACAAGATTTTTTGGTTTTTCACCTCTGGTGACCTCAGATGACCTTTGACTTCTACCAAAAACAATAGGATTCTTCCTCTCAACACGACAAATCCATACAGGCCACTCCTATCTTGAGATATCGTGATTTCAAGGTTTTCGGTCTTTGACCTCTGGTGACCTTAAATGACCTTTGACCTCCACCAAAAACAATAGCATCCTTTCTCTCAAGATGAAAAACCTATATATCAAATATGAAAAGTGTCCATCATTCCTATCTTGAGATATCGCGATTACGAGCTTTTCGGCTTTTTACCCCCAGTGACCTCAAATGACCTTTGACCTTCACCAAAAACAATAGAGTTCTTCCTCTCACCATGAAAAATCTATATACCAAATATGAAAAGTGTCGGTCATCGCTATCTCGAGATAGCGCGATTACAAGCCATTTACGAGGTTTTCGCAGTTTAACCTATGGTGACCTCAGATGACCTTTGACCTCTACCAAAAACAATAGGGTTCTTTCTCTCAACATGACAAATCTATATACCAAATATGAAAAGTGTCGGCCATCCCTATCTCAAGATAACGCGATTACAAGGTTTTCGATTTTTGACCTCTGGTGACCTCCGATGACCTTCGACCTCCTCCAAAAACAATAGGGTTCTTGCTCTCAACATGACAAATCTATATACCAAGTATGAAAAGTGTGGGTCAATCCTATCTTGAGATATCGCGATTACAAGCAGCGTCACAAACACACATACACACACACATACACACGCACACACATACATACACACACACACACACACACACACACACACACACACACACGACATCACCATCGCATAGATTCCTTGCCTGCCTACGGCAAGGAATCAAAAACCAAGCTCTTTACTAGCCTAGATGTATCGAACCAAATCCTCCAGTGGGTTGATGATTTCCTATCTGATCGTAAACAGGCTGTTGTAGTAAATGGTAATCGGTCTTCTTTTGATGATGTCGTGTCTGGAGTCCCTCAGGGGTCCGTTTTAAGACCCATTCTCTTTTTGGCGTACATCAATGATATCGTAAATGTTGCCAGTTCTAATGTCAGGCTTTTCGCTGATGATTGTGTTTGCTATCGAGTCATTGATGATGATAGTGACTGTCGTAGGCTCCAGGATGACATTGATAATCTAGGTCTCTGGGCTAAGACGTGGGGTATGAGATTCCAGCCTTCAAAGTGTAATATCATCACTTTTGCCAGGAGAAAGAAGCCTGTTTGTTTTAATTATGTCCTGAATGGTGAAAAGTTACTTAAGGTTGACTCAATTATGTACTTAGGGGTTTCTATCACTAGCGACCTTAGTTGGGATAAGCATGTCCAATTTATTTGTAATAAAGGTAACAAAATTTTAGGGGTACTTCAAAAGAATTTATCTTTTTGTTCTAGTGATGTAAAGCTAGCTGCTTATAAAGGTCTTCTCAGACCAGTTTTGGAGTACGCAAGTTCTGTGTGGGATCCACACCAGATTTATTTACAGGATAAGCTTGAGAGTATTCAAAGGAGATAAGCTTGAGAGTATTCAAAGGAGATCGGTTCGCTTTATCAGCTCAAACTTCTCACGAGAGCCAGGGTCTATGACTAAGTTCTGTTCTGAAAGACCTCGATCTCCCTACGTTAGCGGAACGTCGTAGACAAAATAGATTAAGTCTGTTCTCCAAGGGTGTTTTTGGTAAGGCACAAATTCCCGTGGATAGACTTCGGCATCCCACTCGCAGAACACGCTGGATGCATAGCCTGCACTATTGCCACCTCTTTACTAGGACCAGGGAGTTGTTATTTGACAACTCCCTGCTAGGACAAACTGCTACAAATTTAGTTTTCTTTCTCCCTAATACGGTTAAGGATTGGAATAGTCTCCCTGCTTCTTTAGTTGAAAATTCCCTGCATCGTAAAGACCCTGCCCAGTTTATTGCTGACAACATTAGGGCTTGATCCCTCTCGACGCATGCGTGGTGAAGTAATGGTCCCTGTGGATGTGTCACCATATTTCGAAAGAAGAAGATAAATAAGCCTACGAACAATTGGTATGTATTGCTGACAGCCTAAAATCGAATATAAAATATCCTGATAATGGAGGTGGAACGAAACCCAATGAAAATCATTACAAATGGGGGAATAATTCGTTCCAGGGACTATAGTTATGTTACTATTTATTAGCAATGTACTAAATGTCAGCTTACTGCAGACTTGGAGAAAAAACTCAGGTATAGCTGGCGTTTTACCGACACCTGACACATCGTTTGCGTTATGAGTGAAAATTATAGACCATATTGAGACATTGCGTCAGAACTGATGATTCATCGTGAGGGCGTGGGATTGCGCCGAAGTGCGTGACCAACTTAATGATTGAGTTGACAGCCCTGTGGTATATACGATTTAGACCTGTTCAAACTGATAAAACTCGGAAAGTATTTACTCTCAACTTACTAAACCCTAACTCTCCTACCCAGGACCATACTGTTGTTAAAGTCATTACTTGCATTTGCCAAAAATACTGACTACTCGTGTTTCCTTTTTGTTGACGAACTTAGAGCACAACTCATGAGTATCTAGTTGATCTAGAGTGGACTGATGAACATGAGCAAGTGCTACTGGCCTACTGCGTTAAGTCGCACTTGTTTCATGGTAGAACGTAACCATGTTTTCAGTCTTCGAAGTGTGCTGAATGACCAGTTTCACATTCAGCAGATTAAACCAGTCGCGGGACCAAAGGTAGCGTAATTAGAGAACATACGTTTGGTAGGAGTGTTCTTACTTCTTGTGAAGCTTCACCCAGGGCTCTGATACATTCTTGTTAACTATAGTCTAGTTACTGACCATTTCTCCGGCAGACTGCAAGTTCTGACTGAAGACCAGCGGCGTTGAGCTCTGCAGGGTATTTACTTATTTCCTCATTTCCTCAAAGCCGAAGTCTCGGAAAAGTAGTGCGGCTTCTGATGATGGTTAGGTCTATGAGGAACTCCGAAAAGGTCAAATGTCTCAGTCTAATCGTCAACAGGCAATATTTGGTTGCTACAGAGGACCGTCTTTCATGTATTAATTTTCCTACATAATTAAGTCTGGTTATACGGGTTTGGCGTTAATTTTAATTTGGTTTAAATCGCCCATTTTTCCCTTACAATGTTTTTAGGGGGTCCGTCCCCCCACTGAAAAATTGAAGGGGGACGCGTCCCCCCCCCCTCTTCCGCGCAGCCTATGGAATAGGCTCTATGAAATATCGATCTTCACACGAATGAATGAATTTGGTCGAATTCCCGTTTTCACTCCAGCCAGGGACCACTTATTTGGTAGTTGGAATTATTTTCCTGCCCGGGTAAGACACCCTGTCAAGTCAGCACCCCTCCGTCGGGGAAAAGAATGAACTTAAAGTGGCGGAATAGCCCGAGAGTCAACTTGAAGAATATTGTGTTCATACTGTAAAACAAATGCAATTCCAAGCAACGGGTCGCGCCAGTGAATGACTGTCGCTACTGGACATCGTCGCTTAGGCCTACGTACTATTCCCCAGTGCTTACTGAAGTCACATCTCTCTTTGCCCAAACCCTAGATCCACGCCTGATTTCTTATACCAATTGGTCCGAGTGTTCACCCCCGCCCTATTTCTTTTCGACAAATCTTAGTCCCTCCGCCGTCACACTTTGCTTTGCATTACTTTAATCAACATGACATATCTAAGCAAGGTCTGAAAATTCGGCCATTTTTGTTAAATAAAATCGTCCCAAATGCCTTATGGCTAGGCCCAGCTTAGTTTCAGTGGTTTTGTTATACTTTCATATTACGGTTCTGTAATACAAAGTAATTAATTTCAACACTAAAATGCACCAAATTGCACCTTGTTAGTTTTTTTTTTTCAAAAAAAAAAAAAAAATAAATAAATAAATAAATAAAACTTCACTCTCGGGCCACTACCCTGCACTGATGTTCAGTACCGTAGCTGTTGACAATCTACCCCCCACCCCTCTTCTCAGGCAAATCCTGGATTCGCCACTACGATGATACATCTGGCTTTTAGCCTAAAATTGTTGAACACTTTTGGTCGGTATATAAGTGTCTAGCCGCTGGAGAGGTAGTTTACGCGTATAGCCCAATATCTGTCATTCAAGTTCTTTTTTTCAAAGAGCCAAATGACTGTCGGCGGCCCCCACATGGTTCGTGCCCAGCCCCCACATTCGTAAATCACGCCTTCAGAGGCTGATTGCGATGGGTTTAGTGAAACCAAAAATCCATCGCTATCGCTATCAGCGATGATTTCTATTTAGCGAGTGATTTAGCGATGATCGCTAAAGTTGACGTAAGTGACATCGGTCCCAGGGATGCAGCGAGGTTTTCAGAAATTCCCAAGATTATGCGCCAAAAAGTCCCAAGAATTCCCAAGGTCAAGTACAAAAGCGCCGTAAACTGCAAATTGTGCCACACATTGTCATAAATTTAAATCAGTAATACAAACAAATCAGCCATTTTCGTGTTGATTCAGCCTTTTCTATTCTCTAATACTGTATATAAAATGAAAAACAAAAAATATTTATACTGCGACTGGGGACTATGTGCGTTTTTGAAAGTAAGAGAAGAAAATTCCCAAGGTTAACAGATTAGGCACAAAATTCCCCTGATCCTGGGAAAACTTGCTACTTATGGCACCATTGGTTCTTTACCAAAAGATTTCGCAATCACACCCAGTGCATCCCCTCTTAGGAAAGTTTTATGGAAGTCGTTATTAACACGGACGCCGTGTCAGTAAAATTTATTTCAGAGTCCTCAGATGATTCTGTAACATTGTCGTGGTGGCTGTCCAAGTTTTTCCCACTTAAAAATTAAGAGACAAGGCGCATGGCAAAAACAACGCAAACCATCCATTTAAAAGTTAAAGGTAATCTATTTCGTTACTGTTTCTCTCATGTGCTTCCTTGCTTCATAACTCAGTTCAATGTACAACATGAGCTAAAGCTTTTACATGGATTTAGGTACTTCCGTCGAGCAGCGACATGCTCTTTTCGTTTCTCACGACGTTAAGTATAAAACTACGTTAAAAAGTGAAATACTTACAGGGTTACTGCGTTTATCCATTAGAAAATACGGGCGGAGCGGCTCCTTAATCAAATTTAAAGCACAGCCGTTAAACAAAATACTGGCAAATAGTTATTATTTCCCTACACATTGACCATGTGCCCATCACGACCCGGGCTAACATAAAAAATTATATGCAGAAGACCAACTGAGCTCCCCTGGTTAATATGCGTAAAGGATACAAAACAACTCCTTCAACTCTACAAAGTTAATGGCGCTGTCTACGGGAAGAACTAGACGAATATATACATTTTCTTCCAACTCACAATTCTATTTGAGTAGATGGTCTTCTTTTGTCTTTTTCAACGGTTCTTTGTTTTTGCAAGTTTATTTTAGTTCAGTTTGCTACACTATGGCATGTAGAGTTTGACTTTTACTTTGTCTATTACTCATCTCTTTGTCTTCTTGTTATGCTGTCCTTTTTCTATAGGCGTCTTGGTGTCAACATTTAAGGAGGGGATCGCTCAATTTTTGCCCGAATCCGGAATTGGGCATTAGCCCTACAGCTCTCGTCATGACCCTCCAGAAATCAAAGTTTCTAAACAGAGAGGGCTCAGGCGCGTATCCAGGGGGATAGATTTAATTTGCACCAAGTTGCCCGAATTTTAATAATGTCGTATCCCCTGTTTCGTACATATTGAAGAGAAGATCTAACCATGTTGAGATCTCTGACTTACCATTATGTAGGGAACGGATCGCCGTTCAGGGGGAAAGTGTAAAGGGGATGGTTACCCCCTCCCCTTATAAACATTTTTGAATACGGGGGAGTGACTTCAATTATGACAAACGTCGAGTATATGGCGAACAGTGGGAGAGTACAGCAACGTTTCTTCAACCCTGGAGCGTCCTCCCCCAATGATCCCCCTGGATACGCGCCTGAGCCCTCTCTCAAAGTTTGGAAACTTTGATTTCTGGAGGTGATGATGAGAGCTGTAATGCCCATTTCCGGACTCCAACCCAATTCAGGACTCGACCCGATTCCAGACAAGCTCACAAAATTGGACTTTACGTAAAATTCATTGTTACTGATGCACAGTTTAATACATTTATAATGGTCACACACAGTCAACTTAATTACAGGGTTGACCAGATTGTAAAACTGAGAGTTTGCAACTTTGGCCTTTTTTATCTAGAAATAAAGAAAAATGATATGTTACTTTGTCGAATGGCCGGGCTCGGAAATGGCCCAGAATTCTGAACAGTTGAATCAGGACTGGATCGAAATAGGAGGTTGCTGGACTCGAAATTGACCCAGAATTGGGACCACGGGAATAAAAATTGGTAAACAAGTAAACTATCAGACTGAGGAAAAGCCTGAGATAGGTTCCGTTTCCTTCAATATTATCACTTTTAACCACAAAAGAAGCACATGTTTTCAGTGCAGCATGATCTATACTAAGCAGTTCCCCCAAATTTTATGTATGCTAAGCACCGTCGTCAACTAGTTTCTCATGTTTTCTTCCAGTGTACCTGCACCTCTCAGGAGCGGATCCAGGCATTTCGAAAAAGGGGAGGGGGGCTGAAAGCCCCTTTGAACATTCTCCTAGATTAACATTATGCTAATTTTCACGTATTTGTTATTGTTGACGTGACGAAAAAGGGGGGGGCTGAGCCAGGGACCCCCCCCCCCTTGGTTCCTCGCCTGCCTCTGATAGAATAAAACACTGCTAAAAGAGAACACATTTCTCTATAATTTTTTAGAAACTGTCTGTAAAACGCGCGAGATTTCTGTGTTCCGGATTTCTGACACACATTAATGTGTATCAGAAATCCGGAACACAGAAATCTCGCGCGTTGTACAGCTTAACATGAGAGTACTGTACTAGTATCAAAATATCTCATCATGCCATTAACCTTCTCATAGTCCAGTCAGTTAGACGCTCGCTTCCGACTATAGGTGCCCGGGTAAGTAAGTCCGCAGGAATGCATGGCAGAGTGTTTCTTTTTTTCATCATATGGTTTTTGAAGCTTTTCATTTTGCGGTTATTTCTCTTGTTTTGTCTTTCTGTTTTCTAGTTCAATCGACTTTTGTGTGTTCACACATTTTTTTCCTGACCCTTCCGTAAATCAGGTCTTACTGTAATTTCCCCCCCCCCCGACCCATCAAATCAGTAGACGCTATTGCATATAGCTCACATAATGAGGTCGTACAACCCCCCAATACTCCTTCGGTTGCAGTTGGCATGATTAAATTTTATGAACATTTTCATTTTTTTAGATGAAACGAATGTCACATTTCTTGTGTTCAGCATTTGACACGAAAGGACTCAACAAAAATGACCCTCGGCTACTATAAAAACAACCCCTGGCTACTTTGTATTTACTGAGACCGAATTTGCCTACCTTGCTAAAACGACTCTTCTGTCTATTGGAAAGCTAGTCTGGAATGAATATGCAAATTATTACCGACTTAAAAATATTTTCCTTCCAACGTCACTATAGATTAAAATGCTTAGGGTCGTTAGACTTCCCACAATAGATGACTATTGTCTTGGCTTCACGGTATGCTGCCGTATTTGTCAAAACAAGATAGGTTCCTTTAGACTTGACCAAGTCTCTCTCTCGTCCCGTTTTAGTCTACAGTCTACACTGAGAACAGTTTACAAGGGGAAGTATAAAATTTAGTCAAGAAATATCCTCCGCGCCATAATTTTGAATGACATATTTAGTCCCTAAAATCCTAAATTGTTTAGAGGGCGCAGTGTGCTCCATGTTTTTGAAAGGAAGTGCTCGACCTGTGATGTTGTAGCAAATGAATTCAAGTACTGTTTTGCAAAAATGATGGCAATCGAAGGTATTTTTTGGAAACTTCCAGTAAGGTATGATTAATTAAACGGTGCCTAATTAAGAAACGAACGGGGGAACGAAGGGGAGTCGATAAAAGCTAGAGCGCTAGACAGCTAGAAAGTAATTCAAAAAGTCGACAGTCTCCGTGAGGACTCGAACTCACGTACTTGGTAGTCGGAACTTTTTTGCTTTTATTTGGAAGATGAACACTGGCTCACCCATTAAACTTCTTATTTGCATTATTTACAAAATTAACGTTGCATGAACACGTACAATCATCTCAAGAATAATTGCTAAAAAGAAACCCCACTTTAGATGACAAGGAAATCACAATATGTACAAATCAAGTAAACTGGGATCAAACTGTTGTTTGGGCTAGTAACAAAATCAAAACAAAACTGAGGAACATTTCATACGAATTTGAGTTATGCACATTAAAGCTAAATTACAACCCAAAACAAGTTCATTCTCTTGTTGAATAAGAAGTCAAAAGAATTATCCGACTCACTATTTATAAAAGAGCTTGCTGTCGGTAAAAATCTCCCAAAACAGAGGATTTATTTCTTGATTTATACACATGAAACAAAAATTATGATTTTCTTCTTTAAGGACTTGTAAAAGTAATTTTCGATGTTTACAACGGAAAATTTTTCTGATAAATAGACTTGTGTGTTCCATAATGTTTTTTGTACGTTGTAAGAAAGAAAGTCAATTAAGAGACGTCTCTTATAACAACTGCTCTTTTCGACACCTAGTCCGTGAACCCATTCATTCATATCATCATTACTGAGGACACGCTTCAATTTATTTGTGATACCATTCATAGTAAGTTAACAACAGGACAAGCAATGAAAAGATGGAACAAGGTTTCATCCTCTAAATTACAAAAACTACATAAAGGACTCTCAAATATTCCAAACTTGTGGAATTTTTCATTGGAGTATAAGGTGTTATGCAAGATGAAAAAATTAAGTTGAGTTTCCAAATTTGAGTTAAGACCTTGAAAACAATTTTCCATCTCTAATACAAGGTAACATTCTGATATTTACTTTTCCAGAATAATTCACCTTTTTTGGGACCGACATTGATTAACCTTAAAATATCTGCAGCCGTTTTTGTAGTTAGAGACGTGACTTCGAAGCAATCATATCGTTGTAATTAAGTTTCAGTATAGGAATATCGTCGTTGTGGTCACTCAAAACTTTGTTGGACTCAAAAATCGTGGTTAGCGACCCATTTGGAATTTAATAATGTCCTGAATAGTGCATTTTCAACCCTACCCCAAATCTAGTATTCATATTTGGCTCCACAAGGAGAACAGACTTTTAAGTAGCCACAGAGGGGAGTCTGGCTGGCAGGAATTCATACATAACGTCATTTAAGTAGACAATTTCACCAAGAATAAAAGATCGACAGAAGTGTGGTTTTGAAGCTTTGTTTCTGATGAACTTATTGTGAAAAAATGGCTGAGAAAGAATCTCGAATCTATCAACTAGCGGGCACAGATGCAGTGGCGTAGCTAGGGTTTGTGGACCCCAGGGCAAGAAATGAAATTGGCGACCCAACCCCCATCTTCCGGGGGGGGGGGTAATCTTATGAATACACAACTCAAGATCTTAAATAGAACAAATGTCCATGGGCGTCCGCAGAAAAAATTTAGGGGGGCAAAATTTTTAGGGGGCCAACTTTTCATGGAAAACATTTTACTCCCAGAAAAGAGTTTAGATGCTACTTTTCACACAGTGTTGACAAAGGCGTAGCCAGGAATTTGTCAAGAAAGCCCATAGCTTCGGTCTCTCAGCGCTCCGCGCCACCATGGGTTGGCGCTGAGCGCAAGAAAATTTTGGCCCAAAATGCTTCCCAGATCGTTGGAAATGGCACTTCCAAGGCCTTTTACCGCATATAAAAAGGGGCAATACTAGCAATATCGTAAATATTATTTTATTAAAAGATGAAATTGCTATTTCAATATCATGCTCATGGCAAATGGTAGTTTCAACATTTTTTTAAGTGATCTCGATTTTGCGCCCCCCTAGAGGTGGCGCCCGGGGCAACTTGCCCCCCCCCTTCCAGCTACGCTACTGCACAGACACTCTTCGCCGAGCGAGCAAGATTTCCTGATAGAAAGGAGTATCTTGCCTTATGGAGGAGATATCAGGAAATATACGAATATATTCAAACCACTTTCATATTTTCATAATGGTTAAGTAGTAAACCATTAAACTGGTGAGTTTGGAACCTAATTCCTTTCTCACCAGTTGGGCTATTATCTTAATACGCAAAGCATTCAAATCCAAATCGCAAATATTTAAGCCACCACGATCAAAAAGCGGAGCCAGTGTAGAGTAGCTTACACGAGGCACTTTACCATTCCATAGAAAATTCACAATGGCATTTCTCATAGAGCTCGTAACCCTCTTGGGGTTGGGAGAATATAAGCTAAGTAGGTAAGACTGGATATAACACCTTTGAGAGAAATGTTGCGTCATTTTCACTTACCTAGAATAGATTAACACTTAAGTGTTTTGTCATTCCAGTTTTCGTTTTCTACTTCTTGGAAGTTATTTCCTATTACTAGACCAAGAATTTTAGCAAATCATTTCTAACAAGGAAGTTAAAGATGGAGTTGCTTATGAGTGGATAAGAGGTTCCAACAAACACTTCAACTCGGTATTGTCCATGTATCATACATTTAGAACCAGAGCTGATCTCGTACTGGTTCAGTATGCTGAAAATATGAGTAAAACTTGAAAGATTAGAAATACAGAAAGTTTTATCAACAGCATGCTGAAAAAATTTTGCCTCGTGATCAAAAAAGTTATACCATCAATTAATATGGAATTACAGATAGCTTCATGGAGACGGTCAGCACAAAAGAAGTACAGACTGGCCGAAAGAGGACAACCCTGTCTCACACCGCGTCCAAAGGGGAACTCCTCAGAGATGTAGCCGTTATGTTTGATACAGCTGTGTATAATACTTTCACCCTCTTGAGAAAGTTGTCACCAAAACCCATAGCCTTGAGGACATCTAAAAGATACAAGTGGCTAACTCGAACAAAAGCGTTCATTTGATCAATTTTCAAGACATACCTATAGACAAACTATTATGATGCAAATAACAAATTTAGTTATCCATCAGTCATCAGTAGAACATTATGAATTATGTCTCTTCTAGGTACACAGCAGATCTAATCCTCAGAAACAAGGAAATGTACGTATTACCAGAGATAAACTGATGGCCAAGACTTTGGCAATTAATTTGTAGTTCACATGAAGGAGACTAATTGGTCTACAATTAGTAAGGTTACAGAGGTCGCTCTTTTTAGGGATAAGAGAAATCACTCCTGTTTTCATCGGGGGACACATTTCCCCTGAATCGAAAACATGAGAAATTAATTTTTCCATAATACATATTAGGCCGAAAAGGTTTTTAGAACTCTTTACTGAGATCATCAATAGCGAGGCTTTTGTTATTTTCCATTGAAGTGAGAGCGGCTTCTAGCTCGTTAATAGCGATAGGTATGTTACGGAAATCTCTTTCAGGCTCGGTGAGGACTTTTGAAATGAATTGGATAAAAGAATGTCAATCTCCATAACGTATGGAGTCCTTTTTGTACAGCTTTTAATAAAACTTAGCTTACTCAGACAGAATTTTTCTAACACTGAATAATTCCTTTGTCAGTCAAAACATTTCTCAAGACTTTTTCTTCTGCCAAGACTTTTCTACGTTAAAAAAGAATCTGGTTGATTTTTCACCCCATCCAAACCACTGGACTTTCAACCTAATGGCTGCCTAATGGTTTTAATCTCCTCAGAAATACTCTCCTGTAATTAACAGTCATGAAAGTCTTGAGCTATTTTCTTTTCATACTGAATGTCTTTCTTAATTTCTTATTAATTAATTTAAATGTTCTTAATACTCTTTGCCGGGTTCTTGCATACTTGGTTGTAAAATTTGGTGGTACTTTTCAAATTATCGTACCAGTTTAGAAAATCAGTCTCATACCTTTCATTTGATTTCATTTGATCAATTGAGTTACCGTACAGCAACGCACTCTCTAAAAAACGTCTGGTGAAATTTCACCAGTCCGTGTTGATATGCCACCAACACAATCCTGGTCATTTATTTCACCAGGAAATAATGGTCATGTGAACCAATACACTGATGAATTTAACCAAATACCTGGTTATTATTCTAGTTTTTAACTGTTTTTTGTTAAGTCGAATAAGAATTCCTGTTTAAATTAACCAGGATTGTGTGGGTGGCATATGAACACGGAATTTTGTGAAAATTTCACCAGATATTTTTAGAGTGCAGAAAGGTTCCTCAAGTAAAAGAATTTTATTAAAAATCCAAGTACCTTTCCCTCAAGAAATTGATAAAAAGTTAATAACAAGTTCAATAATACTATGATCAGAGTAAGGATAAGGAGTAATTGAACATTTCTGAACTCTGTTCCTCAAAGGAAGTAGAGATAACAAACCTGTCAATGCAAGACGCAGTACGACCCGTGACGGAATTACCAGTGCGAGTAAAGTCGGCACTCTGCAGATTAAGTTCCCACCACACATCGTACAAATCAAAATCAAATATTCAAATATAATGTCCAAAAGCCACTTTCTAGTTGAATCGGCCCTGGGCCCTGAGGAGGATACTTTTAAGCAATTGAGGACATATTATTAAAGGGCCTGCCAAAGTAAAAGGGGAGCTGCCTTCCAGATAATATTTTTGAGGTCGATGACAAATTTTCGCCGGACCCGGATCTTGCAAATTTTCTAAGTCATCTGTTTCGTCACAAGACAAATTTTGCTTTGTGGAGGACGTTGGCTGAATAATCGTGAAGTAGATGCATTGTCATTTACAATCATGATTCCATGTTTGATCCAGTGTAACAACCAGTAATCATGCCATGGTACTTTTTCCTGAGGGTTGGCTCAAAAGAAGCTTGCATCCAATCACGTTTTTCATTGGCTGTTAATTCATAACATTAATTGTGGATAGGCCTAATTGGGAAATTTTGGACTGTTATTGAAGAAAATTGAAAGAAATTTAGCGCAAATTCACTGCGTAAGTAAATCGTCGGGGAGACTGGACCGTGACGTCGCGGGGACTAAATATTTTTGTCGTAAACCTTACAGCTTCCCGACGAAACAGGAAAATTTCCCCCAACGGTGTACCCCCTGCCCACCACATGACGCCACCCCTGGTCCAGCGAGTTCTCCTGGGAGTTATCAGAAATAGCTAATTCCCAAGGTTTATTCAGGCTAATCCACAAGTCCCCTAGCCAGGTCTTAAATTCCCAAGATCTTGAGAAAATTCCCAAGTACCTGCAACACACTTCTTTTTATCTCGATAAAAGTTTAAGTAGATCGACCAAAATATGAGACAACTGGCTACCTATGAAAATTGAGAAAGAATACATTAAAATTCACTCTGTATTTTGAACATTAGCCTCCCTGGTGTACTGAAATAGGAACGTGGCTGCAGCCTATGAAACTTAGTAGAATGCAGAAGTGAGAGCATAGGCTATCATGTAGGCCTACTCCTAATGTTGATGCAGATTTTCCGCATTGGCATAACCAGATTTTTTCATCGGGGGTGGGGGGCTGAAGGGGGTTGAGGGGAAAGGTTGAAGTGGGGGGCAAACAGTAAAAACACTAAGTGGAGCGTCACCATCGGTTGGCGCGTAGCGTACAGAGAAAATTTTCATAAAAATTCATCTCAGATTGCAGGAAATGGCACTTCCTAGTCTCTCTGGCCTTGTGAGTTTCAGCTAAGTATTCTTTATTTTTGTCTTATACAATTTTGCCCAATATTTTTTTACCGCTGAATTTCATTTGGGCCCAAGTGTGTGTGTGTGGGGGGGGGGGCAAGACATTTGCCTGGGGGCTCCATCCCCTGCCCCCTCTGGTTACGCCACTGCAGATTTTTCAACTTTTGAGAAATCCTTTATGTAATACAGCGGTGTCTCTGACTTGCTGCAGCCAAAACAGAGTTTAAACTCTGGTTTTGTGAAGATCCGACAGAATTTTAGGGAATTTTTAAGTTCATCCCAGGAAATTGGATTTTACAATATGGAAGCGCTACTTTGCACTCTTCTCTAAAGGAAACAATGTTTCCACTCTTTCCGAAATTACCCGAAATTCGGGAAAACTTCTTCTTCTTTCGGATCACGGCAGGGGTGGCGCGAGGATTTCCCCGACAGGGGGGGGCAAGCTCCCCGACGGGGGGGGGCCAGGACCTTAAAGTCTCAACGAAGGAAATAAAGTGCCGAAACGATGTTTGAAGGAAAATTTTAGCGCGAAGCGCGCCGAAAATTTTGGGCTCTTTTTGGAGAAAATTTGAAAAAATTGCCGGCATTTTCCATGGAAAATTTGAAAAAATGGGGCTTTGAAGAAGAAAATTGGAAAACTTGGGGGTTTTATGAAGAATTTGCCCTAATTTAGACCAAAATTAAGTAAATCGTCGGGGCGACTGAGCGTTGTCGGGGACTACATATTTTATCGTATACATAACAGCGAGTCCCCGACGAAACCGAAAAATTTCCCTGACGGGGGTGGCCAGCCTTCCCCGACGGGGGGGCCATGGCCCCCCTGGCCCCCCCGCTGGCGCCACCCTTGGATCACGGTGACACATCCAGAGGACATTACTACACCGCGCATGCGTCAGGTGGTGCCCTAAGCCCTAAAAAAATTGGTTAAGTAATGAACGGGGTCTAAGTGACCATCTAAACCATCAATCAAATCAGCAGGGAGATTATTCCAATCCTTCAAAGTCTTGGGAAAGAAACTAAATTTATAACAGTTAGATCTAGCATAGAGTTGGCAAAAATGGAGGTTGTGCATCCCACGAGTAGTCCGGGTAGGGTGTCTAAGTCTGTCCATGGGAATATTAGCCTTACCGAAAAAAACCTTTCGAGAAGAGAATAAGTCTATTTTGCTTGCGACGCTCAGCAAGCGTGGGGAGATCAAGGTCCTTCAAAATGACAGTCATTGACCCTGGCTCACGAGAAAATTCTGAGCTAATAAAATGAGCCGATCTCCTCTGAATGCTCTCTAGCTTATCTTGTAAATAGGACCGTGATGTCGGTGGATCCCATACGCAACAGGCATACTCCAAGACAGGCCGGAGGAGACCCTTGTAGGCAGCTAACTTCACGTCGTGAGAGCTAAAAGATAGGTTTCTATAAAGTACTCCCAAAATCTTATTACCCTTGTTGCAGATAGACTGAATGTGCTTATCCCAGTTTAGGTCATTATATATATAGAAATCGTAAATTCGTAACCCCTAAGTACTGGGTGACTCTCCGGGAAATTTTCGGGAAGGGGGAATAATTTCGGGAAATTTCGGGAAATCTGGAAATTTGAAGGAAACTATTCTTTATCTTGAAATTCGAGAGAATATTTTTTCCCCTGTTCTTCGATTTCATGTTAAATTAATGTTGTATCGTGTTTATATTCGTGGGTAAAGCAGCTTTGTATTGTTCGATTTACCATTAAAGTAGCATGAAAGAAGCGTTACTGAAAGTTTCAGGAAATACCAAGCCGATTTCAGGCTATTTTGGACGCCATTTCAGGAAAAATGAATTGACAGTGTGGAAGCACTGAAAGGAAATGGTTTGTTTACAACTGTTCAAGCAAAGTTCTCGTTATTGTTGGCCTTCTTAACTTTACAGTTACAACCTCCATGCTAGACGACTACCTGTCAAGTGAAGATCAGAATCATCAAGAGAATAGAATCGTATGGGCTAAACTTCAGTTTTGTAGTTGAAGGCAGAACAGAACGAGTGAATTTGTCCGTCGACTACTGGTCGGGTTGTGCAAAACCTGCTAGGCCTAATGTCATAGGCTTAACAGTTAGGCTAGAGACTAAGGCTAAGTTATAGACTTTATAGGCTTAGGCTAGGCCTACTTAAAGTACACGTAGGCTAGGCCTAGGCCTAGTGAGGTTATTAAACATAACACGTTAAAGGGCAAGTAGGGCAAAAGCCCCATAATTTGCCCTATAATGCGGACTCAAAATCAAACCAAGGAGCAATTATACAATACCCCGCCACACAAAAACACCCCCAAAATTAATTGGCTACTTCGTTAAATTCCATATAGGCAGTCTCTGAGGCAGAAATTTCAGTTGTGGGTGTCCAGTTGAGAATAGTGGGTGTGCTAACATATTGGACTAATAGGATGCCGAAGGCATCATCACGATCGCGAAGCAATCACCTTCCTTGGCATGAATTCAAGGGGGCCCTTGTGGGGGTTATGGGGGCAAGTTTAGAATTTCGCATTTTAGAGGTTAAAATACAAGCTGTTTCAGCCTATCTTTGAGACTTCTTGGACCTGAAATATGAGTTTGACAATACAATTTCTGCCCCCTTCTGGTCTTCCGCCAAAATAGTAGTCTTCCGACTCCGAGGCTGATGTTTACTAGAACAGGACATCAGGATTAGGGCCAGCTGCATTTTTTTTTTTTTGGGGGGGGGGGGGGCATTCCAACCATGTGAAATATTTGGAAAATTAGAAATGGTGTGAGGTATCGTCTATGCTACAAACTTACAAACCGAAAGTATCCAACCTCACGTACCCTTCCCTCAGTTTTACCTAGCCATAGGCCTAATTGTAGCCAAGTATTAATCCTCAGCCTTTAGCTTTAACTTATAACCTTACTGTAACTGTAAAACTAAATCTTGACTTGCAGTGTTACTGATTCTAAAAATGGCACCGTCTGCTAGACTGTAGTTCCAATAACCGTAGTCTGTGTAGATTTTACTCTAGTCTGTAGATCTACAGAGAGCACAGCACTGGCTTCAAATCAAAGTCAAACAGAACTACTGTGATGTGGTTCCCTATGCAGCATACATGCTAAAGCATTCACCAAATAAACTTGATACATCTACAAAAAATCAAAAAAATCAGCAACTTTTATCATCGATGATAATGAGCAATTTGGTGTGCTTCTAATATCCGGAGATTGTTGTCCAAACATTCCAGCCTACGATCACTCTTTTGGTCCTTACAAGTTTCATTTCTACTGTAGTACACACTAAATCTGCCACAGTCTGAGGGTAGAAATCCAGACTGCATAATTTGTCAGTCGCGCGGAAGAAGTTCCGCGCGCATTTTCAATTTACATACTGATTAATTCAGTTTGGTGTGCGGCGCGCAGAGCAAGACTCCATCCTGGCAAAACGGTTACAGTACCTCGGTCTGTTCTTCTTCTTCTCGTGTACTGGCAGGGCTCTAAAAAAAGGTAGAGCATATGAGCCAGAGGTGTGCGGGGAGGGGATATGACTTAATCAAAATGTAAATTATGCTTGAACGAATTTATACTACTTGCATTGACAGTCCCTTCAGGTAACATATTCCACTCCTTTATAGGTCTTGGGAAAAAGGAGTATTTGTAAGCATTAATACGACACGCAGGTTGTTGGAAGTTTTGCGTGTTCATTCTCCGAAGGCCCTGCAGTGTCACTGGTTTTAGGAAGTTTTCTTTAGGTATGTCAATAAGGTTCTGATTAATTTTATACAATAGGGTTAATCTGGAGGCAGATCTCCTGTTCTGCAAGGACGTCCAGTGGAGATCATGGAGGAGCTTGGTGACCGTTCCTTCCGTTTTACTATAGTTATGTGTGACGAACCTTGCAGCATTACGTTGCACCCTTTCCAACTGGCTACAATGCTTTTGAAGGTGAGGGTCCCAAGCAGGTGTAGCATACTCTAAATGGGGCCTGACTAAGCTGGTATAGGCAGTGGCTTTGAGCTGCTCGGTGCAGTTGGAAAGGTTCCTCTTTATGAGGCCAAGGACCCTACTAGCTTTTGTAGTTGCATGAGCAACCTGGGTGTCCCATTTCAAATTATCTTGGAGATGAATACCAAGGTAAGGGTAAGAATGAACTGTTTGCAAAGTCTGACCGCCCAGTTTGTAATTAAAATGGGTGGTGGATCTACCTGATGAGATGTGCATAACATAACACTTACTAGAGTTGAAACGCATTTGCCACTTGTTTTGCCAAGCATTTAGGGTATCAAGATCTTTCTGCAGATCCTCAGAATCCTTGGTGGTTGAGATAGTCTTATACAAGAGACAATCATCCGCAAATAGCCGAGTGGTTGACTTAAGGTTGTCAGGTAGGTCGTTGATATATAATAGAAATAATAGGGGCCCTAAAACAGTACCCTGGGGTACACCAGAGTCCACAGGGAGAAAAGAAGAAGACTGGCCTTCAAGAACAACTTTCTGTTCTCTCCCACACAGAAAGGCTTTAATCCAACCAATAAGTTCTTTGTTTATACCGTAATAGTATAATTTGTTGATTAATCTAGAGTGGGGGACCGTATCGAATGCCTTGCTAAAATCAAGGATGACAACATCTACTTGTTTACGTTTATCTAGGGCACTGGCCAGGTCGTCAACAGTTAGGACTAGTTGAGTATCACAAGATCTTCGTTTTCTAAAACCATGCTGATAGTCGGACAAGATTTGGTGGTTGTCCAAATGGTGCATCACTTGACTGTGGACAATATGCTCTAGAATCTTACAACATATGCTGGTTAAGGATACCGGACGGTAATTTTTGGGATCAACTTTCTCTCCTTTCTTAAAAATTGGGGTAATGTTAGCCTTTTTCCAGTCCTCTGGTAACTCTCCGCTTCGGAGGGAACAGTTAAAGATCTCAGTCAGGACTGGAGCGATCTGATTGGCTAGCAGCTTCAAGATACGAGAGGGAAGGCCGTCGGGGCCTGCTGCTTTAGCAGGGTTGAGATCGTTCAGTAGCTTAAGTACACCTTCATTAGTGACTTTGAATTTACTCATTAGGGGAAACGGGGAGGTCCCTTTGTTAGGTATATCATGAGTTTGCTCGATTGTAAACACTGATCGAAAGTAATTATTCAGTAAGTCCGCCTTACCCTTACTATCAGATATCAGTTGCCCTTGATCTCTAAGAGCTCCAATCCCCCCACTGTCCCGTTTGAGTGACTTGACAAACCTCCAGAATATTTTAGGATTATCTTCCATACTCGGCGTCAAAACATCATTCATATAATCACGATAGGCTTTCCTCATCATTTGCTGGGTTTGCTTTTGCAGATGTTTGTACCTAGACCATACTCTAGGGCTTTTCGATTGCTTAGTTTTCTTAAACCATCTGCTTTTTAATCTTATTTGGCGCTTCAATATCCTTGACATCCAGGGTAAGTCCCTACTTGGTTTCACCAATTTAGTTGGTATATGGGTAGCCATCAATTTCTTAATTTCATCACGAAAAAAGATCTAACTTACATTAACCCCTATGGTAATAATATTAGAAGAGAGAAACTTATTTTTAAAGTTCTCTGCATCAGCAAGCAATGGTTCCATATTGAGCTTTTTATACATGTAGATTCTACGTGGGGGAGTTTTAGTCTTTTGTGGTTGATAACTCAATAGCGACAATAGAGCATCATGGCTACATACACCAAGCCCTGGCATGTGGATTAAATCGTCAATTATAGTTGGGTTCGTAGTGAAAACAAGATCTAAGATGTTTTCGGTGTCCTCTGTTCTATGCGTTGGGTTAGACACCATTTGACTCAGACTATAGTCATTGCTGATGTTAATGAGCTTTTGGCATAAGCCACTCTTGTAGGCATTCACCTTGACGGCATTTGAGTTCCAATCAATGTCACCTAAGTTAAAATCACCAGATACAAAGATATTTGAAGTATTGGTTTTGCTGACAACCATGTTCAGAGAGTTATTAAATTGATCAAGGCTGTAGTCGTTGTCCTTGGGCGGTCTATAAAAGCACCCAATGAACAAAGACCTACCTCTTTTCATTTGGAGCTGAGCCCAAAGTACCTCGCAATCAGAATCAAAGTCAGGGCGATGAGTGAGAACTAGGGTATTCTTATAAGCAATGAAAACACCGCCTCCAGTGGTGTTAGTTATACGGTCCTTTCTAATGACTTCATAGTTATCAGGGAATATTTCCCCATTTGAAATGGAACTGTTTAGCCAAGACTCTGTACCCAAAATAATATCCGGGTCCGTAGTTTGGATCAGATTTGCAAGTTCCCGTACTTTACCCTTCACACTCTGACAATTCACTGTAACTATTTTAAGGGTTTCGGATCTTTGCTTCTTGGAAGTACAGACACCAGAAAAGGATGCACCTGACAATGATGAAATTGATTCATTGTGGGAGAGACTGGACATACGATGGATGGTGCCAGCCTTCGGAGACGAAGTAGCAATTGGTATGGTGGCCTGAATAGAATTTTCATCCAATGGGGAAAATGGATTAGGATGCTCAAAATCGAAACTATTAAACAATGAGGAGCTAAAGTTCGGTAGACCGCACTGGCAGCATATCCATGATACACTGGTGTTACAAAGATAGTCATAATTTAGTGTACACATCTGCATACAGTTTTTGTGGGTCCATAATTTGCAACTATCACAGCGCACAGCCTGCTGGCCCCATTTACATGCAAGGTTGCAAATGGTGCACGGGTACTTGGGCTTGTAGGGCCCGGGGTTTCTCTCGAGGTCTCCCGCCTGTAGTAACAGCATGGTACAGAGAAATCTTATCAGTACCTCCTTATTGCTGAGTCTACCCCTTGAGTTGAATTTAGTTTTAAGACTTGAGGCACTACCAGTGAGGCCTAGACCTGAGAAGAGATGGATATAGTCAGGTCTGCCCAATACTGGGAATAAGCCAAGGCAATTTTCAGGACCAAGAGAGGGTAGCTGCTTGCCAGAAACTAATCTGCCAACCCTGTCATTAATACTAGTCATAGGCCTAATCCTGAATCTGAAAATGGGTGTTATCCCCCGCAGTTTCAGCAATACGTCATTGCTGTATCGAACTTGGTTATGGAGGGCTATATCAAAAAATAATCCTAAAACCACAATAATGAGAAATGGTCTTAAATCCATGATAGACAAAAATGGAAAGAGCTCACCTGAGAACGGCAAAGCCTACCGGAAATGTAATAGTAACCCCAGTAGAAGTAGATGGCTAAGTAAATGGCTTTCGATGTAGTGCACGCCAGATAAGTACAAATAGCGAAAACAAGCATGGGCTAGGCCGAGCCTAACACACTAGACTGACATAGAGGTAAGCCACACCGAGGAGGCTTAAAAAGTGAACACAGAAGTGGACTGTCAATGCTCGCAGTAAAGAAAAATTTGGCCTAAAACGTAACACTTAACCAGAAAAACCCTGCCAGTAACAAAATTTAGAACCGGTAAAAAGAATTTGAGGTAAAAAAGGGTGAAAAATAGACACAAAATGAGAGTCGAGATACGACCCGCACACCTGCACACCCGCACACCTGGAACTCACGTCACGGAAATCCCCCTGTTGGCGTACTGTGCAATGCAAACTAGCCTTATCCAATACACACACGGCAGCCATGCAATTTTGTGTTGTAATGCGCCTCCAGTTGTAATGCGCCTCTAGTATGATATGTATAAGTGTAGGGTACGTACGTACAGTATATGTACATATAGTATGTAGTATACATAAATATAGATGTATAGTATACATAGCCTATGCGTATATGTGTATACGTACACATATAGTTAAATGTGTTGTGTGTATTCAGTTTGTAGCGGCATTGGGGCGCAATTTCGAACTTATACAATTACATTCCGCGCGCAATTAGCAAACTATGCAATCTGGGTAGAAATCTTTGATGTCAAACTTAAAGGCATCCAAAATTATCAAGAGTGACAAACATTTCATAAATTAATTATGAGGTACAGTATGTGTAAAGCACTCTAAGCCCCTCGTAATATTTGCTGAACCTTAATTACTTCAGTACTTTTCTTGCACGATCCTTTATTATCCACAAACACCCATACTAGCTCATACGCTATCCTAACGTATGTATATATGGAGATATCGAACCTAAGCTAGTGTCATGTTTGTGTGAGAACTGTATGGTATCAAGCTATCAATTCGGTTGACAGGATTTTCGTATGGCAAGTACATCGAACGTAGTTAAAGTCAACGCATTACTGCATTGACTCAATATGTGCTGCTATCAGAATTCCGATGTACAAGAAGAGATGTGTATGCATGTTACTAGAATTGTTATTTGAAGAAAATCACGCTAGTAGTCCCGCTGAAAACTAGGGAAGATGAAAAGGTCTTCCGGTTGGAGAAATGGTCGTCTCAGACGCTTATTTCAAACAGTCTTAAAATGTATACTGGAAGCTTGGGAGAATTGGTGCACGGCTTCATGTATATTTTGAAAGCCGTGTACAAAAATATAGGCCGTCATTTTGGGAAACCGGCCATGCAAAGGACGGCTGGACGGTTGGCTGCCTAAATCACTGCATATAGGGGCCTAGGCCTAGGCCTACTTAGTTATTTTGAGGACTCATAATATAGCTGATGCACAAGGTGTATGTGGAGTTGCAAAAATAGACTGTCCAAAACTATTACCCCAAGTGGCTACGCCGGCTACATCGGCTACACTGTGAAGATATGGGCCTAGGCCTATAGGCCCTATTAGCAAATATTTTTAATATATTTTGTAAAAAAACCTAAGTCCAAATGTTTCTGCAGGAGTGGCTACACCAACTACACCATGTAAAAAGATCCTTCTGATCGAATACACATTAACATATTACAAGGTTAAAATGTGTTGCAAAAAAATCTATTCCAGAGCTTTCCTCTGATGTGCTACACTTGCTATGTCGTGAAGCATGTTTGATGGTGTAGCCAGCTACACCGTGGACTTATTTCATGACAGGGCATTCTATAAATATACCCCAAACCAAATAACCAACAAAGCCCAGCTCAATCAGATTCTGCCACAGTCACAGTAAAACTTATTCGTCTTGAAACAATTGACCGAAGTGGAAATAACAACCCAGTCAGGCAGACTGTTCCACTCAGTGGCACTCATTGACAACTCTATGAGAGAAACTGAACTTTCTAATGTCCATTCTAGAGGAACATTTCACCAGCTTCTTATTATAGCCTCGAACACGGGAATTAGCACAAACTTCTAAGTACTTACAATAAGACAGAGAATTGCTACCCAAAAGAAATTTGAAAACCTGCAGCATATCTCCCCTAATCCTTTTTAACTAGAATACCTTTAGTTTCCTCCTCTAAAAATTATTAGTATCCTCCCGTAAAAATGTTAGTTTCCTCCCCTATACCTCCCCTATATTATGGTTGTTATTTCATTGATTTCATTCACCTCTAAAATCAGTCACCAGTATTTCATGTTGTACAAAAGGTAGTATTGACACTGGTATATATCGAATGCAACGTTTAGTTGTGATAGACTAAGGTTTTCAAACAGACAAACAGCTGAAGTTTAATGTTTGAGGGTCAGGAAGCCCCTTGGCTCATCAAGGACCCTTTACCAGAGTAGAGTACTAATGAACATCAGTAAGATTCACCTTCTCCTTTGGACTAATACTCGGAGGGTAACAAGGTAGGTGTATATTTATCGCTGCCAACGGTCCTGCCCCCTGTAACATTCCCATAGATCTGACAGATGTGAGTGTATCGCCAGTCTTAACCTAGCCACTTTCCAAAGACTGGGAGGGTAGAGGTTTCATTGCCCCACTGATTGACAGCTGAACCAAACAGAGCAGACGACTTGCTGAGTGAGACTTCCCCTGTGGGACAACCAGATACCCACCAGGATCTCATCCAGGGCCTCTAGTATGCATGGCAGTATACTCAGATCACCAGGCCAACTCCACCCTCAACCTTGGAGACAATTAAAGACAGTTAAAGTCTTTAATTAAAGACAATAAAAGTCTTTAAATTACCTTAAAGATAATTGTATGTTGCTGCTGTTATATTACTCCAGCATATAAATGTAGTCAGCAAATGTACTCGTACTCGTACTACTTACTTACATACTACGTATTTTAATGTTTTTTAGGGAAGGAAACTAATGGGTCCTGAAACTAAGGACCCCTCTTAACTCAAGGGTAGTAAGTCCCAGACATTTGAGCCTATCGAGATAAGGGAGATAATGTACTTCGGGGAAAAGCTGAGTGGCCCTCCTCTGCACCTGCTCTGAAAGAAACTTGTCCTTTTCATAAGAAGGATTTCAAGCCTGCACAGCATAATCAAGATGTGGCCTTACCAACTGCATGTACAGATTCAACACAATATCCTTACTAAAATTAACTGAAATTCCTCTTGATCAATCCAAGCACCCTATTTGCCTTAGCAGCAGTAGCTGCATGTTGCCTAGAAGGCTTCAGATCACTTGAAATGACCACACCTATGCCTAGGTCTTTTTCAGAAGTCACATTACTCAAAATACTACCAGCCATGGTATAACCATACCTCAAATTTTTAGATCCAAAGTGAAGAACTTTGCATTTTTTTGGCATGATTAAAAGACATTTGCCAAGTCTGAGACCAAGTAGATAACCTATCTAATCCTTTAGCAACAGTGAAGCATCCCTCTCATCATTTACTTTCCCATAGAGCTTATGTCATCAGCAAACTTACTAATACTAGATGTGAGAGAGCTATCGATGTCATTGCTGAAAACTAAGAAAAGAAGTGGCCTCAGAGTAGAACCCTGCAGTATTCTGCCTGTGACTTGTGAGGCTAATTAAGTGTTTGGGCCCTATACTTTCTTCTCTTGAATCTGTTCATCCTAGCAGTAGAAAGTAACTACAAAGTTGGGCCTAGGCTTCTCAATACTTACCGTTTAACTTAATGCCGTTTAACCCAGCCTAGCAGCTGTCTCCCTCATTCTTCACTTCTGTCAGAATTTTGTCTGAAAATATCACCTAATTTTCATTGTCCCCAAACAAAGGCCCAAAGTTCATGTTTCATCTTCTTGTTCCCCCCATTTCAAGAAAGACCGGTCAAGAAGCATAGGCTTAGATGCAATAACAAATTCTTTCGTAGAAAGTATAGTAATCAAAGGTGGATTTTTGAAGCTGTGGAGAATGCCAGTCCACTGGCAGACCAACTAACGACTGGAAATTTTGTATAGGCAGGACACGGACCATGGTACAGAGTAGGTCCTACCATTAAAGTAGGACATGGTCCTGTTCAAGGACTAGCACTAGGGTGAATCCTGTGCTATCCTCAGACTAGTAATTAGACACTCATTTGTGTTGTCAGAGTGTTAAAGTCTTGATAAACAGATTGTGAAAGCAGACACTGTGTATGTACCTTCAGAAAGAGACTTGATGGGAACTGGATAAAGATCTGGACAAATTGTTTACAGGAATTAGACACTAGCCTATCTCAAGGCCTAATCAATGCCCTGAAGAAGTGCAGAAATGCTATTAAAGCAATATATACTTTAAAAATAAAGAACTAAATTTATCATTTTCTGTTTTCAAAGTATTTTGTAGATAGTTTTCTAATCATCCAAGTTGGATATATATTGTATTTTGGAACTACAAAATTAATCAGCTCATCACTTTTATTCATAACTATACATAAATGATCATCTGCTACCTCCTGCAGTGTCCATACTGAAAATCTGTGTGATCTTGAGTTCGAATTACAAAAATAAAAGTTACATGCACAGCTAAAATTTTTCCTTGAATATGGGCGGGAAAACAAAAAATTTTGCATGCATGGGCAAAATTTTACATATACCTTGCCAATTTACTCATTTGTAGTGGTCAGGATTTGAAGTCATGATAAGCAAATTGTGAAAGCAGATACTGTGTATGTACCTTCAACAAGAGACTTGATGAGAACTGGATTAAGATGTGGACAAACTGTTTAGAGAAGTTAGACACTAGCCCATCTCAAGGCCTAATCAATGTCCTGAAGAAATGCAGAAATGCTGTTAAAGCAGTATATACTTTGAAAATAAAGAACAAAATTTATTAAAATTTCTGTTTTCAAAGTATTTTGTAGATGGCTTTCTAATCATCCAAGTTGGAAATATTGTATTTTGAAACTTAAATTAATCAGCTTATCACTATTATTCCTAGTTCATTCATAAATGATCAACTGCTACTGTACCTCTTGTAGTGTCCATATTGACAATCTGTGTGATCGACAGGGTTGGCGCTAGGAATCGCGATTGCGAGCATCACATATCAGCAAATGAAATCCTGCAAATTATATGTACACAGTTGAGAGGGAAATTCCCACAACAGTCTTCTTGCAGTACTTGAAAGTCTGCGCCTTCTCCCACATTTTGTGGTGGAACAGTGAAATTTCCATAAGCATATTTTCTATGAAGTTTGTGGATCAATTTCTGCAAAAATAACTAAGCTGTCATTACATCTCTGTAAAGTATATTCTTCTAGTATGAAAAATTTCACCGCAATCTTAGTTTCTGGTGTAATCAGTGTAGTTGTGCATTGAGAGCTTTACAATGTAAGTGTTATGATATAGACTCTCTGTAGAATCAGACTGCTTTGACACAAACATGGGACTAGGGTAGGCTCGACATATGTCCATATATAAATACATTTATGGGATAGCCTGAGAGCAAGTGCAAGTAGCTCTAAAGAAAAAAGTATGGCACAACAAAATTACGGGAGTAAACCTTCAAAGATATTACAAAGGGCTTAGTTAGAGTATTTCACACATACCTCACAACTGTCAAATGTATGCCAGCTTCATAATATTGGATGCTTTTCAGTTTCAAGATCAATCTTGCTACAGTACCCTGAGGCTGTAGCCTAGTCTCATGCATGTTGAATGTACAGTAGAATTGAAATTTGAAAGGACTTGAGTGATCACAGGCTCATATTTTGGGACAGCAATCTTGGGATTTGGAAGCATACAAAAATTTTTTATTATCTTTAATCAAGAGCAATTAGGCTACGAGATAAAAGTAGATGAATTCATTTTATTCTGTTAGCTGTATCAATTGGGTTCGTGTTTTGGCACACTTTCTGGAAGACGTCCTACAGAGGACCTCATACACACACTGTAGTCATATTTGAAGCCGAAGCCAGCACTGGATGACTTGTTTCTGCAGATCTGCCACTATTGGAACAATAGTAGAAAGGGCTTTTATTTAGAATCAGTGATTGCGAGTCAGGATAAAGTTCTAATGGCTTATAATAGGGTTAAATTGACTTCTAGGTTGAGATTAATGGGCCATAATAATTAGGGCTAGGGAAGGGTAAGGTGGGCTAGTAGGACTATAGTTGCATCTCTTTGGGTTTGTAAACTTGAACCCTTGATGGATACCTCATACGTTTCTACTTTTTCTAATATTCCCCATGTTTTGAATTCCCACAACCCCCACCCCCATCCCTGTTCCTAAATTTCACAAAAAAGACAGCAACCCTCCCAAAGATTTGGAATCCCTCTTATTCATGAAACTGGAGATGGAATGAGCCCTTCCAAAAATTTGAGATCCCTCTTTTTTATGGAGCTAAGGAGGGAAAATCCCTTTGAAAATTTCTAAGGTAGTGCCAAACCTGGTGACCAAGGGTTCAGATTAGAAGATAAAAGTTTCATACACAACTAAACTTTTCCTTGAAAATGGGGGGAGGGGGTGGAACAGAAAATTTTCATTGGATAGGCAAAATTTTATATTCACCTAGCTAATATTACATGCATCTCTGCATGTAAAACCCCACTATTTTGAACAGTGAGTTGACGGAAAAAGAAAACGTAAAAAAAATTAATTTTTCATGAAATTAGCTTTGCAGTGAAATCTTCATAAGTTGTGACTTTTCTTGTTTTCATTAGAGCTCAAGGATGACAAATATATATGATGTGGCCAAATGGCATGTCTTTGGCCTGCTTGATGCTACCACCTTGGCCAACATTAAGCTGGCCTGTGTGTTTGGTTCATCTGGAAATGAAGCCATTTATGTGACCCGGGATGACGAAGTTTTTGCAATGGGGAGCAATGTCAACGGCTGTCTGGGAGTAGGAGATGTTCAGAGCTCCCTTATACCAAGAAAGATAGAATGCCTTAGCAAAAAAGGGATTAGTACCATTGCCTGTGGAAGTGGACCTCATGTGATTGCTGCAACAGAAGATGGTGAACTTTTAAGGTACGAAAGGATTCTTTTCATGATTCTTTGGGTCCAAAAAGCAGTGATAGCCTGTAAATGCCCCAACCGTGGCAGGGCCATGCTTAGATAGTATCACAGAATTCATTCACCCAGACTGTGCAAGCTTTGTTCCTGCTCAATCCGACCCTCTTTCTATCAATTTCCATTTCACTGAACAAGTTTATTGTTCCCATCCATTTGTACTGTACATCCCCTCATTCATCTGCAAAACTGTATTTGTCTGAGCAATTTCTGTATGTTGTGATGGTTTAACACATACGAGAAATTTCCCACAATGTTTACAGTGGTTTGTAGCCTTCTCGCTCTACTACAGTAGAAAAGTTTCACATTGATTCCTTCCAGTACACTGGTGCCAGGACTTGGAATAATCTCCCATGCAATATCCAAATCTTTCAGCCTCTAAGATGTTTTAAAAGTACTGTAATTGCAATTATTATACATCAAAATGTGCCTTATGTTTTACTGTGCAATTTTCTTTTTATATATTTTGAATTTTTTCAGCTATAGTGAGTTTTCTGCTTTTTCTGCTGTTTTTTTACACTTGTTTCCTTTGTATTTTGTGATGTTGTTGTTTGTATGTTTTTGGTGTTTTTGACTCCAATAAATTCCCATGTGATTAAATTGGATTTTAATTGATAACATGAAACTATGATATGATAGTGCAATACTCTGTGCATAGAATATTATCACAAAATGCTGACGATCTTTTATGGTCATTCATCCATCCTATTCATCTTATGGAGTGTGCCACAAGAACCTATGCCTAGGCACTTATCAAGATTTATCCTATGGACAGTGGCACTGGGAATAACAGTTAATTAACAGAGACAGATGATAGTCACTGACACTGTACAGTATTTTTCAACATTTCTAGGGGGAGTGAATGTTTGTTACCAGGTGTATTTTTTATCAGTCTTATTTTTCTTTTATAATATGAAAAATAAAGAATTAAATGTTTTCCTCCAAATTTATCCAGTTGGGGACACAACGGGTACTGCCAGCTTGGAAATGGAAGTACAACTCAAGGTATGACACCTTGTTCTATCTCGTCAGCCCTGAATGGGAGCAAGGTGGTTCAAGTTTCGTGTGGGAGTCACCATACTTTAGTACGGACAGACAGAGGAGAGGTACAGTGCCTGGCATAAACTTTTCAGTAAACCGGTACATTGTTGTGCCAAATAAGTCATAAAATCATTTTCTTGTACACATATGTACTTCAGGATCTCAAAGTCGTTTCCATGGATGCACATTTTCAGTTTCGAAGTAAAGTAAAACAAATGAAGGGGGGAAGGTTATTTTGATTACCTGAAGAAGTGGTGTGTAAAAAGGTGAATGTAGTAGTTTAATATTGGACAAAATTGACTTTCCTCTATCACTTTATTGAAATCTTAAAGATAAATTGAATAAAAAATACTTGAAGATTACCTCACCCTACTGTGCAGGTATATCTACAGTTTATGCAAGGCAAGAACCTGTGAACTCCAGTCATTAGATCCTATCACTTCCTTATCTATTTTGTGAAACAGTGTTGCTTTGTGACAATTACATCACATGCGAGTGTATTTTATAATTTGTTGGATTATTTGACCACTTATCAGGTGTATTCCTGGGGTTACAACAACTGTGGACAGGTTGGATCAGGAGCCACCTCTAACATCAGCAACCCAAGAAAGGTGTCAGCAACCTCTGTTCTCAGTAAGTACTTGATCATCTGATGTTAAATCAGACTTGTAATCTTTGCTCCTTCTCATAAGTCTGTCTTTCTACAGATAACTACTGTACTTATTGTTTTTTATGCTTGGGATGTCCCTGTAAGTGTAAAATTTTGTGGCTGATTCTCATTAAAGAAGACTTTACTTGACAAAGTTTACTTCTACTTTGGGCAATTTCAGATTGGCTTCTTTTTTGATTCCTTGGTGAAGACAAGAGAAATCCATGCAGTCATGGTGGGTTTTGTTAATGTATGTATATGTGTGTGCACGTGTGTGAGGGTGTGTGTGTGTAGGTGGCCCCTAGCTTGAAAATACAATATTGCCAGTTAGGAAGAGTGGATACTTTTTATACTCAGCATGTGAATGCAATATAATCAGAAGATGAACCTTCTTTTTTTTGGAGGTCAAAGGTGATGTGAGGTCACTGGAGGTGTAACAGAAACCTGAGAAATTGATTGTAATTGTAATCTCAAGATAAGAATGATGGACTCTTTTCATACTTGGTATATAGGTTTGTAATATTGAGAGGAAGAACCTTTAATATTTGGAGGAGGTCAGAGGGCTTCTCAGGTCTTTGAAGGTCAATTAAGTGGTGAAAACTGTGTAAACTGTTTACAAACATGACATGTTTAAGATGGGGGTGCATTTAAGGAGCTGATACTCATAGTATGGATCCATTCATACTGAGTAAAAGAACCCTGTTGGTTTTGTGGCAGTTAAATGTCATTTGGGGTCACCAGAGCTCAAATGGTGAAAATGTTGTAAATGTGATATCTTATGAAGGGTAAACTAGATGGATCTTACAGTTGTATTCCTCCCACCTGTCAGGTATACTGCATCATCATTCCTCCCACCTGTCAGGGTATTCAGCACCATCATTCCTCCCACCTGTCAGGCTATAGTGCACCATCATTCCTCCCACCTGTCAGGTATACTGCACCACCATTCCTCCCACCTGACAGGCTATACTACACCATCATTCCTCCCACCTCTCACGGTATACCGCACCATCATTCCCCCACCTGTCACGTATACTGCACCATCATTTCTCCCACCTGTCAGGGTATACTGCACCATCATTTCTCCCACCTGTCAGGGTATACTGCACCATCATTCCTCCCACCTGTCAGGGTATACTGCACCATCATTGCACCATCATTCCCCCACCTGTCAGGTATACTGCACCATCATTCCTCTCACCTGTCATGGTATACTGCACCATCATTCCTCCCACCTGTCAGGGTATACTATACCATCAACTGAAATTGCTTGACATGTACTCCTGGTCAGACTGAAGCACCCTTGTGCCTACCAGTTTAAATAGCTAACTTTGATTGCTTTTATTGGAGCTGCTCAAGACCAAGTCTTGATTACACTCTGTCGAAACCAATCGAGTCAGTTCTTGTTCTCTCTATTTCAAACTTTTGATGGCTTCTCATTAAGTCGTGTCAAATCAGGGTAGTAACTGCTTTTTGGGAATAATTTCAAGTTTTGCTGGCAGTAGAAGTTGGACAGCAGGAGTTTTCTTAACAAGTACTTGATGATATTGAATGGATACATACAAACTGCATCAAATTAAACCTTTGGAAAGTGAATGAAGTACTTGAAAAGCATTTTCAGAGGCAAGGAATCACTCAGCCTTTTGTCTTTCCAGTTCGTCATAGAGTAAACTGCCTTGTGCTCTGCATGCTGTTGGGATAAGTCACTTTTACCAATTCCCAAATTCTTCAATTAAATCTTCTCTAGCCCAATAGAAGAGTTAAATTTGTGTTGCCATTTTAGAAAATAGAATTGCTTATGGAAAATACTTCTGCACAGAGTATGTTTCCCAGCTTTGTTTCTTTAATACATGTATTGTAGTCAGGTGGTCATGGGAGTAAAGGTTAATATACATGTTTGCACACATCAGCTGTGTTTGCCATCATGGGAGACAGGATTTAGGCAATAAAACCTCTAAAATTATGTTGAAGTGTGACAGTTTTTCCTTGGGTAAAGTTCCATAAAAAGTTAACTTCTTTAAATTTTTAAGGAAGGAAAAGAACATTAATTTTTGAAAAGTTAAGACTTTCACCGTTATGTGCATGTGTGTGTGAGTGGATGTGTGTGAGGAAGTGAGATCTGTAGTTAAATCTGACTTCTGCATTCTTCTCACCAGGTGGAAAGAGGATAATATCCATAGCGTGTGGTCAGACATCTTCCATGGCTCTCATTGACAATGGAGAGGTAAGGTTATGATAACTATCATCTGCTATTGTGTCTCTGACTTGATGGAAGAGTTAGAGATGTATAGTGGTATAAGAAAGGTATATGCAGTCCTAGCCTGGAAGACTTATATGAAACAGTGCTGCATGAAAAAGCATTGGGGCTGTGTTCCCACTCTCCCCCTTGTGTTAGAGGTGCTGTGACCAGCCCACACAGATAACTTACAAATGTGTAAGCAGATTGCATTTGTAAAGTGCTTTGCAATTGGCATGAAAGTAATGAGGGCAAGCTTTGTTTGGTGAAAATAGCAAATAAGACGTCTGATAAATATGGGATAAAAAGATTTCAGCACTAGCAAAACTAGTGATCAGTTCTCCTTTGAGAATTAACATTCTTGCTTTTCATAAATACTGAATTCATCAAAACTGTTAATTAAATATGCCAAAAGAGTTTGCATAATAGAGAGCTGCTGTAAAAAGTCTCTTTTGAGGTGTAATGTCCAGTGTCAACACACACACTGATTATAGTTCTAAGGGATGCTTTATAGAGGCAAGGGGGATTGGATGTAGAAAGTAACCAATTGAAGGGATCATGGAGTTTTTCAAGTAGAGAGCTTTTGTGTTATTTCCCATTGCTTAAGTTCATTTAATGGTTACACCTTTAAGTTCTGACATCTCTTTGTTCTGACACGTGTAACCCCAATAGTCCCATTTTACTAACCCTTATGCTAACACTTACCTTCCTGTATACTTAACAGAATATAGAGATATCAGAACAAAGAAAGACTGGAACAGAGAGCAGTCACCCACTTAATATCTGTACTGATGGTAAATATCCAGAGTTATCAAAAATTAATTGTTGCTTGTATTTTTTCTTTCATCAACAGGTGTATGCTTGGGGATACAATGGCAATGGTCAGCTTGGAATGGGTAACAATGTCAACCAGCCAAGTCCTTGTCGTGTTTCTAGTTTACAAAATGTTATCATTTCACAGGTATTCAACAAAGGCACATTTTTATTATGCACAGAGAAGTGGCATTCTCAGTCCTCTCAATTAAAAAAAAGTGCCACCTTTGTTTTCAATAAAACGAACTGTGGTGATCTACTGATTTTCAGTTGAGAAGGATTCAGAATGTCGAATTTTTTGACACCATCAGTTGGCACACAGCTTGTAGAAAATTTTTACTATGCCTTCTAAACTGCAGGAAATGGCACTATCCAATCCAGTGTTGTACAGTAGAAAATACACCTCTTCCCCTCAGTGCACCACTGATGATTGGTAATTTTTCTATTTGTAAATTAGGAGGTAGGCAAGTTTCAGGTAAAAGTCCCTTTGATAGGCCAGGAATTTGAAAAAAGTTTGCTTTATGGATTACCAGATACAGGTTGGAATTACTGCTGTGACAGAAGAAAATTTCATCTCTCCTCTAAAACAGTGCCATGTGAATGAGTAAAACTGGGAAGTTGGAATGTTGAGGTCTCAAACCTTCATCAGGTCAAAGGAAAGTGAATTTTCTTCTCATACCAATCTTTGGATTTGCATCCATATGGTTAGAATGTTCATGAACATGTAAAGAATCCAACCCTCAAGTTAAATATGAAATTGATTAGCAGTCAGATGTGAGTCATAAGAAGCTTAGATCCAGCAGTATACTCAAATATAGGAGGTACTGTCTCCATATTACAGTAAAGATGGGCTTTCATATAGTATCAATTAGCATACAACTTTCATTTTTGATTTCTTGCCAATGGCCAAGGAATCTATGCAATCATACTGGCAAGTTTATGCATGTGTGGGATGCTTAGTCCAATAAGTTTCTTGGCCTTTGGCTGAGATCATATGTAGTATCTGTTCTTTTCAGTCATTCTAGAATGGAGCCACACATGACAGACCCATGGTATAGAGGTTTGAATGTCAAGAGGCTGGTTATGGTATTGCCTTGTTTTCCTTTCGGGATGGTAGCTCCCTTATGAGCTGAACTCCTTTGGGAGTAACAGTTTTGCCCTTTGTCTCTTCACCAGAGAGTTGAGGGCACTTTGGAAAAAGTATTAAGGCCCATCAAGGGACATAGCTCTTGGGGAGCAAATTTCCTGGGGGTAAAGTTTGGTTTTAGCTTTTTGGCTCCCAGTCGCAGGGACTTAAGGAAAGAGACTATTTAGACTAGTACTATGTTTGCTATGAAGGTCAGTTTTTGCTGTCACTAACCCAGAGTACTGTTGTTTTCAGCCAGTCTAGAACAGGATCATGCATGATGTAAGAGACTGATGGCTAAGAAAAGGTCATTTTATGTCATATCACATCTCCTTCAAGGAGGACATATCTCCTTCAAGGAGCAGAACCTCATGGGAGTAACATTTGGTATTCGCCCTCTGACATCCACCTGAAGGGACTTTTATTACTGGCATTCAGAGATGTATAGACCTTATGCGTATGACGTCACATAACAAAAAGTATGCCCTCCAATGGAGGTAAGCATGTATCATTGCAACTTACACCAACAAATGCAGATAGCTGATTTGTGCACTGGGGGAGATGCGTGTAAGTCTGTACACACACATGCGAAATTAAAGCCGTGTGTGCACATGCACTTCACTGTTTGCCTCCAAACTGACGTCGCATGACATCAGTGTATAAGGTCTATTTTGCCATACCTCTGGATTTTAATCATTAAATTAAATTCAAATCCGTTCAAATTTATTTCTCTTATGAACAACAAAACACAGCAAAAAGTTACATAAATAAGTATGAAGGATGTATGAAGGACACTAGAAAAACAGAAAACTGTCAACAAAGCTAGTGACCATTGAATATCGTTATTTACAAGCTTTGAGGTCTACTCAGGCTTGCCATCATACATTAACTATGTTTTTTCATCTCATGAATAGATTGTGTGTGGCTACAACCACACCCTTGCTTTGTCAGACCAGGGTAAGCTATATTCTTGGGGAGCTAATGCTTATGGTCAGCTTGGAACAGGAAATAAAGCAAATCAGGTGACAGCAACATTGGTGGACATCCAGGAAAAGTGAGTGTCATTGTCTCATGAATATTCAACAGTTTGACATCTTCATTTTATATTGGAACATGAAGTATTCCAACTCTCCGATCCATAAATTTTTGACCCTGGTTAGATTAATACATTCTATTTATTAAATTCATTTGATGTATGAGGTTGTATTTTTAAGCAGATTTTAAACAGTTGAAAACGATCATTACAAAGTATTTTGCAGAAGTACCAGAATTATTGGATCTTCTAGCTCAAATCTGGGAATTGCTAAAAGCCTGCTTAATAAATTCAATTCTTACTAATAGTTTTCTTGAAAAACTGGGAGTAAATTGATATCTCCAGCTACATAAAATATTGAGGACTTACTTTTTCTGCACACAATTAAGGTAATTACTTATATGATTGGTGTAAAAAGGTGTCAATTGTAGCCCTGCAAAAATCACTATTGGAAAAGAACATGAAGTCAAAAAAGTTTTAAAGTGCAAACATCACCCACACGCTGTGAAAACCTCAAAAATGTGTGGGTCATCAATTCTTAACATTTTGACTATAAACAAGCTAGTGGCACATGGTTAAATGCTTTGAATTACCTGAGCAAGAAGAAGAAACTGTCCACATAAATCCATAGAGCACTTGTCATCCAAAGTATTTCCTTACCCAAAAAAGTAGATATGCTGTTTTGTACAAAAGATATTGCAGCATAGATGCAAAACTTAAAATGTAGAATTTACTCTCCACAGAGTGAAATCATCAGGGGAAAGTGCTGATCACTATTCAGCCATTTGGACAAAAAAAAAAACAGACAAATTAATGTCCAACATGAGTATTACTACTTGACAGTACTCATTTGATGTTCTTAAATCTATAAATAGGCCAGTTACCATGGTTACCATGTCGCTTCAATTACACAGTTCAGTAGTGTGCGTTGATTTCTCGTGTGCTATTACGGGGAGGCAATTAGCACATTCATTTTCTGAGTGTGAGGGAATGCATGTCAAGCATTTCGGATGAATGCAAAGAGAAATGCATTATGTTGCGTGTGCACCACACTTATTCTATCCACATTTCTGAGGAGGAAAGTGCTCATGTCCAATTCACACTTCCGCCCCAATATTTGTTAGGAGTCACTTTCAATGACTTTGTAGGTACAGAAATTTGGTATCTATTCTTTAATATCTTTGTTTTATACTAGAAAGTGTGCCTTCATTCCTAAAATTATTTTCAGCCTAAGAGTTCATCATTAGTCACACTATTGGTATGTTTCCTGAAGTATGACTCTGTGCTAGAATTGATATTATTTCAGCTTTTCAACTTTATCATCAGTCCTGGCAAACAAAACTTGAGGTAGATTTTAGACTTTTAAATGGCCTCCTGTTGACATGTTATTCAAGTGTGGAAAGTGATGAATATGGTCTCAATTAATGTGGATAACAATTTTTCCTAAAGGGTTTCCTTAAGGCATGGAAAATATAATTAAATGCTTTTAGAGACATTCTTAAAGAATACTTGAACTTTTTTTAGGAACTTTAAAGCCACCTTCATATTCATGTTCTGAGGGTATGCAACAAGACAGCATGTTAGCATCTTCAGTTTCATTTAAACATACCCTTTAAGAGAAAAAAAAAATACATACTCGTGCAAGAGTAGTTTCCAGGAATTCAAATTTGAAGCAAGTTTTTATCTGAAATGTCCTTGTCCCCAGGCTGAATTTGTTATCTGTACCCTTTGTTTCTAAGCAGTAAGGTTTATGTTAGCCATTAAGACCTTCTCAAGTTTCTTTGGACAAGTGATATAACACATTCAAGAAATGATGCAAAGGGGCCTCAGGTGTCAGTACCTGGATAAGGTCTGTATTGGGGAACTGCTATCACATAATCAAAATGTCAATATTCTTGGGCAAAATATTGGATTTTTCAAGAATGTGACATTTTGTCATTGAGGCAATGTGTTTTGTAGTTTCCACATATGGATTCTACTGTTAGAGGCCATTTTATATGATTTGGGATTATGGTTTAGTTGTCTTGTGTATTTGTATGCCACCTTAAGGCCAGTGGATGGATACATCCACATCTGAAAGAGAAGTTATTTTACGATAGTCGCTAAGATACCAGGAATATTTCCAATATGGAGCTGGTGAAGCTCATGATGACTTCAGTTTGGATGGGCTCGAATTAAACATTGTACTGAAAAATTTGGATTCTTTTCAAGTTAGATGGTCCGTTGAGTTTAGAAAAAGATATTGCTATTGGATACAAATGCACCTTTAAAGCAAGACTCCAATCCTAACCAAAGACTCATTGCTTGAGATGCAACTGCTTCTATCACTCTACCACAGTACCACATTGTCTGCAGAAAAGAATTGAAATGTTCTCGTAGGAGTGATCTGCATCAGCAGGAAATAGTATGTGTGAAAAAACTTTCAGAAAACAGTTGGAATATTTGGTTTAAGGGTTTTTTTTTTGGGGGGGGGGGGGGGTTGGGTGGTTGGTTGGTTGGTTGGGAGGTGAAGTGAGGGCTTTGGAAGGTACTGTCATGAGCACACAACCCTATTGCCCTCAATATTGGTTAACTACTATGGGTTAATATATTCTGTAGTTCAACTAACCCAGCCCTGGAAGAAATCATCAGGATGTTACTGACAAATTAGTTATACTAAGGAACAATTGTTTTTTTTTGTTTTTTTTTTCAGGAGGGTGGTTTCAGTGGCAGCAATTCATTATTCTCATCTGTCTGGTGCTTTACTACAGTCAGGTGAGGTCTACATGTGGGGTCAGTGTAGGGGTCAATCTATCACATCACCGGTAAAGACAAAGTTTAGCTGTCTGGATGACATGTTTGCATGCTTCTCCACCCCAGCAGTCACATGGCGACCTTTGACATTTGGTGAGTGAATTTGTAATTTTTCCCTGTTTGAGTGGCTGAGGATTGAAGACGTATACAAATCCTTTTAGGACCATTGCAATTACATTAAAGTTTTATACAAACTTGAGCCTTGGTCATTTGCTTTCTCTTACTGAAACCTAAAATGTTCCTAGGGCTGCCAATGTTGAGTGAGATTTTGTCCCTGCAGTATTTACAAGCAGAGCAACACCATCAGTCGCGGCATACCTAACCAAACAAAAGCTTTGCCAAAACAGGCCTCTCACATTGCAGGAAATGGTACTTCCCTAGCTGTATGGCGAGGATTTACCTGACGGAGTGACTGAGTTCTCCAACGGGGCAGCAACCCGAAGCCCTGACAACAGCAGTGCACTGCTAGAAGAAAGATGAAGCGATAATTTTCTGTGCAGGTGGTATGCCAAAAGTTTAGAATCCTTAAGGTAAAATAAAAATGGGGGGCTTTTATTAAAAGAAATTGAAAATTTTGGTTCTTGTTGAAGAAAGTTGAACATTTTTGGTTTTCATTGAAGAAGCATTAGACATTTTGAGTTTAATTTGAAGAATCTGCACTCTATACGAGCAAAAACAAGAAAACTTTTGGAGAAACTGGTCACTGTCAGTGTTTACATACTTTGTCATACACAGTAAAGCTTCTCGACAAAATTTCTCTAATGGGAGGGGGAAGGGTTTCCTCGACAGGGGATTTGAGCCCCCTGTGATCCCTGTATTCCCCCAACCCTACACCTCCCTTGCCGAAGATGTTATATAAAGCATTCAGTATTTTGAGATCTGATGGTCTAAAAATTGACTAAAAAGGGAAATTAGAAACAACATTTCCTTGCAGTTATTGTTATGTAGCCATTATTTTTCAAAGGATAAGAAAAAGTAGCAAAACCTGTATGCTGCTTGGACACTCTCATTTATAAAATATACATTTTGAAAACACTAGTTGCAATTTGCTGTAGCCTCACAACTAGGGTTGGGTGATATGAAAAAAAATCCATATCGATATATCGCAATAATATCGCCAAAATTTTTGCGATATATTGATATATCGCCAAAACGGATTAACCTGTATTACCTGTTGTAGACAAGGCTAAATGTGCCTGAAATTAGCCTAAAAAAATTTACACCTAATTTTCTAAATAAGGATGAAATCGATGAATGACTACTGACATTACAAAGACTGTTTCATCTTCAAAATTTAAATTATGGAAATTTCAGTGCCCCAAAAGTTTTACTTTTTTTCTATATCGTCGTATCGTGATAAAGGTATTTCATATCGCATATCCCAATATGGACTTCTGGTGACAATATGTTGATACATATCGTATATTGCCCAATCCTACTCACAACTAAACATAAGAGGGCACATGGAGTCTACTGAGGTGCTGACTCCACCTTTATGTTTTTGTTATATTCATTATTACCTAGGTTAATCCTTTTGTTTATGTGTGTAGCAGGTGTGTGCAACCCACTGTGTGTTCATGTTTCCATATATTGTTATATACATAATTCTTGCATGCGAAATGTATATACCAGTGTGAAAAAACTTGAAATGCATGAGTCTCACACTCATTGTGTGAGAGTTGACAGCCCTGTGTTCTGCGTATTCACTACTGGTACAATATTGACAAGTTGCAAAAAGTTTGACATTATTTACAGTTATAGTAGAATGTTACAAATTTTTAAAAAGGTGCGTAATGGGGTTTGGTAATATCAAAGTGCATACTCTGATAAGAAATTACTTTAGTGCTTCATCTGTATAGCTAAAATATGCCAGTAACCAGATAATTTTTTTCTCCAAATATCTGACACTGAGGTTAATCTTACTAGTATTAAAGTTTACATGTTGTAGGGATGCTGTAAAATCTTTTATAATTGTGCACACAGCTGCTGTTTGAAATTGTAGATTAAAGCCCCACTGGAGAGGAAAGTTCCCTTTATTTAGCTCAGTTGATAAAAGTTGAATCACCCAAGCAGAAAAAAAGGAAATCTTGACAGCAACAGTGGTTATTGTGCTCTCCTTAAATGAAGAATGCTGTCACACTGCTTCCATTGTGCTGGTCACAGCACATTTCTTGAGTGGCTTCATGGGTGAATGCAGAAACACGATACTGTATTAAACTTGCCGTAATCCAAGATACCCCCTGTACGCCTGCTGTGGCGGGTAGTAAATTTTAAAAGTAGCTAAGGGCTGTTTCCCAGCATGCATACTTTGAACAATGCTGCAGTTCACATGAGACAATATTTTGACATTGTGGCTTTTCTCTTCCTTACCAGAAAACTTTGTTGGAAGAAGAGCACTAGAGGAGAGTCTTATGCATGCATTTGATGATGAGGTATGTATTCTTTTGTGAAAGGATAGGTAGATTAAACAGGTGATGGGTGTATGACCGGGTGGGGGGGGGGGGAGGGCTATTCTTATTTTAATTGTAAAGTAGGAATAGTGTCAATGTTAACTCTGTAGAAGCTAATGTGCAGAAAATGTGATGAGATTACCAGGTAAGTTGTCTTTTATAATGCCATTTTAAAGTTAAAGCACTTTTTGTAAGTGTCCTATCTCTAATGTTTCAGGTGTGGTTTATGTGAAGTAAAAAAATTGGAATTGTTGGGAAGGGTTGAGGGTTGCTTCTCAGTTCCATCGCAAATTTTCATTGGAAGTGTTTGAAACTTATTTTGAGAGCTATTGGCAAGTAATGTGATAAGATTTCTAAGTGGGAGTGTGTGTAAATGCTTAGATATTAGTTCTTCAGTAATTTCCAGGTTGAGAGTATAATGATTCTTGGAGAAGAGGTAGGGGTAAGATGTATAGAGAAACAATTTCCAAAATTTGCTCAGTAAGTGGCAAATATTTTCCTGTTTGAAGCTCAGTCAAAAAGTTATTATTAAAAGTTTAAGGGTAAAGATGTGTTTGAATTGTGAAACAAACTTACAAAATGGTTTTTTGCTGTTCACAGAATACATCAGACCTCGTCTTTGTTGTACAGGACAATCGTATTCATGTACATAAGGCGTTTTTGAAAATAAGGTTAGTACCTTTCATGTTTTTGTTTTATTTTTATTTATTCAATTAAAGAACAATTAATTGATCATGTGCTAATTAATTTCATAGAAACGTAGTATGTACATTGTCCTTACAACTGTACAGTACAGCAGACCAGAGTTATAAATTGGATAAGTCAAGACTTCATTTAACTCTTGAAATTGCTCAAACCACCAATTTTACACGTGAGTTGGCTGAGAGTAATGCTATCCTCTGTCAAACTGTTCCAAAATCATGTTATATCCACCAGTGGTATCCATTTGCTTAACCTGTGTTTATCTGTTACATAACAGTCCTTGAGTATATTACCTTTCACAGTGGGACACAGCTTTTTTTATTTCGGGACACTTTGACTGTTTTGTATAACCATGGTTTGGTATTTTGATTATTCCTATCTTTCCTTGTTGGTATGTTGTAACTAATACGGACAATGCTGCATAGGCTCAAAATGAATAGGATCAATGAGTGGGACTTATTATGAAGATAAAATCCATTGTTTAAAGAATAGCTGAGGCAAGCCCATCCTAGTTAAGCTGGGTTGCTTAATGTATTAGGAAAGAGATATAGTGAGATAGACTCTGAGAGAGTAACAAGTGTTGGTTAAAGGGGGTGGCCAACCACCATGGAACAGTCATGGAGTTTCAGCCACGAAAAAGGTGAGGGCCAGTCGCAGAATTGTTTGTTTCAACACTGAAAATATATTAGGGCTGTATGTGCCATTTGTGGAGAAATTAGAATATGTTCGAGTTGGTGAACACTTATATCAAACCATGGTTATGAGAAGCGATGAAGGTTCAGACTTGAAGCAGCAACTTTAATATGTAAGGAAAGCAAGAAAAGAGAAAAAAAAGAATTGAAAGAAACAATATTTCTGCTCAACTAGACATATCCATTGAGGAGGATTGATGAATTATTTAACTGTAGAAATGTGAGGTTGGAAACTGAATTTGGAATCAGAAGCTAAGGTGGAAAAAAAATGATGCTGTGGGGATGTAAGTGAGAGAACTCAGATCTTGTAAATGGAGGAAATGAAAGACATTTTTGTTGTTTAAAAGCTAGACTGGTTGTTAATGTCCATTAGTTTTCAATTCTCTGGAATCCTTGATATTTTTGGCGACCCTGCCAGGACCCTCGTAATTAAAGGGATTCCAGAAGGAATTTGGCAAGGAACTTTACCCTGGAAGGACTTCTGTCAGGCACTTGAATGTTGTGGCCAAACAAGAATGTAATCTGATGATATGATCTTACAAAATAGTAGTTGTATGTTTTACATATTGACATGTTTTGTTATTTTGAATCTATGTTGTGAAACAAACCAAGTGTACGGTAGTATAAGGGTCAGTATGGATGTAGAAAAGCTCACCGAGATAGGTAAAAGTTTAGGTGACTGTCAGGATTTAATTAAATTCATCCAAGAAGAAAGGGATACACTTAAAAAGAATAGAATTGAACAAGAAAATCTTGAAAAAGAGGGTTCATGTAAGAGAAATGAAATTGGAAGAGAAGGAAATTCTAGATGAAAAGCTAGAGTTACTAGCCATGGAGAAAGAGAGAAGAAATTCTAGACTATCTGAGGGGGAGCTTACTGTAATACATCTGTGGGTGCCTCCTACACATATAGGGCAAAAGCACTTAAGTTACCACAATTCAGTGAAGATAGTGTGATGACCTTGATGCCTATCTGCATCATTTTGAGAGATATTCTAGATATCAAGGTTGGGCTCAGTCTTCGTGGGCTACAAATTTAAGCGACCTTTTACACAGGAAGGCACTTGACATGTATTCACGCCTACCCGTTGAGGAATCCGAGGTTTATGATACACGAAAAGCTGCTTGATGATGTCAAATTGTTGTGATCCTCATTTGTATTGTTGAGGTCTTACCTCAACATAGCAAATGAGGTTGGCAAAAATTTCAAATCATCAAGACCTAATCATAGTCCAGCCTGCATTACCCATACGTGAACACAACTTTTGTAAGCAAACTTGTGACTGATTATGGTGAACCTATGGTATCAAGAATGTTACATACCAGAGGTGATTCTTGTTTTTCCATGAACACTAACTTCCTAAAGTTCAACTGATTTATTCTGTAGGGTATGAGTCTTTTTATGCATAAAGGTAGTTTCAAGGATATCTTCATCAACTGTTTTTTTTTAATCCATGTCTTTATTGGGGCTGTGTGTGATTAGTATTCAAATGAGTAAGAATTGTGTAAATCCTATGGAAATGGTATTAACTCTATAATTAAGGTCTATTTTGGGGGTAAATCTCAGTAATAACTAAATAAGACTTCTGGTGGTTGTAACATGAAAAATGGATAGGCTTGGAAAAATACTTGAAAAATGGCAGTGCAACTCTAAAGGCTACTTGAAATGTGGCCTTGCTGAGCTGTTATTAAATGTCACCTCCCTTGCAGAATTGGATATGTCTGTCTAATTGACCATGTATGGATAATGTACCTAGAGATAATTTTCTCCAAAAAGGAAAGTGGACTTTGGCCACATCAGTTATAAGGCGATGTACAAGCTATGGAACTGGTGTGTCCAATTTTAATGGAAGTTAAATGTTATGTGTTATCCTGAGCTGGTCAGACTGTGATTCTCATCTTGAATGAGGAAAAAATAAAGAAACTTTCTACATCATTATTTTCCTCAAGTGAACTTCTAATTGTGATATTAGAAGGCATTTAATTTCACATTTACATTGAATGGAATTCAGTTCTGTAGATTTTTATTCTTATGCAACCTCTTTCCAGGTGTGATTATTTCAAAACAATGTTCCAGTCCTGCTGGAAGGAAGACAGCAAAGAGTAAGTTTATGCTTAGATTTTCGCTGCTACTAGAACAATGTCATTGACAGCTCCTTTGTTGTCATAATCTCCATGGTGATATCTGACATTCCACCAACCTTTTGAGGTTCAAATTTATTAACATACTTGGTCTTGTCTCTTCTTTGTAATGTGCTGCCTAACATATTACTTCACCTGTGTTAACTATTTTATTCTTACTATTGTTGTTGCTATTATTTCATCTGTGTGTATGTTTAACTTGTACCATGAATATCTATGAAAGAGGGCTAATTCCAATCTTCATAGCTTGTTCAATGTTTAGTTGATGATTTGTAAAGTATTGGAATTTATTCACTTAATTTTTATTTGTCTATTGCACAATAATTTTTGATGTGTGCCAGGTACTTACATTGTCTAAGTTAATTTCCTTTTGAAATGAAAACATATACACAACCTTGGAAAATGACTCTTTTCTTTCATGTACAACGCATCGTGGGAGGAGAGGGCTTTTCTAGTCAAGTCACCCTGTAGTAATAAGTAGATGATCCTAGTTTAGAACAAATAAATGTGTAGTCACTTTAGGATACACAAAGATGGCGATCTGATTACTTTGGTGCATTAGTGAATAGTGACGTTATTTCAGTTTACCATTTCAAATTGAGGATGGTGACTCCAACCTTTTACATCTCACCACACAAGTGTCCTACTAAGAAGGAAGTTAAAAAGATATGCAAAATGTTTAATCTTTGTAGGACAAATCTTTCTCATTTTAGAATAAAGGTGGACTTCAAATGCCAAATGCAAAAAAAAAAAGATAGAAAAAGAAGAAGTTAATTCCAGATGCCAATTAATTTCACAAATATTTCATTTGAATTTGAAGAACGGTGTACAAATGGAGGATAGTATCTTCCGACTTAGTCCTCCATGTTAAGGGCCTATGCAGGAAGAATTCTTGTAGGTGTGGTCCTTGCTACTTTTAAAGCTGATGGCTTTGTTGTTTTTAACATTACAATCATCAAAGCAGGGGAGTTGACAGGTCCCAGGATATTTTGACGGGGGGGGGGGGGGGGGCAAGCTCCCTGACAGAGAGTGTGGGAAAGGGTGGGGATTGGCCAGCAACCTGAAGCCCCAACAAAAGTGATGGGTTGCTTAAAGGATGGCAAAAGTTAAGTTTTTTTTTTAAACTTTGGGCTTTTATTGAAGAAAAGAGGGAATGTTTATGTTTCGGGAGGGGGGGGATAATTTTGAAAACTTTGGGGTTTAATTTATGAAAATTTGAAATCCTGGGTAAATTTTTCTCACTGAAAATTTGGGGGTTTTAATGAAGAATCTGGCTTTCTTGAGAGCAAAATCATGAAAACTGTAGGTGACTGTTTGCCATCGGGTAGTACATGCTTATTGTACCCATCAAGGCTCCTTGATTAAGTTGGACAAATTCTCCGGAAGGGGGGGGGGGCAGGCTCTAATCAGGGGCCATGCCTCTCCTGCCCCCTGGTGCCACTACTGCATCAAAGTATGCAAATAAAAAGGAATGATCAGTTTCCTGGCAGTCTCACACACAACTTATTTTCTCAAACTAATCAATATTTCTATCAGCAAAACTAAAAAAATCAGACTGATAACTTTGACACAGTCATAATTTTATACTAGTATGTTTCCTTTGTTTTTCAGTGAAATTGAAATCACTCAGTTTTCGTACGCAGTGTATAAAGCTTTCCTTCAGTATTTATATACAGACTCAGTAGAGCTCCCTCCAGAAGAAGCTATTAGTAAGTATTAGCTTGAAAACTTTGAAATTTGCATAAACGGTCTGAAAATTTAAATACAATCATTATGCCTGAAGAAGCAGTATGACTTTTTTTGTGAATCTTGAATCACGTTTTTGAAACTGTTGTATCACAGTCTCCTAAACAGATTCCACAAAGTGAGCAGACACTCTTATGTAGCAATGCAAAGAAGAGATAGAAAAACAACTGATTAGGACTGTTTGTTGTGCTGAGATAAAATATGTCCAAGAGGATGTTTGAGGGGCACAATACTTGAAATTATATGCATTGTCATGGTGAATGATGTGTTATTAAATGGCTTTAGTACCAGTGGCTTTTAAGGACCAGTGGGCTGAAGGACCATGGACTTTAGGACCAATAGCCTGAAAGACAAGGGGCTGTAGGACCAATGGGCTGTAGTTGGGCTATAGGAGCCATTGGTAGAAGGACCAGTGGGCTATAACACTAATAGCCAGAAAGACCTTTTGGCTGTAGAACCAATGGACTAGAGGAGTAATGGGCTGTAGTACCATTGGGCCATACGAGCCATGGGCAGGACCAATGGGCTATAGCACCAGTAGCCAGAAAAACCATTTGGATGTAGGACCAGTGGGCTGTGGGAGCAATGGGCTGTAGTAGCAATGGATGGAAGATTAATTGGTTGTGTGTCAATGGGATGAAACACCAATTTGCTGTTTAGCCAGTGGGCTGTAGTACCATCGGTTATAGAACCAATGGGCTGTAGGACCAATGGTGCATTGGACCAATGAGGGTATAGTACAGTGGTCCATAGGATCAATGGACTGAAGGAATCACAGGGTTGTACCTGTTAATTTTGGTCAGTTTCTGATATTCCTTCCATTTGTTTATGTCTCTTCCCTTCTTTTCCTCCCTTCTGTTGTAGTTCCTCAGAAAAGTTGCAGTGGCCCTACTGTTATCATTAGATAGTATCAAAATTTAGTGCAAGATCATGAACTGTGTTTTATACTGAGTGGTGAAGTTTTTAACATGCCCTTCTCAGAGACTGATTAGAGAGTAAAAATATTTTCTCCTTACTCCCCCTTTAACAAGTCACAGTGATTACTGTAAAATGCACATTTTCGAGGCAGATCCTTTTTTTTACATTAAGTAAATTTTCACATTAACTTGTATACCTATCTGAAAGAGAGAAGTTTAAACAATGCTGTCCAGTCCAGCTTCTTTTTCAGCTTAGGTCTGTGAAAGATAGATAGGTCCCATTATTTTCAAGGATACTTTAACATCCTTGTTACATTTTAAGATAAAACTGACAAAGTAATCCTCCATTTTTCAGGTCTGATGGACTTAGCAAATGCATATTGCGAGACCCACCTGAAAAAGTTATGTGAGCGGATTATAAAGCAGGGGATTACTATAAATAATGCATTCCATCTGTTAGCTGCAGCTATCAAGTATGAAGCAACTGTAAGTATTGATAATTTATTGTTAAATGCTAAATGTCATGTTACCATCAAGGGTAGTACTACTGTAGATAGTACCCATAAAGTTAAAAAAGGTCAGTGCATATGTGACACAGAAAAGTTTGACATCTTCAAAACCATGATTTACTGTTAGGTATAGAAAAATAATCAGCAAGTCAAAACTTGGTGTCAGGTTAACTTTATTTTCAAGAACTAAGGTTCTAACAGAAGAAAGTCATCCTTTGCATCTCACGAAACATTGTTTATACAAACATTCCAATATTTTACATGATGTAACATTCAACTGTTGTAATTTGTAATACTTTTGACAAGTAAAGCTATTGTCAAAGTTTATTGGTGAGTTTGAGACTGAATGGTATAAAACAAGAATGAAAAGAAAAAAATTCTGTCTGTGCTAATCTTGATGCATTGTATAAAGCATACTATGAACTTAAGAATTTTGCATATGCTCATCCTTTTTTCCAAAGACAGTAGACAAGCAGATTACGGAATGGAGGAGTACAGCTATTCATACAGCTGTTCATACCTTTGCTTTGTTCTAGTGTAGATAATAAGGAAGCTTTCTGAGGTATTAGTAACCTAATGCTGTTTCTTGGGTTACATTTCATGTAATGCCCATTGTAGGTTGGGTTCAAATTTTGATGCATGAAAAAAACTGGTTTATTTTAGGATGAGTCATGTTAAAAGTTGTGTAATAGTGATTCACGTAACATTTGTTTCATCTTTGAGGTAAAGTAAAAGGTGAAAAATCGACTTACTTAAAATTTTAGTACAATAAGTATTCATTTATCTTATGTGATCATGATTTATACACTCTTTACATGATTTATTGGTGTAACCCCAAGTAGGCTCTCTTAGATTATTTATTGAAGGCTGAAATAGGTGAAAGTAAGTAATAAACTTACTAACAGTGCAGGACCATAAAAATTATTTGTTCTGATGACAGTAAAAATATGGTTATGTCAAATATTACAAAGTAATGTTCATTCCCATCACAAATAGGCTATGTCACAGGTACAATTGATTATTCATCATTTTATACACGTGAGCTCTATACCATTCTTAATATTAACCAGTACCTCAAGCCTCATTGGAGTATTGACAAATACACATTTAGACCCATTTTCCTCTAAATTAACCTTGTGCTACAGCTTTGACCTAACAAGACACAAATTCTTAACATGACAGGTAAAGTATGCAACAACAGAAAAAAAAAATGAGAAATAAGAAATAATGAAATTAAAAGAGAACTGACTTAATAACCATCCTGTCACTTGGTTTCTTCCCGATCATGTACCCCATGAGAGACTAGGGTTGTTATGATGTGACAATATCGGCCAAAAATATTGATATGTAATTTTGCTCCCGATATCATTTATGAAAATGCCCAAACAATATCGTGAAAACCATTCAAGCAACATCCTCATAAACTTGACGAGTGGCATGAAAATGTTTGCCATGTAGTTATTTTACTTTATTACTCACAAAAAACTAAGTGTAAATAGCAAGGAAGATTTAGTTGATAAACCTGCAAGATCGCACTGCGAATTGGCTGACCCCTAGAATAACATGTAAAGTGCTCATAGTACATGCACAATCACTGCATTGAATGTAATAAAATGTCAACTACAGTGTGAACTGTGCATCATGTACCTTTCAAAAGAAGGCCCTGCACGGGTGCTGAAACAGCTGTACAGTAGATTCCATTACAAGCAATTCTTCGCAAAAACGTTGAAAACTTTGTATGCAGTAAAAATCAACAGCCTGCTGTGCAGCAGCCCACTCAACGGCTACAGGGTTAAGCATTTAAAGCAATTAAATGAATACAAAACTTCCTGCACTGCCAACATGTGCTCTACATCCGGGATTCATTCAATAAACGAATGAATTAGGGTATTCTCTTTCAATTTGTGAGTTGCGCATTTTTGTGGTGGTAATTTTGTCGGCGATAGCTTTGGAGCTCAGGTGTAACTTTTATGTACTGTTAACTGTTACACCAGACATAGAGTGTACTTACATTTATCTAATACAGTACTACTGTAGGTGTGTACATTAAATTGAGTCTTACCAGTTTTGACCTAATGTTTTCCTTTACAGTACTTTCATCTCTCGCCAGTGTACGTGTAGTGCATGAAAATTGTCCTTTTTGTGTGTCATACTATTTTTCCACAGGTCTTGAAGGTTCCATTATTTCACTGGGTTTGTCATGAGTAAATATCGTTTGCCTGTTTTGTGGACTTTCATCCTCGACACGTTTCCTTTCTGACAGTTTTATTGAATGTTTACATTGAAAGCGAATTTCTTATGAAAAAAGTGGCTGGATTTCTATGAAAATGTTATGAAATGCCCTTGAAAAGTCCTTGCAAAATGTTCAGCGCCTTAAGTCATGACATCTTTTCCCTTTCTCTTTCTTAAGAGCATCATGTGTTATGTAAATACTGTTTTAGGTTCACTTCAGTGCATTATGAATTGTTGTCTTCCCTTTCCACCTATTGTTGTTACCTTAGATAAAGATAAGATTATGTCTTTTCTTAAAGGGCTTGTGAAGTTTGAAAAATCCCATTGTGTGCATGTGGAGAATATACATTACTAACACTGTATGTACATCAGGATTTGGGGAGGGGTTGGATGCACATTTTTACGAAAAAGTTTTCCACGCTTCTTCAGAATGATGTTATGATGTCACCAGCACCCATTTCAAGTTCTTTTTGTTAAAAAACGGCGATAACATTTTAGTTTGACTGATATCACAAAAGCTGCAGAATGGATTTGAATGCAATTTTCACCACCATACTAGGGCTAAGTTCAACTGTATTTCATTATATGGCTGAAGGTCGAAGGCACTTTTTTCCTTGATTTTCATAATACAATAAAGAAATAACCCCAGGCTACATAGATATCTTAGCAGAATGTGAATATTGAGCATCTAGGGCTTACTTAAAATACGTGTTGTTGGTTTGTAGGATTTATGCCGAAAATACTTTCCTTTCAGTAATTGCTTTATATGAGAGAGGAAATTTGATTTTATCACTGTAATTAAAGCTGTGCATTGGACTGCATTCTTTGCCAATGTTAGCTAAGAACTTGCAGTAACAAAATATTTCTTTTCATGGTAAATGGTAAAAAATGTGTTTTTAGGTTACTAGGAAAATGCTACGTTTTTATGCTTATTTCATCTTTTTATTTTGCAGGACCTTCACGAATTTTGCTTCAAATTTTGTGTGAACCATTTGACAGATGTTGTGCAAACGGAGTCTTTCCTTACCTTTGAAGATTCGTACACGAAAGACTTTATTATCAAGGCAGCTAAGTGGGGTGCTTTCAAATACTGAAAAGGTGCAATTTTATCGCTGTAATGCCAAAGGTGCTGAGAATATAAAGCATGTTGGACCATAGATCGGTGGATTGTATGTAGTTGTTTATTGCACAGTGCCCAATCAAAAGCACAGATGTACAAGCAACACATTATTTTCAACCCAGGTAGTATCTGCTCCCATTTCTGCGGTACATATCTACAACAGAGGGCTGGAATTTTTACTATGTTAATGCCTGATTGTGTATCAAAAGTTATCAAAATTGACTGTGCCTCAGAATTTCACAAAGTACCTAAACTTTCTCACATTCTTTTTCACTAATTAATTTAGGAAACAAGTTTTGTAGACTCTCAAGAAAAATTAGGAGAAATACTGACAAATTCTAGTATTGGAAAGGTATTCAGACACACTTAAGATAAAAACCAGTTAATCACACAATGTCTGATACAAAAGTAGTTCCTAGTTGTTAAAGCAGATTGGAATTCAATCAATATTTCTAGGAAGTGTGAAATATTTCTTTCAATTATTTTATAGCTCCTGGTAAATCCATGTGAGTATTTACCCTTGCACTCAATTTCTTTTTGATGTAATCAATAATCGAAGGCTCTGATCAATAAAGGAGAGAGTATACAATACTACAAAACACAAGGCTTTACTTTAAACCCTTTTGCTACATAGGCTCTGGCTTTAAAACCATATTTCACTCTCTTTTTGGGGGTGTGGTTTTGACACCAAATTCTTTTGGAGGACTGAAATTATATTAAAGACAAAATTGCATATCATCTATAGCAGGGGTGCCCAACCTTTTCTGACCCAAGATCTACTTTTCAAGTATCCACCCTCCCGAGATCTGCAAAACATACACTGTCATACAGTTACACAGAAAAAACTTTATTTTTTCATTTTTTCTGCACCTCTCCCGGTCAACTTGGGATCAGTTCGCAGTCTACCAGTAGACATAGATAGACTGGTTGTGCACTCCTGATCTATACATTTCAATCATTTTTTCCAATATGGCCTGGTATGGAGGTTGGGCCCCTGGTTATAGAGAAAGGATTAAGAAAGATCATGTTATCGCATTACTTGAGAATTATTTTCTTTTATACTGTTGAATATCATAGAAAAACAAGAACATATTATGAGCTGGCATCAAAATATGGTAAAAAAATGACTTTTAGAGCAATCCAAAACAAACATATTGCATTATCTTGTGAGACAAACATCATAAAATGGTTTTCATTATTTCTGTGCAAAATGTGTGTAACTAAGATTTCATGATATGCAAATGGTAGGCACCAAGTTCAACCTGTAATCGTTCTTATAGAGAATTGAAAACATCCACCAAGAGTGTAGCTTAAGGTTTAAAAAAAACCCATCTGTACTAAATATTTTCAAATTTACAACATTTGAAAATGGGTACATACTCGTTTGAAAAATTCTTAATTAGATGTGATGAGTCTGAACCAGTGGAGTATAGGTAATATATATGTGTGAAGTGCAATGAAGGTTTGTAATATAGGCTTGTAAGATTATTATATCTCCAAACATTTTGTAGCATTCCATTGGAATGTGGTCAAGCAGTTGTACATTTATATACTGTAAAATATGTTCTATGTATTTACTTTAACACATTCAAGGTGTATATATATATATGTCTTTTTTTTTACTGATATTTCGGTATTCTTCTAATTTTGAGTTTTATTAAAAGTTGCTGCACTTTTTATCCTTTCACAGCTAGAAGTAAGTTAACTTTTTTTCTTTGTTCTTTGTACTAAAGTTGGTATAAGTTTGTGCTTTGCAGGAAATATATAAGTACTACAAATGGGCAATATTTTTTTTACAGATTGCATGTCTTTTTTAAAGTGTGAGACCAAATACATGATTGCCCGTAAGTGTTACATGGGGAAGGGAGGAGAGGAAGGGCGGAGAGGAAGGGAGGAAGGGAATGACATTGCAACTTTGGTGATATCGTTTTAGGTTGATCCCAGTTTGATGTCTGTTTATGTGTAAAGGAAATGTAGGGATGGGGAAGGGTAGGGGAGGGTGGTGTGGGGTATGAGGGAGGGTTCAGATGACAAGTGTGGTACCAATCTGAAGTATTTAACTAGGTGTTTGTGGGGAGAGCATTTAAAGTTTCATGGATAGATTTGTCAAGAGTATACCACTTTGATGTATCTTTTTTTGTTCCACTGGAGGAGGGGGTTAGGGGCTTGACAAATTTTGTAGGCCTATGTTGAAGGGAGTCTTACAAAAGTGGATTAGAAAAAGTGACAAATCTGTCATTGTTTCGTTTGGAACAGGAATTAAGCATTTTTGTTTTCACTATAAGATCTGTTGAGCCTTGTTCATAAGGTTGTTGCTTGTTGAGCACTTCCCTCTCATTAAAAATGTCAGCACCCTTTGAGTAATAAATGTAACATTATGAAGACTGTTACAGAAGGCTGGAGGATGAACAAGTATTGCACCCTTCTAGCACAACAGTGAAGTAAGGACAGCGCCATGTCTGTGTCATACAACAGTGAAGTAAGGACAGCGCCATGTCTGTGTCATACAACAGTGAAGTAAGGACAGCGCCATGTCTGTGTCATACAACAGTGAAGTAAGGACAGCGCCATGTCTGTGTCATACAACAGTGAAGTAAGGACAGCGCCATGTCTGTGTCATACAACAGTGAAGTAAGGATAGCGCCATGTCTGTGTCATACAACAGTGAAGTAAGGACAGCGCCATGTCTGTGTCATACAACAGTGAAGTAAGGACAGCGCCATGTCTGTGTCATACAACAGTGAAGTAAGGACAGCGCCATGTCTGTGTCATACAACAGTGAAGTAAGGACAGCGCCATGTCTGTGTCATACAACAGTGAAGTAAGGACAGCGCCATGTCTGTGTCATACAACAGTGAAGTAAGGACAGCGCCATGTCTGTGTCATACAACAGTGAAGTAAGGACAGCGCCATGTCTGTGTCATACAACAGTGAAGTAAGGACAGCGCCATGTCTGTGTCATACAACAGTGAAGTAAGGACAGCGCCATGTCTGTGTCATACAACAGTGAAGTAAGGACAGCGCCATGTCTGTGTCATACAACAGTGAAGTAAGGATAGCGCCATGTCTGTGTCATACAACAGTGAAGTAAGGGACACAGCGCCATGTCTGTGTCATACAACAGTGAAGTAAGGACAGCGCCATGTCTGTGTCATACAACAGTGAAGTAAGGACAGCGCCATGTCTGTGTCATACAACAGTGAAGTAAGGATAGCGCCATGTCTGTGTCATACAACAGTGAAGTAAGGATAGCGCCATGTCTGTGTCATACAACAGTGAAGTAAGGACAGCGCCATGTCTGTGTCATACAACAGTGAAGTAAGGACAGCGCCATGTCTGTGTCATACAACAGTGAAGTAAGGACAGCGCCATGTCTGTGTCATACAACAGTGAAGTAAGGACAGCGCCATGTCTGTGTCATACAACAGTGAAGTAAGGACAGCGCCATGTCTGTGTCATACAACAGTGAAGTAAGGATAGTGCCATGTCTGTGTCATACAACAGTGAAGTAAGGATAGCGCCATGTCTGTGTCATACAACAGTGAAGTAAGGACAGCGCCATGTCTGTGTCATACAACAGTGAAGTAAGGACAGCGCCATGTCTGTGTCATACAACAGTGAAGTAAGGACAGCGCCATGTCTGTGTCATACAACAGTGAAGTAAGGACAGCGCCATGTCTGTGTCATACAACAGTGAAGTAAGGATAGCGCCATGTCTGTGTCATACAACAGTGAAGTAAGGATAGCGCCATGTCTGTGTCATACAACAGTGAAGTAAGGATAGCGCCATGTCTGTGTCATACAACAGTGAAGTAAGGACAGCGCCATGTCTGTGTCAAACAAAGTTGCAAACTTTTAAGGGACTAAATTTCGCGGCAGGTGTATTTGTAGATGATGTAAGTAGGGTTTATAGATTCCCAAACCACAGGTAAGTTTGGCGATTTTAGTAAAAGAAATCTTATATGGTCTGTCCATTTTGGTTCTATAAGTGATAGCAAGATTAGGAAGAAATATTTCATCTTAAACAGTTTTTCAGTGTGAATACTAGGCTGAAAAACCAAATAACTAAATCATTATTCCATACATGTTTGCTTGTGCATGTTTGCCATGCATGTTCATCGTATGCACCAAGCAGTCAAAAGACTATACACAAGATGACTCTTTCATGATATTAACTCATTCAAGCTGTGCTTTCCCTGAATTGTCTAAATTTGGGACATAATACATGCCACAACTCTGCATGTCTGCACCACTGTCTGTCTTCCATTGATTGGGCACTTCATGTACCTGTGTGCATCTCACTTACTTTTTCAATATGGAAGATTTTTGCATTGCAATTAAGAGGGTGACATAGGTGAGATGGCACTGTGATTGTATGAAATCGATAGAACTATTAAGAATTATCCATTCAGATCCATATAGCCAGCATCTCATACTTACAGGGACAAAGTTACTGGTAGGAGTACTTCCTTTGCTCCATTAGTAGCATCTGTAATTGGAAAGACAGGTGTAGTTTTTCTTTTCTATGGAAGGTGGTACTGTGAAAATGGGGATACTGTCCTCCCTTCATAGCTGCAGGTCTAGTTCCACCAAATAATGTCTCTACTAAGTGTTACTACATGTAGTAACTGCAATGTGCCCCTTCATGTATTTCCACTCACTGTATCATTTAATCTCAAGTAATTTTATTATCATTACAACTTGGTAGGCCCTACATTCTATTTATTCAGTGTTTATTTAGTACTATGTATATATGGCAAAGTTGCAAACTTAAATATATACAATTAAAGGACATAAAATACAGCATAAGAACCATGGAAGAGCCACAGCTTTTGTTGTTTTTGTGCATTCCATACAAGTAAGGTACATGTGACATGGGAGTATGTGGTCACGCTATCAGAGCTGAAGATGGATCCATGATTTCTAAAGCTAGAACTAAATTTCTCATAAGGCCTACATTCAATTCTAGGGCCCCCACTCTCCTGTCGATTTCACCCCCTACCATGACACCAAATTCCCATCAAAATTGACTATGAACTTTGAGTGCCACAAGAAGGTTACAAAATTGTAAACAAGAGGGCAATCCATGCAGTTGCAAATCTCATCTCCCCCAAATCTCTAAATGCCTTGGGGTTCAAGAAACTTCATTCCATTTCATACTGTAACATACTGCTATGCAAATAATGGGTATAAACCAACATTAGCTCATTTGAACTTTGACCTCTTGATTTTCGACATATGACGCCAACGACTACGCATGCAAAAGAGTAGACAAATTTTACCTTTAACCTAGCTACATTTTGACCTTTGACCCCACCCTTAGCAACCTATTAAAAACACTTTCAAAAATTATCTTACCAGCCCTAGGATATCATGTGATTTTATTACTTTTTCTAACATACTGATAGGAAAATAATGGGGAAAAAATCAAATTTTTAGCAATTGACTTGTGGCCTCTGACCTTTGACCTATGACGTCACCAATTAGGCCATGCGTGAGTTTTCATGGTCAGGTAGGGGCCTACCTACCCACCAAGTTTGAACTTCATCGGACTTTGGTTTAGGAGGAGTGTTATACAGGGCACACTTTTGCAAAACTTAGGCAGAGTTGACCTTTGACCTACATTTTGACCTTTGACCCCCACCCTTAGCAACCAAAAGGCACGGCTTTAAAAATTACCTTGATCAGTCCTAGCATATGTGGTTTTATTACTTTTTCTAACATACTGGTTGGCAAATAATGGCATAAAAAGAAATTGTTACCAAATTTGACCTCTGACCCTTGACTTATGACGTCATCAATTAGGCATGCACGAGTTTTCATAGTCAGGTACCTACTTACCAAGTTTAAACTTCATCTGACTTACGGTTTAGGAGTTCGCTACACACTTTTTTATTTTGTCCACTCACACACTCTCACCCTCCTTCAGTTATGGACTTCCGGTCACCCTGGGGTGGTTAGCCCCTTAGACTAGTAACTTGAGAAAATTAACTGCTACATGGCAACAGTTGCTATATCATCTGACATTGCCGTACACAGCCCAACAGGCAAAGTAATTAGCCTTCTATATCTCATCCTCCCCACGGAGCGATGAGATAATAATCATAAAGTTGTGTTGAAAATGTTGACATTTTGGACGCCCGGGAATTATGCAAATCGTAACCAAAATGTTGTGTGATATGTGTTGAAATACTGTGTTCGGTGACTTATCAAGTTATAACACCTACAGAATAAGGGAATGAATAAAAAGGAAAGTCTCACTTTGCATGAAGAGGTGCAATCAGTCCTGGCAATCAGGGCAGGAAGTTGAGCAGTAATTTTGAGGAAGAAATATAAGAATAATGAAAATCACCATGTCCAAGTTTGGGAATTAGTATAACTTGACATAATATGTGCCACAAGTTTTCCTTTCGTGAAATGCAAAATGTTAAATATTAGCCTAGCTTTATCATATGTCTGATAAATATTATTAGATCTAGTTGGATGGACAAGGGAAACTCTGGGGCGATTCCTTTGCCCCCCCCCCCCCCGCCCAAGTCTTAGCCACAATTTACATGAACGTAAAATGTCAAAAGTTGCGTTAGATCATAAATGCAATCCCCAGAAGTGAGTGGGAGGCAAACAATACAACATTTTATGACCTAATAATCTGCTAATAATACCGCGTACTTGACTGTTGTCGGTTCACTTCAGATTTAAATAATTTATATACAACCAAAATCAACTATCACGTAAACACGCATTACCGTCTTTTTACATGTCACAAATATGCACTTTAACAATTATTTTGTGAGGTAATTAAAAAATAAAAATACATCAGAAACAGGATGGCACTGAAAGGTTCGCCACTTACGTCTGAAATAAAGGGCTTCAGTTGAAAATTTCGCGAATACGTAGGCCTATGTTGAAGAGAATCTTGAAACAAATTGAAGTTCAAGAATGACAAATCCGTCTAGTTGCTTTGCTTCTTGTGGAAAACGAATCAAGTACCTCCAGTGGCGCCGCCAGGCTTTGGTGATTGGGGGGGCACAACAGATGATGTCTTGCTGTCTTGATGAAATGCTTTTTTTTTTTCGTGTGCTCCCTGCTTTCGCACACACAGTGGGGATCCTTCCTTTGTCAAGTGTCACTGCACTAAGGTGCCGTCCTGGGGGAGGGGTCTAAGGGGAGGGGGTGTCCCCCTCCCCTTTGAGAAATTTTTGTTTATTTAAAGTTGCTTAGATGCAAAATGGTGCTATCTTTATGATATTTTTAGAGCTGATCACATACCTGCATGGCTGTAAAATGTCCATAGTTTAGTGAATTCTAATTTTTCCGACTGGCTGGATGTTTGTTTCCAACTGAGTGGCGACGCTTAAATATTCCTTTTTTATGCGCCTTGCGTTTTGAATACAACAGTGAGGATCTTTCCTTTGTCACTTCATAAAGGTGCCGTCCTGGGGGAGGGGTCTAAGGGGAGGGGGTGTCCCCCTCCCCTTTGAGAAATTTTTGCTTATTTAAGGTTTCTTAGATGCAAACTGGTGCTATCTTTTGGAATATTTTTGGAGCTAATCATACATAGCTTGTAAAAAGTGTCCATAATCTAGTGAATTCTAATATTTGGTTAGGTGAAAAAGGAGAGCATGTTGTCTAAGAGAAGAATACGTTGTCAACAGACCTCCTGGAAACTCCCTTTTGGCTACTTTACCGCCTTCTAATGGCAAAGTTTTTATCCAAAAATACGTGCGTGGAGTCCACAGAAACGATGTTGGACTATAACGAAATTTTTCCTCCCCTTCATTGTGCATTATAAGAAGGCATCTATGGCTGACAGATACCTGTATAGGGCGTTCCGGAAGCTCTGGATAAAGTACATAAAATGGAGCAATGATATAATGCTTATTACTTGACATCCAAATGATAATATAGAGTAGAGCACTTTACAACTATCGTATTTTTACTAATTTTGAACGGAAATCCAGATGAACAGCTTCCAGCAATGGGGAACGGGCGGGAGGGAGACTATTGGTGCAGGAAGGTGATATTAGACCTCCCTGATAGGTATAGCAAAAGGGGTGAAGGACTAACAAAGGCGTTTTTCAGAATGCTTTTTTGTCGTAAGTGTATTAAAGATCACTATCTATCAAGGGCTTAGCCAGGAATATGTCAAGGGGGGCGAAGACAATAGACAAACTCTCAGGGCTTTGCGCCGCCATGAGTTGGCGCAAAGCGCAAGAAAATTTTGGCCCTAAGTGCCTCTCAGACCGTTGGAAATGGCACTTCCCAAGCCTATTTTACCGCATATAAATATGGAAACACTAGCAATATTGTAAAGAAAAACATTAAAAAATACCAAAAATATGCTCAAGGGGGCGGCTTCCCCCTTCACCCCCTTGGCTACGTGTCTGCCTTCTATACCGATAATGGCTGCGCGCAAAGCGCTCGGTAAATTTTTTTGGAAAATATATAACGGCAAATACGTAATTTCAACTTTCCAAATCATGCTACAACAACTTAAATTGAAAGATCGCATATTGATGCTAGGCCCCTACAGATGTTGTGATTATAGTTCCATGTATTATTATGTTAATAATGGTCATGAGATGGAGCGCAAACCGTAAAGCATGCGCGCAAAGCGCGCGAAATTTTTCATTAAATGAGATTTCCATGACAAAACCTGCATTCAGAATCTGCATCGAGACACTTTCAATTGCCCAACAAATCTACATGCCACTCAAAAAGCCAGTCTTTTACCTGTTAATTCGTGAACAGCTTTCAACTTTTGCTGCTGTGCTTCTCCGGGAGTTGCTATCAGAAGATATTGATAATAAGAACACAGTGGTAAGGTTTGAAGCGCGCGGAGCGCGCGAAATTTTTGATAGTTTGCGAAAGATTTGCGAAAATTGTGATAGTTTGAGAAACATTTGTGATAGAAAATGATTAAATAGATCTATCACTCGGCTGAAGCACACCTCACCCTACCCCCTACAGAAATCTATAGCTTAATCGCCTTTTGGGATCATTTTAAAATTTTCAAAAAATTTTCATTGGGGGGGCACGCGCCCCCCCATGCCCCCCCGTGCCGGCGCCACTGAGTACCTCTATTTTTCACCCTAAAGTGCCATACATTTCCCCACATTTTGCCCTCCCCAAAATGACATGTTTATTACCAGATTACCGTATCAGGTTAGTTTTTTTTTCAACAGAAGTCCCTTTTCTTGTACGTAATTTTCTTTGTCTTGAATTTCAGACATGGCAATGCTGCCAAGGTGTCAAGAGACACACAGCCTACACTATGCCCCAAATAAGAAGTGAATGCAAGTTGCTTTTTGGAGCAATGGAAAAATCTAAAAAAGTTGGTTTCGGGAAGCATTACTGTCGGAGCTGCACTTGGTGCTACTTATACGCCTAACCTATATACTGTCACTAAACCGTTAGTTTTTAATCAGACATTGTTATCAAGTTATGCAGTGTGACCGCTGCAATTCTGAAGTAGGCTGCATGCTAGGAATGATCAAATGGATAACTTGGAATTAAAAGCTGTTAGATGCAATTTCCTGACATTTGGCAATCGAGAAAGTACACATAATTTTATTGCAAATCACCTATAAATCGATTAAACAAGAAGAGGAAAAAAGCGGGAGAGGTGGGGTAGGGGAGCTGAGGTATAAAAAGCCACAGGCAGTCATCCTTTGGAATGTTAAAGGCAGTAGGCAGTCACCCCAAACAGAGTGAGTGTATCCTGTCACCCTAGTTCATGATTGGCCTATTTTGATCATGTGACAATATTTTTGTGAGTGAATTGTGGAATTCAAGGAGAATTTTGCCTTTCTTTACCTATCGTTTGTAATAGTTATGTTCAAAACATCTTCAGAAGTGCTTTTAATGCAATAAGAGGAGATTTGCAAGAGTTTGCTGATTTTTCAAAGAAAATTTTGGGGCGACTGCCTATTGCCTTTAAGGAAATAGCCTATGCACTTAAACCTACCTTCAAAGGGCAACAGCCTGAGGATGTATCAGCAGGGTTCCTAGGCAACTCCATCGGGACAATTCACTCCAGATAATTTTCCCGGAGAGTAACCAACCTGGCATGGACAATCCTGAAATGTTTAGGCCGCGGGGGAAGCTTTCTGAGGGGTAGTTATCATGGATGGAAATTTTCCGGGGGAGGGTACTTGATGGGGTGGGAATTGACATGATGGAAACTAACCCGAGGATAATTGTCCGAGGAGAGGTAATCGTCTAATCGTTCAGGTGGGAATTGTTGGGGGGGGGGGGGAGGGGGCTGTCCGGTGAAGGTATGCGGAAATGGCGTAAGAATCGCGGGGATCAGAAAAGAGTCTAAAGTAAAAAGGAAAGAGAAAAAAACAAGTGTATCACTGAATGAAAAGATGAATTTTTCCTAACTGATATGTCTAATGTTCTCTGCATGTATTTTGATGGTTTAGACGTTTGCTCTCCCCTTTCCTTCCATTTCTTCTTTTCTGTTCCCCTTTATCACCTTTTAATTACCTACAAGTTTCCTTCCAAATTCCCCAAGGTGGACAAATCGAGTGCCTTTACAACTCACTGCAGCTATTCCCTTGTTGCTCCATACTCCTCCCTGACAATCGCTCCTGGAAACTCGGTTACAAAATTGTGGGTGTTGAAATGAAGCTTCTAACTGTCTACAAAGCATTATGATAGTCAAGACCAATGGTCAATTAAGTTGATGATGGAAGGGGAAATGGGTGTTGAGAGTCCGTCGGGGGGGGAGGGGTAAGAGCCTGGGTTTTTGGAAATTGTGATTCTTCACAAGCACCTGTTAAGAAGGTAAGGAAGAGGTGTTCCTTTTAATGCAGGAAGTTGTATTGTGCTTCGGACTATCTCCCACTACATGCAAAAACCCGAAGCTAGACTACTACAAAATGGAGTTGCGACCTCAGAATTAACAGTTTGTAATTACATTTCATACATCTTTCAAATTTTCTTCTGACATAATTTTTGTTCGACATCTATCTTTTACTAATATTCAAGTTTATCTACTCTGACGGTCGTGTTTGAAATTACTTAGACTAATTCCCGTAACTTTACGTGGCCCTGGCCTTGAACAATGACTGAAAGCCTCATTACTTTTAAAAAAAGAAATACACAAATACCTTTTGCCTTTTTTTTGGTGACCATTAGCTATTACCGCCATTAATCGAACAATTTTGCAGAGTAAATATTTATTGTAAATCTACTTATTTTAGGGATCTCTATTTTATGCGATGTTTTATTTTTAATGGATGAGAAATCATATCCATTTTTAAGGCTAGCAGACAATTGCTAATGGCCTTATAGCAGCAGCCAGTGTAAGATATAAGAATGGATGAGAAATCATCAGTTAGGCATTAACAACATCAACTTGGTCAGATCAATCTTGGTCAGAACAAATCAATTAAGAGCGACCAATCAAATTCTTCGATATCAACCATATGACGATTTTTCAAGACCGATTTGTTGGATCATTTTTGACCTCAGATAATGAAAATTCACATTTGATTCTTCTTCGTCGTGCCATCCTTCTTAGTTATTTAACCCTATGATTCTGATTTAGAACAGAATTTTAACTTCTCGGAGAACGTTTTTGCTCATTCGTCCTGCGTAAAGCTGACTAAAGGACAGTTCACTGTCCACCTTAAATAACGTATGAACACTTTTGAAAGTAAGAGCGCGGGGGGGGGGGGGGCTTTCTCCAACTGTTTATGAGACGGGGAAGGGGCAGCAAGTTCACTAGTTTCAATGCTATTGTGCATGAGTGGACTATTTTACAGGTAACTTCAAATTCATGTGTAAGCCATTTTAAGAAATACTTTTCAATGTGTCCTCTATTTGGTATAAGGCAGTTCATATAGTACAGGCTGTGTACGATTAGCCAGCTGGTAAGCAATGTAGTTTTATGGCAGAGTTTGGTAAGGGATCTTTCTGCTTTCGGGTTTGCTTTGCATGGGTTTTTAACTCTAAAACTCCCCTTCTTTGCACTCTCGCAACTGTGTTTCTCGAGTCGAGGTTAATTACGCCTACATCCAAGAACAAAATACTAAGTTTTGTAAAACCTTTGCTGTCGAATAATGTGAATGCTTTGAGACAATGTTGATAATGAATTATCATAGCTCTGAGGCACTTCAAATTTTTGGTCGGAAACCTAGTGGGGATCACGCATCCCACTGTACCCACCTAGTTACGGCGTCACTGTATACTAGTACATTGTTTAGGAGTTTTCTGTTCAGAGTGTAACATAATTTGCAAATAAAATAGTTATTCAAACCCTGAAACAACCTTGTAAGTCAAAAGTTCTAGCTTTTCTTTTTCAATATCTGATGTACGATAGCTTCTTTATACATAAGCTTGTAAGGCAGATTATAAAGGGTTAGTTAGATAGGATGTAACGACACACCAACACAAAAATGTGTTATATAGTGTCAACTAGATAAATACGGTTCAAGTTCGGCTTCAAATATTGTTCAAATACAGTGCAAGTCCTCCCCTTTAGTCGCCTCTTACGACAGGCAGGGAATACCGTGGGCATATTCTACAACCCCCAGCCCACAGGGGGCCAGATTATAAAGAGAAAGAATAATGGGAAATACCAGCTCAGTGTATGCGGGCAGATCCCTTGTTTATGAATTAAAGTTCAATCGTCTTCTTGCGACCTCGTCTCAAGTGAGAACGAGCGCGAGACTCTCAAGACCTGTACATCGGGCTTTTGAAAGCATCACATTTCTAACCTCCAAAGTGTTAACCTCATGCGTATAACTTACTGGCCATGTCCTATAAAATTTGCCTAACATCAAAATTAAACAGAAAATGAACTGACCTATGAAGTGACGATAGCTGCTGCCGGCATTGTTTCCGGTCCATTTCACCTGAAGCATTATTAAGTCATGTATTCTCTTATTTCTGGTCAATCTGAGTTTTGAATACTCTCTAAACGTTAAAAAAGTGAAAATGAAATCCCCATGGACGAGTGTTAACAGTAACCATCCTTGTATCGAGTGGAAATTGACTGAAATTTCTCTCTACTCGGAGTGGTTAGAAATTCTGTTTGGGTGAAACAGGGAGCTGTAAGACATCAATCGCGAACAGAGAGTGATAACTGTAGACACCAGGGTGATTGATAAAATTAACTCTTTTACATCTAGATAATAAGCCCGTCAGCTAGTGAGTGGTCTAAAGCAATAGGCCGTTCTCAGATTCTAGCAACGGGGTCCTGTTGCCGGGGGTGATTTCCGTAAACACCCGTCCAGACCCGTCGTCGGGAATGCGTTGAAGGGCAGGAAAGATAAATTCCAGGGAAAGATAATTTCCGGGCGAAGGGAGGGGGCATATGTTAAGCTATAGCAAGGTCATTTTATTCTAAAATTTTGGAGGCAAATCTTTTAAATCCTGTTGGCCCCATTAACTACGGGCCTGTACCATTTCCCCCATTTTGTTTTTCATTGGAATCATTCTTGGCACAAGAAAATAAACATCTTCATTTCAGGCCTATTGCATAAGTATCGATGTTTTTTTTTATTAAACTATAGATCAACAAGAGACAAAAATCCGCTAATCTTCTCTATAATCTTCTCTAAATTTCTGTCTTCTGAACAGGGAAACATTCTGCACCTTCACAGAGCCAGCTGGCCAGATGGAACGCGCTCCAAAACCACCTGTTCCAAATCCTATCAATAGGAATGCAGACTAGGTACAGTGAGATTAATACGAATAACTACACTCTAAGATACATAAAATTAAATCACAAGGACAAATATTGCCAAAACTGTGTAACAGTGGAGAATTTTACCGCTAGCGTCATGGGACTGATTATAGGCTTAAGTGATAATTATTATGGCAACATCACTTTAACCATGGAAACGACCAGTCTTCATCATGGCAGAACCTGACTTCAAGTTAACGTGGCTTTAACAATAAGCTCGAGTGAAGTGTTTTTTTTTTTATTAAAAAAACTTATTTGTTTAATTCCTTTGTAAAATCCATCAAAAATCGACCATTTTTAAGGGTAATTTCTATTTTGCACTTGTATCGTATGTAAACATTACCTGAATATGCAAATTTGTGACGTCGAAAGCTTGACCCACCAAATATGGCTAATTTTATCCTTTGTTTATTCAACCTTCCCTTCAACAACACTTGTAGCATTGGTATTTCCTGAGAGACTTATTATAAAAGTTAAACTTGCTTTCTTAAAAAACATTAACATCACTCACCAAATTGTAAACTATCTGACTACTAGTAATTAAGCCATAGTTGACAAAGAGTTAACAAAGGAAATGCTAACTCTGTGCAACATCCCCCATCAATACTTTTGTACAAGCAAAGAGTTACTTCAGAAATCTTCGAACTTTGAAGAGATATTTCTTGACAACGGTAAAAGATATTGAAATAATTCCCAACGGATCTCTCAATTGAGGATTTTACTCTTAAACTGCCAAGTAAAACATCTCTTTTTGATGGGGTGTCACCATAAATTTAATGCAGAATGGAGCGACACATTACAAACTTGATGTAAAAGTTCCGAAAACCAGCCAAGCGAATGGAGACATATACTCTCGGGAGCAATGGTGGGGATAGGTGGAGGTGAGTGGGGTGAATAACACCTCCTTGTCGGGGTAGGTTTTGGAATTCAGCCGAGTGAGAAAATCCCCCAAAATTTAGAAAAAAGTACAAAACAAAGTAACAACTTAACACCGAAAACAGTTCTAAAATTGAATACGTAGTTACTGTCAATAAAAATGTCACATGTTTGTTGTCTTTTCTCATTGTCTTAAAAGGCTACATTTCAGAAATAAATTAGTCAAAAACAGCGTTAAAATACTCTTGTGCATGAGATACAATTTTGTATAAATAAAGTGAAATAGTGTCTCACACGTATGACTAATTAAAACCTCTGTTAACATGTAATCATACACTCTAAATGCATCCTGGTTAAATTAACCAAGATCGGGGTCAATAGTTTTCCATATATTTCCTGGTTAAATAACCGGGAAATCCTGTCAAAATTGACATTTTCCTTCTAAAATTAACTACTGGTTAGAAATCCTGATAAGAGTTTAACATTTTCCTGATTAAATTTAACCAAGATTTCTCTTTTTTTTACATTTAACCAGGAAATGTGTGGAAACTATTTGCCCCATCCTGGTTAAATAAACCAGGATTTAACCAGGATGTTTTTAGAGTGTAGGCTACTTCTTTACTCAACAGTTGTAGAATGACATTGGAATGAAATGTAGCCTATACAAAGGATAATAGAAATATTTGATAAGTCCCGCCTTCCACATGACATATTTGCATATTTAGCTATTCTTAGTTCAATAATGAAAGTTTACACTAGAAGTTAATCATGAAATGATCAACAGGTCAGTTTGATGGAAATTTAGGCTATTTTCTACGTTTCTATTGCTGTTCACACGAAATAGCCAAAACGCCATTTTCCTTGCCACCAACTGTGGCTCACAGGATAGTTGAAACCTCAGCGAATCGCTCCTTTGTCATCCTTTGAAGAAATTTTTGTTTATGTAAGGTGGCATGGATGCAAAATGGTGCTATTTTTGGTAAAGCTTTGAACTGATTGTATACTTAGAATTGTCATTGGTGGACTCTTAGGGGGCGGGGTGAACTATTTTCTTTGAAAAACTTTTGTTTATGTAAGCAGACAAAGATGCAAAATTGTGCTATCTTTGGAGAAAATTCGAAATAACTGTATGTTAAGAAACTTGGTGATTTTATTGGCTATAGCATGGCACCCTACGTGACTGGTATGCGGAGCGAGTCAGCCCTCCTCCTTAGTGCACTACTGGTCACCCACGTAGTCGCTACGTCATCCTATAGGTCAGTGGTTCTCAAACGCTTCCCTTAGGGCCGCATGCGGCCCCAGGCCATGTCGGCCCCTAAATTGATTTCACGTTTTTTAAAAAAATGTCATAATGGGCAAGAAAAAACGTAGCAAAGCAAAGTCAAAACAAGGGCCAGTAATCCATGGCATGTATTTTAAATTTTGTATTTTGAAGTCGCAACTTGACTCCTTTCAAGTTTGTTTTCCTGAAGTGGTTCTAGGTCACTTACGTAGCAGGCTGTACGGCATATTTCTTGTTCAGTCATATCTAAGATTGGGTATTTTTGTGTTTTGCGCACCCTTGCTGTTTTTTACACGGTGGCATATATATAGTTATGCAGTGGTGCATTACTGAGTGCGTGTATTTATCGTGACAAAGCTTGTGGCAATAAAATATTTCTGATATCTAATTTTTGGGTGAAGTGACTGTAAAATTCAGAAACGTATCTATTGAAGATGCGTTGATTGATTACTGAAATTAAAATCTCTGCACGTCATCTTTCAATATACTTGCAGAAACAAAACCAAATAGGCCTGCGTTTGATCAGTGGCATCACCTAACAATGCATTTGCAAATTTTTATCTGCCCTTGCTCTTTCCAACCCGTCTGTTAAATGAAAAAGAATCATTCAATCAACTTTCAGTTTTTCAACTTTTTGGAATGCGGCTCTAGACCTTATCTGACTGCGTTGTAGGATAACTGATCCTCGAAAGGATCATACTGGTGACTCACGAATGCTAGAGGCAGAATGTAGACAGGATGGGGGAAGGGGGACATTCAATCTCTCGGTAAGGCTGTCTCCCTCAGGGAAATTCCAGTTTCGTGGGGGAGCCTTAATAGGTGCGATTAAGAAAGTAATCCCCCAACAATGACCAGCAGAACCAACGATTTTTTTAGTTTTGCTCTCAAGGAGGGCAGATTCCTTAATAACCCCCCCCCCCCAAAAAAAAAATAAAAAATTAAAAAAAAATATTTGACTGGTCTTCAATGGGAACCTCAAAGCTTTCGACACGCTTCGCGTTCCAATAAAATCGTATCACCAGTCTTTTCGGCAAACCTTTACCTTTGTCGGGGCTTCGAGTTTCTCCACTCCCTTATCTGGGAGTTTGGCTCCTTGTCATGCAAATCCTTTCACCACCCTTAATTGTATGCACAACTTTGTGGTTTAAAGTGCGACTTCTTGCGATCTAGGGAGCCAAATTTTCTGACCTCAGCCCCAACCATGGTAGGACTGAGGTGATTTTGCTCGTTAAGACGCTGTTAAAGTGCAGATTGCCCTCTTAAGGAATCACTTCCTTTGAAAAAATCTTACCTCTAAGTCTTTGTCACTGTTTGCTATACCTACAGCTTCGTGACCTCTTAAGTATAAATAACGTTCTAGAATGTCCTCTCTCTAAGCCTGAGATCCTCCCCTGCGGTCCCGACCTCAACCCATCTTATGCATTTGGCCCTCATCCTCAGAAAGTTTGAGAATCACTGCTATAGGTGGAAATGGAGGGTATAACCTCCCGACTTCTTAACGAGGGGTGGACTACACAAATACCTCCCAGATTTTCAAATATATATTAAAAATTTACAAGCTCTGTATTATTATTTTTCGTTATCGAATTGATAACTTTTGAAATAGTGTGAAATTAAGAAAACCATTACTTAAATGGATGGAAAAGCTATTTTTGGTCCGCTTCGCGGGCACCCATCGCGCGTTGTTGCTTTTCATTTCATGTCACATATAGAGCGAGATTACTTTTTCAACGCCCCATCATCGGCAACTTCTACCACCCTTGGCGCCGGCACAGGGGAGCGTGTCCCCCATCGATTTTCGAAAATTTTCGGTTTTTTAAATGAATACAAAATGTGTTTAAGCTATAGATTTCTGTAGTGGGTATAGGAGTGAGACTTGTTTTGGACTGAGTGATGGAGCTATCATTCTCTACTCACAAATCGTTCACAAACTATTCAAATCACAAATTGTTCACAGACTATTCAAATTTGCGCGCGCTCCACGCGCTTTAAACTTCAGTTCTATTTTGTCTTGAGTTGCATCTCATACGTATTTGTTCAAAGGTCCGGGTACGGGTTTTGTAACAATTCTAATTCTAATTCGTCGCATTTCGTGCACAGTTGCAACGGTTTACGCTATACCTGATGACCATTATTAAGAAAACTTGACCAACGAGAGGTATGGTAAAATTATCAGTTACCGTATGTAGTCTATGTAGCCTACTCATCCAGTTTCCTTTGGAAAAAGTGGTCCAGGGCTTCCGGGGGCTTCGCCCCCTGGGTACCTGTACTAGGAAGTTGCTCCTAAACTCCACTGTAACATAGGAGATGGTCGAATTATCATTTCTGTGGTCTGTTCAGTGCGCATCCAATGTCCTTTAGAAGTTATCATGTGCATCACTCTAATGGGTACAGCTTTTAGTAATATCCCAGAGCTTTGAGCTCCGCCCGGGCCCACGGACCCCACCAGGGGTCCTAACGCGCCTTCAAGAGGAGCGCTTCAGCTCCTTCGGCGCCGTTGGCTGATTTCATCCCCCCCCCCTGGATTTAGAATAAATTTCCTCCAATGAGTTATCATGTTGGAAATAAGAAGTGTTGCTAGTCTGTACGACAAAGATCAAAGAACTCCAAAAGTAACACACGCGGTTACAAATGAAAACTTACGCCGTGTGGAATTCGGGAATATCAACTGAATGCTAATTAGAAAGACCAAATTTGGATTTCGAGAGCTCACATGAGATGCTTTTAAAGTCGTTATGCAATGCCTCGAATGTACGAAGGTTCTAACAGAGTGACGAAGTGAAATAAAAATGAACGATTTTCAAATTGCCGAAAACGAAATCAGGCTATCCGAACGTGTTTTAATTCTCCAACGAGGCAAATTAATTGTTTGGCAAGAACTGTTTATCTCATGTACATACAAATGGGTTCCTCAGAAATTTTCTTATGTTCAGAACCGATTTATAGCCTAGCCTAATCTGTGCAAACGCAGTTTTACGCACAAATTAAGCAAAAGTGGTGGATAATTGGAATTCATGTCAATGTCGTTATTTGCAATCTTGCATATTGTTATATCGAAGAGAATTTGTCAAAACGAAAGTGGAACAAAGCCCGACAAAGGTAATGATGCATATCAAAAAAATTAAAACCTTTAAAGGACTAGTCGTTCCGAGATAGTATATATGAACGCATTCACCTTAAAGTGAAATCGATTTAATTTGTACGTGCATGATGAACATTCCTTACAAAGCAATAGATTGTTGATCTCAATTGTATATCACTAAAGTTCACTCCGAGGATAAAGTATTGGCATTTTGCCATTTGGTGATGCCATCAGGAAATGTTGTAAGACTCAGTCTTGTCTAGCTTTCTTGAACTCGAACTTTCTTTTATTTCAAATAGCTGTGTGCTTTCATGGTCAAATTTATCATAACTTCGGAAGCAGCTTGCTGTAGGAGAAGATGCCAGATTTAGATTTTTCAAAACGACAAGACCCGTCTAAGGGTTAAGCTCCCCCCCAGCGCCCCACGGGAAAATCACCACAGATAAAAACATTTCTATGGTCAGATGGGAAAACCGAAGATTGCTCTTGTATGAAAAACCTACCTTAGTTTGACCCGGCCGGGAATCGAATCACGAACCTTCCGTTTGCTAAGCTACATTGCTTCAAATGCCACCTTCTTCATCCACTCGGCCACAGCACCGGTTTATATTCCGGGAAGGGGTGATGGAGGTATTTAACCTATGTAATTGAATCTTGATTGTGGGATTAGACGGTAACATACACCTAATTTTATGAAACTGCAAGAGCTAGTGAATATCAACAACTCTTGGTAAGAGCAGCTTAACCTCCATCTTAAAAAAAAAAAACTTTTGTCATATAAATCATTTAAGTGTCGATGGAACTTTTCGTGATTTCGATTTGAGCAAGGGCCGATTGTGGAATGCACGGAAGATAAACAAACCGCGATAATCGTGCATGCAGGAAATACATGTATTTTGGGATAGATTGTAAGACGATCTTTTAGACCATAAAGACGGTTTACATGCTGTTCATGCAGGGCGTTCTAGTGGCAACTCCCTGGTTTAAGACACAAAACATCAGGTAAAACCCCCGTATACGTCTCTTCGATATAAGAAGAGATCATATGAATATATTCGAAAATAGAGTCACTTTTGATTCCTTGCCGAAGGCGGAAGGAACATTTTCAATCAAGTGAGTGTATGTATGTGTGTTTGTGACGCTTGCTTGTTTACACGATATCTCAAGATAGCAATGATGGATACTTCTCATACTTGGAATGTAGAATTGCCATATGGATAATGTTTTTGGTGGAGGTTAAAGGTCAAAATAGAAAAACTGAAAGAATTTTCAGTGATTCTCAAACTAGTCTATATGTGGCTGATCCTTTTCTTATTCATCCACTGAACAGGCTGAAGTGTGACAACGGCCTACGAGCCAGAGTTATGAAGAGCTGCACCCCCAAATTTGTAGCTCATAATCCAAAAAACATTAGAAGAGAAAGTATAGAAAATGAAAAGAAAATTGATAAACAGAATTCTATAGATAGGATCATCATTTATTCATGTGAATCTTGAGATTATGATTTCATTTACATTACTCTCATGGACAAAACGAAGAATGACGCAGGAAGGGCCTTTTTCCCCTCTTGTAACGCCCGGATGAAATTTGAACCCAGTCCTAATCAGAGGGGCACCACTGACCCAGAATCTAATAATTTACTAGATCAGATTTGGAAACAAGTGATCCGGATTGTATCATTTTAATCCACATCTGACCAAATAAATAATCAGATCCAGGTCTGTGTCCCCTTGATCCGGATTGTGTTCAAATATCATCAAACATTTTAGGAGTGAACAACCTAAAGGATATATCATTCCCCTCACACAAGTAAAACGTGTGTTGTTTAACTTGTCTCGAAATGTGTTTCACTTTTGTGCCCATGAGCCATTTAATATCGTTGTTTTCTTTATTTTCCAGTAAGAATGGCGAAAGTACCGACCATCAATGTACTTGAAAAAGATAAATATCTTAGCACCATTTTGATTCTCCTCAGCTCCCCAAAGCAACATTTTCCAAACGGGGATTACCCCCCCCCCCTCCCGCTAAACCCCTCTTCTAATAATTTTTTATCTATAATTCTATACCATACTAATAAATAAGTCAGATGTCACAAGATAGCTCTATCTCCTTTCAATGTTTATTTAAGAACCGACACGGCAGTATAAATTGGCCGCGGGGAATTTTGATAGAAAAGCATAAATTGGAACAACTTGGTTCAAATTCAATATTGGGGGAAAATAGATCTTGCCCCAGAAATATTGTCCCCGCACTGTGTCGAGTTAAGTAGATTAGATAACAATTTATCAGGTGTGAGGAGTTCTCTAAGGACCTGGAATGGAAAAAGGAAGACAAAGAGTATCATGACATGTTTTGACATTACGTCACTCTAAAGATGCAATTCTATTTAATTGAGTTGTTATTATTATTTCAAGACGCAGAATCATACCTTCTGATTACACTACACTTGCATCAGAAGATATACACTCTTTGGGGTCAACTCAAAACTTGGTTTGACTCTTACAAACTTACCTTGCATCTAGGAAAGACCAATTTTTCCTTTTTTCATTATAGGGAGCGTGGTGCTAATATTTTACCTGATCATTTCATATGACACTAAAATTTGAAGAACAGCGTATACTCAATACCTTGGATTAATAATCGACGATAAGCTTTCTTTTAAAACTCACATTGATGAACTTTGTAAGTTGCCTCATCAAATACACTGACTTTTGTTATTGTCTTAGAAACTCAATCCCACTCGGGGCTGCTATTCAGTTGTATTATTCTCTTGGATAGGCTCTCTAAGATACCTTACGGAATGGAAATTTATGCTGTGCCTAATGCCTCCACATTAAAACCTAAACAAGTCCTTCAGAAGAGAGTTCTAAAAATGGTTACTTTTTCACACCGGCGTCATCCTACCAATCATCTGCACAGTAGACTATTCGTCCTTAAGGTTAGCGACATTCATGTTCTTAAAATGGGTACTTTCATCCATAAGTATGTCAATAATACACTGCCTCGCGTGTTTTTCGTAACATTGTTAATCCCAGAATGCCTTCATACCCTATAAACCGTACAAGGAGTAATGCACTATTATCAGTTACCAGGCACAATTTTAAACACGGGAAGCTCCTTTTGAATAATTACTGTCTAATTAGAGTACGGAATGATCTCTCTAATGATATCAAGTTTTCTAAATCGTATGTAACTTTTAAAAGAAAAGTTAAAGCTTATTTAATTGACAATTACTCTGCTCCAGAATATGCCATTTTTGACTTTCTTTCCCATTGATATTGTGATTGTTCTTGTTTCTTTCTTTTGAGGGGTAAAGGTGGGTGGGTGGTTGAGTGGGAATAAGTGTTCATTCTAGTCTTTCTTTCTTCTTTTTTTCTTGTAAGGTCGCCAGCTGAGGTAAACATTTAATTGTTTTTCTAGTGTCCTGTTTATACTACATTATGTATTGCTTCTTTGTAAATAAGGTAGGCAGACAGGCAGGTAGGCATGGCAGGCAGGCAGGCAGGCAGGCATGGCAGGCATGGCAGGCATGGCAGGCATGGCAGGCATGGCAGGCAAGCAGGCATGGCAGGCATGGCAGGCATGGCAGGCAGGCAGGCAGGTAGGCAGGCAGACAGGCAGGCAGACAGACAGGCAGACAGGCAGGCAGGCAGGTAGGCAGACAGGCAGGCAGGCAGGTAGGTAGGCAGGCAGGCAGGCAGGCAGGCAGGCAGGTAGGTAGGTAGGTAAGGATAGACAAAATAAATAAATGAAAAAATGAGATGAATGAAACATGAGGAGCAGTATTTGGCTGTCTAAAAGAAATTAGAGTAACCCTAGCCCGATTATGTATTTTATACAATAAAATAGAACTATTTTAGCGGTATTGACTAGCATAGGACATTAGATATCTTTCTGGAAAGGGATAGGTGGGGGTAGGCTTGGTTCAATAATTTCTTCATATTGCCCAAGAACTTTGTTTCGAACCCAAGTTTTACATACGATATGCCCGAGAAGCAGGTTTTGAAGAGTTGCATGAGGGTAGGGCATAGCCCACAGCCGATCCTGGCACGTAGCCCTATATGCTGTCTGAACTTATTTATAGTAAAGAAGCATGTGACTGATAGAACGATTCTCATTACTCTAGCTTGGTTTGCAAATCATCTGTAATAAAGAGTAGCGACATTTCTTTCAGCTGTTGATTAGATCAAAGACTTTCAATTTCTACCTTTGTTAGCATAATCGCGCTTTTATCTCATGTCGGTAGAATCCTAACCAAATCTGAAGTGTAAAGTCTTGTTAAATATTACTATTTACCAGCCTAGGCATCCCATAACGTAGTTTGGAACTACTTCTAGTTGACCTACACAAGAAGTTGGAAGTCAGATGACTTCCTTTACGCAGGGGTGGCGCCAGGATTTGCCCGACGGGGGCCAGGCTCCCGAAGAGGGGCCAGCGACCCGAAGGCCCCGACAGCCCCGATACCGTCGGGGGTTGATGAGGGGGATTTCAAGGGATTGGATCCATATTCAAAGGTGGGGGACTTTTCACCATTTGCGAATCGCCCTGCTGGGGAGGGGTATAAGGGGAGGAGTATCCTCCTCCCCTTTGAAAAATGGAAATTAGATGGTGTCTATATGGCAATTGGTGCCATATTTAGGTACAATTTAGCTTATTTCAACATGTAGTGTCAATTCGTAATCTATGTTGCATTATTGAAAAAGCGGGGGACTTATTGGAGATGTCCCCCCTTCCAAAAAAGTGACGGGGACGCGATCCCCGTCGCCCCATGATCCACGCCCATGGGGGTTTGAAGAAAACCATACTATACCATGTCACTGCGGGGCATATATTGCATAAAATTTTTATATACCAGAGGAACATAGTTCCAAGCTGATTTAATGTTTTTTACGGAGTCCAAACTTTAAACTTGCAAAGCCCTCTAAGGGCGCGAAAATTTTTTTGGGTAAGCCGACACTAAAATGAATCTGATTTATTTAATAAATCTCATAAAGGTCAATTGTCCTGGCAGTTGGGCATTATCGGGCATAACTTACATTGTATTTACCTCATCGAGTCATTCGCCGTACCGCACGACAGACTCAAGAGAACGTTAACTAGGTTTAGCGAAATGAGATGAAATTCCCGATACTTACATAAATCCATGTATTCTAGTTATGAAGTTACTTGAAAAGTTGGAAAGAGTTTGTATTTTATTTAGCTATAAGTAACGGAAATGAGGAAGAGTGAGCAAAGCGTACCGAAAATTTTGGATTTTTATCGCAGAAATGACCCTTTTGAAAGCCAAAATAAGTAAACCGACCATGAGTGGAGACAGAAGTTTCCTGACAAGGGGCCGGGCTATGCCAGCGACTCCAAGTTCCGACAACCCCTATGTCGAGGGGATGGTGAGAAGGGGAAAAGAAGGAGCCTCACTATCCCATGCCATTGCAAGAAATATTTAATTGTGCACTGATAGTGTTCTTTTGAATCTCAATTGTGAAATTGCAAAGCGAGCGAAGATTTTTGGTAGGCTTACACAAAAACATATGTAATCATTAAGAACAAAAAGAAAAAAAGAAAAACTGTAGGGATTGTAGACCGAATCGGGGATAACATATATTATATCGAAACCATCTGGACTAGCCTACCCGAAAAAATAGCCAAACTTAACTCGATGAGTTGCTCACCAACTGACACACACAAGAGAACAGAATGACACATACAAGAGAACAGCAACTAGGCTTTGCAAGGTGGGATGACGTTTACGACCTCTACACAAACTGTGTAGTCTGCCTACATGTTACTTGGTATTTTGGACAGGACTTATGCTATCTAACTATGTGGAATGAAACTATTGAAGAAACTGGAGTGACTCTACAGCGCGCGTGGCGCGTCGAAAATTTTGGGTTCTTATTACAGAAATTGTCCTCTTGAGAGCAAAATACAGGTAAACCGTTGGGGCGACTAGTCGCCTTCGGGGACTGCATACTTTATCGCATCGACTAAAACTCCCCGACGAAACTGTAAATATTCCCCGACGAGGGGGGGGGGGCATGGCCCCCTTGTCTCCCACCTGGCGCCACCCCAGCCTATACGAAAAAACGTTAAATAACAATTACATCATTATGAAGCGATAGTGACACCATGCATGATGATCTTATCCAGTCGTTTTCGACTAGAGACCATGTCCCTTATCGATGAACGTTGACTACAAATCTAAAATTTCTTCAAAACGCATATTTCGGCGCGCTTTCTACGAGCCCGTTGTTGTGTTATTCTTCATTCTCGATAGAATCAGAGTGGAATTATTGACTCAAAGCTCCTTCTACCTCTAACATCATTCATCCTCATCCAACGGCGGTGATTTGTTCTCAACATTGGGGGACATGATCGCATTTTCCAAAAAATTACTGTGTGGAAAATCAAAGTCAATGGGATATTTCTTAAATATTGGGGGGACATGTCCCCCTGTTCCCCCGGGACCGCCGCCCATGTCCTCATCACCCATAATCCCGAAGTATCGTCAAAGCTACCCGCCGTCAGTCTGAGCTAAGCTGTTGTAAAGCTTGGTCAAAGAGTGCTTTTTATGTTTAGTACGCACCCAGTCCATTTGAAGATATCTCACTTCTTCAGTCTAATTCCCAAACTGTTTTGAAAAGTGCTTCTGGGACTTCGACTAAGGGTTCTTTACCGAAGTTTACACCCCCTTCCCATCTCACCAGGGAAACTATCAGGGGCTTCCACCTGAATAGGGCCCTGAATCTCAGTCTTGTTTCTCCATCAAGCCCTTGACCTGAAAAATGTTTGAAAGCACTGTTCTACTTACAAGCAGTGGTGCATTTAGGGGGGCATCGAGCCATGCTCGCCCCCTCACGATTCTCTTTAATTTCATAACCTAAACTACGTACATTTTTAAACACAACTTTTACTTCAAAGGTAGCATATGTAGCACCAGATAGCATGTAAGGACACCTAATGTTTCAAAGGGGAACTTAGACCCCTCCCCAGGCCGGTCATCAAAAAAAATACTGCATGGCCCCGTGAGAAAAATCCTGGGTACGCCACTGTTTTTAAGTGACAAGTGACGTCATTGCCACAAACGAAATGCAGCTTCTCCCTTTGCTAGTACTGCGGTACATAAATAACACCAGGCTTACACTTCTCTAAATTGTTGGGCTGTTTAGCCACCCGACATGAAGTTGCAATTTAAAAGCCACTGCAGGCTCTGCCATACTCGCCTAGCGTCGTAAAACAGCTGGACCTCAAGGCCTGAATTATTCAAGTTGATGCAACTCACAAGCATCAGTGGACTAATTTTGCCAGAAAAGATACATAATATATATAATTATCAGACTGAATCTTAGAAAGCCAAAAAGCTTGAAAAAATGTGTTGTACACTTAGAAAGACAAGTCTTTTTTTCCATAGGTGAACAAGCTAAGTGCTTACTTATTACTTTAACCGTCCTTGACCAGGCTATGAAAGGCTAGAAATTACCGTTCTTCACCGTGGACAGGTTGCATTCAAATTACAAATGGTAATCTTGGAATATCTATCGGCGAATGCACTGTAAGAACTGCTTTATGGCTTAGGTCAAGTCATGATCGTGGCCAAGGAACGGGAGGGGTACGGGCGGCGTCCCACCTACAAAAAACTTTCCCCCCTAAAAATAGACCATTGACGTAATGCACTGAGGATCGCTTGGCCCCCTAAAAAGTTTTTTGCCTCCTGGAAGCTTTCTTGGCCCTTGCCCTCCCGGGGGGGGGGGGCGTGTATATTACTCCTGCACATACCAACTCATAATACTCGTTACGGTTTGTACGTGAAAGAGGCATACATATTGGACACCTGTTACGAAGGTAATATTGGTCCTCTTCAGTAACTTATCCATGAGCCGCGATTTGTTCTCAATATGGGGGGGGGGCATGATCCCATTTTCAAATAATTTACTGTGTGAAAAATCAAAGTCAATGTGCGATTTCTCAGATATTGAGAGACATGTCCCCCCGTCCTCCCCCAGGCATCGCCGCCCATGACCTTATCTGTCTACGGGGCTGGGTCAAATACAAATTCAGTAGCTTCTTGTCATTGCCCGCATCCTTTTATTATCCTGCTGCATCTTTTGTGTATAATTTTCAAATTAATAAAAAAAAATTAAAAAAAATTTAATAAAAATAACAAAACTTTAGGTTTAGTTACACAAATCATGTGTGTTGATTAATTGTCATGTGTATGCAACGTTCGGGCCTGAATAGTTGACACTATGCAGACTTCGTATTAGTGTCATGTTCATTGCATTACTTCAACCAGCATCGTATTGATTAAACTGTAATTCTGCTATTTTGGATGGCCAATGTAAAATAAAATACCCGCATGCTGCTTTTTTCTGAAAGTTACGAAGAGAAAATATAGTTTTATTTTGGCTTCAACTAGACAAAGTTCCAGCAAGTTCTGATTTAAGTTGGCTGGCCTCGGCCTCAAAAGCTGTGTCCTCGACTTCAATATCGCGACCGTAGTCGGGAAGGCTATGAGAGGCCCACGCTTTTCAACCTTCGCCCAGATCCCGCCTAAAACTTGTGTATCCTTCCGCCGGATGTTAAGGCCATAAATCCTCCAAAATCGTTTCACTTTACCCCCATTTTAATACCACTAATACCCCCAAATCCACTTGATAGTCCAACTCTTCAAACCGTTTAACATTAATTTATTAACATTAAATATGGAAACATGTCGAGAAAGTTGCCCAAATAGTTTTTTTTTCTTTTGTTTTTTAACATTTTTCTTAAGGGATCACCCATGATGTTAAAACTGATATCAAGTCTACTTGGTTGTATGGTATCCAGGGTATGTTTTACATTGGTGCAGGTCCTCTTGTTCGTCTGGTTTCGATCCTGTTCCACTACCTTGGAACCACAGTAGTCGTCAACTGGGGAGGGTGCGTGATTCCCACCAAGAAATTTGGGAGATGCAGACAAAGAAAAAAAAACTGACAGGCACCCATTTTACGTACAGTAACGGAATACATTCTATCATCACATCTACACCCTGGTTTTCGCTCACTTCCTCCCAACTCACTCACGGCATGGGTTAGCTGCCCAGATTTTCGGTATTGTCAAAAGGTCGTCCACGTCTAGCTCTAGAGTGTGAGAAATTTCAAAGTCAACGCTATAATCAAACATTGATACGATTGCTTTGAATCCAATTGCAGAACCACTTATCATAAGGGTCCAGTATCGGACAGGCCTTCGAACCAAATTGCGGGGTAGAGAGGAAGTAATAAAGAGGCTCTAGAGCTCATCAAACCCAAAGCCTAATGGGAAAAGTTAAGGTAATAACTTTCAAATCGTACCACTGGCTGTGCTTTAGAAGAGAAACCAACCATTAAATTATAACCTAAATGGCAACCACTTGCATATAAATTGCTGTTGTAAGATGATAAGGGCTACCTTTCTCACGTTGCTGTTGGAAATAACGCGAAGATTACATTGAATTAGATCGAAAAAGGCGAAAGATAAAAGAGTTCATCAAAATTCTTGTTATTGTGGCTAAGGATTACGCTCCGAGAGCAAGGGATGCTTATAGGGTAATTCTGTAAAGCCTGTGGATGAAATGTAAATTAGAGCAAATGTGGAAAATAATGGCCATTAAAAGGTTCAACAGTACAGGCGGATGATTCTGTTTGCTTTAAGTTTTGACTTAATTTTGTTTGAGTTTTAAAATGAACATGTTTGACATTAAAAGATTTCCGTGATATGCAAGGCGGCTTTAAGTTTGATTTTCCGTGATATGCACGTAGGTTTTGTGCCTTACGTTCTACTGTTACATGATTTTAAGTTAGGCCTATAAACAATCGCCAAAACTTTATTTTGAAACATCTAATGAATACAACAAATTTCTCCTTTCCTAAATATGCGATAATTCTGTATTAAAGCATTCAAAAAGATAACTTCAAAAATCGACTGATGAAATTTCTGCATTCATCGAACAGTGCAGTCACAAAATGTCACATGATTGCAAAGGGTCAGTCATGAATTAGTATACCAGATTACCAGGGTACCCTGGTTCAAACTGAGGTGACATGCATTTGTCCTTTAACATCAAAAGTCTTCGTTGGAGCGGATTCCTCAGTATTTAGACGAAGTACTGAATGCACTGTATGCCTGCAAGAACGGCGATTTATTCTCAATATTGGGGGGGGGGGGGGGATATGACCAGATTTCCAATAATTTACTGTGTGAAAAATCAAAGTCAATGGGCGATTTCTCAAATACTGGGGGGGCATATCCCCCATCCCCCCGGGATCGCCGCCCATGTATGCCTGTAGCCTGCGAACCAGGAGCTTTGTTCCATCCCTTCTAATTTATGAAGACATATAGGCTATGTACTGGAAAGTGTGGGCAAACCATTGAGCTGATATTCTCGAAATGCAGACGCATTCACATCGTTTTGAACCAGTATAACCAGGTAACCTTGAGGCCGGTTCATACTTTCAAATTTTCACCTGTTGCAAAGCTATAAAACCATATATGGCCATATCCCTTTCTCTTCCTGGCCAATCACGGAGATAGCTCAAACTTGAACAGTGTTCAACTTTCATAGCTTTATAGAGCTTTACTGGAGTATGAAGCGGCCTTAATTCATGTATAGTTCATTACAATCATGTGGCGATATGTTACTAAATAGCCATATTTGTCGCAGATTTAGTCATTAGTTTACCTTTAATGTGCAATATTTTTGAAACAATATAAAAGATACTTTTGATGAAACTAACAAAGCTGATTTGTAAGATTTAACTGATGTTTTAAAATAAAGATAAAAGTTTAGAGCAAACTGCTTCAGTATTCCTTCTTACAGCTACAATAACTTCCAAAATATATGGAAAAACACTTGGGTCAATTTGATGGGCATAGGCCGGATTACGGGGGGCAAGGGGGTAACTTGCCCCCCTCCACTTTTTCCCCAACTTTATACAGGCCTACGTCTTAATCTAGTTGGTTTTGTTACAGCAGTACTAATTTTGCCCCCCCCCCCCCACTTTCAATAATGATCCAAATAAGGCCTTATTTGACCCAAATGGGATTGAAAATTTGACCTCCCGGTTGCTAAACGTCATCGCTTTAAATGCAATTGCCTTTATCCACTTGATCTTTCTTGAGTGTTCCCGTGTAGCTCTCTATTTCTACAATAACTTAAGACAGTACATCAAAAATTTTTTCATCACATACATATCCTTCATCTGGGCATCGACTTGCTTCAGTTTATTACATTTCTTCATTTCTCCTTATTTTTGTCAACTGTTTCCGGATTCTGTTTTGAGATAATTTACTGTTTTCAGCCAATTGTAATGAGCTTAACCAACAATGTGGTTGTTATTCGTAAACACATACCTTTTCATTCTCTTTCATGCTGTGATGCTATTGGCTTAAAGAAAAAAAAAGTCGTGTTATGCTTGTTTTCGTTGTCTAATAACACTTTTTAATAACAGGGTAGAAATGTTTGCTCTAAACTCTCTCCAATTTCCCAAGGGATTTTATTGGTGGGAAAATGGACAAACCAATCAAATTTACCGATTCAATTGCCATCAAGTTCAAGTTTTTGGGCCTAATTATCCTCCAATGTCGCAGACGTATAAACAACAAACTTGTCATTGTGATCACGAGGGAAATAAAAGTGCTTGTTTAGGAGGAACAGCTGCCTTTGAGCTCATGCGACATCAGTTAATTTAGTTGAGGTTTTAAAGTATTAATTTCTATATCACAGTTGTTATGACAAAGTGTGACGGCCATCTTGGCAAATTTACAAAAATGGCCTGCTTGGATAGCTCTTTTACCAAAGCTGACAAGGTGAATGTGCACGAACTATTGTATACATTTGGATACAAAGATTTTAAATTTAGCAACAATTAAATGATTCTGATCACCCTTAAAGTTTCTAACCTATACATGTAGCGGTTCAGAAGACGTTACAGCCCTCTGGATGTATTGCGCAATACCTATTTTTACCACATATAACTGTGAATTCTAGCAACTTTGACAAGATTACAGCTTAGGTACGAAACTGAAAAAAATGTATATAAGGTGATTTATTGAAAAATAAACAGACGTCATAACTGGTGACAAAACTACAGAAAGAGCCTGACTTGAATATATGGATCTTTGAAAATGCAATTTCTCACTTTTGAAAGTAATAATTTTTTCAAATCTTGGACCCTCTTTGTGCCCAAGTATCAAAAAGCCTTCAGAATTTAGCTCAGCATTCCAAGAAGCAATAAGCATAGTTTAAAAGAGCTTTTCTAATTATTGAGCGCTCGTGCAGTGACTGACAGGGATGTAGTACTCCAGACCGGTTTTTCCCGGTCTGGGTCTCGGTCTCAGCACCCTGTGGTCTCGATCTTGGTCTCGATCTCGGACCCTTACGGTCTCGGAAGTTTGTCCGGTCATGCTTCGAGACCGGCAAAAAACTTGTCTCTTTTTGATCATTTTTTTTAAATAAACTCATTTACTTGAAACTGTTTTTAAGTTCATTTACTTTCATTGAAAAAATAATTTATTGAGAAAAAAATCATTCATCCAGCGACTCCATACAGTGTATCTATTATGGGTTGAACTTTCTTCTGTGAGCTAGTGAGCGGGTTTTTAACTTAACTTGGTCAATGGGATAATAGTGCATTGGACTAGCACACAGGACAGGTCACTCAGTATAATTAGAACAGTGGCAGTCTGGTGCACTGCGTGCTCACTGTGTGTGTTGAAATCCCCTTCTCAGTGTTTGTTCAGTGCTATCCATTTCTAGCTCTTCAGGATTGCCTGTTGGCCTTTTCATGACCAAATTGAACCCAAACTGGCTACTAATGATCATTTGGCTATCGACAAAATAGAGCAAACTAATATACCAGTTCCATATATAAACATCTTAAGAGACCAGAATCCTTTCTTAGATGGGAAAAAGTGCAACTGCAAAACATTTGGCCGTCATGATCAGACATAATACTACAGCTATCTGGAAACTCTGAAGGCTATGAGTCTAGGCCTAAGTATTACACACTGTTAACTGTATATTATATGCTAGACCTGCATAGTTATCTGCAATCCTACCCTAAGATTGAAAACAAAAAGTCCGGTTATTGAACTGCGAGTACTCCATGGTCATGTTTGGTCCGAAGGAAAATTTGGCACTAACTAGAGTTCTGTGACTCATTTTTCTGTGGGTTGGACAAACTCACTATGGTGCATTAATTGGCACCAAGTTCATCAACACTGAATACTTGTAGCACTGACTGACCCCGATTTAAAGAGAAGTGCCACATTAGAAAAAAAATGCATGATTATTTTAAGTTGTTAATTATGTTAACTATGTTTGACATATGATAATAGAAAACAGGTGTATATATCAATGAGCTGATGCACTTTTGGTGCTAAAGGTCGTTTGAAGAGCATAAGGTGATAAAGTCAGGTTAAAAAGTATTCAGAAAGTTGAACAGTTTGTTTCATTTTCCTGTAAAATATGTACATTCGGTCTCGGTTTCGGACATTGTTGGCCTCGGTCTCGGTCTTGAAGATTTCCTCCTGGTCTCGGTCTCGGTCTCAACACCCTCTGGTCTCGGTTTCGGTCTCGGATATGCTGGTCTCGACTACAACACTGGTGACTAAGGTGGAAAATCGGTCCCTTGGAAAGTGTTTCTAAACCAGCTCTGCATGGGTAGATAGGTCGTTGAAGTGGCTTTATGATAAAGACATGAGAAAGACAAAATTTGGACTCAAAACCTTATTATTTTGACTTTTAGTTTCAAATTGTTACTTTTAGTCCCAAAATTTGGACCTGAAATATCATTGTTTATCTTTTCTGTCATTATTGTGACTTTAAAAACATCACAATTTGACTTTTAATGTTATTGTTTCACCTTTACTCACATCATTTTAACTTCGTAAGTGAAACTTTTTACTTCAAATCTCAAACCGGTTTACTTTCATCTTATCATGTTGACCTATCTAAGTCATAATGGTGACCGTTTATATCAATTTTTCGGATATTAATATCAAAAATTGACTTTCATTGTCATTACATTCCCTTTCATCTCTCTATTTTGACTTGTAAAAGTCACAATTTTGATTTTAATTTAAATAATATGGCCTTTGATTAAGTTATGTTGTCTTCAGAGTCGACATAGACTATTTGGCTTCTGTTTCATTATTTTGACTGTAATATCGTTGTTTTGCATTTAAAATCATGCTTATGGCGTAAACCTCAAAATAGTGACCTTTCATTAAAATATTTTGACTTTAAAAGTCACCTTTTGTTTGAATTTTAATTTGACTATTTTGATTTGGAATCTAACTCTTCTGTTTTTAATATCATTATATTGACTTGAAATTCAATTGTTACTGTCCGTCTCATTATTTACTTTAAAAAGTAATTTTGTGATTTTTGGCGTTAAAAGTTTCTCTTTACTTTAAATATAATTTCCGTGGTACTGAATGCCAAAATAGTGAGGTTATAAAACAAATTAATTAGTAATAACTTAAATGTCAAAGTACCAACTAAAAAGTCAAGAGTACGAGAATTAAAGTCGTATTATTTACTTTAAAAAAGCGAAGAATTAGATTGAAAGTCGCAATTATGACTTGGATCCTCTGTTATGACTTTTTATCTTATCAGTTTGATTGTGAAAGTCATGATTTATGACACTTAAGTCAAGGTTTATGTGATTACGTGTCAAAGGGTTACATGTCACAAAGTTTCAGCTCACATCTTTGACTTTCAATATCAACATTAAGAATTTTAAGCTCTTAAATTTTACTTTGATCTCATTAGCTTAACGTTAACAGACCTAATCATGAAATTTAACCCACATACTTTTGACTTTTAGTCTCACTGGTCAAAAGTTGAGAGCCGGACTATGTACTAACCACAATTTATTGACTTTTAATGGCACTATCTGGATTTTTCATATTTTTACCATTGATTTTATGATTTTGACTTTTGATCTTTGTTATTTCCTTTTAGACCACAAATTAAAAGATACAAAAGTCAAAATTATGTGGCCAAAATTCAGCATTTTTTTCTGCAAGTGTCAAACGATGGAGTGAAACTTGAAGTCAAATGTCTGACTTCAAAAGTGAAAGAAATGAGTTTAAAAGTAAAAAGAATAAAAACAGTAAAAAAAATAAGATTTTCTGTAGAATGTCTTTCTTGCCCCTTGTCATTTTAACATATACAGTTCCCTATAGGCCTAATATATGTGATTTGTACACCAAATCGTAGTCAGGCCTTGGCTAATCATTTTTGTTTCTAACAATGTCAAAACATTAATTTCACCACAATGTAAACAATTCGATACCATAAAACCTCTCAGTACTCTTAACTTGCAAGCTACTAAGACAAAGTAAAACATTTTTCATGAATATTTACACATAACTGGGCCCTTACGAAACAACAGGCCCGTATGGTGGCAACACCTTGACAAGTCCTGGCATCTACAAATTTATTTAAAACTAGAATTATTTAAAGAAGCGACAACAGTTTGAAAGAGACTGGTTACAGGACCCCGATCCACAAACCTTCCAACTCCTACTTCCGGGGAAAAAGTACCAGGTGGGAGCTACCTATACGTGCAAGTTGGTCACCACTTTCCATATTCCCTGGGAAGGGTTTGGGCCCACTCCTCATTCTACGCCAATATGCAGTAACAGTATTACACACTTTGTAACTTGAATGGCAGGCATTTTGAATAGCGGCCGTCATTGTTGTCACAGGACAAAAACTACTACCTGACATTTAAGAAAATTGCATTGAATTATATGTCAAATGCAAAGCATTTAAGTTCCTGATGTCAGCAACACTTTACAGAAAGAAAGTTTTCAAAATTTAAGCAAGATAACAACTAAAGGCGGTCATTTGGAAAAGTGGTCGCCAGTTTTGTCACACAACAAATATAAGTAATGGTACTACCGTTAGAGAACCTTAATTATGTGCCTAATGGCAAGCTTTCAAGTTCGTGTTGACAGTAGCACTTTGTAGGCTACACAAAAATGTTTCAAAATATAGTTAAAATAATTTATGGTGGCCATTTTAAAAAATGGCCGCCATTATCGTTACCGGACAAATACGTGATGGCCCTATTGTTGCAGGCTTTAATTGTGCATCAGATGCGAGACTTTTAAGCCCTTGATAGCACCAACACTTTGTACACAGAAATATGTCAAAGTGCTTGTAAATCAACGACCAATGACAAACAAACAAAGGTGGACGCTTGGTCATGTACTAAAAGCAATGAGCTTCAGTGGTAGTGGTGAGTGGTGCATTTGTCCTCCAGAACAACTAGCGCATTCACTGAATGTGACTTTTTGACATTTGGTGCAAGCTCCCTATATAGGCGCTACAGTTAGAAACCTTTAATTTTGTGCCAAATGCCATTGTTGTGACCACAACAATTCTTTCTACAAAGAAATGTTGGTAAAAAATAAAAATAAAATATTGGTAAAATACACACCAATGGCCATTTTTCAAAGTGGCCGCCATTGTTGTCACATGACAAATTTGCGATGGCTCTATAGTCCGGAAAAATCTTTCATAGGCCGTGCTCTAACGTGTGCCAAATTTCACACCTGTATCATGAAAGGCACAATTCTCCCCAAAATTGCACCTATCTGCTGTCCTAAAATTATGCTCTGAACAGCATAGCTCTCAGTATTTTTCGTGCACATTTTGCAGACGACATCATTAAGAGGGGAGGTTTCAGGATTTAAAATAATGTCAGAAATCACCTGACTATTGCATGACGGCAGCGTAACTTGGGTACAGGCTACCTAGTTTTCTTTTGAAAAATGGCCAATGAAAAATATGGCCTTTGAACATTTGTGCATCAAATGTCCCCCCACACTTCGTAAAGAGTAGTGTTGTGGCTCTGTTTGACTGGCTTTTTGAGTGGCATGTAGGTTTGTTGAAAGTGTCTCGATGCAGATTCTGAATCCAGATTTTATCAGGGAAATCTTATTTAATGAAAAATTTCGGCGCGCTTCCCGCGCATGCGTCACAGTTTGCACTCCATCTCATGACCTTTAAAAAGGTGATTATACAAGGAACTATTCTGATCACAACACTGTCCGGAAACAGAGGTACATCTCCAACATCTGTATAGGGGCCCCGCATCAATATGAGCCCGGATTCTTAATTCAATCTAATTTGTAAGCAACATGTGGAAGGTTGAAACTTTAAAGCACGTTGTTGCCGTTACATATTTTTCAAAAACTTTCACCGAGCGCTTCGCGCGAAGCCATTATCGGTATAGATGGTGATTGCTAATACACTTACGAAAAAAGCTGAAACGCGCTTGTTAGTCCTTCACACCTTTTGCTGAGGTCTAACATCACCTTACTGCGCCTTTTCTCTCCCTCTTGCCGATTCTCCATTACTGAAAGCTGTTCGTCTGGATTTTCGTTCAAAATTAGTAAAAATACGATAGATGTAAAGTGTTGGCTTCATAATCTATATTACCATTTGGATGTCAGGTAGTAAGCATTACGCCATTGCCCCATTTTATATAATTGATCCAGAGCTTCCAGGAGGCCCTATATAGGCATTTGCCCAGACTTAGATGCCCTTTTATAATGCACAAAGAAGGAAAGGAAAATTTTCATAATAGTCCAAGAAAGTTTTTGCGGAAAAACTTTGCCAGAATAGACGCAGTAAAGTAGCCAAAGGGGGGGGGGGGGCTTCAGGAAGGTTGTTGAAAACGTATTCTTCTCTTAGACAATATACTCAATTCTTTCACCTAACCAAAACTTAGAATTCACTAACCTATGGACATTTTCCAGCCATATACGATCAGCTCCAAAAATAAACCAAAAATAGTACCACTTTGCATCTAAGCAACCTTAAATTTACGAAAATTTCTCAAAGAGAAATTAGACCCCTTCCCCAGGGCGTGCACCTTCTGTAGTGACAAAGGAAGGATTCTCACTGCTGTATTCAAACGCAGGGTGCATAAAAGGTGAAAAATACGGGTCGCCACTGCAGTTAGTAAAAGCATCCAGCCAGCCGGAAAATTATAATTCACTAAATTATGGACATTTTCCGGCCATATACGATCAGCTCCAAAAATATTCCAAAGATAGCACCATTTTGCACCTAAGCAACCTTAAATTAACAAAATTTCTCAAAGGCAGTAACGTGGGGGGGGGGCAGGGGAGCGGTCACCCCCCCCCCCCACTTGTCGTCCTGGGATGGTCTGTCGGTACATTTGCTGATCTTGTCGGTACATTCGCCAGGTGTGGACGGCGACTCGACGGTTTACCTGTTTTTGCTCTCAAGAGGACAATTTTCTCTAGTAAAAAACCCAAAATTTCCGGCGCGCTACGCGCGCTGTAAATAGCATAAGTCTTGTCCCCTTACCAAGTAACATGTAGGCAGAGTGCACAGTTTATGTAGAGGTCGTAAATTTCATCCCATATCGTAAAGCCTAGTTGCTGTTCTCTTGTGTGTGTCATGCGGTAGGGTCAGTTGATGAGGGTCTCACGGAGGAACGTTTGGCTATTTCAGAGGGTAGTCCAGGTGCAATGTATTTTATTCTCGATACGGTCTACAGCCCCTACAGTTTTTACTTTTTTCTTTTTGTTCTTAATGATTGCGTTCGTTTTTATTGTAACAGCCTATTAAAAATTTTCTCCCGCTTCGCGCGCTTTGCAATTTTCGGTACGCTTTACCCACTCTTGATCAGTTCCGTTACTTATAGCTAAATTTAGAACAAACCCTTTCCATCTTTTCAAGTAACTTAATAAGTAGAATACATGGATTTATATAAATAACGGGAATTTCATGTCATTTCGCTAAACTTAATTAATGTTCTCTTGTGTCTGTCGTGCGGTACGGCTAGTGATTCGAGGAGGGAAGTAGGCTACAGTGTAAGTTGTGCCCGATACGGTCCAACTGCATGGGCGTCCGCAGGCATGGTCAAGGGGGGGGCACTTGCCCCCCCCCCCGAAAATAAAAAATTTGAAAAAACGTATAAAAATAAAGAAAAAAACCGAACAAAACGTGTTTTCCCTGTTTATATGTGGTAAATAGGCTTTAAAAATGGCATTTCCAGCGATCTGGGAGGCATTTTGGGCGAAATTTTCTTGCGCTTCGCGCAAACTCATGTGTCGCGGACCTTTTGCCCACCCCTAGAAATTTTTGCCCCCCTGATTTTTTTTTCTGCGGACGCCCATGTCCAACTGCCAGGACAATTGACCTATATATAAGCTTTAAATAAGTATAAATTCTTTTTAGTTTCGGCTTAAACCCCCCCCCCCTCCATAAAAAAATCTCGCGCTTCGCCCGCTTTTTCACAGTTTAGATTCAGGGAAAAACATTAAATCAGCACGGAACTATTTCCCTCTAATTTATACAAATTTTATGCAATATATGCCCCGCAATGGCATGGTATAGTACACAGATTTTCCCCAAATCTTCCCTCATCAACCCCTCGACGCTATCGAGGCTGTCGGGGCGGCTTCGGGTCGTTGGCCCTCCCGTCGGGGAGTCTACCCACCGTCGGACAAACCCTGGCGCCACTCCTGGGTGGATGCGGGGTGACTTGTTAAGTGACATCCCTCTGAAAAAGTGTCGGTACATTGACTTAATGCTGTCGGTACATTTCCCTTATTTTCATCCCTGCTCCCCCACTTCTTTCACCCCAGTTACGCTACTGCTCAAAGAGGAGGGCGTGTCCCCCAGGACGACACCTTTATGTAGTGACAAAGGGAGGCTCACCACAGCTGTATACAAACGCAGAACGTATAACAAAGTGTACTTTACACGCCGCCACTCTGTTGGAAAAACATCTAACCAGTCCGAATTGGGAGCCTTCACACCCCAAAACATATGACCCTAGTGTAGCTACGGGTGTGGTTGGGGTCCATGATCTCTGACAATGATCCACGCTGCGGAGCGTGGTTTCAGCTATTTTTGGACATGAGTTAAGTAACATCTTGAAGTAATTCCCTGGACTCCGTGTATTTCAACTAGCAGATCATCTATGATGGTCATGGTGACTTTGGAATCATTGGCGTAGCCAGAGGGGAGGCAGGGGGCCATGCCACTCCATCCAATCGAACTCTGAAAAATTTGGTAATGGAACACAAAAATTGGCTTCAAGTGACGCTAAATGTTGCACCAGATGTTGCATCTGAGGGTTCAAAAATTTCTCAAAGGGGAGGGGGATACCTGAAGAATCCTGGCATCCCGTGTTTGAAATCCTAACTCTTATTAGAATAGGACGTCAGTCATCGCAAGAGGGGACACAGGGAAGGGCCTATAGAAAGACACGCCCTTTTCAAAACAAAGTGTTCGATAGTTTGTGCTAAGTCATGTGTGTCCCCATTACGGATTGACGCCCCTGCTTACACACCAAGTTTGGTACATTTCGTGGCCTCTGGACTTTGTAGAAGTTTACAACAGACACAAGCTACCGCTCTTATGAAAGCTCACGAGTAGGACTTCAACAATGATTTCAAATTTGTGTACCATGACCGTTTAATTTTTGAGCTAGGAGAGCTTGTATAGTAGAGTGGTGATTCCTCCTATTTTACTTTCAGTAATGTGCATATTAACGTGTTCACTTCATACAAAATGCCATTTCACATCGCGGAAGAATATATTGCAAAAAAGTGTCTGAAATACCTTCAGTTTTCTTTTATTTTTGCATGATGAGTACTTCAATTTCTTCCTACTTTATACACATAACAAACTGAACACATCACTTCAGCAACATGGTCTATACTGTTCCACAATTTTTTTAGGGTGTTAAATTTGTATGGGATATCCTCCGCGGGGATTTCCCTTGAATGAAACACAATTACACAAAATGAAGTGCAGGCTTTCGCGCGTTGCTAACACGCATTAGCATGCACATCATTGCACATTTATCTCAAGATTGAGTAAAATTACCCTGCTGTATTTTAGTAGAGGTCAAATATCATGCGGTCACTGAAAGTCAACATCTGGAAAACTTGTATAACAGGATATTTCATCCTTGGAAGCTTGGAAAACTTGAATACATAGAAAATATTTGCCGTATTTCATACAAGAATCCTGCTGTTGACGAAGTTTTCTCCAAAAAGTCATTTCAGGTCATCAGAGGTCGAACTCTGAATTAACCTTGTTAGCATGATGTTGCAAGGTAGAAATCGATATTTCTCAAACATGGTGTATGGATGCATCACATGGTCCAGGACATAGATCCGGTTGAAGGTTAACAAAGCTTAAGTTGAGTGAAATGAATTCATGAAACCTAAATGCATTTTTGCATTCTGGTTCTCAAAAACGGCGTGGTGAACCATCGATTAGGACGTGGCTATTCGGTAGCGAGGACAAGCCTGCTTCTATTGCATATACATTTAACTCCATTATATCAGACGGATACATTTGCAAGAGGGAAACACCTTTCGCCACTGGAAATGTACACAAAGAACGCGTGATATTGTGGGCAAATAGGCAACATGGGACACCCATGGTAAAGTTTTCTCCCGTTTGCAGGTGAAACTAGATTCTCCCAAAAGGGGGAAGCTCCCGAACTGTCCAATAATTTGGTTGATGAGGACGGAATATCTGAGATATTTTGGCAAAAACTGTTCTATTTGCTGATATTTGTGTGAATATTAGACTTTTGAGTTTGACGATTTTAAAAGGTCGTGAAAAACAATGTCTCCGGTGGGCTTCTTGTGCACACTTATCAGTGTGCGCATGTGTTATCCTTCCTTCAAATTTATCAAGTGTGTATGTACATTCCTTCTATTGGTTCGGAATCGATTTCTTTGTTCAATCCTTCCTCTGACTTGGTCAACTGAAGTGCTATTTTCTGTAATCGGTGTATGTAAGACATAATCTCCTCCAGTAATTTAATTTAGGGAGGAGGGGGACACAAACAAACAAACTCATTCACATGGGCACTAATTGGAATCTTGTCAAATATATGACTAAATTTGATTCAAAGTTTACTAGATTTGGTAAAAAACGAAACAACTTCGTTCATTTTTAGCCAAATTTAGTTCATGTCCCTATTGATAAGATTGTTCTCCTCTTTTAATGGGACGTTTTTTATATGCATGTTAACATATATGAATTTTAAAGACATTGCAGAATGTTTTTACAGTTATACAATTAAATTAAAGTGCCCCTCCTTCCCGTTTCCATTCTCTTTGCCCTTTTCAGCCACGGCCGGATTTACGCATGGGCCAGAGGGGATCGTACCCAGATTCCCCTACACAAAGGGTCATCACAAGCTGAGACATCACATTCTTTAAGGCCATTGGGAGACGCTGCCTAGCCTAAATTCAAAGCCCCCACACTAAGGGGCCCCAATGTATGATATCATAATGTTGGCTTCAGTCTATTGCGGGACGTCGTATCTGTATTCCAAGGCCTACTCGAAGAGGTAGGTGTACGTGTATATCTGTTATACCATATTTTTCTGAAAAGGTCGGTGAGTTTTCAAGGGTCCCCACATAGGATTGAGCCCAGGGTCCCCACATCGGTAAATCCGGCCTTGTTTTCAGCAGTCGGTAATTTGAGCTGTCCTTCCCAGTCAATCCCGTCTTTGGCTTCCACGGCCGGCAGATACTCTACCATTTGTGGTTCAAGAGGATAGGTGGTAGTTGGAGTTGCATGGGGTGTTGGAAAAAATAATCACACTCATGGCAAGCGGACATGTAAAAAAGGGCAAGAATGCAAGATAGATGCACAGGAAGCCAATAGAAAATATAGCATTTTTGAAGTCATTTAAAGTGTTTACTTAGTATTTCACACTACTCAAAAATTTATCAATTCGGCAACCCAAAATAATAATAAAGAGCGTATTATTTTGTAAATGTTTGAAAATCTGGGGAGAGGTTTGTGAAGGCCATCTCCCTTTGTCAAAAAGTAGGGGAGATGTACCCCACCCCGGGATTTCCTCCTGTGGCCTAAACCCATATTTACGCCCCGTCTACACTGGTATACGTTTGTTCAAAACTTCATACATTTGCATGACGATGTTTATGACCAAACTGCCATACGCCTACGATATTCAGCGAAAATCAACAATTTAGGACATTTTAATTTCGAAAAGGTTTGGACTAATTTGTATGGGTATGATCATTGCCCATACAGTACAAGGTGCTGCACACTCCAAGCGGGAATCGCACTCCAAGGGGAAATCTTGTCAAACAGTCATACATTTACATGACGATAATTATGGACAAATGTATGATCGTGTAGACGGAGCTTTAGTTCCCAGGAGGGTTCGTCAGCACATTTGCTGATCCTGTACACTGTGTCGGTACATTTCTTGTTTCCCTTATTTGTTCACTCCCACGCTCTTGCCATCCTGGGTACGTTGTAGTGTCTTATGCATCAGTAGATATTGACGGAATATTAAAGGGAAAATGCAGCCCCCCAATCAAGGGCGGACTGGGAGTTTTACGCGCCCGCGGCAATTCACAGTGAGTGGTCCTTGAAACTATCTAAGGGGAGCCCCACCATCAGTTGGCGCATAGCCTACCAGAAAATTTTGGACAAAAATACTTGCTAGATCGCAGGAAATGGCACTTCTCAGAATCATTTTCAACATAACAGATTTCCTTCAAGAGGATTTATAACAGAGTCAAAACTTGCTTGGTTATTTAGGATTTTAAAGCCAAAGATCAACTAGGGGTTATTTTGGCACAAAAGAGTCATTTTGGGACAAAGAGGTCAAAATGTTTCTTTTATTGATGACCATAAGATGTGGTCAGTATCATCATCGAACATTCTAACACAATTTCATGAAACTTGGCTGGCCCCCTCGACCTTGTTACATGCTTTAACTGATGCGCCCCCCCCCCCCCACGTATTCAAGAAAAGACGTTGGAAACTTTCTAACGTCTTTTCGGTAAAACGGGGTGAAATTCTTAAATTTTGATTGCCTTGGATTTTTTTTGAAATATTAAAAACTGTCATGGCTCCGGAAGAGGAGGGGGGAAGGCACGATGTTAAGTTACTACTCACTTATTTGTCCCTATGCCGTCTTAATGAACAGGGGTCAATGAGAATGAGGCTGCGGCCCTTTGAGATGTAGAACTTGATGGGAAACCTGTATATGCCCCAAGCGGCTAGTGTTGAGGTTATCCGCCATTTCTAACCACAGCCCCGACTCTCAAACCGGGACATTGTTTTTCAGTCGTTTAGTTTCTACGATCATTTCCGAACATTGGCCCAAACGTCTTATAGGGGCCACCGATGAGACAGGGGATTATTATTGGGAGCTATGAGCTCTTAGAGCCCAATCACTTTCCGCGCACACTGGACTGCCATCCTGTGTTCCCCATCTCTCCATCTTTCACAATCTCTCTTTCTTAGTCACTTTCCTTCCTTAATTTTTCTCTCTCTCTTTGTTACTCTCTCTCCTCTCGTCTAGTTTCCTCTCTTTTATTTTTCTCAGCATCTGGCCCAAGGCAGCCGTGAACCAAGCGGCCCATGCGGCGATCGCCACATCGCCACAGCGGCCAGTCCGCCTGTGCCCCCAATTTGAATTAGTGTACCCCGTCATCCTTATTCAGGAATGGCTCCTATCAATCATGTGACAATATTTTTGTTACTCAGGCCTAATTTACAATCCACGCAGAATAACTCCTTGATTTACTTTCAATATTTAATGTTTTTACACAAAAACAAGATGAAAAATACTTGTTAGCGAAATCAGAGGAGATTCGTAAGATTTAGCAGACTTTTGAATATACACTTGGGGTGACCGCTTTCTCCCTTAACCTACAACTGTAATTATTTTGAAATATCGCACTACTTGCTCACAAGATGTGACGTCTCAAACTCTGCTATGTAAGAAAGTGATTAATTCATAGCCGTGGGCATCATTAGCAGGTGACATATTGTCAGAAATATTTTACGCTATCAAAACAAAGTCGCCGTTGGATACCTGTTATCAAAAACACAATCTCTAATTTATTGCTCGCAATAAATAAAAGGAAGCCCCAAAATTATCATCCTCGATTAAAGAAGTATATGGCATCGGCTGTCGAATTGCGTGGGAGCAAAGAAAATGGCTGTTGCACTTACAAACAAGACTAACAATAGGTATGGCAACGTGCCATGCTCCCAGCAAATAAATTACACCTTGATATGAAATGCATCTGTTATGGAATGCACAATGCTAGGTGAGTTTTACGGAACTTTTGATGTAATAACGTCGAGTTAAAAAATTAAGATTACGACCGACGAAACAACGTCTTTGATTGGCTGCTTCATAGGCAAATGACGTTTCTTAAAACTGAACTTACGATTAAGGTGACATCAATGGCGGGCGTGATCCTTTACCGACGTCAGTTGATGATGGGATTTTCGTGCCGTGTGACTATGAGATGCTAAACAGGGGTTAATGAAAATTATCTCGATGACAGGGAATAGTTGTTGCTTTTTACGAATTAACTTAGTTTTTCTTTCATTCCTTAAATTATCACGGTTATCAGTTGTGTACTTTGTCGAAAATCCCATCATGCCGCTTACACATTACAAGCGGCCTTCTCGTATATACAATGAAGCATACTGCACGCACACGTAGACTTCACGGCCGCGCGCGTGTAGACTCACGTGCGTATCGGACCGGTACACGAAATCAGCTGTCTGCATTTGATGGTGTAAGTTGCAATAATATGCACATTCCTCCATGGAGGGTGCACTTTTTGGTCTGTGACGTCATTTGCATAAGGTCTATATTATATAGGTAAGTCTGCAAATATCTTGGTAATCATCAAGCACAGGTGGACAAGGATAACCACAAAGCGCGCTGTAAAATTATATTTCATGACCATACGTCATAAGAAGGCGTCTAATATTCACACAAAAATCGGCAAGTATTACGTTTTGAAGTTTTTACTAAAACATTAAAGCTAGGCATTCTGTCCTACATACAAATTATTTCAGAGGGACTATTCCTGGTCCTACAAATGTTAGCAAATAATAGGCTCGTTGTTCAAAGTTTTTGAGAGAGGGGGAAAGAGAGTTCTCCCCCCTCCAACAAAATATTGGGGAACAAGGTCCTCCCATCCTACCGAGATTGTCGCTCTAGTGCATGGCCCTACCTACCAAAAACATCTTTAAATGAAGATGTAGGCCCTAGTACTTTAATGGAGTGTAAACTGGCCTTAAGGAGAGTGAAGAAATGAACAAACGAACCAACCAACCAACCAGCCAATGAATGAAGTTGATAGAAATGGTTTAATTCTGTCTGTTTTATTGACAGAAAAAAGTTTTTAGAATCATGAGACGTGAAATTTCCCGTGTTTTCTTTAACGTTTAACCCATTAATCTAACATGACTTTACCCCCCCTCCCATATCCAGGGTATAGAATGAATTTCTTACTGGCATTACATCGTAGTCAGTGTGATGTCATGTTTCACTTCCCGGGTTGTACCATAATCGTTGAGAGTAAGGCTGATCAGAGACGAAGGGGCAGAAATTTAGCCCTGAACAGGGGACTCAGCGTTTGCAAATTTATTTATCACTCAACTGTCAATGCTATCTACATGTAGGAAGCCAGGGATCAAAACTCACTGGCTCCCGCTGGGTGTGGACCCGACTGTTTGGGAGGTGTGAAGACATTTCTCTATATTACATGTAGCATTATAGATGGAGTGGACGAGCTTGGGAGAAGTAGCCTATTACTTACTTTTGTGTTAGGAATAAAAAAGCTGTTCTGTTACATATTACCCTGATAAAAACCAACGTAGGTCTTCCTTTTTCTTTTACGATTTCAAGGTAGCTGGTGGATTTAATGTGAATTGTAAAAGTTTGACAAAATTCAATCATGTCTGAGCATTTTTTAATCCTTGAATTGCTATCGAAACAATAACCAAATAGAACAGACCTGAGACTACATTGGTCTTAGAGATAAATGAAATTAAAGACGATTTAAATTCACGTTGTCCACGAGACAGATGAAATTACTATAAGCCAATTTATCGACGGCGTATGATTATTGCTTGAGGCCATTTCTTCTATTTGACGTACTTATTAAACTGAGGTGAAGGACGAACGCCAAATGTTTTTACCTATATTTATCTTTCGAGAACTTTTGACCTCGTGTGATTGAATAAAAATTATGTCAACATTTGCCATTTTCATTCTTAATTATTTTCAAAATATGGGTCCATCCGATTCGATAAAGAAATTCCGTTCAACTAATTCTGTAATGTATTTTAACCACAAATCTGAAGAGAATAGAAAGAAAAAGCGATTAGTATTATAGACCTAAGTATACTTCGCTAATTCCTGGTCGGTCTTTCGATGAAAACCGTTCGAATCAGGTCTGTCATATAGTCCGCATAGAATTGATAGGATTACTGTGCTTACGATAATCTCACTTGTCGCCAGCAGACTTCTTTTACTAAAAGCCTTATCCAACTTCTTCCCTAGCGATTTTTGCTGAAGTATTAAGCATTTCAAGGCTTCAAAATGATAACAATATTCAGCCTAGATGTTTTACTTTTCCATTTAACTCATCCTGCCTTAAAACAACTTTAAAACAGAGTATTGATGTGATAAGATTTTTAAAGCAACTTCTATCTTTTTGTTATTATCTTTTGTTTTATAAATTTCCTTTTGTAGTATATGTTAATTACCACTCACAGTTCGGAATATACAAATTTTGACAATTTGAGGACATGAAACATTCCTACTTTTGAGATCAATTGATTAGGATAACGGTGACCGCGTTGAACATATTGAAGAACACATGATGTACCATATCTATAGATTCACTGCACGCAGAGAGAATAAAAAGCTAAAAGCGATCTGAATAGAGCAAGATATTTTACGGTAAGTGTGGGAACGTTCTTAAGTCTTTATCATTTTGTAATGTCAAGTGCCCTTCTGGTGAAGATGTGTGTTTTTGACATGATTACTTCCAAAGTCGCTATTGTTTCAAACACCCACAATCACTACCCCCTGTATCAATTGTCCTACCCTACTCGGCCGTCTAAAGGCATATATCTATAATTTTCAATGTAACGTGGTTTACATTGTCTTTCCCATAGGTTAAAATCATATCATACTGATCTTGTTTTACCCTTTTCCTTAATTTCATCTTGCTCGTTACTACTCTATATTAGTGACATTTCTAACTGGATACTAGATGAAAGGTTGACACTTCGTAGTAACAGAGAACAGTGGTATTGAGGTTCGTAAACTAGAGAAACGTGCGTTTTAGCACATAGTTGATTGAAGAGTAAAACAAAGGAGAGAAAAGCAGAGCGGAGTTCAGTCGTTTTCTTTATCAAAATTAATAAAATGTCTGTTGTAAAAGAAGTAAAGAGTAAAATAACAAGATTCAAGAAAAAATATTTAGCAAACCAACTCTTGGTGGTCTCCACTTTATGAACGTGTTAAGCTTGAAACATGTTTAGCATAAACACAATGTGTTTAGCAAATTAATCATTTTTCAACACAGAGCATAAAATGTAGGAATTTGACATGTGTTTTACTCACTCATGATTAATCATTTTTACGAAATGGGCAGAAAAATGATCATCAACAACTTAAAATCCTAAGCATTAATGTCTTAAGAGTGTAGTGGAAACTGTATGAAGCAATGCCAGAGGACATGTTGAAGTCAGAAAATTTAGGCCTGGTGATTCATGATGTCTAACTTTTGCCTAATTGCCAACTTCACTGTACAAGCCCAGCGTTTACGTCCTGTAGTGTTGAAGTGTTTCTAGAAATTAAAATCACTGAGTGGTGCCGCCAGAATTTTAAAAGTGGGGGAGGTGGGGGAGGGAGTGACCAGATTTTTTGAGGGGGAGTTGCAAGTGTGTATTGCACCTGTAAGCCGTATATCTTTTTACAGGATCAAACTGGGGGAAGTGGGGTGTAAGGGCTTTGAAATGGCGATGCCCCCTGCCGCCGTTTGCATCGCCACTGATCATACTCAGAATTGGAATTATCATGGGTTTATTCGTTAATCTTAGTCTATCTGATCGACATTCTGTGTAACTTAGGGGCCGACAAAGTCTGGCATTTAGCTCATCTCAGCGGAACTAGAATTAAAAAAATTATCGAAAGGATGACAACCTGGAAAAGAGCCGCTGTGCGTTCTTTATTGTACACAGCTAGAGGTTTGTCAGATTGTGTAAAAAAAGAATATACAACTGCCTTGAAACGTGAACACTTGAGAACAGTCAATAAAAGACGGTTTTGAACAGCATTAATTAAAAGTGGCTTCCTCATTCAGCCGCTTTGACACATTTCTGTCAGTCTGACCAAGATTTCTTCTTTTTAATATAAAGAAAAATTTGTCTAGCTCTTTAGAAACCATAAGCCTGCTGTAATCAGGTTCTCATCCGTAAAGACTTTATCCCTTTCCTCGGTACGTTCGGTAGACTAAAGGTTCATTGAGATTGTCTTTGTCAAAAATTTGAAAGCGAGCATAATCAGATACCGTACTGTCTATTCAAAACTATAGACCTTTTTGATGTTAAGCAAACAGACAAACGAGTTGAGCGTATGTCGACTAGAAATGAGTCTTTATCGATTTCAGTTTTTTTTTATTTGCATAAAAGCCATACGTAGCGAACTTGTGAATATGTAGTAATTCAGTATGGTAGTCAAGGCCACAGTTCCCTATGCCGAGGCTTTGGTCACATCCTCTGAAGCTGAGGCAAGCTAACCATCTACCAATATCATTTACAATGTAATAGACTCAGGCTTTACGACGATTGCAGCTGGTCGTAACATTTTTGCGGGAGGTGCACAGAAAATTCAACACCATTATGCAAGGATATCATACGATCTAAACTCTACGGATTGAACTTCTTTCTGAAACACTGCTTAATGTGCTGAACGCTGTCAATATTTCAATAAAAAAGGGGGGGGGGGATGAATGATATTCTCTGAAAATGCAGTTTGTCAAGATAACGACCAGTCCCCTTTAACCGATTCAGTTTGTGCAAAATGCCTTATAGCTTAATGCGATACCGAATAATTAACTGGGCGAAACGCCTTTTAGACGTTAATGTGGGGGACATCGTGGTTTCAGAGAAAAATATGCCTTTTTTGCATGGCATCTTAGGGACAATATTGAGTATCATTTAGTACCCGGCCTTGGGTGGTCCTTGAAGAACCCTCGGCTTAATTTTCGATGCCAGAGTGTATGAAACCGAGGCGATAAAAACCCATGGCCTCCCTCGACGACGGGCCTCGAAACCGCAAACTGCTTAGTAAATATGCTACCTTTACCGATTGTTTTTGTACCTACCGTTGTTACGATGTAACACCGTACCATATAAGGAAGTTTTAACTAAGCTAAAACGATGTATGAACATGTCAGTCTATATAATCAAAGTTTTGGAGTAAAAAACTGACTATGCAAAGCTTTCCCGTTTGTCTGGGTGAAAAAAGGAATACAGCCGTCGGTTTAAACTATTTACTCATTCCATTCTTTCAAATGTCATTTACTGAAATTTTCGTGGGAAAATATTAAAATTTTAGTTACTTTGAGTTTTAGAATTGTTGTATAACCCTCCAATAGAAAAAAATCCGTGATTTTGCTTGCTTGCATCCGATTGCTCTAGTGACTACTTGTAAAAAGTAAATGCTTCCCTGCGTGCTTTCAAGTTCACAGGATTATGCATATTATATTAAAGAAATGAACTACTCAGCCCTCCCCCGCTGTGTTAGAAAAGAAAATTAGAAAATAGCGAATGTGGCGCATGTCCCAACCTCTATAGCAATTGGCTTGTTTAGTTCATTTGTTTGGCATAGATCCTTTAAACTTGATAAAGCACCCATTATCAAAATGAGAACAACTCGCTTAATGTAAAATGTGGCAATGTCGTCAATTATGTTCCTGGAAAGCTATTATATAAATGCCTTGCAATCACTTTGAAGTGTATGATTTGACCCTAATCAATGCCCTCTATATTCCTAACTTAAACCAACGTCTCTGGCAACTACCTGCTTTAACTTAATAAGCAGTGAAAATTGTTTAGAAATCCTCCCAAGGAAGTTGCTACACGCCTTTCTTTAATTTCTTTTCAGAAGGACTAACATTAGTGTGACCATGTAATCATTCTATGATTCCAATTTACCAAAGAGCAATGTAATAATATCATTGTTTGTGAACGAGATTACAAGTATCGTTCAAGTTAGCTAAATACCTTAATCTTCCCTGAAGTATTAAGTTACATTTTTCTTTCTCGATTTATTCTTATGGATGCAAAGGGCATTCGTAAGAAAACTGGTACTTTGTATTAAAATTTAGTTTTAATGTGATGTAGAGGAATTCGATTACAGTTTTTCCAGAGAGTAAACGGACAAATGAAATGAAGTCATTATCACCTCGAACGAGGATGAGACAGCAGGAATTGCAGGGTTTTGGACACTAGTGCATATAAGGACAACAATTGCGTCACGAAAGAAGTTCGCTATGCATTACTTAAGGGTCAGCTGGTAAAGGAACTGTTGTGTTATAGGAAGGGAAACCATCGTGCAAGGTTATAAGACAGTAATTTCCATAGCTGAAGATATCGTTTTAACTTTTCGTAAGGGCGTAAACGGTGAAACCTGCAAAATTTCCGGCTTTGCCATCGCTGCATCATTCCTAAAGGTAAGAATGTATAGTATTGCACCCTTTAGGCCTACTTGGAAAGTTGTTGTGACTGCAGTTGACTATACGTGGTGTTGTTTACCAGTCAATAATTTTCACTTGTGGTTATCGAATAAGTTTAACATCAAAGCACCATTTCAGTTGAATCCCACTCTCCATTGACCTGTGAGACACAAATTAAATTGCTTCTCTTTTTAAGCTCAGAAAACAAATCCAAAAGTGTTGAGGACACATGTGTTTATAGTCCGGTCCCTGTCAGGAGGACCCTCTCTCGGACAAACATAATATTAAAAATTTCTTTTATTAAAATTAAAAATGGCAAATAACAATAAATATTTTAAGCTGTTGTTCTGGAATCGGTAATACTGTCATTACATTTTACTTACTAGCAAAATGTTTGAATACAACTTTCAAGGCCTGGGAAGTGCCGTTCCCGGCAATCGGGGAGCCACATTATGCAAAAAATTCTTCGTACGCCTACACGTTAACAGGAGGTGACGCTCAGCATACTATCACATGCATGTTAGCTCTTCCAAAATAATGCCCTAGGTAAGAGTGATGAGTACCGTAACTCACAGAACTTAAAACGGCCATAAACCGCATTTATTCCTCTTCATATTATAGCCACCAGTTGATTGCTAAGTTGAGAATGACCATCTGTAACCTTTTCAAAGTTTCCGGATGGACTGATTTTAGCCCTATAGGCCGATAAGCACTGAAAAAAAGCTATACAAATTCCTTTACTCGAGCTGCCTTAGATGTTCAAAGCGGAATTAGATGTTCAACGCGGAATGTAATATTGCTCGACTTTCTCTCATCCGAGGACCTGTTTGCGATTATTCCTAGTAGTGCTGCCTTCTAGCCTATAATTTGTGAGCTAATAAGAGACGGAATTGCTGTCAGATCATTGACTGACTTTACTCTTGAGGTAAGATAATACGCAACTGTTGCTTTACGTTGACTGTACTCAACGCGACGTGATTCGGTACGACAGAAAGTTGAAAACAATCTTTGCCTTTTTCATATGGTACCCTATTACGATACGATTCTACGCGATACGCTATATCGGGTCTCGTTGTACCTAGTGTGGGGAGCCTTAATTACTTACATCCTTTAACACTAGGTGCGATACGGCGCGACACGACTCGACGCGATAAAAGCGAGTTCAAAAACTTAACTTTCATCCATTTGTCAGGCTTGTCGCCTAGCGATATTTCGTGTAACAATCGTCAGAACGAACTGCCACATGTAAGATCACATGAATAATTGAAATACCCCTGAGAAATGAAGAAAAAGTCACTTCTCTTGTGAGAGGGCCGCCTGGGGACATTTTTATTCTGTCGTATCGCGTTGAGCATGAAAGGATCTTTTTGAACAGTGAGATTTAGAACAACTCTGCATCTTGTCATAGCCATCAAAAGTGGCCAGCTATTTCCTACGTTTGTTCATGCTAAGGGTAAGTTAACTTTACTTAGGATTTTGAAAGGCTTCTTTTCCATTACTTTTAATGTATTCAGTTTTTTTTTTCAAATGGTCTTGATGATATTATTTGTGTATTATTCTACGACGAACTGGTTGGGATTCCAAACACCATAAAAGAGGGATCGATCTGCCAACCTTGCTTTCATGACTGGCCCAGTCACTCGTTCATCAGGTCCTGATATCGACCTTGTGCATGCGCAAAACTGATTTTCAAGACCAAAGTCACAACCATTGTACTAAGATCCAAAACACCTATGAGGGGGTGTGGGGTGGGATGTGGTGGTGTGGGGTGGGTAAGGGTTGATGAAAAAATAATCTCCCACATCGCATAAAAGGTTTAGGTTGTGGGTTCCCCTCCCACGGTATGCAAAATTTGTGAAATTGGCGCCGGCTGTGCAAAAGTGAGCAGTTTGGAGGCAGTTACGGTATAAAAATAGCATGAACAGTAATGAAAAGTTGAAGAAAATCTCGCCGTCTTGGGTAATTTAACTTTGCAACGAAAGTTTATCCCTGGTAGTGGAACATATCTGTTTTCAATTTTTCATGTGATATACTCGCTGATACAAGCATTTATTTGTTAACGAACTGAAACAAATAGCCTAACAGGCTAAGAATTCTTTCATTAGAGAAAATGTCCATTAGCCAGAATTGAGAAAAACTCCAACCACAACTAATCCTCTTGGCAAATACACTGTACAGTGTACAGCTCAACTTCCTGGCACTCAGACATGAACCTCATCTTGACTCCTGAGAACGTGTATTGTTGAAAGTTACTCATGCATGGCACACTGGAAAGCAGTACTCGGTCTGCATGGAAGAGCCCCCCCCCCCCCCGAAAAAAAAAGTTGTGAGAAGGAAACCACTAAGCAAACAAATCAATATGTTGGTGTAATCCAACTTCTCCGAGTTGCCCCTGCCAGATGGGGTTAGAGAGAGTAATGGGAAATTCCTGCAATGTTCCATCTAATGAATACTTCTTGCAGTTCACAGACAGATACGTTATAAAAAGGGTATTGCTTACGAGACCTTAGTTATTAGGAAAATCAAGTTCAACAGAGTAATACGTGTTTTGTCTGATATTGAAAGGTGCAACAGTTCATTTCAACACAAGTGATACACACTTATCTCTTAATAAAGTACATTACATGGTAAATAGCCCTCACTGATTCTGTATCACATCTTGTAGAGACTTTCGCGCGATATTTTCTTTCCTCCGGCTCTGCAAAACATCGGCTGTTACCTCCTTGGTGGCATATTCTCCCTAGAATACACTCAGCCAGATCCAGCGAGGGATAATGCGCAACAACACGAAGCCTAAATCGCATGTGTAGGTGTATTGCAAGGTAGATAAGTAAGGATTATAATTGAAAGAAAAACCCTTGACAAAGACAAGTTCTGTATACATCATAAAAACGTCTGTACATTTATGGAACGAAACATAAGGCAGTACAAAAGAATCAAAAAAAAAAAAAAAAAAAAGAAAAAAACAGTTGTCAATGACTTTCGAAAAATTGGCCCATCCATTTGCACTTTCATATTTTTGTTTTGCATTGAATTTTACTGACATTTGTACAGAATGCGTCTCACTGACGATTAGCCACGATAATTGGGCCAATACTTTGCATAATACCTAACACCTTATAATATGCAAGAAATATTTCATCTCTTTCTTTCCAACCTTAATTTTACCATTTTCTCTGTATAAAATGAAACCATAAGGACTGTTTTGATGAAATGTACTTACTTTAACGCTTTCCATGATACATTCTTATACTTGACGGTTTACACAGCGAGCTCAACACCAACACCAATATTCGCCGTACTTTAATTCAAACGCAAGGTATCGTGTTAACATATGCGACTAAGCCATTGAATAAGTGCCATATGTAGTATCTAAGAAGATGTACTCACATGAATGGGCAGTGTTACTACGAAACGGAGTTGTGTTCACAGGCATATCAAACTAGGTGCTATAATTATGCATTGTTCCATGTAAGACATCCCTTTGCAAACCAAATTGACGTACCGTTCATTAGGAAATTTGCTATCTATTTGTACATAATTTTTCTACATTTGAGAAAAAATTGTTTCACGGTAGGGAGACATAACCGATGTCGGTTGCCATATAGTGATGTTATTGCTTATCCTTTGAGTATACATATACAGAGACTAAATGTTCAGCTTGAGCTGCCGTCACTGAAGCAGAAAGTGCATACAATAAACTTAACTTGATGGAATTCTCAGGCTGATTGTAAACAACGTAATACCATGGGCGTAAATCCCGGGGGGGGGGGGGATGGGGGGATATATCCCCCCAACATTTGACTAGGGGGGATGGCCCATGTAATCATCCCCCCAATGTTTCAGTCTACAGATACGTGTATGATGGAAAGTATATTTTATTCTTCATTTTCGTAAGAAATTTTTTCAATCTCGCTTCACTTTCTATCACAAATGTTTCTCAAAATATCAGAATTTTAGCAAATCGTTGGCAATCTATCAAAATTTTCGCGCGCTCGCCGCGCTTCCAACCTTACGTCAGTGTCACTCATATTATCAACATCTTCCGATAGCAACTTTCGGAGAAGCACGGCAGCTAAAAGTTGAAAGTTTACGAATTAATAGGTAAAAGACTGGCTTATGGCAGTGACATGTAGGTTTGTTGGGCAATTGAAAGTGTCTCGATGTAGAGTCTGAATGCAGGCTTTGTAATCAGGTAATGGAAATATTATTCGTCACTGTTTACACTCCATGTAATGACCATTATTAAGGTAATAATACACGAAACTGTTCTGATCACGACACTTTCCGAATAACAGAGATACATCTCCAAACATCTGTGGGGACCTCGCATCAGTACGGGACCTTTTAATCTAATATGTAGCATGATGTAGAAGGTTGAAAGTAAGTATCTGCCGTTATACATTTTTCAAACATTTTTACTAGAGCTTCGCCAGTTCGCGCTGAGCCATTATCGGTATAGATGGTGATTGTTAATACACTTATGACGAAAACAGCACTTTGTAACGCTCTTATTAGTCCTTCACCCCTTTTGCTACATGTATCAGGGAGGTCTAATATCACCTCCCTGCACCTATACTCTCCCTCCCTGTCATTTTCCATTGCTGGCAGCTGTTCATCCGGATTTTAGTTCAAAAGTATGATAGTTGTTAAGTGTTCGGCGTCGTATTCTATATTATCATTTGGAAGTCAGGTAGTATACGCATTATGTCATTGCCCCCGCACCAATTAATATGATTAATGCAGAGCTTCCAGGAGGCCCTATTCAGGAATCTGCTAGCCTTAGATGCCCTTTCATAATGCACAATGAAGGAAAGGACATATTTCATAATAACTCAAGAATGTTTCTGTGGACTCCACGCACATATTTTTGTGTAAGAACTTTCCAGAAATAGAAGGCAGTAAAATAGTCAAAAGGGAGGGGGATTCAGGAGATTTGTTGACAACGTATCTGTCTCTTAATAGACAACATATTCTCCTCTTTTACCTTACCAAAAATTAGCATTCACTAAATTATGGACATTTTCCGGCCATATATGATCAGTTCCAAAAACATCTCAAAGATAGCACCATTTTGCATCTAAAAGACCCTAAATTTATTAAAAAAATCTTAAAGGGGAGGGGGAACCCCTTCCCCAGGACGACATCTTTATGTCGTGACAAACGAAAGATCAAAACTGCTGCATACAAATGCAGGAACGCATGTAAAATAAAGGTGTAATTTACGCAGACTTGGGGGAACTGAGGTATTATTACGACATCATCTATGAGCCCCCAATCACAAAAAAACCTGGCGAGGCCACTGATCTCAAGCCAACTTGCAGGTCTTGTAATGATCTCCGAATTCAAAATCCAGTTGTCTGGGATGACCCTATATGTTAATCCCTGCCTTTTTAAGGATAGCAGGACATTGTTGCTCTTGTAAAATTTTAATCCAGTGCAGCTTATCAACGAGTTTTGTGCTCAAAATAGCATTTCCTTAATGTAAAAACTTAACCGCTTAAAACAGTCTTCCTGGCACTTCTGACACATTAAAACCCAGGAGCTTCCGGGGGTTTCGCCCCCTGGACCCCCACCAGGGGCCCTAAGGCGGGCCCCTGGACCCCACCCGTCATGGGCTCCCGCTTCGCGTGCACATTTTCCACATTTGCGATGTTCACCCCATCCCCCAAAAGTTGAAAAGAAATCTACGCCCCTGCGTAATACATTCATGATTTATAACCGTTATAACTTGATTACTTAAAACGGAGGTCTCTAACAACATTGACAGTTTTTTAATCAAAAACGAACAGTTTGTGGTTTGAAATGTTTGCCCTAGATACAGCACAAACACATCTTTATAAAAAATTTTAACAGACCTATGACGAGAGTAATCGATGAGCACCTTGCACGTATGAAATTAATCAGAACAAATTTGTCCTCTTTTTTCATTTCGAGGTAAATAGTAAATCTTTTCATAAAAATGTGGTCATTGTCTATTGCTGTAAGAGAAAACGGTTTTCTCGGTCACTTCATTCAATATAAAACACCTGTATGACTAGTTTCCCTCTCTGAAATTTCTTAGTAGGAGGTGAGAAAGTTTCTTTTTCAATTTTTCATTATTTTATTTCTATTTTATCAGACCAATTTGGGGCAGATCGTGTTCAGGCGTCTTGTATTTCTCGTAAAAAGTCTAAAAAAGGAATAGTAGGCCGGACAAACTGAGTTTTATTGAAAATAAAACGAGTGTAAAATCTGATGAAACGCAATATGCATTGTAGGCAGAAGTTCGATTGGCAAATGCAAAAACGTTAGATTTTGATTAGGATGATATTTTGGTAAGACGTTTTCTTTCAGCTCGAATTTCGAATCTCTTTCCTTTCCCAGACCCAAATCACGAATTTACACCATGCCATTATCTTTAAAACGTAACGTTTTTAAAGAGTAACCCGATGCCATGTCTTTAATGACGTCAAGTCACACGGTATCGAGATTCGAGTCAAGTGGAATCACACGGTGTCGAGACTCGAGTGACGTGGGGTAATACGGTATCGAGACTCGGATCACGCCGAGTTGTAGGGAGCCAAGATTCGAGTCACAGGGTATGTAGACTCCAGTGACGTCGAGTTACACAGTATCGAGACTCGAGTGACGCAGAATCACACGGTATCAAAACTCGAGTCACGTAGATTCACAGGGTATCGATACTAGAGTGACGTCGAGTCACAGGGTATCGAGACTCGAGCGACGCTGAGTCGCAGGGTATAGAGGCACGATTAGATTAGAATCTTATACATTTCAGTTCTACTCATTTCACGTCTCTGTTTAGGCTGAAGTTACCTCCAGACCATAAGGATTTTAACAGGCACTACGAGTCAGCCGATTACATAAGTCGAGTAACTTTAAATCTATGGTTATTTGAATTTGGTCAATTCTTGTCGAGTCATCATATATTTGAGTTTTTCAGCCCAATTTAATAGCAGCATTTAAGTCATTTTGTAAGTTCTGATTAAATACTTCCTTCCTACGGGAGAAAACAGTCGATTCATCGTTAGTATGACCAAAGTCAAAGAGAGTTTCTAAGTTTCGAGACTCAGGTTGCAGCAAGTCTTTACTTATCAGAAGGCTTTACGATAGAGTTAAGTCGAGTCCCATGACTTTGGCACTTTAGTTTCTAAAACTGAGACAATAGTCTGAGTCGACTCGCCTTTATTGACTCGAGTCATATAACACATCCGAACGTGGCCAATATTTCAACAACTTTACGTATTAGTATGGAGCTACTACCAAGTAGAAGCTCCATGGTATAGAGTTAGATGAGATTTTACAGCTCAGTTTCTAACCAATTGGTTTGAGTCGGGCAGGCCACCTCTTTTTTGCAGTTGTGACTCACTGGCGTGTTTTCCCTACTCCATTGCTTATGCTGAGCACCTAGCACAATGGCAGTAAGTTCCATTTTTTAAGTCTTTGGTATGGCCCGGCCAGGAGTCGAACCCCAAACCTTCCAGCTGCAAGTCGGATGCTAACCACTTGACCATGCAGTCGGTCCATGGTATAAACAATTAGAAAAGACGCAACTATCACTGGCCCTACTACCTTTTAGAAGGCAGAAATAACATCGGTGAATGGTTAGGCTACAGCCAGCAAAATGATCTCACGTTAGTACATGACTCATACTACGGCGTCAGATTTACCGGAGAAGGGAGTCTTACATTTTCTCAAACTACAAGTTCACCTGTAAGTCTGCTGAAACATATGAAGGATGTTTCATCTCCTAGCTTCACCAGTAAATTACAAAATAGCCAGGGTGGCTTTAACGTCGAGGTTCAAGTGTGAGGTGAGGACCCTATTAACCAGCTTACTTTCCCGAACTAACATTCTGCATTGGCGTAGATGGTAGGGAATTTAGCGCCCTACAAAAAGTTAACGCGGAAAATTTACGGTTTATAACGTGTCCTGCTTTTCTGCATGAAACGTTCAGGAGTGTCAAATCATAATTCTTGAGATGTTCATATGCATCTCAGGCGCAAACATTAAGGTACACAGATTCATGCAGCTGTAAAGGAAACCCGTCTTCTTGATGAAGCACGAATAAAGTGGAAATAGTGAAGATTTTTGTTCCGTCATGTTTTGATTACTATGGCTACTGTATACCTCGACTACGGGAGTAAAAATAAAGGACAACAGTTTCCCTTCCAGCTCGGTGGTTTACATTTGATATGTTTCTAAACAAAAAGAACACATTTCTGTGAAACCTATAAGTACTCTCGAGTTTTTTAAAATGCAAAACCTTCAGCCACTTGAAAATGTCGAAAACAAAAATATATGCATGGATGTTCTTAACAAAAGTGAGTTAATAAATAAAATATGTTACAAACGATGAAGACGAATGCATTGAATGAATATTTTATTTACCTCTCTAAAAATATGCCCTATTAAAAAAGCTACCATATTTTGCGTTACCTGTGTCAGTCTCAGGTGCAGAATGACATTTCACTGATTAGATCCAAGTGCGTTTAGCTTGTTATTATATTTAATAGTTCAACAAAATCTCATTTCGAATTCTTCGACAAACATGGACGGGCACACAAAAGCTCTGGAGACAAATTTAAACAGTGCAAGGAAAGCCCATGTAAAAAAAATCAGTTTACCCCGACATACATTTTGGTCCAAGGCATAAAATTGTCTGCAGAAATACCAGAAAACTTTTTATAAAGAAAATATGTTACCAAGGAAGCTTTGCGAATTTCTGAGGTTTTGAAAAAAAAATTCTTAATTGGCTAGTAACTAGTAAATGCAGGCCATTTCGCTGATCGCAACCCCTGTCACTTTACTCCAACATATTATCAGAAATGGAAGTTTGATAAATGCATGGTAAAGTAATACTAACCGTACCTTGCGCTTGTTGCTAAGCGCATAATCGAATACATGCGCGAAGTAAGGCCGGAAATAAAGAGAAATTAAGTTTTCCTGGAAAATACCAAAGCGGCACTAAAATGTGACTGTTTTGCATTAGTTGTCTGATTTGTTCGATGCTTTAGTTTACAGCTTTGTTAATTCGTTGAAAAATAAAACTGACGTCACTAATGTGCACGTGTAATTTTCCCATCTTATTTTCTGTGACCATGTGTCGTTATTTTTAGAAATATTATGAAATCAGCACTGGCTATGTCACTCTTCGTTTCATACCGCTCGAAAATGTTTTACTTAAAGTTTTGACGATCACGACAGCAGGAAAAGTGTAATTTTCAAACACCCCGACCTGTTTGCAGACAAAGTGCGTAAACCGAAAGCTTATTATATCCTGAATAGTTCTAGGATAACGCTAACTTTCTTCTTAAAAATCAATCTTCATTGTCAAAGTACAATTTATGACTAAATTTTGTCTTTGCTAATGTAATACATGCTTCTTACTAACTGCTTCTAAATTCTTTAATTAGACGAAAGAATTTTTAAGAACGTTCGATAGCAACTTCTACTGGTTTTGTGTACCTATGTTTGAAAATAACCAAAGTAGTGGCTGCGAACACCGTCCAAGACTATCTGTAATTCAAGTAAAATCGATCCCATTCGATACTGGATGCATGAGTCCGGTTGTAATAATGAACTAATACTGCCGTCATTAACCGAACAGTAAAATTTGATTAAAATCAGTTGTAGAGAAGTTGGAGAGAAAGAAGGAAACACAAGTAATTAATTTAAAGTCGTTTTTAGAGTTATTACGTAAAAAGAGCCATCGAGTAAATAGATGGTATTCACAAGTTTAGTAGTTTATTACATGAGGTCAAAAAAGTTTTGTTTCACAATAAAAGAGGTCGTACACATGTTTGAAAGGACACAAATTAAAACGTTTTTGAAATGACTCTCACTTATGGCAAACGAACCAGCTGTATTTTATCAACCTCAAGGGCGTGAATCCATCTCCAAAAGTGGGGGGGGGGGGACTTTTCACCATTTGCGAATCGCCGTCCTGGGGGAGGGGTTTAAGGAAAGGGGTGTCCACTTTGAAAAAAATGGAAATTGGAATGTGTCTGTATGGCCAATGGTTCCATATTTGGGCACAATTTAGCTTTTAAAATGTAGTGTCAATTCGTAATCTATGTTACATTATTGAAAAAGTGGGGGAGGGGGACTTATTGGAGATGTCCCTCCCTTCCAAAAAAGTGAAGTGACCGTCCCCCCATGATCCACGCCCATGGTCAAACTCAACAACAAAGACGAGAATGCCTCTTCTGATGATATTTGCTAACTCTAATTTCACTCATATGACCTTTCCCCTGAGCAGTCTCTACATTGTGAATGATTACACACTATCGAGGAACGTTACCGTTCGTAGTGCTCATTACCCTTAAATCAACAGGTTCAGATGGACTCCCAACAGAATTTTAAAGATTGTTTTAGGATGATGTAGGAACGTTAGTAGTCCGCTCTTTCAACTTTGCTTATCAGCGTGGCTTCTTTACTGACGAATAAGGTAGAGCTTGTATTTTCCTTATTCCCAAACCCTTGAAAGATTCCCGCTGTTTAAAAAATTGGAGATATATCTCTGCTAAACACCGTCGCAGTCAAATGTATTGCAGGTAGAATGAAAGATGTTTGTCCGAATTGATCAACCATGAGCAAACAGGCTTTCTGAAAGGACTTTACATAGGTGAAAATATTCGACTCGTTCTAGATCTTACTTATTATTGCGAAAGAAACTCTTGCCAGGTGCTCTTCTATTTCTTGAATTTATAAAAAGCGTTTGATCGTATCGATTGGGACTACATACACAAACTCTAGTTTGCTTTAATCTTGGTCCGGACTTAGAGGATGTGTTAGAACACTTTATAATAATATTTTATATTTCTTCAATAATGGCTTTGCAACTGCCTTTTTTTGAGTATCTAGAGGAGTCAGACAAGAATGCTCTCCCAGTCCATACCTACTTATGTGTTCTGAGATGTTTAATAGTATTATTCGTGCTAAAGAGCCAATGCAAGGTATAACGATTTACAATGTTACTATGCTGATGACACTGTAATCATAACCAGTGGTTCTGAAAGGAGCATTTGTGAAACTATAAAGTTTATCTATCGTTTTACCGAAGCACCTGGGTTAAAGGTGAATCTGGAAAAATTTAGTTTGTTCCCCTTGGGCCTTATCATCATAATGCACCTCGCTACTTCGATAATTTTGCTTTTCAATTTCGACTAGAAATTGTGACCCATCTAGGTAACTCCTTTGAGCATCATGAAGACAATTTTTCAAAGTTAATTACGTATCGAAATCATCGTTCATTAAAAAGCTTCTAAGTATTTGGTCTTTCAGAGATCTGACCCCCATAGGCAAAATCTTGATCATTAAAACTATTGCAGTTTCACGGTTGGTTTATCATTTCATAGTCTTACCAAATCCACCTGACTCATTTTTTCGTGATCTTAACACTCTCTTTTTTAAGTTTATCTGGTCAAGTAAACCGTGTAAGGTTAAACGATCAGTTACGTGCAATGCGGATAAAACGGGCTACTCAATATAGTTGATATAATCTCATTTTGTAGCAGCTTAAAATGTAAATGGTTAACAAGTATCTTGACGGCGGGTAAAGCTCTTGCAAAATCTTTTTTGAACATGCTTTATCTGAGTATGGTGGCAAGTTTTTCTTCGATTGTTCTTTTAGTAAGTATAATTACAAGTTGTTTTGTTTCTGATGTCAGAAAGCGTGGTCTGAGTTTAGTTTCTTTAGTCTTGGGCTCGATTCGCGTGGTTATCAATACATCTTTAATAATTCACATGTGAAGATTGATAACAAACTGTATTATCTGGACGTCTTAAGGGAAAATAATGCATTTCTCGTTAGTAACCTATTTGGCAGTAATGGCAAAGCTCTCTCCTGCAATATTTTTAATATGAAATACAAGATAGTTAATTCACCTTTCACTATCTATTTTGGTTCAATTGCTGCAATTCCATGGTCCTGGAAAACAAGTCTTAAGTGTATACAGGGACCTGAAGGCACTATTCAACGTCGTATTAAAGTAACAACTTTTCTTAATATATTAAAACATGCATATGAAACACTTGTGAAGGAAAAGGTGTCCTTGCCAAAGTGTATTCTAAAGTGGCAGGAATTAAGCAGCTTTTCTTATAATTGGCACACAAGTTCTACACTTCTGTACTCGCTGTAAGAGATTAAAAAATGCACCATACTTCCAATTTCGCTTCCTTCAAAGAATTTTGAGCACAAATTCGTATCTTTACAAAAGTAAGAAGTCTGATCTCCCCCCCCCCCCCCTTGTCACCTCGTGTACTAGTTCTGTGCAAATGAGGATGAGTCAGTAGACCATCTACTTTGGTTATGCCCCCATGCTGGAACTTTTTGGCTTGAAAGTACTTCTCTTTGTTTGAAAGAACGTTCGAAATTACTTTGGAGTAGGCCAGATTTGGCTATACTGGCAACATCGTTAAGCATTTATTAAATTTCTCTATAATTCATACAAAATACTTTAAATTAACCTGTAAAATAAACAGCAAGAGTCTCAATGCACTATCTTTTAACAGCAAATTTCAGTTTTGTATGGAAAGTAGAGCATTTCATTTTTAAAGAAAATGAATAATGAAGCTCTTTCATTAAAGCGACTGAAAGAATTTTTTCGAATTTAAGATCCCCTTTCGTAGTGAAATATGGTTTTCTAATTTTAATCATGTTTTTTAACATTTTAGTCTGTCCTACCAAAATGGAAAGTGCTTTTTGTTTATGTAAATATTCTAAATAAATATTTTTTGTTTTAAGGGAAATATGCTCTATGGATAGTCTTTTCATTTTTATAATTTCATTATTTATCAACGTATCCTTATTTCCATTTCACTTTCACAAAAACGAAATAAGATCTCATTGTTCTTGTTAAAACGAAGTATTTTCATGGTTAAATGTTGTTTTCATGTAACTTTATTTTGTAAAATGAACATGCAAATATAATTTGAAATGAAGGATGGAGAAAAACAAACCGGCTGTATTGAGGAGACGAAAGCAGATTTATTTCCATTTAAGTTTTAAATGATTTGAGTTCATAGGCGTAGAAAGTGAAAAGGGGATGGATGAGGACTTTAACCCCCAATCATAGATGTGGGGCTATACCATGCTTCCGTCCCTACACTCTGAACAACGTGTTTAGCAATTAAACACTTATTTTGCCCCCACTTTGTAAACATGTTTAAATTCTAAACATGTTTACAAATTAAGCACTAAATGTTTAGCAATTAAACGTGATTTGAAACAGTTTGTTTAGGAATTAGACAAGTGTGTTTATCATCTAAACGTGTATACAAAGTAGGGGCAAAAATTGTTTAGAAAAAACGCTTAATTTTTAAAAACCGCTATTAGCGGTACATTCCAAAGAAGAGTACCCCTTATTTATTCCCTGTTTGGAAAATATGAAACAAACTTTTTCCATGACATATCAAATCAAACTTTTCAATTAATGTACTTCAATAAATGCACAACACGAAGCATCTAAGGTAGCTCAAATACTCAAATTCAAAGGGAGAGAGAAAAACTCTCAGACCTGTTCACAGGATGGTAGTCTTAAACGTTCATCCAATCACAGTTAAGCACAGTTTCTTGCACCCATGCTTGAGTTTGAAAATATTTTTATTTACTAAAGGGTGACGTTTGGCCGTCTCCGTACTTTCTACTTTTCCTTTTGTGGAAAAAGCAAATAAGTATAATTGTGATAAAATGAAAATTTTCAAATGATAAGGAGCAAGAACAGGAATGTATTAGACGGTGTAGCCCATCAGTGAACCCAAATTCTGAATTTAAAGAGCAAAAAACAACATTTACAACTACTAGAGCAAACTGTTAATAAACCATGGCGTTCATTTAACCTACGGTCGCCCGGATCCAGGGTGGGAAAATTAACTGTTCATGCTTTTAATAGTAAGCTGTCGGGAGTGGATGTGTTCCATGGCAATTCTCAGGCCCTTGGTCAAGGAGCGGAGCAAGCGACGGCCCGTAAAAGAATTACATACACGACAATTCGTGGGCTATTCCTTGAGGTTTTAGACATTTCCTCTGATTAATGTAATGATGTTGCTTACTTTGGCGCACTGAGGAACATTCTAGTTAATCAGTTAAGTAGACAGCGGTTTACTTCATTTGTCCGGAAACGTTCAGTTCGCTTCTTACTTGCTTCCTTGCACATCAATTGTTACCTTAAAACTTGTGGTAAGTGTCTAGCTTTTTGAGATACTTTTCATTCGTGCTTGTTTCGGTCAAAACTAAAGGGAAATGGCTTAATAAAGCAAAGTGTAAAAGAGGTACAGTTGGCCCCACAATGTCAATATCGAATCGAGAAACTTTATGAAGAATGTAGCTGTATACGATGTAATATCCTTCAGGCAGCTTTAGCCCATCTAGGAGTCTCTGATTATAAATATCATGACATGTCTGTACACTGGAAAATTTCCTTTATAAATTCAAGACTTAAATTAATCCCGAAGGAATTTCATGCTATCGTAGAAAATTGATCCTGACGTTACGGTTGCCATAGCGAAACCGCGAGCCATGTTGAAGTGCAAGGTGAATATAGTCCATGTGACAAAATCGTGGCTTGTTTCCCGTTCTTCTGTACAAAGCTTGTGGGTAATGGAGTACGTTATACACCAAGGTTTGTGCTTACCCATTTATCTGAACTTGTTGCGTTAGGATCCTCGGTGAGGCAAGACTATGACATATACTGGAATAACCTACTACACCATATACAACTCGCGACATCTCTCTCACATTCTAGGTCTACTCTGTAGACCAACTTGTTCAAATCTTCTTTAATGAGCAACAGCTTACTCTTTGATTCCTTTCAGAAGGCGAAAGGAACCTATCCAGTCACACTTGCAAGTTTATGTGTGTGCGTGTTGCATGTGCGTGGTTGTGAGGTTTTTTAGCTTGTAAAAAGGATATCTCAAAGCAGAATGATGGATACTTTCGTACTTGCTATATAGATTTGCCGTTATGAAAAACCTATTGTATTTGTTGGGGATGGAAAAACATTTTAGGTCACCAGTGGACAAAAATCGAAATATTGTAAACACAATATGTCAAGGTAGGAAGCATGGATACTTTTCGTACTTGGCATATGGATGCGTTATGATCAGTAGATAAACCCTAAACTTTTTTTGGCAGAGAGTAAAGGTTATCTGAGGTCACCGAAGGTAGAAGTAAGAAAACCTTGTAAATTGGTTGTAAAAACGTTATCTCAAGATAGAAATATTGGATACTTTTCACACTTGGGACATAGATCTGTCATATCCAGAAAAAGAACCCTGTTGTTTTTGGTGGAAATCAGAGGTCATTTGAGGCCACCAGAGGTAAAAGCAGTAAACCGCGCACACATCTATCTCAATTTTGGAATGAATGCTTTTCATACATGGAAGGTAGATGCTTATGGTTAGTAATAGAATCCTGTCGTTTCTGGTGGAGTTCAAAGTTAATCTGAGGTCACCAGAGGTAAAACTACGGAACCTTGTTAACTGCTTTTAAACATGATATTTGTACCAGAAAGACGGGGGCTTAGTGATTCCTTGCCGACAGAAAGGGCTTTGTCGCTCTGTAGTTGAGCCCCCACGGTTATATTTCTTAAGATATCGTGTTTCATAAGCTTTTCACAATTTGACCTCTGGTGACCTCACATGACCTTTGGCCTGCACCAAAATTGTGATTCCTTTTAACAAGATGAGTCGTCCACGTCGCTTCTTCGATAGATAAGATCCCTCACAGTTACATTGTTTAACAGTTTCACCGTCTTTTACTCCAAATGGTCTTTGATTGTCACCAAAATAATAGGCATATTGAACTCAGTGTGAATGATCCATATGGAAAATATGAGGTCCCTCAAGATTACCCTCTTTGAAATAGCTCATTTCCAAGGTTTTCACATTTAACCTCTAGTGACCTCAATTGACCTTCGACCTCCACAAAAACAATAGGCTGATTAAACGCAATATGGGCACATCCTCAACTATGAGATCCAAGTTTACTCTTTATGAGATATCGTATTCAAGAGGTTTCCCCCTTACGACCTCTAGTGGCCCCTAATGAACTTTGCCCTTCACCAAACACAAAAGGGTTCCTGTTCTCAATGTGGGACATCCACATGCCAGTGTGACATATCTCAACTTTGCCCTACTTGAAATATCCTGTTTCCAAAAAGTTTACAAGATTTTCTTAGATTCCCCACTTGTGATCTCAGATGACCTTTGAACTCTACCGAAACAACAGGGTTATTTACCTAAGTATAACGCATCCACATTCCAAATGTGAGAAGTACCCATGTTTCATATCTTGAGATATCGTGTTTACAAGGAGTTCAGTTTTGCAATAGATTTCTTCTTCCAATATGATAAATGAATATCCCAAATGTAAACATTTACAATGCTTTCGTAAACCCACCTCCGATAACCACAGATAACCATTGACCTCTATCAAAATACAGTGGGGTTCATCCACTGACCTAAATGCATGCGCATGCCAAGTATGCAAAGTATACATGCTTCCTGCCTTGAAATATCGTGTTTACAAGGTTTACGGTTATTGACCTCTGGTGACCTTCAATGACCTTTGACCTCTACTAAAAACAATGGGTTTTTGCAACTATGATTAATTAATATACCAAGTATGGAAAGTATTCGCCATTCCTATCTTGAGATGTCCTGTTTACAAGCTAAGCGTCACAAACACATACATACATACACGTACACACACACACACACTCACGTACAAGTCTATACAAGCACATACATACACTCGCCAGCGTGACTTTACGGGAAAAATCAAAAGGGCTAACACTGAGGTATCTCATACTTAGCATGTTAACGTTCTATACTGATTACAAAACCCTTTTGTTTTTGGTGGAGGTGAAAGTTCATTTGGAGTTACTAGAGGTCGTGCGGGTGAAAACCTTGTTAATACGATATATCATACAAGTTAATCGTGATGCCGGTTATTACGTTCAATAAGTCGATTGGTTTTGGTGGCCGTCAAATGTCATTTTAGCTCAAAAGAGGTCAAACTGATAAAACCAATTATATAACTGTGAGGTATCTACTATACGTAGCATGTGGAAAACCCATGTTGTTTACAAAGGTTATGTGAGGTCACAAATGTCAAATTGTGAAGACATCGTAAACCATCGTGCAAGAAGGAAGAATTTGAGAGAGAAACCTCAGTGCGACAAAGCATTTCCTTTCGGCTAGGAATCACTAAGACTGTGGGCTTTCTATTTCTGTCTGTTGCAACTCCCTGATCTACGTATGCCGATGCGCCATTATCGTCCTTCTGACGGATAACGGTGTACTATTATTATTAGCTACCTTGTAGTCGTGACGATGACCTAAAACAAACCAGCTAGGGGACAACTGTACTTTTCATCCTGTTGCCGAATAGCAACATCATCCACATTTATCGCTGCTTTTTTCCTGCCTCTGTACTTGTAAATCGGCAGATTGACGTCCTCCCTCCTCTGACAAGAATATGCAGAAAATACTGTCACTTTGAAATAGAACGTCATTTACATAAATAACTCTACATTCATTTTTAAATTAACATGAAGTCGTCTGTACAAGTGCAAGCTTGCAAGATTTTCAATAGCTTAACTCTCCGTCTTACGTAAAGAAAAATATCTAGCCTTCCTTGATACCATTAGCACGCTCGGCAAACATGTAGATCGACCGTCATAAATAAGGTCTTTCTGTGCTCATCTACGAGAGACAGACTATTTTACTCCCTGTGTTATCGCTAACAATTCCATTCGAACAGGTTGTAATCTCGGTTGAGTTTTGATAAGTGATGGCAGAGGGGATTTTGACGGCTCGTGTTGAAATATGTTTACGGTCATCTTCTTCACACCAGACAAAACAAACCATTTGATTTTGATGGATGTGAGTTTTAGTATAATCAGTGTTTTATCATTTAGTATTATCACGGTGTCGGATTAAAGCTGTGATTTTCGCGAATGCAAACCAAAAGAACTGAAGAGGAATATACTTCTTTTTGAAAACAAAAACAAAAAGGGAGTGGAGGAGAATTAATGCAATGGTAAATAATTACTGGCGACACTAGACTGAAATGGACCTTTTTTCTTTTAAAAGCATTGAATTCGTGTCTTGCATCACTGAATCGCTTTTGAGCAGATGACAAACTAACAAGAAATAAGAAATTAACAACGGATAGTTTCTAGAAGCAGCGTTTATTTGCATTCGAAATTGACTTTAACGTTAGAGTAACAGACATTTAAAGGGTGTGTTGCTGCGAGTATTGTTGTTTCCATTGATAATTCGAATACTGTAGTCACGCGGAACTTCATTCACGACCTCACATTTTACGGATGGTCATATGACAGAGAGCCCTTTAATCAACTGGCTTTATCAACAGTAAGTATATTTGCGTTCCTTTTTTACTTCATAGTATGGTAAAAATTGATTGGCGTAAAGTGATAAAAATATAATTTAGTATACAAACTAGTAAAGTTGACAGGATGCGTGAGAATTGATAAAAATTTTAAACTACGGGTTTGTTGTTTTTTTGAGCGGTGTTTCTCTGAAATATCTTCCAAATTTTCTCCTTCAACGCAACATACCGGTACGTTATGAGATGGAGAACTTACAAACTTGTAGTGCAGGGGCGGATCCTGGATTTTACAAAAAATGGTGGGGGCTTAACTCCGTGAGGACAATGTTCGATCCTATGTAAGAAGCCTAGATGGTGGGGAGGGGGGTCTAGGGACAACTTTTAAGTGTAGATACTGGCAATCAAGGTGAATACACGAGAAGACATTTTTGTGCATTGTCGTTTTGTGACGTGTGATCACCGCAATTTCGAAGTGTAGGCTTACCAATAGGCAAGTGGATGATCACAATTAGTATGGTGGTCAAGACACAACAGGTCGGGAAAAATTTTTGGAAAGCAAACACTAAAAGCCATTTCCTGGCATTTAAAAATCAAGATAAATACCACCAATCAAACATCATTTCCGTGCATTAGCCTACCGGTGCTATGCAAATCCAGCAAGCGCATCCTGTAAAAAGTGCCGTGAAAGAGTAGGTCGAGAGTTCTTCACCACAAAAAAGTTTCACAATGAGCATTGTTAGACTTGATTTTTTGGCGTATGACAGTTTTGTAATTAAGTGGGGCAAACTGGATGGAAAGTAACAGCTAGGGACCAGGTTGTAACACTACCCTTTACGTCATCTTGAACCATAAAAAGCGAATGGGATTAATTTACATAACTTAGTCACCAAACCCAAAGGCACACATGCCTACCCTGGGGATGGCTGCGAAGCATTCTGTTTGAAAGAGATGCATCTCATTGGCACATGCCACCAGTGGAAGTTTGTTTTAAAATGACCTAGTCTGTAAAACCACAAGGCAGGCCCGTAGTCAAGGGGGGGGGGTAGCCCCCCTTAGAAAATTTTTCGTCCCCCCTAGAAGATAAAAAAATTAGCATTGCCGTAACGCATTTTAGTATGTTTCGCCCCCTCTGGAAAATTTTTCGCCCCCCCCCCGAAGCTTTTTCGCTCCCCTTCAGCACCTTGTCTGGCTACGGGCCTGCCACAAGGATGGGGTAGGTTTTAACCAGGGAGGGTTTAGGAAGAGAACCAACATTCTATAGGCTCCGTGGACTTAGGGCCCACGTTCGCTCCTGTTGGTAACCTTGCTTTCTCCTCAATAGAGATATTTTACCTGACGTCACCCGTTTGAGATTGCCCGGCATTGAAGGGCAAAACACACGCACAGTAAGGGTATTAACAGCAAATAGGCACGGCATAACCATAGATACTACTGTGACACAAAGTAATTTTGCCCCACAAAATCAGAGATGCGCGATTATGTGACGTCGGTGAAACATCTCTATAGGATCAGTTACTTTTTCATAGTTACAATCAAGTAAACTTGTTAAATATTCATCGACGACAGTCGTCATAAGAAAGTGTGAACCTCGAAACTTTCGTGAGCCTACAAGACCCTGAGGTATAATCACAAAGCCCTCTCTGATTTGTGTAAAACGTGAGCTAATCTGCATCTTTTGAATTGTGTGTCAATCAAGGAACAGTCACCAACTGAGAATTTTGATATCTCCAACCGAAAATGTAGGCCTACCTGGTAATAATGAGTGTCTGTCTGCGAGAAAAGCATGACCACAAATTTATTATCACAAGTTATGGAAGCATAATAGCTCCTCAATGGTATCATTCAGTTACACGGACTGTAGTTCTTCAGTCGCTGACACCCACGAGAGAACGATACTATCTGTGGCAGAGATGAAGAAAAGTGAGAAAGGGAGGGAGGTTTGGAGTGGACTTGCCCAAGAACAGACTTTATGCACTGCAGTGGCGTAGCCAGGGGGGACAGGGGGGTGAGTTGCCCCCTCTGGGGGAAATTTTGAAAGTGAATATATGGTGAAATTTGCGCATGATCTGGTAAAATTTTAAATTTCTCAACCAGTACACTTTACTTATTTAAAAGTATGTGCCACACTGGCACAACCAGTCCTCATTAAGGTTTTCAGAGATGGAATGATGACACCATGTTTATAGTTGTACTAGTTATGTTTTACTATCTGTTTTATACAGCATGGAATCTCTGGACCTCTGACAAGGGACTCTGTCCTTTTACTGTATACTTCCAATGTTTCTTGATAATTAAAGCAGCAGCATTGTGGTTATGCAGTTTGTTAGAATGGGTCAGTGGTCAAGTGCTATACTCTGCTACAAGGGCAGGTCCTCGTAAAATTTGGACTGATTGTGGTGAGTGTGGTGAACTGATGAAGTGAAAGGTGTACCAGGGTTCACTTAATTACTGTACTTCACCCATTGTGATCCTGATCTACCAGTAGGACTTAAGAAAAATTCACCAAGACCTGAAGACAAGCAAGATAAAAAAGCTTCCTAAAAAAAGAGGGAATTCTTGGTGATGTATTCAGTTTACATTTAGCACCCCTCCCCTTAGACCCCTCCCCCAGGACGGCGATCAGTCACATCAGCCAGGTCAGAGGAAAGCACCCGGCAAAATTTGGACCTGCGGAGAACACTGATTATTAGGAAGCAGATCACTAATTGGGGGAAATCTTGGTGCTCTTGCCCCCCCCCCCCTGACAAAAAACCTGGCCACGTCACTGATGCACTGAGGTCACGCGAGGTCATTTGGAGGCAAGCACTGAGCTGTATGCTAGGACGGATCATTTCACAATAATGTTTTAAAGCCGTCATGGAGGGTCATGCAATGTAGGTTAGCTTACTCAGTCGATTCCACTCGCCGTAGAAACGTGTATCTAGAAGTGAAAACGCTGAGGCAATGATGTACATGCATGCTAACGCGCCGTAGCGGGCATTAGCATCTCTTCGGCCTCATGGTCGGACGATAATTTGGGCGCTGTCATGTGTTAGCATACACGCCATTGCGCCGAGGTAAAATTGTCCAGCAACCTTATGAAAAGGCCTACATCACAATAGTAGTATAACAAACAGAGCACCAAAAGCTTACTGTGTAGGAGGCTTCGAGGCACATCATTGACCAAAATGCACAAGTGCATTTTCTCTCGCGTGTGTCAGCTTCCCTTCATGCGCCTTCTTGTTTTTGTGTTAAAATAAGAACGCGTCCGACGCGTTGTACAGGAAAACTGTGCATGCATATATATATATATATATATATATATATATATATATATATATATATATATATATATATATATATATATATATATATATATGTATATATATATATATATATATATATATATATATATATATGAACAGTCAGTAACAAGTGCGTCTACTCTATGCACTGTTCAGTGACGGTGCTATCGCGAATGTAACGCAGTCACCGCGTCTCGACGCACCATTCGAAATGCGGTTACACACCCTGTTCTTCGAATGCCAGAACCACTCCTAAAACCAAGAAAAGTTTGTAAAAACAATCTTTTCATCACACAATCATAGTTTTAAGATTCCCTACTTAGTTAATTACAACAAAAACGCTAGAGACGTAATGAGTATATGGGATTGATTCTGCGTTACGTTACTTTCACTTCTAGAAACGTGTTTCTAGGGCAGTGGAATCGACTTCAGTAAGTTAACCTACATCACGTGAACCTCAAGTCGGCTTCAGTTTCTAGGGGTATTCTGCATTGACGTGCGTCCTCCAGTTATATAGCTCAGTGGAGGCAAAACAATGAAGCACACTGCATGCACACACTAATCTACATGTAGAATCTACATGTCCTACATTTAGATCGGTGTATGAACAACGTAGACTTCGCATGTGCGTGTAGTAGACTTGCGCGCGTATCCGATTGGTTGACAAATCAGCTGTCTGCATTTGTTGGTGTAACTTGCAACGATACACATTTGCCTCCAAACGAGGGAGCACTTTCTGCTCTGTGATCTCATATGCATAAGGTCAATATCCTTAAGTCTCTGATCCAAATGAGAAATTGTGGTGATAAAATATGGTGTACATATATTATGACTAGAAGTTCCAAAAGAACTTTCGCTAGAAGTGAATGACCCTGCTTTTATTCTAAGCAATAAATTTTGGTAGACACTACTAGATAAGGTTTCCGGACAACTTCCCCCACCCCCGGCTAATTCCTACCCGGTAACTCCCTTCGCACAACTCCTCCGGGACAATTTCCTTCCAGACATTCCCATTTTCTGATGGAGAAAGTTGTCTGAGTCGAAATTCTTCTCAGGGAATTGCCCCGGGGTGCTCATAGTACCCAGCAGTGTGGTACATTGGGCTGTGACCCGGAGTATTGGGTAGGACGATTCCCGAACAGAGAGTTATTCTGAGGCCCAACTCTTAGACATAAATTTACTTCAAAGTTTAAAAAATTCTGCACCATTACGCATTTCAGCATCCTTGATTGTTGTCAATGTAACCTCTACTTAAAGTCCCACAAGTAGGACGGCGTTCACGGTCATAAATTTATTCAAATGTTACAAATTTACACTGAGTTCCTTTCAAATGGAAAATAGACCATCCCTCCTAGACAGCCTGCACCCAAAAAAACTTTTGGGTAAACTTTTATTCAGATTTGCTACTTATATATAAGTCCTGCTAAACTGCTGAGTATCAGTCTGCCCAAGTTTAACCTCGTTGGGTAAACCTTTTCCAAGCAATGGACACTCTTGTAACCAACTTGGGTAACTCTCTACTCAACAGTTTTTAGATCGTATATTTTGACGTGGGTTCAGGTGGTTTTCCGGTGCTCGGACAACCGACACCTGGGCAATTGCCCCCCGGACAACTCCCACCAGGACAACATCCACCCGGACAATTCCCACCCAGACAATCCCTGGTCCGTATATTTCCCACCCGGGCAGTTATCACAGTTAAATGCAGAGAGGCAATCTGGGAATGAGAAGATACAGGTCAACACCATTCTTCAGAAGGCTAAGAAGAAGGCACGGATCCAGGAATTTTCAAAGGGGTGGGCCACGATGGGGAAGCTCAGATGCACTGCGAGGCGAAGCGCGAGTTTGCACGCTTGGGGTGCAGGGACGGAACCCCGGTGCGGGTGCTCGGGGAATTCTTGCAGTCTCTCGCAATATTTCATATTTCAATAGGAGAAAATGGCTCCAGTTACTCCCTTAAAGATCTATTTCACTTCATGCTGCATAAAATGCGATGTTAATGGCCTAGTACAGGTTATTACAATCCGGCTAGTGAATTTTGATACACTTTTCCATCAAGTGATCTCTATTCGTATATATTTCAATATTACTGATCAAAGGACTAGCTTCCTCGTAAACAGTGTGCACTGGGGTAGGGAGATTAATTCACTCACCCATTATTTTCTTTGTGTCACACTACTTGGCACACGGACCATCTCGAATTCTTTAAATAATAGCGCAGTGGCAGATGTTGGTTACCAGCCCGTTCGCAGCATCTTTCATGAGGGGGTTCGAAAAGACCTCGATACATGGCGTCACGTTTTGCTTAAATGACCATGTTGAGGGCACACGTGGAACAAACACATTTTGTACACTACCGCATCACTGCACTACACTACAGTTTTACACTTGACCGCATGCACGGTATATTTTACACGCACCTGTGGCGTGTGGCGCCACTGCCTGACTTCGACTGATTTACCATTTGATCACGTAGGTACATCTGCCCCCGCTTATTCCGGGCCCCAACATGGCTCCTAAATGTGGCGTTGGTGAAATGGGTCTACTGGTATCATTGAAACCTCATCTGCAGGGAAACTACAAGGGCTGGCCATTTGGCTGGCCCCACAGAAAATGTCATGAACTTTTCTCAGCCCAATCGGCGAAATGTGCAACTTTTCCAGAGTCGTAGGAATCAGGTCCTTTTAGAGAATGTTTTTCAGTTGAGAGAGTTAGAGTTAGTAGTTTGAAAAAAAAAACGAAATTCATGAAAATATCTAAGCGGAGAGCACCACCGGTTGGCTAAAAAACATACCGGGACATTTTCCCCAAAATATCTATCAAGTTGCAAAATGGCACTTCTTATACCTTGTATTTTCCATCTCAAAATATATGTCTCATTTGGAAACCTCATGTCTTAGAGATTTACACGTAAGGTTTAAAGACCCTGGTAGATAATGATTGGAAGAGTGCTTTATGTAGGGTATGAGGATCATGGACCTTATGATGGGCCCTTGTTGAGTCTCTTGGGTAAAACCTCCATTGGGTGGCCCTGGGTTGATTACTTAAGGATTCATTAGCCTCTTGTATAGTATTTTTTTTTCATTTCCTCAATGTATTAACTTTCAGGATCTACCGATAATGGGAGCGCGCTAAGCGCGTAAAAGAAATGTTGTTTGCAAAGAATGTATACCAAGAAATGTTATACCTTAATTCTTGTTCATTATGCTACGAATTTTATAGTTCTCTTGATATTTCATTGGTTCATGTGGCCCTCTTAATGCCCGGCATCCACGGGATTTGAAGATGCACCTCTTCTTCGGAAAAAAATTTCCAGAGAAGTATTCCTTGTATATTATTGCCCTTAAATACAAGGTGTAAAATCGTGGCTAATGCGGGCAAAGCGCGCCAAAATTTTGAAAAAATACCATGTTTTATTACTACAGTTGCAGCCACACTCAGCACAGAGACTTCAGTTTCCAAGCAAAATATGTCTACCAAGAAGGCAATTCTGAATTTATCCTCTTAATCATTCGATATTCATGAAATTTGTCTACCCAAAAGTATAACCCTGTGTTCCTCCTTAATCACGTAAACTTTAAAACAATCGACCTAAGTTTGATACCCCTTTTCGTTGAATAATACCATTACATTTTAGACGGAAGTGGTTATAAACATTGTAAATTTTCTTCTATCATGCATCGGTCGTTAGTATGAGATAGATTTAGCACTCTACATGGCCAAAAATTTACAGCAAATTGCACTCTTAACTACTAACTTTGTCACCAGAGTTTCTCGTTTATCATACATAAGTTCCGGAGTGTGAGAGAAAATTGACAACACAACACTTTAGATAAAGGGAAGTTGCTCTCTTAGTACAGTATTTTCACTGTAATTCAAAGTGATCTATCATGCATGGGCGCTAAATATGGTGGAAAAGGTACACTAAACTGAAATCAGGGTTCATGGGAGCCGGCACCGCAATCGCCCCTTTCAAATTAATCACCTACTGGTCTATAATATTAATAAAGATAAAACCATACTGGCCATTTACATCAGACAGAGCCAGCTCAGTCATCTCTTAAGAAAATGGGTGCACAAAAGAAATTAAATGTTATGGATATATAGCCTAACCTCTTTTTGAACATAAAGGGGAATTTAACGCATGACTTTGCGCGGAGTCGCGGAAAATTAAACGTGTTATGGGACAATTTGTAACAATGTCAGTTTCTGCATTGCAAGCGAGAGGAAGAAATCATAAGTAATGACGAACCATCCCTAGTTCACAAGGGGGTTCGATTTCAAAGGGGTTGGATTTGAAATACCACGAACCACTCGATGCCTCCCCCACCCCCGCGTACGGGCCTGGTTACATTGCGGGTAATGGAGGTATCGGTTCAAGGATAACGGGGACAGTAAAGCAGGCGTGGTGAATCACTTCCGCCAGTGGTGAAGAAGGTATCATACACATTGTCTTTTCACTCCTCATCACGTAAGTTATCTAGTACCGAGACGCATTCTGGGCGCATTTTCGGCCGCGAATGACTGATCACATTTTAGGCTCATTCCTTACAGTGGCCACTCCAGGATAAATTTATTAGAACGGTTCAAGAGGGAAGGCCCACGGCATTATGTTGACCTTATCCCAACCATGGATGAGACCAAGGCCAGAAAAATGTGGCTATCCCAAATCTCCAGATTGTCAGAAATCGATTTCTAACTCACATTTTGCCGCAGCTACAGCTCTGCCACTACCATTTCATTTGAATACAGAGAAAACGTTTGAAATAGCAATGAAGAAAGAAAGAAACGGATAAAAAAAAGTGAAAGGGCACTGGCAAGCGCAAAAATTTACGTAGTTTGCGAAAGATTTGTGACGTCAATCTTTAGCTTTAACTTCTTTTAGATCATTGCAATTTGCGATTTCGTTTGTAGTACACTCGCTCCACACTATTTGTCGCCAGTATACTGTTCAGGCGCGGATCCAGACATTTCGAAAAGGGGGGCCGAAAGCCCCCTTGAATATTCTCCTAGATTAACATTATGCTAATTTTCACGTATTTGTTATTGTTGATGTGGCGAAAAGGGGGGCTGAGGCCGGAAAATCCCCCCCCCCTTGGATCCGCGCCTGCTGCTGGAAAGCGAATTGCTTTCCAACAGCAAGAGGGAGAGAAAAGTAATCGACAGGCCCCACTGCTAGTTTCCCTACAGGTCATCATCCTGGGTAGTCAGGGTAACCGTGCCGCGAGGTAACGTACTTACATTTGGTTCGATTTCAAAGGGGGAGGGTATGTCTGAAGCATTAGAACCCAACACGCCTCCCCCGTCCCGTGCATGCGTACGGGCCTGAGTTCGGCAAAGCAATGCAACTTTTAAAGAGTGTCTTAACCCAATCGCTTATTAGTTAAAGGACCGTTAAGTTATATTTGGTTGCCATTTTCAACTTCTATCAAAATGGTATCTAAGTTTGCCCGATTTCAGATATAAAACTAAAGTGTGAAACAACAAAATCTGATATTTAAAGCAGCTCAAACCAGACTTATGTAGTAAATAACATTCAGCCTGCCTTTTATGACACATTCTACTGCAATTTAAAGGGTGAATTGTCCTGGGCATTTTTCTGGGTCATTGTCATGGTTGGAAGCCATTCGGGACGGGGAGTTGTGAGGTTGGAAATTGTCCTGGATGGAAACCTCCCGGACAATTCCCACCCCGGACAATTGCCAATGGTAGTACCGTAACACTACAACAAGGGCTCCGCCCGTACAGCCCCACATTCAAAATTAAAAATGAAACAATTACAATCATTTACTGAATAATGAAAATCTCCAGATATTGCTAGTGCAAAGTTTTGTCAAAGATAGTACCATTTTGTATCCATCTGAGCCACCTACCGTTTATTTTTCTCTAATTTTAGGGCATCTCTTCCAAATTAATAGACCAACACAGAAAACACCCTTGATTCGTATAGACCCAACCACATGTAAGAGTTTGTTAACATAGGAACTTTAGATAGCTTATTAGGGGCCTACATACTAGGCTTATATAGGCCTACTTGTGACACCGTTCAATCTAAACCGTAAGTCCGATTAAGTTCAAATTTGACGCATAGGTACCTGCATGACCATTTAACTTGTGCATGTGTAATTGATGACGTCATAGGTTAAGAATCAGAGGTCAAAGGTCAAATTTGATAAAAAAATTGCTTTTGTTATATTTTCTCCATCAGTACTTTTAGAGAAAGTATTAAAACCACATGATATACTAGGACTGATGAGAAAGTATTTAAAATAATATTTAAAATAATGCTTATTGGTTGCTACAGGTGGGGTTCAAGGTCAAAATGTAGGTAAAGGGTCAAATTTGCTCAAATTTTTCGAAAAAAGTATGTGGTAAACTTTAATGCTAAGGGTGGGTTTTCAGGTCAAAATATTGGTCAAAGGTCAAATTTGCGAAAAAGTGTGTCCCACACTCATCCTAAACCGTTTGTCCGAAGGACTTCCAACTCGGCCAGAAGAGAAGAGGAGATCTGCAACTCCATGGATTACCCTATTGCTTTTGAAAGGAACATTCTAACCAAAACAAACAATAAAATTATGTGATGGAAGTGAAACCTGACATTAAATCGTCTCCAGACTTCAGAACTGCAGAACGTTTGCTTGAAAGAACCAGAAGAATGCATTTCAAGTTAAAAAATAGAAGTATTTCTTTCAATTAAAGTGTATCAAACAAAGTGCTAGTTCTTGAGGTACAAATTGTCGATTCAGCCCCAAGGGCGTGGATCCATCTCCAAAGGTGTGTGTGTGGGGGGGGGGAGTCTTTTCACCATTTGTAAATCGCCGTCATGGGGGAGGGTCTAAGGGGAGGGGGTGTCACCCTCTTCTTTTAAAAAAGGAAATTGGAAGGTGTCTATACGGCTAATGGTGCCATATTTGGCGCAACTTAGCTTTTAAATGTAGTGTCAATTCGTAATCACAGTTTTAGTTTTCATCATTTTTGAAAAAGTGGGGGTGGAGGACTTATTGGAGATGTCCCCCCTCAAAAAAGGGAGGGGAACGCGTTCCCCCGTCCCCCATGATGATCCACGCCCATGTTCAGCCTTGAAATCTTGAAATGCAAACTACATATCGATATTCTAATCCTTTTGACATTTGAAACATCATGCTCAAGTTTGAAACATCCCTTTTGAAATAAAAATTTACAATTTGCAGCATAGAACACACGTGGTTAAAGGATAGTTTAATGAAGAAATGAGCAGGACCTATGGAAGAAAGGGCCTAGAACCTACTCAGAAAATAACTAAATGTTGTTGTAGAACAATCCATTTGCTTCTATAATTCGATAAAGGTGTTCACTACTTAAAACTAGTTCCTACGTCTTGCATGCGATGGCGCATGTGTACCACTGTCGTAGTCACGGTGGCAAAATAAGTTTGCCTTCAGCTCTTCCTTGTCAATTGAATAAAGTGTATGGTGTCACAGCCTGGTTCCCTCATGCCTTTGCCCCAGAGGCAAGGGATGTGTACACTGTTAACACTTGTTTCCCAATGGCTCCTTTAGATCTTGATTTTGCCTATCTACTGACTATATCTGGCGCGGATCCAGGATTTTGAGAAAGGGGAGGGGCGCAAACACCTCAGCCGAAGACCGACGAGCAAGCGAAGCCACGGTGGGGGGGGGGGGTCTGACCGCACGAAAATTTGAATTCTAGATGCGCTTAGATGCGATTTCCCAGCATCTGGGAAGCATATTTTCCCATATCTATGAGGCAAAAAAAAATCGTTGGTCAAAAATCCGTTGGTCATCGGAAAAAGGGGGGTGCGTGCGCCGGGTGCGCCTCACCTGGATCCGCGCCTGTATATCATTCATCCACGTGCATGCTGCATCCAAGTGCATGCATCCACGTGCATGTCAGTACTGCACTTTTAGAGTCCACTATTTTTACAAGGTCTTAACAGTATAAAGAAACATCCACATCTTACACACATGATATCAGAACTGCCAGTAAGTTCTTTTTCTTCGGAAACAAGACAGCAAGATGTAATACACATCTTGCTACAAAATTATGTACCCATGCCGGGTAAACTGTTACCAAAGCTTGCTATCAAGGAGGCATTCTTACCCATCTCAGAGAGCAGATGTATACACAGTATATGTATGTGATATATCTCAGAGAGCAGACGTATATACAGTTTTTGCAGGAAGCTGCCACTTAAAATTTTTGAGTAACAGCTCCCTGGTATATGTATGTGATATTGAGTCATACAAGTCAGTACATGACGAACATACGTTGTTAGTTAATGTTTCTCAAGTAGGGTATGAACCAATGTTTTACATATTTTGACTACCTTTACTAAAGATATAGATTGCACTAAAGTGGCAATGCTGTCTGTAGTGTCGTGGCTCCACGTGGAAGTAGCTCAAGTAGTTTCAGGTTTTTGCCTGCAGTGGGAGTTAGCCCAAACCCTATATGTTTGGTTCATGTAACATAACTGTGTTTTTTCGTTAGGAACATTCTAAAAAGCTTGATCTCTTGTCATATTAAAAGTTTTGGGACTTCATTAGAAGGCATGTTTCGTTTCTTCCTTTTTTTCATCCGAAAATCTGTATAGCAAGTTGCTATTTCGGGCAATTGATGTTACGGACGATTACCGTACTTGTGATCGAAGCTATAATCGCTTGTAATGAATCGAGTAATCAGTTTTTGTGCCAACAATTTCCCTCTGTCAGTCTGACAGCTTCACTATTAGCTATATTATTTCCTTAGTGGAAAAATGCAGTCACCCTTAATTGAATTAGTATACCCGGGTATCCTAATTCATTAATGACTCACTTAAATCATGTGACAACAATTTTGTAACTAAATGTTAAATTTATGCAAAGAAACCGCTTTGTTGACTTTGAAAATGACACATTATGTTCTAAAACACGATGAAGATACTTGCAATCGAAATAAGAGATTTTTTTAACATTAAGTTCATGTGTCAAAGCAGGGTGGTGGTATTAGCCACAAGGCTGGTCAAAACATGCTTGGGACAGGGAGTTGGTATTAGATGGAGATACATCGGAGCAAATTTCTTTGCTCTCTACTAGTTGACTATATTTTTTATGTTAATCTTGATATTTTTAAAAGCTTACTCGTTCTTAACAAATACGCAGGGTCACAGTGTCACACGATCACATCGTCTGCTACATCTTTAGGAGCACATGAGAACATTTAACCCATTCCGTTACCATTGCCAGTCGCTTAATTTACGACTACTTTGTGAGTTCGGACGCGTTTTGACGATTTTGACAATTAAATTACCATTTGGTGTGTACGTCACATCCTGAACAAGGGTAAGCATTCTAAAACTTGCCAGCCGATGCGAGAATTGATCAAAATCAGTCAATAAAATTTAGACTTATACCCTTTTTCTCATTTGCATAGAGCAATGCTATTCGTCTACTGCGAGCACCACTTTGTTTAGTAGCAATAAACAGTCGTTTTGTATTCAAGAACATTAATTTGCACCTGACTGTCGACAACTAGTTACACTTCAAAGCTTTGTTGCCTGTCATGTCCATTTGTTAGGATTGAGTTGCCACGGATGAAGTTGCCTAGGTACCACACAGGAGAGTTCAACGCCGCTCACTCCAGTGGGTCCTCGATGAGCCAACTGGCTTCCTGGCCCTCAAACGTTAAACCTAATATTAAATCCAATGATACCTCGTTGTAGGATATTCTCCACGCACTAAAGTGGATTAGCATAAATGAAAAGTTCTGCGATGTATCTCTAGCTAATACCGCCGCCCTTTTTGGGTACTGCTTATTCCCTATTAATGCCACAGGTGGGGACCGTGTCATACAATGTTAATTATGAAAATGGGTGACTACACAAATATACCACATTGCAAACCCTTTGACAGGGTTTGGATAACATATGTTTCACACATTGATTAAAAAGCCTGCCTCAGGGTCTCAGTTGGGTCCAGGGGACATTCCCTTGGGGGTGGCCAGAAACTGAGCCACCGAAGTTTGATGTTCATCTTATTTGCATTTTAGGGCATAGAGGAAACCGAGATGCACAACTTGATTACTACGTTTTGAAGAAAGAAAGAATCCAATTATGCTTTAAGAATCGGTGTTGTCTGATAAAAGAAGCGAGATTTCCTGAAAAAAACGACCTTCGCCACCGTCACTCTCTGCCTAGTAATTGTGAAGATATGATTTTAAACTGAGGTTTTAGCCACTTCTTACGCTAAAAACTCATCTGAAGTTGTGTCTATACGAAGTAAGAGTCTGAGAAATTAAATGCACGAAACCATTTTTATTATATTTTCCGTATTTACCTTTTTAAAAATAGCCATTACTCTATCAATAAAATGTGAGGTAAACGCATCTTTGGGTGGTCTTAATGAAATGAAATCCATTTTTAACAAAGATAATATGACATGCTTTTAGCTGATGGGCTTGTTTCTTTCCCCTCTGACTTACTTATGTTTGATAAGTCTGACCTTTTCTTTCTCACAAGATTTGGCATCGAGACGTAGGTTAAAGAAGGGAAATTGAAGTAAAAATTTTTATAAGCCTTGCTTTGTGAAAGCCGTTCTTTTGGAAACGTTTATTAGATTAATTATCTGAATGCCAGCTACAAATATAATTTCTTCAGATTTGCTAGTTCTAAACAAATATCCCTGCTTTACTGAGCCACAGAGTCTTAATGCATCCTTGAGAAAGGGTTTAATGAAATGAAGTCCATTTCTCTTACAAAAAAAAACTAGAAAAAGATATCACATGCTTTAAGCTAATCCGTTTCTTTGCTTTCGCGCTAATTTATTTACTTTCGATAAATCTAACCTTTCCATTCCCATTCGACACAGACTCAATGGGAAAGAAAATTCTGAGGAAAGATTCTTTTAAACCTTGCCCTAAACGTTCCCCTTGAAACTTTTACCACAAATTGCCTTAGTGGCAGCCACAAGGACAAAGGTAAACGTTTAGTCAAAATTTTTTCTTACCACTTTCGCAGAGATATTTGAGCTGGTCAGACCAAGTTAATTCGGCTAATTGTCCCTAAACGATTTCTCTTTGCCGTCCTATTTTAGTATTACTCTCAATCCTTGATTCATGTCGGGAAACCTTGAAATATCCAATAAGCGACTTTGACATTAGCGACTTGCAATGCATGCTGGGAATTGCTTTACTCTAAAGCAAATTATGCTCATACTTCTCGAAACTTCAATTTTTTGATTTCTTTTCTTATTGCAACAAAATGCTACTCCATTCAACATTTTTCAGTTACTCTTAAAGGGGCTCATTGAGTTGATATCGATTATTTTGTGACAAGTCTGAAGGAACCCATTGCATGACAATGCTTCTAATTAGCCTTATTAGGTCATTTATCACTTCATATAGTTACTGAAATGTGAGAAATTGTTTTTATGGGCCTATAACGGCTGGTAAATTGCAATGCCCTTGATGGCCCAGCCTCCCTTGAATATACAACATGTATGTACATCCGAAGTCTTGATCGCAACAGCTATTCGTAAGAGGAGTTGCGAGCCTGTCAATCAAGTTGGTGTAAGGTTTCAGTCATTGGTTACCTTTGACCAGGGGTTGCATATGGTTAAAAGTGTCTGTCACGTATTTTTAATAAATGATTTTAATCAATAATTTCCCTATCATTGCTGTTTCAGTTAGGTGTCAGATGTGCAGAATCTCTTAGTTTGACCATTTACTATCAAGATGTGAGTAAAACTCAACAGGTGTGACAAACATCACGCAATTCATGAACCAATTCAATAAGCCCCTTTAAAGGGGAACAATAGTGGCCATTTGACCCTTTACATATGTGTAGTATACATATAAATACTACAGATAATCTTTACCTGGTGGACCTTACATGAAACCTTTATTAAGAATAATATATTTCAAATTTCCCTCCCTTGCTGGCACGTGCGCAGACATATTCGAAAGAAGACGACTAGATATCAGCTGATTGCTGACGTACAACACGCACCTCACGATTTCCAGAGCAAAATGTTGCCAGCTCAAATAAATTTAAATAGGCCTTCTTAATTTTTCTGAGTGGTGGTTCAAAATTTCAAAATTATGTATTTTAAATCATAAAAAATATAGAAAGTATAACAAAAACTTCGGTGGGATTTTTATGCCCCACAGCTAAAAATACTAAATAGTTCTTGCCCATTTATTTTTCGTAGTATTGCAAGAGGATGCTATCAAGGAATACTCTCTTTCAGTGGTTCCATTTTCCGAGCCCATGGTATCACGCTGAAGGGCTGTGTTCATGCCGTGTTTGGATAGTTCTTCATAAAGATTTCTATACGTAAATGATGATTATCCGTTTTTAATCTTATGTTACCATAAGAACATTAAGAGATTCAAATCTCCGGTAGTAGTCATGAAAACTTTAGGAAACTCTGATCCACTGAGGGAAATTTTTGTCTAACTTATGGAAACACTATTCTCCTTAAAACACCTATACGTATTCGTTAGGGCCTGGCTTTCGTTCGAGACGAAAATCTTGTGATATTTTCTGATTTAGTGCATATAATGAGGATTTTGCGCAGACACTGTGAAGTATGATATCGATTCTTGCATATTTGGTGGAGTACTAGCCGCATTCTTTCAGCAACACCTTGAAATGTCAGTCGAGAGTTGTTTTTGAGTCTACCGGAAGCAAGCGTAACCATTCTCCGCGATGTGTTCCCATCATGGCTGCCTCGAGCTTTCGGTAACAGGCACAGAATTTCTTTTTGGTTGAGTAAGCTTCAATCAGACGCATTTTGTCTGGTAAGAGACTTCTGTGTATTGTTTGAATATTTTACTTTGAATTTTACAACTTTTATTGGCAGATTGACTGTTGAGGGTTTAGAAAAATCTAAAACGTTTTGACAAGTATGATCGAATCCCTTCGGACTACGGCGATGCAGTGCAGTGGTCAGTACCGTACCATGCATGTGTGTGTGATATGCCATATAGAGTCAATATGGATTTCGCGTTGCACTTATAAGTGTAGGGTGAAGGATTTTCTCGAACTTTTTAACTGGTTAAAAATCGTACGTATCAAGTAAGAAGAAGGCTGTATGATGATATTAGATAGTAATGTACAGATTTCTGGATTTTAATGGCAAATTTAACCGCTGCATTTTTTGAAAATTAAAGATAGTTTTGACGTTACCGTGAATACTGTAGGTGTGTGCTTACAAACTACACAAGCAGTTGTTGTAAAATCCGCGACGAGGTGCAGGTGTGACATCACAGTTCCGTTGCATTGTGGGTAATATCACAATATCATGACTGCCTACGCAGTGGCATTTAGCGAGTTTCAAATTTTTTTTTGAAAAGTTCGTGTTAAATAAGATATTGAGTTATATTAGTTGTTAATGGTATCACAATGCTTGGAAAAATGTGTTCTAAATGTTGTACTTGCTTAGAAAGCTGTACAATTGTTTCCCTTTAAGACACGTTGATTCAAAACTAGTTAATTTACCCCGTGATTGATGACAAAAGCCACGAGTATGACGTAATGTACTAACATCCAACCATAGACGATCTTAGGCTGTTGATACAACAAAGCTCGAACTCTCCCAGAATGCAATGTTGCAGTCGCCTTTATTCTGTATCGACATTAGAGGTGTCCTTTATTTCTTTTTGCCCGAAATTGTTTACCGTGATAATCCAACAACCTTACTGCCATCAGGTACAAAGTTTTTGCACTTACTTTTTCAAAAATCCCCTCGACTCTCTGACAAAGAGCCAAAGGGCGAAACCAAACATTACTCCCGACGGAGTGATGCTCCCCAAAAGAGGCTACGTCCCCGAAAGGACAACAAACTTGACTGACCAGGGAGCTGGCACTGCTTACCCCTCGATCCTCAGACCATCTACATCCATAGCACAAGCTATTGCACTTAGTTTAGCTTACTTATCACGCGTCTCCGCTGGTAATCCGCTGGGCGGAGTTTGTTTGCTCAGCCTCTTTGTAAGGCTTCACAACCACACAGGGATATGACTGAACAAGAACTATGCCGTACAACCTGCTACGTAGGCAACTCCGCTGGTTGTTGGACATGCTTAATACCGAACATTTTAATGTATTGTCTTACTGTGCACACATGTCGCAAACACACCCTCCTCGCAAGAGCAGTGACAGGCAGTGTAACAATTGTACACGACTGAATAAGCATATGTCTGCAAGAGGTTCAGACTTTGAAACCAGGGAGTTGCTATTTGACAAATAGCAACTCCCTGTTGAAACACTCAGAATCTGATCAGTTGTTAAAGATGCCTATATATAGAACAGATTTCAAAAGTTACGAGTGCAGACCTTTAAACTTGCGTGCAAGGTGTCTTGCTCATGCGAACGTACAAAAACTAGTCGAATCATATTAATTTCATGCCCGAATAATTTACTTACATGAATACCCCTGTCTAAGTGATTCAACTTTTTTTTAACATTACGATTACTTCTTTGCTGTTGGCCATTGCATTCCGAACATGTACAAAGCTACCACCTCTGGCACCTGGTGACAATATGCATTATTATCCGATAGCTTGCAGAGGTGCTGTTAAGTCCATCCTTCTTGCTCCCCTTTATTCTTTTGAAGAGTATTCCTTTCATAATTTCGAATAGGTTAATATAAACGGTACCTTCCAAAACATGTCGATTAGGACCATGTTCGTAAGAGAGAAGTGAAATAACAAGGTATGGTGTCAGATGTTTTTTTCTGATTAAATGTCACGGTTATTACGCTAAATTGATGCTTACTCAGTCACCGGCCATATAGGGGTGAAACAAAAAACACATCGAAGGGTGGCGACTTTTTAATGGATTTTGGTGTAAAAGCGGCGGAAGTGATTTCTCTATTTTCATAGCGTTTGCAAACTGGGGTAATTAGTTAGATCTCTCTACTTTACTAATAAAGGAAAAGTCTCGAGCCTTGTTTTAGGAGGCGAAGGTGTACTTAATGGAGTGGCACTAACAATAAGGAGTTAAATAAAAGCAATAAATGTCAGGGGCTAAAAAGTACATTTATAAGCGGCAAAGAATTTTATAAGAGGGTGATTTCTATTTTACAGTTATGTTATGAATAAACATTTTCTACATATCAATATGCAAATTTGTGAGAGACAAACTTGATGTATCATGTGGTATCCTTTGTTTTTCAGCCTACTTCAGGAATAGTTATAGTATTGTTATGCCCTAAGTGTTTTATTTTGGAAGTAAAAGTCGTTTCATCAAAAATATCAGTATGATTTTCATCTACATACATTATATATATATATATATATATATATATATATATATATATATATATATATATATATATATATATATATATATATATATATATAGTTAGTTAGTTAGTTAGTTAGTTAGATGGGATTTAACGACACATCAATACAAATGTGTTATATAGTGTTAGCTAGATAAATAGGGTAAAGGTAGGGAGAAACTAAAAAAAGAAAAACATTGGGCAAAATCCTAAAAAATCTAGACAAAAGCAAATACGGGAGTCATGTCAAAACTTTCTGTAAAGTCCACTTTCTTTGAGAAAGTCCAAAATGAGAGAGGGATCTATGCGCTCAAACAATGTCTTCAGGTCCGGCACAGTGTAAAGGTGCGTTCACACCAAAACCGAAATCTGCTGCGTTTTGCGGGCGGGACGCGGAAACTTTTTTCCCACGACAAATAGGGGCAATTTAATTTCAATGAAAATTTAGAAAATGGCCTCATTTGTTCTACGATAATAAATTTCGCGTCCCGCCCGCAAAACGCAGCAGACTTCGGTTTTGGTGTGAACGCACCTTAATACTTCTGACGAATATGGGAGTATTCATAGCAGTCAACGAGAATGTGACTGACGGTGACAGCACAATCACAGGGGATACAATATGGTCTTTCATCCCCGTAGAGTAAAAAAAGCATGGGTAAGGTAAGTGTGACCGATGCGAGCCCTAGTCAGTACCAAATCAACTCTCCGTTTTCTGGAGGCTGCACCACCTACAGTCCCGACCCTTGGTTTGACTCTGTACAATTTGTTCTCAGGGAAAGAATCCCACAGTTCCTGCCATTTTGATTTTATGCGACCGTTGATCCTAGGATGATAACCAGTGTGGGGCAAGTGGAGGTTTGTAACGTCCATCTGTAGGGCTTCTTTAGCTAGCGTGTCTACCTTTTCATTTCCGCGTATGCCGACGTGACTCGGATGTATATGTATGTATGTATATATAGAGAATATTTTCTCTGAACCTTTCCTGCTTTGATAAGGGCTATGCTCTATCTAGGATTGGTATAAAAATTCAAGATCAAATGTACTACTATTTACCTTTCGACTTACACATTCTAACTTCGATCTACCAACCTCGACCTACTATATATATATATATATATATATATATATATATATATATATATATATATATATATATATATATATATATATATATATATCCATAAACCTTCATTAATATCTGCACCTACATGTATATCATATGCGCTACCTAAACATTCACGTCTATATCATTATTAACTGTAGTATCTATGTATCTGTATCTATTTCAACTTAAAACAGTTTGCTACTGGAGGCATGGGTTTTCAGCCTTCCAACACTATTTGGCTACCAGCCTGAACGACTTTATTAATCTATTCTACCAACTTTCAAACCAGTCACTGTACAAAGCTCTTGCACGTTTCAATTACTTAGCAAACCCTCTTAATATTTTACGACATGAATAAATAAAATAGTCCATTGCAAAAGTGTTCCACCTTTTTCCTCTTTTAAGTAATCTATAAAAGCTTCTCGGTCCGAGATGGTAAAATGTCATGCTTCAGAGATAAATATATGAACATATACTCCTGAAATAAATGAAAACAGTTTTAAATGCAATCGTTTTGGTAGAAATCATTTCAAAACGATACAGCTGACGTTAACAACAAACTCACGCACTGTCTGCGGTCACGTGATGCTCATGAAACATCAAACTCCTAGGAAGGAAGAGCTTTTAAGTGAAATTTGCCTAAGAGATCACTCAAGTTTCCAAAGAACTCCGTGGATTTGCGTGACAGACGACATACAATCCTGAATAAATGTTGACAAGGCCAGGTTATTAATATATATGGGTATAAGTTATAATGTGTCGGTTGAGAATCACTTAAAAATGTTATTTAATTACACAGACAATGACTACAAGTAATTCTATGACCGGTCCTTGACATTTAATCATCATTCTTTATTTCTGTCAGTTAGTAGTGCCTTGAGAAGCATCGGACAGCGTTATTGTTAATATGCGAAAACTAACAAGAAAACAATAACGATTTGAAACTATCACTTACGATATGAAGTCCGTGTAAATATAATGAATAACAGAAGATACTTGAAACGTGACTCCGTGTCCGTTGCTTTAATGTCCTCAATTAGTTAAACCATGCAGGGAGTTGCTATTTGTCAAATAGCAACTCCCTCTCTAAACCGGGTCCGTTTTCTTTTCCTTTAGCAAATAGACCCTTACAGCTAGCTCCCTGGTTACACAGCTTGTGTCAGTAATGGCCATAGAAGTAAACAAAGAGAATTTACAAATAAACACAAGTGGTACAGCCTTGTTGACGGAAAAAGAGGCCGCCAGCAGACAGCATAGACCTACAGTCATACACCGTATACTGGAAAGGGTAACTGCGGATGTAATCTCATTTACTCTGTTTAAGCCAGGCTATTTAAGTACCCTGCACTTTCAAAGTCGTCATTACGCACTTGCCACTAGTAAAGGGAATTAGAAGGTAACGGGTGTTTCTTTAGTGCACACTGTGCGTAATGCAGCCTTCTGTACATGCCAAATATAGCCCATTCAGTCCTAAGGTAAAAGAAATCAGAATTTACGTACTTCGTTTTATTACCGAAATAGGTATTTTTACAGCAACGTCTGTATTTTTCCGGAAGCGGATTACTTCGTGTCCTACCTACTCAGCCTTGTTTCAGATAGTGTAGTCCCAACATAGGCCCTTTGCAATGACGTCACCATCTAGTTGACAGCGACCCCAACATCATGTCAGAGAATAAACATTGAATGCAATGTGTGAGGGGCGGGCCTGTGACTTCACAATTTAGGGTAGCACCGAACAAGCCGATGAAAACAAGAACTACGCCTGTACACAGCAGGGTGCTCCGGCCGGGTTTGTTTTCATCGGCAATACGACCTTTGACCAAAATACCCATATGACCGCCGGTGTAGCGGGAAAAGTGTCATCAGCCAATTTAGGTTTGCGGATGATCACGTCTTGAGTAGGGAAATTGATTTAAATGATCCACTTTCAGAAAGAAGAAACATCTTCGTCTTATAGAAGTGCCTAAACTGTGTTAAAGAATGGATACAATAGACTAAATATGAATAATGACAAAACAGAGTTCATTATGTTAGGGTTAAAAGTTCAAATTTCATAATGTATTACACAAGAACTGAATGTTAGTGGAACACATGTTAAGAGTGGGTGTATTAAATACCTTGGGCCACATATTGACAAAAATGTATCTCTGAAAGAACACATAACTCTTAAAACAGGAAATGCATCACTTAATCTTCATCGAATTCGAATTACTAGAAATTATTTAGATCATGATATTTGTCGTACTATTGTACAAGCTCTTGTCAAATCACACTTAAGATTACCCTAATGCAATATTAATGGGATTACCGGCATGTGATATAAACACATTACAAGGTGTTCAAAATCGTGCCGCCAAATTAGTACTTCGCGAAAGTTAATTCGCCAGTGCTAAGGCTGTTTAAAATCTTTGCATTGGCTTCAAATTAATCAACGTATTAAATGTAAGGTGCTATTCTTAGTATCAAAATCTCTTAACGGTGACGTTCCACAGTATTTAAAGAAATTTACTGCGTGAAGCCCCTTAATCAAAATCAAAGTACAGATTACGATCCAGTGACCAGGAATCAATATCCCTTAATGTACCATTCACACGCAGTTCCACATTTGCTGACAGGTCTTTTTTCCGTCTGTGGCCCTAAGTTGTGGAATGCCTTGCCAAACAGCATCAAATGTAGTTCAAGTATTTAAATATTTAAGGCTAAGTTAAAAACCCATCCGTTTAACGAAGCATTCACTAGGCCTACTTAGTGGATTAATTTTTAATGTAAAGCGCCTCAGGAAACCTTTGGTTGTGTAGTGCGCTATATCAAGTGTCCTTTATATTATATATTTTATTACATTATATCATAATGTGTACTGTTTTGGAAAAACCCTGTTTTGACATAAGTTTAAACTAGCGAAGTATAAAATTTAAACAGGACCGTAGCAAAAAGGTTTTCTCCCCAGAGCATTATCAATGCCTTAACTTTTGATAACATGTCTCTCATCTGAAAAATATATGGCACGCCTGGAAACTATTTCGCCCCTTCAGCTCTTTGCCTTTGAGCCTTCATATAAACAGAACTTTATGTTTGGTCAGGGAAGAGTCCATTATGCCACAGTAGTATCTAGTGTGGTTATGCAGTGCGCGTGTGCTGTAAATACACCAACTGCACTTGTTCTTTGCCCTCAATGACGGGCAATCCCAATCGCATGACGTCACATGATATAAACGTATGCTTTTCTTGAACTATTTGTATCGTTCCTGCGTTCAAATCCATTACCAGAAGTCCTTCATCAGTTTATCTGTCACTGAAAAACAGGTTGAACAGAAAAAACAAGACAGTGGGAGCTCTTTATGACTAGTGACATGTCTAATCAATACGAAACAAATTAAAACGAACAAGCTAATCAAATATCGAGAAAACGTCAGTCGTAGGAGACCACATGTGCTAATGCAATTATAAATATATTTAGATGTACCAACACTGTCTGACAGCCTTTTTGGGGTTTTTGGATTTTTTGTTTAAAGTACAGTGTTCATAGATGTTATAATGCAATTCAGCCTTTCCAATTCGTTGGACTCAATCCTCCATGATTTGTATTTAAGAACCTTGTGTAAAATATCAGTTACACAACCAGTGTTTGACACAGGTAAACTGGATAATGGATTGTTAATCCGAACAAGATGCTTTCAAACGACGGACACCACGAAGGATCGATCAGTCAATTTTTAAAATAAACTTACAGAAGGAAAATATCAGACTTAATTTTGCAGTAGAAGTACTTACAAAGGCGAAGATTCAAGGGACGCGCCCGCTCTACCCCACCCCACCCCATTTGACTACTCAAATAAAGTTGGCTGTATTCAAACAATTGGATATTTACCCTCTTACATGCACCCTCTTCCCGTTTGTTGACCCCGAGGATAGCGTCCCTTCGTTCCCAAATTTCTGGAACCACCTACGATGGACTACTGTACAAGCACATTTCAATTATCACTTGCCACATTGGAATATTTGGTTTGGTTTGGTTTGGTTTGGTTAATTTCAATTTCCACGGTTAAATATACAACATATACAACATTTACACAAGGTGGTTTTGAGAAGGTATTAACTAAATCTCTATTTTCCACACAAACTGTGAAGGATTTCATTTAGTATTCACACTTCAAAGCACATTTGTGTCTGTTTGCTTCATGATTGGGGTCCAGGTGGGGTCAGGAGGGTCATGGAGCCTCCCATCGGTGAAGGCTGCCCCCCCCCCGTCGGGGATTTTTTTTTTTTTCAATTTCGTCGAGGACCCCCAGTCGGTACGGTAACGTACGTCGTCCCGGACAGCAACCAGTCGCCCTGATGAAATACCTGTTTTTGCTCTCAATTGAGCAGTTTCTTAAACAGGAACCCTTAAATTTTCGGCCCCCTTTGCGCTGATCAGAATATTGGTTGTTTCAGTTTTTACAAAATACCGTTCCATATAGCGAAATAGCACAAACATTTACGCTTTTTCAAGCTATACTACAAGTTTACTACACAGTTAATGTTAACGGTTTGCAAGTTCATCAGATTTAGCAAAGCTTAGTTATTCAGTCTGTTGTTCTTGTCGCACGTCAGCGACTAGCGGAGGGAGATTTTACTATTTTACCAGGCAAGTCGGACGAGGTGGATACGATACAATGCATTATCCCCGAAAGGGTCAACCTCACAGACTGTTGATCTGTTTTTTTCTGTGATTTTGTTTTTCATTTAATGAGTATAGATTCTTTTATGTGTACCCAGAAATTTTCAAAATCAAAATCAAAGTACAGATTACGATCCAGTGACCAGGAATCAATATCCCTTAATGTACCATTCACACGCAGTTCCACATTTGCTGACAGGTCTTTTTTCCGTCTGTGGTAAGTTGTGAAATGCCCTGCCAGACAGCATCAAATGTAGTTCAAGTATTTAAATATTGAAGGCTAAGTTAAAAACCCATCTGTTTAACGAAGGATTCAGTAGGCCTATTTAGGGGATTGATTTTTAATGTAAAGCGCCTCAGAAAACCTTTGGTTGTGTAGTGCGCCCTATCAAGTGCAGTAGAAGTACACACAAAGGCGCGGATCTAGGTGGGGGCGCACCCGGCACACGCCCCTTTTTTCATGACCAACCCTTTTATGACCAACGGTTTTTTAAATATATGGAAAATATGCTTCCCAGATGCTGGGAAATCGCATCTAAGTGCATCTAGAATTCAAATTTTCTTGGGGGAGGACCCCAACCCCCCCCCCCGCCGTGGCATCGCGCCTTCGGCGCTTGCTCGTCAACCTTCGGCTGACCGCCCCCCTTCTCAAAATCCTGCATCCGCGTCTGATATGCTCAAGTCCATTCGTTTCCTGCACTGATCCTCTGCAACCTTGTAATCAAACAACGTTTCGTCGTCACGTTTCTTATCAAACACTTATCTTTTGCTTCGGTGCAACCTGAGCCTTAACTATAACGTAAGCCTTACTTTACACTTCAAAGTTTAAGAAACCTCCTCTCGGGAGACAGAACAAACACGGTTTTCAATGTTTCGACTCGAAACGCTCTCTGTTATGTACTTTTGCAATCATAAATCTATTTCTTTACGTTCTATTTATGTCAACTGGTTTGTAAGTGATATATTTTTTGGTAGATACCGTACATTCACTTTTCTCAAGGGACAAAAATGTCTTTCACTTGCGAATGTGACTAATCATGAGGAAAATAGTAATTGACAAACAGACACGAAAAATCTCAGTAGTTGCTCTGATATTAATTAAAGTATCGCCATATTCTGCTATGCCTAAGCTCATGATAACTTTACAGCGTTTTTGAGTCAAGGTAAAAGGAAAATATTGTGTTTACAAAGCACCAATATGGCACAGACAAAAAAAAACTTTTATCATCACCAATCTGATCTATGAACTGCGACGATGACAATGATAATAATAAAGTTTTTTATAGAGCGCAAAACACTTAAGTCTCTTTGCTCTAAGAAAAAAATCCAAAAATGAAAATTAAAGGCTGGAGAAAAGATGGTTCTTGAGTAAAATCTTGAAATTTAAGACTGTTGTAGCATCTTTGACTTTTAACTGGGAAGTTGTTCCAAAGATAAGCAGCTGAGTACTAAAAAGAACGATGACCATAAAAACTCGTAGAGACAGGAGAAGATGAGAGGAGCAATTTGAGCTGGAGCCAGGGCAACGAGATGGGGTACACTCTTGAACTGGATCTTGCAGATAGGCAGGAACAGAGCTGTGCAAAGATTTAAATGCTGGCAAAAGAACTTTAAGTTTTATTGGTAAATAGAGTTAGTTCCCCAAAATATAACGCATTAAAAGAATTGTCGATGTTGCATCATTTGAAATTTTGAACGTTTGGGTGAACACTTTATCAATGAGCTACAACGCAGTAAATTTCTTTCTAAACAGCTAAAAGAGCCTTTTTTCCTTGAATATAGATTCACCCTGCTACCTTATTCTGAATTGTCTATAATTTTGTTTGATTTTAAGACGTTAATCTTTTTCTGTACAACAAAGGCAATATTTCTCTTTAACATTATACAGACCCTTTTCCAAAGCGCAATTACAAAGGATTGTGTGGTAGAGTTTTGGGACGCGTCAGCTTCTGTCCACAGTATGCCATATGCCATTGACAAAAGTTAATCCGAAAGTGCAGTCGCTTTTTGTAAAGGTCTACAGCGAGATAAATATCTATTAGGAGTCACATCGTGTCACAGTTTAAACTGAAAGTAGCAGTCTAGTTTTATTTATCAAGTCTTATCTTTAGTTCCACACACTTTATGAATTCATCTTATTACAAGACGTAAATAAATTCAGGATGTTAGAATTTACTTTCAGCAGTGAGTCACTGGAGTATATGTTAATGTACACGACCTGCTACGGTATAATTCGTTTCTTAAGGCTGGTTCATACTTCACTATACTGTAAAGCAAGAAGATTTGAACATTGTACACTCTGAGCTATGTCCGTGATTGGTCTGAAAGAGCAATGAATAACCATATATGGTGCTTATTGCTTCATGGTGCCTGAAACTTTGGAAGTATGAAACCGGCCTATACTCATAAAGGAAACATGTTATTCAGAAGTTAGTGCAGTCGGAGTTTTTTAAAGATGGTGTGTGTGTGTGTGGGGGGGGGGGGGATGGGGTCAGGGATAAGGCCGTACTTTACACTATGGGCATCGCCAGCATTGGTTGGCCCGTAGCGTACCTTACCAGGATAAATTTTGACAAAAATGTCCAAGATTGCTGTTAACAGCATTTTCCAGGAGCGTTCGCCTAAAGTTGGAAAGTTTTGTACCATAAAGTCACTTTGTAGGGGAAAACAGGGCTTTACACAGGTAACTGAAGGCACCGTTTATAGTGATTTGAATGCTGTGACACCCCTTTGTAGCGTGCAATAGCTGGTACTCTGTTCTGATCCTTCACTTGCCACCCCCTTCCCAGGGTAATTTGTCTTCGGGAGGGGTTTAACAAAACCTGACTACTTTTTGCTTATTTAACGTGACTAAGATGCAAAGCAGTGGCATCCTTGGAAAGCTTTGACACAAAAATGTTTGTTCAAAAAATTGTATTATTTAGGGAATTTTTCTCCACTTTCCCTAAGAGTTTTTTCTTTAAAATATTCCCTATGTTTGCATTCACTTGACTAGTGTGCGTGGGAAGCTAGGTCTTAGCTTAAGGTGTTACTGCTGAAGTGCTTTAACCGCAGAGCATTGACTTTGAAAGTGTGTTCTATGTATATTATAATCAAGGTAACGTCAATCGTATTCAGTGTCCAGCAGCCTGGCGCCTTGACACTGGCCGATAAGACTACTAAATATTTCATGTGCTGTAGGTTATTTTTTTTTAACTTTTCTGAGTTCTGAACTCGTAAAAACAACATCAAGCGCAAAATAATCACATTGTGCCTTTACATGACACAACTGTTAATGTTAACCTACACAATATTTTCTACTTTGAAGTTCATTCTTTCAAAACAAGCTAGAATAATAAAATCAGAACAGGGGTGAGCTGTTCCTGGCCACATCCCCCTCCACTTGTAAGCTACCACCCTGGGCTGGAGTTATTAGGTTAGTCGAAATAAAATACCAAAACATCTGTTGACTAAGCTTAAAGCGTAGGTGCAGCACGAACCGAACAGAGAAGAGTAAAGGGGTCAGCTATAGGACTGGCCCTTGGTAAGGCCACGGTCCAAGGGCGAAGGTCTAACTGTCTAATAGGCTTTCAGGCGTCAACTCCCGGGAGGTGATAACTTTTGCACTTTGTGAGTATACAAAAGTTATTGCAGCCGCCTTGCTTTAAACTAGCTAAAAGAAGTGCCTTTACGTACATTTATTTCGAACGAGCAATTCACGAATAGCAGTTGCAAGAGCAATTTGCTACGACAACGGTATGTTGGAATTTCCGAGCTGTGTAGTGGTATCTCTCTCAGTAGGCTATATACAGTGAACAATAACGTCTGTGACTGGTTGTTAATCTGTGTCTCTCTCTGTCCTGTTATTGTGAGTGTTTCCATTTATATTGATCATCAATTGCTCCAGAGATTTCACCCTTAGTTAATGTTCCAGCATGTTCTCGCAAACAACGCATTCAATGAAGACTTTCTCGAAAAGAAGAATCTAGAGGCAATCATGGCTAAAATTAGAATTTCAAGGTAATCAGTTCTTTCTACAAGGGTATCGAATTTTCTCGAGTAGAAGCACAACAGTTCTGGAAGAATCTGGAACGTACCAAGTCGAAGATGTCTGGAGCTCAACAAAGGATTCGAACCGGGATTCTTAGGACGCCGTTCGTGCCACGTAACACATGCCACCATACGATAAAACATGCTACCACATGACACCACACTATCTCATGCGACATCACAGGCAAACGTGTCGCAAAGATATGCCGTGAAAAAAATACCGAAAATCGTAAGAAAATGTAATTGTCTTTTGTCCGGCACCGAGGGATGCATAAAGTTTGAACTTTACGAAAGACCCCGATAACCTCGGATAGCCTACTCATGCAAAGCTAATTGTGTCGTAGAGGAAGACCAAGGTACGACGAGCGACCGCCATGTCATGTCGTGTAGTATTTTACGATATCGTAGGCAAAATGGCACCCTGTCCACCCGACTCATGGGTCTACTACTTGTTGAATGATTATTCTCCTTTCCCGTCTCCCACCTCAAAGATCAGGTAATGTGAATATGGCTGGTTATATGATTGTTTTGCAAACTAATTTGATAGTAAAAGTCAATACACGCACGTCCTGAATCAGAAACAAGTAATTTCGCCAACATAGGCGAAGGAAGCTGTTCGTAGCGAGGGGGGCTGAACGTGGTTTCGGACCGCCGTCCTAGTACTAAGGATCTAAGGGGAGGGGTATCCCCCTTTGGGAAAGTTTTGAATACTCGATGGTCCTTAAATGCAGTTTAGTGGAACATATTTTAAGAAAATTGCTGCAAAGTTTTGACATTTTTCACAGATGGAACAAATAAGGGGTTTCCGTTCTTGAATTGAGGGGTCGGGAGCATACTCCTTCCCAACATATTTTTGACTGGGGGATTTTATGCCCTCATCCCCGGTTCCTACTCCTATAATTTCGACCACTGCCATCGACCAATTTGTAATTCAAGTGAAATTATATTGAACGAAATCATCAAAAATGACTACGTCATTACAATTAAGTTTAATATATCGTAAGTTAAAGCACTCTGTCCGGTGTTTAATTTAGGCTTCAATTTTAGTGTTGAAGACTTAGAATCGTGCAAAGCTCTCCGTTTTTAAATAACTGTCTAAAAGACTTCTATCGAGGAGGGACGTTTGTTTTCTCAATTCATTTATACACTTACTATCTAATGTTTATGCTAATTATAGCAATCTGAAGACGTGAATTACTTAAAAGATAGGTCAGGCTTCCAAATTGTAACCTAGAAGCCTACATTTGCATGAAAAAACACAACATAAAGGAAAGCATCCTTCTTCCACGTCTTTTTCTACTCAGGTGTGAATAGTCCAACCACTTTTTCCCAGAAAGTGAACATGCATTGCAAATATTTTAGAACGAAGTCCTAAGCACGCAGTGATAATGACGTGCTACATCAACATAACAACATCAGGCTGTCAGGTGTTCATGGTTATTTTCACGGTTTGCTTTTAAAAAATTTACATAAATATTCACCTTTAGTGGACTCGCTTTAGTTGCAACGAAAGTTTACTTAAAGGGGCCTATTGAGTTGGTTCACAAAATTCATGATATTTGTTCACACCTGTTGAGTTTGACTCACATCTTGATGGTGAATGGTCAAACTAAGAGATTCTGCTCATCTAACACACAACTGAAATGGCAATTATAGGGTAATTAATGATTCAAATCATTTATTAAAAATTTGTGACCAGACACTTTTTACCATTAGGTATTTTCTTATATGCAAACTCTGTCCATAAAAACTACAGTTTCTCACATCTTTGGTAACTATACGAAGTGATACATGAGTAATGAGATTATTTAGAAACATTGTCATGCAATGATTTCCTTCTAACTCATCACAAAATGATCGATATCAAATCAATGAGCCCCTTTAAGAGAAACACGATCTTACCAGGCGTTTTTACTTTAGCTTTTCAAACTTCAGGTGAAAGCGTGTAATTATTTCCTGACGATCTTGATAAGTATTTTCGGATAGCGTTGCCTTGGAAATTTTTTTTCATAGTTGGGTTTCCTTTACAATTGCCGGTTCATGTCATCTATTCAAAGCAATGGCATGCTGTGAGTATGTTTGATTTATTTAAAAGAAAAATGCAGTTTGAAACAAATCACCGTGACAATGTAATTACAAGGTTTTCTCGTAATGTTAAGCAGTTTTTAATATCAGACTTGTGAATGGTGCCGGTTCCCTGCTGAGATATATGTACCCACTACAGATGTAGCATAACTTGGTCACTCAGATGAAACGGACTCTCCAAGCAAAAACTCCACATAAACTCGCAAAACGGAATTAAAAAAGAAGACAAAGCCTTAATAAAAAGCGAAACCCTGAAAACTAACACTGCTTGCACGCCTCAGCGTTGCTAACCAGTGTGAAAAGGCGATGTGTCAAATCGAGATATTTCATCACACTTTTTTTAAGCCCTGTGTTTTTCTGGAGTTATTCCCCTGTTCGAGTCATCACTTGGGTAGTTTTGTATTAAGTCCAGGATGACATGTATCAATTGAAGTTGGCATTGTCGTTCCTTATTCTCAATGGTTTTTATTTTGAGGGGTCGTTATTCGGAATGTCACTTAAGGACGGCTATTCCGAAGGGCCCTTAATCCGAAGTGTTTTTATTCCGAAGGGTCGATCCGAAACTAGAGTAAGGGTTGTTTTTCCGAAGGTTCCTTATTCCGAACGGTCATTATTACGAAACTAAGATAAGGTCGTTACTTCGAAGGGTCATTATTCCGAATACAGAGTGAGGGTCATTATTCCGAAACGAGAATAAGGGTCATTATTCCTGAGGGTCTTTATTCCGAAGGGTCGTTATTCCGAATAGAGAATATTTTTGCCTTAAATGCACTTAAACTCACTTCCTAGGACCATTAGAACATGCTGATTTCAAAAATGAGTATTCTGTACTCGTTTATGTCGCGTAAGTCATGTGATTTACCAACGTTTGATCCAAAACTTTTGCAAATTGTATTAATCGAATTGAAACGGGACCCACAGAATTCAGCGTGGTCACTTACTCCTGAAAACATGCCATTCCATAATTGCAATTATCTAATTTGATCTAATTTGATCTAATTAGAGGGCGTCCTAACCCTTTTCTCGTTTCGGAAGAAAGACCTTGTTTCAGACGAGTGTGATGAAAGGTTATGTCGTCAGGTCATCATTTTCAATCATTCTCATCAATACATGGTCTGCTTTATCAGATCCTCGGGATGATTACGGTATTCCATGACTTCATCTGATCAGAATCTGTGACTATTGTGATCGCAATGTTCATGGTGGTCCTGCAGCGTCAACCTCATCACAATCTGTGGTCATGTTGGTCCTATTCAAGATCTTGATTGTTTTCTTGATTACGGCCTTCATAGCAATTACTAATTAAGATCTTCAGTGGTCTATGCAGTGAGAACTTCCGCGATCGGTCGGTGCCATTTAGATATGTACGTCCTGCCTGCAAGAAGTCATCAGAATATTTATCGCCATCCTTAAGAAGATTTTTAGTGTGATCGGTATTTTTATGCATATAGTTGATTAAGATGTTTATAAGTCACCATGAAGACACTCGTAGAGACTATTACGACGTCAATTACAATGACTAACAGGTTTCGTGACATTATTAGTAGGTATCCAACCATTGGTCAAGATCATCGTGCAGCTCTATCTTGATTGGGTCTGGGTCCCTAGCCAAGACTTCTGACATGGAGGGCACTGCGAGTTCAAAAGTGGCATTGTTCAGGATTTTTCAGTACAACCCTTTGCAATCAATTTTCCAAATAGAAAAGAAGGTGGTTTGCACGAAGAAGGGGACGGCCACCGCCCTCCTCTTCTGATTATTGGCCTAATTAGAGCCTTCACGCAATTACATGATGGAGCTCTCTACTTGTACTCACCAGTATCTGAATCGTGATGAGTAATATAATAATTTTCTACCACACTTGAATTATTCTGATGCCCGTGGTTATCCTACTCTTTATCCTTAATATCATCTTGCTTAGACTTCTTTACGATTTGCATGATGAAATTTTTTATAGATACCCTTTTACGATTATATTCATTGGTCCCCTACCAGGATACCCCGACCATCTTTTGGAAGAGGATCAACAGCAAGTTCAGAGACAAACTTTGAAACGAACAAAATATGGCCCTAGTCAAAAATAAGATTATATTTCAACTTATTTGCCCATTGATCGGATTTGGTTTTAAGTTGAACAGGTCGTTTTTAAGTGTGCTAATTATGAAGATAACAATCGTTCTAAGCACAATTCACCGACCGTCCTTGGAAGATCCCTCACGGTCATTAAAGGGAAAATGCAGTCACCCCAATAAAGAATTGTATAGTAGACTATCCTCTTTCCTGAATGGATCTTGAGAATCATGTGACAGTATTTTTCTCACTCAATTGTAAAATTTACAAGGAGCAACTGCTTGGTCTACCTTGAATATGCAATATCTATGTCTTAAAATTTTATGAAAGATACTTGGAAGAGAAATAACAAGAAATTTGTGACATTTCTATTGTTTCAAAATAGGTTTGCTTTTGACCTTTAAGGCGAGATCATGAGTAAGATTACATATTTCCATGGTTACCCAACAAAGCTTTCTTATGCGGGCACCAAAATTGTCAAAGAATTTACCTAAGTTGGCAAGCATTCGTTGCAATAGCTTATGTCACCATTGTCTGTCCAATATCGGTAAAAAATTATGACTTTAGAATAATAACAACATTTCGTCTTAGCAATCATGTACAGCTTCCAGTTGTGTGGTCTTATCTTAACCTCAAAGGGAGCTTGCTTGTACACTGCAGCATGTACTAATTCCTCCTGGAGGGACTTTGACATGTGTTTAATCAGGGAGCTGTAAGGGTTAAATTATTCTCAAGTACATATTGTCTGACAGGTTTGGTCGATGTTTCTCCATCTCTCACAGCTCCCTGGTTTAATCAGGAAGTTCCCTGTTTAATGCATCTAAACGAGATCAACAAGTAAGCAAGTGAGCTTCTCCCTTTATGTCGTCTCGACTCATTAGGATAACGTCAAACCCTCTGTGCAAATGATAGCATTTTCAAACACATTATAATACAAAGAAAACAGTAACACGTTTGTGGGTCTGAACCTTTGCTTGACACTTTCCAACACCCCTTTAAATGTCAACTTGCAGCACTCCGTCGATCGTTGACATTTTATTCTGATATCCTTAAGATTTGATGAGCTTTTTACTTCTGTTCTAACATAGCATCTTAATGGCAATTTATGAGGGCAACTACGAGAAATGCGAAATATTTCTTAGAAATTGACCCGTTATTATTTGTAAGCTTGTTAAACTGATGGTTCACTATGTAGGTTAACTCCAAGGCTTGCAAATGACATTTTTTATGGTGAGAGGTACGTGGTAACGAAATCTCACTCTCTGGAAAGATACATTTGTGGATTGATCGGAAAAAGGAAACGCGCCTGTATTATTGCATTTATGAGGCCCAATGGCTTACTGTTTTATGCAAACATTCAGTTACCCCTTGTGGGGTTTAACGAAAAAGTGATATTATCTTTCATCTGGCTTCAGTTTCAGTGTCAGAAATAAAGTTTAGAAAGAAAACCGAGTCACGGCAAGAATTTATCTTACGGAAACAAGACAAAATCCAGCTTTATCTATAATTTGCTATAACCTTTCTCTCTTACGCTATAAGTAAATGTCGCATATTTTATACATTCTTCACAGTTTTCAAATAATTCAACTTTGAGGCCTATGTGTGGTAAGGTTTCTGAAATGAACCTAGCAGGGAATCTAATCTAATAACTTGATTGTATCCAGCAAGCTTTAGGCACGCATCCCTTACAGAATACAAGGAAGAAACACACCACAGTTGCGTATTTTAAACAAACGGTGAGCTGAAAAATGCGGTCAAGCGACCTATCAGCACCAATTCTATTGAGGAACTAAGAAAAATTAATACCTCAAAGTGATCGTTAAAAGATCTTACATTTGGCGTGCCTACAGGTGTTATTTTATTTTTGATTGAAGTAAATAATCTCGGCTTACACTTAAGATGAAAACACTGACAAGTTTCATGTCTCAACTTTTCGACCTCCCTGTGGTACTTAATTCTGTTATTGTACGCGAAAGGTGATGACGTGTTATACAGTTTAGCCCAGGGGTGCCCAACCTTTTTTGACCCAAGATCTACTTTTCAAGTAGACAACCTCCCGAGGTCACAAAGCATACACTGTCATACAGTTACACGTAAAAAAGTTTCTTTTTTTTTTCATTTTTTCCTACACCCCTCGCGGTCGTCTTGGGATCAGTCCGCGGTATATCAGTAGACCACGATCGACTGGTTCGGCACTCCTGGTCTAGCCTCTAGGTTCAGCTTTGTTCAAGATGTGGTGGCGCTCTTATGGGTTGTTTGTTCATCGCAGCTTTTGGGCATAACGACAAATACTTGTTTATTCTCCATTACAGCATTAAAATTCTTCTATTAAAATGTTAGCTGGGTCCCGCAACGCAGAAACTATATTGACTCATACTTCTCTGTACAGTGTATTTGGCTAAGCTTCCGTAGACTACAGTGCAATGTACACGACATGACGTGTCAACATAAGCCTACACTTAGAAACCAACCAAGGTTTTTCCCGTACTGGTGCGTGGCTCTCAAATAATCGTAACAATTAGGGAAAATAAAGAAATTCCCAGTCCCTAACCATAAAGTACTAATTCGTGGGAAACAATGACATTTCTCTTTCAGCCAGATCTATCCCTGGTTCAGGGGTACCATAACGATCGATGAGTGGGGGTGCTTGACTTTTGGGTGGGGGTGAGTTGCCGGACCTTTTCCCGACAAATAAGGGTTAAGGCACTGTCCCGACCCGACTGAAACGCAACAAAACTCCTTGCGACTGGCCGTCGGGTTTGAATCGCGTCGGTGTAGTGTGCGACAAAATTTGCTTGCGATCCGACTCACTTGCAACAGTTTTAAAGAGTTTTATGAAAAGTTTCAAACATGTTTGATATTCGTTGAAAGTTTTAAGCCGTTGCGTTTGAGTTGAGTCGCGTCGGGCTAGTGTGCGGCTGTCACCGACCCGACTACGACGAGACTGGCGTTCCATGGCCAATGAGTACACCTTTTGGAAATCAGGTGACCGTACAGAATGTCAAAATGGCGGCCCCATGTGGACTGAGGACCAAGAGGTCCAACTTATTGAGTCCTGGCAAACGGTGTCCTGTTTATATGACGCCAGCCACAGACATTGTAGCAATAGACAGTAAAATCCCGGGCACATCTTGAAATAGCAGCTGCACTGCAACTTCAAGTGAAAAAAGAGGGGGTAGGCGGTTCACTTTCTGACGTTACCACTGAGTCGGTGAACTGTTATATTTTTAGGGAAAAATACCAGATTACGTTATACATGATGTAAGCAAAAGCTTTAAGAATTCCACTCTTTTGGAGGAATTAATGTGAGTCGTTCTCAAATTGACAATTCAGAGGTTTTATAGGAACCAACTAGATCGTTTCTGGATGCGTACATTCGCATCAATCCCGTTTGCTTCCCGGCCATTTTTTGCGTATGAGAGGACACCAAATCAGTGGCGTCACCAGACTTTTCATTCTGGGGGCACAAGGGGGGCACAACAGTTCGATGAGGGGGCACAACTAGATAGCGGCGTATGCAGTATGTTGTGTGAACGCCGGCCTGGGGAGGGGTCTAAGGGGAGGGGGTGTCCCCCTCCCCTTTGAAAATTTTTGAAAAATTAGGTGTCCTTAGATGCAATCTGGTGCCACATATACGTTACCTTTTTGAAGTAAAATTTCTGTCAAAAAATAACGAATTTTTAGGAACTAAAAAAAAATTATGCATGGATTGAGAAATTTTCATGAAAGTGAAAAAAACGTGCATGTGTATTGCCGAATCAACGATCAAATATTCGTTCGATTGTGGACTTTTCAATTAACGTGAAATTCTCATGATCGACACACTGAGTGATTGGAGTCTTACGGGATTAAAGTGATCATAGAGTTTTGTATCATATATTTCTCTTTTAAAATTTTTTGGAACTATTTTTTTCGAAGAAGAAAATACGGAAAAGTCTCCTTGAAATTGCTGGCACTGAGCTTGCATTACAATTCGCAACGCAAGTGGCAGGCAAATTCCATGGTACTGTACGTACCAAACAACACCATTCACTGTTTTGGTTAATGAGTCCGCGAGGCAGACATTTCCGCTACACTTTATCAAGGCGTATACTCACACCTATTGAGGCGGCGAGGATTATGGATAGATTACCAAGACCGATGCTCAGCCTCCGACACAGAGAACACTGTCTGCTTTATAAGATGGGGCCATTTTGTTATTCGAAAAAATACAAATTGCTGCCTTTTCTTGTCCTAAGAAGAATCAAATCATATGAAACATGGTAGTCAAATATTCTAACTACAGAACTTACAGAAGATCCAAACATATTTTTTCAAAATCTCAGATCTCAGTTGGGGGCACACGGGGGGCACAAGGTTTTCCAGGGGGCACGTGCCCCCTGCCCCCCCCCTTGGCGACGCCACTGCACCAAATCTAAAAGATTCACTTCCGTAATCAAATTTTACTGCATGTTCGGACGAAACAGGAGAGTACTACGATCCTTTACTGAATGTGCTTATAGCTGCATTATAAATCTTATGACTAACCCAGCCAATATTTTAAAGACTACTACTGATGAAGTTCCGCCGTATACAGCAAGAGAACAGAAACCTGTCTAGCTGGTTTTCATAAGACCACCCAAATGTCAATTTGAGAACGACTCACACTCCTCCAAAAGAGTGTATCGGGTATTTTTCCCTAAAAATATAAGTTTACCGACTTGGTAACGTCAGATAGTGAACTGCCTACCCCTCTTTCACTTCGAGATTTGACCGCCATATTATTCTGATTACATACCAGTTTTGTGTGAGTCTGGTCGGTTCAATGTGCGGCTAGCATGCGACCTGATTGAAACACGACGCAACAGTCTCAAACTCGTTAAGACTCACTTGCGACGTGAAGTCGCAAGGAGTTTTGTTGCGTTGCAGTCGGGTCGGTGCAGTGTGCGGTAGCCTTTACATTTCCGACAAAATATTTGTGTGTCAAGTCAGGTTGCTTCATAATCCTTTTTATAAGTTATCTTTGCAAAACACACAGAACAACATCAGCATCCGAGATGGAACTTCCATGAAAGAAGGGAGAATAAGATCGTCTTTGTCGTGGGCTCAGTTGCCCACCTTAGGGCTCATTTTAGTAAAGTGCCTCTGTGGGGACCAGGGGCGAATCCTCCGGGATCTCTGGGGTATTTGCACAATTGTGGGCACTAGAATAAAACATTTAGGCTATGCATATACAAATGACATTGAATACGCGCACTAAACAGACCATACAATCGAAGTCAGTCTTTATCTTTTCAATATAGAGTAATTCGGACTAACCGCCTTTCGATTTCTGGATACATAAATGCGGTGCGTAGAAGGCGTGAAGCCTTTAACCTAGGAAACTTATTTTGAAATATATCTCTATTAGATGAGATTTCCCGACGTATGGAAACTGAGATAATAGGACAGAGAAACATTTGTTTTATCGAAATGTGCATTTTATGCAGTGTTATCACTCTGCAATTTCGGAATAGGCTATGTCATTATGTAGCTCGTAATTATTATGTATTCGTAATGGCCCAATCACGAGTTTCTGGAGTCCACTTTACAAAAATTTAAAAATTTCAAAGTATATTAGCAACGACTTCATGGCATCTAGCAATCAAGAATAGTAAACAAAGAAACATTTCAAAAGCAAGTTTTAGTTTTCAGTGTGGCTTCTCTGCAATTTCTCAATAGGCCAGTCAGTAGTAATTATGTGTCCATCAACATATCCCAGATACACGGGGTTTATCATTTTCGTAATTTTTGATTTTCTACAGACACTAAGTTCCTCATTCCCCTCTGGATACGTGTGATGAGCTTGAAGAGAACTCCTTGGTCTGGGATAAACCAAGCTAAGTTTTGAGAATTATATGGAGGGCCAGTAACAGAGATTCGAGTTAAGAATATCGGATAGAAGGCCCCTGAAGCAAAATTTGCCGTGTAAAATGTGAAAGTCAAAAAGCAGGGCGGGGTTGATATATCCGCTCTTATGGGGAGCATATAGCTCAGTTGGAGCATCAGTATTTAAACAAATTCAGGTTAAATATTCCCTGCGAAGAACCTTTCCCTTATCAAACATATAAATGAAAATATTTAACCATTGTTTATTTATACCATAGTTTGACAACCTGGAGACCCTTGTAAATCCCTTGTTGTTGCACAAAGGCTGGAGGCTCGAAACCTTAAACCCACTGATAAAGATGCAACTAATGGACTGAAATTCAAGAGTTTTGTTATATTGATTTCAAGTCCAGTATTTGCTTGAATGCCAGATATTTATTCCATGCTAGCACTCCGTGATCATCACAAAAGTTCTGCGCAAGACTAACAGTTGATTATCGCTTCGGTTGCTCCGAATGAGGCAAATAGATCAAGTGACAATATCTGGAAATTTTGGAAGCATTTGCCCCGGATATTACAAACAGTCAAAAGCACTCTTAATACAAAGCATAATCCATCAACGAGAAAGTATGTCAACAAAAAATAGTCAAAAGCTTATTACTTCGTGGAAAAATGAAGCTTCCAGGCACATTTCTGTTAATTTGGCATTTCATAAGGCCTTTTAAAGATGTCAATACTTTATGCCATGTCAGCCGTGATATCAAAATGAAAAAGAATCAACTGAGAAGACAAATTTGTTGAGTGCTTATGATAACTTTTCTATTTTAATAATTTATGGTGGCGGGCCACTAATTCAAAATCGATCCTCCGCGGAAATTTTTAACCCACAAATTTAATCCCATGTTAGTTCATTTCTCTTACTTACAAAGTGCTATTTCTTGAACTGAATGTTGTAGAAACATGAATTGAATTGAACACTGAGCAGTAATCATGGCAGAGGAAGAATTTTCGGTGTCATTTTTGTTTGTACTATTCCTGTCTATGAGTAGTGATTAGCCTTTGGTACATATTAAAGCTCTTCTAGGTGTATATCTTAGCGGTCAAGGTATATACATTTGAAACTGACATGTTGGACCAACTTGCAAGCTTTCCCATTAATGTTGATAACTTCTACTAGCACATAGGGGGTCCGAGAGCTAACAGAATTTAGTGTGAAAGTCAATGGGGGAGGGGGAACAAACGGTAGTGTACAATCTTATTGCATGCTGGTCATTTCCACGAGAGATCTTCAAGTCCATGTTAGGTACGGTAAGGCTCAAACGGGAAGGTCTGGCCAGGTTGCAGAGGACAAATGCGACTATTATTTACAAAGGATAAGGTCGTGTAACAATTGAAAAGAACCTGTTGCTAAGCAAGATAGATGAATGTCTCTCACGTCTCAGCTCACTAACATCAATACGTAGTGTGACTCCAAAACGCGCGACTCCATGACAAGGCGCGTAGCCAAGGGGGGGGGGCGAAGGGGGAAGCCACCCCCTTGAGCATATTTTTGGAATTTTTTAATGTTTATTGTTACAATATTGCTAGTATTTCCCCTATTTTTATGAGGTAAATAGGCCTGGGAAGTGCCATTTCCAACGACCTGGGAGGCATGTTGGGCCAAAATTTTCTTGCGCTTCGCTCCAACCCATGGTGGCGCGGAGCGCTGAGAGTCTGTTTAACGGCTTCGTCTCCTTGACAAATTCCTGGCTACGCCCCTGCTCCATGGCAATTGAAATACGGCAAATCAATTTTCCGAAACCAACTGTTCCACGTGTATATAGTGTATGAAAACTATATATAAAGGCAACAGTTTTATGTAGGAATACGTGACCTAGCTGCAGTGCTTCTCGGTGTACGCGCTACAGTTTGTCAGACTGTATTATATCGTACCGGTTTTTCACATATTTTGTTCTATTTTACTTAGTATTCCCCTGTGCAACTTTTCGTTTGACATATTTTAGGTCTAGGCTACACCCTGTATGTGTAACCTACAAGAGAAAACGTGAACGTTTGCCAAAGCTTAAAGGCAATAGGCAGTCGCCCCAAAAATTTTCTTTGAAAATTAGCAAACTTGCAAATCGCCTCTTATTGCATTACAGGCAACTCTGAAGACATTTTGAACATAACTATTACAAACAATAGGTAAAGCAAGGAGAAATTCTCCTCGACTTTTACAATTCACTAACAAAAATATTGTCACATGATCAAAATAGGCCAATCATGAACTAGAGTGGCCGGGCATAATTATATACTCTGACTGGGGTGGCTGCATTTTACCTTTAAGATTTCTCTGCAGGCTACAAGTGTGACGGTTTAATTGGAACTTTTACCTTTCTTCGGACGTAGTACAGTGGAGTTTCATAGTCAGCACCCGAATCAAGCATCTGGCTGCTTGGGCGCTGTTTACTTCATTTGCAGTAACGTGATTATATGTGATAATGTCTGAGATATTTCATGTAGCGTATTATTGTTCTAAACTGAATGTAGTCTTCTTTTATTTGTTTAATCGGAGATAGTATAAAGTTAAGTGACACATACGATGCCAAAACAACATTGATAGGTAACTGTGGAGGCAATCCGAGTTCATCAAACAAATTTATTACCAGAAAAAACGACATTTTTTGAAAATTTGGGCAAAACATTTGCCAATTTGTGCGTGGTTACAGCAATGAGCGAACAAAGAGACACAGGGTTCGGGAGCTGATAGTTCTGACTAATAAGCGTTGACATCGGGAATTTATTCGAGGTCCATTATACAGAAATGCAAGTTTTTCTCGAAGAATAACTTGCCCGCCACCAATATTTGGAAGTACCTCTCGACATGCCATGTCGCACAGTACCGAATCGACTTATATATAAGCTACAGCTCAAAGAGGTCTACCAATTTAGAGAGAGATAGTTTATAGCAGTTTTGCAGATTTCATTCAATTCTTATGTTTGATTTAATTGGAACATTTACCTTTCTTCTGACGTAGTACTGTGGAGTTTCACAGTCAGCACCCGAATCATGTATCTAGCGGCTTGGGCGCTCTTCACTCTATTTGCAGTAACATGATTGTATGTAACAATGTAGAAGTCATCACATTTCTAAGGTAAATTTAAAGCAAGCAAGTATAATGGGATTGTTTTAAATTTCTGACCAATACTTGATTTGATTTGTCTTTTAAAGTTAGATTCATTTTTTTGTAAAAATGCTTTTATTCTATGGACACATCCTAGGGTTTTGTACATTTGCAAATTTTACATACCCTGTTTGAAACTAACAATTCCATAAAATCTAAGGTCCAATAATAGGTTGAAAAGAAAACAACTAAATAAAACATTTGAGTCCATAACATTACATTTACTTATTTCAAGTTCACTTTTGGTTGGAAGTGTGATGACGTCATCTATAAACATGACGAGAACGAAACACAACACTACAATGAAGTTAAACAGAACGCCGAACTTTCTCTGTTATATTAAAAGATGTGAAGAAAGATTTTGGTGTGATCTATCCATCCATTCTTTTAAGTCTTCCCCGACCACGGACTCTTACAGTCTATAAACTGCAAAAAGTTTTGTACAGTCATTAACTTGTTGCTCGATATTTCCATGTGAAGAGTATTTTGCAGGTCTGCCCCAGCGATGTTAACCAATTTGTATAGCTTCTCTTTTATTCTAACCTGAGCAAAATGAACCGGTTACTACACCGTATGGCATTTTATTTCGAAAACCCCAGGGAAACTTATCCTTCCCCCGGGCTTTGTTTGTAATCGGTTCCACGATAGATCAGTTAATAATGAGTAGATGTATTCGTCTCTTGTGTTCGGTTTTGACGATTTTGGTTTCTCAAGCGGACAAAATTCTCCCGACTGTCAAATTTTGATTACCACTTCATTGTCACTGATAATAAAATGAATGGAAATAATGTTTCCCGAAATCTTGTGGTGTGAACGAAGCAGAACCCATCAACACTTAGCAATTAAAAAATGATTAGCCAGTATAATTACGTACGACCGTTTGCAGTCATGGGTGTCGTTAAAAGATATATTTAAAGAAATCTCGCAATTTTCTTCACAGGCGACATTATCAGTGATTGTAATCCGAGTAAGTTATCACAGCACTTATCACAATACTGTTTACATGCAACAAACCAAACTGCTTTTCAGGCAGAAGACTTTCAGTTTTGTAAATTTTACTTTAATGATATCCTAGTTCAAAGATGCTAAACTTTCGATGCGTCTCCCACGAAAACTTTGAAGGTATTACCTCTTTAACTTAAGAAGGCTTTCTGAAAATGTTAAAAGCTTTGTGCTCTATCCGACTAATTTTATTACGTTGCTGATTCTTAATTACCAAATTTAAGAGACTTTGATAAATGTCCCTCAGCGAATCTTAGCATTTCGTCAAAAAGGTTAGTATTTGATGAAACCCATGGGTAGGCAAGTATAGGTCAGTAGGTATAGGTCAGTATAGGTAAACAACGTTTCCTTATTTCTGATTCTTGAGAAGCAATGATACTTCTTCTACTTTCCGTTAGCTGGCGTGAGTTAGCGTAAAGCAGTAACTGTTCTTGACGCCGAGCTTCTCTTCAAAATGAGACTAATTAAAATGACGTGCATGCTTTAATCTTTCAATATTTAGGATAAGTATGTTAGCGTGATCATTTAGAAAAAATATATTTCATAAAAGTGAAATATTGAATGTTACTACCTAACATCTTATTAATTCCTCTTCATCTGATTGGCGGATTGGTGGTCACATGCCATGGATTACTTGGCACTATCTCACGGTTTGTGTTATCCATCGTGGGTTAGTATACAAATAATGAATGTTTTTCATTCGTGCGATATTATGAATAATTTCATTCGTTGAAAGATGAACGTTCTCTTCAACTCGGCTTCGCCTCGTTGAATAGAACATTCAAAGTTTCAGCTCATGAAATTATATACTATCACACTCATACACATTCATTAGTTGTATAACTTTGCATAAACATGACACAGACAGGAGATAGCTTTAATGATTATTAAACCAATTGTATTACTTCCCAAAAAATATCTCGCATTGTAATAGATTTAAATGTTGCAATGTTGAAAAGTTACAGGTTTAGTATACAAATGACTCTCGAGCTACAAAGCAGTGAAATTTTCTCTCTATGATAACTTTACTTCTTGAAAATGAATTACTAAGGTAGCTTACTTTGAATTTCGCATTCTTCTATATCTATAAACCACGATTTTGGAGTTATGAAAATATTCTGTACCGAAAATGAAGTATTTCCTTTTAAAAGTTTTTTTTTTGCATAAAATCGTCATGGAATATCAGATATTTATATCACAATCTTTTTTCAGGGAAGACACTATATTGTTAATGTTACAAAACGTATACTGCTGGCGTTCACACGGGTGGTCGGGTTACCGTTCTGGCAAAACATACCCCCCCCCCCGACAAGCCATCCTTTTCAATTACACGCAGATTGTAAATAGCATATTTTAAACGAATATTTTCGTCATTTAAAGAAGAATAAACCCTAAGTATAGATTTGGCGCACTGTATTTAGATCCCCAAGATTAAATAAACAGGCCACGAGGCAATCTCTAAACTCATTTTCTTTTAATCAAATATACTTTCGCATTGTAAACAACCTTTTAATCCCGTTTGATTTACACTGTTGGTCGTGACTGTGTAGTTGTACACGAGGTTGCTAATAGCAACTCCCTGGCCAAATTAACCATCGAAGTACAGAATGTAAATACAGAATGCTCTCTCAATCAAGTCGGGAAGATTTATATAAAGTAGTGAGTCAGGATTCTTTCGAAAGGGGAATGGAAGAGAAATAACGTCATTTGCTCCATCATCAGTTTCCAGTACTTAGAAGGAACTAAATTCACTCAGTTCATTTAGAATACACTGCTCAACAAGAAGTGCACAAGCCTGGCTGGGCCATACATGATGTGCAATGTTAACAATTTTATCAGCATTGTGAATACTGGATAAACTTTAAACGTTGAGATGCTATACTGACTTCCTGATTTTAAAGGAAAGCGTAGCTGTAAACAGGTGTCTCAATTTATTGCCACCTTCGGAATAACGTACCTCTTGATCTTAATAAATCTTTACACGGAGGAGCAGAACTTGTTTAACGAGGTAAGCAAATAAAACAGCCTAATATAAGGTGACCAAGAAATTTGGTATCTTATGATTAACTTTCAACTTAGAGTGTTGGACGAGGTAAAAGGGGAAGGGGGGGGGGGCACATTTGAGCTGTCTAGTACCACCTGTCTGCTTTTAGCAGGTTGCAAAGGTGGGGAATTTGCCCACACTCACTTCCTACATACAATTTTTCGTGCTTGTTCGAAATTGTATAACAGGTCTTCGCATGGATTAAATGTTTTGATACCTCGTTGTGGTAACTTGTACACTATAGGAATATTTCCTCTAATGGCTTGTTTGTTAGATAGTTTAGTGATACTACTTTTTCCTGGCGCTAGGTCTTTCGGGCGGACAACTTTACCAGCCGACTTTGCGTTTGGTTTCCTTAGCGCTGCTATATGAAAACGCTTTTGGATGTAGGCCTACAATGACCTGGTTACACAATTAGGATGCCGTCACCGGTTATAGAACCATATTCTTGTGAAAATAACCAAGAAATACTGATTTAAATTAAACTCAGGGAAATATTTGATTTTGATCAGGGTTTTAATTAGTCATTCATTTTACCATAAGAATGTTAATTTTGACGAACATTTCCAGTTCTTTGTAACTAGGAAATGGCCCCTGTAAAGGCAATCCTAGTTAATTAACAAGGATGTTTGTAAAGTGTCATACAATGTTAGGAATGATTTTGTAGAATCATGTCGTTCATTTGCTAAATCAATTCTGGTTATACGGCGTTAACTTGCGTAATATAAATATAGGCTATATTCTTGTAAGCGATATCATTCCACAACAAGGGGGTCAACAAGTGCTGTCCCCCACTTTTGAAAGTGGAAGGGCTATCATATCGTTTGCCCCCCCCCCGCACTTTTTTCAGAACCGGAACAAAAATAGCAGGTACACGTTAGATTCCATAGCTTTCAGAATAGCTAATTTAATAAGGTAAAGCTCGATAATGGTGAAACAGTCATTTAATGGATTAAAATGGTGGAAAAATGTCTCAGGTTACACCTAAGACCTTCTGAAATCCAAATATTATCCTGGACCCTTAAGAAGGCCCGGATCCCTCCTTGCTAGGGCTTCGCCATTTGTGCTTGAATTACTTTCGTCAAGGTTATGTCCTCCAATTTTTGAAAAGCTGCCGACGCTCTTGTTCAACACCATGTATGCAAGTGTGTGGCTGTGAACTTGTTCGCTACAACAAGGGTCAGTTTCAATACACTAGATATCCAGTTTCACTTATAAGGACGCCAAGCGGTGCCCCTGTCAGAAGGTCTCTTTAAATTCCAAATGAAATATCTTCGGGAAATCTGCAAAGTATATCCGTGGGCTCCACTACATCGCTGTGGTTTTGTAAATGGATTGTTTCAAATTTATTGCAGTTCCGTATTAATTTGTTAGAGCTGTCCTTGGAAAAACGGATATTTTTTATACGTATGAAAAAATATCTCCCATACATCTTTCCTCCGGTCGGAGGAAAATTGTGATATTTGGGCAAAAAGCTTTGTCTCTACGATGAAATATCTCTTGCATTAGATATAAATCTCCTTTGTCCTGAACTGCATCGATGCGGGTATTAGCTCCGTCTACACATTTTGCCTTCCCAAGCGGGTACACACATTTCCTCAGTAGGTCAATCTTCGGAGACGTGCAGGAAAACGAGCTCTTTCATCCCGAACCCAGATTTGGTCAACGTCGCAAAAAAGCACATTTCTGGGCATTACTACAACGTTTGATGTAAGGAAGTTCGAGTTACCCATTCAAGTAAGTTGGAACAGTTCGAAAGAGGTGAAGTGGGTTTGGTGAAAATTAACTACGGTATGTAAAAACGTCACTGCTGGCAAACAATTCAAAACTTTAGAGCAAAAATCATTACTTGACATGGATGGGCGGTTGGGGCTGTGAGATTGTTCAAGGTGCATGTGGGCTACTTACTATTTCGTCTACCTGAAAGGTTAGGATTCATGTAATAAAATAATGAAACTAGTATATACATTAAAAACAAGAAAAATAAGTGAAATTGGTTACTTTAACTCGGCACTGTAGATTAAGGCAGGAAGTTGAATAAGGTAGCTGATGCCATATACTATTGCAATGTGGACGATACTTGACCAATTAAAAGATTTTGGATTTTCTAAGCCCCACTCCCCAAAGATATGTACGTTCATGATGTTTTGAAGCTCAGTTGCTTGGGGCGTATAGCTGTTAGCCGGTAGTCGGGAGGGGGCTGGGGTTAAAAAATCTCTCTCTTCCAACCTCTAAGTTGAATCAGTCTTATAAATGTGTTGGAAGTTACAGCAAAATGTCCAGTACAGTGTCCTAAGGACCCGGGATCCCTCTGCGAGGATGCTGTGGCCGAGTCATAGCTTGTTTTCGACTCATCCTCGCTGGAAATCCTACTCACCCTATTGATTACGTGTCCCACTTACTGACTTACTTGCCAGGTCCTTATAGTTGTCATTTGCTGGTCCAAAATAGGACTTAGATGATTTTAACATGGCTTAGTTTTAATGCAAGGATTATTGATGATTACATCACTGGTATATGTAGATTTTTTAAATCGGAAAACTGTAAACAGAAGTGTCTGAGAAAACACCATAAAATCCAGGCAGACAGCTGAAATAAAGTGACCCCATTTTGATTTGACGTCAATCGGTCAGGTCTAAAGTTTCGTCCTTAAAATGCCTAGGCTATTGCTCGAATTTTAATCAACACGAAGATTATCGCTAGGTGGAAGTGTTTATTTCTTTGTATCATCTATCACTTTTATCAGTCACGTACGATAGTATATGAGGTTTAGAACAGTTTTTTGAAGTTATGAGGTTTTCAGGAGACAATTTCCTGCTCCCACTGGGGGCTATGATGAGCTATTATGAGCTACCCAGAAAGGGTAATTCCTGTGATACGTTCATGGGATTAGGCAACTTTATGCGCCCATAAAAAGTAGAACACGTGTTGAAACCTTACGAGTGTTTACTTCTCTCTGTTAAAACCGTTAAAAGCATGGTCTGGTGACCAAATTTGACATTTCAAAAAAAGCAGAAAAATTTTCTGTGTTAGGCAGTGAAAACCCCATCTCAATAGCCTCTTGCATTCGGAAGATACAAATTTTTGAAGAAATACTACATTTTCAGTTTCCCTAGTGCATGATGGGAAATCTGTGATGTCATCTGGGCAAATGGATTTGATGTAGCTTTTGTATTTCTTTATAATTTTGATATCACTATATTGAATATTCCATAACTTTAGTTGCTGTACCATAAGTATGGAACAGCTTTTCACTATATCTAAACGGAAAAACATCTAAACATTCCAACGGTATCAAATTTCAAGGACTAACAAGGTAGCCAATTACAAAGAATAACAAAAGGAATCTGAGGCAATTTGCCCACTTTGGATCACCTTTTGTGACCTTTTGTGACCTTGAGGAAACTTGGAGGTATTTCTTATTCAAAGTAACCAATCTTTAGGAAGAGATATCTTGAGTTAGGAATGGAGTTTTGATATGGGGTTTGGATGACATGTAATGAAAAATTTTATCTTTCATATAAGACCCCTACAAAATGCCACCAGACAATGCCTTTAAGTAAAAAGTATCTATAAATTACGGAGGGGGTTCAAATAATGGTAAAGGTACTCGTAGGAACTGAGAAGCTCAGCTTTACCAAACAGCATAACGTATGCATTTGATTGCATTTATCAGCTAACCTTATTGAAAGCTTTATCCACTGATGATAAACTTTTCGCATTATAAGAGCAGAGGACAATTAAAAATATTTACCATTAGTAGTCACAATTTTTTTTCTGGGAGAGGGGATAAGGTTGGTGAGGGGGTAATTGTTCAATCGTTATAGCCTTTAGCCTAGGGACGTAACTGACAGGAGCTGTCATTTTGGTCAGAGTGAGAACCTTGCATTCGAAGGGTACTCCTATCATGGTAGAGCCACCTGCAAATTTCTGGTTACTCAAATTGCTTGCTCGCAATGACGGCTGACGGGGGTTCCAAACATTCAGAATCATTCTCAAGTCGTAAATTCACGGTCAATTTTTTTGGAAAGTCATGAAACATTCTATTTTCAAACACTTAATATTTGCATTGTAATAGTTGACCTATTAACTACAAATACAACTTTTACCATCAAAGTCAAAATTTTCAGTGCCTGGCAACATATCTTACTGCCATATTTCCTAAGATTTGGCATACATAATTGGCAATTGGCAACACTCGTATCTTAAAAGCTGCCATGATTGAGATGTAATCCACTTTTGGACTGAAGGCGGACAGCGTACGCTTGAATATTTTGTGAGTCCACAAGAGAACGGAAACACGGTCAAGCACCTGTAAAAGTAATATGATTACGAGAGTTGATTTTAAGTAATCTGTTATTTTTAGGTTACATTTAAAAGAGAAAAAATAAAAAGAAGGAAAGAATTAATTAGGATTGAGAGGAGAACTAGTTCTCGTGACGAACTGACAGGTGCATCTGATATCTTCAGTTCTTTGTACCGACCAAAGGTAACAACCCTTAAATGCAATTGGCCTTTAAGTTGAACTTTCAGCTTCATAGCTTTCATGTAATTTTCTTCATTTGCAAATCCTCAGATAGACTATTTATGAAGTTCTGGTCTCTTTGTTAAGTTTGCCAGTGAAAACTGAAAAAAAGTTATTAGATATAATTACTACACGTAAAAACAAAAGAAGCATAATAATTCAGTACGTGTGTTTCCTTATTGTACAGTGCACACACTAAAGGTCCCTAACAAACTTTTAAAGGGAAAAGAAGTCACTTTAATTTTAATTAGCCATTGGTAAAACGAAATTTCTAAGTGAGGTTGGGAAGACTGCTAAAGCATAAATATATACTTCATATACTCCTATATTGTTTTATACAGCCTATCACAAAAGATTCCTCATGGATTTCCACTGGTTTTTCTTTCTCTTGAACGAATTTGAGGGAATTTGATATTAGGTGAGGATGGCCAGGCGCCGTTTTAAGGGGGTGGCTACCGGGCTTGGGGAGCTTTACCCGCGAAAGTACTCTCGGTCCCCCTCCCTTTGGCCTAAAATTTTATCTTTCTGTTTGAAAGTGACAAATTTTAAACCATGGTAGGCCTATTCCAAAAGTAGAAGGACTGGGAAGTGTCATTTTATAGACAGGCATGGGGAGGCATTTTGGCAAATATTTTCATGGTGCGCTACGCGCCGATAGATGGTTACAAGCATTAGCATAATATTCTCAACATATACAAACCATATACCATTCATTCTTTTCATCCCTCATCCTAACCGGTATACGTATCTTGAAAATTCCTGCATTATCTCCCGCTACAGGCGAAACCTTATCTCCTCCTTAAAGGAGTTACCACCACGCGGGACCTAATATTTACAGTACTACAGTGGCGTCGCCAGAATTTCTTTCTTGGGGGCAAGACTTTTCTCAAGGGGGGCTACCAAAATAAGCTTTTTTATGCACTTACTGTACTGAAGCCATGTACTTTGAACATACGGTACGGAATATGTTGATTCTGCATGCATGCGGTTAAGCTATGTTTTGATAAATTAGAACAGGGCGCCATCATTTCTTGTTATTCAGTTCAGTTCAGTTTATTCATACTATTTATATTATTTATATATTATTTTTATTTGTTTTCAATTAAGATCTCACCTGCCAACTGACCAAATTGATTAAAAGCCAAGCTGGCCATATTTATCAAAGTTTGTATATAATGTAAATTTTGTATTTTTGTCTGTCAAAGAAAATTCTTCAGGCTTTTTTCTTTTAAACACATCGCTTGAAATTTTTTTTTTTTTTTTTTTTTTTGGGGGGGGGGGGGAGAACGTGTTACAAAAATTAGGGGGCGTGCTCCCTGGCCCACCCCATGGCTACGCCACTGCCGTACCAAACAACCCCTCTGCAGAGCTGCTTACTGCAAGCATCAACTGCCTAGAACAGCTTCAACACAATGATTTCTAGTCTTTTTCTAAAGTTCCAACAACTGTAGCGAAAGGACAAAACCAAACAAAACCATACGGAATTCTAATTCCCGAAGGGGCTGAATCTACAAATGAACACCAAGTGACCAGACAATTGCTATCTTACGTGACCAACCAATCAAACTATAGGCCTCCATTACCACGGGTCTGCCAGATATAACACATGGCCTTGACCGAAAAGCGGCTTCCTAGTTTTTGTATGCTGTATTGATTAACTTATTAAGAAAACTTATTGCCTTTAAAGGACGTTATATTCTGAGTGGTTTATTTTCTCAACAGTTTGCATAACAATACTTCTGCAAAGCCATTGAGAGTTACATAATTGTAAGAGAAGAAAAGGTAGGTAACTTCAGATTTCAGTAAAACAGGAAGAATAACAAAATGCGTGGGCATGAATGGTCAGAATAGACTGTACGAATCAGCAGGTTTTGAACAGAGGTATGAATAATTACAATAACAAATTCTACTGAACCGCTTCCAGATAATGGTGTTTAACACTTTTTGCACATATTAATGAAATGTAATTTTTTCACTCCTTAAATTTAATGTGTCTGTCCTTTGATGTGAAGGGATGTTTTAAAGTGAAGACTTCTCAGATTTTATTTTAATAAGTAGCCTACTTGAACTTTTGGGTCAAGACGTCTTTTATGTTTTCGCTACCCTTCTTTTACATCGTGTCCTCTAGCTAGGCTCTTGTGCGATATCACATCTTCCACATTTCTGTAAGTACTAAAACAATCCCTATATCAAATTCAAACAGAGTCACGGTATTCGGATTTTATTTTAATAAGTAGCCTACTTGAAACATTGGGTCAAGACGTCTTTTATATGCTCGCTACCCTTCTTTACATCGTGTCCTCTAGCTAAGCTCTTGTGCGATATCATATCTTCCACAATTCTGTTAGTAATAAAACAATCTCTATATCAAATTCAAAGTAACAGAGTCACAGTCTTCCTGTTCGTGTCGTTTATACAGTCGACAAATACAAAGGAAAAAATAATGAACATTATTACGACATCCAATGTCCCAAATATCACGATGTTGACCATGCATGCTTATCATGATGCTGTACTATGTAACAAGTGCAGCTGCCGAGAGGAAAACTTAAAAGCTAGGTTTTTCATCAGTTTTCCTCACTTGTGGATAAAAGTGGAAATGTGAACGTGCCTAAAGTAGATCATGGCATTTTCAATTAGCATACATTAATGCTCTCAGCCAACCTTATACAAAAAGGACATCACCAACTATGCCAGGTGGTATGATAAATGTGCACGTTTATTGAAGAAAACTTAGTTTTTGTGCTTTTTAAGTGACAGGTCGTTACGTCACTCGCCAACTGGTCGTCAAGTTTTTCTTGGGAGGCGTAAAGAAAATTGGGCAGCCTTACACAAGGATATCATTAAAAGTGAAATGCAAAAATTGAACTTCAATTTTCTAAATACATACTAATACGCTGCAAGTGGTCAACATTTCAAAAGCGTTGAAATCACGCAAATTATATGCGTAATCATCAAACGATGACCAGTCCTAGACACCTCAGACTGACGGGAAACGAAACCCACTACCAATACTCGAACCTCCAAAACCCAGCTTCTCTAGAATCGTTCTGAAACTGTTCCGAAGAGCTGAGACCTCGGCGAAGGAAAATAAAACTTAACTGACAAATACATGGAACATGGGTACAATTTTGAGAGCCTTTATCTACGAAAACTTCTGCAGGTTATGTCCCATTGAGGCAGGAGAAAACCCGAAAGTACTCACAAAAGGAGTTACCACCCCTAAAGGAAAATATATCAGACCGCCTTGCAATATATCAGTACAAGCAAGAACAATTAAATCTCGCTTAGTAAAAACTTTTTCTCAAGTCCAAACAACCGAAATCAAGACACGAAAACCAAACATAATTCACCAAGAAGTTCTGCTCAACGAAGACGCTACATCCACTGACTGATCGGACGTCAAACTTAAAGGGATTACAACCTCTCACCCTTCAGATCTCAACATCAAAGAGTTTGTCATGAGTGTGTTGTACTCACGGACTTCAATACATGGACAGAGGATTACGCAATCAATACGGTCGCCACCGTTCAAACAAATTTTGGCTAACCAAGATGGCCGCCGGGCTACTACCATTTGCCCAATTTGACGATGAATCTGCAACATTTCAGACAAAATATCAGTATGAATGGAAGAACGATATCACAGTCCTCCATTCTATTTGTTGAATTTGACCTGAGCTTGCATTCTTTCGAAAATATTACAAGTTTCTCACACAATTTGTCGGTACTGGGCCACTTGAGTAAGTCTAAACTTTTACACACAAGACTATAGCAGGCGGCCATATTGGTGGGCCTATTCGTGTACGTACGGTGGAGACAATTTACGCATAGGACGTTAGTGCAATATGCTCTGTCCATGTATATAAGAAGTCCGTGGTTGTACTATATAGATGGTAGACCGACAAAAGAGAACAATTAGTCCGTGCTACCCATGACTTAAGACAAAAAGGCGTATAGTACAAGCGAGACCATATAATACATAGGCCCATCTACTATATCATACGAGTTATTCTAAGCAAAGAAAGATAGGGTTGGGAGACATGCCGCCCTGAAATAATAGAGTTTCATATTAAAGAAATATCCAAAGTGGCTCGATGATACCAACTGTGCAATTTTCGAAAGTACTGCTCTGCTTTCAAATGACTGCCTGATATCGCTAATTGATACTATGTCTAAATTCCACAGCCAAAGAGGAAATTGTATCCTAGCACTAAACTACCCACGACCCTACTTGTACCATAGTATCCCCTTATCGACCACCGTCGTGGAACACTTACCGTATCAAAAGCTCAGTTTCCTCATCTCTGACACTTAAAATTCTCCCAGCTAAGCTTACGCCTAGCCCCTCCCCCAGTTTAACGGGAAGGTCTGTAGTTTGTTCGCTCGAGGCAAATTTCTGCTGAGTACACCACTGTGTGTGATTTTATGAAGATGTGTTTCACATTTCATTGATCCCTGTGGATTTTATTTGAAGACATAGTTTGAATCTGCCCACTTTTTATTTCAATCAAAATGCAGTCACCACTGATGATTTTAGTTTGCCCCAAACCTAGAGTGATGCATATCACTCTCTAAATATGCAGCAAAAGCAATAAAACGTTTAAAGATTTATGCTTTGGATATTTGCCAAAATGAGGTTTCAAACCGAAATGTACAGACGATTTTCCCGACTTTAACATTTTCTGGTTCTCCCTCCTATTTTTCTCGTACTTAAGTTTTAGGCTTGGCATATACGCTTGGAAATATATTTCAAACCTGTCCATTTTTTCTTACCATAAACGTAGGAAAAGGGGGCAACGGGGGCGACCGTCCCTCCTCCAATCTTGAGAGTGGGGTGAACACCCTTTTTCGCCCCGTACTCCCAAATGATGATACCGTAATTTAAATTGCCGGAACTCGGCGAAATGATGTTATTCATTGCATTCGCAACGTTTTCTTGTACATTACATTATTCATTAGAAACTGAAACAGTTTCCCCCTGTTCACTCGCAATATTGTCTTTCAGTTTTCCTTCTGTGTACAAAAGAAGATTGACCAAGTGCCACTTTCATTTGTGCAATGAAACTTACGATAAAAGAGCATAAGGGTTCATCTTGTTTAGAGAGACCTCTTTTCTGACATATGGTTAATATGCTCAGGATTTTGTTGGTTGGTTTCTTGAAAAATTTAGTCTTATCGAATGTAGGCTAATTGAAATTTACAAATGCAGTTTCACTAAATAGTGACCTTATAAATATTCTAATACCATCATGGCACAGGAGGGAAACGGGGAGCGTGGTTCCACATCAGAAATGTTCCCAGTTTCTTCAAGAGCCCTTTTAAGGGAGTGGGTACGATAAAGAAGGGGTGTCATCCTAAGGGCGATCAGCCGCCCCGACGTTTACCTTTAGTTGCTCTCACTAAGGAGCCCAAATCCTTTGATACAAACACACAACTTTTGGTTTCTTTGCTTTTCGTCAATAACGTGCTTTCAAGTAGTAAATATTAAATATCCTTCCACCTTGCCTAGTAACCTAGACATACTTAGTTATCCTAACTTGGCAATGTTGCAAAGTTCATCTTCAATTGCAGGGTTGTTCTCTTGTTATGATACGATACAATTCAAACAAGTTATCCCTTGTCAGTGGGAACTATAATTACTCAGCCTCAGGACAGATATTTCAACAAGCATTTCACACTTTTGACGCCCACGGCACTTCTGCAGACCGCATTGATACAAAAAACACCTAACTTATTACACTGATACGGAACAGGCTATACCAGAAGGGAATGAACGCTGGCTGGCTCATGACGAAAAATTGCTTATTTTTTCTTTATTCCTGCATAGCCTTTCTTTTGCTTTGTTAAGTTCACAAAGCATGTTAGTTCCTGGACGTAAAAATGGAAATTTCTAGTGCATGCACACACATGAGTAGATAAAATATTAGATTGACAGCACCATTTTGCATCCAAATGCAAACAATATGTAAAGGCGAGGACACATCCCTCTTCAAAAATCCTTCCCCAAGGACGGTCGACTCGAATTTCCAAGAAGTTTCTCAAAGGAAAAGTTCCCCCACCCGGATTATGCTTGTAACGGAACGTTAATTTACTTTTCTTTAGGACGTATACTAAATTTCTGCAGCATGAAATCTCAAAATGAAGGACGTTTAGACGCACTAACACGTCTGGGAAGTGCCAGTTCCTGTAATCGGGGGAAATTGTGGGCAGAAAATTTCTTGGTAAGCTACTCGCCAACTCAAGCAGGCGCTTCGCTAAGATGGTTCTAGCAAGCCTTCAAGAGGCCACTGACCATACATTTTTACTTCGCTCCCGCACTAAAAATACCTTCCCTCACCTATGCTTACACTCGCAACAATTGATAGATTATTGTAGCAAACAGAAGGCCTAGCTGAGCATGCCCAAAATTCTACTAGCAAAACCTTTCTGTCTACAAACACGATGAAAAGTCAAAGAGAAGGCTTTTTGCACGGTGGTGAAAAAGTTATGAATCCTCCCATTTTAAAAATATAACATTAACTTTTGCATTAATTGAAGCAGATGTAATGAGTATGTGGTTTCATAATGGATCTTAACTTTCACCGGCAAATTACAAAAAGCTTCATCATTTAAAACTGTCTAGAAACTAAAGATGATACTTATGAGTAAGCATGTATGCGTTTCAGCTGCAGTAGAAAATCATGTCTAAGATGGTTTATGTGTTAGGCTTCCTGTATGTGGTTTTCAGTAGGCATATCGTTCCTTTCGTTTAAAGTGGTATATTGGAAAGAAAAATAGGAAAGGCCTTTCTTGTTGATGTGATGACAAGAAGTCTGGTCTTAAGAGTACTATCATGGCGCCGAGTTTGTTTTATGTGTTCGTCTCAAAAATAAATTTCTCGAAATAAGTTGAACAGAGCGAAATAACTTAGCAACGGCGCATATTGCTTTTAAACAGAAAAACAAGAAAGAAAAAAAAAACTTCATTTTTTGTAATAAAGTGCATTGTCTTATTTTACTAGGTTGTAGAAATATCAAAGGTTGTCTTCTAACAGAAAGTTGCAACAGGTTTAAATGCTTTATACGCTCATTTCATTTTACCGTGAAGTCTTGTGCTGCTTGTTATCGTAATAATTTACTTTGGGATATTTAAAGGCTCCAGTACCATTCAATGGATAGCCTGTATGCAGAGGATCACATGTTTGTAATTTAAACAACATGCAGTTTCTTTAATAACTGCTTGTTTGTAAAAAAGTAGTGCAAAGATAAAAATCCCCGGTAGAGGGAAAGGGTAGACTACATAAACCCAATGACCCCAGGGAACCTGCAACTGATAGCAAAACCCTCCCTATGGGCGTGGGATCATCGGGCCCTCCTCATGGTTTTTTGTCCGTAATAAAGATTGCGAACAGGAGGGCAGGGTGTTACACCGGAATATTTTCCCCAGAAACAGGTGAAGAATGTAAACTTTTTTTCACTTTCCCAACTCCTCCCCCCTCCCCCACTTGACTACATACCAAAAACTGTCAGCTATAAAGTTAGCGGTTACTTTGACATAATGGACTTGCTACAGGTCACTTAGCTTTACATGTAAATATCTGAAAACCTCATGAGAATGATAATAACTAACTCATGAGAAGGATAATAATCGGTACTGGAGATTAGAGGTATAAGGAAAGTGAGGAAAACTGCATATTTTTTATTAAAAACTGGAAGTGCGTTAAGCGAACTTTAAGTTTATATTTCAGTTCAGTCTTCCCTGGGTTATATAAATCATCTTGTGGGATAAACCAGTCGGAGTTACCATAGTTATCACTATGCACTACAACAATTAGCATTAATTAGAATTGCTTGGGAAAGTGCAGAATGTCCTATATAATCTTGTTATTGCACTTATATGAGTTTTTTGTCAGTTTTTTTGGTCGTCATTAAATCTTATTTTAAGACAATCGATTTGCCAAACAAGCAAACGGGCACAGACGAAAACCTAATTAAAATCTTGACTAAACAGTAAACGAAAAAGTTATTAACGGAGTTTGCCCACGTCGCGAATTGCGTTGAAATGTTGGAACAGAAAGCTAACGACCTTCCTGATTCGGTAGATCATTTGTATAAATATTGAAAGTGCAGATAGAAAGCTAGGATTGGAAGTTAATCTTCTGACATAAAATGGAATACCCCATTAACATTTCATCCAATCAAATTTCCTCGATACAACGTCTAGCGAAAAAGTGAAAAGAGAGCGAGATGAATAGGTGGGGTGATGATAAAACGCATTTCGATGTGTTGCCAATATTACTATATGCCGTGTGATGATATTTTCATTTAAAAATTATATTTATAGCGCCTAGTTAATCTTGGTTTCTTTCACGGTTTGAACCAAACTGCCGATAAGATTGACATGGTATAAAAAGGATGGTTACACAATAGTTCTCTGTATACGAGAATAGTAAGAACGAATGAAGAGTAAAACATTCTCCCCTACAAACCTATTGTTCCTCTTTTCTTTTCAGGGCTCTGATTTTTCAAATTATGTCATCATTACAAGTTTAGTCACGGCTCCATATTTCGTTATGAGAAACCTGCGGGCCTTATGTAGTTGTCTACTTCTCTCCTTATTTCACAATATAAACATAAAAGGATTGGAAGATGAAAAGATTACACTAGCAGTGTTAATGCCTTTCACTGGAAGCCGTCCACTCGGTAAGACGATAGCGGGCGCTATACCCTTGGCTGTTGAGGATGTAAACATCAACCCCACATTATTACAGAATAAAACTTTGGATTTTGTGTGGAATGACACTGAGTGCAACGCTCGTGCTGGACTTACAGAAGCAGTGAACTTCTGGAGATACCAGGAACCTTTTCACGCCATCATTGGGGGCGCTTGCAGCATTGTATGCGAGCCTGTTGGATTATTGGCAGCATCTTGGAACATACCAATGGTATCGTGGGGGTGTTCATCGTTTATATTATCCAATAAAGAAGACTATCCAACATTTGGGAGAACTGTTGGCCCCTACTCCAAGGTAAGATTTTAGAAAGTCGTATACAAACGGAATATACAAATTGTGGTTTGTGATTGCAAGAAATTATTTAGTTGTAGAGTAAAACTGCAAGAAACCGCGCTAAAAAGTTTAAAGGCCTAATTACAAACTTTTTAACAAGTGTTAAAAATGTAGTGAAAAGTTAATTTCGAAGGATGCAGGGTTTGAACGAACTGACCTTGCTCACGTGATGACCAACGAATGTGAACCTATTGAAGGAGGGAAAAAGGATCACATTTTAGTAATACAAAGGAAAAGAGACTAAAGTCCTTTTACTTTCTAATGAAAACTACCACATTTTTTTTTATCTTGTTTAGTTGTGGGGATATCACAACTTTTATTATTTTCAAAAAAGCTGACTTCTTTCCAATAGACTGACGTGCACCTAGTTTGCTTTGCCTTTCAAACTCCCTTTCTGTTTGATGTCAGTCTTTGCCAGTGGTTTTTGTTCTGTTCACATTTTATTTTATTGAATTACCAGATTACAAACCAGTATTTCGGTACTCAGTCTATTTGATCCTAAAATCGTTTTCTGAATACTGTCTAGACCCTCAAAATAAAAGGAAATACATTTCAAAGAATAGCACACCAGTAAAAGAAAATGAGCTTGTGAAGTTATATCACACTTGCCACACTGTCTAGACCCTCAAAATAAAAGGAAATACATTTCAAAGAATAGCATACCAGTAAAAGGAAATGAGCCTGTAAACTTATATCACACTTGCCACATGTGGAAAATGGCGGGTCCCTTGTGAGTAATGAAAATAGCGAAATTTCGGAAACGATGCAATTTCCTCTGTATGATACTTTGTCTTTATGGTACTAAGACATGACACTCATGAAGCATTTAATCAGGATACAAATTGTGGAATGTAGGAGTATATTAACTTCAATGTAAACGGCGTTGCAAGCCACTCTTATGGTTTGCTCGGTGATTGTCCGAATGGCGTTCGATAATTGTAATAAGTTATGCACTGCATAAATATTGACCTTTGCAATCAGTAAGCCAATTGGCGGCGCTACGGGGTAGGGGTGGGTGCACATCCACCATTTTCATTTCATTGCAGCTATGCTACAGTGTTTGCGAGGCGTGTGGCTGAGTTTATATTTTTCTGGATTCAACAAAGTCATATTCTGCAAATTTGCGAAAGTTGATTTTAAAACTATAAAATTTTCTTTGCACTTTGAGCGTGACCTTGTCAACCAGTTTGCCTTCAGTAGACGAAACAATTTTACTTGTGCTATTTTTGCGTGATTATCCTTCCATTCAAATTCCACATCATTGGTTTTCTATCTGATGAATCATGTGGCTGATGAGTATCAATCGGGGTTCCTTTTTTAGGGAAAACAAACCCTCTTTTGATATATTCACTCATGGAGCTATGACTCACTACAAGTTTAATTATTTGCCGGTCTCTTGACATTTCGACATTCAACTACATGTAGCTGAAATGTTCAATTACTTAGTTTATCAGTGGATAAGGGGTGCAATGCCATAGCAAAGCATAAAATTAGTTCAAAACTTCGCCAAACATTTTGCATCCAAGCCTCCTAAAATAAAAATCTCACATCCCCTACACTCAGTCCTTTTAAGTCGTAGTAATGAAGTCGTTTAGAATCGTGAGAAATCGTGAAAAAAAGTGCAGTGGGTACCTAGTAAGACGGTACCCCTGCAAGGGGAGACAAAGGACGAAGCCGAGCGGTTCGCGAACATTCTTTTGTACGCCATTGATTCTGAATTCTTCACTAAAAACCAGTTTCGTCCAGAGCAAGAAACGTACTTTAGAAAAGGATTTAATTGTGCAATTTTGCCTATCTCTCCTGGGGGCAATACTTTCTTAACAATATGATCATATTAATCTTTTTTAAAGTAGTCCCATCACGGATCAAGAAGAAAAAAAAACTTTCCATGTATCTCTTTTGTTTTTGTTGTTATGTCCACCCGTGAACTGACGCAAATGGCATTCAGGAAACATTCTCAAAAATTTGTGGAAATAACCATCAAAGTTTTGGAAATTTGGGACTCCATTTTAGAAAATTTATTTTTGAGTTGTGGAGACACTGCTTTCAAGTGGTTAGCTTCCCTTTTTGAACTAAAATATAAAGTTGGTCGAGCAAGCGACGTGACCAGGGCGGTAGCCTGCTGGGGGCAGTATAGGAAACTGCCCCCCTGAGATTTCAAAATCGTAAATGAAAGTTGGCCTACTTAAGAAAAAGTACTGAATGCTGAAAATTTCACTGTCCAAATATGATTTCAAGGTCCCCCAAACCCGGGATATCGCATAAAAGGGTTCCTTCCCCCAAAAAAGTTTCCCGGGAGGTCCCCGGACCCCCGTCACAGACGCGTTCTTATGTGGGTTTCTCTTCCTGACAAAAAACCATCTTCCTCCTACAAGGTACACCGCTTGAACACACCAGCATACCCACTGGCTATAGATAAAATAGCCAATGATTATTACCTTTAATTATTAGCTGAACTCAATGAGATTGTAAACGACTTTAAATTAAAAGGGCATAAGCAGTCACCGCAAACAACCCCTAAATGGTACAAATATCCTCTTATTTCACTTCACGTTGGCCTATCTTTCATGATATGTTAGAACATAAATATTGTATATTCAAGATAAACCAAGGAGTTACTTCGTACGTGAATTTCACAACTGAGTGAGAAACATTTTATAACACGATTCTCAAGAGCCATTCCTGAAACAGGATACCCGGGTACACTGATTCAGAATTGGGGTGACTGCCTTTTCCCTTCAAATCAAATTTAACTTTCCTTCTTGAAATCTAGATTTGTTTCTAAAGCATGAAATCTAAAAGTAAAGAATGTTTAGATGCAACTTTAAGGTGTAAATGCGTCATTTTCCCATCTGGGAGACATTTCGACCGAAAATTTTCTTGCAAGGCCTACCCTTCGGCTACGCACCTACCAATACGGTGGCTCCTCCAGTGGAGTATTAGGAACGCCAGGAAGACCCCACGCAGGGGCGGTGCCACGGTTGGAGGGGGGGCAAGGTAGGCATTTGCCCCCTCTATGGTTTTTCAACCCAGAAAATAAAATCGTCTAAAAAAACGTTTTAAGACATAATTTTGAAGCGGGTAGGGTGAGGTGTTACAGTATGTCACCCATCTACCACAATATTAGTTAAATTGTTCGTTACAAAATACCTGAAACTTGCAATCCCCGCACGCATAACGTTTTCTGTTTTCTCCATTGTTTACGTGAATGCAGGTTTAGTACTACATAAACACTAAGACCATTATACATAACGCGCAAACAAAAAGAGCACAGGAACCGAGAGTAAAGCTTAAACAATACAGTAGTATACCCTAACGCCAAGTTGTTGTGAGACCTTACACATATGGTGTCACAGAGCAAAAAGTTCTCCCTCTCTTGGAGAAAAGGTGCGTATCATTGCAAGTTACACCAAAAATACAGACAGCTAATTTGTGCATCAGGGGATGCGCGTGATCCATGAATCTCTATCTAACCAAAACCCCAACCCTACCCGTAACTCGGAATATATTTTCGTCCAGGGGAATCTTCGGTCTTTAGTGAACCTTCGACCAAGTGAACCTTCCGTCTATGGTATTCCCCCCTGTCCGGATTATGTAATGTTTGGCAATCTCAAATATTTACTGTCTCTCCATTCCCAGCATGTGACCATTTAAAGTTTAGAACGTGAACATATATATTGGGGGTATCATGAGTCAATCACTTAACAAACATTTTGACAATAAAAATATAAAAAATATTTAATAAAATGAATTAAAATTTGAAGAAATATTATATGTCTCCCTTATTGCATAAGCGAAGGAAGCGGGGGGCTGGGGGAAAAAGCCCCCAGTCAAAAATCTGGGCTATTAGTCAGAGCTTCAAGGAGGCCCTATACCGGTGTCTGCCAGCCTTTAGTTACCCTTTTATCTGTTTGTAATGCACATATTAACCAAGGAAAATATTCGTAAAAGTTCGTGCTTCTGTCGACTCTACGCACATATTTTTGAGTGAAAATCATACCCATACACAAAAGGTGTTGACTTCAGGAGGTTTGTTGACTACATACCCTTCTCTTAGACAACAAAGGCTACTGTCCTTTTTCCCTAAACCAAAACTTAAAATTCAATAAATTATTAACACTTTTCAGCCATATATGATCAGCTCAAAAATACCAAAGACATCACCATTTTGCATCTAAGCAATCTTAAATTGAAAACAAAATTCTCAAAGGGGAGGGGACACCCCTCCCCTTAGATCTCTCCCCAGAAAAGCATCTTTCCCCAAGCAAAAATTAAAATTCAATAAATCATGAACACTTTCTTTCATATATGATCAGTTCAAAAAATATACCAAAGATATCTCCATTTTGCATCTAAACAATCTTAAATTAACAAAAAAATATCTCAAAGGGGAGGGGACATCCCTCCCCAGAAAAGCATCTTTCCCAAAACAAAAATTAAAATTACTAAATTATAAACTTTCCAGCCATACATATGATCAGTTCAAATTATGTACCAAAGGCATCATCATTTTGCATCTAAGCAACCTTAAATTAACAAAAAATTTCCCAATGGGGAGGGGGACACCCCTCCCCTTAAACCCTTCAACAGGACGGCGATCACTCATCTCGTGCTTTGCCCCCTCCCCCCATCGAAATACCCTGGCGCCGCCCCTGCCACCACGAGTATCAGCCTTATAGGGGTACCATGCATGCCACAGCCGAAAAAATCAGTAAAAAATTAAAGTTCAGATCAAGGTATCAGTCCAAAACTTAACAAAGAAAAGATTATTATGGATCTAAGAAAAATTAGAACAAGAAAAGTTTCTCAAAGTGTAGAGGCGTCATCCCTCCCCTTAGGCAAAATCCCCTTTAACTACACCCTACCAAAATAGGGAAAAAAGTCACTAAATGATGAAGATTTCTAAACATATGAAGTCAACGTTTTACTAAGCTTTACCAAAGATAACACCATTTTGCCTTCAAGCCACCTCACGTAGACAAAAATTCCTCAAAGGGTCTCCTTCTACTAGACAGCACTTCTTGACTTACGTCCAGCCAAAATAGGAAAAATATCACTAAATAATTGGCAATTTCTAAAGATATAATCAGTTCAAAGCTTTGCTAACGATAGGACAATTTTACACCTAAGCCAGGTCTTACGTGTATCCCTCCCATCAAGACCTTCCACCAGGGTGGCACCCATGTACAAGTGAAAAAGGAAGGGTCCGTCCAGGTGTTATGTATCTGCAGGCACGCCACTTGGTGCTCCGCTTGGATAGTGTCATGAACTGCTCCCCAGGGATTTCGCCCAGGCTACGGCCCTGGTGAATGAAAATTGTAATGTGATTGCTATTATTAGGATACCTTCATATCTAGTGGTCGTTTACTGTACTGCAAAATAATTGTCATTCTAGACCAGAAACTCATTGTTATATCACATAGTTTTGCGTGAAAATTTTGGGGAAAAAGTTTAAATCTTATCTTTGAAACTTTTTTGACCTTCTTGTCAATCACAGGTGAATCCGATGTTGCTGAGTGTAATGAGAGAATACGATTGGACAAGAATCGCCATCTTAACTTCTTCTGAAAATGTTTGGCAACTGACGTCACATTCGTTGAGTAACTTCTTTAAAGAAAACAACATTACCGTAGCCTACTTTGCGACCTTTGACCCAGGTCACGAAACTATTGACGGACGATCCAAAACAGAGCACACACAATTGGTCGTGGCAGCATGTAGCACAGCCAGAAGTAAGTTAATGGCTTAGACAGTGAGACTTGGTATAAGGGAGCTTGCACCAAAGGTCAAAAGGTCAAATTTAGTGAATACGCTGGTTGTTCTGGAGAAAAAATGATCTACGAACCACCAAGCTCATTGCTTAAATACATGACCAAACGTCTACCTTTGCTTGTTTGTCCTCCAGAACGCGGTTGCGTTAGTTGACTTTTGCTCGCGTGAAACCTCCTTGTACGAACTCAAAGTTATATGTCCAATTTCCCCTTCCCAGGCTGTTCAAATACTGTACTCCCAAATAAGTTTACTTCCAGCTTTTGTCTGATTTGTTTCTCCCCGAGTACACTATTGGGTGTGATCTGTGCAATTATTGGTCAATCAGAAAGGTAATACGTGAAATGTGTGATTTGAAGTCATATCCACTTTTATATACATCAAAGTGCAGTCACGAAGTGCCTGGTTGCCCCAGAGTAGAAATGTAGTTATTGGACGAGTATCTACCTTTATATCAGGGAAGTTACACCTCTCTAGTCAACTAAATTTGCTCAAAGCGCTTTGTAGTATGAAGAAGTTTTCAAGCAAATGGAAGGCTTGAATCTTTTAAACTGGTGCATTTAAAGTGGAACTTAAATCTAGAACTAAAAATATATTTTAGAGGTTGGAAAATGAATTTCATTCGTTCAACTCCCATTTTCATAGCTTATTTTGTTGCTGAGATATAAAATGTTGAATCTATTCACTTAATTTGAAAAAGTCGATTGCGCAATAATTTGTGAAGTCCTTCTTGTACAACTCACATTACCTGCTTTGTTTCCTTTCAAAATTAAGATGTTTATGTGACCTTGAAATAATTACAGTTCCCTTGCAGTGTATGTTGTACGGCTATATAACCAAGTCACCCTATAACAGTAAGAAAGTGATTGCATTTCGGCACAAAGTGCATTGGCTGTCGAAAAAAAAAACAAAGAAAAGCAAGGACGGTAATTTGAGAAGTACAAGAATTACATCACAAATTATTGCGCAATCCACCATTTCAAATTGAGTGAATAAGCTTCAACATTTTATATCTCAGCTCAGGAATATCCTGTGAAGATGGAAGTTGGACCATTTGGATGCATTTTTCAATCTTTGTAACATATATTTTTGAAATTTTAGACTTTAGGCACTACAAATTACTACCACAATCATATTCCAGGCATATAAAAGGCTACTAAAAACTAATGGGTGCTGGAAAAAGGGGTTCTTTCTAATTCTGTCCTGTCTTCGCCGCTTTGTACTGATTTAAGCACAATATCTGTATGCTGTGAGCAATTCATATTAAAATGACACAATGTGTTTTGTGTTTTTAGGTATCTCTGACTATTCTTAATACTGAGAAGGAATGCGCGTTTTCCACCATTCATACTGCCCACAAACTATGTGGTGCGTTTTGCAGGATGTTTGTAAATTCACGGATCGATTCCGGTGTCTGCTATCTGATACTTGTAGATTGTTACGAAAATTTCTCGTTTGTCGGTTGAAAAGGAAACAGGAATACAAGCAATATTTAATGAAATGAAGTTAAATTCTTCCTGGATAGCGTGAAATAACACTTCAGCTTTAAACGAATAACTTATTAGAATATAACTTGTAAAGTTTGAGTGATGAAAGGAACAAAATTCGGTAAAACTAAGGACATCATTAAATTTTCCCCACAAAAAGTTCGAACGAATTCTCCCATCTATATATTGTTTTGAGTCGTTACACTAAACTTTTTCTTTTAATATTTAACACAAATTTTACTTCAAAGGTAGCATATGTGGCACCAGATTGGATGTAAGGACACCTAATTTTTCAGAAATTTTCAAAGGGGAGGGGGCACCCCCTCCTCTCAGACTCCTTGCCCAGGCAGGCTATCACACAACATAATGTATGCCTCCCACCCCCATGAGAGAAATCCTGGCTATGCCACTGATGATTATCATTATTATTGTAACAACTCCCCCCTCCCCCCAAATTATAATTAACATGGAAGGGTAGTAACACGGCAAAATGATTGTATGTAATTGACAGGCGGTGTGATAACCGATGCATGCCTATATGACATGAACATTAACACGTTGAACTCGCGTGGAAATTTTTGGTTATATTTTTCGGGCAAGTCGTTACAGCCGCCCCCCCCCCCCATCAACTTGAGCTCCTACGCCCCGGTACTAGTAAAATACACTAAGAATATTATCATTCGTTGTAGCACATTACTAAACACAGTGGATCCAGGAAGCCGTGAAGAAAAGGGAAGGAGTAAAAAAAGGAAGTTGTTTCCCGTTCTTTGAATATTTTCTTCAAGTTTGTTTGCTTAAACCGTAGCTGTAGTTTGCTAAAAATCGACAAGACTTTGCCATATTTCAGGAACTCAACAGTGCCAGGAGGCTTTAGACCATTTTAAGACTGTTTGATTTTTTCTTCACTCTTTTTGTTTCTTTTCTTTATAATTCAACCTCCAATTTATGTTTAAAATTTTCCCTCACAACATTATGAGAATCTGGGGATGGGTTGACTAAAGTTACTCATATTCCGGTCAGTAATAATTCTTTTTACGATACTTGTTTTAAAAATACCATCAAGTTTACTTCTTTTTTACTTCTGTCCATACTTTCAGTCATTTTTGTTTTCGCTTTTGGTGGAGACGTCCGGTCTATTATGCTCTCCGCGTCAGACGAGGGATTCCTGGACGGACATCACGTGTTCTTTTCCATTGACATCACCAATGATGCATACATAGGAGCAAATACATTTATGGGAGATGACGGGAGGGACGAGGAAGCTAACGAGGCCTTCCACGCTCTTTTCAACGTTCACATACGGAAACCCAAAACACAGGAATATGAACAGTTTGAACAAAAAGTCCGACAATATACCAGTGAAAAACCATTCAACCATGTCATAGACGAAGAAACAGAGGTACTAAGTCATGGAGATAGGTAGTATGTCAGTGGTGGTGGAACGTTCAAAAGTGGGTAGTGGAAATGGATCCCAGGGCCACCTGACACACCTAGTGATACTGTCATAACAAAGCAGTCGCCATCTTCTAAATTGCACTTTCGAGGAGGCCAGGTGTAGCCATGATTTTGTCATGGGGCGGGGGGGGGGGGTCGGGGGTTGTGAGATTTACGTGGTGTCTGGTTGGGAGTCCCAGTAAAGAAATGCTTAGAAACTGTGGGGTATTTACAAAATTATGAATATTAGAATAATACTGCAATGGCATTAGCAGTGGGTGTTTAAATCTATATCCAAACCATACTGCATGGGAGCTTTTAGAATCTGCGCTCCACTTTTATGGAACTCTCCTCTCGTGGTAATCCGTCGGTGCCCTGGAATAGACAGTTTAACGTGGTATTTGAGACAAAAAACGTTGCTTTAAACTACTGTTTGTAACTTAGAAGTAAGAAGAGATTTTTTTACAAAAAAAGTTTGAAATTTAGAGCTATTGAAGATTTTTTTAGTGATTGTATTGCTATTTTACACCTTTTTTCTGGGTTCATGTGTTTGTTTTATTTGCATTGTAATTTTCACCTTTTTTGCTTGTAATTATAGTAGTTTTAGTTCTTTGAGCTGGTGTGTTGTGAGGTGCTTAAAGCAGTGAACATCACTGTGGAAAATCTTTCATTTTACTGAATTCATTATTTAGCAATCAACAAGAACAGGTCCAGATATTGGGGAGAAAAAAAAATGATGTCTGAAGAAGATGATATACTACTGACTAGCAATGGACGATCAAGTTGTTCATGTGGTTTCCAAGCCCCTTAGTTAAGGGGGGTCAGGGGGCGTTCCCCTATAAAAAATTTTCACCCCATAGAATTACAGTTGCCTTAATGCAGTTTAGGTTTTCTCCCCTCCTAAAAATATTCCCCCTGGAAGGTGCCATCCCCCTTCAGCGTCTTGTATTAATATGGGCCTGCTGATGTCCTTTCAGATGTATATATCTCCTTCGGAGAACTTAACCCTTCAGATTAATGTTTGGTTTTCTCCCCAGGACATCCAGCCGAAGAGGCTTTTAAGAAAAGAAATATCAAGTTTGTCTGTCTCGTCTGATGTTTTTTGCATTTTTAAAATTACAATAGATCGATGTTCACGCGGGTCCTTTGTACGACGCTATTTTGATGTACGCGACAGCTCTTGACATGGTGCTAAGGAGTGGCGGCGATGTCAAAGACGGAATGGCCATTGGTGAGGCGATGAGAAATCTGGATTTCCAAGGTATGGTAATTGTTTGCCCGCCCGGCGGACGTGTATTACTCGTGCACCTGTATTGGCTGCACTCGTATTGCACGCCCGGCGGACGTGTGTTACTCGTGCACTTACATTGGCTGCTCTCGTGTTTGCACGCCAAATAGGAGTACATATCAGCGGCGTAGGAAGATGTTTGACATTGGGGAGGGGGGTGGGCAGACCAGATGTGACTTCTCGACCTTGAACCCCCTTCAAACACTAAAACACATTTGCTCAATGTGATTCCTCCGATTTTAATTTGAGCAAAATAAAAATATTCAAAGCAAAAGGAAACAAAAACAACACCATGCAGGAGTGATTTTTTGTTTAGGAGGCTCTGGAGGACTGGAGATTTTGTGGGGGTGACACCAGTTTGCTATCTAAGCGGAGCGCCACCATAGGTTAGCGCGGAGCGTACCAAGAAAATTTTAGATTCAAATACGTCCCAGATGGCCGGAAATGGCACTTGTCAGGCTTGATAGCAGCCATCAAGGTGTGCAATTTTTGTGAAAAAATGTAAAGCTTGATTTGATTTTTTTTTATAAAACACATTTCTGTGAGGACAGATTAGTTGAGCTGGCCTGGACTTGGGGTCCGAGGATTGGAAGTTTGAACCCCATTTACTATCTACGCAAAGCGTCACCATAGGTTTGCGTGGACGGAGCGTACCGAGAAAATCTGAGATTTTAATACATCCCAAATCACCGGAAGTGGCGCTTGCCAGGATTTTTGAAGCCATCAAGATGTGTCCTTGTTGTGCAAATTTTGTAAAGTTTGATTTGAATTTAACACTTTAAGTCTGTTACAATCTATTCGACTTCATTCAAAATTGTTCAGCGTTCAGTTATCCCCCATGGGTTTCAGTGGATTAGTTGGAACTGAGATTTTCTACAGCCAGAGTCTGTTAACTTATTATTAAGTTGAGTAGAGGTAGCCCCACGATTTGCCCGGCGAACGGCCAACGACCCGAAGCTCCGACAGCCCCAGTGCAGTCGAGTATTGGTGAGGTGGGATTTGAAGAAAGCCTGTGCACTAGCCTCCATTTCATTTGGGTCATATATTGCATAAAATTTGTATATACTAGAGAAGCTAAGTTCCGAGTTGATTATATGTTTTTTCCGGAATCTAAACTGTAAAACTGGAAAGCGCGCGAAGCGCGCGAAAATTTTTCGGGTCATTTTTCACAAAAAACATAGGCCTATGTAATTATTTAAATAATAAGAAAAGCTGTAGGGGTTCTAGACTGTATAGGAGATAATATGCATTGTATCGAAACTACCTTGACTATCCGATGAAATAGCCAAATATTGCTCGGTGAGTCCTTCACCAACTGGCCGTACCGCATGACACACAAGAGAACAGTAGCTAGGCTTTGCAATATGGGATGAAATTTACGACCTCTACATAAACTGTGTACTTTTCCTACGTGTTATGGTAAAGGGGAAAGGACTTGCGCTATCTAGGATGTAGAATGGAACTATTGAAGAAACCAGAATAACTCTCCTGCGCGCGTAGCGCGCCGAAAATTTTAGGTTTTTATTAGAGAAATTGTCCTCTTAAGAGCAAAAATGGGTAAAAGGAAACTGTAAAGTGTCACAATTGTTGGGGGGGGGGACCAAAATGACATTTGGCCCCCCTCAAAACATATTGGCCCCCTTGGCCCCCCGGTTCCTACGCCACTGCATATTCGACACCTGCTATGAAGGTTAGGTAATTGTCATCATATAAAGTTTCTTGCTGAATATAGAGGGACCGTGTTTCATAATAGAACGATTGAGTGTATTTTAAAGCCGGGGAGATATTTGTAGACTGTAGAGTAGGGAGATTTTTGCCATTATTTGCCTATCAGTATGTTAGAAAAAGTAATAAAACCACATGTTATGCTAGAATTGATGAGGTAATTTTTAAAATACTAGTACTTTCTGGTTGCTAAGGCTGAAGTCAAAGGTCAAAATGTAGGTCGCAGGTCATATTTGCCTAGATTTTTGCACTCGTGTTCGTTGGCATGATATGTCGAAAATTAAGAGGGTGAAGTTCAAATGAGCTAAAGTTGGTTTTTACCCAATGTTATGCTGTATTTTCAAAAAGGCTAAAGAGTCGGGTCTAGCACTTGCACTGGGCTGTGGATTATTTTGATTTTACAGGGCTAAAGGTGTGAAGTGGAGAGTAACTTGCTTAGACCATGTAAGGTAATGCACAACCCCTTTGAATGACTGTCGGGTCAGACTCAGAATTGGCCAAAAGAGGGACCACGGAAATATCAACTGGCTCGAATTTTGGTTAGCTGGGCTTTTACAATAACCTTACGTATATAATAAAGGTGACAACAGATCATTGTAATACAAGCACGTGAATGGACGCCTCCCGGGAACATGGCTCCCTGAACATCTTCCTGGGGACAATTCTCACCAACACGATACAAATTTTCTTGTCGGGGAAGTTGCCTGAGGGCTAATTGTCATTGCTTGGAATTGTCAGGGGAAACTTAAGAGGGAAGTTGGTATATTTCTTGAAAGATTGAAATAAAGTTACGTGTACCTTAATCTATAATGTTGCGGGTGGGAGTTTCCTCGAACCTGTCAGCACCGATTAACTCTGTTCTAAGGGCTGTGATGGCATGCTGCATGAATGTTCATCGTTTACAAGCTGAAAACAGAAGTCAAGTGCATTGACATCACTTTCTGTCGGTTTTAGGAATCGATCGACTGGTCCACATCGACGAAAACGGAGATAGAAATCCTGATTATGCCCTACAGGACCACATCGATCACAGCTTTCACGATTTCGCTCACTACGCACAGGCAACAGGAAACTACTCTATCATCGTGGAACCGGTATGGCCGAACGATAGGATGGAGCCTCCGCTTGATCACCCGCCCTGTGGGTGGGACATGGAGCTGTGCCCTGACACAACAGGTAATTTGCACCACAAACAGTGTCACACCCCAGCACATAATGGGGGAAATAACCGCCTCCCTCAGTAAAATTGAGATGTGGTTTCAAATTACTTGCGGTGCGGATTTCGAGTCCCGTGAGAAGGTATTGTGAAATGACGACTGAGGTTATGTTTTGGTAGTCGTTGCCTGAAAGGGCTTTATTTAAAAGCTTTGAGAGGGGAGAGGATGCATTCGGCAAATGTAGTGATTTTCCAGTGTTTAAAGGTCGTGTGGCATGAAAATAGCATAGTTGGATATTTGACGTAAAAAAGCATTAAAAATCCAGAAAATAGCCGCAATTTCCTTTAAAATCCATCAAATACTGACCATGTTACAGGGAAATTTCTATTTCACACTTGCTTCATGAATAAACATGAGCTAAATATGCAGATATGTGACATCGAAAGAGGGAAATACCACATATGGCACATGTTAGCCTTTGTTTTTCCAGGACACTGGTAGCAGTGTCCAGGACACTGGTAGAAGTGTTATCCCCGGAGGGGTTTATTATAAAACTTAAAATTTTCCTTGGAAAATATTGATATCACTCACCAAACTGTAATCAATATGATCAGTAATTAAGAGATAATTTATATAGGGTTAACAAAAGAAATCATAACACTGTGCAACACTCCACATCATTATTTTTGCATAGGCAATTAGTTTCTTCAGAAACCATCAAACTTTGAAGACGTATAATTTGAGAACGGTAAAAGATATTGAAATAATTCCAACGGATCTTTGATTGGAGGACTTAATTCTTTAAGTGACAAGTGAAACAACTCTTTTTGGTGGCATGTCACACGACCTTTAAGGTTTTGAATGGATTGCGGAATGCAATGTTGTGTCGCCACCTTTAAAGGCAATAGGCAGTCACCCCATAATTTCTTTGAAAAATTAACAAACTCTCGCAAATCTCCTCATATGCCTTACAAGTATATTTGAAGATGTTTTTGAACATAATATTACAAACAAAAGGTAAAGCAAGGAGTTATTTGCCATGAATTTAGTGTTTCAGTGACAAAAATATTGTCACATGATCAAAAGGCGCCATTCATGAATTTGGATGACAGGGTATACTACTTCAGACTGGGGTTACTGCATTCTCTCCTTAATGTTCTCACTCCCACAAACTTTAAAACCCGGAATACCTCTATTTAAATTGCTTCATATATGTATCATAAATTATTTATAGTGTAAGTATCGACACAAAAACACCTCGATGAGAGTATTGCATTTTCATTACATCAACGCCCAGAAAAAAGTTTATCACTATCAAAACATTCAGTGCTTCCAAAAATTAACAAACTCTGGATATTGATTTTTTCTCAAAAATATTGCAAATTACAAGAGTTACGGATGTTACATTATTTAAAAATTTGAAATTTGGGTGAATTAAATATTCACGAGAATCAAGGCAGTGAGTTTCGTTCTGCAAAAATAGATTTTGTTAAAGAAAAGTTACAAAGCTACCTTATTTTCAATTGTCAAGCATTCTGTATCGATACCTCATGATTTTAAAGATGTAAAAGTGTAAACATTTTTCTCACTACAAACGCAATATATATATATATATATATATATATATATATATATATATATATATATATATATATATATATATATCCCTTTAAGTGTTCTGCTGCTTTTTATATTAGCACAATTGCTGTATAAAAAATCTACAAATATTGTAACCACATTGGACATTATAAAAAAGGGGGGGGGTCGGCTGATTATTTTATTTATTTCCGTTGTTCTTGAAAAAAGAAAGCATCCCAAATAACTAATAACACTTTTTGTTTCTTTTAACAGGCAGCATTCTTGGTATAGTGTTTGGTGTCTTCTGTATTTCAATGATTATACTTTTGGTAACTGGTATCCTAATATTTCGGTAAGTTTTTGCAATAAAATAAAAATAAACTTTCAACATTTATTTAGTACAACGAAAAACCATGTCTTGAGCAAGGGTTGTTCGGCTGAAAGAATAGATTGATTTGGACAGAGGTTAGAACATATGCAGTAAAAAGAGAAATTTTCGTGTCTCATGTCAATACACACACTAGACTGGACAAGACGAATAAGAAGAATACAGTTACCACTCTAACAGGTTTTTACTTTGTCACCTCTTTCGACCTTCCTGGAGGAAGGGGGAGAGGAAGGGGGAGGGTTATACGAGACATTTCTTGTTTTAAAAGGAACCAGCCTTGGATGAAAAATGATCTCATCTTTACCAAATCTTTTAACTATTAAAATATTTAGAAATTCTCTTTATTAAATGTTTCTTACGTTTTAAAGCCTTAACGTGGCACTCCTCCCTGGGTGTTACCAAAAGAGGGGGGGGGGGGATAGGTGGGAGCTACCATCTTTGTCCTTAGTACGTCACTGGACAGGGCATACATCAGATACAATACATGGTAAATATAGCAAGGCTGCTTAACATCGTCAGTAAAGTTTTTGTAAATTGGGAACATTATCTTTGCAGTAGCACATTTCCTTCATTTTTTTTTACCTTATTTCGTCAAATATGATGCAAACAAAATAAAATAAATTGCAAAAGCATGGGAATAAAACAAATTTCAATATGATCACGACATGTTTTCCAAAGGATTAAATAAAATAATTTTGTAACTTTTCGATTCTATCAAGACAAATATTCTCCTTTAAAGTGTAAAATTCAACATCCATAATCAAATGAAACTTATAATGAAAGGTCAATGAGTGAATTATTGTGTTATTATATTTACAGAAATTATGTGCTTTTCATTCGTTCATGAGAAAATCACCTCAAAATTTTGATAGTCATAAAAAACAAGTGTTACAAATAGCGCTTGTTTGAAGCACTTAGCAAAATATTAATCTTGAACCAACTTTATATAAAATTAATGGAAGTTTTAGTAACATGTCTGAAGGTGGGTCTGCAATCATTCATAAATACAATAAAGGTGTGTTTCTGTGGTAAACATCTACCTACCAAGTTTTAATAAATGCCGTATACCACTTTTATATCTAGAAGACAGACATCGTAACTTCCCACACGTCACTTTAGTAACTTTTTTTCTGAGAATTAAAATGAAAAGTAAAATGTTCATTAAGCTATCCATATTAGCTCCATGAAATATCCTTATTGACAGTTAGTACTAGATGCTCGTATTAGACGATTTTTGGAAAACCAATGTTTCCCGGTATTTAACTTAAAGTCTTTCCACATTGACCAGGTCCGTATACTGGTATACAGATTCTTCAATGGGTGGATTCGTTATTCTGGAAAGTGGGACATTTGAACCCGGCTAAATCGGTTGACCACGTGTTAGAAAGCACTCTCGATTGTAAGGAATTTATCGTTTGGGGTGCATGGGGGTAAAGGAAGTCGAGCTAACATTGACACTATTTAATGGGAGGTCACCACTGATTGATAAGTAGCGCACAAGAAAATTTTAACTAGATATGCCTTCTCGCTTGCAGATATAGAACATCCTAGGCCTTGTAAAATACTAACTTGTTTTATAGTGTGAGATATTATGTGTTATAAATTTGCACTTCCCCAAGATTTAAGGTAAGTTCGAAAATTTCATTCCTTAAAATCACTCACTGTGTTATCAAAAATGAAACAACAGATAATCATAAAACCATTCGCGGTGCAATGTTTTAAGGTCTACGCTTTGTAAAATACGACAATTATTAACAGCGAACTTTTTATTGGAAATATGAATTTCTAAAACGCGAAATCTCCAACCCAGAATCCTAGCGTAGAGCTAGGATTGGAATAATAATGTAACCATCAGCCTTAGGCAGTTAGGTGTGCACAAAGCGCATCGAAAATAGATATTTTTAGAGTGATTTTGGTGACATTTTCACTTCCTTTTAAAATTCAATGTTTTATATATATATATATATATATATATATGTTAAAAAGAATCATATCAGAATATTTTTCAAGAAACGTGTGTCACTCTTGGGTCATGGGGAGGAAGGTTCAACGGTTACCTTCAACCCCTCCCGCGTGGCTACGAACCTGACAAGACCTATAGAAAGTACCACAACTGTCAGTCTCAGGCTGGAAGAACATGTTGGCAATAAGAATCGTTGCCAAGTGACGCTCCGCTCAGATAGTGTCACGGCAAAATCACCCCCTACCTCCACTCTCTTCAAGGGAGATGAATCCGTCATGGGCCTATTACCACCAGCTTTGGTACGGCACTGGATTTAGGCTATAGACCATATGCATTGACGTCATGCGACGTCAATTTGGAGGCAAACAATGCGCTATCACCTCGGTGTACAAATCAGCTGTCTACACTTGTTGGTGTAACTTGCATTGATACCAAAGAGATCCTAAGCTTTAGCCTAGGATTTCTCTGAGTGATACACGCTTGTCTCCATTGGAGGGCGTAGTTTTTGATCAGTGATGTCATGTGCATAAAGTTTTAGAGATGATCGAATTGTGACATTAGTTCTCATCTGTTTTAGGTGTGCCCAATGCCATTTGAAAATGATCACATGATTTATTATAATGCCACCTAGTACTCTGTAAATACCCAGAGCCGCTGAGGGCTTCACTCTACGAATTTGCTTGAGGACGATATCCACCCGGGACCCTCGGGTGGAGCTCTTACGGCGTTATTAAGTCTTTCCAAAATGAGACCCGAAGATAGAACCCATCCGTACCATGCGTCTTTTTTGTTTCTTTTCTATACATGTCTTTTTCTGTCGGTGACCAGTGCGATAGTTTCCTATGAAAAACATGTGGCCCGCCAAAAAAAAAATAGTACTAATAATAAAGAACTCCATATCACTGTTGCATGACTAGAACGACTAAGATTTTCCAAGGTTTTAAGAGAGCCAACTTGGGCATTAAAACCCAATATTCTCATCATGCACACAGCATTAATTCGAAGCGGACCACGGATATTTGCCGGTAGGTTCGTCTAAACCTTGCATACGGACCTGCATTGACGACCGATACTAGAAATGCTGTGATTCTCTTGGTCCTTTTTAAGGGCTTGATCGCTTCTTGTATAAGGAACTATGACAGTTCTTTCCATACTTATTTAAACACAACTGACTGAAATCAGCAAGCAGGTGACCCAGATTTTCCATTTTGTTCTACATACATATTGAGGGTAATTAAATAGGTTAATTACAAAAGTGACTTTCACTGCAACATCAACGTGTTTGATTCATTTCAGTCGTATGAAATATTTAAATGAATTCAACGCTATAGATGCCTGGAAGCTCAACTACGGGGAGATTTACTTCGGCAAAGGAAAGACAGATGTAAGTAGCCTTTGAATGAGTGACAGACATAATCGGGATAAATAGGTAAATAAATCACTTTAAGGCACGTATCACGAAAAGAGAATGCGTCAACGTGACGTATGACGTAAAAACAGCAACATCCAAAACAGCTTTTGATTCCATAAACATAAGTTTACATACACCCTTGAGTAAACTTAAAACTTGAGGTACTATGGTTCCTTCGGTATTAAATGGTTCTATTCCTATTTAACTGGTAGACAGCAGTTGGTTGATACATGGAAGTACCCGTACTACCTCGTGGTGGTACTTCCATGGTTGATACAAATGGGAACACGTCCATTCTTTCCTGAATAGATTATGGTGTCCCTCGTGGGTCTGTTGTCGGTCCCATTTACATCGTTGTTTCCAATAGAGTACTTCTGTATGCTAATGACACCGCTCTTAGTGGTCTCTGGGAGGGATTCTAAAGAAAGTGAAAATATTCTCAGTAGACAACTATAACATTAGTGTGTACATGGTTTACAAACTATCCCTGAATCTTGGGAAGACTGAAACTTTTTTGTTTGGTAGACCTACAATCTTGGACAAAACTGTTGGAACACCTCCAACCGTTGTAACGTATACAATATGATGTCGTGCATGATTTAGGAAACCCTCGTCCCCCAGTTCAGTGTTGCGCACGATTTACGAAACCCCCGTCCCCCCAGTACAATGTTGTGTCCAAACTAAAGCGGTGCATCTCCAATTGACATTATTACCTCCAACACTATACGGGGGAGCGGGGGTGCAGGGGTGTTCCAACGAGTTTTGTCCAAGATTGTAGCATGGTTCGGAATGCTGATCCTGTAATTGTACCGTGTAAAGGTATTCAGATGAAGATGGTGCCGAGCTCGATGCTTGCCTTACTCGTGTAAAAAATGTGTGATCGTATTGTGAAAAAACAAATAATGGCTCTCTAAAATTTCTGTACAGATATAAGCCGTTCCTCACTCCCTATGCCAAGAAGCTAGCCTTGTTACAGCTCTTATACAATGTCATATCGATATGCGTTTTGCTTTTGGTAAGGTAGTCTCTCTAAAAAATCTAAAATAAGATTGCAAACGTTTCAAAATAAATTACAGTAATTACGTTTACTTTAGGTTTAAACTATGCGATACTATGCTTCCTCAGCACCTTTAAAATTATGAACTGGCTTCCTGTTGTTTACAAAATCTATCTTTAAAAAATTGACACACATTTTTAAATAATAAGTCTACTCTAAATTACCTCCATAATCTGATTTTGTCTAGGTCGCTGTCCATTCATAGAATCAGAAGAAGTGAGAATTTTATTAAAATTCATCATTGTGTCTCTCGTTTTGGTCAATATACCTTCCAAGTCCCAGTTGGATAAAAGGTGTTCGTTTTGATAAAGAAATAACTAAGTTCTTGGTATAAACAGGGAGGTGGTATAAGATACAAACAGGAGGAGGATTATGAATATTAATAGAACCGTATGCAAACATAGCAGTGTAAACATCAATAAGAATATTGAGAGAAGCAAATAGCTTGCTGGTGTGATCGTTGAAAGAAGCAAAAAGAGATGTGAAGAATTGCTCTCCTTACAGGGCCAAAGGTTCTTTACATAAGAAGACAAAGTACCGGACCATACAGTCACGCAATAGGTTGTATGGTGTGAATAAGAGTAGAACATAAGTAAAGCTGAATATGTCTAGGTCGATAATGGTTTAATGTAGAATTCCAACACATCGGGCAATTTTTGTAGAGACAGTTTTAACTTGACTATTCCACGTTAACCCAGAAGCAGTGATTACCCATACAAACCTAGTAGAGCGAACCCTTTCAAAGATAGTGTTCATATATTGAAATGTTAAACGGCAAGTTACTTTACACAGGGAGTTGTAAGGAAAGGAGATCCAACATTTATGTCTCCTTTGAGACTAGGTGAATGCCAACATTTATCTGCCTATTGTCCTGCTCTTGAAACTTCTCTAAGACCTGAAAAAGATTTGGTACTGAGGACAATGGTTTGTGCCGTCTGCTACATCTCAAAGACTCATCATGATGATTTCATCAATTGACATTCCATTGCCAGTCGTCAAGGAAAAAAAATTCAAAATTTGAAGCTTTCGTCATTTGTCGTCACAGGTAACCTCATTTCAATTTACTTCAATGAAGAATTTCTTAAAATCTTCTTTGTAGACAATGCTTGCTACTAGTGAGGAAAGCTGTGAAAATTGTATTTTTTGTTAGGCTTGTACAATGTGTCAAGGAGACGACCCATCAAGATCTTAGGGACACAAATGACTTATATTAGTTAAACGTTTATGGACAGTCGTTTAACTTAAAATATTTATTGAAGCTTAATTCTTGTCGGCAAAGAGGTTACACTTCAAAGTAACGTGGTAACAATGACATTTGTTTCTGGATTACTTAGGTTTGAAAGGAGTCAGGAAAGGCCAAACAATCGGAATAAAGGGACCTGTCAATCAAATTGTGTTACCTGAAAAGGGATTAAATTATGTTTAAGCACATACTGTCCGACAGATTTGGGCGTTGGGTCATCTTCCCTAACACCTCCCTGATTTACACTGCCTTTAGTTTTATTAAAAAGGAGAAAGTTGGTCTTACTGACACCGAGAAAAGGTATTTTTGGCGGAGAACCAGGTGTAGAATTTGTAAGTTTCAGACAAACTGAGTTTCTTTCAGTAAATTAACATTATGACCAGTAAAGAAAATATTAGTATCATCAGCAAACAATATGGTAGAATATTTCTCTGAAACCTGATGAATGTCATTGACTTAAATTATTAAAAGTACCGTAATGGATCCTTATGGAGCACCACTTACTACATTCCTTGGATCTGAGTTTACATTATTCAAAGCTGTGAATTGGACTCTGTGCGAAAGAAAACTTTTCATCCAGTCTAGGCTGATGTTTCTTATACCAGAATGAATACGTTTCGTGAACAAAATTTGGTGGTCAATTGCATCAAAGGCTTTCGACAAATTTAAAATGGCATTCACAGAAATCAATGTATTGTCCATAGCATAGTATAAATCATCTAAAGCATCCGTTAAAGCCAACTCATTTCGATTATCCTGTTCGAAACCCTTATTATCCCTTAAACATTATACAGTGCTTACTAGCAAAATCTTGAATAAGATTATAAACTATTCTTTCGAAATTGTTTGAAAATGCAGATAATACTGAAACTGGACGATAATTGTCGCTGGCTACAGGGTCACCTTGGTTATAAATAGGAATGACTCTGGCTGTATATTACTTGGTCAGGAACAATACCAGTGGTTTCACAATAAAAGACATTACTTTTCCTAGTATTATGGGCTTTATATTATCAAAAACAGCAGATTTATTCAGTTTCAAGCTAGACATTGCAACCTTATATATTTCACTTTCATTTGTTTGAGACGTAAAAAAGAGTTGTGGGATTAGCATTCTTCAAATACTTGTGAGCTAATTTCCCCGCCCCCCTCTTGCAAGAGGGTGAGGTTCATTTTGCCCATTTGAGTCGTTTTAACAGACTAGAAAAATAAGTTTCGATGACTAATGAAAGATATATGTCCTACAACCGTTTGTCTAACTTATGTTGCAGTATGATTAACTAATAAAGGAACACTTACTAATTACAGCACATTAAAAAGAAATAAAACTGGCTCAACTTACCTCACTCTTGGGGTAAGTTTAACTCATACAGTATACATATGGTATTTCGGCGAAATTATGATTATGATAGTAAGTACTTGATTAATAACATGAAAACTAATTTTTATATCACAGGCCTATTAATGTTATTGATGTGATTACTTACAGTTTAATCTTTGCTGATATCGCTGAGTGTGTATAGGTCTATCAGTAATGCTCAGCTTACCCCAACATAAACTGATCAACTTACCCCAAGATGATGTGATATGCTAAGACTATACCTGAGTCAAGAATGTGGTATTTTCCTACAACGAAAGTTTGATAAAATGTGATATGATTTTGGTACTGAATAGAATATGTAAAGGTCTAAAACTTCTGTCATTACATAAAATTCGTAAATATGACGCAATATTTTGTTCACAAAATTCATTTTTAACAAGAAAATTCAATTATTTTATCGCTAACCCTCCTCCCTGGTATCTTAAACTTGCGTGCTCTTGGCAAAAAGTGCTTTTACAACTAGCTCTTTCTTGGAGGGAGCATAACATATTTACACATTTTTTCTTGGTAATATAGAGGGTCCGGTGGCTCAACTTATCTGTGGGCCCAACTGGGACCACTCTCCCCTGTACGATCTTTGGTGACTGAAGCTTCTCTCTTTTTGGAATGGGAGAAATTCAAAGTTTTGGAAGCAAAGTTTTGAATCTGGTCATAGTCATACGAGGGCGGACTGGGGATGCACCCCCCCCCCATTCGGATGATTTGCTACTTTCGGGCAAAGTAAATGCTATTTTTCGTACGTAATTGCTTAAAATTTCCGGCAGAAGTGCTCAGGTTACACCAAATGAACGCCTAGAAAGAAAAATACGTCTTTGTAAGTTTAGGACTGAGCTGCATTTAGTGAATAATTCATCTCGTCTCCAAGTGCAAAAATATGGGTCGATTCATATTGTAAACGTACTACGGTATGCATGGACTGCATGTATGGTCCATTTACATTCTGTGGCGGCGACAAACAGTAGAGTATGGATCAGCCTTGACAGGCATGGCGAGAGGGGAAACGAAGGTACACCTTAATGAGGGGTGTGGTATCCAGAGGACAACTTTAGAGCACCTAGTGGGGTAAAGATATTACCGTGTATCAATTGAACGACTTACAAGATAAGTCTCCCAGAAACAGATTAATGAAAAAAAAAAAAAAATTCGCAAAGAAATGATCATGCAGTGAAAGCTCTTGTAAAATAAATCGATTCTTCACAAACCGTTGACAAAGACGCCGGTACAATGTAACTGGATTTCATACATGAAAAGTATTTCTACCTCAATTTTCTACATCATTCAGAAAAGTTCAAGCGGGCTGCTCCGATCGACAAAAAGTTTGGACACAACCTCTCATACAAGTACGACAAGTGAGGGCCAGAAATTCTGTAAGGCTGGTATCTATAGAGTGAGTACAAGTTTCTAGTACAGTTTTTGCTTCAAGACCATGGGCTCCTCTGGAGGATAATGTTTGAGTTAAACTATCTCAGATTGCTATTTTCTGGCATTTAGCAATCAAATAAGTACTCTCTAAATGTAAAAGAGTGAAGTTCCAGCAAAAAGATTGACTACAGTGACCAGTTCCTGTTTCGAGTGGAATTCCACTCTCCTCGGAGTGGAATTTTCACTCATTTAGAGGTAATTACCACTCCGAGTAGAGGGGAATTTCAGTCTATTTCCACTCGAAAAAAAGAGTGGTCACTGCAGTCACTCTTCGAAGAGTGAATTTCACTCTTTTACATTAAGAGAGTACCAGTACGCAAGTAAACTAAGTTACAATGAAATTATTTGTTATTACAAGAAGGGTCTAAGCTCAAATCAAGTTTAAATGTGCTAGAGGGGTACTTATTCTAAGCATTCTGGTGAAATTTGCATTGAAATCCGATGTGTGGTTCTCAAGATATTAGCAATTTAACTTGTCACATTTTCAACACAAAGTTAACTTGAAGCAAGCAGATATGATGTCATACCCTCAAATTAGTTACCAGTCTTTTGTTTTTCTTAAACTTTACAACCAATTTTCTCCTTCACAATCATATGATATTGGAATGTGATTGCATGAGAGGCATAAGAATTTTCCAACTTCACATTCCACATGGGGAGGTCCAATCCCTATTAACTTCAAGGTCAGCACAACAAACTGAAGAAACAAAGGAAACAAAGCATTTCTCATCAGTGTGAGGAAGTGATATAACCCCTGCTTGCCTCAAGCTCACTTTGGGTCACAAATGTAGTAACTTCATTTGCTGATATCTCGAGTACTACATGTCCGATTTGAAAGAAAGTTTCACTAAATTGCATAGATTTAGTTCCCATTCCACATATGAAAATTACTTTTTTGCTTATACCCTTCCTTTAATATCTAATGCGACCAGTCTGCATGCAATTTCGGAAAGCAAGTAATGACCATACACTCTTCAAAATGGCCTAAAAAGTTGGGTCTGGGGTCGATAATCAGAAAAATTGTAAACGTGAGCACTTTGATAGGTTGTCAAACGTGGCAGTGAATATGGCAAAAGTGCCGACAGCCTGGCGAATTCTTCAAAGTAAAGTTACACAGAATTTCAACGTTCCTGCAAGATAGGACTACATTTTATAGGTAAAACAGCAACATTACTAATTTACCTTAATTAAAATTCATACCAATTATTTGATGAGTGTATCAAGCCCAGAGACAGGTTCTTAAAACAGGCTCACACCGAAGCCAGGACCTGCAAACGGCGCGCCGAATGTGCGAAACTTGTATGAGTCTATAGGGCTTCTTTCTGTACGGAAATTGTGAAATAAAATAAGTTATGTTTTCCCAGGCTTTGGAAATCAAAGTTAGTACTCTCGTACACACTTTTAATGAGGAATCGTGCACTTAAACGAAGTGCTACAACAATGCATGCAATTTGGTAGGCCATGGAATAGCCATATGTCTGTCAAAAAATTAAGAAGCTGTTCTGTATGACTAACCCAGGGACATTTAATTTAAACACCCGAAAATGCGATATGCAAGCATTCGGCAATCACGAGAAGTACAAAACATGGCAGCGCACCTTAATAATCCACCTTAATGATCGTCGGTAAAAAAGGAAGTTGCGACGAACAAGGGAGTGGGTCCTTGTTTATGATGAACGTCGGATCTTCAGTAAACATTGATTAGCTGCTTCAATAGGGAGTATAAGGAGTTGTCATTTTGAAATGAACCTGTAACTGTACTTATAAATAACATGACTTATTCACGTCGATGGAGCACACTGCATTAAATCTCCTTTGAGATGTTAAAAGTGTGTCATGGCATAAATTTTTTAGATCAGAAGTATCTCTTCCGACTGGTACATAAAAACATGTTAAACACTGTTGGACAGACTTTGATTGACAATTGCAAGATTCCAAATCCTGTTTTTTATGATTCTTTAGAAAAAATCTTCCTCATCCAGTACACCACCTAGCAATAGAACAGTTATCTCAGGTGCGAGCGTAGCGTGCCAAAATTATTTAAATCAAGTTCGAGAAATTAGACTCTTGCAGCAGAGTTTATGCACATTATAAGATATCTTTCAGGTTAGCATCGTGGCGAGTGTTTCCATCCCGGTCAAGCGAATGTAACGACAAATTCGGGGAATGTACCTACAAACCTCCTGAGGATAAAAGGTGGGGACAGTTGCTCCTATGCCCCTCTTGGCTTTACTACTGACGATTATAATATAAAGCTATAACTTGAGGTATTGAATTCAGATTCAGTTTTTTATTTTTTTCAGAGTTATGCAAACTTAAGAATAGACACATTTTTTTATATAGTCGTGATCGTTTCTACATTACTTTATAGGGAACCCAAGTTGCCTTAAAATTTATTAACCGTGATACTGTGCCTATAACACCGGATGTAATTCGAGAAGTCAAAGAGGTAAGCACAACAGTAACCACGGAGTGAGAGAGGGGGTGGGCACGATTCGATGGTATTAGAATTTCATCCATTTTGAAGGTTAATTACCCTTTTTTCAGAGGTAAGCCCAGTTATCAAGTTTTAATGATATCTTCATTTCGACACCAAATGTAAACTGTCTAAAACACTTTAGCTAGAGGAAATGGGGTAGCCCATGTATGCAACCAGAACCCTTTTAGATGCTCGAGTTTCGTACCTCGAATTACCCGTCCATTTTAGAACAAGTCATTCTGGTCTCATATATATTTGACAATTTAAGAGAGAGGGAGATTCGTTTATTGATCTGTCGTTGGGAATTCAAGAAACTACATCAGTCCGGGGCTGACTTATGTAAAAGACGTAAAGCACAATATTCCTGACTGTCCAAACAATTCCTCGACACGGACTAAAGGAACATTAGGTTTTACTGAATTAAGAGCCACAATCAATTTGCCAGAGAGTTACTCTTCTTTACTCCAATCCTTGCCACTCCCCAAACAGGAGTTTGAGAATGATAAAGGATGACAGTGTCGTCATAACTATTATTAATTCGAATACCTTTCAAGATTACCAGGACGGTCTCTAAATAAGCTGTTAAGTAGACTAGTGACATAGCTCCGTGGAAGGGGCAACAACATATCTTTCGAGAGGATTTGCTTAGACGTAGCTTATTAAGGCAGTAGTGATTTTCGTTGTCACAAATGTGCTAAGGGACGAGTAATTTTCTACTGGGCCCCTCTCCTTGGTCCCACGCCTTGACCCATCCCCTTTACTGCGGACCTGAAATTGATTCTACCTTTCGTGAAAGAACAAGAAACTGTTATTAAACTTCCTTCCTTCCAGGTAAGAGGCCTTCAGCACGATAATCTGAATCTATTTTATGGTATCTGTACGGAGTCACCTAACGTTTGTATCGTAACAGCTTACTGCAAGAGAGGAAGTTTGCAGGTTGGTGATCCATTTCTTTACTCGTGATTATAAAGTTTACAAGTTACTTTAAGGTGGCTTATATGGTGTGTGAGAAAATTTATTTGCATTGTCACCGGTGATGTTACATGTGACGTCAATATAAAGAAGACAAATTCTCTTGTTTGGAGTGAAACAACTAACATTGTCTGCGCTGCGCCCGCTGCACGACACCGCTACATGCCTGCCACCTATAGAACATGGAGAGCATCACATACGAGAACGGTTTGTTTCACTCCAAATTCGATTCCTTGACATGAATGTCGTCACACTAAAGAATATCAAGAAGAAATTCTTTCTACTCTTCCTGCAAGAACATTTCTACATAATTCGATGTCTCTCTTAACGATTCAGATTACACATTAGAGACAAAACAGGATTACCGGAGGGAGTAGGGGCACTAACCTCCCGTCCCCCACCTTTTACAGACATTGAGTTGGCTTATTTATTGGAACTACTGAGCACTGGAAAGTAAACTACAGGGTATTGAGGTTGTTAACTGTGACATCACTTCCGGTACAGTTATTGAAATATGAACGAAAACAAACCGCTTTCGTTCCGGAATGTGTACTGATATCTGTTCTTTTCAGCCAGCGCAAAAAGGGGCCATATAACTAGATAGGTCTTGCTTGCACTGTACAAGATTGCTGGTATCTGTTCTTTTCAGTCTAGAACGGGGCCAAGCATGACAGTCATATGATGTCAGGGCCGTCGGAACCAGGGCAGATTTGCAGATCCCCCAATAATTTTCAATTTGAAGGTTTTCTTTGTCTTGAAACGTGTTAACTTACCTTAGAAAGTGCATAACTCTCGAGTTGAATGGTTCGGCCCCTAATCTTAGATACCTTCCAACGGCACTGGATGTAAAGGCTGAGGGTCTGATGGGTCTGAGGGCTGGTCACGTTAGGTCATAATGTCTCATCAGGGAACATAGCTCCTTCAGTTAGCAGAACCCCATTCTTGGGTGACATTTGGTTTTCACTTTCCCGGCATCCAACCGAAGAGACTTATGGAAAGAAAAAAATCCAGAACAAGGCTACTCATGACAGACCCATGTAGAGGTCTGAATAATGAAATGTTGTTCAAATTAAGTTAGGTCTTACTTCAGAAGACACAGCTCCTCAGGGGTTCTGTTTGTGTATGTCCTTTCTTCTTCGGTTGTTGGGACTCACAAAAGAGAGAGGGGGTGTTGCAGCACATGTTTAGTGTGATAGTTAGTAGTCCCGGAAGGCCACACTGGTTTGTTTTATTTTAGTATTGAACAGCCAAGTCACAGTTGAATATCAGATTGTAATTTATAACTTCCACAGTAACCCCCCCCCCCCCAAACTGTGAAACATAAACAGACGGAGGGCAAAGAAACCCAGTGTTTACCCTCTTTTAGACATCCTGGCAAATTCTGCCACTGATCAGTTTATGAAAAAAATGTTTTTAGATCAGGAAAGGGGGTGGGGGAATGGGAAAGGAGAGGATCTTCTACCCACGTAAAGGGAACAAAATCATTAACAAATGTTTAACAAAGTAGAGACGCGCTATGTGTCCGAATCGGCCTGAGCAATTTCTTGTAGTGGCACAGGTATAGGGTCTTTCTCTTAGCAACCGGTAAAGCCAAATCGGGTTGGGCGGCGTCCCGCAACTCCGCAACGGGAGACTCTGTTGCTCCTCTAAAGGGGTAGTCCTAAGTCCTATCTTTATTCACACTGAAGCAAGTTCGCCAAAGCATTTCTGTCTTCCGACAAAGTTGCATGATAAACTTTAGTTATGAAAAGTTAGAAAAATGACGCAAAATCTTGTGACATATAGCTTATAGGAGAGTGTTTAAAGCTTATAGCTTTATAATAAAATTGAGGAAAATATTAAACCCCAATTTCAATCGATGGTTTGTATTTTCTAATTACCTTGATATTTGCTTCAATTTTTCGTTTCAAGCGATCATTTAATGTCATGAAACAAAAAATGAAGAAGTACTCGTTTATTCGTTTAACCTACTTCTGTTGCAGGACGTTTTGGAAAACGACAGCATAAAATTAGAAGAAAATTTCAAGGTATCGTTTGCAAACGATATATGTTCGGTAAGTATAATAAATTTAACTTTGAGGAATCACACAAAGTCAGTCTTATGTAAATCAGTAAAATTTCTTTCGTATTACTTATAAATATCATTGTTACTAACAAAAGAAATATATCCATGGAAATTTATTTACCTCTGAAGCCTTATAACGTTCGCTCTAGACGGAAAGTACGTTGTGGTTGTCATGACAACAATTCCCTGCATCGTTCTTACCATTTTTAAGATGTTTAAGTGAAAGAACGACTTGAATTTATTCCTTAAAGGGGAATTTTCATCATCCCAGACAGTTCCAATTCTCCCAACTATGCAACTTCTAGCTCCTCCCATAACTGTATGAAGCTCCTCCTTGTGCAGGAATAAACCTGTTTTATTGCTTAAGGTCATGTCCTGGTGGGCATACAAGGCTATAAAATGTAATAAAAGCACTCTCTCTGCCTTGTGTGGAATATGAGCTACTCTGCATCTTTCAAATTTTCAAACTTTGATGTCAATCAAAGAGCAGTCACCAACTGAGAATTTTGATACCCCCACACTAAAAATATACTTTGGGGTGATGACTGTCTGTCTTTAAACCACGAATGCATCTTTTGAAATTCATATACAAATAAATTAACAGGAATGACATAGGGCCTGTTTAGTTCTGTTTAAACATAACCAGCAATGAGCACACCTGCACACACAGATTCTTCAAAACGTCCACAAATAATGCGGCTTTATCTTTGGCCTTTCACAGACTCATAACCAGGTTGCCTAATGCGTAGGGTTGCTTTAAACGGAACTCGAGGTGTAATTTTTATCATTCATATTAAAATATGAATGTAAACGTCGCCCTGCGTTGGTTTGTTGAATTCTGTGGCGAAGCTATGTTAAGATTTCTTCTTAATCAAGGGTGTTTGTATGTTGTATGGTGTAGTATTTTACAACTGTGGAGGAAAATTTGTGTTGTGAACTTTTTGCAAGAGCGCCTAGGCGGAGCCCTCTATTCCAGAGAAGGAGAGGGCAGAAAGGGTTTTCCGACTCCTCGACTCCCTTCTGGTTATAGGCATGTTTGGTATGTAGCATTGTTGTGTTGAATTTATGGTTTCATTGTCAGTAGAAGAAGAGGGTCAGAGGGTAATCCATGGAGTTTCAAATCTTATTTCCCCTATATTCTTTACATACCGGGCGGGGGGGGGGGGTAAAAAATTCCCAACATACTGATAAGCAAATAATGACAAAAGATCACTTTGAGGTCATTTAAACTTCCATCTCGAACTTTAAAAATGTCTAATCAGTATCTACATATCATGTGGTTTATGATCTTTTCTGACATACTGACATGCAAATAATGGGGAAATACAATTTAAGCTCATTTGAACGTTTACCTCTTGGTTTTTGACCTATGACGCCAACGCTTACTCATGCAAACGTTTTTATGGTCAGGTCCTCCAACTTTGAATTACTCGGATATGCTTTAGCAGGAGTTGATGATAGAGTTAAATTTTTCAAAGTTGACCTTTAACCTACATGTTGACCTTTGACCTTGCACCTTAACAACCTAAAAGCAAAGTTTAAAACTTCATTTTATCAGACTAAAAATATCATGTGGATTATTTGCTTTTCTAACATACTGATAGGCAAATAAAGGCGAAAACCTTAGCTAATTTGATTTTTGACTTCTGACCTTTGATCTACGGTGTCATCATTTACCTGCACAAGGTTCCATCGTCAGGTACCTACCCACCAAGTTTGACCTTCATCGGACTCACGGTTTAGGAGAAGTCTGCGACACACTCTTTTGCTCACACACATACACACACACGAACACACCCACACACTCACACATACACAGGCACATTCTGATGTAAGGGGAAGTGCATTATCTCATCTCGACTCATCTCATACATTACATGTAAGGAGATGAGATAATAAGTATACTATGAGACTTCAGAATAGACCCTTTTCCATATAGCAGTCACAAAGGATTGTGGGATACAATTTTGAAGTGGGGCGTTTTTCTCAATGGCATTCTACTGTGGCCAAAAACAACGCACAGCAAAATCCAATCCCACAATGCTTTGTAATTGCTGTTTGGAAAAGGGTCTATGAAAGAAGATGGTTCTTCGTGCATGTAGGCTATTTATTTATTTTTGTATTATGAACATCAAAAAATACCATACTAGGCTCAAGATCCTCTATAATGAAAGTCTTTCCGATATCCACACTAAAAACCGTTTTCTAACATGGCGGAAAGATAAAAATAAGTCAATTCCCTCTTGTCGGCCTTACATCTTTGACGTATACAACAGAAACCTAAATTACCATGGAAGGATAGTGAATTGAAAGTGTAGCCCCAGATACTTAATGTACTAACCGCAAATTGACGTTTGTCAGACGTTGCTAGGACTGTTTGTTAAGTTTGAAGTAAAGTGACCATAAATGATCTTTACAAATGATAAATTTATAGTTTAACATATTTACCACCTAACTATTACGAAGTTTTTAAGTTTTTATGGTATCGTTTACTTAAACTTCCATGTGAGAGTACTCCTTAATATCTGGACAGCGATAGCCCAAAGGCCGGTTCATACATCAGTGTAGTTCTATAAAGCTATGGAAGTGGAACACTGGTCAGTTGTGCGCTATGTTTGCGTTTGGCCTGAAAGAGCAAGCCATCACCATATATGGTTCTTTAATAGATTTGTAGTGCCTGAAATTTGAAAGCAAAAACCTGCCTTAATGGGTTTACCGAAATGGCCGCGTCATTTCACAGTGTGTGATGTCAATAGCCTTGCTCCTTCAATGTGATTTATAAAATAATGAGTACGTGAAAATTCAGCTCAATAAATAGAGTAGATAATGATATACCATACTTTGAAACTTAACCAACGACAGAATGTTCAATTGGCGTACTATTTGATTGTATGCATCAAGCCGAAAATTAACTTAAGTTCTTGAGTATGCTTGCGTCCCCCATTCAAAATTCCATCCCGTAAAAGAGGAATACCATTTTACAGAAGCTTTGTGTATTGAGAGCAAACGCTGTGAAATGTTGTTAAGTAAGAGACCATCAGTTTAGAGAACTTAGGAGTAGGCTCAGCGGCACGATTGTGTTGCTGGAACAATTTTGTGGGATAGAGCACATTGTGATATTAAGGACTCCGTGAAGTTATGGTGTCATCAATTTTTTTTTCATCATTTTCACAAGCAGTTCAAACCTACTCTTCTTACTACTTTAGGTCTACATTCTTTAGAAAAACCCACATGGGTCTTCGATTCTCCCCTTCAAACGTAATATGTTTGTGAAAACGATGAAACTGGACGATCGTCAGATCAAATAAAGTGAGAGCGTCAACACGTCAGCACTGGTTGAGGAACGCACATGGCCGCCAAGCTTGTAGCCGCAGTCTATGGTCCCTCTTGGAAAATGGAATTATTGTAGTGCGCGTGCGCGCTACAATCTTGGCGTTGCACGACAAGCTAGGCATACCTACATGACTGAACGTTGAAACTGGAAGTTCCACACGGCTTCGGTCCGTTTTTACAATCGGTACTATCAATGTGCAGGCAGCTAATGTTAAGCTTGTCCATGATTTTTTACCGCTTTCTTGCACACATTCTAAATTAGTCCCGACAAAGGACTCGTTCATAAACAGAAACAGCTTATAATGTTGAGTGAAATGTTACTGGTTGATGAAATGCCGAAGATCTTTATTTCAGAAAAAATTCAGTTGAATTTGCGCTTGCTTTCTCATTAACACAACTGCCTACATAACGTGAATTCGCAAACGAAGTAATCAGCGGATGAATTTATCGTACAGTTTAATGTGATGGGAGCTGGATATGTACGGGCGGCGTCACCTTCAATGTGCACAGTATATATGGTATACTGTGTACAGTATATGGTATACTGTATGCGTCACCTTCAATGTGCACAGTATAGGGCACAACCGAAATTCCTCTCAATAGTAGTGTTACAGGTACTTATAGGACGAAAACCCCCAAATTCAAGATATTTACTTCAAATCGGAATCAAATCAGAAATCCTTACAATCTGGCCTACCTTTTCACAAAACTAGCAAGATTATACAAAAACATCACAAAATAACACTACCTAGCTTGAAAATAAGATAATTTCCTGCAACGTCTGAGCCGCTCGGAACGTCGTTAGAAAAACATGATTGCGCAATAAAATCACCTTGTCAGCCTTGTGCCAGTCGTTTCTTATGTCATGAAAGTACAGTACTATGTATGCAAAGATTTTTGCAAACCTTTCTGAAGGTAGTGAAAAATATTTGATTAAATAAACGCCGTATCAAACACACATTAAATCTGGCCTACTCCAAACTGCAAGGACTTGTCTAACATGCACTACAATTCTGCGTATTTGCAAGCAAATGCAGTTCTAGTTTCTTATTGTGTTTTGGCCGTTTTATCGGCGTCCGGGGAAGTCGTTCCCCTTCTACACTCTTCTCAACCTTCCTTTACCAAAGAAAATGTGTGCTTTAGCGCTTAAAATTAGGGTGCTGTTTTTTAATGCACAAAAGACATTAAATATTCAAACCCTTCATTGAGTGTCACATTTTAAGTAGAATTTTAACACTGTGAACAGAAGGCTTATATTATTCAAAAAACAAGTTAAGGCTATTGATAAACAACGAACATGTTTTTTTTTTTCTTACTTCAAAAGGGGATGATTTTCCTGCATAACAGCGACTTGAAATCTCACGGAAAGTTAAAATCGTCAAATGTTGTCATTGACGGCCGATGGGTGGCTAAGGTCACTGATTTCGGCCTTCACAAATTTAAAGAGGAGAAACACAGCCAACAATCCAAAACGGAAACAGAAATATATAAAGGTGAGGAAATTTTCTCTTCCACGTGACTTTCCGAAATGTGGTAATTTGGAATTTTCAGAAGTTCAATGAAATAATATCTTAATTTTTCTTTTCTTCTAACTTTATCTTATTTTTAACGCTTAAATGTCTACAGTTAGAAGATTTTATTCATTCTTTTAATTGTCCTTCTCCGTTTCGATCTATACGTCATTTTCTTCAACTATTGGCAATAGATAAGCTTTGTACACTCTTTTCTGTAGTGACTGTACATATCAGGCGTTTTCAACATGTTTTGCATAGGCTTACCCCTGGAATATACAATCCCTATAATGTGTAAAGCAATACGGAGAGAACCTGTTTGCAACAAATGTAACACAGCATTGCAATAATTTTGTTGTAACTGAAAATTATTGTCCTACCACTGGTAGTGCGGATCCAGAGGGGGTGCCGTGGGTGTACATCACCAGCTAGAATTTCCAAGACTAAAATCTTCACGTACTAAGGTGGACCATGATTTCAATATTCTATCACAGATATCTCACTGTTGCTCTCCTTGTCACGGTTTTGATATGGAAACTAGTACACCATATTGAGAGCACCGTTTTTTCTTATCTAAGTCCTTCAGATGGACAACGCTCTCCCACAATGGGTGAATCTAGTGCACCCTAAAATCCTGGATCCCCCCCCCCAGCTTCGTTCTACCGATACAGGGAAACTTGGTATATAATGAAACAATGAAATGTATGTCATATTCACTGGCTATCGAACCAGTCTCAAGACTTAGTGTAAAGAATGACTCTTAAGTTGTTACTTTTGCTACATTATATACGCATACAGGATTGTCATGAAAAAAAAATCAGCCAGTGGTTAGTGCCATTTCGAAATTTCAGGCATTTTTCTTATGGCTTTTTGTTGGGCATACATGCACACACAGACAGGGAGAGAATGCCTAAACCACTATCATGCATGTATGCATATTTCTTGTTGCAGAGTATCTTTGGACTGCACCAGAGCTCTTACGTTGCCCTCCGACTAGCCAATCGGGTACTCAGAAGGGAGACGTATACTCCTTTGGTATTATCTTACAAGAAATAGCACTGAGAGGCGGTCCTTACTGCAATCAAATCATTGAGGCAAAAGGTTGGGACAAAATTTACTTATATTTTGATAAAATCAAACTAACTGAATTGAAAATGTATTTTGTATACTTTTTGTGCACTTGTGTAGATGGTGCGGAGCAAGGCGGTGATAAGCGCCCCCGTATTTTAGGCTTTTAAGCAAACGGAGATCTAGATAGACATAAAGCTAATTGAGTAAATTTTGAAGGGAAAAATGGAATATTTACTACACATAGCCAATTTTCTCATGACTCGGATTTTACAGATTCATTCGTGATACCTTTTCAAGGACACAACAGTTGACTCGTGTCATACTGAGGTTTCGGAATTGAAATTGGAGTTGAGATCTTAACTTTACTTTGAGATGATATCGAAATATTCATACACAAAAGCGGATTTCTTTAAGACAAGGGCAATTTGTGAGTGACATTATGGAATGGTTATGTATAGGTCTGCAGTGTGCATACTTATCAACTACATGTATACACATTTGGAGATAGGTGCACATTTAACATGGTCAGTTCGAATCATCACAGTTACGTAATACAAGTAACAACACAGTATAAAGGTCGTTGAGGAAATGGAGGGTACCTTCAAATAAATTGTGAGCCCCCACAATGATCGCCAACCTTCAGTGATCACCATCCGTGCAATTCACTGTTTCTAAATGTTGGTCAGTTTCCATAAAACGACATGTTAAAGCCTCCTTTCAAGACATAAATTCTGATAAGGTCCTTTTATTTTTTATTTTATTTATTTGGGAGGGGGTTGTGTTCTGTTTTATGAATTTGAGGTCAGTATCTGAGAGTAACAAGAAATTAATCTCGAATTTTTAACCCAACTCTTATATTACAATCATTTCACAACAGACTATAACCAGCCAGCACGTGGGCGTTAACCCACTGGAGTTTTTGGTTCGGGGTGGGAGTGGCTGGGTGGGCGCAGATACATCAATGTCTGTGGTTGTGCAATTGGTCATTCCGGAATTTCAGCATTGCATGACCTGAAAATACAATTGGTACAAATTCCGTTGGTTTATTTCGAATACGTGAAAATTGTTTTCAAACTGATTTAATTTATCTTAATTTATTCTAAAATTATCTTTTTTCTGTCTGATGTAGAAATCGTGTCCGCTGTCAAGCTGGGATCCATTCCTGTCTTTCGACCCCACGTTCCTCCCGATGCCTGCTCAGAGAAGTACCGCCAGCTGATGGAAAGATGTTGGTCAGAAAGGGTAGTGGACAGACCTGATTTCAGTGCCATCAAAAAAGCTATTTACAAACTTGCTGGCCATAAGTGAGTATATAGCTTTCTCAACTAGTTGTAAATACAGTGTGTGGCCAGATGGGTTAGGAACAGGCCTGGTGTAGAGAAAGGGCCATTACATTAATAGGGCATTTTTAAAAAGGTAAGTTTTTTAATTCCAACAGAAGAATCGTCTGTTTTAGAAAAGGGTCACTTTCGTCAGTTTTTGGGAAATTAAAGAAGTGGCACCTACCGCATCGCCTAGGTTGTAATCCCGTTAAGAAGTATTTCACAGAACCGTCCCGTTGGAACAATACCGCGCCCTACAACAGAATGCGTATAGAGGCACTATAGTGCCCTAATACGTATTGTTGACAAAGGTTTATATGAAGGAATAAGAGGCACTTTTCGTGCACTTTTCAAGTGCCTCCTTTTCCCGCCTTAATGACATCGCTGTTCAAGTGTTCTTCCATACCCTCTTCCTGTCCCATGCCGTCATTTTTGATACGGACGAAGAACATGACATAACAGGATGAGAAGCGTATGTTTAGAAGATCTGTGTCAAAACCAATTAACCGGGAAGAATTTGCAAAGTCTGTAAAGTGACACGAGCTGATATTCTCTACGTTCTACCAACTTAGAGTGACTAGAGTGAATATTTTCTATTGAGTAGAATTCAAATCTTCCTCGAGTGACATTTTCACCCATTTTAGAGTTAACTATGATTTCAGAAAGAGAGGAATTTCAGTCCATTTTCACTCGATATAAGTGATCACTGCAATCACTCGTCCAGGAGTGATTTCAACTCTTTTACATGTAGAAAGTACCCAGACTGTGAGATGTTCCATCCGGCAAAACAACATTGCGCACGTATCCCGGATATGAAAAGAAAGTATTGTTTTGAAGGTGTGTTATTTGAATAATAGCCTAATCAATTTCCTCTCACCCCGAATGGCAATGACTCTTTGTCATCTATTGTCATAAGCGAATGAGGAGTCATTTCACAGTGCGGACGATGTTTGACCTGAAATTATCTCTGACTAGCAAACGATCTTGACATAAATTTTGCGTTGAAAGTACAGTGTCATTCCACAATTCTAATTTGAATTTGTTCCCCCACCCTCCCTGAAACCTACAATTCTTCATAGGTTCTGGGAAAGCAGCCTTCTTGGCTATTTTAACGACATATATCGTTAATCCAGTGTGAAGTGGTAAGATCCTTCCTTAAAACCGGGAGTAACATATGAAAACCTCTTTGAGGAAAAGCCACCTTAAAAGTTTTTTTTAATGTGAACATATATTTAGGGAATGATTTTAACTTCTAGGTAATATTTAACGAAGCAAATGTTGGTGTTTTTTCTTTGTTTTTGTGCACTTAGGCAAATAAATATTATCGATAACATGTTTTCAATGATGGAAAAATATGCGAATCAGCTTGAAGAATTGGTGGAGGAGAGAACGGTACAACTAGAAGAAGAGAAGAAGAAGACAGACAAGCTACTTTACTCGATTCTTCCGAAGTAAGCACCATCAGTTAAAGAAAGCGTACTGGCTTCCTTCTACAGCCTGTACTCTTCATAAGTTGCACTATTCGCAAATAAATGTCGTTAGCTTTTCTTTATACGTTACATCATATAGTCGTTAACGGGCGAACTGGATTGGAATGGAGGGCCCTTGTGGGGGTAGGTTCAGGCCCCAACGAAAAAATCGAGAAGCTAAAGGTATATCCCCCTTCCGGCACATCATTCTCCCGTATTTGCCAAACCCCGAAAACTGTCTTGTGTTTACTTTTATCTGTCTTTTTCTGTAATACCTGGGAAGTATCATTATCTGCAATGTAAGAGGTATTATAGTCCCAAAGGATTGGATACTGGTACGCTACGCGCCAACCGCTCGGTTAGAGCTTCGCTTGAGGCATTGTTTAAAACATTTCAAAAGTGTATCAATTAAGCCCAGCCCCCTCATTCGTTTCATCACGCCTTTTTGCATTACTCCCGTGTTTCATATGAGAAGAATTCTCGATTTGTCAGCCTGCAAGGAATCTGGTCATGGACGTAGGAGGAGGGGCCTGGGGTCGATACTATACGGTAGTGAAATCGACTTTGGAAATTTTAATTGATAATGCTGGAAGGATGGTGGGAAACATCTTTTAAAGAATCTGGCGAATGCCTATTCGGGCAGATAAAAGCAAATCCTTTCGCCAACAACAACACCGCCCTCATTTACCCTTTCAGAGAGTCCTGTGCATATAGCCTTCACGTAGATACTCATCAGTGCTATCGTTAAAAATAGTTTACCTATGTAAGAAGTAGGCGACATAGTGATCGAGCGAAAGTCTATAAAACCAGGGAGTTGCCAGCAAGGCGCTTGTAACTCCCTGATTATAACGAATAAGTTATTCGTAATGAAAAATCATTACAAACCAAAAATCCAACTTACAAACGAACAATTCAACGAACGAATAAGCAAACGAATTACCCGAAAAACACAAAAGATCTTGGAAATAAACTGTCATAGAATTACTGATTGTATCATAAATATTATACAACTATATAGGTAGAGCTTATAATCTATGCAGGGTCTATAATGAAGGTCGTCATAGGCGTAGGAGCCTAGTTTGATTTTTTTGGGGGGGGGGGGAGGTTGTACCGACTTGTCCGAAAAATGTGACCTAAATTTTTCGCATTTTTAGCACACGAGCACAACTTTCTGTAATGGATTCTGGGGTGGGGGCTGAGGAGGCAGATAACGTGTTTGCCCAAACTCCCCTCCCCTTCGAGAAATTTTTGTTAAGTTTAGGTGGCCTAGATGGATTTGGTGCTATCCTTGAAAAAAAAAACGTTTGAACTGTACTATACTTTAATAATGGTCAAGAAATGGAGTGCAAACGATGACGAATGCGCGCAAAGCGCGCTGAATTTTTGCATGACATAGTTATCATTTCTATGAAAAAACTTGCATCTGCATCGAAATAGTTTTAATTCCTCAAAGAAACCTATCTACAAATCACAAGGCGATTCTTCTACCTGATGATTCGTACAAAGCTTTTAACTTTTGCTGCTGTGCTTCTCCGGGAGTTGTTATCACAAGGTAGTGATAATAAGGACAATATTGAGGTTAGGTCTAAAGAAAACTCTGCTAGCTTGAGAACCATTTGTGATAGAACGTGATGAATAGAAACTTGATTCAGTCGAAAACACACCTCACCCCACTACTACAAGGATAAAGCTTAAACGCCTTTGGGGTGATTCAATGGGGGACATTCGCTCCGTTCCTCCATGTCACTTAGGCATGGAGTATAAAGCCGTGGCACTTGCGAGCGACGCTGGCCAAAATTTTGCGTTACAACTGTTGTAGAATCCATTACCGTTGAAAAATGTGCATGTGATTGAGACGGTGTTAAAGAATATAACAACAGAACTGAAGATAAAAGTGCGCAAAGCGCACGAAAAGTTTGGTTATTTGGGAAAGATCTTTGATAGAAAACTATCAAAATACATCCGTTATACGTTTAAAACGACACCTCACCGTATCCCCTGCTGACAGGGGATGGAGATATACCTCTTATTTGCAGATCAGTGTCTTGGCCAGAAAACTTTCGTGTAATTTTATTTCCCTAAAATATAATTGTGGTAAGATACATAGTGCAAATCGTGACAAGGGCACGGAAATTTGCATTAGGAATCATTTATTTCCATGATAAAAGTTGCATGCAGACTCTGCATCGAGACATCTTCGGTTCCCCCCCCCCCAAAAAAAAATGCGTTTGCCAATTACAAGGTGAACTTGATGCCTTGTCATCCAATAAAGCTTTCAGATTTCATTAACATAACTTTGACAAAAGAAGAGGAAGGGAAAAAGAATTCCCCTGCTTTGCATTCTTGAATGTTGTTCTGCTCCATAACTACACCCATCCGCCTATGCACACGCGCAATCAACCTAATTGGGGGCGATGAAAAGTGTGAATACGTTTAAGACACTATTGGTAATAAATAATCAATGACACTGAAGGGCGGAGCGCGAAAATTTTGGTACTTTGCGAAGTATCCAAGAAAATGTTGTTCTGTGGTGCTAACGTAAAACACTGAAACAGAAAAACGTCTATGGCAGATGAGAGATAAGCATGGAGCACCGCCTGTGTAAAATCTCTACTATATAATTGTTTTGTTTTCGGGCAGGAACCACTGTTTTTATTTTTTTCGGGCAGGCGGTCGGGCATGCTTAGAACATCAGTTTAAATTACTGATTTAAAAAACTTTATTATCGCAATTTTTTCTTCCAGTTCCAGAATTTTTTTTTATATACTGCCCGAATTTTTCACAGAAATATTTTTAGGGGGGCTGCAGGCCCCAGCCGCCCCCCCCCGTCTCCTACGCCTATGAAGGTCGTGTAACTTTAGTGTCCCTTCCAATGTGGTGAATTAACATAGAACTATCTTGTTGGTGTTTGTAGTTTTCAAGCCATTGTCGCCATTATTGTTCATTTTGTATAGGCCTATGTTGCAGGATCAGCAAGAGTTTGCTCGAAGCGCTGCGGCTTGTCTAAATATGAACACTTTATTTTCACAGGTCTGTTGCTGATCAATTGAAACTAGGGCAGGCCGTGCAGGCTGAACAGTATGCGCTCGTTACCATTTCGTTCAGTGATATTGTCGGGTTCACGAAGCTGGCTTCTGAGAGCACACCTCTGGAAGTTGTCAACTTTCTAAATGACCTCTATACTCTTTTTGATGACATCATCGATCTTTATGACGTATACAAGGTAGCCTGGGATTAGTACTTATATGTTACTGAAAATGTGCACCATAAACTTTACTTCTGCTTGAATGTATATGTAGATATATTACATGTTACCATGACGACACTCTTTAAATTGTTTTTTATATTTGATCAGTTCGACTTACTGCACAGTATGCTACTACCATGGGTAAACTAAACCCTCAAAAAAAAAAAAAAAAAAACCTCTTGTTCTTTTTAAAGATCAGAATTTGGAAGACAATATACATGTTAGTGTTTAAGAAAAACCTTTGAAGGTCTTAAGCGCGGGTCACATTACCGCGATTTCGGATCGAATTACGGTCCAATTTTTTGAGTTTTAGTTAGAATCTTCTCCTTCTCTGGCAGTCTGGTCGGAGGGAACCAAAAATTTGTCCACCCTGTGTAAATATTTGATTTGTATCACATGACTATGAAAAAGAAATGTATACTAACTATTTCGTGACGTCACATCGACACATCGACAGACAGCTTTTATCGGACACGCGTAGTCCGATAAAAGCTGTCTGTCGATGTGACGTCACGAAATAATTAGGTTACATTTCATTTACATAGTCCTCTGATACAAATCAAATATTTACACAGGTTGGCAAATTTTTGGTTCCCTCCGACCAGAGATGGAGAAGATTCTAACCAAAACTAAAAAAAATCGGACCGTAATCCGATCCAAAAATCGCTGTAGTGTGACCCGTGCCTTAAACTAAATCTACAATAGAAATAACAATAGAAAAATTCTCCTGAGAGGCGTTAGATTAAGCACAAAACAATTTTACAACAAAACCATATTGTGTACATATAACAATACGTGTTTTTGTTGCTACATAATTCTGAACATAAATTGGAAAGTTAATTCTCAAATATACATGCATTTTTAAGTGTAGAAAAATATGGTTATTTCTTTAGTTTTAATTTGTTTATGATTTATTTCTTTACAAGATGATGCGTGTATCTGGTGTATCTGGTGGTTTGCTTTTGGTTTCACCAAAAGTAGACGAAACTCTAACCAGATTCTATTGTATTTTCTCATTTTTTCCCTTTCAGGTAGAAACAATCGGCGATGCTTATATGGTGGCGTCTGGTTTGCCAGAACGTAACGGTAACAGACACGCGTCAGAAATCTGTACACTTGGCATCCATTTGATGAGTTCTGTAAGGAGCTTCAAGATTAGACATCGACAAGACAGGCAGCTGCAACTTCGACTCGGTGTCCACACAGGTAAAGTTTCGACCTGTTTGGGTAAGGGGGGTTGTCACAATGACGCGTAAACGTAAGGGTATTTGTATGTATATTTCGTAGTATGGTTGCCATGCATTTGGTAAAGAGTGTGCTCGAACCCTTTTTTGTGATGATTAAGTTACGACAAGGACAAACATCGACAAATATTACGTTCTTCTACCAAATACTGGGGGATGAAATGTAATCCGTCTCAATCCAATTCATTGGCCGAACCACGCACTATCGTAATCTTTTGGAAGGAAAGAGCCTGCAACAGGGTTTGCATGTTTGTGCATTTTTAAAATAAATACTGGTCAATGTATTTTGGGATTGAAGTAAGCTATAAGGTATGATGAAATCAGAAATGAAGAGGACTTATCTAGTAGAGGGCGCAATTCAAATAAATTTACAGAACCCTTGTACTTGGACGTCTGCTAATAATCCACACTGATTTGCCAGATTCAATACAATTAATGGCAATTACGGGAGTACAAAACAGTTTTATTGAACCTTATTTGTTCAAAATAACACTATACCAAATGAAGTAATCTAGAGTGAACAGTTCTTTATTCATCCATCATTTCTTTCAATTTTACAGGACCGGTTGTAGCTGGTGTGATAGGAATTAAAATGCCCCGTTTCTGTCTCTTCGGCGACACTGTCAATATTGCCTCTAGGATGGAGTCTACATCAACAGGTATTTATATCGAAAGAAAACGTCATTAAAGATGTAAATATGTTAACAGATTTACAAAGGATAACTGATAGAATTCCTCTCCTAGGCCCTTAACCAGAGAGGCCCCAGGATCGGACTACCTGCTCTCCCGCCTGTAGATATTGTATTTCTGTTCAAGCCATCTCTTGGACAAGTTTACTTCAAAATTTGCAAAATGCCGCCTTGTTTCCATATGATTAGTCTTTTAATTACAAGAATCTTAACAAAATCTCTCTTTAAAACAAAACCTACACCCCCACGTCTGTTTTACATCGGTAAATTTTCTCAAATGTCAATAACTCGAATGGGAAAGTGATCCCCGCCTCTCTCGATTAGAAAATATGCCTTCCACTTCAGTTCCCTGCAAAAGTTTCTACATAAATTTCTACAAAGAAACTTTTAAAGACAGACAGTCATCACCCCAAAGTATAATTTTAGTGTGGGGGTATCAAAATTTTCAGTTGGTGACTGCTCTATGATTGACAGCCAAATTGAAAATTTTAAAGATGCAAAGTAGCTCACATTCCACACAATGCCGAGAGAGTACTTGGATTACACATTACTGCATTATGGCCTTGTATACTCACCAGTACATGACCTTAAGCAATAAAATAGGTTTCCGTCTGCACAAGGAGGAGCTTTGTACAGTTATTCTCCCAACAAATAACGCAGTTGGAAGAATTGGAACTGTCTGGGATGACGAAAGTTGCCCTTTAAGAAACCGATCGGGGTGAAGACAGTAACAAACGTTTGGACACAAAACGTGCTGGGGCTGCCAAATATTTTTGGTTGGTTGTCAAACAAAATTCTCCTCAAACAGTAAAAGATTTTGACGCATTGTAACAAATACATGGCCTTCTTCGTTATTTGCCTTCATTAACTTTAACGCGAAATATTTTGATACTTTTCAGGCAGTATATTTCTTAAGCTTTTGCACTCTCCATCAGTTAAGGCCCAATGTCCTCTCCCAGACATGTAAAATTACGTCCGGCACCTCATCCACTTTCAAAGTGGAAACGTTTTCAGCATCTCCTAGACTCTTGTTGCGCAAGGCCATATTTTACAGAGTTCACAGCTGTGCACTGTGCTTTAATAAATGCACATTGCACTCATCTATTCAAGTCATGGACCAATCAAAGTGGTTTATATTTGAAGGCATACTTTGAAACATTCTGTTCTATTTACGTTTAGTGCAGTAACCAACCCGTGTTCATGTTGGTTGCCCCAAAACTAGTATATCAGCGGAGCTATGAGTTTCTGCCTGTTAGACATATTCGGTGCAAATCTTATAGGAAGAAATACAAACAAAACATCAGGGAAAGAAACAAAATCGTTTTACAAATTTTGCCAAGGCCAACTATCTATTTATGCTCTATGATGCATGCGTATATGAACTGTAAACTCTAATCAAGAGACAGTTCATCTTTTTAGTTGTTCAATCATGCGGGGATTGAGAATATGTGGATTACACTTCACGTATTGTAAATTTGTTTGTTTTAACGAATATCCTTGTATATATTTTTGTGCTTCCACAGCTCTGCGGATTCAGATAAGCCAAGAGACAAGAGACATTCTTCAAGATATCGGAGGATTTAATTTGGAAAATAGGGGAGAAATAAGTATTAAGGTAAGACTGTAAATTTTTGGAAATAAAGAGGACTGTAAAGACTGACCGACCCCCTTTCCCTTCATGAGCGCCCTCCAGATCCTGCTTCGTCATGTATTTCTATCATAAAGTATTATTTATCTTTACAGGTTTTTAGATCTGTTAGACAAGGATTAGGTCAAGCTCTTTGACAGATTGCTGTTGTAGGAGCTTGCGTAAAAATGCGCACGTGGTAGTAACTCCCTGCTGGTTGCATAGACCCAGTTAAGATACTATCTGCACGTTCTGATTAGTACAGCAGTACTACCTGTGAACACTTGTAGGGGAGCTCTGGGTGAAGGCGGTAGCTTGTCCTTCGGGGTCCCAAAATATACCCTACTGCTGAAGGTGCTTGGCAATCGGAGTGTCATCTAGCTGTTTCCTTGACTGTGGCAACAATGATTCATTTTGAAAGTAAAGGCCACATTGTACTGCTGTTTCTTCATACAAATGCCCACGATTCCATCCTCTGGTCTATGTATGATAGTAGGCTTTGAAAAAAAATATTGTGCAATTTAAAATAATTAAGTTAAAAAAATATCAGCTTTCTACGAATTTACACTTAAAGTGTTTGCCAAGTTAGGTGTATTGTGGAGACGTAACCGTACCAATAGTGGTGAATTTTATGTTAATAATGGTGCAATGAGACACCTCTCACTGTGCCACTTTTTGACGTGTAAACATTCACCAAGGGGGCAGAGGGATGGTTTGGCAAATGGCGCAAATGTGTAGGAGCGTGCATTTGTGATGCTATATTATTTTTGGTACAGTTTTAATTTGTTTTAAAGGGGAATTTTCATGATCCCAGACAGTTCCAATTCTCCCAACGATGCAACTTCTAGCTCTTCCCATAACTGTATGAAGCTCCTCCTTGTGCAGGAATAAACCTGTTTTATTGCTTAAGGCCATGTCCTGGTGAGCATACAAGACATATTAAATGTAATAAAAGCACTCGCTCTGCCTTGTGTGGAATGTGAGCTACTCTGCATCTTTCAAATCTTCAAACTTTGATGTCAATCGAAGAGCAGTCACCAACTGAGAATTTAGATACCCCCACACTAAAAATATACTTTGGGGTGATGACTGTCTGTCTTTAAGTTGTCAGTGCAGGTAGAAGTCGTAAAGTTTTCCTGTTGGGGCCGATAATACTCACAGTTCGATTCAGTTTCACCAATTGATTTTACTTGTTCATTTGCAGGGTAAAGCTCCACGAACCACCTACTGGCTGCTAGGAAAATCCAACACTACATTCGAATTACCTGACATCACCTTGGCTGCACCTATGGAGGAGCATGAGTTTAAGTAGAGGTAGAAGTACAAAATGTCGAACTGGTCAGTGGTAAAAACTATTTCTTTGATCGAGGTCCGAATGTTTTAGAGGGCGCTAGCCTTATATATAGAGTAGGTACTTTACAGATCAAGGACGAATGGTGCAAAACAAAGATATTGATGATACTCCGTGTGTCTTTTCTCAGTAATTGCGAGGATACTGTAGATGGTATGGCATATGGTGATCTCAATGAGAGTGGTGACGGTTGCCAGTTGTGGAACTAGTAATATTAGCAGGAAGTTACAGTGACAATGATGACAACGGTGGCAACGAAGAAAATATGGTGATATCAATTGTAGTGGTGTTGGAAACTATAACGAAGAGAGGAACAACAAAGACGAGGATCAAAACAATGACGGTTGTTATGGCAATGGCAGGGACGGTAATCGTAATGATGGCAATACCCATGACGATAGTGAGGACAATTATCACACTGTAGGAGTAAACACTTGTGACGGTGGTGATGTTACCGGTATCGTTGAACTAAAATACCACTGAAGGCCTATTACTGTATACAACATATGTGGTAAAATGATGGCAAAATGTACGGTCTCGTGGCCATTTTGAAAATTAGGCCATTAAGTCACTGCCAAGGCGTTCACTAACATTTTGATGAAAGTTTAACTCGTTATAAAACATGTACACATGTTAAATGAATAATTTACTTAAAATTTAACACACAGGCACAGGAATAGCTGACAAAAAAGTACTGTAATTTGGTCTTGGTGAAATGGCAGTCTGTCGGCGACACATTCTTCGATTGTTTATCCATCCATGGTATTTTTAGTTCAATGGTCGGGTCATAGAAATTGAAGAAAGGAGAACGCTGTCACAATGTATCGCTGTGTGTTCAATCAGTGAAGCCGCGAAATTGTGAGGGCGCTTCCGTAGTACGGCAAAAAGCCAACATGATTTGTGTCTCCTCTGCACACAGTGTACATTCAACTTGTAAAGTTAAATATCATGTTGTCCGTTTTTCGAAAGATTAGCAGCAACAGGACAGAGATAATTCATGGTGCCTTAAGTTTCCGTTATATGCCCCTGACTTTGAAAACATGTAATTTCTCATCTAATAAGTAGGGACGTAATGTTTGCATTACTCGCCGTTGCTTTCTTATCGTACAGAGAGCCAGAGAAGTGGCGTCAGTCCAGATCGTAGGACATCATTCTCCCGTACTTCGATTTCTATGAGTCGGGTGCATTGTAGCCGCGTGTGAAGATGGTTGTGTAACCTATTTATAGGTACAACATCAGGGAAAACAGCATGAGTGAGCGTAAACGTGTAATATCGGCTTAAAGAGGTGCCCCATGCGACGATAGCATGAAACAGAGTAAAGTGCTCACGGTTCAGTTCGCTCACACAGCAGGACCTTAGATACTATTATATTACAATACACTAAGGGCAATAGTCCAGCAGTAAGAGAAACGAGCGACGTAGTGACGTCGGTAAATTTCTAACCAGTGAAATCTCAAGCTTGAGCTAAAGGCTGTGGATTCCTCTGTTTCTTACAATCAAGGCGCATTTCATTTCCAATTTTGTACATTTTACCAAAACAAAAGACAAGAGCGCCATCTACAGTACTTTTAGTGTCGATTGCTTAATTGGCGAAGTAACATGTGCAATACAAAATACAAACCTGTTTCGAAAAAGTTGTATGAAATAAACTCAGGCTAACGTATTTCACAAAAATTTGAAAAAACTTTATTCGTTACGTGTCACTGTCAATTGCTGTTAATGGAGTCCTGTTCGTAAAGTCAATAATTTATTTGAAATTATTTTCTTCTTTGATCTAATACACAACTTAATTATACTATCTGTAAAGGCCTAGCTGTATTAATTTAAAACCCATTATCATGATAGGTCTTTTTGGATGCCACATCACGTGACCTCAAGGAACGTGTTTCCAATCATTCCGTTTTATCTTTACAAACACCTTTTTGTGGCAAAATAATAATAATATTAATATTTTCCCGGCCCTGGTTTCAGCATTGTTTAAATATTTTTAAGGACGTTGTAGACGCATGGAAAAACGTTAGTAAAGTAAATATTGGTAGGGGTGCGAGGAGGGCTAATTGCCCTGTTATTTATAATGGGTGACAGTGGGCAATTGGCCCCAAAATGAGGCATTAAAATAACTGGTGCTGGTTTTCTGACCGATGATGGTAAAAAAGGCGATAATAGTCAGGGACGTTTTGGTTTGTTGCATTTTCTTTTGCTATATTTGGTTAAACTTTGATAAGATGTAGAGTAGACATCAGACAATCAGAAAAGTATGTGCTCCATTTTTTCATGTGCAAGGGGGGTAGCCAGCCAATTCAAAATGGCCACCATTTTGACCATTTTAGCTGATTTGGCTAAAGAAAGGCTCTGTTGCGCCAAGATTTGAGGTCTGAAACTTTTTTAGGAGTAAAGGTGGTAAAATATACACAGTTTCTCAAAATATATGGATAGTTTTCCCCAAAATATTGATCCATTTTGTTGCAGTGACCTGTCGAATATATATATATATATATATATACTTTAAGAGAATCTGGTACTCAAATTTGTCCCCCGGCGCCAAACTTGCCAAAATTGCCGATTTTTGGCGAAAGGGGGCCATATTCGACAGGTCACTACAACAAACTGGATCAATATTTTGGGAAAACTTTCAATATATTTTAAGAGACTGTGTATATTTTACCACCTTTACTCCTAAAAAAGTTTCAGACCTCAAATCTTGGCGCAACAGAGCCTTTCTTTAGCCAAATCAGCCGAAATGGTCAAAATGGCGGCCACTTTGAATTGGCTGGCTACCCCCATTGCACATAAAAAAAATGGAGCACATACTTTTCTGATTTTCTGATGTCTACTCTACATCTTATCAAAGTTTTACCAAATATAGCAAGAAAAAATGCAAACCCCCAAAAAGCTACGGAACGGCCTGGACTATAAATAGGATGTCATCGACAGAATGTTACCCTGGACAAATTAAGTATGCCTGCTTGGCAAGCAGTTGCTCCATCAGAAGTCATAGGAAAACAGCATAGCCTGTTTCTTCGGGAAGGGTGGGGAAGGCAGAAGTTGGCCGAGAGATACCTGTATTATCCGAGCAGATTACTTCAGATTTCGCAAAAAAGTGCCAGTGGTATTGGTTGTTGGCCCGAATTCCTAGAGGGGAATGGAGGGGGCCGAAGCCCGCAGCTAGTCCTACCGTATATCACGGGCAAAAGTGAACCCAAACCTAACTCTTCCATTTCCTTTCGCTTTTTAGTTAAGTCTTTGAGATTTATTAGTTGTGTTAATTTTTTCTTGTCAAAGCGTTGAAAACATTCTGCTGGTGTCATATTGTCTCTGAACCCCGATTTAACTAGTATAATAACCACTTTTGAGGTGGATGTCAGTTTATCGTGGGAAGGGGCTCTGTGTCGGGATGGACAGATGTTATACTTTATGCTGTAAAAAAGCAGGAAAATGTACCATATATCAGTGAAACAATACTGTGTAATTACAGAGTTTTGATCATTCATCCCTCGCCACCCAGTTTTATTTCATTCAAATAATTTCAAGAGCAAAAAGAATAAATAGATGTAGAAATATCTAGATTATCCGTTGAATATTCAAGGTACCGTCGTTTTACTCCTTATGAATATTGAGTGGTAACATTAAATTGGGAAATGCAAAAATATAACATCAATTAATTGTCAATTCATCTGTTTATTTAGTAGCATCAATTTTCTTTCTCGATACTTGCATGTAAGAAATAAGGTATCTTATACATCCACAAATACAGACACATGCATATACATACATTAGCGGGACTAGATCCACGATTCTTAACCTTTTCTATCAAAGCCAAAAAGTGCTGCTATAAAGTACTATTAAAGGGTATTATGAAAAAAGTTTAATTAAATATATGGTGTTACTTTTCGTATAAAAATTATTTACTAAGGAAATAAAATATTTATCTGATATCTCTTTGTTTCCTTTTTTATGTCATTGAACTCTCAGTTAAAGACAGACAGTCATCACCCCAAAGTATATTTTTAGTGTGGGGGTATCAAAAATTCTCAGTTAGTGACTGCTCTTTGATTGACATCAAAGTTTGAAAATTTGAAATATGCAGAGTAGCTCACATTCCACACAAGGCAGAAAGAGAGAGTGCTTTTATGACATTTTATAGCCTTGTTTGCTCACCAGGACATGGCCTTAAGCAATAAAACAGGTTTAGTCCTGCACAAGGAGGAGCTTCATACAGTTATGGGAAGAGCTAGAAGTTGCATAGTTGGGAGGATTGGAACTGTCTGGGATGATGAAAATTCCCCTTTAAGCTTATGCATATGCATGATGTCACGGTTGAAGGGCCATTATGTACCCATTATGTACCAATTTTGCAAGTTTCATCCAGCCCTGTGTAATGCGACCAAGTCAGTCGCAAATGCACCCAAAATATTACAAATGCGACAAGCTGATTGTATGAGGGCGCCAAAAGTTCCTAAATACGTTACTAGTAAGACACTACACAGCCGACTACTATACTACAGGCCCATGCAAAGAGAAGCTCATACACAATCAGTATTCTCGTGAAAAGTAGCTTGCGCACAAACTTTTCCATTCATAATTTTACCTCCACAAAGGATATTACATAACTAAAAGCAAGTTTGAGCGGCTGAGCTGCAGCTAGCTGATGGTGTATGTATGGGATTTTATCAGGCCCGTAGTCAAGGGGGGGGGGGCAGGGGGCGAAGCCCCTTGGAAAATTTTTCGCCCCCAGAAGCTTTTTCCCCCTTCAGCACCTTGTCTGTCTACGGGTCTTGATTTTATACCATGTGATTTCTCTTACATAAAGTTAAAAGGTAATGGATAAACCCCAGTCTTAATCGTTAAAACAACGTTTTTCCCGGACAGTTCTGTTAACTATAGTTGAAAATGGTGGGGTCTAGGGTATGGGGTAGCTCTACAGCAAAAAAAAAAAAAAAAAAAAGAAAAACGATTTTAGGTCACTGACATTTATTTATAGGTTAAAATTTATATCGTGATTCTTTGATAATTAGGGAACTAGTTTCATTGCCAGCACATTACTCCATTGTGAAATACATTCTCGTATTAATATGTGGGCCATTACTTTCAAATCATTCCAACATTTCAATATGAAGTTTGAACAAACAAAGGAAAACACAAGAACTATATTGTGAGTCAGCTTTTACGTCACAAAATTGCATATATGGAGGTCATGTTTATTCATTATGCATATGTAAAACAGAAATTATCCTAAAGTGGTCAATGTTTGATCAGCTGTGATGAGAATTGTGGCTTTATGACGTTTTCATTGTTTTTTATATCAGACAGACAGGTACGACGTAAACATGTCACGGACCTTTAAGGACAAATTGGCCCTTAAAAATGAAGGCCATGCGTTGAATTGATGTAAATTTGTTCCCATCTTTTCAACTTTGTCACAAGTGTTATTTCCCACACAAAACAGAGGGCGGAAAATTAACAAAGCACCCTAAGTCTAAAGTTACAATGAAAATGATTGGGCTGACATCCGTCTTTAGCGTGTTTTGTACTGAATTTCAAAAATTTGAAAATTTATCCATTTTATTAAGAAGTTATTTCCGGGATCAATCTTGATTTTGAAAATTAAGACACATCATTTTCATTTTGTTGACCACCGCCACTGCAGCTTGTGATAAAAATGGTACAAGTGGTTTATTGTTACAGATCAAGTTGTTCTCAGGTGTTTCTACCTCAGGCCACTTTTACGTGATTTTTTTTTTACTTAAAGTTACTTTGGTAGACAAACTGTATCAGTCAGTTTGTTTTCTTACTGAGATGTCGGACTTCGGCCAGGGAGTTGCTTCGGCCACGGAATCTGCCGCTTAACATTTAGTGCACGTGGTTGGCGGCCAATTGAGAACCTATCTAGATTGTGAAGTGATTAGTACGTATTCTTCTCGTCTTCCACAAAATGCTTAAAGGGGCTATTGCATCGCCTAATAGATATTCCAAATACCCCCATACCTCTATTTACAATTGGTGACTATACTTTGATTAACATAAATTCAAATAACAGCATCGTTCTGATTGGTCAGTGATGATTTGTGCAGTCACTCATTGTAGCAGACAGCTCACACACAGTTGTGTGTGAGTGTGGCCTTGAGCAATAAAAACTCAGCACAAGCAATTGTAGCTTTGTCCAGCAGGTTTTAAACACCCATCAGGTCAAATTCTATAACATAATTTATTTAATTAATTTTTTTTTAATTGGAGAAGGTACTAAGAACTAAACTTAGTAGGAAGGATTTTTACTGTCTGAGGCGAGATTCGTTGCCCTTTGAGCTTTTGAATGCTTAGGGATAATCGTATCGGGTTATTTTAAGTCGTGTCTGTCAGAAATCAGAAATTGTTCAATCCGCTTTCACAAATGAATACACATTTTATATCTTAACAAAGGAAAAGCTATACGAACCCATCAGGTCAAATTCCATAACATAATTTATTTAATTTATTATTTTTATTGTATCTTAAATTTTACACTGAAGACCTCTTTAATGCGTAGGAGTTCTCCTTTTGTGGGAAGTACCTTGAACTCAACATCCATCCTTTCAAAAAGTACACTTCACATTATCATAGAATGATTTTATCGACACAAATAGAGAAGCATCAGTCTAGCTCGTTATCAAGATGGAAATATGAATCCAGACAGTAGCGCTTGTTCGTCGTGTGTATTGCGTCAAACCCTGGCGGTCGCCCCGCCAACAGCGCACCACAGCAAGACAGGGTAATATTGTATGTGTCACGGAGGGTTATGGGGAACGCCGCTTGTGACAAATCTAAGACTCTGTGTGAAATAACAGTGATCAACTGCGAAATTGTCGGAAGAAAGAAATTACCCGTCTCTGCGTGGAATGTTTTTCGATAGTTAAAACGCGACATCTTGTTTTCTTATCATAACATGAAACACACCTGTAGTGGAAGGTTTTTAATTAATTTCGTACTTATGGGAAACGTTTTCGCCATGATCAATCGAAAACTATACAGTACGCATGTATGCAAAACGTTTTCATGATTCAGTCAGAATAAAACTTGAGCAAGGTAACGAATCACTACCGGCAATTTCTAAGATATAAATAATGTGTGGGTAATTCTGCGAGCAATCTTAAATAAGGGTTGGGGAGAGGAGAGGGAAGGGGGAGGCTCAATGGATCGCTAGCGCTTCTTTCGTCTATTTTAAAATCTCATAGGTTAAGAAATATTATCCGTCTTGCGGAAAGACCAATTAAAAGTTAGTGAATATTGCTTTACGACACTATAAGAACGACATTTTGGGGGCTTTGATGTCATTTGGCTCCTAATTGAACTTTTGTGTTCAAGTTTGGACTCTTCCGTTTTCATTTGAAGAGTCGGTTCAGATGAGAAAAACGTAGATTACTCTTGGAAGAAAGACCTGGTATCAAACTTGGACCAATCGAGGAATCAGACTTGACCCTCCCCCACAAATGCTAAATCTTATTGCTTCATTTTGTCCCCTACTTTATCCTCTCTCCGTAAAACTGTCAATAACAAAATTTTAGTGTAGGCTACTTAATTAAACTTGTCAATTAAATTTTCAATTATATGCGATGTTCTCCGCCTGACGTCACAAAAGGTTGAAATCCCTCTTCAAGTTACCATTTCTTCATGGCATGTTAGAGTGACGTGATAAATATCAGTTTTGTTGTAACTGTCCTCCCTACGAGATCATCCCCTGGTATCTTCCCAGCCATCTCTACTGGTACTTCCGTCCTTTTTCTCCTCTATACTTCTCCATCCCAACTAACCCAAACTAAAAAATCAATGAAAACACAAACATCATCCAACACAGACATCAATTTGAGGCCTTTTATGCAAGAGGAGGCACTTTTGCAAAGAAGGGTAACTTTAACAAATGGCTAATTGAAACAATAATACAACTGTTTTTAGTCAACCAAAATAGTTATTCAAAGTTACAATGTGTCATATGCATGCAACAATGGGATTAAGTAAATGGAAATGAATGTATCTTAAATTAAATGAGAAAATGGTTAGGTATAGCAAAGAGAATTTAGAAACCTTGATAGCCTATTAAGACTATGCGGAAATGGTTTACGGCAAGGAGGACTAATCAGCAATTTCTAAAGCAGTTAATGGTAAACTCTTCCCTTTTTTCTAAATACTGTCGCTGAATACCTGAAAGATGATTTCGTCTTCTTTGCTGCAGTACAGAACATTTTCCCTATTTAAAACTATGATTTACATAGATATAAATTGATCAGAAATCCAAAAACAAGGAATTTAGGCTACTGTGTTTTCTCGTAGAAAAATTCACTGGGTTGGGATTCATGAATAAATTGTTTACCCAAACGCCATGTCCAGACTTCATTGGTGAGACTGAATGGTTTAACAATATTTGTTTCTTCTGTTCCCTATTTATGCAGTGTACAAGCAGAATTACCCTTTCATTTGAATATCTCATTCCCAAAGTTTTTCATCGGGACTATAAATTTAAGATAAGTTCAGACACAGGCAATGTTTTTCAGTCAGGTTTCATTCAGTTTCACATACGAAAGGATTTCATCTCACTTGCTCGGAACTGAGAGATTCATTTATTCTATCCCCACAAGCAAATTGCTGGAATTTGGGATGAAGAAAACTTTCAGTCTTAAGGAGCGTCTAATGATCACATTAATTTTTGGTAATATCGCTTGTTCCTTGCCAGAAGCGCACGGGAGGGTTGAAGGGGGATACTTTTGCCCGAAAAAGTTCTCCTTGAAAAAGAGTTTCAAAAATTTCAAGTATTTTGCCCGAATGGGGACTCAATACCCCAGCCCCGCCTAATAATAGACCCACGCCTGTGCTCCTGACATGAAGAGAGCGCCCTTTCTAGTTTCGTGAGCCACGGGTGGATGAGGAAGTGTCCCCTCTGCAGCCAGGATGCTCTAAGGAAACAAACTATGTACTACCCTGAGATAATGTAGCATTGCAACCTATGAGTTTCGAGTGGCATCAATATTTGACGGCTTCAGTCGCTTGCTTAATAACAGCCTGAATGCCTGCCAATGTTTTCTGTATTTGCTTTTTAGGATAGGAAAATCTCTCTCTCCTATTGCTACATTAAACCACCACTCGGCCTACTTTTCAATTCAGGCCATGGCAAAGAGTTGTCTTATCCCATTCGTTGTTTCTGAACTCCCCCTTCACCCTCCCACTCTAAATCCTGTCTGCTTCCTACACTCGTCTATACAGGAAGGACGGATCTTTCTCACTGGAGGAACTAGAGCTATATCAACTTTTTAAGACTGTAGTCGCTCGTTGTTGGTGGTCGTACAGCGTGCACGACAATGCTCCCTATAGGCCCACTTACTTCTGGCGAATGAACAGACGGGTGTAACAGTTATCCCCTAAGTATAGATCTTTCCCGGACGATCTACTCAGTAGTAAATCCCCCGGGTTATCTACTTAGCATTTAGGAAAGAAATCAAGGACCCGGTGTATTTTAACCATGCAACCCAACCAGTTTTCAGTCAATATTTACATGGGAAATGAAGGGGGGGGGGGGGGATGTAACGATGTCATATTTCAGTACTCAGTAAAAGATCAGGGACAATCCACTCGGGTAAGTTTCACCGGTCTTGATTACTCGAACATTTGTTGCGCCACCAACTGTCAGCTCCCCCAGAGCTGCAGGCTGCAGGCATGCAGGCATATACAAAACGTCAACACGTGTAAGCCTGTCCTATGGAGAGGTTCATTTACCGTATGTCGTTTTCCATTGCCGAAAATTTTGGACAACAAACGGATCCGACAATCCAAAATTTTAAAATATGATTCGTGTGTGAAGGATCAGTTAGATGCCCCAAGCTGTTTGTCTTTATTAAGATAACATCCGCCTTGTGAAACAAGTCTCGGTTGTAAGATAATCTATCCTCCCTCCAATAATTTCCCCGATATGTAACCTCCTTAGAAACATAACTCCAAAAATATACTTCATCAATTCAATTAACCCGGGAATTCGTTATCCTGTGGATTCTGGGGCCACTCCTGGCTATATATGGCAACAAATCCTATCGTAATTACGTGGGTTCTACCCCTATATACGAACATTCGACTCATCTTTCACGCAAGATGGGATATCCTGTAATTTAAGAAATAACAGTTTTCAAACATTTTTAGATCCCTACAAATTTAATTTTGTTATATTGTTTCGACCCAAATACCTTGTCACGTACAAACTCCATGAACCAACTTGGCGCCCTCTAATGGTAAATATAGCACCGTGCCCAGTCACTAGGGAACCGTAGTAACAGCATGAACAGATGAACGTGCGCGTGCAGGAATTGGGTCTTGAGGGCCTTTTGATAATATAATATAATATAATATGATATGATATGATATGATATGATATGATATGATATGATATGATATGATATGATATGATATGATATGATATGATATGATATGATATGATATGATATGATATGATATGATATGATATGATATGATATGATATGATATGATATGATATGATATGATATGATATGATATGATATGATATGATATGATATGATATGATATGATATGATATGATATGATATGATATGATATGATATGATATGATATGATATGATATGATATGATATGATATGATATGATATGATATGATATGATATGATATGATATGATATGATATGATATGATATGATATGATATGATATGATATGATATGATATGATATGATATGATATAATATAATATAATATAGGTTTTTCACATAAAACCGACTACCCGAATCTTTGAGAAAGTGAGAAAACTCCGGTCGATTTTTCTAATGAATGTGAGGAGGGGGCGCAAAACTGAAAGAAAAGAAAGTGACAGGAGCTGGGAGGGCAGGGATTATGTCGAAGGAGGAATTATGGAGGATAGGGTAAGAGACGTAATCATTACCTGATATATACAGTCATTACTCCCAAGGGCGTCGCCAGAGCATTTATCATGGGAGGTGGGATGCCGTGGTGCCGTATTTGCCCACTGAGAAGAAAGAAATGCCGACTGAAAGTGTTGATAAGAGATGCAGTTAGAGCTGAGAACCGTTAGTCCAACCGGTAGTGGTCCAACACGGGTGGGCCAGGATTTGCCCAACGGGGGGGGGGACGACCCGAAGCCTCGACAGCCCCGATGCCGTCGGGGGGTTGGTGAGGGGAGATTTGAAGAAAACCTGTGTACTATACCATGTCATTGCGGGGCATACACTGCATAAAATTTTGTATATACTAGTGGAAAAAAGTTCCGCCCGATTTAAGGTTTTTCCCGAAGTCTAAACTGTGAAATTGCAAAGCGCGCGAAACTTTTGGGTAAGCTTACACTAAAAAGAATCTGTATTGATTTAAAGCATTGTGTTTAAACATTTACGTTGTTTAGGACCTGAAAAAATTGGCATCCGGGAGGGGGATATGGCCCAATGGCTTCCCCCCCTGTGTACGCCACTGAGGTCAACTGTCCATGCAGTTGGACCCTATCGGCACAACTTACATTTTGCTTCCCTCTTCGAGTCACGAGCCGTATCGAAAGACAGACTCAAGAGAACATTAACTTAGTTCAGCGAAATGAGATGAGATTCCCGGCAATTACATAAAACGATAAATTCTACTTAAGTTACTTGAAAAGATGGAAAGGTTTTGTTCTATATTTAGCTATTAGTAACGAAACTGAGGAAGAATGGGCAAAACATACCGAAAATTTGGGGTTTTATCTCAGAAATGACCCTTTTGAAAGCTAAAATAAGTAAACCGACCATGGGTGGCGACAGAAATTTCCCCGATATGGGACCGGGCCATGCCAGCGACCCCAAGTTCCGACAGCATGTCGAGGGGTGAGAAAGGGATATGAAGGTGCCTAACTATCCCATGCCATTGCAGAGTACCGTATATTTAGCATCATATCACTTAATATGTCAAGAGCCGAGTTACGCACTGATACTGTTCTTTTGAGTCTGAATCGTGAAATTGCAAAGGGCGCGAAAATTTTTGATAGGCTGACACAAAAACATGTTATCATTAAGAACAAAAAGAAAAACATAAAAACTGTAAGGGTTGTAGACTGTATCGGGAACAACATAGGGCCTACATTGTGTCGAAACCACCTGGACTACCCGATGAAATAGCCAAACTTTACTCCGTGAGTCGCTCACCAACTGACCATACCGTATGACACACACTAGAGAACGGCAATTAGGCTTTGCGATATGGGATGAAATTTACGACCTCTACATAACCTGTGTACCCTGCCTACATGTTACTTGGTAGGGTTGACAGGACTTATGCTATCTAGCTATGTGGAATGGAACTACTGAAGAAACTGGAGTGACATTACAGCGCGCGTAGTGCGTCGAAAATTTTGGGTTCTGATTACAGAAATTGTCTTCTTTCTTTCACTTCATTTCCTCTTTCTTTTCCTCATGTTTCCTTCATTTTGCCGACTGGTGCAGAATTTACCTACTAAAATGCCAGAAACCACATGAAAGATGAACTCCTTAAGTATGCAATGATACTGAAAAGCCCTATGTAGCTTTTTTACCGACATAATATGTTTAAAGTTTCAAAAAGTGTTGCTTACGGGCTTTGAAAATATTTGTAATAAACGTTGTCTATAATTACATTCCAATCTCCTGTCTTCCGTCTGCACCAGCCCCTTTCTGTTGCCCTGCTTTGCCCCTCCCTCCCCTGTCCTTTTCTCTGTTCTCTCGGTCTTTCTCCCTCTTCTCTCTCCCCTTTTTTCCCTTCTTTCTTTCCTCTAACTTTCCTTCGTTTGCACTTCCCTTTTTGCTTCGTTTTGCCGCCTGAGTGAAGGTTTTTACCCGCTGCGTGGATCTTGGGGGTGGGGGTCACACCCCACACCACCCCCCTCTAGCGTCGTTCGTGATTACTCCTATACTCTTCCTTTCTTAGCCGAATACGAGTACTGTTTTTCTTTACATGTCTTAGATCAAATCTAGCCGATATTTGCCATTCTGAGTATTACTTTCTCCTCTCAGTCAGGGATGCAATTAATAATGTACATTAAAGCGACACGTTTTTCATCTCGATAGTTATTCTCCTTGCAACTTTGAAGAAAACAGAATTTCTGGGACCCCTCGCTCGTAGAAATTTCATTATCCTATTTATCCAAAGTTACGACAGGATGGAATAATTGCCAGGTTTGACAACCTGTTACAGGACATGGTGTTATATATAGTTTGTTCATTATGCGTAGGTAACTATGACGGGGGGGGGGGGGGGCTGAGTAAGTTTACAGCGGGGAATGATGTAGTGATAAAGGGGGGATACATACTAAATACAACACGCTGCACACTAAAAAACAGGTTAAGGTTTGACCATGGAAGTACTATACGTAGGCTGAGGACTTTCTTGGTTTGACTACACCGGGCACTCTATGTGAAATACTGAAACTGGGTAGTTTCTCGACGACATGGACCGCTAGGAAACTTCTTATCGGACAAATATTTTTACCATTTAGGCTAACTGGGGAACAAACCTTTCCGTCTCGGTAAACCCATTAATCAACATTTGTTGGGCAAACACCACCCGATTTCAGCATTTTCACTTACGTACCCGCAGAGTTTGTGAAGTTTTTATCCACCTGCTGTTAGCATGTACATGTCCCAACAGAGAGTATCATGCATGGCTGCATGGAGAGAATAGAATGGTTCGAAGTACAATTTAACTGGCCATATATACCTGTATGGGATAACACGTGTTACCAGCTACAAGCGCTTACAAGCTTCAAGATATTCTTCACTTTCCGACGTGATTGCCAAACTTCAAGTTTCTAGCGACAGCTCCCTGGTGTCACCATGAGCACTTCGGAATATATTGTTCTGTGGCCGTGTTTCCAATGTACTGCCTAATCGCGATGTTTTTCTCAAATACCGCCGGAGAGAAACTGAATTACCAATTGGGAACCTACCTTAAGAGAAGGGTTTAAGCAAAAATTTACTTTTCATTTGTGAAAGAGCAACTAAATCTATGCATTTTGGTAAAACTTTCATTCAGATCGGACATGTATTACTCGAGATATCAACAAAAGAAGTTACTAAATTTGTAACGCAAAGTGAGCTTGAGGCAACGGGGAGTTTACCCCGCGGAGCGGACGAAGTTTTTTCGTTCAGCTCATCGCTGCGAAAAAACAAAGGGGCGGCAGCCTACAAAAGGGGCGGTAGCCACAGAGGCGCTACGTAGGCTACGGGGAGTTATATCACTAGGCAACTCCCTGATATCACTTCCTCACATTGATAAGGAATGCTTTGTTTCTTTTTTTTTCAGTCTGGTGTGTTGACCTTGAAATTAATAGGGATAGGACCTCCCCGTTGGGAGTTTGTAATTTTCTCATGCCTCTCATGAAATCGGCATATTCCAATAACATTTGATTGTTGAGGAGAAAATTGGGGATAAAGTTTAAAAAATACATAAGACTGCTCATTAATGTGAGGCTGTGACATATGTGCTTGCTTCCAGTTCACTTTGTGTTGAAAATGTGACAACTTTATCTGTTGATATCTTGAGAACCACACATAGGACTTCAATGGAAATTTCACCAGATTGCTTAGAATAAGTACCCCTCTAATATACATCAAAGCTTGATTTGAGCCCAGACTCTTCTTTTAAAGGTCAAAAGCAGTCGCCCAAACTTATTTTGAAACAATAGCTAAATGTCACAAATTTCTTCTTATATCTCTCCAAGTATCTTTCATAATACTTTAGGACGTAAATATTGCATATTAAAGGTAAACCAAGTAGTTGTTCCTTGTACATTTTACAATTGAGTGAGAAAAATACTGTCACATGATTCTAAAGAGCCATTCAGGAAATAGGATAGTCTACCATACAATTCTTTAGTGAGGTGACTGCATTCTCCCTTTAAACAATCGACTTGATAGGCGTCCTTGCTGCAGGGGTTGTATACGCCAGTCGAGGGAACTTTTTTTACCGAAGTTCGTTTGAACATGAAAGTACTGCCTCGGAGATTGTACTTCCATACTTCTAAGAGTCTTCTGAGAAATCATCAATTTAATCACCCCGTAGCTGAGAGTTTTGAAACATTTTTCGTCCTTCAATAAAATGTAGATGCAAAAGGAGAAAAGGCTCTTCAGATTCTGATATGACTAATTTCGGCATAGTCTGAAGCTTCTATAGTATAAATAAGTCAAGAAAGTGACCTGAAGGGTAGCAATTCCAACGTCACGGTGACGCCTGTAACATGTTAAAGAGCATCTTCGCCCTCTACCGGTCGAATCTTCGTGGTCTAACATGTAAACTACATAAGTGTTCAACTCAGCACAATACATGCACTCCACGCTGACTGTTCCAAGGGCATAAGGGAAGAGCTTTGTACGACGACAATTGCAGAGGTTCTCCCGGGAGCATCAGTGGTGGGGATGAGGGTGGGAGGACCCTTTAATGCGTGAACGGGCTGCTGTTTATTTTGTTGGTCTCAACAAGGCATAAATACAATTCTTAAAACGCGTTTTTGAAATAAGAAAATGATTTATTTAAGGTGAAGGTAATTTTAATATGAAGTTAATTGACTAAAAGAGGTCACTGTACAAGGAGGATCCCTTCCAATCGAGACTGCAGTGTCATCATCCATTTGTCTCAGTAAATTCTCTACTACAAAACTGATTGTTCCGGTGAATCCATAACTTTCTCATTCTCAGTGCCGTCAGTCATCAATTTAACCAGGATATTTTCATTTAAGGAGTATTTTCTTCCTATTTTTAACTGTGAAATGTGAGAAAAAGCAGTAAACACGATTCTGGTTAAAAGTAAACAGGGTGTTTACAGAGTGATCAGTGTAAGTAGTAAAATGAATGAAACAAGGTAAGGTGTGTAGTTCAAGAGTGACGTCACGAATTATTGTACAATATATCAGGAAATAAATAGACGGTAAAGTCGGAAGTCATACCATTCAGATGCTTTCCCTTAAAATAAAAAATAACACAACATTTTATAAGTTTTAGACTTAAGGTACCTTTAAGTTTATAAACATTACTGATCAGTTTAAACGTCTCTTACATCTTTACAAAAATTGAATGACAATGATTACTGAGGAAAATAGCAATATAAATCGTTTTTTTTTATCGTAAAAGGTTGCTCTTTAACCTTACTACCTTCTCATAAGCCCTAAAAACTCATCAGATTAAAGTAAGTAAATAAAATAATTAATTTTAGCGACTTTCATTAAATTATGTGATGCTGAAAATTTGAACTAAATCTGTTTTGTCACTTTTTCTTAACTTTCGACCGATAAATTTCCATCGAAACATTCGCACACGGTGCAAAGTGGGACAATATTTTGGAATTATCAGGGAGGTCTTAAAGTGTACCTAAAATCTAGAATTTCAAAAATATAAGTATGCTACATAGCTTAAAGGTGATCAGTCGTCTTGAAATATTCTTTGTGACGTCAGCCTTTTCTTGACATGTTTCTGCAGTCGTCACTGTTCAAGGATACACCGTACAAGCATGGTATAGCTAATCGGTAAGCAAGAAGAGACGGCTTGTAGCTGTATACCTACTAGCTATACCGATGTCATCATAGCTACTTGTACGGTGTATCCTTGAACAGTGACGACTGCAGAAACATGTCAAGAAAAGGCTGACGTCACAAAGAATATTTCAAGACGACTGATCACCTTTAAAAAATGAGCCCTAGTGGTCCAACTTCCATCTTCACAGGATATTTCTGAACTGAGATATAAAACGCCGAAGCTCAATTTAAATTGGTAGATTGCGCAATAATTTGTAATGTCATTCTTGTACTACTCAAATTACAGTCTTTGTCTTTCTTTGTTTTTCCGAAAACTTCCTCCGCACCTTGTGCCAAAATGTGATCACTTTCTTACTACAATAGGTTGACTTGACTATACGAGCCCTCTCTGTACGACATACTGCGCAAGAAAAAAAGAAGCTTTTCTAGGTCATATAAACATTTTAATTTCAAAAGAAAACAAAAGCAGGTAATGTGAGTTGTACAAGAAAGACATAATGAATTATTGCAAAACGAGTACAATTCAAGTTACATGAATAAATCTCACTATTTTATACCTCAGCAACCAAATAAGCTATGATAATAGGGGTTGGAAGAATAGGATAAATTTTCCAACTTCTAATATATATATATATATATATATATATTTTTTAATTCTAGACTTTAGGTACACTTTAAGCTTTTAGCTCCTAGTTTCGACTTCCCGAATTTAGCCACTGGAAACAACCAACTTCATAGACTTCAGACCGTCATATCGGGGGCGCTGTTTTATTAACGAATGCCTCATAAATCGATCCCCGAATCCTGCCTGTCATTAGATAAAAGAGCAGCTTGCAGTCAGTCAGGTTCGGCCTTATGACGCTCTTAGGCAAACTCAGTCTAGATCCTTTAATCCACATTGCGTGAAGACGCGAAAATTGACATTTGAGGCAGAAGTAGGCTAATTTCAGACGCTAACAGCAAATAAAAAGCACTGTGAAAACTAACAGAAAAGCCGGTGGAGTTCGGTAAAAAAAAAACTCTCGACAAAATTCAGAATTTGAACAAGACGCTCGAGTGTATTAAGATGACGAGGTGAAACTGTTAGCTTTTTTACGTTGGTTTTTTTTTATAATGAGGTTCGCGTAGACCTTGAATCGTTTATTGAATTCAGATATCCATCAGAGGGGAAGTTGACGCAACCTCGTACTAACAAACCCAATGCTCATTATATCTCGGAAACGGTAAATGCTCTTCACATCACTCTTGATTAATAGAATAGAAAGTAAATTGCATCATTGTATTACAGGACGAGAGGTATAGTTATTGTTGGTAGGAGAATTGTTTTCGGCATCGGAGGAGTAAAGTTGTTCTGAAGAAGAGGATGGGATTTTATCTTTCATGAAACTGAACTTTTCAGGACTTCCTATCTTGAACAGAAAACCGAAGAGTCATTTCCAGTCAAGACTTGTCTATATCTGGTAAGCACATTTTACCAATATCAGTGATTTTAAGAATATTTTTAAGTCTTTTTATATTCACTATATTGTTTTGTTGAAGATTAAGGTTTCCTAACCGTGACCTACTTTATTTGAGATGCCAATCTCATTAATTTAATATCGTCAAACTTTATTACAGGTTACCCGTATACTCGTCGTTACGCAAGCCATACAGGAATTTAGAGATGGCTCTTTCTACCAGGGAGCTACAGCTCCCCCGTTTCTACTACCACACCCCAGCTTTCATAAGTTTGGCCAAGAAATTGTGACATGGTCACTGAATTAACTGATCCCTAGATCGTCTGCTATGATGTGCTCTTAAACGATACAAATGATTGGTCAATGCGTCCTGCGAGTTGGTTAGAGAAGTTGATGTTAAGAATGACCAGAGAGTGTCCACATCTTGTATCTGTGCGAAGAGCATAGTTGTTAGACCTTCAACGTACACATTGCATGCAGTACATACGCTCATCTATTGCTTTTGTTCTTTTCATTTTATTATTTTTTGTACTGCAGTAGGGTAAAGAATACACCTTTCTCACCGTGAGTTATTACGTCACAAACTTTTAATATGTTTGGTGTGCCGGGGGAAAGTATGAAAGCTGCAATAAATTATTTTCAGTATAATCCACATGAACGTCGTGTTTACAAGCTGACTCAGATTACTATTACGCCTATCAAGACATCACTAGTTTGAAGCCGAAGCCTCAAATGATTCTCTTAAAACGCACCAGATAATGGTAAAGGGACCCCAATAGAGCCTGAGCATCTATGACGTACTGCATAAACAGGACAAGTTTTCAGATCGAGCCGTAATCTAATAGAAAGTGGTGTGTGACACTTAGCCTAACCAGTGTTTCACATTTTCATAATAAGACTAGGCATAATTCACGTCTTGGGATTTTATTCACCTGCCAAAGATGACCTAATTTTTATATTGAATCAAGCTTGTGGTTTCAGGGGCGTCGAAGGTTTCTGGGATATGGAAGCTTAACCATTTGTATCCTTAATTTTGGTATTTTCTAAGGTTATTGTTATCAGCCATCTGCCCCTCCCCCATGGTTCTGAAGGCCTTCCTTGCCTTCCCGATTTGAACAATAAATTTTACCATTAATGCTATCAGGCTGTATGACTGTACTGTTAGTTTTTAATGAAAAGTGACTATGTAGTTACAGCCCAAATTCAGTGCTCAATGGAGCCGTACTAAAATGTTACAGAGAACAAAGAAACTGCACTAAGTTAAGAGCAGTCGGTTGCTCTTGTAGGTAAAGATTTGTCGGCTTCATCTTATTTGAAACTATTTCTGTTCCAGATGAACAAATTTTGCCATAGCCACTGGCGACATTTAAAGTTATTATACTTTCCTGTTTCGTAAAGTTCATGAGCGATTGACTTCAGAGGTCACCATTCGCTAAAGCAGCAAACATCGATATATCGATATGAATTTTGCCAGAATTGTTATGTTGTTTTCGCTAGTCATGAGTTTTCTAGCTCCCTGGTTTGACAGCAAGATAAAGCTCCTTCCCGTGGTGGCCTATATAGCTTGACGACCTTCGGCAGTGCGGGGGTCTGTACTTTAAAATTTTCTCAAAAACTGAAGATAATACTGTCACCTTCCGATTCTAACAGCAGTCTAATGTCATGATAAACATTAATTTTGAAAATAAGTGTGCGAGACTACTTTCGTTTGAAGATGGGAGGGATAGGCTGAGGGATTTCCCCTAAATTGTAATTCATGTTTGCCCAAGAATAGCATATATTTCCGAATGGCGACCGGGGCTGCAGTCCCCAAATGGGAAGGGGGTGCATTCCCCAACTCCCGTATAAGAGCAGCTCCCTGGTACAAGTACGCTTGTATGATTTTGCGTACTAGACTCTCAAGCTGCCAGTGTCTTGCTCATGTGGTCCGATTATAACTGTAACCGCATGTCTACACAATTCCCGTTAGCAGTCCAGGCATGTGGAATTTAGCCTACTTTAAAGGGAGAATGCAGTCACCCCAATAAAGAATTGTATAGTAGACTATCCTATTTCCTGAATGGCTCTTGAGAATCATGTGACAGTATTTTTCTGAATCAGTTGTAAAATTTCCAGGAGTAACTGCTTGGTTTGCCTTGAATATGCAATATTTATGTCCTAAAATATTATGAAAGATACTTGGAAGAGAAATAAGAAGAAATTTGTGACATTTAGCTATTGTTTCAAAATAAGTTTGGGGCGACTGCTTTTGACCTTTAAACGCGTGTACAATATTGGAGTGTAAAAACTATCTCCACGGAGAACCGTGCAAGCACTACTTCCATGGAGAAATCTATACGTTTTTCCATGTAAAGGATACCGTACTCTGAATGTGCGTTTCACATGCCTGACTGTATGCAGACAGCACTTCCCTGATACACCAACTGCTTCTGATACAGTATTCTTTATAAATTAACAAAACAGAGTCGCTGCCTCCCATTTTCCTCAAAACCATATTCCCTCGTAATTAAATTTGTTCGCAGGAAACAGAACTGTGAAATTTTAGTGAACAATATCGGCGGAATAGGCTTCCGTTGTAATGTAAAATTCATCGTTCACGGACCGTGTTACAGAGTCCCATTTATGTAACAAATTGAACAGAGTGTGAAAATTACAATATTTCTTTTAATATTTGCATTCCAGGGGGTGCAAAGGAGGCTACTTTGTGCAACAATTGCCTTTTCAAATAAGCTTTGTGTTTTAGCATATACTGATGGTCGACTTTGATAGCTTCGGGCAAACCTTTGGCTTTATATGTAGATAATAGGGGTCGACCATATATATTTGCGACTATGCAAAGATTCAGGCGATTTTTTTTATTTTACTCTGATCTTATTTGATTTCTATAGTAAACTGCAAATGGCTTCGTACACATGGGCCTACGAGTCTTGGATCTGGGCCGTCAACGCCACTGAGTAAAGGCTGCTGATTTCAGGGGGCAAAATTCATGATAAATGTTTGCAAATGAAGGAAAATTTCGGGGCAATCACCTTCTGCCCTGTTGAAAACGTGTTCCCATAGCCTATACCTATTGCAATCAATCCAGAATGAAGTCTACTCCCACACTTGATAGGCCTCGACCAGGCGCGGATCCAGGGGGGGGGGGCTTCCCCGGTCTCAGCCCCCTTTTTCGCCACATCAACAATAACAAACACGAGAAAATTAGCATCTAGGAGGATACTCAAGGGGGCTTTCGGGCTTATCCTTCAGTTTTCTTATAGTAAGACATAGAGGCATAATATATCATACCTGTGTGACAGGTACAATGCAATAGCCTATATATAGCCTATAATACAAACAGCAAATTTCTACCCTACTTAGCAATGGTAATTTGTCCACACATTACAAATTTGCAACGGTATCTCACTGTGTTAGGTGAGACTATACCGCCGGCTATGGAGACTTACTTTCCCCGCCGAAAAATATTAATTTCAGTGTCAAGTATTCGTAATCGATAACACTGTTCGAGGACTTTTGTACCTGAAATTAAAAGATACCGCCAGACATTCAACACCCATTCATCCGATAAAAGTTGACATTTTGCACTACCTATAAATTTAGTAACTCTTTTTTTATATCGTCGTATCGAGCCTATCAATAAATTCACTCAGAATGTGGGCGTAGAGGGAACGAAAGAGAAATCCTGCATACACTTCCTATCTCATGTAACCATATGTGATAATGTAGTGGCCTCGGAGATGGATGTTTATAATTAAAGGCAGTAGGCAGTCACCCCAAACAGAGTGAGTGTATCCTGTCACTCTAGTTCATGATTGGCCTATTTTGATCATGTGACAATATTTTTGTGAGTGAATTGTGGAATTCAAGGAGAATTTTGCCTTTCTTTACCTATTGTTTGTAATAGTTATGTTCAAAACATCTTCAGAAGTGCTTTTAATGCAATAAGAGGAGATTTGTAAGAGTTTGCTGATTTTTCAAGGAAAATTTTGGGGCGACTGCCTATTGCCTTTAAAGTATTTTTTCTCCGAGGAGAGTCGTATGCAGACATTTGTTCATTTCCAATTGTGTTGTACCAGTCAAATCCAGTACATCGTAAAAGTGGTATGTACCTCACGTGCATGTATACTGAACACTCCAAGCCTCAAAATAATTTTATGAACCCATCAGACCGTGAAGCTGTGCGTAACAGCTCTGTGCGTCCTTCACCGACAAAACGACTGCATTCTCGTAGCCCTGAAATATCCTATTTAACTTTCATAAGAATCAACCCAGTGAGAGAACTGAAATCTTGTTCAAGTATTTTGCTAGATTTGCTTCGAAACGAACCTAATTGGTTCATATTTTGAACAAAATCTAGTCAATTTTTGAACTGTCCAAAGCTTATCAAACAGTCGTGACCCTGCTTACTAGATTGTTCCTTAAAGTGCAGAGAAAGTTACACATTATTGCCCCACCCCCGTTTGAAAAACAAATCAGACATAAGCCTAAGAAGCTGTGCTTAGTAGGGGGACTGAACATTTTAGACCACCGTCCTAGGGAGGGGTGTCCCCTTCCCCTTTAGGAAAATGTTTGAACATTTGAGCGTCCGTAAAGTTTTGGTGACATGACAGCAAAAAGAGCTAGTTTTACTTGGAAGCTAAAGAAATTATCCCAAGAAAAGATACGTTGAAAACATTTTAATATCTTTTACCATTCTCAAGATGTGCTCCTTCCAAAATGGATGGTTTCTGAAATAACTCAATACTTTTTCCAAAGTCCCCTAGACACTTTGGTCAAAGCCGAAGCCGGTGAAAACCAAATGCCGTTACTCCCGAATGAGTTCTGCTCCCCAAAGGAATAGGCGTAGGAAGCTTTTCGAGACTGGGGGCTGAACCTTACTTCGGATCGCCGTCCTGGGGTCTAAGGGGAGGGGTCCCCCTCCCCTTTGGAAAATTTTTGGGTATTTGAGGGTCCTCAGATGCAATATGGTGCAAAATTTTGGACAAACTTTAAGGAAAATTACTGCAAATTTTTGACATTTCTTACAGAAGAGACAAATAAGGGGTTTTTGCCCTTGGATCGGGGGGGGGGGAAGCATACTTCACCCCCCTCACATTTTTGACTAAGGGTTTAGCCCCCGCTTTTCCTACGGCTATGCCCAAAGGAGATACGTCCCCAAAGTCCCCAAACTCCCCAAAGGACGCTGAGACTTATCATGACCGCCCTCTTGGCCTTCAGACCTCTACATCATGGCCCCGTTCTAAACTGGCTGAAAAGAACAAATACTATGGATTAGCCAACAGGCCAAGGCAGAAGTACGTAACTCATTGCCCATGCAAAATAATGATTTGAAGTGTTGCACATAGCATTTCTTTCATTAACCCTATAAAAATAATGTCTTCACTACTCATCAGATAGTTAAGGCTTCAGTTTGGTGGGTGATATTGATATTTTTCTTAAAGAAGACAAATTTAACTTTCAAACCAGAGCCCTCGTTGCATAACAATGCTTCAAGTGCTCGATAATTCCAGATATCTTAAAATACAATGCATCACCTTTAAAGGCAAAACATTTTACAGGAATAATTTTCACCCTCCTCCTTAATTCTACACAAGCACTTAAAGGGAGAATGCAGTCACCCCAATAAAGAATTGTATAGTAGACTATATCCTATTTCCTGAATGGCTCTTGAGAATCATGTGACAGTATTTTCTCACTCAATTGTAAAATTTACAAGGAGCAACTGCTTGGTTTACCTTGAATATGCAATATTTATGTCCTAAAATATTATGAAAGATACTTAGAAGAGAAATAAGAAGAAATTTGTGACATTTAGCTACGGTTTCAAAATAAGTTTGGGGCGACTGCTTTTGACCTTTAAGTTTAAAGTCACAAAAACTGGTTTGAAGCAGTAAAACCTCAGTTGAAGGTCAGTTACCGTTGCATCGTTATTGCCTAAATTTCTTGGGAACGCCTCATCAAATCAGTGAGTGCGTTTTCAAGGAGTGGGAGTAGTCCTCTTTATCAAATGTCCTGAATAAATACACAAGGAAATAATATGTTATGCGCTTGTTGAACGACGCAAACGCATGCAAGCTTCTAGTACTATGTATACTTAGTTGTAATGTATGCTTACTTTTGTACAGCGATCTCTGAACGAAATGCTGGCGAGTCAAATTAACACCTCTGTCCCACTATGTGAGTTCCCCGGAATGCCACTTTCCATAAGAGAGTAATTATAGGAAATTCGGAATCTACGGTTGTGATATCCTCGAACAGAAAACAGAATGATTAAAACTGGTTGAAACTGGCATTTCAAATTAACCTGAAGGGCAGCATATGCCCTTATCTATAAGAATAAAAACGAATCGTGAAGTTACAGGCAAATCACGTACAAAATGTGGCAAAGGATTATCAGAATGTTTAAAGGAAGCCGTCACGTTTGCTGCGCTTGTCTAAATCAATCACAAACAAAACATTTTGATAAAAGGTTAACCATTTTCTACAACAAGCAATCATCGAATGCTTGCCTACAGTGCCCCAATGACGTCATTCTGTACGGGGACAGATATAAATTGATTTCAATTAATAACAACGGCTGTCGCAACTTCTGCATCAGTCTATTATACACAGCTGTTTATATGGATACAATAATCACGGCGCATACAATGTAGCATATGATAGTAATTAAAGTCGGATGAGGTTACTGGTAGACTGTTCAATCAAATACTTTCCTTTTCACGATGTTATCTTTACTGTGCTGAGGGCCCTTGTCTTCATTTGTGACGTAATTGCTTCAAAGAACAATACAAATTGAAGGATAATTTCGTTACCACGTCTGTTTTGTTTCATATATCACTCTAGATATTCCATCAGCCGTGACGTTTGTTTTAACGGAAATGGAGCTAAAGAGATGAGTGCAGTTAACTTGCCGAAACTCACATACATCACATGCTGCATCGTTCTTGTTATTACTGTATGGTTACCGTGATATCCGCTATCACGGTCGTTCATAGGTCATCTTTGTCTGAGCAATGCATATACAGATGCAATAAGTCATGTGGGTTGTCGTCACCATATAGTCTTCATCGATGACTTTAAAACTCATTATTTCCTTTGCCGCCATTTTCACCATGCCTTGAAGTCTTCAAAATCGTTATTTACTTTACTCATTACATGACGTCACAGCTGTTGTGGTAGTTTCCAAGCTGACATCGGTACTGAATACATACGCGTATGACAAGACATTTTACAGGGTCCAGGGTAAACCATCACTATATGAATTTGCCCTAAAAGGTGTCATTGCATTTGCCCTGAAACTGACACATTTGCTGTGTGTGTGTGTCAGTGTGGGGGGGGGGGGTGCCGTCCCTAGGCCCACGCCTTACACCCCAAAGATTGAATATGAACACTTGGAATATTTACCATCCTTGATCTGATCTACTTGAATTTCTGTTTCACCCTGAATCTAAATTGAGCGTTTTACGTTTATCTGTCATGATCATGCTCATTCCCACCGCTGCCACCACTTCCTCGATATCTTACTAGTACGACATCTCATTCATTCATCTGTCCACTCACATGTATTGTTTTCACTGAGATTGTGTCATCCAGTAAGTAACATGAACAAAATCGAACAACTAAAATAGGCCTACCTCAAAGACCCTTTTAGCGAGTCTCTGATTGGCAGGACTTTCCTCAGTGAATCTGTGTCAGACACATCACAGCTACAAACAAACTTTTGAAGGAATTTTGAGTCTTCGGCGTTTGAGAGTAACTTTTCGGCGAAATACATGTCCTCCAATCATGGGTGTAAGAGACAGCTTTTCTAGGGGATGTGCCGTTTTCGGCCGAGAAAAGCCTTTATTACCCGAGAAAATTACCCAATTTTTCCTTTGAATCTGCCCGAGAAATAGGTCTTCCCCGAAATCCAGGGGGCAGCTCCTAACCCCTGGCTCGTTCGCCTATACCCCTCATGTTTTGTAGTCTGTGTTTAATTTCGTATCATTGTCCCTCACCGCCATTCTTTTTACAGCCAAATTTCTTACACTGGGTAATTCCGGCTTGCACTGGGGTAATTCCGGCTGTAGGTATTTCGGCGGTAAGTATTCCTGGTGTATCTGATGGAAAATGTACCCTCCCAACAACTTAGTTTAATTTAACCGGGAACTTGGGTAACAGGTGTCCGCACTTATGGTTGGATTTTACCATCAGAATTTTAAGGTGGGATTTTGTTGGTATTTCACGTTTTTGAATTTCCTTTACTTAATCATTAAAATAGAATACCACAATCCTGTTTGTCACAACGTTTCTCAGACTACATTAATTCTTAACAGGTCGCGAACTTTTCAGTATCTTACAGGACCCCTATTCTTATAAAAGCCAATCTTTATTATCATAAAAAATTGCAATATTTCGATCGCCATACCCTTGGGATAATATACCATTTCTATGGGATAATATGCCAGACCCATAGGATAACATGCAGGGCTGTAACGTCCGAGTCCGCACTCGGACTCAAATCCGGACTCGAGTCCGTTTTTTAATGGACAGGAAATTGGCCCGGAATGAAAGGTCTTCAAATCGGAACTAGCCATGAACTGGCTGCAGCTGGACTCGGACTCAGAGTCGAGTCCACAAAAATGAACTTTACATAAATGCTTCTTAAGGCTAAATTGTTATTTGTGCACAATGTAATGTATATTAAACCCTTAAAACGTCCGGATAAAATCTGAACACAATCCGGTCGGAGGGGCACCGACCCAAATCCGGATCATTTGCAGTCATCAGATTCGAGTAAAAATGATCCAGTCTGGATCATTTTTGATCCAAATCTGATCAAATAAATGATCCAGATTCGGTGTCGGTGCCCCTCAGATCCAGACGTTTTAGAGTGACCACTGGTGACTCACGGTAAACTAAATTACAGGGTGGGCCATACTGTATGAAATTGACCCCTTAAGATGACCTTTTTGTTTACTGTATTTGAAAAATAGTATTGAAACCATTTAATTAATATGTCACATTGTTAAATGACTGGACTCAGAATTGGCCCGGAATGGTGGCCACTGGAATCGGAATCGGCTCGGAATGGGTTAGATGGACTCAGATAAAACCCTGATAATATGCCATTTCCATGGGATATTAAAGTGAGTCACTTCAACCACCATCCACCTAGAGTAGCTAAACAAAGGTCAATACTTAAGCACAACTCTTACCGCCAGGCCTTCCACAAAGACTACGTGTTGCCAGTGTTGCAACGAGTCATGACTCGAGTCACTAATTTTCAAAAGAGCAATGACTCGAGCAATTGCTTCCTCATAGAAATAATACAATGACTCGAGTCACTGACTCGACTCGAGTCACATTGAAAGTAGTTAATGACTCGACTCGACTGCAAAATTGAGTGACTCGTTGCAACTCTGCGTGTTGCCTACAAGTGAAGCCAGAAGGGCGGTTATCTTCAAAGATTTGCCCATCATAATTCTGTCACAATTTTGGGAAACTGATTGAATTTGAAGCAAAACTATCAATGCAACGAAGTTACATTTATCGAAAGTGACACGGAAGCTCGTAAGGAATATACATGCATTGTGTGAACTACGCATCTTGCCATGCTGAGTTAGAGTTTTAGTTGTATCCCAGGCTGAAAATAAGTAGAACATATATGTAATCACAAAACAGTCATAAATATTGTTTGACAATTGTGACAAGGAATGATTAAAGCGATCCCGATAGTATGTTATAACTGCTTTTTTCAAGTTGGTTTCTGAGTTCAGTTCCACCATAAACTGGACCTTCCAGGAAATAGGGCTATGACAGCAGTCTTCACTAAATTTTTAATGGATTACACGTGACTGAGAAGTTGCGACTACCGCTGGTCAGTGTTAGCACCATGATCGCAATTACGTCGTTTTTGCCATTTACAGAATGTTTAATTTCACACGAAGCAAGTTGTGTTGGAAATATGAAGTGTGCAACCGCTGAGTAGGAGCATATACGGATTACGCACATCACCGCGGTTTACACTGTATTCGTGTTTGCCGTTTCAATTTACCGTGTCTATTTTGTAAAGTATTATGCCTGCTGAGGGACAGATGTTCCACGGTATAAAGCGTGTATTGATTTGTGTAATATTATGGTAATCGATTAATTGAGAAAGACATACCTACGCCGGTTAATCGCTGCTGAAACGGTAGACGATTACGTCTCCTACCAGGACACTTACAAAACAGAGTACATTTAATCACTTTTCCAGACGGGTCACCCTTTCTGAGGTGTTCTTTTAATTGGCATCCAACACAATCCCAGTTGGTATCAAAGGTTACATTTCAAACATTAAATCAATCCAAGTTTTTTTTTCAGTACATACATCTTATTATGGTGAGGTGAGTGCAGGAGAATGTGCAAACCTGAAAGCCTGCATATCCCAGGATACAAAGAGACGGGATTGGGTTATAACTTCAAATGCCAGTGTTAATCTGTAACGATAGGCAGAAGTCTATGGCTGGTCGAGCAAATTGCAAATTTGAAATAGACCAAAAGATCACGGTTAGGAAGGAAAGGTATGGCATGAGAAAGGGAAATGTTTTCGTATCGGCTTCAATATCCCGTGCTCACCCATTGTACAGGACATCACTTCTCCGTCGCCCGCCCCTCCCGTATACGTGCCTCTGACACGGTAAGATTGTACTGCGCACAAGTAGAGCAAGTAAGAGTGTAAAACACACAGAAACTTTAACGCACTTATGTTTATGGCACACTGTAAAAAAAAATACTTTTTAGCAATGATTTTTTTTGTGGACCTCCCCACTATGAACACAAGTTTGAATTGTAAACTTGTTGAGCAATTAATAAACGTATTTAGCAATACAACACGATTTGGATGTTAAGGAATGTGGCAAATGTGAATACTATTTAAACATGTTTAGAGGAGCAACAAAGTGTTTAGGATAATATTTAATTCCTAAACACTGTTTCATGCATTAATCTGAAATCACAAACAAAATCGCAGTGCAGGATAAATTTGCTATACTCAAGAAATCTTATAATACCGTGCATGATCTAAGCTGCTTTCTCCGTGCGTCCGATTTGCTTTCCCCCTTTCCCTCCCTCTCCATCGCGGAAATTGGCATCTTCTTGGCCCAATGTACACTATAAACACAGTTTGGTCAAATTGACCAATGACTGGGTCAACTATGCACCGAACCAAATATGGTCAAATATTTTGACTAAACTATGGTCAGTTTGATCACTTATTGGTCGAATTTGACCACTTATTGGTCAAAGTTGACCATATTTTAGTCAAACTATTTGACCATTTTTGGTTCGGTGCATAGTTGACCCATCATTGGTCAATTTGACCAAACTGTTTTCAGAGTGTACTGCATAAGCTTGTGGATCTCGACATGCGACTTGTCCCTAATATTTCACTTCTAATTCCGCCCTCCCCTCAGTGCAGTTCAATTCCCCTCAAGCATTCTTTCAATGTTTATGTGACCGTATCCCGGGACCGTATTCAGGGGGTGTATTCCAGGCCAAAGACCACTGAATTTCAATTATACCCCACGTTTTTTTTATTTTAACTCTATTGCATCGATTACCTGTGATAATGGATTCATAGGCTTTTGAGTCGATACTAAGGGAGGCATTCCCCTGAGCCCCAATATCTTGATTTAAGGGCAAAATTTAAGCCACGATTGTTTGCTAATGAGGAGAAATTTAGAATAAACACCTTTTTTACCCTCTTGTAAAAATATATTCACATGCCTAGATGTTTCCATGCAAATATCTCCAAGTAAACGTTCTTTCACTTTTATGTTGACAAGCTCTCTACGGACCTGCTGTATCCAGTGGCGTAGCTAGAGGGAGGCAGGGGGCGGTCGCCCCCCACAAAGCCTCCGAAGGCCTCTGTCCGAAATAAATTAAAAACAATTCATTTGAAACACTTACAACACTTGTTATGTTTTTAAGCAGAATTACACATCAAAATGTGAACGTGAAAATCAAAAGTCGGTCTCAAATTGCCCGGAAAGCAAAAAAAAAAAAAAAGGGTCCCCAGATAACAGTCTGTCGGAAATTTTTTGCTTTAGACCCCCACAAAAAATATCTAGCTACGCCACTGGCTGTATCCCTCCATGAAGTAACCCTTGGCGTTGACACATTCCTCTGGTCTCGACAGAAAGAGATGAAAGTCGGGGATTTTACACCGCTTGAACTGAATCATAAACAATTGCAAAATTTGATCTGCAAAAGTACTCATTCCTTCGATCAATCTAGATCTACGATTTTCGGGAGAAGTAAGCTTTTCTTTGTCATGCTATTCCCGTCAGACATCTGTTACTGAATCCTGTACACTAGACCGACGTTTCTTCTTATTTCGCCGAAAGAGAAACATTTTTTTACCAATTTGTCGATCCGCTTGACGGATCACTGGTTCTACTCTATATTTTCCCTAACCATGTCGGACCACTGGTCCCTAACGTACGTCGAGTTGGCGTCGAATAACTTTCAAATTATTGGGAGAACGTAACAGTTGCAGCAGACTTTATCAGGTTTTAAACTCAGAACCCGCGTCATAAGAGACATTTATGTGTAAGTGAAGTGACACTTTTACTTCCTTTAGGGAGACAATCCATACTCGATGCTAAGTTAATAAGATATCATCAGGTTTCGTTTTTCAATTGAAGTCTCGCCAAATTAAGGGTGATTTTATGAGAACGAAATGAGAACAAAAGAAGGATGTTTTTATCTCCCTAACCACGACACCTTTCAGTGAAGCCTTGATTCATGGGAAAAAGTTCCTTCGGATGGTACGCTACCTCAATATAAGTAGAGACAGGCCTAGACATATAAAGGCTTTCTATAAAGGCGTAAGCAGCAGTGCCAATCCCAATTGAAAAACTGGAGGGGGGACATAAATAATAAAGCGTAAAAATAGTAAAGAAATATGTAAATTTTGTCTTCAATCCTCCAGAAGTATAGGGAGACATGTCACTCTCTCCTCCATTATGCTTCTCCAACGGGGTAAGAGGTGGAGACTAAGGGGTGCAGTCCTGCAACAAGATTTTTCCGTAAAAATTCGGGCAGTATGCGGATTATTGTTACGGGTGACATCCTGCCGTCGTGCCTATTTTTTGGGCAAAAATATTACACCACCTATCACCCATGCTCTCTACCGTGTAATAATGACTCTCATGTTGTGGCTTCAGTCCAGCTGGGCGAGCGTATTTGTTGAATTTATCCTTGTGAAGTTAATTGTGATACAATTGATAATGTCGCAAAAGTCTTAAATCTTACATTTAATTAAATGAGGCTAAAATGGTGTCCAGAACCGATCTTTCTCAGCTCCTGTAATACATCAGTGACTACAGATGTAGGTCTCTGCATATACACTGCGTGTAAGTCTCTGGTATTCTGCATTTATCTGCCGGTGTTTAGGGGTAGACCTTTAAGTAGATACCACTACTGTATGTAGCAAAGAAACTTGAGCAAATTTTTATGAGGTGGCGTGCGAATCCATCTGTCTCGTAAATACTGTCCAGATTGATTAAAATTTACCAGTGCAGTTGGGAGTAAAACTATCCTGGTTTTCGTAAAACTTTCCTTTTAAATATAGTAAATGGTACTCTTCATGTGGGTTCGTACGTATGGGTTCGTAGCCTATGCCACGTATTCAAATTTGGTAAACTCAAGCGAACTTTCTTGATCTGCTTTAGCAACCCTTGTAACAAACTCTCCAGCGAATAAATATCAGTACTGAATACCCAGCACACGTGACCGTAATAGATGTATTCATACCTCGTTTCTAAATAAAAAAACTGTGGGTCTACTAAACTTGCATATACAACTATAAGGTACGACAACTGTAACATTAGATAAACTCTATTACTTAGGCCGATTCATATAACGTAGGTTATCATGACATAATGTGAACACAGTTTATACGGTCGAAATACACACACACATCAGTGAGACATGTAATGTCTCCCTAATAGCATCCACTCTAAAAGAACAAGAAACAAGAAAATTGTCTCCCTAAGGTCTTATGTAGATGTATATATATACGGTATATCTATATATATATATATATATATATATATATATATATATATATATATATATATATATAAATATATATATACGGTATGTATATATACCGTATATATATATATATATATATATATATATATATTATAGCTGATATACAGTTGTGAGTATGAACCAGCCTGGTATGCAAGGCTTGCATGATTGGGAGAATAGGCTGGACGTCGTTCTCTCCTATGTTACTACAGTATGGGAGAGAATTTTTCTTTTTCACCGCTTCTCAGAACTGTTGGTGCTCGGAATACTTTCCAGACTTGAACATGTAGATTGCCTATTATGTAAGGATAAAATATGTGCTCCTATCACTTATCAGTCGAGTCCATGACCATAAATATCACCAAGCTCTTTTTTATATCAAAAGTCGAGTATACACTGTCAAAATTTCTGTAAATTTACAGACATTTTTATAGTACTTTTGTGTTTTTTCTGTTTTACGTTAGTATACTGTTACTCAACTAAGATGCAGGTTTTTAACGTATTACATCGGTTAAATAACATAAAGACTTGGCCTTCAAAAAACATATATTTTCAGTCTTTAAAACATACCGTTCTGTCAAAATGTCTGTAAATTCACCGCTTTATGACGTATGGAACATAAAATCTAAGTGAGCGGAGTTTATTTTTGTCCACATTTTTCTTTTACATGCCTCATTACTTGATGTTTTTTGTATTTGTTTTTATCAGGAACTGAATAGCTATGGTAATTATTTCCTTTGCTTGGAAATGTTTACAATTGATATATTGGTATTGTTTGTAATATTTATTTCGTAAACAATGATTACATTATTTGAGAATTTTGGTAATGCCCCAATTATATACAATCCCTTTACATAATCACTATCGTAATAAACAGAATTGTCAGTTATGGGCAACTGTCTTTTCGGCCTCTGGGCTAAGGTCATGCTTAGAAATGTGGAAGTTTAAAGGCTGAGATGCTGGTCATGTGACCCCTTATGGGAAGTAATTTGGATAAAAAAGAAATGAATTTAAATTTTTACATAATTTCTACATAATTGGTCTAAATTTACCTGTAATCTCTGTTAATTTTAACATAAGAAATCTTTAAATTTTACGCAAAAAAAAAAGAAAGAAAAGAAAAGAAAAAAAAAAGAAACCACGAAATTGAACAGAACATTTTAGTAATTTGGTTTTACAGAAATTGTTTGGAAACTCTATATACAAAGAATATTTGTAAATTAACAGATTTTATTTTTAACAGTGTACCTTACAAATTACCTTGCAGACTTAGAGCCGTACAATTTCCCCATCCCCGACATCACTACCACTATAGAAGTTTATGTATATGTAGCAGACCTTTCGCATCAATTATCCTACAGGGACAGTATGGAAACCAAAGTAGAGGATGGAACTAAAAAAAAGTTTGCCATACGTTAAAGAATGCACAGAGCATACCACCTACTTTCTTTCAAGCGGTGAATCAAATTATCTCGAAAGGAGGGGACCGGGGGAGTGACGCCTGTACCGAATAGTAATAAACCGTCGTGCTTCCCCTTTCTTCACCCTTCTTTTGAAAAATCTCATCAAAAGGAAAGGGATAGCTTATTGCTCGTTTCTGTGTCCTTCACTGATCAGAGCAGGAAGAGTTAGCGGACGGACACCCGCCCGCATCAGCCAGTAATATATGCCATGCATTGTGTTATTTGTGTTTGTTGCATACCAAAAACCACGGCAAATGTCTAACATTTCACCTGTAGTAACTTTATGTACTTCGATGACGTCATATTCATTTCTTACAAAGAACAAAGTCAAACAACCGTTTCTAATTCCTTTCTCCTCGCACTTCTACGAAACACATAAAAATGCTGATATAATGTTAAGAAGACGGGACGTATTCCCGATACGGATCGTAAAGTATGGTGTAAATCTTTCATTAAAACGGCTGCAATGTGTTTCTTTCCAAACATTTTGTCATTGTGATAAGAATCCGTCCATAAAATATAAGTATAAACATCGCGAAATTCCGACAAAGCCATGTTTGGAGATACTTACAATCTGCGGATGATTTAGGTAGTGCGTCAATAATTTACAGAGGCACTGCATGTATGATGTATTCGTCAAAAATACGCGGCGGATGTATCTCAAGGCGTTCGGTAAGCTCATTTCTTTCAAGTTGCTGTGATGTTCTCGTTCGGAAACCTGCTATTGGGAAATGAGTCATTAAAATAATTCAAAAATTAAATAAAAAAGATGAAAAAGCCAAAAAAACCGAGATTAAAGTCTGCACGAAACCTTTCATCTGTTGCTTGTAATAGTAACAATTGGTGGAGTTTCAACGTGTTATGCAATAAAGGCAACCGTCTCTTTAACGTACATAATATTTTTTATTCGAGAGGAGCACCAAACTCATCCCTTGGTAATAAAACACGTGTAACTCCCAGTTTAACCGCTTTAAACTTACGAAAATACATTGAACAGAAATATTACTGGCGAGTTCAACAGCGTCGAGGTATTATGCCCTTTTACTTTTTCACCCACATTAAAATCGTTTAAAGAAAGATCGACGTAACTGCCTGTGCATGGGGAATCTTTAAAGAATGTAAATTGCTGTATATGACGACATTTTTAGATCTAACAATCGAACTATTTGTCTGTTTGTTAGTAGTTTTACATAATTCAGTTTAAAATAAAAGCGCCTTCAAGATCCTCTGGGAATGATAACGTTTCCATCTTAAATCACTTTAGACACGTTTAAGTGTTAAAAATAACCTTGAAGGGTTTTTAACCGCCCACCTTATATTTACTTATATGAAATGTTTTCACGTAATATCCTTCCTCCTGTTAAGAGCTATGTTGAATGGCGGTTTGTTTTTGAATTCCCTAGCTTGTCAAATAGCATGGCACATAGGTGAGTGGGTCTGAATCAAGTGGCGGCTTTCAAAATCTGGCTGTTTAAGAAAGACAAAGCATCTTTGTCTTTTTGTGGAATATTAGGGCGTCTAGGAAGAAGGTCACATATGATTTTGGATTTTAAATTGTACATTGTTTGACACCCATAGGCCTAAGAAGTAATTGGTGGAGGCTTGGTAGACACATGCAAAGACTGAGCTTCCCATAGCTAAAATGATATTTGGCACTAAAAGGTGTTTTTAAAAAGGAGCGCAAGGGTTGTTTTGCGTGTGCTTTCTCTGTGTCGTATGTTATGAAATTAATGGGTTGATTTCCGTTAAAGGCAGTAGGCAGTCGCCTTAAAATTTGCTTTGAAAAATCAGCAAACTCTTGCAAATCTCCTCTTATTGCATTACAAGCACCTCTGAAGACGTTTTGAACATAACTATTACAAGCAGTATAGGTGAAGCAAGGAGACATTCTCTTTGAATTTCACACTTCACTAACAAAAACTTTGTCACATGATCAAAATAGGCCATTCATGAACTAGAGTGACGGGGTATACTAACTCTGATTGGGGCGACTGCCTACTGCCTTTAAATATGAATCCTTTATTTCACAAACTAGCCTTGGTTGTCCTGCTTACCTGGCTCCATGATACAAATACCTCTGACTGGAACCAGTGAGATTACAGAGATCAGTGAAATCTTCGAGACGTTACTGAGGGTTCACCTCATAACTTTATGGGGAAAACCACCATGTACACAATTGTATGATGGCTTCACTTTCTCTCCTCCTCACAACACTCTCATTCCCATAGGTGGCGCTATTCATCTCGTAGAAGAAATGACTGCATTGCCATAATGTACTCTTATTGAACCACATGGTACCAATTTAAGACCTTAATTCATGTTCGAGTTTTAATTGCTCAACTCAATTTAAAAAATTAAAGATCTGTTCTTGCGCTAGAAATTTTCCCGTTCTCTTGGAATGCCAGCTTACATTGGTATTCAAGTTTCCCATATAAATGCATGAGTTTGATACATTCCATCATAAATTACCACCCATGTGTGTGGTAACCTACATGGGTAAAATCGTTCCATTTCGCAAGATGAAAGGACATTTTTTTCATGAATGTAGGAAAAATGTCCTTTTGATAAATCTTTTGAGGAATTAGACGTCTGCAAGATTTGGAGAGTTTGAAATTGAAGATTGGAACACCTAATCCTGACAACTGCGACACTCCAACTGCAATGAAGGGAACAAGAAATGTAGCCTATACATTCATGATTTGGGGCGCTACCCTACAAAGAAAGTACACAAAGTGTGCCCAAACTTCCTCCATTGTAAAATGTTATGTCTAGCCCTTTCACCCCTAGGCTAAGTGCATGAAAGGATGTCTTTTTGCAGTCATGCGCTAAACTTTAATGTTATGAGTGCGCTCCTAGTACTCCATCTCAATGAAGGAGAACAAAAAGGATTCGTTTGAGAATTTTTGTATGGAAGTAGGTTATGTATACAGCCATTCATTATTACACGAGCACATTTTTCCCATGCCCACAATAACTAGAATTACCGGTTACAAAGAGTTATGCACTTAGTATTAACGATTTTCTTCTTTTCGAGCCTATGGGTGGTCACATGAAAAACCATTGCCGACTTAATTGCCATCATCCTATTGAAGTTCCAACTTGGCCACTGGCACAGCCATATGAGGCGGAGGGGGGGGGGGGTGTAGACTTTATAGACCTGCAGGGTCAAGTGTTTAAAGCATCCGACTTGCAACCGGAAGGTCTGGGGTTCGACTCCTGGCCGGGTCATACCAAAGACTTTAAAAATGGAACCTACTGCCATTGTGCTTGATGCTCAGCATAAGCAATGGAGTAGGAAAAACAAGTCAGTGAGCCACAACTGGAAAAAGGCCCGACTTAAACCAATTGGTTAGAAACTGAGCTGTTAAACCTCATCTAACTAACTTATATAGGCCTCATGCATTAACGTCACACTACGTCATTGTAGAGAGCAAACAATGAATCATACTGTACCCACGACGTAGACTCAGTTGCGTCACAAGAGTTGTATGCAGGGGATCAAGTGACGACTCGACGTGCGCCACCAGGAGCTCAGGGCCCGGACTACCTGTCTGCTCCATCATCCCCTGTGGAAACTCAGCAAACTCTTATTTAAGGCCCAGATGGGGGTGTCATTCTTGCAACAAAAGAACATGACCGCATCATACCGCTCAATGAAGTGCTCTTGCTTTCACGAATTAACAATTCACCGGAGGCGGAGGGGCGCGAAAACGGTACACAAACTTTCATTTTCCTTTTCCTTCTCTTTCCATTTTTCTCTTTTTCTTTGTTTCCCTATCTTTTTCTCTTTTTCTTTGTTTTCCTATCTTTTTCTCTACTTTTCTTTTTGTCTGCCTTCATTTTGCCCCCCGGTCCGTGTAGAGAGGGGCGGCTTCCCCTTCCCCCCTTTATTACGCCACTGCGTAGGCTTCCCACGTGCGCGTAGTAGTTTTACGCGCGTATCCGCGTACATTACGCCCGTACCTGTCTGCATTTGTGTTGGTGTAAGTTGTAATGCTATCCGCGTTTACCTTTACATCATATGCATAAAGTGTATTCCTAAAAGAGTTGCTGAGCAACTAAAAAATCAGATTTTCCGGCAGAACACTGAATTGGCACTTAATTCGGTACTGCAAAGCATGGTATGGCTGGGAATGGTGTTGTATAAGCGCTTTTCTCACCTTTTATCTGAGTCCCCAATTTCCTGACTCATCGGGTCCCTGTAGCTTTCTTTCCCTCGACCCCTGTCTAACGCCATAAATTTCACACCAACGTCATAATCTTTGAGCAAGCTATGACGACACTTCTAAAGCAAATATGTCTATTTCAGGGTTAGAAAATGTCGTTTTTCGGGACTTAATTCATATCATGATTTTCCTCCAATGTGGGAAAATTTCCCAGAATAAACACCTTCTGCCTTCTTGTTAAATGGCTCTACATACGCTTATTACAGTGTAACATTAACTCTTATTAAAATTAAACCTCACGCTAGCGCTTCACTCCACAGGCTTTTAACAGGTTTTTATGCAGCTCATTTGCGTAACAAGTTATGAGAAAGTATTGACCGTAGGCAAGTATGCAAGGGTGATTCACTGGGCTTCATTATAACACTATACTTTATCGCACATCCTAGATAGAAGAGAATCTTTGCAGACATAACAGTATATCAAAGCAGGTGAATTTTAATTAAATGAAGCCATGTCAAGAGGATGAGTTTCATAACCTCTTTTGATGAAAAATATGGCATACTGATGCAGCTCTTAAAAGCATCCATAACTTTAAGATCTTTTTCTTTCTTGTCACGACGCCAAGGGAAGTAAATTTTTTCTTAAATCACCCTGTTTTGTAAGGTAGTTTGTAAATTTCATGAAACTCCGTTGCTATGACAATTGAAAACACAGAAAGTTCACAAAGCTAATTTGGTTTTATCTTTTGTAAGGTTTCTTAGGATTTTTTTGTTATGTATTTTTGAAAAGTGTTTGGAACAACCGCCCTGTAAATCGTATGCGTTGCTATTTGCGAACATTCTACTAGATTTAAACATCTGGCCCCTCTGGGTGAGCTGGATGCAAGAAAACGAGTCCCCTGTCGAGTGTCTGTCGTGCGGCTTCGAAATTTAATATTAAATTTCGAATAATCTCTACAGGCGTATGTATAAGTTGCCTCAATATCTCACTTTATGTGGAACTAGACTTTTCCACTTGCAAACTGGGAAGTCGCGTGCTCTAAAAGCCGCGATTGGCATGCGATACCGTCCGGGAAAGCCAAAAATATTTTCACTCCCAGCTTTGTCTTTTCTTGTTGTTTTTCGAATGGGACATTTGTGACGACACAGTTTCAATTTTCCTCGCCGTTTTCAAATTCCCTTTTCTAGAGATTATTGTGGAGAATTAGGTGTAAAATAATTGCTCTATGAATAAAAGCAAAAATTGTAGTGTAAGGTAAAGAGTGTGAGAACAAGTCTCGCAAACTCATACTATGAGTACGAAGGAAGTATCAAAGGGTGAGTGGAATTACATAGGCCTACATACCCACGAGTATGGGTAAATTTAACAAAACGTAAGTATGAATACATATCTACTCAATTGTACGAGAGTTAACTTCAAGAATTAAGACAACAAAATTGCGTTTATTTCCAGCAGAAACTAAAAAAAAAATGGTTTACAGTAAACTTAAAGGGATAAAGCAGTCGCACCAAATTTGCTTTGAAAAAGGCAAGCAAACTCTCACAAATTTCCTCTTGCTTACCTAGAAGTAGGCCTACCCCTGAAGATGTTTTTGAACATAAATATTACACACAAAAGGTTAAGTAATGAGTTATTCTCCAAGAATTCGGAAATTCAGTAACAAAAATGTTGTCACATGATCAAAACGAGCCATACATATATTAGGATACCGGGGTACACTTATTCTTATTGGGTGACTCCATCTCCCCGTTAAAACAGTACCGATTAGTTGTGAAATTCTCGTACGCCCATATTGACATCTGTTTAAGTAATTGCGCCAGGCCTGATGGGCACGGTACACGATACTTGACGCATCACACCCGCCCATACCTCAAGCAGTGAAGGCTCCAAAGTGAGGTTATATATAGGGACATGCCCCAGCAAAATTGTCCCATATTATCGCTGGTCCGGCTCATTTGCTTCCCTGCCTAATGTCAGGTGCCACCCTTGACCACAAATAATGACGCCATTTAAAGTCGGAACTATAGTAACAGACCTGTTGTTTTGAGAGTAATGACGAACTCAGCCATTTTGTTAAGAATCATTGCGGTAGACCTACACTATAATAATTGCTTTTCATGTATTCAATATTTCCACCTTTCGATGTCTAGTAGCAATATCGGTATATCTGAACTGCTTAGCCTACTGCCGACCCGCAGACGGTGTGCTACCTCATTAGAGTCTATCGAGGAGCGAGCGACAGTTACAAAGAAGTGTGCATGCCTAGCACACGATAGCCTACGGTTTGCGAACCGTCCTTACATTCGGTATCGGTAGATATTGAGATTTTTAGTATCGGATACACAGGTGTAAAAGACGGCATCGCTGATATCGGTCCAAAATTAGCTAAAGATGTTGCCAAGCTTATCGCAACCTATTTCCTACTGCTTGCACTGAATATCGAAAGGGCGCTACCGGGGGACTAAAGTCGTTGAATCGAGCTCTCCTTCAGAGACGACACTCTATTTTGGTAGTACTTTCAGGCTTTTCCTTGCAGTGGCAGATAGACAAATGGTTTTTTGCTTAAAAAGCACTCCTTCTTTTCAAGAGGCTTTGCATCCAATATATCAGTATTTTTGCATGCAACTGTCCACGATGCACAGTTCAAGAACACCGAATCTTGAATAGCACGCCGTGTGATTAACTATGTAACGCTAATCTCCTTACTCGATCCACCAGGTCAGCCTGTCTGACGGATTATACACATATGGTTCCGAAACCCTAACCGGTCTTCACCATAATACCCTGACCATATGCCACTGGAACATACAGATGTTCGAACGTAATTAAAGCACAGAACATCAACATTTGATGAAACAACTGTTTGATGTTTCATACCAAACTGAGAAAGCGTCGTTTATTGTGCCAATTTTATAGAAATTTATGGAAAGAAAAAACAAACAAACAAACAAAAAACAGTATACAATTTTGCAACCCTATTTGGTCGGTATAGGACTGAGTAAAATGACCCACACTTGAACATCTTCAGAACTTAAAGTAAACTGAAAACGAGGACAAGTGTTAAACCTTTAACACCCCCTCCTGACCTTAGGTCAAAAGGTTGATTTCCAAAGCCTTAATCTGTCAGATGTTTGGCCTAACATATTCCAGTAGTAAACCGACCATCATCTCGTTTCCTCAGCATGTATACCTCCCAATAGTCACTCAAGGAGGCATATTATTCTTCCACAAGTCATTTTCATTCCCTTTCATCGGCTTAGAATGAATGACATGTCGGTCCCACATGTCGGAAGGCATTTTATCTTGGTAACCCCATTGTCAGTGATCCATTCGCACCTGGGTAGTGCCAGGTGCTGACAGCAGTCGTCAATGTAAGTGAGTGATACTACTTTAGTCTATCACAAGCAATCACGTATACGTGTATTATTATTAACTCTTAGTTTCGGGGATCTCATAACTCAACATAGTTATTATAAAGTGCGTCTTGTAATAACATGAAGGTGGAAAGGTCACGGCTATGAAGGATGTGCCTCTCCGAGCGGAAAGTCGGCTTAGTGGCAAGAACCCTTGATTTTGTGACGTCACTCATCGCCACTTCAATTTTTTTGAGTGAGGTCGCCCGGTGAATCAAGCCTGGTTAACTACATAATCATATACTCGCCGTGATGAGTACAGGCCTATTTCTTAATGGAGACCAACTCGGGATGTGCTAACATATATTTACCGTAACTATAAGATGCGCGTAGCGGAATTCCGTATGCAGTAGCTGCTAAGAAATTATCATTAACAATGTCAACATCGATGATCGATGTTGTTATTACTCAGATGCACATATCCTACTCGCGCATTTCCCGTTTTCAAAGAATCTAATCGCTTGAAGCAAGGTTTCTTCCAACCATAGGCGTATGAAACTGTTCGAGAATGGGAGGGGGACCTCAACTTTGGAAAATTCTTTAATACTTTAGGGCCCTTAGATGCAAATTGGTGCAACATATTGGGCAAATTTTAAGGGAAATTACTGCCAAATTTTGATTTCTTTTTACAGAGGAACAAATAGGGTGATTTCGTCCTTGGATTAAGGGGGTGGCATACTTCCGCCCACCACATTTTTGACTGGGGGTTAAAGCCCCAGCCCCCGCTTCCTACATCTGTGCTTCCTACTCTTTGGTTTAAAAGAGGAAAAAAAAGTCTCGCTCTTAAGGGAGGCATGGCTTTGCAGCCAGTGCTAGACCTAGTTTCAATAGTTATATTACTTTTCCATTTGTAAAAATGTTTTCAATATAGGCCTGAATTTTTAAATTCGCGAAAAAAGTTGAGGGCTTACACAATGTGTCACCAGTGTCGGCTTACGTGGCGGTGTTAAAATTAAATACTGCAGGTAAAGGTTATCCCAGTTCGCAGTGGCTGTATAGAGGATTATGGTTTAACTACATTAATTCTTCATAGAACTAACAGCCCATAAAAATGAAATTAACTAGCGGCAGATGGAAACTCTTACAGAAAATCAGTACTACTTTATTCTACCCTCTGCAAGATGAAATGCCGATACGTATTGACAATGAGTTTAGGTGGAAGCACAGCACAGCGACTTGATTAAGATGGTCAATTTTAAAGCAACACGCATTCTTGGACAAGTAGTTCTAGGTTCCATAAATGACTCACCGTTTGAAGAAGTTATCACCTAGACAACCCCAAGGGGTACTACTGAAGACACCGCTTTCAGGAAGACTTTTCACAGGGAAGGTACTTGCAATTGGTAAGCAACCATAACATCTATTTTGTCCTGAAATCGACAATTCTTTGGCGCGGGTAGGCTTATGCCTCCAGAACCCCACATACGCCCATGAGGGTATCGTATTTTTGTCTGTAAAAATTCGAGACTTTCAGTCGGCCCCAAGCCAAAGAAGAACCTAGGTGTAATAATTTTGCAGCGTGTTATTTGAAGCATCGGACATGATTTATTGCACACCGTTATCTACCTTAATAATATTAATGAGCTTGTCCCAACTTTTCCTTCCCATCTGATGTTTTGGTGTTGCCGTGATTATTTCTAAACAGTCTTTCTTTTTTCTAAAGTTCTAGCAAAGGAAGCCGAAGAGCGAAAACCAAATCATGAAGCTACTCCCAAATGGAGTTCCCACAGCACTGAACATTTTAACTTCTATTTCAATCACAGCCCTAATCAGGGCGTGGTCATGGTAAATTATATTTAACAGCAAAGCTCCAGTGCAAATTTTTGGAAACAAGTTTTGTATTTACAATCGATAAAATTGACTCTGACAATTTTGTAACAATTTTTCTATAAATCAGCGGTCAAAAGAAACGTTCGAAGAAATGCCATATAGACCTTATGCATAGACGTCACGCCACGTCAGTTTAGAGGGCAAACATTGAAGCACACTGTGCGCACAACGTACGCCTTGCATGCGCACGTAGTAGACTTACGCGCGTATCCGCGCGTACACAAATCATCTGTTTGCATGTGTGTTGGTGTAACTTGCGATGAACACTGTTACCTCTCCCGAAGGAACACTTTCTGTTCTGTGACGTCATTTGCATAAGGTATATACCTGCAAAATCATTTTAATCAAAGTGAGAGAAATAAACCATCTTAGCCACGCCTGTAGTTGCAATAAGAAGTTCATTCCGTACGTGGATTTGTTTAGATTATAAGTCATCTCTGTTGACAGACAGCAGAATGAAAGTTATCTCAGTTATACTGTTCTTAGTACTATAAAAAATGCTAACCAAGCGTGTAATTGAACAAGCGTTGTTAAGGTCTGCAAACATTTAAAGTGGACCTAAAGTCTAAAAATTCAAAAATATATATTTTAGAGGTTACAAAATTAATCTTATTGGTCCAACTCCCATTGTCATAGCTTATTCCATTGCTGAGATATTAAATGTTAAAATTTATTCACTTAAATCCAAACAGTTCATTGCGCAATAATTTTTGACATTCTTGTTGTACAACTCACATCAAATGCTTTGTTTTCTTTTAAAATTAAAAATGTCTATATGACCTTGACCGCTTCCTATTTTCTTGCATGACATGCTGTACAGAGAGGGCTTATATAGTCAAGTCATCCCAAAGCAGTAAGAACGCGATCACATTTTGGCACAAGGTGCGGTGGCTTTCAGAAAAACAAAGAAATACAAAGATTGTAATTTGAGTAGTACAACAATGACATCACAAATTATTGCGCAATCTACCTTTTTAAATCGAGTGAATAAACTTCAACATTTTATATCTCAGCTTAAGAAAGTCCTGTGAAGATGGGAATTGGACCATTGGAATTCAGTTTTCATGCTCTGTAATATATATTTTTGAATTTTCAGACTTTAGGTACACTTTAAATGCCCTACATGTGAATGCAAAAGCTTTGAGAATGTGTACAATAGCTACAAGTTCCGTCAAAAACCAAATTAAAACTTCACCATTTTAAAGTTTAACTTCTATTTTGAATCTACATGAGCAAGCATTGGCTAAATATGAAGTTCTGCAGCAATTAACCGAAGAAGCGGTTCACTTAATATATTTCGTGGTGTCCTTTTACTTCGATGACCTAGTTAAGGGGGAGGTGAAGAAGCAATCGCCCCTCAGCATCTCAAATCTGTCGGAAAATGTTAAAACCTCATTTAAAATCTTTTTCAAAGCACGGACCTCGGCTCTCCGCCTCTCCCCGCCCCGATGTGCAAGAGCAGCGATTTGTTCGCAATATTGGGGGGGGGGGGGACATGACTAGAATTTCCAATAATTTACTGTGTGAAAAATCAAAGTCAATGGGCGATTTCTCAAATATTGGGGGGAACATGTCCCCCCATCCCCCTCGGATCGCCGCCCATGCCGATGTGACGTGAAGCCCTAAAATACGCGCGCAGCCTTCAACCCTCCCGTCATCCACTTTTTCCAACAGTCTGCCTGATAAATTGGTTTGTCCCAACTCCCTAATTCAGAGGGGCATGCAGCCCCAGTCCTCTAGCTTGTAAGGCTACGAGTTTTCGAACATGCTTATTTAGCTAGATAAATGTAGATCAACACAGTAAAACATGGATCGATGTAAATTTGACCTTCAAAATGGTTAGCATCATAATGAATAACGATCGTAAGTACATGTAATCAGTTTTTATAATATTCATGAGCATCAACAATATTCCACCAGATCCTCATGTTTTGTTTTGTAATGTGTCACATTCGTGTCTCGAGACATGCATATCATGCATGATGTCATGTCTGGAGGTTAGGGTTAGAGACATGAAATAAGGGTAGAGCTAGAAGACTCGAGACTTATTACCATGCATGATATCATGTTGAGGATTGGGTGAATCTTCAGGAGCGTCAGCAGCATCTCAAAAGTTGGGAGACATGATCTTGACCAAAGCTATTTCAAACTCGAATAGCGAAACCCAGTTAGAAGTAAAGGGATCCGGGACTCACTCAAGATCCCTGGAAAGTTTGCCCGCCAGATGATCTCCTGTGTAATCTGAGGCATTTTGCCACCATTTTAATCCAGTAAATGGCTGTTCCCATCATTTTCCAGTTTGAATTCATTGGAGAGTTGAATCAACTACATTGCAAGCTATGGAACCAACCATTTGCCCACTATGTTCGATAGGGTACTGAGAAAAAGTGTGTGTGGAGGATCCCCTCCTTTATCAAAAAGTTGGGGTGCATATCTTCCCGTTCACCACCTGTTGACGTCAATCATAATAATCTTCGAAGATATTTCTTTCAAAATTTAATTTTGGTCTTAGTTTTCAGCTTTCTCCAATATTTTCATTTATAGCCAGGCTTAACGCTCCTTTTGTCTAAAATTATTCAAACTCATTTCTATTGCCATAGGCTGCATCTGGTACGTATACCCCTTTAACTTAGAATTAAATGGATTTCAAGCATTAATTTTTGAGGAAACTGTCGCGTCAGTTTTGTTACCTTCGCGTGTCAGGAGGTCAAGTACTGGGATTTCTTAAGCAAACATTTTATGGAAATCAGTCTACACGATGCTGACGTACCAACACAAGATGTGCCTGGATGCTTCGTTTAGCTCCAGGGGCGAGTGGTTTCACTTCACATTAAACTTGGTCTCGTTTCAACAAACTTTCGAGCTTGGCACAATGTCTTCCGGGTTTCCGAGTTTGGTATCAATTTAATTTCAAGGGCGGTAAGTCATACGAGTTAACTTATCCTTACTGATTTTTAGCAAGGGTGGAAGGGAACATATCATTGTGGAGGGTACAGAAAGTTATGGTAGTGCATTTTGCTGCTCATTTCACTTGGAAAATGAAACGTGTTGATGTGTAGACTTATAAGATAATTACCTACACGATTCAAATTTTGTATTTGGAATATCACAACACCATATGAAAATAACCCAACAGAAAATAAACGCCTAGCAATTGCTTTGTTAATTTTTTTTGTAAATATATCGGTGAAATACGTGTCTCAACTTTCCTCATTTTTGGCATTTTCATAAAGCCTTAAGAGCTTGTCTGAATGAACCATACTTTGTTAAGTCCACACAATATGTTATCTTGTGTGACTGTCACAAGCCCGTAGCCGCTCCCACTGTAGAAAAATTTCCCCCCTAAAAAAATTAAAAATCACCATTGCCTTAATACATTTTACTGTATCTGGCCCTCTTTCACCTGACAAAAAATTTTGCCTCCCTTGAAGCTATCTCCCCCCACCCCCCACCACCCCCACTTCAATACCTTTTCAGGCTACGGGATTGGGCTGTGAAAAGTGAATTACCGCCTGTGCTCAATCAGTAGCGGAGATTTGAACAAAAGTAGAGGGAGTGGCTGAGTGCACTGATGCAAAATTTACTTTGTGAAAAAGTGAAAGTCAAATTAATCAATGGAAGAATCTCCATAAGTGTTTTCCATGTCCTCCCAAATTTAACCCACCTAGGTACTCGAGAGTCGTATAGTTAAGAAAGAACACAGACCACAGTACTGCTCAGCTCACATTCACTGACTTTTTACGACCAGAACTTACACTGTTCATGGGGTTAAAATAGGGTGTTGATTTCATGTTTACAACTTGTAATGTTGCTAAGGTATCGTGGTCTTTTGCATTCACAAGAGAGCTTCTACTTTTGAAAAAAACTGAATGACAATATGCGCCTACAATGACGTCATCGGCTCATGACTCAAGTACATTCTTTCAGTTTGTGCATTTTAGTCTTTATATGATCTGTGCCAAACAGTTTGGTTTTGGACTGACTTAAAGACAGACAGTCATCACCCCAAAGTACATTTTTAGTGTAGGGGTATCAAAATTCAGTTGGTGACTGCTCTTTTATTGACATCAAAGTTTGAAAATTTGAAAGATGCAGAGTAGCTCACATTCCTCACAAGGCAGAGAGAGTGTTTTTATTACATTTTATAGCCTTGTATACTCACTAGGACATAGCCTTAAGCAATAAAACAGGTTTATTCCTGCACAAGGAGGAGCTTCATACAGTTATGGGAGGAGCTAGAAGTTGCACAGTTGGGAGAATCGGAACTGTCTGGGATGATGAAAATTCCCATTTAAAGGAAACTCATACATTGAGCCTGATTTTATTCTTATAAACACACAGTTGTAAGGTTACGTTTATCTGGAAGTAACTTACAAAAACAAAGAAAATGATCCAGGGGCCCTTTATTTCAAGTTGAGTATGTTGTGTAGAATACTTGTTGCAAGTCAGTTATACTGTTATTTGTCAAATTTACAGTCAGATATTCATTGAATGCGTTAGTGCCCACCCAATGTATAAGACATCTAAAGAAGTGCTTGCCGCCATTTGTCCAAGGAAGAGACACCTCGCATTTGGATATTTCTTATTTGATTAACTTACTAGCCAAAGTGTATGCCCCACAAAGAAAATGTTTACTGGTATAGTTTCATTATGATATGAAGTCCCGAAAATGTCCGAGTTTGAGGCCTTATTAGTCAATCTATAGTTGCACGAACAGTTTCACTACAAAGAAGAGCGCCCACGTTAATAAGTAGTGAGATCGTTTCAACCCAGTTGTTACTTAAACCCACATGGAATTATCATGAACCTACACATAGGCCTTCTCATGAGGGCACCGTACTATTCTTTGTTCGCTCATACAATGAAGACTTTTCTGTATAAACCCTTCATGAACAGCTTGTTTCCCTTGATATACAAGCCTTAAGAAACCACCACGACCCTCTTCAAAATAAGCAGAAAGAATAGTTTTTAAAGTTTCACAAGATACTTTCAATGTCTAGCCAGCGGGTAGGCTAGCTTCAGTTTCTGAATAGGGTGAACGGTTTTGTGTGCATAGGTGCCATAATTTCAATATACTACCGCCTGAGCTGTGTGCAAGCAAGAACAAGCCTACGGTAGGTCTGATTTCGAGCGTTTTTGTTTCATCACATAAACGATTATCACTTACTACCACCTTTCAGCATTCTTCACCCTCTACCATTATTATCAGCATATGATATGTTTTGTGTAAATTACGTGACAGTTGTGGCTACGTCGGATTCAGTCAATTTCAGTGATCTTCTTTCACCGTTCAAAATGTGCTGGAATTAGTTTTGCGATGCCTTCACCAGGTTGTTCAGTTACTGTACATAGCCCCATTCGGGCCGGCTGAGTTACAAAGATTCCCATCTTGACGGTTGTAATTTGTTCATATTTATGTGATACCGTCAGTTTGCAATAACAAGTAATCAAACTTTTCGAGCTGTGATGTGTTCAGTAGCCCATAGGGACCTGGTAAATTATACATTTTGTCCGTTGGTAACCTTCAGGGTCCGTGCTTGTGTCAATATTGTACTTTCGTAGTCACGTACTGCGTTCAAAAGTAGAACTTAAAAATTCATTGTTCCGCATCTACGAACTTGTCGATTCTTAACACTGAAACGAGTTAGCTTCAGGCTATATGAAAAACGACATCAGGTACCCAATGGGCCAACGCAATGATGATATGTTGTGTAGGCCGCCTAGCCTATGGCTATGCGGCATTGTCGTTAATTACTTTGTTTACGAAGAAATCGATTTATATTTGCGGGTGTATGGAAATAAAATGCAGACACTTCGGTTTGACATCGAATACACTTCACGCTACTCCTAACTTCAGAACAAAAGGTAGACCAAAGTAGACCATACACTACTAGGCTGTACTAAATTCGAGTGGGGATAGAGAGATACTGTCCATTTATTGGAGTGTTGGGGAAGGGGAGAGGTGAGGTAGTATGTAAAGAATGCTGATTTTACTAAACTGCAGCAATAGAGTTGGGATCCTGAAACCTTTTTATTGGGGTGGGGTGTTGGGGGGGGGGTACTATACTGGCCCAATCCTCTTGCCCAAATAGAGAACTGCTACTGGGAGGGCAAACCACTAGCCCTTTACACAGCAGTGGTCGTTACAAGCCACCATGATGAAGCCATACAGGTTGGTTCTGTGCTCTTCGAGCTCATGCTTTTTCCCCAAAAAATAATCAGCTGGCTATGGTACGGAAGAGAACATGATGATGAAGGGTATATTTCTAAGGGGTTTTATTCTCACATGAGGTAACTGTGCAGACCAGTAGCCTTATTTTACATTTTTGAGGATCTACTGCCTCGCTTGCTTTTTCAGGCCCAGGAGCGAATCAGGGGGGGGGGGGAGGCTGCGTTCAGGTTCGTATAACCTCCCCTCCAGCCGTATGCCTACACCTGTTGTACATTTGGTCAGAGAAGTTGGTTTAAAATGTACACTTGAAATGCAAGAGATTGCAAAACATATTGTTTAATGAAACCAAATTTTCCAGGAGAGAGATATGGACCAGGACCCCATGAATAGCTCATGCCTTCAGCACATGCCCATCTTGGATGGTAATATAGGGTATTACCCCGTCCACAAACCATCGGGCCTTTTTAATATAGAGGGAGCCCTCTAGAGACAAACCACCCTTTCACGTCATTTGGTCATTTAATATCGTAGGCAGCTTAAGACTTTTGGGGCTCTGTTTGGTATGCATGATATCCCAAGATAGTAGTTAGTTAGTTAGATGAGGTTTAACGTCCCAGTTTCCAACCAATTGGTTCAAGTCGAGACGACTACGGCCTTTTTCCCAGGTGTGGCTCACTGGCTTTTTTCCCTACTCCATTGCTTATGCTGAGCACCAAGCACAAAGGTAGTAGGTTCCATTTTTAAAGTCTTTGGTATGACCCAGCCAGGATTTGAACCCTAGACCTTCCGGCTGCAAGTCGGATGCTCTAACCACTTGGCCACTGCAGTCGATATCCCAAGATAGTAGAAAATTTCTTCCAAATTCCCACAATTTGAAAATATTCCCAGTATTCCCAGGACTCTCCTTTGTCCCCCATTGTTGCATTGCCTCTGGGCCATTCAAGAGCCCTAAGGCCATGGGCTTGGATCATGGGGGGATGGGGGAATGCGTCCCCCTCACTTTTTTTGGAAGGGGGGCATCTCCAAAAAGTCCCCCCCGCACTTTTTTCAAAATGATGAAAACTAAAACTGTTATGAATTGTATTATAACGTAGATTACGAATTGACAATACATTTTAAAAGCTAAATTGCGCCCAAATATGGCACCATTTGCCATAAAGACATCTAATTTCCCTTTTTTCAAAGGGGAGGGGAATAACCCTCCCCTTAGACCCCTCCCCGAGGACGGCGATTCGCAAATGGTGAAAAGTCCCCCCACCTTTGGAGATGGATCCACGCCACTGCCTAAGGCGGACCCCATGGACCTCCCGCCCTAGGAAGGAGTGCTTTATTATCCCACTGAATCATTGAAATCTGAAAGCCCTCACCCTGACAAAATCCTAATTTTGCAATTTACCCCCCCCCCCCTTCTCCCCGTTTGAACTTCGATCGCCACCTCAGACTGACCTTACTATCGCGCTCGTTCAAACTTCTGGAATCCACCCTAAAAATCTTGAATCATTCCTAGAGACCTTTCAGACATCTTCGACTTGCCCCTGAAGGTAGCCTCATGCCATCACGCTCGGGAGGGGCAGCTGGCAAGGAGGGTTGGTATCTAGTAATCAACATAATCCGTATTCGTGCCACGAGCAGCAACAGTCGAATGGATGGGGGACATATTCCCCACTTTTTGAAAGTTGAGGACCAAATCCTGACATACTCCTGCCCTTTTTTGTGTTCTTTCATTAATGTCCTCCCACATTTTTGATTGAGATTAGTACTGCTGACCCGTGCCTTCCTTTCACATGGGATACCTTTGATTCCCAGCCACAATTGCAGAACAGTACTTGTCAATAACCTCTATTCGGAACCCTACCGACGAGTTTTAAAAATTCTTATCATCAGTGCTGAAACATCTGTTACTGGAACTCATAACAAAGTAAGTGTTCTCCTCCCTTTAAGAGAGAGAGAATAGCAAAGTGTTACTTAAATCCTGCCGAGTTATATTTCTTGTTAATGGACATAAAAATGTCATAGTGATAACATCGTACTGTTCAAGAGCTTACATTGCCTTTTCAGAGGTCACAGCACGAAAAATGACACGTATGCGTCGAGCCTTGATATTTAAAGGCCAGGTGTAATAACGGAAAAATGAACTTGCACATCTTCTTAGCCCCTGTCTTACTTCTTGTGTAGCTTTCTATAATCATGCGACAATTTTGTTACTGAATTGTAAATTCATGCAAGTTAGCCTACAGGATAAATGCTATGTTTTCCATTCTTATACAATACAGGATTTAATAAGTTTTGATGTATGCTTGTAAGGGAAATCAGAGGAAATTTAAAAGACGGATGTATGTGATGTGTCAAAATAAACGTACAGGAGACTATTCCCTTTAAGTCATGTGTTGTGACAACCGCTCCAGAGAAGTGAGACAAACCTCTCCAGAGGAATGAAATCAAGTCCACCATTTTTAAAGTCGCCACATATCACTTTAGCATATCTTGATGATGAAGTATCAATGATAAAATGTGGCATATTGGGAGTTACAGTTTGAATTACATGCCTTATAGAATGTCGTTTTAAGACCTTCCAAAGCGTCAGGCCTCAAAACGTGAGAGAAAAACCGAAGGGTTTTGAAGGGGGAAACGTACGAGAATGTACTTCTACCGAATCACACACAAGGGTAGAAAGACAGTAAATTAGCCAGGGTGACAACGGCACATTGAGTCGAGAAGTAAATTTTGACCAAGATGTGTGCAAGTTTTCAGTGTGTGTTATCTCATGTTGCACAATTTTAAAGGTTGATGCACATGTTTGCAACTCCAGAATAAAAGCTGTCTTCCTCGTCGCCCCCAGTGCCTGGTTCCAGCACAACCACTGTTCATATAATTCATAACAAGAATAGAGGGCGCCATTCCTTTGGAAATAAGTTTCCTTTACAATGCTTCTGTCTACCCTTAGCCTCATGGATCATAAGTCTAGGAAGTGGGGGAGCTAAAATCCCCACCCCGTCAAAATATGGTGGGGGGAAATGTGCATCCGTGCATGTGCATTCAAGGACAAAAACCCTTTATTTGTTCCCTCTGTAAAAAAATGGCAAATATTTGCAGTAATTTTCTTTAAAAACATGTTTCACCAAATTGCATCTAAGGACACTCAATATCCAAAAATTTTCCAATGGGGAGGGGGACAGTGGGGACACACCTCTCTTCCTCTTGGACCCCTACCAGGAAAGCGGGCCGAAATAACGTTCAGCCCCTCCCCCAGTCGAGAACAGCTTCCTACGCCTATGCCATGGAGACTGTATTGTTGTAACAGCACAGTGATAAGAGTAGTTTTTTCCTTGCCCTAAGAGTTTTTTCCGTCTACCTCCTCCCTGCACGCGCCCTTACCACCAAAAAGGTCCCTTTGACAACGTTTGAGACTCAGTGTAGTCTGTTATTCTCTTTATAGCAGTTGCAATTAAAGATTTTGTAGCGATACTGCTGTAAAGTAGTTTCATGATGGTGGCCAACCTCTCAACCTTCACAACTGTACATCATCGGGTCTGTTTTGCGTTACGCGGCACTGGGACTAGCTAAAGTACCTGCGTAATGAGTGGCTTTGTTTGGTTTCCGCTTTACGAGGCCACCGTTATTGTTTGGTACCGATGAGTTGAACATAGCATTTCGTTTGCTCGGCGGGCTATTGAATCTCGAGACCCACTGAGAGATCCCATGTTGGAAAATAAACGTGGAAGATCGTATTTTTATTGTACACTTTTCGCTTTTGCACGTGTAACGATCATATTCGATATGTTGTACATGTACTAGTGTCGCCACTGCTCAACTTCGATTGATTCGTCGCCGTGTAGGCCTGTACCTCTGCTTCTGGCTAATTACCCGACTTTGATGACTTTTTGTGTTGCCTGTAGAAACGTGACGTGGATGAAATGGTTCTATTAATCTCCTACTTTTTCTTGACAAGTATCTTTCATAATGTTTCACCGAAAAAAGCCCTATGCAAATAAGATAACCCAAGGATTTTTTGTACATATTGAACAGTTCATTAAATTTCTTGTGTATGAAGTTCCTTGTCCTCATTTAGCATATCAGGGGGTGTAAATTCAAACTAGGGTGATTGCATTGTCCTTTAAAGGGAAACACTACGAATTTTTACGATGAGGCAATTTCTGGTCACCGTGTTCAGGTGTTTCTGTAACGGTGATTCTGTTCCCACTCTAAGGTATTTAGTCGCGACTTGTACGCGTAACTGTTATTGAAGTTTACTTCAATGAGTCAACCCGAAGATCCTCAATAGGGCCTCAGTATATGCAGCTTTGCCCTTGGTTACCTCAGAGAAGTATTCCATACATGTAACGGCAATATTTTATTGACAAATGGCTAAAAGCATTGTGGGGCGCTACCGTAAGTGCGTTTCTTTTTGTGTAACGTTGAAACAGTGTTATGGCCTGGTTTCCCTATATTGCAGTTGATGGAGTTGGGGGCACAGAATTGTTCCAGGGAAGGGTTATCTTTGCTTATCACCTATAAAAATTTTCTTATATACAATTATTTCAGTTTTTTAGTTTTGAAGTAACCGAAACGGCCCAACCATGGTAATAGCTAAGGCCAGAAACTTTGGCATCTCAAGTGATTAGTATGGCTGAATGGAGACACTCAATTAGACTTCACGAGGGAAGCCACCCCACCGCCCCTAAACCATCCAGCGGTTCCCTCGATGTTACATCAAATGGCCGACATGTGGCATCCAAACGCAAGTCTTTATTTCGTTGTTTGGTACAACATAAGCATTTTCTGGCCCCTGGAAACGATATGTAGGGCTATAAAGCTTGATCGTTCTCCAAAGCTTGAGAAACTTGATTTTATAAGAATAATTACAACGGTAGTAGCGAACATCAAATTCTCGTTCTAAATGGTGGGCGATTAGGCGCGGATCCAGAGGGGGAATTTGCCGGTTTCACCCCCCCCCCTTTCGGCATAAATTGCTTTTTTTAAGACGGTTCCAAAGCTGCAATACAAAGCCTATGCATAATTTGATTGCTAGATGCCAGGAAATACCATTAAATAGTATCTAATGTAAATTTTCCTTCAGGACCTACCCCTACCCCCATCGAGGCTTCGTAAATTGATGCAAGTAGCTTCGAACTTTGTCTCCACGAAATGAGCCCCATCCCCCTTTTATAAAATCCTGGATACACCCCTGGCGATACTAACGAGGGATCCAATTGAATAAATTAACAGACCCTTAGTTCATCAATGAATTCTTCATTCTGTTGTTCATATTTCGTACAGCGCAAATTTGCAAGCTTTTTTTCAATTGAATTTTGAATTCTTGTTTTGCAGGTAATCTTCAAGGGATCTCATCGAAATGATGGCAATAATAACGAGAGCCTGGACTGAATGGATACCATTGCTTGGGTGCATCATAATCACGATAGTTGCGCAATCTCAAGTTGAAGAGGATCCTCTTGTTGTTGAAACCACAACGGGAAAAGTTCGAGGATTTCGAAGACCCGTACTGGAATATCAGACGACCGCGTTTTATGGTATACCCTTCGCGGAGCCACCAGTAGGGGAGTTACGTTTCAAAGCCCCTGTAGCCAAGGAGAGATGGAGCGGTACTTTCAATGCGACTACCTTGAGCAACGACTGTAGACAGTATATTGATAGAAAGTACCCAGGATTCCACGGGGCCGAACAATGGAATGTTTACAATCAAAGTGAGGATTGCTTGGCTCTTAATATCTGGGTACCAGATCGAAGGGGACTGGAAAAATTACCCGTTATGGTATGGATTTATGGTGGGGGTTACTATTCAGGTGGTATATCACTTAGCGTGTATGATGGTGCAACCTTGGCAGCCGTTGAGCATGTCGTGGTAGTCGCCATCAATTATCGTCTGAGTTTGTTTGGGTTCTTAGCCATGGGTCACAGAGATGCCCCCGGTAATGTGGGCCTCATGGACCAGAGTCTCGGCCTAAGGTGGGTTGTAGATAATATTGCTAATTTTGGAGGAAATGAGGAACTCATTACCATCTTTGGGGAGAGTGCAGGTTCCGCTAGCGTCAGCTATCACATGTTGTCCATGGAGAGCAGACCCTTGTTCCAGCGAGCGATTCTTCAAAGTGGAAGTTTTCTCAGCCCCTGGGCTTTAGTCGATACCGCCGAAGGGATGAGAAGGGGCTTGGAGGTAGCGCAGAAAGTCGGTTGTTTTGACGTCAATGCTGATCTAAACAGCGCCCCACCAACAAATGGAGAGCTGACTGAAATCATTTCGTGCCTTCGAAGGAAGGATGCTCAAGAGTTGTTGGACGAAGAATGGGTTATCTCGTCCTGCTTTAGATTTCCGTTTGTTCCAGTCGTCGACGGAACATTTATCACGGAATCGCCAGAAGCCGCATTATCCAGACACGGTCTGAAGCCAATCGATATAATGACAGGGTTAAATTCAAACGAAGGGGGTTTTTTCATGGTGTACTCCCTGGAAGGATTCTATAGAGATACAGACAGCCTAATTAACAGGACGTCATTTTCAAAGGCGATTCGCGACGCATTTCCAGAGTTGAACGGTTTCAGTCATGATGCAATCGAATTTATGTACACTGATTGGCTGCAGCCGAATAATAAAGAGGTGCTAAGGGACAACTGTGAACACGCGGTGGGAGATCGATGCGTGGCGTGCGCGGTCCACAAATTTGCAAAGTTATACTCCGATGCAGAGAACAACGTTTTTATGTATCATTTTGACCAGAGGGCGGGAAACCATCCCTGGGCCGAGTGGATGGGGGTTATGCACGGGGACGAGATTATGTTTGTGTTTGGACAACCACTTCACGAGGAGCTGGGCTATTCTGATGGAGATAGAGCCGTCAGCAAAAAAATGATGAGATTATGGGCCAATTTTGCTCGCACAGGGTGAGTCAAGTTTTGAGTATTACCAAGAGATGAACAGAATGGTCATTTGTCCATATCTTTTTCATTTTGAAAGGCCCAAAGGAAAAGGCTGAGGGCGTAAATCTGGGAAATACCCCAAATAATATCTGCCCTTCTGGTGGAGCTTCTTTCCACAAAGGGACATCAAATGAACCTGGCCAACTGTTCAGCCTTCAGACTTATACATAATGGGTGTAATATGTGTGGCCCCGTTCTAGGCTGGCTGAAAAGTATACAGGGGGTAGATACTTTCTTTTTATCAAAAGTCCCGATAGTCAAGGCCGAAGGGGCAATAATCAAGGATAATTACCACTAACAACATACTACACACGATCTCGGCTAGTTAAATGAGACATTGATTTTGTAAGAAAATTAATGGGGCTATCAGCGCAGGCGAAAACCTGAAAGTCCTCCCAAATGGAGTTACCACCCTAAGGAAAACGAGATTTGACATGGCTGGCACGGCCGACATGCTTAAAGGAGAGTGTTGTTCTTTAACAATTTCTCAACACTTTTATAATGACATTGATCTCAGATTTATTTTGGATGAATTCAATATTTTATTGTGGCTTTAAAAAGCTTCATTAAAGGGGAATTTTCATGATCCCAGACAGTTCCAATTCTCCCAACTATGCAACTTCTAGCTCCTCCCATAGCTGTATGAAGCGGCTTCCTTGTGCAGGAATAAACCTATTTTATTGCTTAAGGCCATGTCCTGGTGAGCATACAAGGCTATAAAATATAATAAAAGCACTCTCTCTGCCTTGTGTGGAATGTGAGCTACTCTGCATCTTTCAAATTTTCAAACTTTGATGTCAATCAAAGAGCAGTCACCAACTGAGAATTTTGATACCCGTACACTAAAAACATACTTTGGGGTGATGACTGTCTGTCTTTAAATATTTAGGCAGTCGGGCGACCCCAAAATATTTAAATGTGACTCTCGAAACCACAATGTCCCAAGAACTATACAAATCGTTTTCTAGTCTACCTTGTTACACTCCAGATGTCCATACGTATAGCCAGACAAAGTGTTGTGTGTGCGTGGGGGGGGGGGGGTATTTCTCAGGGTGAGATATGCTATGGCAATAGTTCGTCATTCATCTTAAAAATTCTTTGGGAGGGTAAAATTTTATCCAGGGTGGCGCCCTGACTTTTAGCTACAGGCCGCCAGTTTTTCTATAAAGCTTCCTTGTGCAGGAATAAACCTATTTTATTGCTTAAGGCCATGTCCTGGTGAGCATACAAGGCTATAAAATGTAATAAAAGCACTCTCTCTGCCTTGTGTGGAGATGTGAGCTACTCTGCATCTTTCAAATTTTCAAACTTTGATGTCAATCAAAGAGCAGTCACCAACTGAGAATTTTGATACCCGTACACTAAAAACATACTTTGGGGTGATGACTGTCTGTCTTTAAATATTTAGGCAGTCGGGGCGACCCCAAAATATTTAAATGTGACTCTCGAAACCACAATGTCCCAAGAACTATACAAATCGTTTTCTAGTCTACCTTGTTACACTCCAGATGTTCATACGTATAGCCAGACAAAGTGTTGTGTGTGCGCGGGGGGGGGGGGGGGTATTTCTCAGGGTGAGATATGCTATGGCAATAGTTCGTCATTGATCTTAAAAATTCTTTGGGAGGGTAAAATTTTATCCAGGGTGGTGTCCTGACTTTTAGCTACAGGCCGCCAGTTTTTCTATAAAGCTTCCTTGTGCAGGAATAAACCTATTTTATTGCTTAAGGCCATGTCCTGGTGAGCATACAAGGCTATAAAATGTAATAAAAACACTCTCTCTGCCTTGTGTGGAGATGTGAGCTACTCTGCATCTTTCAAATTTTCAAACTTTGATGTCAATCAAAGAGCAGTCACCAACTGAGAATTTTGATACCCGTACACTAAAAACATACTTTGGGGTGATGACTGTCTGTCTTTAAATATTTAGGCAGTCGGGGCGACCCCAAAATATTTAAATGTGACTCTCGAAACCACAATGTCCCAAGAACTATACAAATCGTTTTCTAGTCTACCTTGTTACACTCCAGATGTTCATACGTATAGCCAGACAAAGTGTTGTGTGTGCGCGGGGGGGGGGGGGTATTTCTCAGGGTGAGATATGCTATGGCAATAGTTCGTCATTGATCTTAAAAATTCTTTGGGAGGGTAAAATTTTATTCAGGGTGGCGCCCTGACTTTTAGCTACAGGCCGCCAATTTTTCTATAAAGTTCCTGAGTTTGGTGTATAATACGCGCATGTTAACGAGAGGACGGCACTTAATGTAGGACATGAAAATGAAATTTAAAAACAACAGTAAATGCACGTTACCTCAGATTTAGCATGGGTATGTTAATTAATAAGTGCAATATTTCAGTATTTCCATCTGACTTTTAAATATTCTTATTAAATATTCATAGGGCTGTAGGGCGGGGCCAATCAAGGAAAACTGAATTTGGTTTTCATTTCTACAATATCTCTAAGCGTGTTTCTTTAATCAAAATGTGTAGATGGTTAGTACTTGTCAGATACATTGTACTAGCTTCGTTGCCGTATCAAATTTGCGCTTCGCGTGACAGACCTATGATTTATAGGTCTGGCGACTGAGCGGTCGCTCATCTTAACTTGGGTATCCTCTTCGGCACGTTATTCCATTTGGGAGTAGTTGGTTTGATTTTCGCCGTTTGGCTTTGCTGTTGGGGCTCAGCAAAAGATTTAGGAAAAGGCATTGGTGAACTGGTGCTGTGTATATTAGTGAGTGGGTGGAACTAAGGGTAAAGACCGAAAATGCTCTTTTAAGGCAGCGGTCAATGTGATTACTCGCAATCTTTAACAGGACTCTAAAAACAAAACGTTAAATTGTACGAGCTTCAGAGCAACTCTGCGTTTCTGGTTGGTTGTTTAATTGTTAGATGTATATACGAAATAGGTCCTCGATTTTTTGGTAATATTCAATGGTTTTGCATAGGTGTAGGAAAAGGGGGTAGGGGGAGACCAACCCGCACTCTGATTGGTGGGGGCGGAAACCTCGTTTCGCCCCCCTCCCACAATTTTGGATGACATGCTGCCATAATATGTCATTGAATAGGATGAAATTACTTCAAAGTTGTCAAACATCCACCATTTTGCATCTAGTGCACTTAAAATAGTCCAAAAATTTCCAAAGGAGAGGGGTAACCTCTTAGACCCCTCACCAGGACACTGATTACTAACAATCACTTCCGCCCCCACTTTCAAAAGCTTCCTACGCCTATATTTTGTCCGCAAACATCATGAAAGACACTTATGAGGCACTGTATAGGAGGAGATTTTGAAAGCTCTAACCGGTGTTTGACAGAAAGTTTAGAGAGACTGAATGTTCCCTTTAACGTTATCAATGAAAATATTACAATGAAAATGAAAATAAATCCAATACTTACTGATATGTGTTTGCAGCTTTCTAGCTCAAATGACGTATATCTTTCATTTTCAGAGTTTCATCCATCTAAATTACACCATTTGAAAAATAACTATCTATTTTGAGACAGTAAAAAATCTTGCACAAGTATATGTTTCAAAAAAGAATTGCGAAACATTTTGAGTGGTGAATTTACGACTGTTTGCGAATAACATTTCGTTGGTGTAGTGGAACGTAGGTGGCCCATTTTCGTGATTAGAAAGCTGTACCAGCGTCATAATGGATACACATGAGAATTAAAGTAGGGTAACTTCAACTTGTGGTCATGTATGATTTACTGTTATTTTATTAGAAAAAGTGAGCAAACTCTGCATCTCTGCATGATTTGTTGTCTTCCAGCTTTTCTCCCCCGAAAGTGTAAGAGACAGAGCCTGACATTGTTTTAATGTTGACGTGATATAACAAGTAAAATATTAATCGGAATGGATACGAAATACTTCCTTTGGAAAACCTTAAATAAATAGAACCTTAGATAAATAGAAGGCTAGAGTCCTTGCATGATGGATGTGAGGAAAGCAACCGGGACGCTCCCTCTAACCCCCCTCCCCTGCCCCGCTCTCTTAAACTTTAAATGGATGTCCATGTTATTCAGAGCTTCTGCGTCGCTTCCGTCTACAAGAAATATTTACAGGTGATATTTTGTGTCAAATCTAACAATATTGTATGCTGAAAGTTCTATGACATCACACTTGTTAGTTTTCTGAAGTACGGTTGAGAGTCAATGTGTAAGCGTAATCGATAAGTATGCCGTGTGCTCATATGTGTGCAAGGAGTTGCCAATAGAGCAACTCCCTGATGTATGTCAAATTGTGAATCATTGTGTCCATGAGAGCAGACGGTATACGTATTGATTACAGTTGCAAATCTGCTCGCAGTCGAACTGAAAAACGTGTAAAACTATGACGTCATGCAAAATGCGGCATGCGATATTGTTGGTTCCCCCTGAGACGAACACCATCAAGAAAAAAGGGAAAATTAAATGAAAAAATTATGGTGGCTGCTACAGTCACTATATAATGAGCGCCGAGACTACAAGAGGAGGCTTTGTCTTAAAACTTATTTCTTCTTTACTCCCAGGGACCCAAACAAAGCCGAGATCACTGACTCTGAGGATCTTGCCGAAGGTTGGCCGTCGTTTTCAACTGATGACCAACAGGTGTACGTCTTACGAAATGACACAGTGTCAGACCCTCTTGTATACGTGTGGAACAAGTCCAACATATGTGCATTCTGGACGGACTACATACCAAATCTTAACACACAAACAGGTATGTGGCCAGGAGATATCTGCAGTTGAGGAATGTAGTGTAGATTGGGTAGACGCATGACCGGATAATCCCCCCCCCCCGACAATCCCCACCTGGACACTTCCCCTTGAAAACTCCCCTCGGGGTAATTTGCCCCCGGACAGTTCGCACCCCAACAAGTACCCCTCAGACAACTCCCACCAGAAAACTTAGAATTGTCCTGGGTTAGAATTTTTCTAGGTTAGAATTGTCCTGGGTTAGAATTGTTCACTGAAATTATCCAGATGGGAATTGTTCGGGCGAATTTTCCACGGGGAGTTATTCGGGTAGAAATTGTACGAATGGAAATTACCCCGGGGTGTAAGTTCCGGGAACCGGCTAGATGAAGAATCCTTTGTCAGTTTGCATCGCCGGTCACATCCTTTAACTTTTCCTACCACGACCCACGTGTTTGATGCTGAACCCACGACGACTCAATCTTTCTGTACTGCTTTGTTCAGAAGGGTCATTGGTATTGCTTTGAAAAAGGTAGAAATTCTAAAGAAGGCTCTTTTTTGACAAAGATTTTATGATCACAAAAACTCCAAGACATCCAAACTTGGGGCGAGGCCCTAACTTTGACGGCCTAGGGGATGCTGCGCATTACTAGTTAGATATCCCCTGGTTTTGTACTACACAATCTTGAGGCGACTCCATTTTGCCCTCAACATAACATGCATGACATTCAATGGAAATAAAGTTCCTGGTGAGATGTTCTCTCATTACGTTTTCTCCTCTTACACATTCCATAACAGCTAACATCGACGATGCTGAACGGAAGTGGAAGGAAGAATTCCATGCATGGAGCACCAAATACATGGTCGATTGGAAGGCAGAATTTAACCATTACATGTACAAGAAGAAATCCAATGACGATTGTCTATCAGTTTCAGATGACCCGTGACGTCATGTAATCAAAACTGTGACGTAAGAGCAGTTACTGAAGCCACCACAGAGTATTCATATTCGCTTGACGCGAGACAAACATGATTACAGAAGTAGATTTACGATTGGACCTACTCATGAACAAGAATTGGACACTCGAGCTTTTTTATTTTGGACGTTGGCCCCATTCCTTGTTGTGAGACCCCGGGGTTAATGTAAGTGACTTGCTTTGAACCTAATGTCACGAAATACCTCAAATGGATTATCTGAAAGCATTCATGTGCTCTGTCGCCGTGGAAACCAAAGGAAAGATTAATCGGTTATGACAGGCATAAAACGTGAGGTAATCCTAGACATGATTCGCAAATGAAATTACTGATGGTATTTGTTAGTCATCTTTTAGTCTTCAGAACGTCAGAATGTAAGATTAATAATGGAAATGAATTAAAACATTATGAACTCATTCGAGTATGAATTAGAGAACTGCTAAAACGTAAGGATTTATCAGTCAACGTAGCGTGCCGACATGAAAGAGTTAGTGTATGTGATTGGCGGCACCAAATCCTCACATTTTGTTTTGTTATGTGTCACATTCTTGTCTCGAGACATGCATATCATGCATGATGTCATGTGAGGAGTGGGTGTTGGCTGTGTATATAAACTGAATATTCAGTACTTCAAGGCGTCACGAGATGTCATCTCGTTTGAGCAACGCAAGCTCGGTTATGATTATAAACCCTTACCTGTTTAGAAACTGGATCACGTGGTCAAAGAAATTGCGCGTATTGTGGATGAACTTTCTAGGCTGATGGAACGTTAGAACTATTCTTACTTGATATAAGTTGATAACTTCAAGCTTATCAATTTTGTAAGATCCTTTTTATGGTACAAAATACTTAGTTGACCTCCGAAATCTTCCTAGTTATCCAGAATCGACTTTAAACCTCGAGAATCTCATTGAGACCTGAAATGCGAGGAGGCATGTTCCATTGACTTCTTGTATCTCATATTATTATTCCCTTGGTAGAAATATGACCCACATGAATCAATTACATGATTAACTTGATGCAAACTAAGAATTTTGAGAAAAGTTTAAAATGATGAAGTTTGCATTCGCCTATAGTGAAATTAATTGATATTTCACTATAGACTGTGAAGCTGTGTAGGTGTTGGAATTTTTAGAAAGAAACCGATGCCTTGCAGAGTTACTTACTTTTTAGCATGCATTAGTAGTATCTATGACTGATAGAGAAAAAAGTCATTAAAATCATGTCAGGAGGTGAAGGGGCTTACCAAGGAAACATGTTTTAGCCCAAATTTGAACTTTCATAAAGCTTGCACAGATCGAAAATGTGGATTGTTCAGTGAGGAAACCCCCTGTTTTGACTCCTCCGGGGACCAAAATCTACAACCTTTAGGTTCAAATGCTTTCGATATCCATTCGGCTGTAACACTGGTATGTGTGACCAGGGAGTTGCAATAGACTCCCTGGTGTGACATCCCCCAGGATGGTGTCCGCACAGTATTTTTCCTAGGAATTCTAAACGACTGAATACTACAGTCTAAAATATCAAGTGGATGATATTGCTTAGTCAGTTGATAGACTTTGGATTAAAACGCCTACCTCTACATTTTTCTTGTTGGTGAAATAACACTTTTGGACGATCGTCATTGAGGTCTACCCCATCACTAGTGGTGTGTTTTGAATTGATTCGATTTTGTACCAATGACATTTATTTTTACCAACTTGCACCCAAATGTAGGCGGGGCTTGGCCAAAATCAAATCAGAGGCATATATGTACTTTCTGAAGAATCTATCAGGGATAGCAATTGATTGTCATTTCTGGGAATGTGTAATGACCTCGGTAGAAGTTTCTCTTCTGCTTTAAATACATGAAAATTTTAAAGCTGATTTTCCTCTCATTAGTATGATAAATAAACAAGCTTACAGTTTGCTACCCATTGTTTAGGCCGTAAATGTTGGAAACTGTTGTCAGAACAGTATCGGTGTTTTAACTACACCCAGTTTGGTTTTTTACTCATTATTGTGTAGCGACTTTGGTCGTCAATTGAAAATTTCGTTTTCATTTAATTTTAAATGATGTCACACAGACCGATGACGTCATCTTCAAGTAATGTCATGTATACTTATAATGTAGGAACTTTCCGCCTGCCGGTCAGGGACAGTTGAAGAAATGTAGATATTGTAAGAGGCTTACATGTTGTTTTATCAGAATACATTTAATGTACTTTGAAGTGTTTGCGTTTAAGGATAAAATTACACAAACTAATATTTTGTTAACATATAAGCCTCCGTAACTGACTAAATGCAGTTTATGTTTCTCTTATTCATTTATCGTAGCAAGTAGCAATCTAGACACTACCGACAACTATGCAGTGTTGCATGGTTTCGGATTTTGTTTTGTCGCTCTCCGGTCTTCGCCGTTGTTACTTTTTATAGACAAATTTCGACTCGCTGACAGCTGGTATAACTGTGGTATCCTTCGTTGCGGTGTTGGCAAAAGCATTGCAGGTTACAAACTTTGGTAAATATCTGAGAAACGTCTGTATTATCAGGGAATTTCTCAGCCGTTTGTTTGAGATCAAGTGTAGACAGGAATTTTTCAACCAGTATAGAACAAGGAGCCACTCGTGATAGATCAGTTATGTAGAGGTTCGAGTGCTGACTTTGATCTCCCTTCTGGAGGTGGTCGGGGGGAAGGGGTAACTCCACTTGGGGAGAAGTTCGTTTGGTTACTTTGGTTGTTGACACTTTTGATAAAGAAAGTTATGGATAGTAAACTGTCTGGTTTAGGGCTCCATATGTTGTTAGAGTTGTTAAGAAATACCGTATGTAAACATGGGAAGGAACGAGCATTTGTTGCAAAGTAAGCACAATTACTGTCAATGAGGAAAATACTCGATTACACCTTCTTGGGTGACGATTTTGAAGAAAATGTGTGCATACAGGGACGTGTTACTTTGACAGGAGATCCAACTAAATAGTAATTTATTCTAATCCTGTTTGATTCAATTAAGAGAGAGGAGATAATCATTTAGTGACAGATCATAGGACTTCAGAACCTTCAGTTCTTTTGTCTAATACCTACAATTAGTGCTACTTCCTGTCCCAGTCAACCTTTGTTAACGACTCTACTACGCTGACAATAAGATTATCAGGAACAGTGGTGTGATGTTTAGCAAGTTACCGACAGCCTAGTGAGCACCAATGTTTTAAAATTCAATACGACTGTTTGTCGCTACTAAGCCTAAAGATCCTTGTGGTAAAAACACTGCTTATGTTATTTGCAAATGCAAAAAAGAGGTATGAGGCTATAAGTTACTGTTTATTTTTCATCAGTTTGCGCATTATTTCGCAATTGAAGGTGGTATATTCGTCTTCAAAATGTAACACGGAATGACAATGGAGTATTTTTGAAAGTGGCACAACGCGCCATAAAGGCGCAAATTAATTTGCAACTTGAACGACTGGCAATGTAAAATAAATGGGCAAATATTCATGTGCCGCTCTTCAAGATTTAGCAGACGACGTGAATCTTTGCGTTTAGTTTCTTAAGTACATTTAAGCCTATTATATATGGAAGATTACTACAAAGAAGGAATTACAGTCGGCAACTAGCACAGTTCAAAGAAAAGATTGAAGATGTGTCTCCTGTCAAGGTAACACGTCCCTGGTGCATACATCCAGTACATGTCTATATCCTGAAAATATTGTGAAAGTTATATACTGTACATAACCTAAGTCAGTGTACACTCATGTTTGCATTTATCACTGTAGGGTACACTAACGTGCGATTATCTTTTCACTTTATTGCGTTTTACTGCGATGTTATTAAACTGTCATATTTCAGGTTCTCTTGAAGGGGAGGGGGAGGGGTTTGACCAATTGGGCCAGGTTGTTCACAATGTGGTTTGACAGAGTACTGGTCAAGGTATTGTTTTCGTTGAGTTGTTTAACACAATAATTACACAGGCTTATGTGTTGTCTAAAATTTGTAAGTTTTAACAATTTTGTGGTATAAGTGTTAATATACATATACATATATATATTTATACTTTTGATACTATCTTGTCTCCCTTTGTGAGTATTTTGACACAATTGACGTGATTATGTTTACACATCTAGTATACACATTATTTAATAAGTATGTATAGAAGACTCTTTGGATTTGCAAATAAAAGAATATTGACAAATTGAAAATAATCTACATTATGAAGTCTTATGAAAATTTATTATTAACATATTAAAATTATAAATTCAATGGAACGACAGTCAGCCGCCTAGAAGTCTCTTTACTCCATCGATTTGTTTATACTCAGAATCTGTAATCATCATATAAATTATGGGACGGCTCCCAAACTGGGGGTCGGGACGCAAAAAAGGGGGCGTCGATTCAAGTCCTTCCGAAAAATTTTAAGGGAGAAATACCGTACATCTGTAATTATATGGCCGGACTGCTACCTACCATAATCACGCCCCCCCCCCTTCCCGCCGACTCCCTCTTTCCCCTATGTGTGGTTTGTCGAGGTTTGTCGTGGAAGAAGATGAGCGTTGCCGTTAACGGGTTGCAAGTCACAATAGTGTAATCTAGCGACTAATGACCCAGGCTGACAACAAATGCAATTTGGCGTCTTCCAGATAACCATCAATTTTCTACCAGAGTACCATTATGCGACGTACTAAACTTCGGTCCCCTGCTTTTATGCGCTCCTATTTACGCGCAATAGGTGCAGCATCGTCAAGCCTACATCTATTTTGGCTAGCCTAACTTGCACGAAAATAGGTGTCTCAATCTTACTAATAGTTCGAGTCCAAATTATCACATAGCGTAGGCAGGAGTACGCAGTCCTACCGTATATCATATCATATCCCAGGATGCATTGCCAATTTCTTCATTCTTAATCAATTGACCTTTACGAGCACAAACTGGCATGCTTATGATCAAAAACACATACATGTGTACTGTGCAGGCATAAGCTAAACGCGTTTCAAGTATTCAGGTGATTCATAGCCTACTATTAACACATCTCGAGCATGGTAGTCTACCCTCTCTAAGAAAGTTTATAGGATAATATCATTAACAGGCAGAATGAACTTTCTGATACCTGACCTAGAATACCAAGTAGATTCGATTTTATAATTTGGCTCAAGTTTCCCTGCCCCCAAATCCCTGTAGAGTGTAACACATATGCACACCCTCTATGAATTCTCTTGAAAAGCCATCGGAGCTTTTCTGCACATTGTGAATTACACTGCGTGTTAATTATCTGTGGGAGATTCTGGTGGTTAGGCGAATGATAAATAGAAACTACGAAATCCTGTTGGGCAGTGGAACGACTCTTCCTCAACCGTATATTTTCAGTCCGTGCGGGGTCCCTTTCCGCTATACCCATCACGCAGTGCGGAAGGTTCGGAAGAAACAGTATCAAATGAAGGCCCAGTGGGATATGAGGAGTTGAAACGAAAGGTCACGAGGAGTGTCGAGTAAGTAAAAGATGAATATAATTAACTGACTCTTATCCAATTAATACCGCCGTATCTGTTGTAGTAGGGAGATGTAACCGACTCCCTGGTTGTAGGAGCAAAGAAGCAACAACCGTCGCTATGCTATTTTATAACCCAAGAGTACGCCACAACTAAATGTAGAATCCCCTCAGGAGTGTGCAACCAGGGAGTTGTCTAGTAGCAACTCCCTGGTGTAACCATGAAACCGAAATGAAAGTGTCAGCTCCCTCAGGCTACTGAGTATTACCGTCTTCATCGACGGTACCCCGCGGAGCGCACTCTGTTTGCTCAGTTCCTCAGCTCCTCAGCTTCCAAAACCATGGATATGACTAAGGGACGTGCTGTACAGCCTGCTACGTAGGCAACGTTGACGGTAACAGCTTGGCTTGTCTTTTTTCTGTCATCATTTTTTTCTGGGAAGGAAGGGAAAATTGCCGCATGCACCCGTCGCCTGTGAGCGCTCCGTGTGAACGCCCTCACTCTTAAACATCATAAAGTAGCCTACATGTATAACGTTTGGCACTAAATTAATCGCAGGGGTTTGTCCATGCCTTCCCACATGAGGAACTCAGCAACAAAACACTCTGCGGAAAACTTAAATATTACTAAAGTTAACAAAACGGATTCACTACAAGAAAAAAGGCAAATTAATATTTATTAATTAAACACTCAGTAGGAGAGAATGGACCAACATCTGCTGAACAAAGAAAAATCAATCGAAGCAAATACTGCACCAGTGAATTGGCCATTTCCGCGATCCATATATTGACGTTCTTTGGAAACATGCAAAAGTAAGAGTTACCGCAGCCTTGCGGTTTGACTTTCAGAGAAAGTATATGCTCCAATACAACTGGCTGTAAGAATATTTTTCTCTGCCTCATAACTACGGTCATTTCATTTAGTAATGTTCATAACATAATCGTCTACTTCAGAACACACTAGCGTAACTGGGGGAGGCGTGGGGGGTGTGGGGGGCGCATGGCGGACGTGTCATATACCCCTGCACCTGTATACAGAGGCTGTACTGTTTAAATACGTACATGTAAAAGAAGTACATATTCGACACCTGCTGCAAAGGTTGGGTGGAGGTATAGGAGGAGATCCTGGGGATGGGGATAACCCCCCACTTTTTGACAAACGAGCATGGTTTACACAAACATTCCTCCAGTTTTTCAAAAATATCACAAAATAATATGTTCTGTATTGTTAGTTTTGGTTATCGAACTAAATTTGAACAGTGTGAAATAAAGTTAACCTTTATTTAACTTAAATAACTTAAATTGCTACATTTTCGGCTCGCTTGACGCACACCCATCTTACTTTGTTGTCATATTATTAAGTTTCAGCTTCAGTGAGATTATTTTCACAATACCACACTATCAACAACTCTTATACAACCACTTATCTTCTCGAAACACAAGGGGTGGAGTATCTACCGGGGAAAGCCGGTGACTGCAGTTTTGACTGGGAAGGATAGCTCAAATTACCGACTGCTGAAAGGGCAAAGTGAATAGGAGATGAAAAGGGAAGAAGGAAGGGTATTTTAATGTAACTTTGATAATTGTTGTAATGCAACATGAAATAAAACATTCTGTTTTGTCTTTAAAATGCTATCTTACGGCCCGCTTCGCGCGCACCCATCGTAAAATCCTTGCTCCATTGCCAATTCCTGTTAGACAGCTTGAGTCTTATTATTGTTTCAATACAACTTTTTTATCATGGCGTCTACTTTCCCCAACCAAAATTCAGTCCCTTGTCCCCATCAAATTCACCGGCTATCGGTAAAAATACAGTTTTAAAAAATAATAGTCAAGTTTCAGTTTCAAGGACAATCTAGAGCAATTTAATGTCATTTTCAGATAGTGAAATGATTCACGCTTCGAGAGAGCTCACTGCGTTCCCCCGAGCCTTCTGAACCGCTGGGTCACTTCAGCTTGAACCTTCTCCTATGATAAAATTCTGTAGCCACCGACATGCTTTATAAAGATAAATTCCGTATGCCTTCTATGAGTGTCACGTATTCAAACCTACTTTTATGAAATAGAGCCCTGGTTGGTATGTTCATCGGAAAACAAAACAGTCTGCACCCTGACCGCTTACCTTATATATCCACTGCCCAAAAGTCCCTTCCCCCTCCCCAGAATTATGCAATTGACTGGCTGTATGTACGACTTAGGCAGACAAGAGGTGTAGTGAAATTATCATTTTTGTGGTCTATTTACTTCCTTTCGAATTGTTAAATAGAACAACAAACTTACGGAGTGTCACTGGCAACTAATACGTGAATAATGAAACCTTTCCGTTATCGGAACCTGTCATTTCTTTCTTTGGTCATGCAGACAATTAAAGTGTACCTCTTAAATTTCAAATTCATATGTTACAAATATTGAAAGATGAACGTCAATGAACTACCTCCCATTATCAAATGACATTCCTGTGGTGAGATATAAAATTTTGAACTTACTTGGCCCAGTTGAAAATGTTAGATTGCACAGAATTTGTGATGTCATTGTTGTCTGACTCGGATTACCTTTTTTTTGGATTTTCTATGTTTTCTTTGTTGCCGTTGCACCTTGTGCCATAATAAGATTACTGTCTTATTGTTTTAGAGTGACTGGATTATGCAAGCCCTCTCCTTACAACATACATTGCAAAAAAAAAAAAACACGTTTTCTTCATTTCAACAGGAATCAAATGCATGTAGTGAGAGTTGAATAAGACAGACCTCACAAATTATTGCGTAATCGACTGTTTCAAATTAAGTGAATAAATTTCAACATTTTATATCTCAGCAATGGAATAAACTATGGAGGTGGGAGCTGGATAAATGAGGTTCATTTGCCAACGTTTGAAACATATATTCTTGCCCACTTTGAACTCTGTACAAAAAAAAAAAAACAGAAGAAACAGCAAACTCTTGGTAAGCGATTTCTTTCATGTAAAGTATCCTCTGCGTTTTGTGCACATCGTCTAGCAATGTTGCTTGACGGTGGAAAGTGCAGTCCCTGATGACATAATAGTCATGAAGCTACCAAACGTCATTCGCAAGTGACCCAAAAGTTTTCCCTGTCGGAGAAAAGCTGAATTCTTTGAACATGTAACAACAAAGATAACCGTGTTATGAAAAGACCGTAGATTACTCGTTTTCCGTTAACAGTTCAGAATGACTTTGATATCATCCGCCAGCATTTAGGTTGTTTCATATAGTAATTTTAATTTCTGTCATCGTTAAAAAAAGATCAGGCAGGTAAAAAGTATGTGTAAATTAAAATTTTTGTTTATGCTAATGGACTTTGTATTGCGACGTTCGTTAAATACTTCACACAAGATGAAAAGGCAGAAGGAGAAAAACGTCAGTCCTAAATTCGCATATTTTTTTTTGATCAGTTTCCTTTGAAACCTCCCGTGGAATAGAAGATTCCACTGTATTTTAGTGTATTCGTTACAAGCGACAGGAAGCTGACTTCTTAGCAAGTTTTAATTTTTTTTCACCCGGCGGCATTGCCACTGTGCGGCGTTTGAGGTGAAATTTCTTTTCTCCTTCGACACGATGTGAGCTGTTTTACTTCTTTATCGATTCGCCAGTCGCTTAACTTCACCTCCTGTCGTCTGCTAACATAAAACCCTAAATGAATTTGCCGATCGATTGGGGCCGAGTTAGCTTCGACAGGAGGAAAATTTAATAACGTTACTGCAGGATAAAGCAAACGGATACTGGCATGTTGATAAATTTTTACCGACCCTGGATAAGCCTGCGAAGCTGACACTGATTATTCTGCGTTTGACAGACACGGAGAACTTCTTAGGTAACCAAGAGACGAGCACGAAGGTTGATCGGAAAATTGAAGATCGTATGTATTAAAATTTACAGTTAAGAATGCTTTTAATTTTTGTTTTATAAAAGCTGTAGAAAATTATTCAGGGCCCATCAATTCGTTACAATTAGAATGAATTTTCATTGCATAAACAGAAAAGTTTTAAAAAGGACAAGTTCCATTGTGGGCGGAACTGTATCAGGTATGAAATGCCTTGCTGGGAGCTGACATGGAAGACATATTCTGGGATTATTTTTCATATGCTTCAAGTCTTTCACAAGCTAATTGAAAGGAGAATGTACTTATCAGTAAATACATGATGTGATCAGTTAAATGGCCTTCCTTGATTGCATTAGCCTTTCAGGTACATTGATATTGACTTATTTGGCTTTCAATATATACCTATGAATAGATTCCTTTAGTTCCTCAAGTTTGCCCACGTACGTAGCAGGCTGTAATGTATATCCTAGTTGGGAAGTCTTAAAAAGGGCTGACCAAACAGGGTCCGCTCAGCGGGGTCAACCGTGAAGTACGTCCGGTAGAGCATCAGTCTCAAATTTTAAATTGCGTAGGCGTAGGCGTAGGAAGCTATTCTCAACTGGGGGTTGAACCTTATTTCGGACCACCTGCCTGGGGTAGGGGTCTGAGGGAAGGGGATGCCCCCTCCCCACTGGAAAATTTTTGAATATTTGAGGGTACCTCGATGGAATTGTATTAGGCAAATTTTTAGGAAAATTACTGCAATTTTTTGTCATTTTTACAGAGGGAACAAATAACGGGTTTTCGTCCTTGAATTGAGGGGGGAGCATGCTTCGGCCCCTTCACATTTCCTCTTATTTTCCTCTTTAGTAGGCCTCTCTACTCATCAGATCATACAAAAAACTGGCAGTCTAGTAGCTGATTTTACAAAATTATGAGGTAGACTTAAATTATACAGAAGGAGTGGAACGAGCGAAAACAAAACCCTTCACTGAGACAGTCAAATTATATGGAATTCAGTAAACTGTAAATGATAGCGTGACCGTTCCCGCGAAAGTACGGTACGTTTGTTCGAATCTGCATCACTCTCACGTCTTCATGTAGATCCCACTTACCTTTTTTGCCTAACCTGCGGAGCCGGCTCTATTTCCCTTCTCCCGCCCTCATGAGTGAGCAGTTCTGATGCATCTCAATGTTCCAATGAGATTCCGAAGTCAGGCAGTATATTAGCCAAGTTCTCCCACAACCTGCTTGTTATATAGCCCCATTGTTCTATGTGCGGCGTAGATATGCGGGCTGGATTTTCTGCCAAACTAGGTTAAAAGGTTGTTAAGAATCTTCATGTTTTGTAAAATTACGTCATTTTTTTTATTTAAACTGAAACGACACCGGTATTTTCACCGAAGAAAGTTGTTCCATTGAAATATACATTTTATGCGTTAAAGTGATAATTCAATGATTTCAAGTCAAAGATTTTTTTCCAGCATTATTTAATCTTAATAAGCTCCATTTCTCTTTAGACCTCACATAAATTAACTGCGGTGGTTGTCTGAAGATGTACGTCACGTCTGCATGAAATACTTCCCAGCACGGATGCCATGTTATATTTACTGGCAACTGACTCGGGAATGTCTCCAAGCTTGGAAATGAAATATTAGTCTCGAAATTATTCGTTCTGTTGACTTTGACTGTAAAATATCGACCTACCAGGCTCCCTTGCCTCTTACACCCACCGGGAATCTATTAGTATAAAAGGTTTTCCCCTGAAGGAATCTGATTATGAATTTTGAAGAACGACTTGGAAATCGTTACTTCTAGATGAGGGCAATTAACTCGGCCAGTACAAACAGCTCAAGTTTCCCTATATCAGATATCATTTTGTTGTGAATGCAAAAAGGGGCTTTAAAAGGTAGGGAATGAAATCTCACTGGAATTTATCACATGCACGGGGGCAGGGCAGACGGTGGAAATTTTGCATTAACGAAACCTACATGATCGCCAAAACGAATGTGTGCGAGAGATCGAATGCAGATGAAAAGTAACACAACAGTGCTTTCCTCGATTGATGGCGCACTTTTGAAAAGTACGCTAATAAGTATTTAAATTTTATCTTGAGTTTTCAAACTTATTACAAGAATGCTGCTTGGGCGCTTTGTTCACCTTCAGGGCACTAGTGTAAGCCACCCCCCCCCCCGAAAAAGTACACATGGAAAGGAAATGAGTAACCAGATATTTTAAAACAAGGTTCCCTTAAAATAAAATATAAAAAGCTCTAATAGAATCATTAAATTAACAAAACAAAATCAAATAGGCTAAATAATTCCGCTTGTTAGAATTCCAAGTCTACTGTTCCCAGGGTCATTTTCGCCTAAAGTGCCTCAAATCTCTTTGCCCATGATTCAAAAGCTGAAAAATTAATTTTTGTCTCCAGGCTCGGATCCAGGAATTTTCAAGGGAGGGGGCCCACGATGGCGAATTTGTACTGCATCGAAGAAAGGCCATAAGTGCAAAGCATTCCAAAATGCCCTAGTTGCGAGAAACACACTCTTCAAGACAAATTTGTCACTGCAGTTTCACTTCTATCGTATATGCCCCCGCCCCTGCCCTTAGTTCCGTAAATGTGTCCCAAATTTCTGAAGTTGACAGCCAACAATCTGTACATTAGCGTCAATGCTAGGCACCTCACCTGCTCTAAGCACCATGCAGTAGTCCTCAGTCTTGCCTTCAAATTATTCTCTGGATTGCTAGTGGTTTTAACAAGGACGCTTACCTGATCACACTCACAAAAAAATTCCCACTCTAAACCTGACGAAAAGTATACACCATAGGTATGTTTAAGATAAAGTTTACGTTACCCTCCTGATTTCTATGGAACGCGAAAAGGGCACGGATATTTTGTTGTCGAAACTAAGGTTGTTGTCTAAATTCACATTGTCTAAACTTATTTCGTTGTTCAAACTCACGTTGTCTAAATTTCAGTTGTTGTTTAAACTCACGTTGTCTAAATTTAAGTTTTTGTCCAAACTCACTTTGTCTAAATTTAAGTTGTTGTCTAAACTCACGTTTTCGTTGTGTAATCAGTTCGTATTTCAGTTCTTATTTCAGTTGTGCATATCATGTTTGGAATTAACCCTTGCAAACACATGCCATCTTCATGTGACATGTTAATGTGACAGTATTTTTAGGGGGATGGGGGAGATGAAGGAGATTAGAGGTGGGTGGTTGGTGGCAGTGTTTCATCAATACTTTGTCTGAGAATACCTTAGTATTGTTACATGTAGATACATGTAAAATGAAGTCTCAAAGGAAAATGCTCACTCTATTCAAAAACAAAAACCTTGGTAGTACAGTAAAAGGTATTTGTGTGTGTGTGTGTGCGTGTGTGTGGAAGGGGGTGGTGAGAAGGGGTTGGGAGGTGCGTGACCAGATGCTGGAAAGGATAGTTAATGGAGAAGAAAAGGTTTACATTTTCATAACATAATACAAGGTTTATTCTAAACACTTTACCACATATGAAATATTCCTGCCGTATTTAAATGACAAGACAATCAGAATTTTTACAATTCAAAATGACCTGGCTTTTCAAAACAAGTTGAAATGTAGTAAGTCTATTCTTATAATTAATGTCTTTTAATTGCAGCTATCTGTAATACTTTCCCCGCCACCAGAAGATGGCACGTGTTTGCAACGGTTTATTTCCAAACATGATACACACAAATAAAAATACGAACTGAAACAGAATTTATACAACAAAACATCTGTTCTCTTTTGGCGTTCCATAGGTTTCGCTTCCTTTTTCTCATTTTGCCTCTTTCACTTTCCCTTCGTTTTCATCATTGTTTGGACGGTGTCAAGGAATAATAGGGATATTTTCAAACCCACGTCTTTCCTCATATGAAAATGATTTAGCGACAAAACCTTTTGACATTGGTAGTCACGTTAATACCAAGCACACTATGGCCATATTTCCTCCTCAGTGTGCTTAACTTGTTAATTAGCAGTAATTACTAATTGCTCAATTTGTCCCTCCGTTACCTGTCCCTTCGTTACCAAAAAGTTAATATTTTTTCTATTTCTCAGTTACTCAATAAAAGAAAAATTTATAAATTTGTATAAAACAGGTTCAAGGGGCATACCTATTAAACAATGTCAAATCATGTCCTTTTGGCTCCTTTTATGCTAGAGATAAAAACATTTAAACAGGTGTCCCTCCGTTACCGGTAACGGAGGGACACATGTTTAATGCTCATTTACTGTACACAGATTGCTATTTTCTTACAGTATATATTGCCAGTTTTCTTGGAATTGTGCACTTGTTGGTAAGCCATGCTGCAGCCAAAGTAGGAGTAACAAGTCAATCCTGTAAACAGTGACTATTTGTAGCAATCATCTGGTAGTCAGGAAATGCCAAAACAAGCACTGGGCAACCCCAAAACTGTCATATCAAGTGTTAACTTTTGAAGAAGACAACTAGAAAAACTGCTTCTACCAAATTTGCTACACAGACAGTCTTCCAAAATGATTTCAGATCAGTCCCAAATACAAAAAGAAACTTTAATGTCACCTACGTATTACACTGTTAAACATGCAAAAATGAGACTGATCTGAACATCCTATGATACAGTGCATTTTTTATGCGTGTTTGCAACTTTGCACTGTGTGAACACACAGGCACAACATGCCAAAAAGCCTAAAGTTAATAAATTTGTAGGACAACCAAAATGCTACCAGGAAAACTAAATACTGTAAAGTTGGTTGTGCTTTGGACAACCATTTGCATTTCCTACAAATATTTCTCACCAGTGCCCAGTAAATGATACTTGAGTAGTGAGGGTTTTCTGTTCAACTTTTATTCCTTGCCCTTTTCTAATTCAGCAGCAGCTTGCTGACCAGGGTTACACATATATATTCAGAATGTATGCAGACAAGTTTTGGTTTACAAAAGTCACTATTATGATTGTGCAGTATTTGCTTAATGTTATTCACTGTTAAAACACTGTTTAAAATTTTTAAACAACCACATATTAACCAGTGAATCGCTCAATGTTGTTTAAATTTCAAACAATCTTGTTTGAAATTTGAACAACATTGTTTAAATTTCAAACAACCTTGTTTGAAATTTAAACAACATTGAGCGATTCACTGGTTAATATGTGGTTGTTTAAAAAATTTAAACAGTGTTTTAACAGTGTTTGATTAGCACAGAGTTTGTTCAACTTACTGAATACATGAACTTTCCCTCCATAGTATGCATTACAAAAAAGAAAGGTGACATGTTTTCAGTAGGTACTGAAATCCCTTAAAAAGGGAACATTATTATAGGCCTAGTTATTTTACAGCTGTTTCTTCAGTTGTGTCTGATGATCATGCTGTGCTGTATCAACAGTACCATTTTATTATCATTATGTGTGTCTTTATCATATATGTATGTCTTAAAGGGAGAAATAAAACCCCTTAATATTTGATGTAAAGTCCAGTATCAATCACTAACTAATGTACCCTGCTTTAGTGAAAATGTCTACATGGAAGTCATGCTGTTTGAAAACTTCAGTGGCTATTGTGACTGGCTTTGTCATGACATGAATGCAAAGTTCTTGTACTGTATGCAAGTGTGAGCTGTCGTTCAAGACAGTAGAACTTTGTTGCTATTACTGCGCAGAAGGCCTCAAAATAAAAGTCTACTTTTTAATATGAACTGAAGTGTATGAAACTTATTTTTCCTGACAGACCTGTATATATGTACTATATGTACAGTCTCATCCATAGTGTAATGGTTTTTAACTGTATTAAGCACAGTGTACTGTGTCAGCAATGTGGTTCTTATAACAACCATCATTTTCCTCCATTTTTTCACTGCTCCCTTCAAAGACACTGAAAATGATGTCCAAATGTTAGCTGAAGTCCTGTATGAATGAATATATTGATTTTACCTACTTCAGCTACCAAAACAGGTTTTAAGCATAACACATATGGTAGCGCACATTATGTGTCCCTCCGTTACCATCCGAATTGTCCCTCTGTTACCGTGAAAAAACAAGTCTAAATTTGAAACATAATACATGTTGACCTAATTTCCTCATGGAATTTATGAATCAATGTACTAACCAACATGTGATATAAGTTTAATAAATGTTCTTATTTGAGAACCATGGATTTGACTACTTTAGAAAAAAGTTTGAAAACACATGTTAATTTTGCGTCCCTCCGTTACCATGATGTTGACCATCATTTCCCCTTAGTAACTGTACTAACAATTTGTAATATGGTAATCAAGAGAGTAAGTCCTGGCTAGTCCACAGTCTGCTGACCTAGTATGGGGATTCCCATACTAGGTCAGCAATATACCCATTGTCAAAATTGGGCTACTGCACCTTCAAAAATTTTGAATGGTCTCAGTCTTTCTCAAATTCACATATACTCCTAGGTAATTGACCTCTATGGGTCATTTATATGTTTAAAACCCATCATTTTAAGGATAATAGCACTCAGTCTCCAAAAAGAGACCAAAAATTTTGATTTATACAAACGATCCTGTTTTGTTTTTTAAAACATTCTAAATCTTGTTACTAGGACGTTCACACTATTGTATGCTATATAGCATGCACTGCTGTTTAATTGTGACATAGTTCATAGCTATGGTTACGATCATGTACACACATACGCGTATGTAGCAACAATCATTGCAGAAACGCACGCAGACGATGTAACTCTCACAGTAATAACGCGGGAAAAACTTTGTGTTGCAATAGCCTAGGCCTAGTTCAGGGAGCAAAGTGTACGTGAGAACTGATGGAAATCATATTTGACACAGGATGGCAAATTTTTGGTTCTTTCCGACCAGGGATGGAGAAGATTTTAACCAAAACTCACAAAAATCGGGCCGTAATCCTATCCGAAATCTCTCTAGTGTGACCTGCGCTTTGTTAGCCCTCCTTTGCCCTTTAACCTGTTCTGTAATGTTATGTTGCCCTAGGCTAACTGGCTAGCTTTCTAGGCTAATTGTAGTCCTCAGTAAAGGACTGTGCCACTGTGGTCGTTCGCCTATTAAGCTCACTATACACGGGCCTTTACTGAGGACTAGGCTAATGGAAGCCTAGGCCTATACTATAGCCTCCCCCCCCCCCATCCGGGACATACTAAAACGAATGCCAGCGAATGCCCGTACTACACTGTTAAATTACGACGAATGCCAGCGAATGCCAATTCATTTGCACTAAAGTGGCGAATGCCAATAGACGTAATGGTAAAAGCAACTACGGAAGCCTATAAACAGCATAAGGTCTTTTAGATAGTCTTGTTTAACATGCTCGTACGCCTTTTCTTGTTGCCGGTTTGTACAAACTGGCCTCAACTAGTACAAAGTAGGTAGTTTTAACATTTCAAGTTCACATTTATGGTATTGCGTTTTAATTACCCAAAAATTACAAGACAGCAGTTCAGTGCAGTCCACGAGTAAGTCATGGTGTATATCTAGGGTGTATTAAGGTTTCTGAGCGAGCGCCATCTTTTTGGCATCTGCTGCACGTAGCGGACCACTAGTTTTATAAATGTTCTTGAGCTTGTAAATGCTCCATGTACAAATGAAGTCCCCTAGAAAATTTATGGGAGGTTGTTTCTGACTGTGTTACTTATAAAATATGATCAGTGTTTCATATGGTCTTATAGGCAATGAGTTGAAATACAGAATGTGCAAAATTGAAGGGAATTTGACCAATTTTAGTGCCATTTTTGGATGGTATTTCTCCACTGTGTGAAATGCCGTCTCTGAGTAAGGATCAGGGCTGGAAGCACGTACATATTTTTCAAGCACTTCTAGCTGAAAATTTCAATGGTTATGGTATGTAAATTTGATAATGCCATAAAAGCCCACATTGTGAGCTTTAACCAGAGGGGTGGCTTGTCTCCTTTGAAAACTTTTACAAGGAACTACGGGGTGGGGAAGTAGGCTGATTTAGTGTGTAAGTCAATGGGGCAAATAACTAGTGACGCGCTACCTGTAAGGTCTGCTTCGCAACTACATTTATGGACACTTTAATATTGAACCAGGGAGCTGCCATTGACCGCAGTACCGTTCTCAAAATAACCATTTTCAGTTTATTTTCTGATATTTATAAGAAAGTACCTGGGGTGATTTCGGGTCTTTATTAAAGAAACTGTCCTCTTTCTGACACTTTTTCCTCTTTCTTTTGCTCATGTTTCTTTTATTTTGCCGACTGGTCAGGGACGCATCCAGCAGTTTTAAATAGACGGGCCGCAAGGCTTGATTGATCGCTGTCCTGATATAGGGGTATGAGGGGAGGAGAGTACCCTCTCTTTTGGAAAATTTTTGCTTTTGGAAGAGGGCTGAGACGAAAAATTGTGATATATTTGACACATTTCCAAACATATTCTCTTATTGCCTCAACTTTTTTTCACGCATTTTTCACGCCAATAGGATGGACGCGCGCCTGTATGCGCCACTGCTGGTGCAGAAATTGCCACAGTTGTGTTGGTGGTTCTATGGTCCATAGACAACTTGCGAGTTAAAATGATATGCCCTACTTGTTCAAACCGTTATTCCCTCTCTTTCGCGGTAACGATATACCGACTCACCTTATTACTTCTCGCTATTTTATTGCGAAGCAATTACGAGTCTTTTATCCCGGTATCTGGTCCAATTCCAGGCCAAACAGTAATATGTGTACTTCTTCTTTGTCTCAGGCCTGTGACGTTCTAAAGCAATTATTTATGGTTGATAACAATTTTGCCATTTCCTGTAAGCATACCAAGAACATTGTCAAGCTTCTTCGACCGGTTAATGTTACTATTTCTATCGTCCGAAAGAACCCAACCTTTCCATGGGAAAAGATATGGAAGCTTGCTTTTAGTTCTCTTCTTGACAACAAGCTCAAGGACTTTCAATGGAGACTTGCTCATCAAGTCCTCTATACCGGCAAACGGATAAAAGATTGGGGCATGGGAGACGGTATATGTCCTTTTGAGGGCTGTGGGGTAGTGGAAACATTATATCACATCTTTTGGGATTGCCCAAAGGTAAAGCCCGTTCTAACCTGGACTGCTAAGGTCTTTAGAGAGGTAGCGTGTACGAATCAATGTCTGCACCCTGATCTCCTTATGTTCGGTTTCCCTGATGTAGTCTGTGCACCACCTGTTTTTCAGAGAATTTGGTTTATTTTTTGTGTTGTTAAATTCACATTGTGGAAATCAAGATGCCTTCAAAGATTTGAATCTGAAATTCAAGATGACAAACAACTTAAGTCAATAATTATTAAGTCTATTAAGGATAAAGTTGAAGTAGACCGCAGCCGATTTTCTAATGCCAAATTCAAGAAAATGTGGATTACAGGAAGATCCTTTGTTCGTTGGAGGGATGATCACTTGCTCTTCACCTTGTAATTTTTTCAGCTTATCCCTCACTGTGCATTCCATGTATTTACCAATTCGAAGCAAATAGTTGATAAAATAACATAAGAAAATATTTGATTGAGCAGAGTTGATGCATCTGTATAAATAATTGAATAATATTAATACTGTATTATTCTGCAGGCATGTTCTTGTATGGAAAAAGATTTTCCTTCATAAATGCATGTCATCAAACATGAGATTGTAATATAATTAATCTTCAATTATTGAAATTTTATGTAAAAACCTTCTCTAATGTTTTGTAATTAAACTTAACCGTACTGTCTTTCCTTCAAAAGAGCATGTCATCAACTATTAGATTCTGATGTAAATAACTTTCACACTTTGCAATTTTATGTAAACAACCTTTGTAAAAAGTTTGTAAATAAACTCAAAAACCATATCTTCCTTTTTCATATCTTCCTTCAAACATAGATTGTAATATAATTAATCTTCAATTATTGAAATTTTATGTATAAAACCTTCTCTAATGTTTTGTAAATAAACTTAACCGTACCGTCTTTCCTTCAAATAGCATGTCTTCAACTATTAGATTGTAATGTAAATAACTTTCACACCTTGCAATTTCATGTAAACGACCTTTGTAAATAGTTTGTAAATAAACTCAAAAACCATATCTTAATTTTTGTAAATAGTTTGTAAATAAACTCAAAAACCATATCTTCCTTTTTGTAGCTTTTATCGACTTCTCTTCTTTCCCACTTTTCTTTTTTCTTAATTAGACGTCGTTTTGTTAATCATATCTTACTGCAAATTTCCAAATCAGGTCACTACACGCTACTGCATGTAGCCTACATTATCAAGTCGTACACCACCCCCCACCCCCCACTTTGGACGTTGCATTTTTTTCGGTTGAAATTGCTAATAGTTTTATGAATGTTTTTCCCATTGTTACAAGACGACCCGTCAGGAACACCAGATTAAATCCATCGACGAGCGAATGGAAAGCTCCAGAGAATTCAACTTCAACGCAGCCTTTCTAGAATTTTCTCGAAGGAACTGTTTACGTAATGCGACACTTCTAAGAAATATTGGCATTGTTTGTTTACTACTGTGCATACAAGGAACGTTCTCGTAATTGCTCGACTGTGTGCTCTGGAAGTTTCTATTAAGGAACGTTCTCGTAATTGCTCGACCGTGTGCATTGAAAGTTCTATTGAATTCCAGAGATTTCTCGAATAAAAGCCTAGTATATAAAAGGCAGTTCAACAACTGTTGTGGGAGAGACATCATAATACTGACCAGAAACTTTGTTGAGAAGTCACCTGAAGCCAGCCACTGACACTGCACACTTGTGATAAATTGCCTCACGCCGTTTCTACGCTGTGTATTGAGGTTGTTGTCATCCATCGCCTACCTAGCCTTGTCATTATTCGCTCGTGGAACCAGTTCCTACGCTACAGCACGCTGCAGGTCTACTACTGTACCATCGTCGACGTGCATGCACTACCAGCCCTTGGACCAGACCAGAATAACATTAAGTAAAGGATTGTGAGTAAATCTAATTAATTATTGTAAATTTAAGTAAGATAGGGAGATTGTAAATAATCATTAAGTTGTTGAATTTTAATCTCGTTCTTCTGTGATCTTTCGCTGTTGTTGGTTTGACTTGCGACCACAAGCCGTAACAGAATTGGTGACCTAACATCCGGGAACGAAAAATACTAGAAAATTCGAGAAATTCTGTTGTAAATCGTTATCAACTGTGTTTGTCCAGACTTGTTAGTTGTTTGCTGAACGCTTGGTACGTCTTCAAAATGCCATTCAACTTAGATAAATTCGTGCCTAGTCCCACAGTCGAGGAACTAGATTCATTAAAGAAGTCTGAGATTGTAAAGGTGGCAAAACATTATGGCATTGAATTTCAGCCTTTAATGCGGAAAGACGAGATTAAAAGATATGTTCTAGAATATCTAGTGGATGAAAGTATCCTGCCTAGTACAGTATTGGAAACAGCTATCACTGTGCCAACTGACAACACATTTGAATTGAAAAGGCTTGAAATGGAAATGAATAAGGAGATTAGATTAAAAGAAATACAAAGAGAAAGGGAAAGAGAGGAAAGGGAAAGAGAGGAAAGAGAAATGCAATTGCAAAGGGAAAAAGAAGAAAGAGAAATGCAATTGCAAAGGGAAAAAGAAGAAAGAGAAATGAAGAGGGAAAAAGAGGCAAGAGAACATGAATTTAGGTTGAAGCAACTAGAGTTAGGGGTCATAAAAGGCTCAGACCCTAAAATAGGCTTGGATACTGGGGGATTCGATGTTTCTAAGCACGTAAAATTTGTCCCCCAATTTCAGGAGGATAATGTGGAGAAATTCTTTAACCATTTCGAAAAGGTGGGTGAGCAACTAAAGTGGCCAAGAGATAAATGGTCCATACTCATCCAGAGTAATTTCACAGGCAAGGCTCAAGAAGTGTATTCCGCTCTGTCAATAGAGGACAGCATGGATTATGATAAGGTTAAAAAGGCCATTTTACAAGCCTATGAATTGGTGCCTGAAGCTTATCGCCAAAAATTTAGAAAGTATCGTAAGGCGGATACACAAACATACGTAGAGTTTGTTTATCAAAAAGAAAGGCATTTCGATAGATGGTGTGCTTCCAAAAAGGTCTCCACATTTGACGCCTTAAGACAACTGATGCTGGTCGAGGAATTCAAACGGTGTGTGAATGATGACATTAAGACTCACCGTGAGGAAAATAAGGCTGACAAGCTGAGTGAAGTTGCAAATTTGGCTGATCAGTATGCACTTACCCATAAGTTTAGTAAAGTGGGTCAGACTCAAAACAAGGGTCAGTTTAGTAGGCCAAATAAGAAATATGGCAATAGTAGTGGCACAACAGGTAACAGTGGATCTCAGTCTGGTTCTATCTCTCCAACAAATTCCGGTAAAAAACAACCAAATTCAAGTCGTCAAAAGAACGACCAGGTCAGCTCAAACAAAGCTGCCTTTAAAGACATAATTTGTGGTGTCTGTCACAAAAAGGGCCACCCAATGGCAAATTGCTTCACATTGGCAAAATTAAAGGAGACTGAAACAGCCTCCGATGCCTTAGCCATTGTAGAGAACTCTCCTGAGGTAGTCGTGACTTTACGGCCTAATTCTAAAGACCAAATTAAGGAAGAATACCTTCCATTCGTGTCTGATGGGTTTATTTCCCTAGATGGGAATTCAGCTCATCCACCCGTCAAAATTAAAATTTTGCGTGACACAGGCGCAACTCAGTCGTTGTTTCTTGATGGAGTTTTGCCATTATCGGACTCTACTTCCACAGGGGCAAATGTACTAATTCAGGGGGTTGAGTGTGGATTTATTTCTGTCCCTCTCCACAAAATTAATTTGAAGTCAGATTTAGTTTCTGGGTCGGTCATAGTAAGGGTCAGACCTACTCTACCTGTAAAGGGGGTATCTCTGTTGCTAGGCAATGACCTAGCTGGTGGAAAGGTAGTAGCCAATGCAATTTTGACAGATAGACCATGTGATTATAACAACACAGAGCAATTAGAAAAGAAATTTCCAAATTTATTCCCTGCCTGTGCTGTCACTAGAGCTATGTCACAAAAGCTCGCCATGGATGATAATCTTAAACATCCACCCTCCAAAAGTGAGGACACAGTTCCCAAAAGTGGAACAAGTAGGGAATCATGTAAGGATGATAATCTTAAACATCCACTCTCTAAAAATGAGGGTATGATTTCTGAAAATAAGGATGATAAACTTAATCATCCGCCCTCTAAGTATGAGGAATTAGTTCCTAAAAATGGAACAACACTCCCAAAAGAGGAGTCAGAATCTGGAAAAGATTCTAGTAAAAATATTCATGAAAGTGAAGATTCTTGGTATGATCTCAGCCAATCTTTTATGACTAATCTTAATGATAGTCAGGATTGTGAGTCTCCTGGCCCCACACATAGTGAGGGGGTAGAACAGGAAAAATCAAAAAATGTCTGACACACTCCCCAGAGATCAGTTGTCAGTCCAACAACAACATGATGAAGAGCTTCAGTCATTAATAGCTGGTGCACTCACTGAGGATGAATCGAAAGACGTCCCAGTCTGCTTTTAGTTGTAAAACAAAATTTGATGCGTAAATGGCGACCACCTGATGCACCATTAGATGAAGAGTGGAGAATTTACCATCAAATTGTGGTACCTAGGACCTATAGAAGGGAAATACTGAGTATTGCTCATGAAATGCCATTTGCAGGGCACCTAGGAGTCAATAAGACTTACCACAGAATTCTAACTCACTTTTATTGGCCAAAACTTAAAAGTGATGTGGCCAAATTTGTAAGACCTGTCACTTATGTCAAATGGTTGGGAAGCCGAATCAGAATATTCCGGCTGCACCCTTAAAGCCAATTCCTGCTTTTGAAGAGCCGTTTAGTAGAGTCATCATTGATTGTGTAGGTCCCCTACCTAAGAGTAGGGCAGGGCATCAGTGTATATTAACCATCATGTGTGCTTCTACAAGGTTTCCAGAGGCAATACCTCTGAGAAATATTAAGGCTCGGACAGTCTTACAAGCTTTACTTAAATTTTTTACATTGTTTGGGTTGCCAAAAGAGATCCAATCAGATCAAGGGTCTAATTTCATGTCAACTGTATTCCAACAGATGTTGTATGAGTTAAGCATAGACCAAATTAAGTCTTCGGCTTATCATCCTGAAAGCCAAGGGGCTTTAGAAAGGTTTCACCAAACACTGAAGAACATGTTAAAGACATATTGTCATGATAATGAGAGAGATTGGGATGAAGGCATTCCATTTGTAATGTTTGCTGCCAGGGCGTCTATACAAGAGTCACTTGGGTTCAGTCCATTTGAACTTGTCTTTGGACATACAGTTCGTGGACCATTGAAATTGTTAAAGGAGAAGTGGTTATCAGATCCAGGTGAAGACATACATCTACTTGATTATTTATCCCGCTTTAAAGATCGTCTTCATAGAGCATGTGAACTTGCTCAAGAAAATCTGAGGCACTCTCAGAAGAAAATGAAAGCGTGGTATGACAAGACCACTGTGAAAAGAGAATTTAAGCCTGGTGATAAGGTGCTAGTGTTTTTGCCTGTTTCTGGTCAGTCACTTCAAGCTCGCTTTCAAGGACCTTATGTCATTGAGAGAAAGGTCAGTGACACAGACTACGTCATTTTGACACCTGACAAGCGTAAATCTAAAAGAGTATGTCATATTAATATGATGAAGAGATATTATGAAAGAGAAGATTGTGACATTTCTAAGGATGAAAGTGTACATGATGTAAATAGTAACGCTAATGATACAGGTGATCAAGTGTGTATTATCAATGCTGATCATGAACTCAGTAATGATGAGATCAAGGCTAATAATGTTCCTGACATGTGTATTAAGTTACAAAATTCTGATGTGTTGAAAAATCTCGACCAGAAATTAAGTCATCTGGATCACAAAGAAAGGTCAGAAATGAAATCATTAATCTATGAATATGCATGCTTGTTCTCAGATGATCCTACTAGGACAAATTTGATTGAACATGATGTTGATGTGGGAGATGCTACACCAATCAAGCAGCATCCTTACCGAGTTAACCCTCGAAAACGACAACATCTCAGGGATGAGGTTCGGTACATGTTAGACCATGACATTATAGAACCTAGTAATAGTGAATGGTCTTCCCCTTGTATATTGGTCCCCAAGCCAGACGGTGGGTACAGATTTTGTACTGATTACCGAAAGGTGAATGCGGTCACGAGAACGGATTCCTATCCGATACGGTACCCCGTATCGATTATTGTATTGATAGGATTGGGAAAGCTACGTATGTGTCAAAGTTTGACTTACTAAAGGGGTACTGAGAGATACCACTCACTGAGAGGGCTCGGAAAATCTCGGCATTCGTGACGCCAGATGGGCTATTTCAGTATAAGGTTATGCCGTTTGGTATAAAAAATTCACCGATGACGTTTCAACGCTTAGTAAATAACCTTACGTCAGACTTAGAAAATTGTGAAGTATATGTTGATGACCTTATTGTATACAGCAACTCATGGGATGAACATGTACAACATGTTAAGGCATTATTTGACAGGCTTGCCAAAGCTAATTTGACTGTCGATTTGGTCAAAAGTGAGATTGCTTGTGCCCAGGTGATATACTTAGGGCATGTGGTTGGTCAGGGTAAAGTTAGACCAATTAAGGTCAAAGTTGAGGGCATTGACAAATTCCCTGCCCCAACTGATAAAAGGCAGCTCATGCGCTTCCTAGGCATGGCTGGTTACTACAGACGTTTTTGTCCGAATTTCTCTGACATTGCTGCACCATTGACAAAATTATTAAAGAAAAATGAAAAGTTTGATTGGACGGATAATTGCCAAGCAGCATTTGAATCATTGAAAAAGGCACTAATGAGTTCACCAGTGTTGATTGCTCCAGATTTTGAAAAACAATTTAAGTTGGCAGTAGATGCCAGTGACAATGGCATAGGAGCAGTTTTGCTTCAAGCTGATGAGCACGGTGTTGATCACCCTGTTTGTAATTATTCTAAGAAATTTGACAAACACCAGAAAAATTATTCAACAATTGAAAAAGAGACATTAGCTTTGATACTTGGTCTTGAACACTTTGATGTTTATTTGGGAACTTCTAGTTTCCCTATCACTGTATACACTGATCATAACCCTTTGGCATTTTTATCTAAGATGAAGAACAAAAATCAAAGATTGATGAGGTGGAGTTTATTTCTGCAATCATATAATGTAGATATTAAGCACATTAAAGGGAAAGACAATGTTGTACCAGACTCTTTGTCAAGAATTTGATCTGATGCAGTACGTCGAAAATCTCACTGTAAGTTTTGAAGTTTTGTGTTAACTACAGCACAATGTGTATTGATGATGTTACTGTATTCATGTATCATCACCTTGCAAGACAAGTTATATGTTATGATTATACCTTCCATTGAATATTGGACTACATACTGTATATACTGTAGTTATTACTGTTAAGTTATACATTGTAAATATTGTAACTTAAGTTTTGTCCGAGACGTCCAAAACTTTTTCAAGGGGGGGGGGGGAGTGTTACAAGACGACCCGTCAGGAACACCAGATTAAATCCATCGACGAGCGAATGGAAAGCTCCAGAGAATTCAACTTCAACGCAGCCTTTCTAGAATTTTCTCGAAGGAACTGTTTACGTAATGCGACACTTCTAAGAAATATTGGCATTGTTTGTTTACTACTGTGCATACAAGGAACGTTCTCGTAATTGCTCGACTGTGTGCTCTGGAAGTTTCTATTAAGGACCGTTCTCGTAATTGCTCGACTGTGTGCATTGAAAGTTCTATTGAATTCCAGAGATTTCTCGAATAAAAGCCTAGCATATAAAAGGCAGTTCAACAACTGTTGTGGGAGAGACATCGTAATACTGACCACACACTGTTTGTTGAGAAGTCACCTGAAGCCAGCCACTGACACTGCACACTTGTGATAAATTGCCTCACGCCGTTTCTACGCTGTGTATTGAGGTTGTTGTCATCCATCGCCTACCTAGCCTTGTCATTATTCGCTCGTGGAACCAGTTCCTACGCTACAGCACGCTGCAGGTCTACTACTGTACCATCGTCGACGTGCATGCACTACCAGCCCTTGGACCAGACCAGAATAACATTAAGTAAAGGATTGTGAGTAAATCTAATTAATTATTGTAAATTTAAGTAAGATAGGGAGATTGTAAATAATCATTAAGTTGTTGAATTTTAATTTCGTTCTTCTGTGATCTTTCGCTGTTATTGGTTTGACTTGCGACCACAAGCCGTAACACCATTCTTAGATGAAACCGATTCTATATTTCATGTAATTTGCATTTGATACGAAAGGTATCAATAAAGACAGGGCTCCCGGCTACTTTAGTAGCCGGGAGACCTGTCTTTATTGATACCAAATTTGCCTAGGTTCCTAAAGCAACTCTTGTTTCTAAAGGAAAGCCACTCTGAACTGAATATTCATAAATGACCGACTGTAAAATGCTCTTCTTGTATTGAAACTATGGATTAAGTTTCTTAGGGGGTAGGGCTAAGCATCTGCCAACAATAGGTGACCATTGTCCACGTTTCATGGTGCGATGATTTGTAAAAGAAGACAGCGGTTCCTTTAAACTTGACCAAGTCTCCCTCCGCGTTTTCCCTGCCGTCTTAAGGGGGCGCTCCACCATTCCATAAAATTGCACTTTTGCTGGGGGGAGGGTGAACCCTCTACATGTAGTAACTAAAAATTTTGTTTGGGTTGATTTTTGACCCTGTTATGAGAGGGCAGTGAATCCTTTGTTAGATGTATTTTGGTAGTGACTGAGTTGGAGATTATGCTGTCAAAAAATGGTTGAAATTGATACCACCAGAGCAGATTGTGAGGTTTGGGAAAGACAGCGGACTTATCTGATATATTGGTGAGTGACAAGGGGCGGGGGATGGCGGATCACAAGTTTTTTATTCATGCGCCTGTAGCTCAAAGAGTCAATGGTCATGCTGAGAAAATTGATGGGTCCATATGCTGGCGTTGAAAACTTTGACAAGGAATGAGAGGCAGCGTAACAAGCAGGCCCGTTTTAGTGTGTAAGTCGGACCAAATTTTAAGTGCTGCCATGAGGTTAATAATAAAGGAATGGTTACGGGTTCGTTGACTACAGCCTTGTACATCCGCTTATGCAGGATCACTTAATTGAAGGGGGAAGGTGACTTCAAGTTTGACAAATGCCGAATGATGACGGCCTATGGGAGAGTGTAGAAAGTGTCTTCAACCCGGGGCGCCCCAACGCCCTCCACCTCCTTCCCTTGATACGCACTTGAATGCAAAGTGCTCTTTCAGGTTAAAGATACCAATCACAGTACAGCCGACAAGCTGGCCGTCAGTACTGAGGTATTTAAATTACCATATCATTACGGTAAGGATTTTGCAAGGAAGTCTTAGCATTTATTTAAACTTCAAAAGGCGCGTACGTGTACCACCAATCATTCTTCCATTGATAAATCTTTAATTAATCAAAAAATATTTTGAAACCAATTTTGGGGGCGTGTATCAGGCAATTAATTAAAGCACCGTACCAATATTTAAGTATGCAGGTGAAAAGGGGTGCTCGCTCCAGCCCCCCTCCCCCCTTACATCCGACACTTCTACTTGTATATCACACAACGTAACAGTATAGACTACTAATTAGGGAATAAAGTCAATGGTGCCCATGTCTCTACATCAGATTCGAACAGGCTATGACGTCACGCATATGGGCTGAGAGACCCGAGGCGAATAATACTTTAATTTCGAGACGTTTAAAAGTGGAAAAGCTTGCTTTTTTAACGATTTTCCCTTGATCATGAATTATTCTCCCAAACTGACTAAATTTTCGCAGAATGCACATAAGACTGCGTATAGGCTGCCTGCTAAAATACGAGCTATGTAATATGTAGGCTATATAACTAGCTGCACGCTATAGCTTTGTCGTTTGTAAGCACATGGCCATACTTTGTGACGTCTCTTTTCGACTGTGGATTTTTTGGAATATTTTGAGCGAGGTCATATTTGAAACGATTTCTCTGTTTGAATGGGAAATGTACTCCGCCTTGACAGTTCCATTAAAACTACATGTGGAGGACTTACTAGCGTGAGGATATGTGGTTTTTGCGATATTGCTCACCGTGACGTTCAACACACTAACGTGCTGCTACGTTGTTGAAAACAAATAACGTTAGGCCAACGTTTGTCCTAGTCTTAACCTAGGCTAATTATCGTTAGGCTACGCTGTTTTCGAATGGTGAGCCAGTTCGAATAAGACTCGTACTAGACGAAGTCTCCTTACCCGAGTGTCATTTGGAATTAATTCCATCCTGCGATTTTGTGATACAAAGGAGACTTTTCAAATGTGCTCTAAAACTGTTTACATCTGTGTACTGACAACATTGATACTGTTTCGGATCAAAGTAAAACCAGCGTGCTTAGCCAGAACAGTTATCATGTGCTAGGGCCTCACGTTAGTTACTTTACTTGTGCTGTAAGATAACGTTAGACCTAACGTTAGTGGTTGGAAATGTCATCGCAGAGAGCTTGTTCTTTACGAGTGGAACTTAAACCAGACAGATTTCTCTACTGACGTTGAGCTTTTCTTACAAAAAGAATGTAGGATACCGCAATTTGGATAAGGTTTGCTGATGCAGTACTTTGGATCATTAGGCCTGGGCATATTAGACAGTAGCCCCCGGCCATCGTTTCCATAGCATATATTCTATTCTTCGATTGAAAATCCCCTTGATGATTTTGGAGCTATATTTCTTTGAAACACAGTGCAATACGTGGGGCCAACGCTATCTTTCTGGAATATGGAAGATGAGTTTTAAGGTTAGTGAGTGCTCATCACTCATTTTACAACTGTATTTACATAATTACCCATCCCAGATAAAGGTCTATTACTGGGGTAAGAAATGCTGTATAATTTCTTCTTATCGGCGATGTACCAAAATCAAGCGGACGCACGATAGTTTGACATGCTTTTAAAGCTAACGTTAGAGCCTAGGCCTAGGCCTGTAAAACACTTTACTCAGCGTGAAATCACTTTAAATTCTCTGAAAAGGCCTGAAATATCGTTTGTAGCCTAGAAGCTGATTTTTTGTTTGGATGTGCAACATTGCTGTCAACAAAAATATATTATTTATAATTTGGACAGTTACTGAAAAAAAATTACAGTTGAAGGCCCAGGCCTACCTAGCCTACACAAACAAACTGCTTACTGTAGTGTTAGAGCTGTGTTTACAATCATGTTGATCAAAAAGTTGCTCTCCATACACCCTATGTCTCTACACTGGATTAGAACATGGGTAACTGACCAATCACAACCCAGCATTCTCAAAAAGTATTTATGAATATTAATTACAGTGCGCTGGTGTATCAGCATTGTTGTGGCTTAGTTGGTATGGCGCTCGACTTGGTATGGTGCTTTGTTTGTACATTGTTTATATGAGTTCACTAACCAAAAGGAGTACGGTTTAAGTTCGTGTCCTATGTGAAATTCTAATTTGGGTCCTTATGAGTTTGTATGTATTTGTTTGTATGTATTTTTGGGCCAATCCTTACACCATAGTTACTCAAGTGCGTTTACCAAGGAATCAAATGAATCAGTGTTTTTTCAATTAAATAAAATTGTTATTATTGTAAATATTGTACATATTGCCTGAGTTTTTATGGGTGAAACCAGTGGGTTCGCCTACCAATAAAAGAAAAAAAAATGGCGCTCGACTCCGACTGTTGAGTACGTGAGTTCAAGTCCTCCCGGAGACTGGGCAGTGTGCTTTTTCTCGTTTTGCGGTTTTAATGCTGTGGAACTGTCGACTTTTTACAGTTCAATGTTTTTCTCTTTCATATCTTCCTTTTTGTAGCTTTTATCGACTTCTCTTCTTTCCCACTTTTCTTTTTTCTTAATTAGACTTCGTTTTGTTAATCATATCTTACTGCAAATTTCCAAATCAGGTCACTACACGCTACTGCATGTAGCCTACATTATCAAGTCGTACACCCACCCCCCACCCCCCACTTTGGACGTTGCATTTTTTCGGTTGAAATTGCTAATAGTTTTATGAATGTTTCAGTTTCCCATTCTTAGATGAAACCGATTCTATATTTCATGTAATTTGCATTTGATACGAAAGGTATCAATAAAGACAGGGCTCCCGGCTACTTTAGTAGCCGGGAGACCTGTCTTTATTGATACCAAATTTGCCTAGGTTCCTAAAGCAACTCTTGTTTCTAAAGGAAAGCCACTCTGAACTGAATATTCATAAATGACCGACTGTAAAATGCTCTTCTTGTATTGAAACTATGGATTAAGTTTCTTAGGGGGTAGGGCTAAGCATCTGCCAACAATAGGTGACCAACCATTGTCCACGTTTCATGGTGCGATGATTTGTAAAAGAAGACAGCGGTTCCTTTAAACTTGACCAAGTCGCCCTCCGCGTTTTCCCTGCCTTCTTAAGGGGGTGCTCCACCATTCCATAAAATTACACTTTTGCTGGGGGGAGGGAGAACCCTCTACATGTAGTAACTAAAAATTTTGTTTGGGTTGATTTTTGACCCTGTTATGAGAGGGCAGTGAATCCTTTGTTAGATGTATTTTGGTAGTGACTGAGTTGGAGATTATGCTGTCAAAAAATGGTTGAAATTGATACCACCAGAGCAGATTGTGAGGTTTGGGAAAGACACCGGACTTATCTCATATATTGGTGAGTGACAAGGGGTGGGGGATGGCTACTATACTGTATTACATTCGAATATGTCGTCTATGGCGCACAGCTAGCTGATGGAACAAATCGAAAAACCTCCGTTGTGTAGCAACGCACTGCGCGTACTTGACAGACCGTTTTGCGAGAATTTAATTGGCTGGTTCGTCTTACATCTCATTACTGTTCACTCTAACTTTGCGAGTGAGAATACCGTCCGTATTCAAGTTGAAGAATGATTTCAGTGAATAAAAACGCATTTTCACTCGAAAGAGAGTGAAGATAATCTCACTCGTCGTAAGAGTGAGCATGTTCACTCGATTACATTAAGAGAGTAGGAGGCAAAAGTTTTCAGTATTTTTTCACAAAATTTACTTAACTTAATAAGGTCATTTTGAAAAAGGTGCTTCATTTTCATAGAGCTCGGTCCTTTTTAAAATAGGATTTCAGGAACTCAGACCTCTCATTGGTAAAATAAGAACACTCAAAAATGTAATGAAATTCAGACAAAAGCCAAGTTACACGGACGCATCTGTGCAATATTACAAAGATATTATAAGCATAGATTCCAAACTTACGCTCAGTGACTCCTCATGGAGACGCAAATAGCGACTTTTCGATTTCAGGACGGTAGAGCAACAGGACGGAGGGTTAAACGCACGCGCGCCCGGTGTTCTGTTCTGACGTTTAAGGCGTTTCGGTTTTAAAGACGACAGTGTTGTAGAATGACAACAAAACAATGACGCGCTCGTTTATTAACTAAGTTGCAGTGCTTTGTTAGCATCCATACTCATCGCTAAGTTGTAACAATGACGAACCTCGAACCTACACAGGATTATAGAGGTGCCATCGTTACTGGGCATTTTACAAAAAAATTTGAAAGTTTCTACCTCAAGATAGCTTTCCTTGGCTTAGCACGGAATCGTTCGTAAAATGCCTTTCCAGATATGCACTGTTCTTGTTTGTCATGTTCATTTTTGTCAGCAGCTTGCATGCTACATGAACAAACGATGTACATCTGCATACAGCTAACTTCAAATTTAACGTCACAGAAACACGTACGTTATGGACGAGGGAAATTACCATGGCAACCCCTGTACCGTCCTGTTTCTAACAGAACGTTAAGGCTACGTGCACACTTGTCCGGCAACGGTAACGGTAACGGCAACGGCAAACGCTGCGGCAACGGCAAAAATTTTACTCTTGTAGAAAAATGAAGGTTTGTTCACACTGACACGGTAACGGCAATGCGGCTATCCGGCGTTTGGTGAAACACGCATCCGGCAAAACTGGAATCGTGCATGGAGCGATTCATTGCCGTTGCCGGATGGTATCCATGCAAATTATCCCTAGCAACAAAGTTACCTCGAAGTCTTCGCGACTCTTGTATACACAAAATCTTAGAAAATCAGAGTTATAAAGTGCTGTTATTGAAAATTCAGTGGTTTGGTGAAGAAGGAATCCTGCTGGAATAATCCAAATAAATTTATACTACCAGGATAAACAAAAAACAAAATATACAAGGCGCAGAGTTTCCGAAGATTTTGGAAAATCTGAGTTGGTTGGTAAGAATCAAAGCGAGCCTCTGGTGAGGCTCCCTATGACAGCACTAGAGGTAGTTTAGCGACACAAGCTTTGAGACACTGTATGCAGGCCTTTGACCGAGGGGTCATTCTAGCTAAACAGTTAAAGTTACAGAAACTAGTAGGCCCTATAAAAATGATCACTAACGTTTGCCCAAATTCCCTCCGAAATCTCCTGCATATTATAGGCTTGCAGCTAAGCTTAAATCGTATAACGTTACAGCTTGTGAGTTAAAAATAAAGACCGTGGCAACATAGTCCTCCAATAGAGCTGTACATACTGACATACGTACGTAGGCCTAACGTTAGGCTAAGCCTCATTTGCCAAAAGGACAAAATATAAACTCTTCTTGTGAAGTGGCGGTTGCCTTGCCTTTACCATGAAACGTAGGATAATAAACATTAAGAGCCAGGCAACTTCCTAATGCCTTCATAGCACCTAAGCCTAACGTTAGGCATATTCTTTAAACGTTACGTAGGCTCATATAACAAAGAGGACTTAATTAGCCTAAATGTAGACCTAGACAAGGCTTGTCAACTTGTCACTAGTAGTAGTAGTAAAAAGGGTTTGACAACTTGACCCTCAGTAAAACAGGTGATGTTAATTATGCTCAACGTTACGTGATTCTTCGTGGCCAAGACATAGGGTACTCCATGAACCTGTGAAGTTGAATGTAAGCTCTCCTGCTTTACTAGTAACACGTAGGCCTATACTTTGTAACTATCTGTAACGTTAGAGCCTAACATTACTTAGGCCTAACGTAGAAGACTAGCTATCTATATACTATCCCCACTTTGCTATGTGTGCTGGTATCTACGATAGGTCCACGGAAGGCAAACGTAAGTTCAAAGCCACGTATTTGCAAAAAAGTTTAAAGAATAAGCTGACATACAGGTTGTTGGGGCTCGTCTTGTCCAGGTTTGTTGTGTGGCCTATGCAACCCTCTTTGGACTAACGTTTGCTTCGATCTGGACACGAATGTTGAACGCCGTTGTAGCGTACGTGGTATTTCTTCGGGGAGTCTGTAACGTTTGCATTCAACTTGTTTGCAATGTAATGAAAGTTAACGTTACTGTTTATTTGCGAGAATTCAAATTGCTGTGAGTAAAGAAGTAGGCCTGTCACGCAACTATAGCAGATACAGGCTACATAATTATTACCATATCAAAATCAACGTGAGCTACAACGAATACCACTTAAACACAGTGATTCTTATTTTTTCTTCTGGGCAATAGTCAAATAGAGAGGCAGGACAGAGGGTGAGGGTCGCATTCGAGAAAACCTCTATACATCAACGTTGCCCGAGAAGGAAATGGATCTACAGTTCGCAAGCGCATAAAGTCAGGGGGTCGCGATGGGGAGGCAGCAGGGGCCTGACAGGCACCTAAAGCACAATACCCATCCTTAAAAAGTCAAAAGTGTGGTTCATGAGCGTACATTATCCCGCACATTATTAACTGCCTTTCCCCCACGGGCATAGCTAGGATGAAATTTTTAGGGGCGCTAGGTATCAAATGGGGGTCATGACATTGATCGCAGTCCTGGGGTCCTAAACGGAGGGGTGTCCCGGCCTCTTTGAGATAATTTTGAATGGTAAGGTGTCCTTGGATGGAATCTGGTGCTATATTTTTCATCGTTTTAACTGAATTTGTGTTCAAAATTATTTGTTGATTTCATACGTGTGCAAAATGATTACACATTTAGTTTTTCTTAATTCTTACACATATTATTAGGACACAAAGAATTTGGGGGCCTCACAAATATCTTGGGGCCAGGCCTCCCCCGTAGCTACGCTCCTGTTTTCCCCTCATCCCTCTCTTTTCCCTAGTGATCTAACGAAATACATGGAGCCTCATGTGGTAATTTCTTTCTACACTGTTAAAAATTTCTGTATAGAATTACAGAACAAAAAATAAAGAGGTACATAAAGAATACAGCAAGAGTGCTGTCATTAGTTTCAAAAAATTGAAAGCACTGCTGTATTCTCTTTTTATTTCTTTATTTTTTGTTCTGTAATTCTACAACAATTTTGAGACGTCGGAGCCTATCTGTATCAAACAAGAGAGTTGTTCGCGAAGAAGGCCTAGGTCATTATTATTGTGGACTTTACTTAGCTTGCAAAACGGTTCCATTTTTCCATGAAGTTGTAAACTATGGACTTCCCAAAGGGTAAAGTTGTAACAACTCCGTTTTTACAAGCAAGATGGCCATATTCGCACTGATAACACTTTTTCGCAAACAGGGGGGTCCCTAAGGATCGGTAAGGGGGGGGGGACTGGGTGCGGTTACCAAGCCGGGTAGGTTAAGAGTGTTTCAAATTTTGTTCTTTACCCGACTTTCGGTCCCGATTGCGATTCGGCTGTCTACTCCATGACTACATCGGAAATATCAACCTGTTTGATACTCGTAGAGTCACTATAGTGGAGTCGGGGAAGGGGGTGGGAGTCGCGTCGCAGTTCAGTAAAGTAGTTGTAGTGTGTAGCTGTCATCAACCCAACTCATAGATCCCCAAGATCCCCAAGACCTAAGGCCAAAAACCCCTTATTTGTCTCTTCTGTAAGAAATGTCAAAAATTTGCAGTATATACCCTTAAAATTTGTCCAAAATGCATCTGAGGACCCTAAAATACCCAAAAATTTTCCAAAGGGAAGGGAGAGGGACACCCCCTCCCCAGGCTGGCGATTCGAAACAAGGTTCAGCCCCCCTCCCAGTCTCGAAAAGCTTCCTTCTCCTATGACCCAACTGACACCCATTTTTTTTTTATAATTGCCCAACAAAGCGGGGGGGGGGGGGGGTTCGAAATAAAACGTTTGTAGAAAGGCAGTGTGCTCGCCCTCATATGTGATTGATGAACAGTAGATAGACTCATATCAATGCCGACAGTGTGTTGCGCATTTAACCTACAATTAATCCGAGTGCGACCCGACGCAACTGAAAACGAGCACCTACAAGTGACACCCCCGACGAACAGTCTGGTTGAGTTGCATCGCATTGCAAGACTTTTATTTCACAGTGTCGGACACGGTGTCTTTTTCATGGCAGACTATTATACATTACAGGCACTATATACCATTTCCCCGACAGCCTGGATTTATAAAAATTTCCCGACCTTTCTGTTGCTCCAAATAAAAGATTTTTCTGACAAATTAAATTAATTGCAAAAGAAAGTGGTTATTTTTCCCTAAAGTCCGCAAAATTTTCCCGACAGGCGGCTCTTTAAAAATTTCTGGGGGTGTAACAACCCTACACCCGACGGTATAGTGACGTCCCTGTTCGCAGAGAGTCATAGGAACCAGCTGTCTGAATTTCTTAACTTCTTGAGCAATAGAAAATTTAGGACTTTTTATGGACACCTTCAGTGATCGCCGATTCTGTATATCTGTATCTATAATGGATTATGAATAACTTTTCAATGCCTCTTTCCATGTAGGCGTATACGGTACCTTAAGGAGGGGGTTCGTAACTGGCTGTGCTCCCAAATAGTTACAGGCCAATGTTAATAAAGACATTCAAATATAAAAGTGGTTCAGAATAAATACCATTTATTTTGTAAAATATTATTATTCTCTTCAAGCAATTACGGTATTGAATACACACATGAAAACATATCTCCTTGCAGGCGTTAAGTATATCCCTTTCTTCTACAGACTACGGCATGGTCCAATTGATTTTTAATAATTTAGTGCAACCACTTAAATGGGAGAAATTGTTCAAAGAAAAGGACACAAAAATTAAAGGAAGAAAAAAATTAAACAAAAGTAAAGTGGAGCTTCCAACCTTTCTTGACCTTTGAAACCATTCCTGTGCCCAATTGTTAATATGACAGCCCCTTGAAAGTTCCTATAATGGCGTTTATTTACAGAGATTTGGGTTCACAACCTTACCCCCCCCCCATACACACTCATGCGTGGTTGAAAAAACTGCAACATAATACATCAACGACATAGGTCCATCTATGATTGGGGGCGCGTTTTGCCCACTAGGGATAATGTGAAAAAACATGCCATTTCCCGGGTTCATTGAGAGGAACTTAAGTCATGATTAGGACTAATTTTTAGAATTTTCACTAGCAATCATTGCAAACAACAGCAGTCTGCGAAAAACAGAGGAAAGGGTTCTCCAACCCCAACCTGGATCCGCACCTTGCCCTGGTTATGCGATTAATTTTGGTTTTGTGTATGAATGACGCAAGTTCCCGGTCGGGTCACTGAAGGTGTTCCTAAAGTGACGTCATCATGTAGTTGATGTGAAACCCTTATTTTTGAGTTGACGATTTCTGGGCGCGAATTTTAAAATCCCAATTACTCCACAATGGTTTAAGCTATGTGGGTGACGAAAATACTTTTGAACATCGGTTTTCTTATTAAAAAGGTTACTATTGATTCGTTTAACTTTTCTTGGCATAGTCTCTTTTAAGGGATTTGTGATGAATATAATTTGAAGATGTCTATCGGCCGTACAAATTGACTCCTCATGCCACACCAGCCCAAAGTGTAAATTCTCGGGAGATCCCAGACTCCGCATAAGCTATTTTGATTTCCTGTTTGATAAATTCCAACCTGTTTCGAAATAATAATTCAGGCCTTCAAAGGGCAGATGTTTTACGGCGCTAAGCGACCACAAATGTGGGAGAAGCCTGTATGGCTTATGGATTACAACTTCACGTCGGGTGGCCAACCAACTTAACAATTAAGATCAAATTAGGTTTCTTTTGAAAAGCCAGTTCAGATGGGAAAAAACAGTAGATTGCTCTTGGATGAAAAATCAACCTTACTTTGACCCGTCCGTGGATCGAACCTCGAACCTCCCGGCCGGTTGCCAAGCTTCATCGCTTCAAATGTGACCACCTTTATCCACTCGGCCACAGCTCCGGAAATGAAAGGTAAAACAACGAGCAGTACAATTCCAGACATCTAGTACATCATCACAAAAATACTTCGTAGGATATGGCAAACAAAGATCGCATAGCCTAAATGCCAGCAGTGGCGATGTCAGGATTTCGAAGTGGGAGTGCACTGGGTGGTGGGGACGCTTCGCTAGAGGGGCATACCAACATGAAGGACTGAGCGGCGCTGAAGGCATCCTGATGATGCAAGGCGGTCCACGTGTTGGGGTCTAGGGCCCACCGTAGGGCTTCTCCCCTGTGGAATTTGGGGAGAGGGCAAGCCGGTTTTCGGGTATTAACAAAATTGTTACCCACAGAATCGAAGCATTTAACTATCTCCAGGTATAACAGAAATGGGAAACCTCACATTACAGTATCGAATCAAAGGTGCATCTATGGCGGCCAATCCTGGCCCTCATTACGTAAATTTGGAAAAAAGAAACCGTTGTAGGTGATATATAGGGTTGTGCGTGCCTTAAAATTTTAATTTCACTGACCCACGCAAAGAATCCTATTTTGCTGAGGCTACAGTAAAATAACAGAGTGGCCTAGAGAAGAGAGGCAGTTGAAAATTCCGACTGACCTACTGATTTTTCAGCAAGATCTTCAATCTTACTAAGACTGGGAGTAAAAAGGAAATAATTTATCTAGTATCGCAGCTAATTGAGAAAAATTTGTCAAATTGGTATTTAAATGAGAAAGTATGTAGTAATGTTTTGAACAAATAACGTTAGAATATTCAACAAATGAACGGGACTATCTCCTTTTTTAGGGCTGTAGCACTTTTACCAAAAAGTTTAATTCGACCTTTTCAAAAATTAACACACAGACCTATTTTGCTCGAAAATAACAACAATTCTGCCCAAATGGGGAGGAGATTGCTGTAGGCCCCAGCCTCTCTTCGCACGCCCATGAATTTAATCGGATTCAGTGAAATCATCCCATTACACCTATGCAATAACTGGACACTAGATTAATCCTTATGAGACACCCCATTCCCTCATAGCGACATTCTTGCGCATTCCCTTGGCACTCCGAACTTAACCCCCCTCACGCTTATGCTTTGCCCTCACAAAAGTGCCCTGATGCACTGACAGATGCACATTATACCGTTCGTGCGGTAATCACTTTTTGCCGTATCAATGTGAACAGTTATACCGGATTACCGTTACCGTTGCCGTTGCCGCATCGTTTGCCGTTGCCGTTGCCGTTACCGTTGCCGGACAAGTGTGCACGTAGCTTAAATCGGTCGACGACCGTCCTGAAAATCAATAGGACGGAGCGATGCTCGCTTCTACTCATGCGCAGTCCAGTTTTTTGCTGCGCGTTCCGTCCTCTTCGTCTACCGTCCTGAAATCGAAAAAGCGACTTTTCGATTTCAGGACGGTAGAGCAACAGGACGGAGAGTTAAACGCACGCGCGCCCGGCGTTCTGTCCTGACATTTAAGGCGTTTCGATTTTAAAGACGACGGTGCGGTAGAATGACAACAAAACAATGACGCGCTCATTTATTAACTAAGTTGCAATGCTTTGTTAGCATCCACACTCATCGCTAAGTTGTAACAATGACGAACCTACACAGGATTAGAGGCGCCATCGTTACTGGGTATTTTAAAAAATTGTGAGTTTCTACCTCAAGATAGCTTTCCTTTAGCTTAGCACGGAATCGTTCGTAAAATGGCTTACCAGATGTGCACTGTTCTTGTTTGTCATGTTCATTCTTGTCAACAGCTTGCATGCCACAGGAACAAATGATGTACGTTTGCATATAGCCTAGGGTACCTAGGCCTAGTTCTCACGTACACTTTGTTCCCTGAACTCCCCCTTCCCTGAATCCCCATACTAGGTCAGCAGACTGCGGAATAGTTTGCATACACCTAACTTCAAATTTATCGTCACAGAAACACGTACGTTATGGACGAGGGAAATTACCATGGCAACCCCTGTACCGTCCTGTTTCTAGACCGAACGTTAAATCGGTCGACGACCGTTCTGAAAATCAACAGGACGGAGTGATGTTCACTTCTGCTCATGCGCAGTTCAGTTTTTTGTTGCGCGTTCCGTCCTCTTTGTCTACCGTCCTGAAATCGAAAAGTCGCTAAAGTCGCTAATATCGGGGCGGAAGTGTTAATTTGACATGCACACCGTTCTGTTCCGCGATCTGCGTACAAATATAAGAACACGTCAAAGAAAATTTCATTGTTAAAAGAGGTTAGCGTGCGTGCACTTTTACAAGGCGTTCTATACGCGCAGAATAGATTTCTCTGTGTATTATCCGGGATACTTGACGCACAGTTCTGCGCGCTCTGGAAACAAGCGCGTTAGTTGCTTTCCCGTTATGAGCGCGTAAGTAATTGACCGCGCATATAAAAGTGCGTCACTTGAAGATACCATAGAAACTGACCAATAAATGTCCATGAACTTGCACAACCAGTCACTGTGCGTTCATGTTCAAGTGTAAATAAGTAGATGCCGCGTTGAAGAAATAAGTTATTCTTGTTTAAAGTGGGTAGGCCTATGACACGGCCAAAGTAAGTTTCTCAGTAAATATTCTTTGGGCACATCTTGGAATAAAGCGAATGTTTTTCTGTCTAAACAACGTCCATATACACCGGAATACGACCTTGTGAATTCTTAAACAGGCCACACTCAGTCCATCCGAAATCCAAAAGCGAAAAAAACGTAGTGAGCGCGCCTCAAGACGTGACGTCATTGGCGGCACGGTCAGTAGCACTTTCTGTGCATGTACGAGGAAGCTCATCTATCGTTTCCACACACCGAATCATAGGCATGGTAACGCGCGTTAGTAGGTACATTATCTCAACTAACACCTGTGCTAGCGTGATACTTGAGTAGCGCGTGCTTAGCATTCGCAATAACATTGTCACTGAACAGCCTATAACGAGCGCTTGTTATGGACTGTTCATATCTTACATGTGCATAGCTGTTCTGTACAGCGCGTGCGACCATACCGCGTACTTTTTCACAGAAACTGAGCTGAGGTTTATGTATGTAGGAAAACTAAAACTCGCGCGCTCATATGCACGCGTTCATACTGGCCAATGATGTGCTTCCAAGCCCCCGACATGGTCCGCGCCAATGACGTGTATGCACGGGCGCAAACTCGTCGTAGCGCTCGTGCTCGAGTGCACGCGCGCCTTAGCATGCACATCATTGGTTCGCGCTTTGTGTTCTGTATTATGATGTAAGCATTTTCATGAAGTTGCTAAGATATGAAACTTTCCCAAAGCGTTGTATTAGTTCCACATCTAGATACGCGTCCTTACATAGCGCAGTGCGGGTTGCCGCCAATTGCGTCATAAAAGTCAGGTGACCTGTTACGGCATTTTTCGAAATTGTATTTCTGGACGTTTTTCTTCAAATTGTATTTATGCCGAACTGCGCCGGTTTTAAATGTGTGTGAGATGATACTTTTACAATACTGTACCCAATCTTGCAATACACAAAAGTTATTTTGGCCGTGTCATGCCCACATTAAGTGGAAGTTATTGAGGCGTAGTACTTCTCCAGTCAACAACATTCCGAAATAACAAGTATTAATACTTGTAAGACATTCATTTGCCTGTTTAATTTCAAAACGACTGAGCAGTGATCAGCACTTCCGCCCCGATGTTTTGGCCTCCATGAGGAGTCAACGCGCCATTTTAAGTTTGGAATCTATGCTTATAATATCTTTGCAATATTACTGAAAAGGCGCCCTCTTTTGTAAATTAACAGTACTCACATGACGGTCGTGTGTTGTCCATCGTTGGTTACTGTCTAGACAAACACAACTCCGGTGTTTGGCCCTATCCGCTCCTTGAATCAAATTTTGACCAAAATGTGGCTTATTTAGGAAGTTAGGAGTTATATAAAACATTCGCCGCGTTGAACAGAACGTTCAATCATGCAACTTATGAAATTATTCATACTATCACACTCATAAACATTCATAATTTGCATAATATTATACATAGTACTTACACTACAGTCTATTTCTAAATAGAACTATAATTTTCATCTGACGTAGTTGTACACAGTTGCAATAAGAAGAACATTTGGGTCATACTCCAGGGGTACACCGATAAAATAAGGATGAAAACATCTGCACTAGATTAACTGTAGCATTCTGAAAGAGAAGTCTACAATTCTGGACAAAATTATCTGGAACACCGAGTCCCGCACCCCACCTCAATGTTGTTTTTGAGGCGATTACCAAGACTCATGGTGCGTTTCGTTTTCTCAACATTAAAGGGGGTGCAGGGGAAAACGTCGTTCCTGAAAATATCTTACAGGCCAGACAATATCCCAATAGTTAGTTAGTTAGATGAGGTTTTACGGCTCAGTTTCTAACCAATTGGTTTAAGTCGGGCAGGCCACGGCCTTTTTTCCAGTAATTGTGGTTCACTGGCTTGTTTTCCCTACTCCATTGCTTATGCTGAGCACCAAGCACAATGGCAGTAGGTTCCATTTTTAAAGTCTTCGGTATGACCCGGCCAGGAGTCGAACCCCAGACCTTCCGGCTGCAAGTCGGATGCTCTAACCACTTGACCATGCAGTCGGTCCCGACAATGTCCCAATAATCGTGTCCGGGATTGACTAAATTCCTGTACAAAAGTATAGGGACAGTAGAATGGCAGAGGACAACACGCTCATTGTACAGTTGACAAGAGAAGGTTTCAAGTGATTTGTCCAGAAAAAATGCCATGGGAGGGGTTAGGAGGGTAGCAGTGGGCTCTCAAAATCATTATCGACGAATTAATTATTTTACAAACAAGTAAATATGTAGGGTGCAAGGAAGAAAATGAAGTTGTTAAATTCTTATGGGTGTTAACACGGATGGATGCTTTCATATATTGAGAATGTATTCACTCTGTCGAGTCGCTTTCATAACTTTTTGCAATTGGCTAAGGAGAGGGTAATTGCAGTGAAAACATATTGAAATGAACAGGGGATGGGTGTTAAAAAAAAGCAATAACCAGTAATGTAAAAGCTTGAAGCTGTTTATTGCCTGAGTGAGAAGAATACGAAAAAAAAAAACCCAAAACATGGAAGTAATTAAGTAAGCCTGTAACAGGTATCTGATAAGTAGCAAAATGTGAACTCAAACGCACGCTGGCTATGATAAGACTGAGCAGGCTCGAGAATCGAGGTATGACTGTTCATCTCTGTAATGGTAGCGAGATACACAGTATGATTTGCTGATACCAGGTTCAGTGCTGTCTGGCAGCACGGTATGCATTTTTTGAGCTTAGTTTCAGGGGCGTAGCTAGGATGAAATTTTTAGGGGGCCTAGGTACCAAATGTGGGGGTCACGACATTGATCGCGGTGCTTAATTAATTCTTACAAATTTTATTAGGTGCACACACAATTTCTGCCGGCCCTCAGGCCCCCCCCCCCCCGTAGCTACTCGCCTGCCTAGTTTTGAAGCTCCCTGCCTTACTTTAACTCGTAGTAGACTGGGCTATCATATTCTGGTACAACGTAGGGTGTAACAAAACCTAAATAGCGCCACAATTCCCCATTTGCCTGAACGATTAACCACCGGGTTAACCTCTTCAAAGTAAGTCAATAGGAGTTTACTGTTCACCGTTTGTTTAGACATAAATCTCAAGGAGAATCTGTTCAATCTGTTCGCTTAACGATTAAGTTAGTTCACCGTTACGATATAGTACTTTTGCAAAATTTTCATACCGTTGTCTATGATAGATCCAGAACAAGCGTCTGTGTATTATTTAACCTTTTTCGAGGACGGGATCTTCGTCGTAATAAATAGCGCCATCTATTTAACCACGCTGCAATCTGTGTCATACAGCAGGATGTAGGAACTGCTCTATAGCGCTTGTCTACTTACAGACCTTATGCATATGACGTCACAGAACAGAAAGTGCGCCCTCGGCCGGAGGTAAGCGCCTAGCAATTAGCGGAGACGGTTAGGTAAAAGGTCGCGTTTGCCAATGAAACAAACCCAGTCGGATTGTGTTGTCTGTATATACGAGTAGTACTTCTTTCATCGGCTTTTTCTCTGCTACCAATTGTGCCGTCACAGGTCGCCCCCGCCCATACATCATATCTTACACCAACAAAATGCATCAGGTCTATCATAGGCAAGCATGTTAACCCGCAATTTGTCATAATGTAGGGAAAACAAGCCAGTGAGCCACAACTGGAAAAAAGGCCGTGGCCAGCCCGACTTAAACCAATTGGTTAGAAACTGGGCCGTAAAACCTCATCTAACTCTAACTCTGGTTTCGGAATCATCGATATGTGCAAAATTGTTCATATAATCATTGCAGAGTGAACAGATATACCTAACAACATGAAGGTTTACACCTTTCTCCGCCAATCTGTAGGAGTACCCATCCTCAGTGTAATTACTTTGGCACACATTGTAGTGTCTTTCTAGTGGGTTCCTGATGCCCTCACACACTATAATAACCCATTCCACTTTTCCCGAAGAAAGAATGCAATGAATAGGGGGAGCCAAGGGGAAGCTAAGGAGGAGCCAAGTGGGGGCAGGAGCCCATGGCTCCCGTGGGGTAAGGCTGACATCCCCATCGGGGAAATTTTCCAATTTCGTCGGGGAGCCTTAATAGGTATGATGAAATATTTAATCCAAAACGACGTCAAATAACCCCGACAATTTACTCGAGTTCGCACTTCGGTAAAAGCCCTAACTTTCCCAATTATTCTCAATACAACTCAATTCGTCAAATTTTGCTTACTGAAAACTAAACATTTTCAATTTTTCTGTGAAAACCGACCCCAAATTTTCTGTTTAGGAAACTCAGAATTTTCAAAATTTCTTCAAAAGAAGCCCGACATTTTCGATACGCTTTGCTTTCGACATCCTTCCGGCAACCTGTCGTCTTTCGGTCTTTGTCGGGCTTCGAGTTATTGCCCCCTGAGCTTGCCTCTCTTTTCGAGGAAACCCTAGCGTCACCCATCACCCCTGTTCAATTAAAAAGGAAAGAACTTTCACCCTTTCGAAAGACACTCACTCGTGCGAAGGTCTCCTTAATTTCGGTGGGACCGCTAGATTTTCGAAGTGGGGCTACTGGGGTAACACAACGTTCCGCAAATAGGGCATACCAATATGAAGGACTGATGATCACTGATGGGAGAAAATTCTGGTATTTAGTACTGAAAAATTTTTTCGTGCAGATACTTAGCGTGATATTTCAGTTTTACGATACTTTGTGTGATGCTTGGCTCCGCCTCGGCGAGGGCCCAGGGGAACGAAGTTCCCCTTGCAAATTTTAAGGCACCAGTATTTAAGATAAAAGAACATTAGCATGAGATGAAGCTATTTAATGATCCTCATACGTTATGGTATGTGCGTTAAAAATGAAAATAAAAATCGAAATCTTAACGATAAAAGATAATGGATCTGGGAATTGTACTGGATGGAGAGGACGGATGGAGAGGACTCAAGGCCGCAGTGGTCCCAAAGCTGTTGACGTGTCCAAATCGATATATAACGGTGTGTGTGTGCATATTTATTTAATATCCAAAATCCCGGTTGGGGCACACTGGGGAGGGGGCACAGGTAACTCTTCGGGTGGCACGTGTCCTCCCCCTACACTGCTTATGTTACTTTCTGGCCCTGGCAGAATAGTTCCAAGCTATTAAATATTAAAAGAGCTGTGGCACCCCAACCGTATTTAGAAATAGCCCTATAGTTCTAAATACAATTGGTGACTGCACTTTGATGGACATTCATTCAAACAATAGCTCCACTATGGTTGGTCAATGGTGACTTGTACAGACAGTTGTGTTCCCAATTAAGCTCACCCATAATTGTGTGTCAATATGGCCTTGAGGAACTGAATTTCAGCGCAGGCTACTGTGGCTCTGTTTCTGAGGTGTAGACAGGCGTTTTTGTATAAAATGGAAGAGAAGCTAGAAGTAAACTAGGAGAAACTTTGCTGCCTGGGTGAGAAAATGAACAAACTTGGCATACAAAGAATTAGCTAAAATCATTTTTAAACCTTTCAGTCTCACCATGAATAAACTCCAGTAATAGCTTTATCTCCTCAAAATATTATATATTACAAGAGTTACGGACGCTGAACCGTTTGAAACTTTGAAAGTCCGTGGGCGAACAAATTATTCTTGAGCAACATATAACCGAATTTCTTTCTTTTTTTTGAGAACCTTATATCTTGAAAAAAATTGAACCATGCCACCTTATTTTGAATTATCTATTTGGTTTCAAATATATGAAAAGTTTCTGTACAGCAAATGCAATATTCCCCTTTAATTGCTCATATGACGGTGGGTATGAATGAAACTCTAGAGGTGATATAGTAGCAAGAGGTTCTACTTGTGAAAGATACCTTCTTGCCAGTACCATATATCAAGCTCACAGCATGGAAGTACAGTAATACCTTCCTCACCCATAGCAATTAGGAAATTCTATGCCCCGAAAAAAATGATTTCACCTTCAATTTCATTCAATTGCGAGACTCTCATATGATACTGAGACACGAATACAAAAACTTCTAGCACTCCTTAAAAGCGATAACCATATACCACTCAAAACACCAACACTGTCCCCTTCGCACAAATACTTTGTACCGTAAAGGGTAAATCTCCTCATCACAGACAGTTCCAATTCTCCCAGCTAAGTTACTTTTAGCCCTCTCCTTCTTGTGCAGTCACAAACCTTGTTTATTGCTTAAAGTGTACCTTAAGTCTAGATTACAAAAATATTTATTTTAGAGATTTTAGAATATATCTTATTCATCCAACTCCCATTGTCATATAGCTTTTTCATTGCTGAAATATAAAATATTGAAATTTATTCACTTAATTTGAAATATTCCATTGCATAATGAGTTGTGATGTCCTTCTTGTACAATTCACATTACCTTCTTTTGTTTGGTTTGAAATTAAAATGTTTATATGACCTTGGAAAGCTCCACGTTTTCTTGTATAGCATTTTTTACAGAGAGGGGTTGTATAGTCATGTCACCCTATAACAGTAAGAAAGTGATCATATTTTGGCCCAAGGTGCAGTGGCTTTCGGGCAAACAAGAATGACATCACAAGTTATTGCACAATCTACCATTTTAAATTGAGTGAACAAGCTTTAACATTTCATATCTCAGCTCAGAAACATCCTGTAAAGATTGGAGTTGGACAATAGACGAGTTGGGAAATGTTTCCACGCCATGCAATATGAGAATGGGTCAGAGGTGAAGTGTATCACGCTTACAGTGTCCCAGCGCGGGTGTTGCATGCAAACATGCAGAGCTAAACACATTGTCCGTTGTCATGGTACACTTGACCTCGTGACCTGACCGGAAGTACTGAATTCCCAACTCGTCTATTTGGATTCATATTTCAAGCTTTGTAATATATATTTTTGAAATTTCAGACTTAAGGTACACTTTAAGGCCATATCATAATGGGACAGTATACAAGCTTGGTCCTCACGTGTAGTAATCAGAACACTCTCTGTGCATATACTGTGTAGCGTGAGCTAGGCTACTCTGCATCTTTTGAATTTTCTGACTCTGATTAGTGTTGTACCGATATGCCAAGTAGCCGATATTTACCGATATTTCAATTCTCACTATCGGCCGATACCGATCCGATATCGATATCTGAGGAATGAGCAAAATACACATTAGCCATAGGCTATTGGACCTTTAAAACTGGTGAGCGCCAAAATGGCGTTGGTGCTAAGTTTTTGATAGAATGAAGGGTGCCCTAATTTCAACAGTATAAGTAGACCGAGCTAGCTACGCATGGAGATCGGTGGGCCTGCTGCATGCCTAGCATATAGTGACTTCCGCAAGAGGCAGTAATACGCGTCGGTAGTATGAATGGATGGCGAAGAGTGTATGCTATATGCAGGCAAAGGTGCATAGCCTTTTTTATTCCTGGCTCTGCGTGCAATATAGTACACGGAGCTTTTCAAGCCTGAAGACTCCAACATGTGGCATATAGGTTCCTGTTTTTGTACCGTGCAAACACATCTTTTTCATGGACCAAGAATTTACAGTCAAGCTAACTTAAATAATGCAACATTTTATGAAGTATAAGATGAGAAATATCGGTAAGTCAGTATCGGTATATTAGGTAAATTTTGCCGATACAGATACCTGGATACTGGACGTAAATGAGTAATATCGGGCAATACTGAATACCGATGGTCGGTCCAGTACTAACTCTGATGTTACCAATTGAGAATTTAGGTTTCCCCCAACCAAAAATGTACTTGGGGTGATGAGTGTCTGACCTTATAAATTGTCCTGTTGGCTACTGGCTTCCTATCTTGTATTTATTTAGTTAGTCGTTCATAGGTTTCCCGGTGTGTATCCGCGTCTGTCTAATCCAGCTGGTCCTAGCCAATTGCCATTCCATCGAGTTCAATGCCAACCGGATCCCCAAGTCTATCCCGGATGTATACGATCTAATTGGCCAGTTGACAATGAATATGCCATCGGTATGATTGGTACGGTAAACTATTTTACATGTTCAGGCAAGTAATACGGTTGTTTCCGAGACTCAATTCCATAGTATAGCTCAGCCAGAAATTTAATTCCTCTATGCGTTTATACATCTGTATATCAAGAACATTTTTCTTTTAGTTTCACTTTTGTAAACTTTGTTGGAATAAGCTTCAAGATACAACCCATTCCATGCTAATGCAGATTCCAGAGCCTCCATAGCCTCCGTATAGCGCCTCTGTGGCTGCCACTCCCTTGAGCTGTCGCCCCTCTAATTGTGTTTTTCGTAGCGCTGAACGAAAAACGGTCTTCCGCTCAGCGGGCTGTAGCCTTCAATGCATTCCACGCCAATTCGGAGTGCACTGAAACTCGGACTGAGTCCAGAATTTATATGAGCTGGAGTACGCACTGGGCAGTTTTCACATCTGAGCTTTAGCCATTGATCTCAACACTTTTATTTCTTTAGAAATTTGTTGGTCTGCACCATGGAGTAATTACGAGCTAGGTGACTGTCCATGATTTATACCAACTTTTCCCCGAGCTTGAAAACTTTGATAACCCTCTGCCATGATGCCATCCCTCTTCATCTCTGCCGGAAAGCATCACTTCTACAAGGTTTTCATCAGGTTCTACATAATTCTGTTTGCCTTTCATGCGCATTGAAAAAGAATCTTAAGATCATCTAATATTTGTTGTGGATAGACAAACCGGAATAAGAAGGGAATGTGCAAACATTTGCATAAGAATTCACCAAACATTATGTACTTATACTAATCCACCAGTATGAGATAGACTGCTCCCTGAGGTGATAGGTACGTGTTAGAAGAGACACAACCCGTCAAGCCCTCATCATGCAGGCTGTTACAGTGAGTTCGTCTCGCGTGGCTTTATTCTAACTGAAAACAAAGAGCACTACTAGTGCTGGAGCACTCTGGAGGCTGGGGAATTAGAGTCATGCCAAAACGTTTGCAGTTATTTATCCAAGATAGGGATACAAAGGGTGAAAGTCATATTTAAATGAAATATTGCAAAATACCATACTTTTACAATCATTACTTGTAGATAAAGGAATATAAGTATCTTTATTGTTAAAAAACAATGTTCTGCTTTGCCGGGCTGTAGTGCCCCGGCTAAGTCGGGACTCAGACTCAGTTTCGGACTCGAATCCGTTTTGTTCTGGACTCCGAATTGCCAGGGAGGCCCCGGGATAGAAATTGGCCTGGAGTGGACCACAGTTGGACTAGGGCTCCGAGCGGATTCACCGAGTTCACAAAAATAAAAATAGCACCGGTAGATACTACTGAAGGCTGAATGGTTTTCGTCCCCATTTAACATATGAATGGTCACACACAGTCATCGAGATTACAGGGTGGGCCAGACTTTTAAATTGACTCGTAAAAATTACTTTTTCAATAAAATGTACTTGAAAATAGTGTAAAAAGCATTTGCAGGGTACGATACGAATGACCGGACTCGAAATTGGCGCGCAATTGGAGACACTGGGATCGGAATTGGGTCGGAACCTGTTTAAATGGACCCTGATACAGTCCTTATGTTTTGTCGCACGTAAATAATTTGTTATTTTGTTGTTTGAGGAAACTGAAATTTTCAGATGATGCAACATTTGAAAGTATTGCAATGGGCAACACTTTTGGGAAGAGAAACTTCCAGAGATTATTCATGAAGCTGAGTGGTTCGCTAATGATGAAATCTATTCCCTGTGTGTATCATGCTGATGCAATGTTAACACAATATTTCCCTTTGAGGGAAACTGGAAAATACTACCTCACTCAAAGTTACTAAGTTTAAAATACCACGATAAAAGGGCAGGGTTGAACATAACGGAGTTTTTCAAAAGGCGGGGAAATGGATAGAATTGATTATACTGGCACCTTCTAATAAAACAATATACGATTGATCTGGCATAAGGATACCATAGAGTGACGTGTCCACAATGACACTATATTTACTCTATTACTGGTTGTCAAGGAAACAGAAAGCATTGTCCGTAGTAGGCTGTAATGTTTTATTGTTTTTACAGGTTTTTATTCAGACTGTCCCCTTTACAAGCTCGCTTGCATCCCGCAGAATGCAATTACCACCCGCGTGGGCAGGACTGGTTCTACCCGTGGCGTGACTTCAATTTTGACAAACTCCAAGTGTAGTGATCTATGAAAGAATATGGCAACTTTCTTTCATTTTTTTCAACAAGCCGGGGAAGCGCGCCCCAACTCCCCTAGCTACGAGCCTGATTGCGGTCAGGAAAGTATTGCAACAGAAAGTGCACCCTCCGAAGGCGGTTAGCGCGTATCTTACAACTTGCACCCAAAAAGGCATACGGCTGATTTGCGTACCGGTCGGATACGCGCGTAAGTGTATTACGGGCGCCAGCGAAGTGCGTACACTGTGCTTCAGTGTATGCCCTCTAAAATAACGTAGGCGTGATGTCAATGCATAAGGTCGTTAAGGGTATAGACATAGTGCAAGTAACGTTTGCTACGCTATACACATCCATGCTGTGTAATCTGTATATTGTATACGAGATGGCTGCTCGTAATTACAAAACAGAAACGTTTTATTGACGGAAGCCAAGTTTGGTACAACTTATCTTGGCAAAAGAACAGGGGGATTTACCAATCCAGGTTCGTAACTAGAGGGGGGAGGTGGGTGGCCGGACGACCCCTCTAGAGGCTAGAGAAAGTTGTGCTCATGCTAAATCTTGGCCTAAGTTTACTTTAAGTATTTGCAAAATTGTGTACCAAGTAGCATTTGAGCATCTTCAATAACACTCAAAATAATATCAACGCAATCTCTACTTAGATAATATGTCCCTACCCTGGGACGGCATTCATATTCATAAATTTTTTCAAAATGTTCAAATACTATCTTGATTTCCATTCCAATTTAAACAAAAGACCTTCTCCGTTAAGAAAACCTGGTTGTGTCCCTGAACTTGTACAGTTCAAGTACAATTTCCCATGCTAGTTGTATAGCTGTATTAGCGGATTAGGATCCATATTTAGTTGCTACGCTCGCAACGTAGTGAAGTTAGTGCCAGTATCCGTTTGTAGTGGGAAAGCTAACGGCAATCACCATTTCAAACGTTCCATTTGGTAGCTTTTCTGAAATTTATGAAATTGCGATGTCAAATGCAATAAAACATTCTTAGATGTTTCTACTGAATCTGAAATGCCCCGTTTGGGCGACTACTGGAGATAAGAAGCCATTAGAAGGCACGTCACAATCTGCTTAATTTTCGTACTAAATTACACAGGCAATTATAGTGCCTAAAAATTGTTTGGATGACATTGAGAGTACTATTTCATTATTTGCTTTGATTTGACACTCTTTATTTTTGCCTCGAGTTTATGCTTAAAGTGGATATGAAAGAGCTCGATGAAAGATTTGATGTGAAATTTGGGAGTTCGCAGTGGTTTAAATTATGTTGGGGTTTGATGGATGAAAGGTAAGACTTCCACTCTCTGATTAGCCCTTATAGGGCTGGGTATACAGTGTATACACTCATACTCTTGTAGCTCAACATCGAAACAGTTATGCTAAGAATGCTCTGCCATGGTTGACCAACCCCCTTAGCTTTTATTTGGTGGGTAGCGTGTACAATACCTGTGACCTTATAGAAGGCTTGGAGACAGGGAACAGAGAAAATTAGTAAGTAAATGTAAGAATTAATGTAAGTAAACGTAAGAATTAATGTAAGAAAATGTAACAATTGATGTAAGTAAATGTAAGAATTAATGTAAGTAAATGTAACAATTGATGTAAGTAAAGGTAAGAATTAATGTAAGTAAATGTAACAATTAATGTTAGCAAATGTAACAATTAATGGTGGGTGTGCCATCATAAGTACACTGTAAAAAAATTTTCTGTTTTTTTACAGATTTTTTCTGGCAGCAGAGTTTCTAAGCTTTTTCTGTAATTTTATATTACCGAAATCCTCGGTAAAATTTTACAGGAAAAAAATGTTATTTTACAGATTTTTTCTGGCAGCAGAGTTTCCAAGCTTTCTCTGTAATTTCACATTACATATCATGCTGTTAAAAAACAGTGTTTGCCTGTAAAATTTTGAATTGAAGCTGCCGCTGTATACGTGGTATACAAGCATGTATGGGACTTTTCCATAGTCCGTGCTGCATAACTACCCTTTGAAGCATCCCCCTTTCTCTCGTGCGAGAGAGCCAGAGGCGGTAACGGTCCATAATCGTTAACATATGCTGTGTGCGAAATGCGGAATGTCTTATATTAATTTGAACGGTTAGTTACAGTGAAAAATGTTACTACATATTTTTTACAGAAGTAAGGTTCACTGATCTTATTATTTTCTATTGGTGTTAATAAACAACTTATCTTTTCACCAAAAAAAGTGTCTTTTGTTACAGATCTGATTAGTGTAGGACTGTTATTAGCGTCAATTTACAAATTTTATTTCAAAATTTGGCCACGTCCACTTTATTAATTAACTTCCCCTAAAAAGGGCTTTAATTAAGTCTACACACAATTCAAGGTTATCCAATGCTTTATTATGATATTTTTAATAAACTACACCCGCAAAGTCTTTACAGTGTTATCTCTTAACCAGTTAGATCTATTTTTAATTTGCATTTTCAAAACAGATTTTTTCAGTAAACTACTGGAAATACGTGAAACCTCTGTTAAATTTACAGAATATTCTCGTAAATATGAAAAAACAGATATTTTCGGCAAAATTTTACAGAAATTATCTGCAAATTTTTATTCGTATAAAAATACAAACTTATTCCGTAAAAGATGTGATATACGGAAGACTTCTGTAAAAATTACAGGAATTATATGTAAAATAAGAAATACAGAAAAAATCTTGAAAATTCTACAGAACTTTACTGTTAATTTGGAGAAATTTTTTACAGTGTAGGCCTATACTCCCACTATAGAAAGGCTCATAGATGAAACAACAGAGTTATCTCCATGATGCAACTCATTACGTGAATAAAACCTTGCTCTCTTTAGTGTGACGATTGGCTTCGTAACAAGTTTGTAGCCACGATGGTAAGGTGAGTGCCCCGATTCAGTGAGATACTCTAGGGTTTTCAAGGGAAGGAATGCTCTAGCCAGTGACCGTCGGAGTAATTCTTTGGTGGAATCGTGATTTCATGCGTCGTCGGGCACTCTGGTAGGAATATATACCTCCTTTTGTTTCAATTTTAGAACAGCACGTGAAGCCAAAGACTGATTACTCATTCACGCGTCTTTCTTGGCAATGTGCCAGTATTATAGGTCAGCGAGCCGACCAGGCGCTTAGAGAAGGGGGCGAGCCCCATCAACAAATTCTTATTTTTTTTCTGATATCCCTGTTTCGGTATATAGATGGAGCTTATATAGCGATATAGAGCTTATAATAAGTCATCCACTTTTGAAAGGATTAACACTAGCAACATCCGACACAACAGATATTGACAGGCTCTCATTCGTTACTCGGTGGCAAGCTCCCTGCTCTGACAGACCTATGCCAGACGGTCAATTAGAAAATACAAAAATGTAAACCCTTGTGCAGAACTTTGGTGGATTTCAGAAAATACCCCGTGCCTAATATGTTTGACAAGAGCGAAGGCGGGGTGCAGCGGAGTACTGTATATGTATAGCGTATTTGCCGTCAGCAGCGGCCCGCCCCGCCCTCTCTACAATCTTAAAAGTAAATTATTGTGACCAAATTTGATGTTTTCAAAAAAAGCAGTAAAACTTTCTGTATAAGGCAGTGACAACCCCATCTATAAGCCTGTTGCATTTGGAAGATTCTAATTTTTGAAATGCCACTTTGTCAGCCATGATCGATGGGGAATCTGTGATGTCATTTGTGCAAATTGATCAGACGTAGCTAAGTATTTCTTTCTAATAATGTTACTACTTGCCTGTATATGGAATATTTTACAACTTCGTTTGCTATAGGACACCATAGTTATGTACCACTTTCATACTACATCCAGGCCTATGGAAAAATATCCAACATTCCAACAGTATCAAAATTCAAGGATGAACAAGGTATTCAAAAACACAAAATAACAAAGCAAATTACCCACTTTGGCATCAAATTTTGTGACTTTGAGGAAGGATTTAAGCAAAATAGTAATTATAATGTGTGAAAGAGGAACTAAATCTACGAAAGTTGGTGAAACTTTCATTCAAATTGGACATGTAGACTCGAGATATCAGCAAATGAAGTTACTACATTTGGGACCCAAAGTGAGCTTGAGGCAAGCAGGGGTTATATCTCTTCCTCACGTTGATGAGAAATGCTTCGTTTCGTATGTTTTTTCAGTCTGTTGTGCTGACCTTGAAATTTATAGGGATAGGACCTCCCCATGTGGAATGTGAAGTTTGTAAAATTCTTATGCCTCTCATGCAATCACATTCCGAGAACATGTGATTGTGGAGGAGAAAATTGATTGTAAAGTTTAAAGAAAAACAAAAGACTGCCCATTAATGTGAGGCTATGACGTCGTATGTGTTTGCTTCCAGTTGGCTTTGTGTTGGAAATATGACAACGTTAACTGCTTATATCTTGAGAACCACACATCTGATTTCAATACAAATTTCACCAGAATGCTTAGAACAAGTACCCCTCCATTATATCAAAACTTGATTTGAGCTTAGACAAGTAACCAATCTTTAAAAAGCAATATCTTGAGTTAGGAATGGAGTTTTAGTACGACACTAACTGAATTTTTTTCTTTCATATATAACCCCTACATAATATCACCAGATTCAATTTTTACCCACGTCGGGTACGTATGTAACGTGTGCAATTGTCAGATGACAAACAACACAAGGTGGGTAATGGGTTACACTTTCCCCAAATGGGTAGGCTTCAACTTCCAACAGGTAAAGTGCATAATTACCATACGATTGAGTAAGTATGGCGCGCGGAAAGGGCCATGAAATATGATGATGATAATATTTGATACGTTGTTATACCAAAAATGTATGTCACTATAACTTTACATGTCGTTGTAACTTAAATACATGTCGTTATACCGAAATTACATATCCTTATACTCAAAATATACGTCACCGGCTGTACCAACCTTGCATGTCATTGTACCTAAAGCATACGTCATCGTACCGAATTCATATGTCGATAATATAAACACAAAAGTGATGATGAATCCTCAAGCACTGTATATTTGCATATGATTACCCTAGGTAAGGTCTTTAGAGATACACCCTTGTTCATGGTATAAATTGGGTAAAGTGACGTATAGTTTAGGTGCAATGGCATGTAAGTTTATTACAGCAGGGAGTCGGTTGCAACTCCCTGGTTACAGTGACGTATATTAGTTGAGCATAACAACATGCAATTTTGGCATAATGACATGTATTTTAGGTACAACGACGTTTCAGTTTGGTACAGTGACATATATTTTAGATACAATGACATGTGAAGTCAAGTATAGTGACATGTTTTTGTTATAACAACGTACCAAATAATATCATTGTCATATTTCGTGGCACTTTCCGCGCGCAATAAGTAAGTATACAGACCAAACTTGAAGAGGAATTTGCCCAACATTTTCTAGTGCAAGATGAGGGCAACGGCTACGTCGAACCACCAAGAGTGTCAACAGCTTCCGAAAAGTGTGTGTGGGTGCGTGCTTGGGTGCGCGTGTGTGTGTGAACTACTTCATGCGCGTATCCCGAAGCCGTAGAAGTTATACGAATCCGGGGCTCACTTATGGGCCCTGGGAAATTTGGCGGCTAGAAGAATTGCAATATGATATGAAACATTTTGCTCACGATTTTAAAGATGGCTGTCTCCACCATTTTCGATTTTGATCCAAATGAATAACTATACTGCGAGTTTTGAAATCAAACATGTGCTACTATATTCTTAAGGATCATTCTCCACTTTCCACTTTCAAAACTGGTGGTATGTCCCTCCCGTCCTTTACCTGTTGACGCCCATGCGGACAACTTAATTGAAGACGCGTAACCTCAGAAGCAAGAGATTTTCTTCTGGGTGTTGGCATTTACGTCTGTTAGTAGGGATTACTATGTTGTGGGAAAATTCATAAAATGATCACCTCTATCTGTTTAATAATTAAATAAACTTTCACTTTCTGAGTCGAACAGAAAGTTGAGCAGTACTACTTCAAACGGAATCCCGAACAACCACCTTATTACCTTACAATACAGACATGGACATATCTTTTGGCTATCGCGTTAAGGACCGAAGCCTTGCAAATGTCTGCGAACACATTACAGCGGTTGAAAGCACCGATTGTTTACTCAGACGTCAAATTGAAAGCTCCTTTCATATATGCCAAGCAACTCACTGCATGCAACCTTGATTAGGTTTTCCCTTTGCGTATTAGTGTGGACAAAGTTTAAAGACAGACAGTCATCACCCCCAAGTACATTTTTAGTGTGGGGTATCAAAATTCTCAGTTGGTGACTGCTCTCTGATTGACATCAAAGTTTGAAAATTTGAAAGATGCAGAGTAGCTCACATTCCACACAAGGCAGAGAGAGTGCTTTTATTACATTATATAGCCATGTATGCTCACCAGGACATGGCCTTAAGCAATAAAACAGGTCTATTCCTGCACAAGGAAGAGCTTCATACAGTTATGGGAGGAGCTAGAAGTTGCATAGTTGGGAGAATTGGAACTGTCTGGGATCATGAAAATTCCCCTTTAAAGTTCTGGTAACATGAAAATTACATAGCTGGATATGTGATGTAAAAAGTATTAATATTCAGAACATAGCCTCAATTAACATCAAAACCCATCAAATATTCCATTTTACAGGGTAATTTCTTAAGTTAGAATAACAAAGAATCCGGTTGACCTCGGATAGACTCCTAATTGATAGATTTGGGGCTCCGTGGCAGCAATCCTCCACTCCATGGCAGCTTTGTCGTTCTCTTGCCTACTTCTCATATGTACTTCTGTAGAGGTTTTTCACTGACGTCACCGCGTTCGCTCGTCTCTCTATTTTGACGGCCAGGCGTCTAGTGTATATCAATCGAAACTAAGATCCCTCAGTCTTTTGCGCATGAGCAGTGACCGCCAGTATGCCAAACTGAAACGCGCTTACGTCACGTGAAAAACCTCTGTAGTGACTGACTTTGTTTTGCTGTTGTATTGCTAGTTGTATTCTGATGAGTGTCGAGGACAAACCGAAAATTTAAAATATACTCAGGAAAATGGAAAATGAATCTTTACACTTTATTTATGTTCCCAAATCTTAACCTATAGGGTGATTTCTGTTTCACACTTGTGTCATGAATAAACATGAGCTAAATATGCAAATCTGAGACGTCGAAATACCTTTGTTTTTCCAGCTTCATTTCAAGGGTACTTGTAGCATTGTTATCTCCTGAGGGATTTCTTATGGAAGTTAAAATTGTTTCCTTGGAAAATAGTAATTTCACTCACCAAACTGTAAACTATGTGATCAGTAATTTAAAGATAATTTTTAGAGGGTTAGAAGAAATCGTAACACTGTGCAACACTCCACATCATTTTTTTTCAAACTTAGGCAATGAGTTACTTCAGAGACCATCATACTTTGAAGATATTAGTTAGTTAGTTAGTTAGTTAGTTAGTTAGTTAGTTAGTTAGTTAGTTAGTTAGTTAGTTAGTTAGTTAGTTAGTTAGTTAGTTAGTTAGTTAGTTAGTTAGTTAGTTAGTTAGTTAGTTAGTTAGTTAGTTAGTTAGTTAGTTAGTTAGTTAGTTAGTTAGTTAGTTAGTTAGTTAGATGAGATTTAACGACACAACACGAATGTGTTATATAGTGTCAACTAGATAAATACGGGTCAAGTTCGGTTTCAAATATTGTTCAAATACAGTGCAAGTCCTCCCTTTTAGTCGCCTCTTACGACAGGCAGGGAATACCGTGGGCATATTCTACAACCCCCCCCCAGCCCCCAGGGGCCTAAACTTTTGAAGAGGTATATCTTAAGAAAGGTAAAACATATTGAAGTAATTCCAACGGATCTTTCATTGGGGGATTTTATTCTTTAACTACCAAGTGAAAACAGGTCTTTCTGGTGGTATGTGGAAACTGTCGCACGAATTTGTTCGGTCGCCTGTGAGGCTGTGGCTGAAGCATGCAACCGTTGCACGCGACGACGCTGTCTCATTTCAGTATGTCGTGTCGAATAATGTTGGTTTGAAGATTTTCGTCAATGTATTTTAGACGTCGTGGCTTAGTTTTGAATTGCCACAGGCCTTCGCATACCGTATACTATGCGACTGATTGTCCCTTGTTAACATGGTTGCGCTATGGTATTTGATAACCCTACTAAGGCTTTGTAAATAATCTCTCGTTAAATTGCCGAACACGGTATGGTACCAGTTGGGGAAACTTAACATTCACAATGATAGTACGATTGTTGACAAACATTGAGATGGAAGCAAGGCGGTTCTTTTTTTTTTCAACTAACTACTGGGGTCATGCCTTGAGGGTCCATCGCTGTATCCGAGCTCATCTACACCGATTACTACAAAAGTAATTCCCATTTTAGCGTCCCCAATTGCGGGCCAATTCCGAATCTGGCCATTTGGGCATGTATCATACACTTACCATCACCTCCCTCGTATGGAGTATAGGCCTATGTTCGAAATCATCACTCTCAGTGGGAAGGGATACGCTTAAATCATTGGAGAGTCGTCGGATTTTCACCAAACTTTTAGGTTGTTGACAAAATATTGGGGGGGGGGAGGAAGGCCAGGCCCGTACGGGGGTTCGTCCGAACCCACCCCCCCCCCCCCGCACGACTTGGACTTCCGCCCCGGACATTATGAGTTCCGCCCGAAGGCCCGAAGAAAAGGTCCTCACTTCGTCGGGGATACAAAATAGGCCTCTAAAAGGGTCAGAAGCAAAAAAGAAAAAACAAAAGTCTTCAGTTTTTGGACATGTACCAAATACCAGCTGAGAAGGGCAATATACCGCGCGCCCGGCGCGTGGAAAATTTTTTGTTCCGCTTGGTGTAAAATCGAACATCCCCACTGAAAAAGCTGCATACGACCTGAAGGCAAGCATATTCCGCCCCTCTCAACCACATTATTGCATTGGAACTTGTTTCAGATTTAATACCAGCAAATGTTATACACTTGGTGGTAAAAGATTGGGGCCGTGCATCCGCCAACCAAATCATTGAGAAAACCCCTCATTCCCAGGGGATCTCCTCCCTTGAGTGATCTAAATATCACCATTTAATTCTGAAAAATAGGCTACTTCTGTATAATGTGTGACAGATATCATTAAAAAATTAACTGCAGGGCCCAAAGCACACGGACGTCAGAAAACGCATGCAGAGCAAGAAATGGAAAACACATTTTCTTACCTGCGTGTGCGTTGGACAAAGTTAGAAAACATAGTTTCGTTTAGCGAAGCGAACAGTGCTTGTTTAGCGCAACAGACAGTTTTACTTTTCCATAATCTCCTCGACATTCTGGCTAAGAGCCAAAGGGGAAAGCCAACCGTTACTCCCGAAGGAGTTCTGCTTCATCCCCCCCCCCCCATCCAAGGAGTTACGTTCCTCTCAAGAGACAGTGTTTCGCCAAGAAAATGTTTCGAGAGACCTGCCGCGTGCGTTGTCCATTGCAAGTTTCAACTATATTCAGTACCATTCGAGGATTTGTCATTACAATAGCCACCCACATTGAATCATCTTGGCCTCTGATTCATAAAAGTTTATAGTTGGAATAAAATCTTAGACAACTTCAGTGTTAACCTTTGTACAAAGCTAGGCACGATAAGGACAGCCCGAACGGCGCTTGTTTAGTATTTAAGCTAAGAACGTAAGTGGGTTGAATACAAAGCTTAGGCCTATAGCTTAAAAGCCAACTTCGCCAGGAAAAAGCATGAGAGAAGTACTTCTGTAATCTTCGGGGAAGTCTTCCTATTCTACTTAAGTTGCGAACATTAAACCACCAAGGAAGATAAGTTTACATAGATACTCAATTTTCTTCTAGAGCAGAAACGTGACTAAAATGACAAGGAAGTTAGGTAGTGTAGAACTTCGGAATATATATATATATATATATATATATATATATATATATATATATGTGTGTGTGTGTGTGTGTGTACGTCTGGGTTAATAGTCATGAAGTCAACAGTTTAAAGGCTCACTAATCTCACCTCAGACCAATCCCTTCTAAATTTATGCCTTCTAAATTTATTTCTAGCCCCTCCTCCAATTTAAACAAAACACGCATGTCTACATAGGCGTAGGAGACGGGGGGCTGGGGGCTGCAGCCCCCGACCAGTCTGTGAAAACTCTGGCAATATGCTGAGAATTTTTCGGGCACCTACTGAAAGAAAAGTAATGCAAGATGATGTAGCTAAAGGTAATCAATAGTGTAAAATGCTTCCTTGGTAATTACAATAAAGTTCTGGTTTGAATTGCACCAGCATCATATATTCGGTATTAATTCACTAGTGTGTTTGTTAAAGGTAGAACTTATATTAAGATTATCAGTGGTGTATTGGGGGGGGGGGCATTGCCATGCCTCCCTCACTGTTGCCGATTTTTGTAGTACCTAAAATACGTAATTTTTTAACACAAATTGTAGTTCAAAGGTAGCATATGTCGCACCAGATTGCATGTAAGGACATCCAATTTTTCAAAAATTTTAGAAGGGAGGGGAACACCCCCCCCCCCTTAGACCCTTTCCCCGGGTCAGCGATCACACAACATAATGCATACCCCTGACCCCATGAGAAAAATCTTGGCTACGCCACTGATTATTATCATCATTATTGTCATTGTCATTTGACTCCGGAAATCCTGCATTAGCTGGGCCTTACAAATCAAAACCAAGCATACATGCAGGAAGTAATAGTGCAGGCCTTTACTTTCATAACATTTTAATAAATGTCCTAAATATTCATCTATTAAGAAGTCTTTAAAAGTAAAGCTCTTTCATTTCTGTACCTTTATTAACATTATTATTATTGTTGTTGTTGTCGCTATCGTCATTGCCATCGTCATCGTCATTCGTCGTCGTCATCGAAATCGTCATCCTCATGAACACTACCACCACCACCACCACCACCATCACCATCACCATCACCACCACCACCATCATCATCATCATCATCATCATCATCATCATCATCATCATCATCATCATCCAGTTTAACGTCTAAATTAATCCACTTCAGTGGGAAAGACAGTTCATGGCGGCTCACACGAAACTCTTTCAAGGAATGCGATCCCCCGGGTAGCAGGATCCAGACTTCAATCCAAGAGATTTTTATGCACCGTACTAGACCTATGATTACCTTTAACATTTAGCTAAACTCAAATGAGCTGGTAAAGAAACTTTCGATTTAAAGGGCATAAACAGTCGCCGCAAACTTATTTTTGAGACAACAGCTAAATCTCACAAATGTCCTGTTACTTCATTTCAAGTATCTTTCTTGATATGTCGCAAGTATTGCATCTTCAAGGTAAACCAATGAGTTACTCTATACGTGAATACTCAATGAGAAGCATGTTGTAACATGATCGTCAAAAGCCATTTATGAAATAGGATACCCGGGTACACTCATTCAAATTGGGGTGAATGCTTTTTCCCGTTAAATCAAATGTAACTTTTCTTCTTGAAATCTGAGCTTGTTAATAAAGCATGAAATCTAAAAGTAAAGAATATTTAGATGCAACTTTTAAGGTCTAAAGTGTGTCTTGCAGGTCTGCATTACGGGCTACGCTCCAACCGATGGTGGCTCCCCCAGTGGCGTACTAAGAACGCTAGGGGGAAAGCCCGCGCCGTGTACCGGCCTTGCACGGATTCCATGTCACAGCCGAAAAATTCAATACATAATTAACATTTCAGATCATATAACCAGTCCAAAGCTTTCCCAAAGATAACACCATTTTAGATCTCGGAAAGCTTAGAACAAGAAAAATTTCCCAAAGGGTAGAGGTGTCATCCCTCCCCTGAGGCAAAACCCCTACACCGCCGGGCCTTTCAAATGAAAAAAAATCACTAAATACTGAGGGCTCCTATATAATCATTTCTACGTTTTAAGAAGCTTTACCAAAGATAGCACCATTTTTTTCATCCTAGCCACCTCACAAAGGAAAAAATTTCTCTATGAGTATAGAGTGTCAGATGTAGAGTGTCATCTCTTTCTCTTAGAGATCACCTCTTGACTTACGCCCAGCCAAGTAAGAGGAATATCCCCATAAAAAACACAATTTGTAAAGATATACTCTGTTCAAGGCTTTGCCAAAGATAGCACAATTTTTTACCTAAGCCAGGTCTTACATGTACCCCTCCCCCTCAGCACTCTCCCCTCAGGATGGCACTCATGCACAGGTGAAAAAGGAAGGACCCTCCCTGGTGTGAACTATCTGTATAGTCACGCCACTTCGTGATCCGCTTATCAAGTGTTATCAACTGCCCCCTAGAGATTTCGCCCAGGCTACGGCCCTGGCATAGTAACATACGGTGAAACAGTCGTCCACATTTCACTGATCCTCACGTGCTATTGACCAATTAGAATGGGCCATACGTATTTGAACATAGCCTACAACTTGAAGTTCCCTCGTTTGGCAGTCGAAATGTATACTGGGTACAATAAGTTTTAGGCACAGGCTACTAGTGTATTGGGGCGATGAGACTTTTTTCTTTTAAAAATTGCCTCCACCAAACTTCCCTTTTGGCTTTAAAAGGGGAACTAAAAAAGGGGGAATCTACGCATATGGTGTGGTTCTAAAGTTATTAGTAACTTTAAATTAACCACATTTTCCACTGCAAGCAGAAGTTGTCGATGAGTGAATTTTTTTACTTCTGAATCTATTTTTTGGACCTTGAATTAGGTAATGATGTGAGTTTGTCAATATTTGTCAAATTCCCATGCCCTTCATGTATTCCTTTTAATGAAAGTATCAGATTATCAAGGAAGAAAATGAATATAAATTTAAAGCAAACAAAACACGGCTTACTAATATCAGGTAGTGAGGTCACCACTGTTTACGTCAAGTTCGCTTATGGTAGGAAATGTGATAGGTGAAAATGCTGGATTCTTGAAAACCGCATATAGGATATGAACTTAAATTTTACAAGGATACAGAAATACAGCTCGTACCATACTTAACTTAAACCATCTTTAAGACTGGTTCCTATGGTCAAATAACAGTGTGTCCTGAGACCCGGTTGTTCTCAGTGGCGTGTTTAAAGGGGCGGGGCACGGCCTCCCCCCCCCCACCTCCGAGGCAAGTCGGGGGAAAATCACTCAGTCGGGGATTTAAGGAAAGGGAAAAAGAGAGACTAAGGAAGAGAAGGAAAGAGCGACTGAAGATACAGAGAGAAGAACTCAAAACTTAGAATTATCTAACCGAATCATGTTATTCTGTGGTTAACTCTTAACTTTTCAGTAAAGCACTGAATAAGTAAAGTTCCTCGTCCCCATCAGTCAGCTGGTCAGTATCAATATCCGGCCCGTGACCCAAGTGCTATTGATTTTCTTCTCCATTGCGCGGGTTTCCGTAGCCGGTAATAACCGTCTGTATAGTCAGAGTAGGTGGGATACAGGATATCCCGCGGAGCAGATTCTGTTTGCTCAGCCCCTCTTTAAGGCTTCCAAAATTAGGAATATGACTGAACAAGGAACAAGCCGTACAGCCGGCTAAGTAGGCAATAGTTAATAGAATTCTCTAAACACACTCAACAGATTCTAGGTAGAAGTAAGCCTACAATAAGTAGCAAGTCTGAGTTTTAGAACTTTAGATGCCATTTCTGCAACCTTGGGATTTGGGGATGTCAGATTGTCTCCCGGTAGTTGGTGATGGCCTTGTAGGCTACACAGATTAAAACAAAAACTTCACTAGCAGAACTGCAGAGACGAATTCGTCTTAGTGGCCTAGAATGCAGTTTTCCTATAATCTGCCGGGTTCGGATCGTTATGCCGAAGATTTGTTATTCCGAATATAACAATAGGACCGTTACTGTGAAGGGTCCTTGTTCCGAATTTTACATAAGGACCGTTATTTCGAAGGGTCGTTATAAAGGTCGTTATTCCGAATAGAGATTAAGGGTCATGATTACTCCGAATTAAACATAACGGTCGCTGTTCCGAAGGGTCGTTATTCCAAAAAGAGAAAAAGGAGATTATGACGCCATCTTATTAAATCATATAAGATAATTGCAACCATGGAATGGATTGTTTTCAGGGGTAAATGACCACGCTGAATTCAGTGGGTCCCGCTTTAATTCGACCAGCCTTCTAATTTGCATAAGTTTTTGGGCAAATATCGGTAAATCACGTGACGTACCTACCAGATACTAGAACAGCGTACTCATGTTTGAAATCAGCAAGTTGGAATGGAAGCGAGTTTTAGTGTATATAAGGCCAAACGTTATTCTCTATTCGAAATAACGACCCCTCGAAACAACGACCCTCATTCTGTATTCGGAATAACGACCCTTCGGAATAGCGACCCTTCGGAGAAATGAACCTTCGTAATAACAACCCTTATTCTAGTTTCGGATAAACGACCCTTCGGAGTAACGGCCCTTCGCGGAATAACGGTCCTCCCTCGGAATAAAAACCCTTCGGAAAAGCGACCGGCCATCAATCTGCCAGGGAGTTTTGGGATGGCAAATATTCCCTTCACAATGGCGACCCACCCATGGCATCAGACACGTTCCAGTAAGTTGTGTTGGAATTCCCTCCAATCTGGGGCATTTAGAATGCAAGTTTCTGACTTCAGTCCCGGTAGGGATGAGGTCGGCTGTGGTCCCGTACATCCCTTCTCTCGAGAAATCACCCAAATGACAAATTTCTAAACCTGCCACCTTACAAGGTGGCGGAAACAATTCACTGCGCCTGCATCCATGCCTCTTGGTCTTTGAACCCTATTGCCGTCTTAACCCTCACTCTATGCGTTCTCCTTGTGCTCTTAATAAGGTTAACAGATAATGCATCCGAATAGTCCTTCTGCTATATGTGTAGCGTGTTGAAAGTAATAACCGTGTAAATAACCCTATCCATTCCATTCACCCATATGACGAGAAAACCAGCTCTTAAATCAGGGCAAAATAAAATATAGCAAGAATTGTGCATTTCATGGATATGTTTTCGAGGTTCAATAGTGACTTCTAATGAGCCTGGACTATCAGTAACAGCGAATTTCACAAAATATGAAATAAACCCTGATTGATAGGACCTCTGGAGCCAATTTTCGAGGTCTTTTTATCGTTATTTGCAGAAACTTCCTTGGGCTTCTCTTCCTGGATCCCACATGGACTCAGGATGCTCCTGGACCCCGTCAGGGGCCCTAACGAGGGGCTCTGGATCCCACACATACAAATTAGCCTTTCACGTTTTTGGTGCACCTTCGGTCCCATTGCGACACCCGTTCTCTTTTGGCCACTCCTTCGTATCAGTCGGGGGATCACAAGTTGTTCCCCCACCTCCGAAATCCTGCACACTCCACTGTTTTTGTTCCTGTATAGAGAGATTTGAGGTTACCTCCCATGGTTAATCCTTTAAATAGCAGTAAGATTCGGTTTTCATGTCCGCAACATCTGATTTTCCATACCGCGGAGGGGATTCTGTTTGCTTATCCCCCCCCCCCCCACACACACACACACACACACTTTAAGGCTTTCTAGTGGTATGACTAAATGCCGTACAGTTTGTACAGTACGTAGACACTAAAACTTGACCCTGTGATACTAAGGAAGTACTTGACGGGGTTGCATCTAATGTTGCGCTAATAATGGCTTCACGTGATAGATCAAGACTTTACACGATCCAGGTGTTACAGTGATCAGTTCTGTAGCCTGTTGTAAAACTACTGTCCAAGCTTAAAGACAGACTGTCATCACCCCAAAGTATATTTTTAGTGTATGTATATGAAAATTCTCAGTTGGTGACTGCTCTTTGATTGACATCAAAGTTTGAAAATTTGAAAGATGCAGAGTAGCTCACATTCCACACAAGGCAGAGCGAGTACTTTTATGACATTTTTGCTATTTGTCAAATAGCAACTCCCTGCTTGGACCAGAAGATGCATGGTTGGGAGAATTGGAACTGTCTGGGATCATGAAAATTCCCCTTTAATGTAAAACGAGTCTGAAACTACCACGTCTATGGCTCAGGGCTTCCCAGTCTCGTGACCCTAAATTCGGGCTACTACAACTCTGCCTTTTTGAGAGTAAGTCAGGTTTTCGCTTGCAATGGGAGATAGCATGCAGGACTTTTCAAGGCAATTATAATGAGGTCATGTAGGCAGGTACATCTGATCACATGCCTATCTCCATGAAACGATCGGCTGGGAAGTTTTTTTTTCAGGAAAGATAAGCAAAACGTTTTTCCAAGAATTTACAGTATTAAATATGAGCAGCGGACAGGAAAAGCGTAATTATAACAGTTGTGTGGGTAAGGAGAATCAAGGATGGTCTTTCAATTCCTAGGTCCGGCAAAAGATTACAAACTTTCTAAAAGAGGTGCATTTTCAAAAGACACAGACATATCCTCCTTACAGAAAAAAACATGGCCTTTTAAAGAAAGTACATATTGCTCGAAATATCAAATACCCCCCCCCCAGCCAGGAGAGTATGCAGCCCCTAATCCCCTTCCTTTGCACCCCTTTTCACTTCCGTCTTTTTATGCTCCTATTTAAGAACAACAGTCTTCGTCATTTCCAAGGATAATCCTCTCAATGCCAATAATTTTTAACGTAGCTTAACACTCTTATGTTGTACATTAAAATGTTCTTCAGTCGACAGCTTTTAAATGTTATTCGCACAACCGCATGTATCAAAAATGGTTATCTTCCATTACTTGCATGTGTAAAACAACGAAACAATATCGACTCACATGCGAATCTAATACATATGGGAAAAAGTTTTCTACAACTTTGACCTCAGCACTGGGGTCTACGAGACGCAATTTCCAACCTTGAGACACCTGTCACGGGCATCCACATGTTCTAGTAGAACTTGTCATTACTATTATACGTGTCAACGTTCATGTCATTACAATGTCTCCTCTTGGAATTATAGCCAAACCAGAAAGTCCAAAGGCTTAGTGATTCCTTGCTGAAAGGGAATGATTTGTTGCACTAACTCGATTCTTCCCTCAAACTTACACTTCTTGACTTTTTTAAGTTTTCACGATGTTTTCACAGCTTGTCCTCTGCTGACCTCATATGACCTTTGAACCCTACCAAAAAGTGAATAACAAAAAATGAAAAAAACAAGAACATGTCCCAGGAGGAAATCGTACCCGGGACCGTTCTGCGTGAGAAACCGAGCTCTAATACGCCATAAAAGAACTCGGTCAGCATATAGTATTTCTAATCATCCTGTAGTCAAAACATCCTTTACACGTGTTCATAATTAGGAAATACAAATGAGAATTATTACTGTAATAGTGAATTTTTTCTAATTGTGAAGAAAATAAATGTATTTCTCTATAATTTTATCTTTGGAACCAAAGGCCGGACACAATTTGGAGGTACCGCCCATTGTCTATTTAGTGTACGAGGTTTTCGTAGTTTCACCTCTAATGGCCTCAGATGACCTTCGACCTCCAACAAACCCGACGGGTTCTCTTTCTCCTAAAGTAGCACATCTCTATACCAAATATGAAAAGGATCCATCATCCCCAGGCCCGGATTTCGCATTCGGCCAAATGGGCCCTGGCCCAGGGCCCACAAATTCAAGGGGCCTCCTAATTGGAGGAGTGAAAATATAAAATGATGGGAAAAATGAAAGAGATATAGTCTCAGATAGAGAGAGAGTGCCAGAGTGGGGGGAGTGGGGAAATGCAACCATGGGGACATCCTTTATTGGCCTTCCGAGAAAATAAAACAAACAAAAATTCAGTAATATACAAGCCTATGATGTCTTTTCATACTCAGGCAAATAGTGCCTGGGAAGTACCAATTTTGGTGATCTAGGAGGTGTTTTCATCCAAATTTTCTTAAAGCTCTTCGCACCACCTATCGATGGCGCTCCACTTACGTACTGTTTTCCATTGCATACCAAAGTTCCAAAGGTGTACCTCTTCGCCCAAACACTAAATCCACGCCTGAATTCTTATGCCAATTGCTCCGAGAGTTTACCCCCACCCTATTCCTTTTCGCCAAATCACTCTGTTTTGCATCACTTTACTCAGCACGACATCTGAGCAAAGTCTGAGAATTCGGGCACTTTTTCTGAAACAAAATAGTCACAAACGCCTCTTGGCAAGGTCCAGCTCAGTTTCAGTTATATTTGTTACTTCCATTAGGATTCTATAGTACAAAATAATTAATTCCAACGGCTAAAATGCTCCAAATTGCACCTTGTTATTTTTTATGTGAAATAATAAAAACTTCACCCTCAGGCCACGACCTTGCATCAGTAGCTCTTGACAATCTACACCCCCCCCCCTTCTCAGGCAAATCCTAGATTTGAAACTGCGATGATACATCTGGCTTTTAGCCTAAAATTGTTGAACATTTATGGTCTGTATATAAGCGCCTAGCAGCTGAAGAGGTAGGTTTACGCTTATAGCTTAATCTATCTATCAATATCAGTTCTTTTTTCAAAGAGCCAAATGACTGTCCGAGGGGCCCAATTAGGTTCGTGCCCAGGGCCACCACATTCGTAAATCCGGCCCTTATCATCTCTGTCTTGAAATATCGTATTTTTCAAGGTTTTCGGTTTTTGACCTCTGATGACCTCAAATGACCTTTCACTTTCACTGAAAACAATAGGATTCTTCCTTTGAATATGATAAAGTTATATACCAAGTGTGAAGATTGTCCATCATTGCAATCTTGAGATATCGTGTTTACAAACACTTTTTAGGAATTCGTATTTTCCCCTCTGGTGACCTTTTATAACCTTTGACCTTTACCAAAATCAATAGGGTTTATCTTTTTTGACTGTAACGCATCCACATGCCAAGTAAGAAAAGCATCCATGCTTTCTACCTAGAGATATCGCGTTTACAAGGTTTTCGGTTTTTGACCTCTGGTGACCTCACATGACCGTTGACCTTCACCAAAAACAATATGGATCTTCCTCTGAATATAATAATGCTATATACTAAGTATAAAAATTATCCATCATTGCTATCTTGAGATATCGTGTTTACAAGTTAAGCGTCACAAACACAAATACACACATACACATACACACAATCACCAGAGTGATTGCATAGATTCCAGTTTAGCCTTCGGCAAGGTATCAAAAATATTTTTTACACAATTTGACCTTTAAACATTAACTGCGATCTTTGACCTTTACTTCCGAGTGTCTGCGAGACACAATTTACCACCCTGGGGTAAACTGGACAAACACACGGGCATGACCCTCCCTCAGTCATGGACAAGTCTCTCATCTAGCATTGCCGTATATAGCTTAAGTGGCAAAAGACTACAATATCTTATCCGCCTCACGGAGCGATGAGATAATAAGCCACGGCTTATGAGGTGACGCTGGTTCATTACCCACATATTCTCCGCCTTACGAAGTGATTCCACTCACAATTGTTTCTTACTTCACTTTTCCTTTGGAATTGAAAGAAAGTCTGGAAATTTGAGAAGTGCTATTTTCCTGTAATCTAGGGGAGGGGGGACTTTTGGTGAAAAGTTTTTGGTCCACTACCCGCCAATTGACGTAACACCCAGGTTAGATAGTGCATATGAATATAGTGTCTCGTTTTGTCCGACTTGAGAGCATTGCTGCACACGAACGATAAAATCTGGCTAAGAACCTGAAACGGGCCCATTCCTGTTTCTCGCACTAGGATACTGACCTTCCAGGTTAGTGACGCCACTGCCTTTCCAGGCACGTAGCATGCACATACTTGTGTAACCCCACGATAACCTGGGAAAGCAGGATGTCATTGACGGGAGATATTGCACAAACGCCAAGTTACAAAAGGCTGCCTTTCAACAGGGTCCGCTCTGTAGTCCCCCGTTTCATTGGTCCCCCGTCTCATTGGTCCCCCATTTAGCGTAATTCGTTTCATTAGTACCCCTCTTAGTCTCATTAGTCCCCCTCTTATTATTTCGACTCATTAGTCCCCCGTATCATTAGTCCCCCGTTTCATTGGTCCCCCGTCTCATTGGTCCCCCATTTAGCGTAATTCGTTTCATTAGTCCCCCTCTTATTATTTCGACTCATTAGTCCCCAGTCTCATTAGTCCCACGGGTTAAGGTTATGGTAAGGGTTAAGGTTATGGTTAGGGTTATAGGTTACGGGTAGGGTTAGGGTTAGGGGAGTAATGAGACGGGAGACCAATGAAACTGGGACCAATGAGACGGGGGACTATTGACAAGGGGGACTATTGAGACGGGGGACTATAGACATTATCTCCTTTCAATAAATACTAAGTTAGTAGCAATTTAAACGTTTTATTGCACCTAAGACTTTAAACTGTTGAGAATTTACTCTGGCTGTTAAATATGCTTTCTAAAGTGTAAAGAGAGAAATCAACCCTACTCTACGTATGCAAAACTCTATCCCATGATCCGTTGTAATTACTATTTGTAAAATGGTCTAAATGTTTTCTTCCCAAAATACTAAAAATGATAGGAGTTATGAGTATTGCATCATTTGAATAATTGGGTGACCAAACTATTAATGAGCTACCAAAAGGGTAAATTCCCATCTACCCATCTACACCCATCTACATTATTTTGAAATATCCATCACTCAATATCTGCAAATCATGGTTTTCAAGCTATGTGTGAATGGTATTTACCACAATGTTGACTCATTGCAAGTCTAGTAAGACGTCATAGAAACACTTCAACTTTGGTAATTTCAGTGTTATTGTGTAAATATACTCAACATTGTTTGACATTTGATGCTTCAGTAAACCGTAAGCATTGTAAAACTATCAAAACCTGTATCATTGTGTATATAACGATATATCATCTACTGGCACATAAGTAACGTGATGCCGATAACAACAAATAAGATATTTTTCCGTTGCTAAGGTACACAATTACACAATTTCGTTTTCTGTCGGCTGGGAAAACACCTACTGAACAGGGGAAGTCCTGGGACGCGTCACGTGAACAATGTCTTGGTGACTGTTCACAGTCATAATATTAGTTAAGTCTGTTGCTGTTAGGGTGTGCCTGTTTAATTTTTCTTTTTCATAAGTTGGTCGATATCAAAACATTCGACTGCGCTGTTGCTAGGGGATGCAAGAAGGGGTGTCATGGAAACAACTCCCACTGTCTAAACGTTTCTTACAAGAGGAATTCCTTTGTTTGTACTCACTTCTAATGGAACCCCCCCCCCTTTAGTGATCCACATACTGTACACGTAAAATTTCACTGCGTTTATACTTCTACGTTGATATTTGCCTTTTTTAGGGATCATCTATTTTTTTAGATAAAGTTAGATTTCAAAACGTATGTAGGGGTGTGGGTGTGTGATAAAACACCCATGAAAGCTTTGTCAAAATGTAAATATTGACGATACTGTTTTGCCCAACGTCATTACTATTTTTTTTTTTACGAACTCACAAAGTAAACTATTTGATTGTGCTGGACGGGAGAAAGGTTTTCTTCTCGTGTATATATAATGAAAACATGGCGGCAACCTTAGGATGGTGCGATTTCAAACAAACTTTCCCAGAGATGACGAAAGCCTCTGTTGGGAAGAATTCAGTCGCCTTTATTGTTCAGGGCTGTATACGAGTCCACCTAACCCGATTCCAGAACCAGGTAACCACCATTCCGGGCCAACTCCCAGTCCCAGTATCCTCTGATTCCGAGACATTTCCGATTCCAGGTTTCCCAATTCAAAGCCAATTCCGAGTCCGGTCATTTGGCAAAAAAGCTTCTCATACAAATGCGTTTTGTACCATTTTGCAATTACACTTAATTAAAACGGGCATTTTCAAGGGTCAGTTTCGTAATCTGGCTCACCCTGTAATTTAGTTGACTGTAAGCAGGTAAGTGACAACTCACTTGTTAAACTGTGCACCAATAGCAATATCCTTATGTAATGTTTATGTAACTTTCATTTTTGTGAGCTCGGCTGGAATTGGTTCCTAGTCCGGAGTCCAGTTGCCGCCCATTCCGGGCCAATTCCGTTCCGTGACCTCCCATTCCGGACCATTTTCGAGTAAGGCGAAAAACGGATTCAAGTCCGGAATCGAGTCCGAGTCCTGACTCAGCCGTTACAGCCCTGTTCATGTCTTAAATAAACAGGCAAAGTTGAGGACACAGGAATTAGTAGATTGACTTTTGCAAACAAAATTAAGTTTTCTGAACATGGCTGCTGTCACCAAGTGACTTTCCCGGAAAAACATCATTTCTTTTGGGAGTTTCATTTTGCCAGGACTGATAAGTGTCACCCCAAATGACCCTCGACGCATTCGGCAGGGGTTACCTTGACAGTGGTGACGCGAGGATTTGCCGGACGGGGGTCAAGCTCCCCAACGGTGGGGGTGGCAGCTTCGCGAAGCTGTGACAACGACCACGGTTTACTTGAAGGGAGGTACAGTCAAAGTTTTGGATTTAAATCATAGAAAATAGAAAGGTTTTGGCCTTTAATTTTGAAAAGAACCAGGGGCTTTTTAATGAGTGACAATTTGAAAATTTCGTATGCTCATTGGAGAATCTTCCCTTCTTGAGAGCAAAAACAAATAAACTGTCGGGGCCCTGGCGACTGGTGGCCATTGGGGATTACCCACTTTATAATACCCACTTCGGTTCCCCAACGATATTAGAAAATTTCCCCGGCTAGGTAAATCTTCCCAAGGGGGGGGACCAGGGGTGACCCCTTTCTCCAGTTCCCACCTCTGTATCCTGAATAGGCTCAAGCAGATACTGAGGCGGAAAGTACAGCGTCACATGCGGGCCACATTATTATAAGACTGCGTTGGCGTTTAGTCAGGAATTGGTTACTCTTTTGAGGTTGACTGTTATAAAGATTTGACTCTCATCAACTGATCAAGGTTATCACTTCGACGGCCCGGGGTCTCAGTGGTAGAGCTACGGGATCGATCATTGCAGGCTAGAATGTGTTCCTCCCACGTAAGTAGCTAAAGCATACATGACTATATACATAAACCAAACAGCTTAGCCGGGTTAAAGTACCTTGCGACTTACTTCCATTTAATGGCTTTCCCCGTTTTCTTTTCCGAATGGTTCTTTTGTAATGAATAACCAGCACCTTTTCACAGTTTCAATACCTTCTCATGTGTTACCTTCCCAAGTGTCTGCGAGAACCATATCACAAAGAGGTCGCGTAAATAAAACCCATCTCTCGGACTATCAGATACTTTTCCTAGAACGAGCTTGTTCATATTTCAGTCTCGATGGATATGACGATAGTGAAACTTCTTGGTAATCACACAATCACATTTCCTGAAAGAAAAAGAAAGAAAAAATAACAAAAGAAAAACAGATCCCAACTCAAAGAGCGATGAGGACGGCAACCCATTTAAGACGGTACCGGTAGTTATAGAGGGCAGGCCATCTCTCCCCCTCCTAAGAGTATTTATTGACTAGAGACCAAGGTCAAAATGGCGGAACGTCCGACCATGGAGGCCACAGAAGGTACGAATTTGCAGTGTCTCGACCAACCAGTCGTTTCTTCCTTTGCGTGTACTTTCTCTAATACTCGTGCTATTTATAGGGCTTGCCTGCGTATGCTGTGCACAGAATTAACCTCGACATACGCCGTATCGCGTCTGATAATCAGACAGAAATAAAGGGCCCTTTTGAAATACAGCGCAGCTTTAGGGCGCGCACAAACTTTATCAGGTTATCTGCAGGGCGTCGACGCGCTGTATATAGCCAGTTATATGCAACGCGTCGACGCGGTTTACATAGCCTGTTATGTGTAGCGCGTCGACGCGCTGTAGCAGGATAACGTTTGTGCGTGCTCACTCGCGCGTCCTTAACAAAACAAAAATACGCGTGTCTATGAAAACCGAAGTACGCTCTCACGAGCGCGCTCTGTTTTGCCACTTATAGCCTACATACAAATCATAGCAATAGTTGCGTTTGCGTTCAAATATGCTCGGCGTATAAACTGTAGTTTGATCTTACAAGCAGTTGTCTGCTCAGTCAGTGTGAAATTCTGTACGTTTGGCGTTTTAGATATTTAGCCTAGGATTTGTAGTTCAAGGAGACACCCAAAGGTAAGTGCCTATTATCTATTCCAGTGTATATTATTCATGTTAGACGACTAAAGCTTTCATTCGTTATCGTCGCCTAGGGTTTCGTAGTAAATCCTGTTGCTTAGGTAACGTTTTGTTATGTAAGCGTTACGCTGTATGCGTTAGTAATGTGTCAAACATGGACAGAAGGTGACGTTAAGGATTGCACAGTCTATGCGTAAGCGAGGCGGCTCAGTAGGCAACTCGGTATCTCTTACCTTCGCTTTGCGACCCGATAAGTTGAAAATAAATCTCAGATACAGGCGATATGCCACTAATTTGCAGCTCTCCAACTCTTACATAATCAAACTAAAGGTAAAATAGTGCTCCTACAGCAACAAAAGTACTGCTGTTCATTTACTCTTCGGGACTTACAAGGGAGAATATACCTCTTCCTAAGTTACGAAAAGCACCAAAATGTTGTCGCCATGTTTCGCCCACTAGATGGGCACAGCGCAACGACTGACTGTCGGAGACTAAACCATTTTGTACCTTGCTCTTGCTTTCAAATTGGCCAAAATTTTGTACAGGGCATGTATAAGACCTTGGTCTCTAGTCTATAAATACTCTTAGTCCCCCTCCTCCCCCATTTTTTTCTTCAATGAGTTTTCCATAATGTCATTTTCACCTTATTATTTACATTTGAAATGTAATTATAAGATATCTTAAAACAATAAACAACGGATTGTTGCATTTGTGAGATGTTGGCAATAACAACAGACCTGTGAGGACTTGAAACAAGTCTATAATTAACAAAGCACGGTAGGTCTAAGTTGTTTTCATGGACCAATTTAGGCGTATGGGTAGGCATTTTACAAGGGTGCAGATGGCGTTTGAGCTGAAATTTCCCCCTAACTGGCAAACAAAGTGAGCTGAATTTCTCCTACAAATGAAATACCGCTGTCCTGGAAACCATACAAACTTTTCCCCTGAAATTGACATAATAATTTATTAATGCAGTTTCTTGGAAATAAATGTTTTCTACCCACATTCTGGCAATTCGGAATGTCGGATTAAATTAAGAAAGATGAGGTCGACCATGGCCCATGTTCTATATGAAGGTAGCCTGTACGAGGTTCGTACTGGATGTAAACATAACATTTTTCGACCCAACCAATATATATATATGTACATATACATATACATATATATATATATATATATATATATATATATATATATATATATATATATATATATATATATATATATATATATATATATATATATATATATATACTTAATCCTCCCTGTTTATCTTCGTGGTCGTAACCCCGTGAAAGTCATACAAGGTTGAACATTTTCCTGTGCATGTAGCAGCAATATAGCCATGTGAAATCGCACGTATATGATTTCTGCAGCCTACATTAAGTGATCAATACATGAATCATAAACTCTCCCGGGAATTTTTGAGCTGAAATCAATGAAGCGTGTTTTTTTTTTTTTTTTCGTTACACAGGTCCAAATTATAGTCCCGTTGCCATGGAAGCAGGCATAGTCATATTGGTGTGCCCAACCAACCGTAAATAGTGAGTAATAAACCATTCTGGTGCTCTATAACAGGGAGTAGCAGCTCATTGTTCCCAGTGAATAGGTTTCTACCTAGTCAGTGAATTTTACCATGAATTTCTTTGTAGGTGTAAATTCAACTTACCTGACAAACTTTCAAAAGAACGTTAACTCAGGAAATGCCCGAGTAGGCTATATGAAATGTAATTTAATCATTCGAACAAATGACTGATGGTTTGCGCAAGTAGTATTTCAGTTTCATACAAGTTGTAATAATCGCTTATAACCAGAGCAGCATCGGGGGTTTAAAAGCGGTGGGGTAGGGAAGTGAGGACCGTGACGAGAGACAGAAGGCATTCTGTGGGGCCAAAATCACTTCGTTTACAAATTGTTTTCATTTGGGAATAACCGAAGGCCAAACGCCTATGTAACATCGCCACGGCAGGGAGGTGTTATTAGCTAATGACACCTCCCTGGCCACGGCAGGTAATCGACCGCTTTGTAGTATGCGATAATTTTCAATGGAAGTGCAGTGAAAAGTGCCAACAGCGAACCCCTAATGTGTCCGACCTAAACGCAGTTGGCAAAGCGGTGTATCTTCTGCATGGAGGTGGTATACCAATTTTCTGCGATCTGTCGGTCCGTTTTGTCGCAGGTTCAAATTCACACAAGATTTCAAAACACACCAACCGGATATCGGACTTGTATGGAAGGTCCTAAATACAAGCCAAGGGCTTGTTACCAAGGTGTCTTTTCAGGTCTTTGTTGTAAGGAAGTGGGGGAGGACTGACGTTTTTTCGGCCGGAAATGACCTTGCATTTTTTAATTACACTTGGTAAAATGAATCGCTTGTACACCAGTACATAAAAGCGAAATTGTGGGGACGACTTGATCGTTCTAAAAGTTTACAACTGTGTCTGTTTAAACCACACTTTATTACCTCTTACATCATATTAAGTTTCGAAAGAGGAACTGAAGGACAAAAGCTAATCAGGTTTCATTGCAACAACAATCTTAATCAAATCACGCACATGTAATGACCATCTCGAACAAGGTCAATATAACGGAGATTAGTGAGTGGAATAAAAAAAAAACTTATATGGCAAGAATATAATGACTCATGATTGGGGAAATGTTGGCACCACTCACGAGAAGAATAATATGGAAAGTGTGGTGGGGTTGGGGTAATGTGCTTCCGGGAAATATTTACGTCATTCGGATTCTTAGAAACGGGCATGTTTGGAATCTGTGACCTCAGAGCTCAAAAGTCTTACAGTTACACCATCATAAAGTTTTAGGTTCTCCTCCTAGTTCTCAACCATGTTTTGCCGATACCACATGTCACGCATTTAATGCTTTTTCCCTCTAAACTCAGGGTCGTACTCCAAAACCCATTGTCACCGTCAAATATAAACGAATCACAAAGCGTGAAAGTAGCCTTGTTTCGTTTTTACCTCAGACTTGCGATATATTTTATATTAGTTCAAATTTAAGCTAGAAAGCCCATCTTAGATTTACACAACGGTAAGGTACGGTATGGGTTTACAGTACTGTACCTGAATAGGAAAATACTCTATCAGTTGATGCGGGACGATCAACCAATTAGAACCTGTTCAATTGCCCCAGTTTGTAAGCCCATTCAGCACACCTCTAACAACAGTTTTGTGGGACAAGTTATTTAGCTCCGACGTTAAAGCAGACGATTCGGACAGAAGACCCTACAATGGCAGATTGGGGAAGGGGAGCCAGAAGGCTATTGAACCATGTATATAATCGCCAAAGTCCCTTTGAAAAGAAAGCAGGAACAGGATTCGAAGGAGGTTTTATGGTGTGCCTTAAAAGTACAGATGAGTTATCAGAAAGTGTGCGCCATAAGTGTCCCGTTTAAAAAATTAGGGTGCGTTGTTGGACCTAGAGAAAGAAACCCCTATATGTTTCGCAGCACGGCCTTACGAAATTATTTACATTTAGAATAGCCACTGACAGTCAACAAATGATTCTGATTCTGGATGTCTGGTTACCCCAAAGAGCAGTTAACTGCAGTCATAGTTATTGTGAAGAGGTTGGGTCAGGGTGGTTGCGCCCATCTGATCCAGTAGACCCTGGCTGTATCCACTATTTCCTAGTTTCTAAGGCAATTTGGTACCACGTCGGCTAGGTGGTGTTTAGTCATAATTTGTGTGGTTACCAAGATTTAGTTTCACAATTCTCTTCGCGTATTTCGCAAAAACGATGCCCAAATTAAACGGAGGAACTGCTCTTTGAAGATTCTTTTTAAAACATCGAAGATTTTAATTTGACGTCCGAAAATTTGGAAGCCCTATTAAAAATGATTGAGAAATGCCAAAGAGTATTGTGTGTTATAGTTTGGGAAGAGGTGAATCGATGATAGTTTATTAAGTATGGAGGGAAAGATAACACGCGTAAAAGAATTTTGCCAAGGGGTGGGTGTTCAGGTTGGAATTACTCAACTGCTCCGAAGGTGCTTCTGGAAACACTTTACTCGCTTAAAGGGCGTAGGACCCTTGGTGGGGTCCTGGGATAACATACCGGTAGGGATCACGGTGCTGATTCCCGGACTGAAACTGAAGTATTTACAAACAAGGTATCTGGTCTCAGAATTTTTAAACGTCCATAGATGCGGGCTAAACAGACAACAAAATTTACAATTTCGTTTTGTTTACAATATCCTCGTAATACTCCTACTAAAAGTCTGTCGATTTGATGATGCGGTGGGGGGGGGGGAGGGGCTCTTATGGGTGGGGAAATCGGATGGTGGAAAGTATCACATGAAGTTTGATCGTTAACAGTATACTGATAGTTAATTGTAACACTCATTCATGAGCCTCCGTCAACAGCTTCTCAAAAGTGGGGGACATAACCTTGACGAAAATAACTGAAATGCAAATCGCGAAGCCCAAAAAACGAGAGATGCGGGGATCGCTTAGATTTCAGAAGATCTGACTGGAGGTGTAATCTGCAGTATTTCCCGGCCATTTTAATTCATTTAACGGCTGTTTCCAGCATTTTCAAGCTTGATTTATTAAATTAGCTATTTAGTAAGCTATGGAATCAAACATGTAGCTGCTAGTTTTGTTTGGGTTCTGGAAAAAGTGGGTGGACAAACGATATGATACTCCCACTTTCAAAAGTGGGGGGAATTGTTCGCCGCCCCTACCTTTTGACGCGCATACATTCATTCAACTGGGTGAGCTCTCCAACACGTAGTGGAATGAGTGGAAGATTTTGTCACAGTACGAAAATTACTCTTGGCAGTGAAAACAAACCAACCGTAATGACGCAGGATTGCTGTATACGGAGAAAAAACAAGGTCACCTCGAGGGCAACCGGAAAGTTCATACCTTTCAATAAATACTCTCAATTCTGTGGGATTTTCCCTTAATTCATCCAGAATGCAAAATGCATTGTTATTTCGATGATACACGTTTAATCCCAAATAATGTCAATATGTCCCATTTCTTTCACTTACTGGTCAAATGTTATCT